>OY728146.1:1504109130-1506509130 GCA_963277665.1 Viscum album | reverse complement strand
TAACCTAAAAAGGGAGTTACAGTTGCACCACCCTCTAACCATCAACTAATAGGATGGATCTTAGGTAGATGTGTTTTGGATTGAGCATGTGTAGATGATTCATGAATATTTAGATACTCTGGTGTTTAAGTGATTTAAATTGGATACTTACATGTTGTGTGTATCAACAAAAAACTACTGGGGTATTCAGGCTCATGATGAGTGGTTAGTGAATATGACATGTAATTAATATCAAGATAAGTTCCTAGAATAGTTTTACCTAGATATTCTCATGCAAGAGAGGGAAATATAGTCTATGAGGTTGACTTATTGGTATATGTCCATGATGGGATGTGATAGTGATTTCACTGAATTAATTCACTTTTTCCCAGTAATAGTAGGGGATGATGCATCTGTGGGAAGAAGTTTTTAGGATGGAAATAATTATGAGATTAAGACCAAGGTGAAGGTCTTTTATATGAATAGGTTCTTTGAAGTGTTGAATTAGACTCTGCATTTTTAGGGAAACCAGATCGGGGTATATAGTGGAACATTGGGGATTTTTTATGAATGATTATGAGGTATGTATTCCAATAGTAGGAAGCATCACAATGATAATTTCTACTTGGGAAATGAAAAACTGAGTGTCTGTAGAGAAGGATTGGTTACTTGGAGCAGTAACTGAGTATAAGGACACAAGTGTGGTAGGTTAGGTAACATTTTTATCCATTTTAAATGGCCAATAGTAGAGTGTCTGCATTTAAAATTATGGGTAACTTGTAGAGGTATTGTAGAAACCCTTGACTGGTGTGTAATGGTGAAGGAGCTTGGATGAATCATAAGGATGGAAGGGGTTCCTCTTCCCAATATCATTTGTGTAGTTTGGGTTGTTAATAATGTGGAGGTTTAGGATGTGAACATGATACTTTGAGGAAATAGAGCCTATTTCAGAACAGTGTTGCAACATATGGGACTTAGAATGCATCACATGAAATATGTGTAGGAATGTATCATGTAGTTCTTCCAGAACCTGCTGATATCAACATTAGTTTATCGATAGTCGAAGATACTATTCTTGCATCTTACAAACATTCTAGTTCCTTATTTAATACATTATCCACTCATTATATTATATCTCCTTATTTTTTGAATGGTTTGACTCTGGTGTAAGAGATTTGGTGTGTGTTTATGAGGATTAACACACTATTAGGAGTAAATTCAAGGGACATTTGTTTAATTAAGGGGTTATTTCTTAAATTTTGTGAGTATGGTTTGCTTTGGGATCTCAACATACATTATATTTAAGGGTTTTACATAATCTTGGGAATTTACTGGTTGGTTTCATACCAAGACAACATCAATAATTACCAAAGGAAAATAAAATTTACATCTCCTATGGGTATTGGTTATATTAATCATAGAGAGTGGGATATCCAAGAAATACATGCAGGTCCAGTTGATCGGTAACTTGGGTTACTCACTTCTTAGGTTTCAAGTGATTTTTTGATGATGGGGGTGTGAAGAACTATGTCTTTCCAACCTTAGTGGATGGGTTTTATTATATATTTCCTAAGGACTTCTGAGGGCTTCCATCTAAGATAGATGTTTATTTCTTAATTGAAATATTACCTAGAGATGAAATAGTTTCTATTTTAGCTTATATTATTTAAACAATAGAGAATCACGAGCTTAATATGTAGCTAGAGGATTTGATGGATAAGAGATTTATCCATTCGAGGATATCACCTTAAGGTTCCCCATTTTTTTCTATTAAGGATGATTGTATGTTATGTTTATGTGTTGAATAAAAATTGTCAAACCGAATTATATTTAAGAAATAATATCCTATTTTGTTTACCAATGATTATTTGACTAGTTGAGAGTATATTTTTTGTTCACCAAGATTAATATGAGATCGAGGTATCAACCATCGATAGTTATACATTCTTATATAACATGGAAATATTTTAGAATTAGGTATGGATTTTATGAGTTTTTTGTGATTTAATTTTGACTAAAAACATTGGTTGTGTTTATAGCCTTGAGGAACCAAATCATCCACCAATGCCTGGATCAATTTCTAGTTTTTTTGTGTTTATGACATCTTATTTTATACCAAAACTCAAGATGATTATTCCCAACACATTGATATCATCTTGATTATACAAATAAATAATCTTCTTTACAGCAAGCAATCTATGTTTCAAATCTGGATGGATATGGTATATTTCTTGGGTCACATCATCTAGAATAATGTTGTGTTAGTGGACCCAATTAATGATCAAGTGGTTTTTATTCAGAGAAACCCATGAATTATTTTGGTATCAAGAGATTTAGGGGGTTGGTGTGTTAATATTGGAATGTTACCAAAAAAATTCCAATTTGGAAGAAACAATTTTATTAATGAACAAGAATGCTATTGAGGTTGAATTTTCTAAATAATGTGATAATTTATTCTGGGGTTTGATGAAACATTTGACTAAAACATCAATTTTGATCCTACCCGAGTCAGGTGAAGAGTATTCCATGTTTTAGGATAATTTCGCAATGGGGCATTAAAATTTTTGATGTAGTGAGATCAAGTTGTGATGTATGGGTCATCAAAGTTGAGGACACATGAACATAACCACCCTATGCATAATCTAGGATTGGTTTTGGTGGTTTATTCCTTAATGTGTTGGATTCATTACATATTAGGAAAAAGATTATTATGTATATCGATCACAAGAGCTCAAAGTCTATCTTCTCACAGTGAGATTTGAACCTCCAAAAGAAGATATGGGTTGAGTATAATCTATATTTTTACTTTGAGCTATAATATATGTTCATGATGGGAAACAATATTTCTAATTATTACAGTTGGAATACATAGTTTTTGGAAGTTCAAAAGTGTTTTTATGATTGAAAGATGTTGACATTGCTAGAGGAGAGGCATATTGAGGTTTGGGAGGGCCAAGATAAGATGACCCTTATATCCTTATTATATGAGTCAACTATTCTGAACCATGTTATTGATAGTAAGTATGAGTATATAGAGTGTTATACCTTGAGGTAAATCATCGAACGTGGGAATTCACCTCCCAATTAGACCATATATGAGGATGATATCACTTATGTATGTAATTGGGTTTTTATAGATGTTTTTATGTGTTAGTAGATAATGAAAGAGTATTTTCTTCCAAGTGGGACATGTACCCAGGTTGGACAAATATGTACTATGAACTGAATTGATTGTATGGGTATCTATGCATGAAAATGGTGATTTCTTGTTTCAAGACATGATGCTAGACATATCAACATGTGAAAGATGATCATTAATTACTAGGTAATTGTTTATAGCCATTTTCTATTCTAGAAAGTATGTTGGATAACATTACAATGTTATTTTTTGTGGTTATTCTATGTATCCCATGGTAGATTAATTTTATTTTTGTGATTTTTGAAATAATGAAAATATTATACCATTTAATGCCTATTGGGGATAATTTTATTATGGACAATTTAGTTTATATGCATGGTCATAAGATAATATATTTTTAGGGGAATTCACATAGTATTACTTGAAACTTTCACTCATGTTTTAGTATTAACTTCTATCAAGTTTCATAGAAGGTGATTGTTACCTAGGTGGTTCTGACTATGACATTTCACCCACCAATGGTGGGACATAAGTTCATGCTATTATGTTTTTTGATGGAATTCTACGGGTATATGTGCATGCTTTTGGTGGAAATTTGGAGAATCACATGACACAAGTTGAGTTTTCCAACAAAAATAGTTATCAGGATAGTATTAATATGGAACCATATAAGTCTATTAATGATACTCCATCTAGAACCCAACTTTGTTGGATGGAGGTAGGTGATTCAAAGCTATTGGAATCATGTCCTGTGAAGGAGACATCAAAGTCGGTCCAACTAATTAGGAATCATATGGATATGTCTCATATTAGGAAGAGTTTTTATGATCATTCATGTCATCAAATCCTTGATTTTATAGTGGTTGATCTAGTATTTCTTTATTTTTCAATTATAATGGGTCAGCATTGGATTCAGAAGTAGGGAAGTTTAGAGCCCATGTTTGATGGACCACCTGAGATTGTGGTAAGGATCAGATTAATGGAATATTAATTGGAACTATAATAAATGTATAGTGTTTTGTAGGATGTTTTTAATATATCAAATCATTGTAAATATCTCTCTAATCATTCTCTTGTCATTGATATTGATGATGTAGAACCATAGGATGATTCATCCATTGAGGAGCATTTTATTATCATTGTGCATCATAGAGATGATGTGTTTTGAGGAAAGAAAGTACCAACTATATGAGTGTTGGGGTGATATGTACATGTTTAAGAGGAAACATGAAATAGGGGGTAGATATTTGGGATCAATTTCCGGATTATTTAAATTCATAATCTTATATTTTTTAGGTGTATATCATGAGGATGATAAATTATAATAATAAAAAATTACTAGATAACGAACTTTTTCTAGATGTCTCATTCTGTTTATCTAGTGCCATTTATATTTTTCTAACATATTTTGGTAGGATATTGTACCATGTGAGTTTGGGTGCATTTTGGAATCTTTTTTAGGGGTTTTCTGAAATTCACAGTTGGCATGAAGTTTTCCTAAAGATTTTGCATACCCTGAGAAAATAGTGCATCCTAGAAAAATTATAATTACATGATTAGAACATGGTTTGTTAGATAAAGTACCTCTTAGGGGAAACAATGTGCCCAATGATGTAGGTTTTCATAGTTGTGCTTCACTATTTGTAAAATTGTGCATCCTATCCTTAGAAACATTGTTCATGGAAATAAAATCCCCACATTTTTTATAAATATTTTTAAACCCACATGTTTTTATTCCAATTCACCCCCACTTGACCAAATTTAGTTTCCCATTATTTTTTGGATATAAAGCGGTTTCCAAGGATCCTAAAATATCTTTATTGGTGAATCTGTGATCTGGTAGAATGAATAGACACATCTTGAGTATGTGATCTCTTCCACATTTCGGCTCGTCCCACTCCTATCCTTTTTTATTTTGGAAATGATTGATTTTTTTCATTGTCGATGGTTTAGATCTTGTTTTTGAAGAATATATTTTCCTTGGATATTGGCCCGAGGGTTTGATCCTTGATATCCGCTATCATTGTGATTGGGTTCGTTACACAATAAATTGAGGGTTATTGTTTGGGGAACATTCATCAACAATCTTGAATTAGATTGTCTAACTGCCAATTTCTATAGTCCTGATTATAATTTTGGGTAAGTATTTTTTCAATAGAAATTATAATGTTAGGAAAATATATTTCTAATTGATTTTTCAATTTAATACCTTGAGATATTGAAAATATCCTTGTATTCCATTAATTTTATTAGAAATTATAAAACTAGATTTGATAGCTACCCATGGGTGCTACAATACACTTGAGATTTTGAATTATGAAATATAAAAAGGATAATAATGGGTTAATGGAATTGAATTAAATACATGATTCTTGTTAGATAATTGTATTTAAATGATTGTATTGTTTAACAAGTAAGTGTCAATGAGTTGTTAAATAAATGATGTGAATGGTTGATAAATGAGTTATAAATGTGGAACCATGATATGTGATATTTGTGAATGAAATATAAATGATTTGTGGATTAGGGAATACTAGTCCAAAAAACCATGGGGTTCTTGACATCTAATCTTGGACTGTAACACCCCAAGAATCCATGATACGCTTCTCTTTGAATTATACAATAGCATGTGTTGTACGCAACTCCGAGTTATAACACCCCACAAAAGGAAGACTAGAAGTTATGAATATTAATACCCACTTTTTGAAATTTTATAAATTTTATCTTTCAAAATGGGCTAAATATTTTAATTTGAAATATCAATATTATCCTAGGGTGAATTTTTTGTATTTTTATGAAAAATTTCAATTTTTGAGGAATATTGAAAAACAATGAGTCATAGTTTAAAACTGAATTTTTATTTAAACAATTATATATTTAGTTTAAATTTATTTTAGGTAACAATAAATTCATTATACCTATATAAGTTCAATGTAAATCATTGGAGTTAGTTTATAAAAATTTTAGATATATAAAAATTTTATTAAACTTTTTACCATATTTTACCTACCTCGTAGTAGTATTTGCAAATTTATATAAAAATAAATTTTACCACTTCTATGAGTTGTATTTCAAAAATCCGAGAGACACTGTGAATATCAAGGAGTAAAATATTCTTTAATAAGATAAATAAATTTTTGATGAATAGAATCGTTTTTCTTTTATTTACCAATGTTAAAAGTAATTAGGGTAATTAAGGGTAAAAATGATATTATTGTTACCCTAAATCATGATCTAATCTGATTGGATATGTATAATTAGAACAAAAAAACCTTAGGAATATAATATGAACCTCTTTGGTTCAGTTGGATTTGATTAGGACATTTATTATTATTTGATTAAATGTAATGTGAAAAGTTATAAATTCAATGTTTAATAACTAAACCATTTTTAATATATGGTTAAACATAAGATAAACTCGACTATAAATATAAATTAGAAAGCTAAAAATATTTCCTACATAATTGTATTTTATTTATAATTTTTATACAACATAAAATTAAATTCATTTATGACACAATGAAGATGCAGTAATTACCGTATTAATGAAATATTAAAATAATTGATATTATAAATATCTAAATAAATGAAATATGAGACATTGGATGAATTATACTAATTTTATTGGTCTATATGACATATTATTTTTGGTTATAATTTTTTTTTGAAGTAATAATGGTGTTAGAATTTTTCGAAAAAATACCAAATAGTGTCAAAATTGATATAAAATAGTTTTTAAAATGAATATTATATTATTAATTGATATATTGGTCCTAAAAAATTAAGGATCAGCAAATAGACTTATATATTAATAGTTTTATCATTAATTAACCACTTGGGGTTCTCTTGGAAGTATATAGTAATTTTATTAACCATATAATATAAAAATAAAAAGAGACATGGTAAATGTCAAACATTTAACTATGAGTTAAATCTATAAGATAAAGTTAATATAGTGACCCAACCCTATCTAAAACCTATTGGTTGAGTGGGTCTAGACCAATACCAACTTTTTCCTTTAAATAATTCATTTTGGAGCCATTAGGAACCAAAAATTAATTTATTATAAAATAATATTTCTAGCTTTTCCTCTGGTTCCCCTCACCCCTATTATAAAAGGTCACCTCCCCTTCTCTCTAATTCACACCATCATAGCCATTTCGCTCTTCCAAATACTGCGGAAATACCATTTCAACTGTCGTACCTTTATTACAGAGGACATCCTTTAATCATAATGCCAATCTACAGAGCCCTTTCGATCAAATTCAAAGGAAGTACCGAAGAAGAGGTAAATATTTCTACACCTCTTTCAGGTTCCGTTCTTCTTCTACTTTCTCTATCTTTGTTGTTTCCATTAAAAATAATAACTCTATTATCTTATATATAATGTGATGTTATTATAAATATGGTACAACCAAATTCATTATTCTATCCATCCCTTGAATGACATGTCACCATACGTTCATACGTACGGCTTACCATCTCCACGTCGTGGTTTAATTGTTATTCAATATATTATTATTTGGATGGTTATAATAATGATGTGTAATTCCTGTAAAAAATAAATATAACATGATAATGTTTCTTTATATATGATATACCATCAAATTATATATTATTTTAGTATCAAAAAAATGATATTGTCGCTCATGCGTACGTACGGATTACGGTCTCCACGAACGTGATGAGATTCATTCCCCATCGTATCCATTCAAGACTAATTTTCATATGATGATTAAAAATAATTTTCAATGACTGGATATAATTATGTATATGAATAAGATTCATCCCATCCATAACACATATGACTCACATAACAAATAATATAAAGGAAAACTAATCAGTTAACACCCGAAATGGTGATAATACTATGATATTATTAACAAAGAAAATTTTAAAAGATCATATATGATATCATAGTAATGTATATGATTATTGTATATTTTAATAAAAATTATTTCACTATTATATAGGAGGTTAACCTACCCTCGACCAAGGAAATGTACAAGGTAAGGGTTTATTTCACAATCTCTTCATTATCCGAGTTTGTTTATACATAATTATCTACATGGACATCTTTGTCATCCACATCCATGTTTCATAAAAAATGTATTTCAAAAAATTATTACTATTTTATAGAATATGGTTTAATGTCATTTATACCCTTGTTTTACTTTTTATAAGATGTTTATAATTGACTATTTCTGTCATTTTCCAAAAAAGGTCCCTTTTAACCTTTTTGACAAAATTAAGGTAAGAATGTATTTTTTTAACTTATATGACGGGTGCAGCTATTTTCTACTGTAATAAATTAGTAGAAGCTTCCCCTACAAGATTATAAAAATATTTTCAAAATATATGATTCCTGTATAATTATGTGTCTCTTAAATGATTTCAAAATAGAAAGAGACATTTCTGAACAAAAATGTTGTGATTTCATCCATGTCAACATACTTTGATGGTTTGTAAGATTATTTGAAGTTTATTTTTGATGATACAAAACATCTATATTGTATTGAATGTTTTGTGATATGTTTGACTATGTATGTGTTATTAAATACCATTCATGGTTTATGAATAATGTTTTGACATTTCGTATTCTATTTTTAATATGAATGTTTATGTCATATTTCGACATCTTCTTATGATGAACGTACTGGACTAGTATGTTCCGGGTTGGGGACCGGTAAAAATAAGCCCTCCGGGTTGGGGTCCAGTTACAGCAGACCCTTGGGGATGGAGTCTAGTTACAGAGTCTCTCCAGGATGGAGTCTGGTAACAGAGGCTCTCCAGGTTGAATTCCGGTTATAGAGGCTCTCCGGGATGGAATACGGTTACAGAGGCTCTCTAGGTTTGGGTATGGTTATAGTTAGCTTCTAGGTCCTGGGACAAGGCATTGGAAAAGAAATTAAAGTTTGAAGTTATGCATTCCATCATTATAAAAGTGGATATTGATATTTCATGTGATTATTCAACTAGAATAATATCCATGTGAGTAAGTAAATTTAATTATTTTGATCTTATCTTTGTCATATTATGCTATTGTTCAAGATTAAAAGGCTTTTGTTTTATTTCTATACTTTGCCTTTAATGTTTCTTATTATTTTTGAATGTTTCGGCTATATTGTTATCCTTACTGAGCTTCTGAGCTCATTCCTTTCTATGTTTTATTTTTCATAGAATGTGAATAAGTATATTTTGATGGACCTAAAGGGACAGTCTATGGGATCTCAGTGTTTTCTATGGAAACAATGTTGTTGTAGTTTTCTATTTTATGATGTAATGTAAACCTTCATAATGTATCTACTACTTTTTAGGATAATAAACTAAACGATCTTTTGAGGCTTCATCTTTTTTTATCATATCAATGATATGTGATAATTCACTGACTCTAGGATTCTGGGGTCAGGGTGTTACAGTTGGTATCAGAGGATGTTTAGTAAAATCCGTGGAAATTAGATTTAGGTAAACTCTGATTAGAGAACATAGCCCTAAGATAGACTTTGAGGATTAGTATGGAAGAACTTCCTAGAATTTTTCTATTTTAGAGATTTTATGAGTTTTCTAATCAATAAATCTGTGTATGGATATAAACAGGAAGAGGAAGCTCTGGCACATATTTACCTAGGGGTAAAACCTGATAATACCGCTTTGAGCAAGACTCGAACAGGAACTGGTGCATGAAAATGGGCCTTTCTGCACTTTTGGTTATGAGACTCCCATGGGATATACTTGGTATAATTCACATTTTCTTTACAAAAAAGTATGAAGGTTTTTTGATTATATACTTCTGTAGATAAACCATTTTTATGATTATGGATTATATCCAAAAACTTTTTAGTTTATGTTAAGTGTTTTACAAGTTTTTAATTATGTATTTCGATTCATAAACAAATCTATTTTATGGAGTTGTTTAGAAATGGATCCTAGTGGAAGGAATGGAAACTGTATCAATGAACTCACTCCATATAGGGATTTCCCTCCTACTCAAGATAATTATAGTGGAGATGGTGATACAACTGGTGCTGATCAGCTAATCACCGTACCTGGACAACCCACATAGGTTATGAATAATAACCTTACCCGTATGGAGCACCCTGATCTGCAGCGTGGAGGATCAATGTTATATCACTTTAGGAGGAAAAACCACCAATATTCAATGGGGGTACAAATCCACTAGTATCTGAGCAATGGAAAAATTCCTATGTCAAAATATTCAACGCCTTGGGGAGTAGTAAAAGGGAAAAAGTTCTCATTGCAATTTACCACCTCACTAGAGATGTTGATCAATGGTGGCCATTGATTCAAAACACAAAGGAAGATGAGGAAGTATCAAATATGGAATACAGGGAGTTTAAATAAATTTTCATATAAAAATACTTTCCTCATGACCATCGAGCGGATATGGACAGACAATTTCTATGTCTGAGGAAAAAGGAGGATGAAAATGTCACAACGTATGAAGCTATATTTACAAGGCTAGATATGCATGATGCAGATTATATATGTAACCCATGAAGTAATATTTACCATTTCGTTAATGGTTTAAAACCATTTCTCCATCGAGCATTAGTATCGGAGTCCATCTCATAGTATTAAGATATTGGCTCGTGTGTTATCATGACATAAATTGAATTCCCCAAATCTAATGACAATAATGTAGAGAAAGAGAAGAAGAGAATGGTGGAGCAAGACACTAATAAAGGGGAGAAGGGGAAGAAGGATTTTCTATTCGGTGATAATTTTTGGAAGAAACACCCTATTACTTTCCAGAAAGGAATGGGAGTTTGTTACAAGTGTGGTGAAAAAGTCCACCAAGATCTTAATTTCATGGGGTAGAAAGAGGATGTCAATGTTGAATGCTACAATTGTAGAGAAATGGGGAATAATGCAAAAGAATTATCATTGCACCAAGGAAATTTACCTTAGAAAAGGCCAAGGGATCAAGGCCAATCTTATGAATTTACTACAGTTGAACTGGAATAATTATTGTATTTGTGTTTTTAGACTCAAGGATTATATTCTGGTTATAAGAATAATGTGATAAATATAAGGATTATACTACAGTACGTTTTGTTTTCATTATGTTTTTAATATTACTAAGGTAATCATATATTCAGTATGTGATAATAAAAAAAATTACTTTGTTTGGGGAATCTGATATTACATTTGATTTTGGAATTTAGATACCTTTTAAAGAGAATCTAGTCAGAGGTATTTTGGATAACTATAAATGATGGAATGGATTAATTTGAACACTGGATAGTATTGTTTAATGATAAAATATTTCTTATGATTATTTAAAAAAATGACATCCTACGGGTCGTGCGATAAACCGTCGCGATGGAAAAAGCTGCCAGAATCAAACCCACAACCATAGTGCTACATGCCTTTATTACCTACCAATATCCAACATGATGTCCCTGGTTATTAAAAAATATTTTTCTTCAATTAAATGGTATGTGTTAATATTTGGAACCCTATACGATTAGGATAAATACAACATTTTTTGGGTTCTATTATCTTTTGGAATGAAAGATGGGTTGTGGTAGAAATTAGTTGAATAATGAAACTCTACTTGTCATGTATATATATATATATATATATCTTATTATATGAATAAATTAATTCTTAAACATTAGGGAAGGGATATTAAAACCAAAAATTAGTTATCCTAATACCTTATATTTTGTTGAACTGATTATATTTTAAATTATCATAGATTGATGACTTTGAGGCCCTCAATTATACACTTGTTTTTTATTAATAACCTCAATCATTCCCTATAAATATTTACATTTTCCTCTAATAATGTGTCTATAATTTCAACCAATGTTCTCCTATTCAAAACCCTAATTTGGAGGTGACATTTTCATTCTCCTTTCCCTTTAACTAAAACTAAATTTTATTAACCCTATTTCCGATGTGGGTTTTCCAAAAAGGTATTTTATATTTTCAACATTTTATTTTCGAAGAACAATTTAAAATTGTGAGGATGCAATTAATTGAAGGAGTGGAGAATTTAGTAGTTTAGGCTTCAATAATACACCTCTCTTTGAATAATACAATAGTGTGTGTTCTACGCAACTCCGAGTTCTAACACACCACAAAAAGAAAACTAACCATTATGAATAGTAATACCCACTGTTTGAAATTTTATAAATTTTATCTTTCAAAATGGACTTCATTTTTGGATTCGGAATATCAAAATTATCCTAGATTGAATTTTTTGTGTTTTTTGTAAAACTTTCAATTTTTGATGAATAGTGAAAAACACTTAGTCATAGTTTTAAACCTAATTTTTATTTAAATAATTATTTATTTTATTTAAATTTATTTTCAGTAAAAATAGATACATAATACCAATATATGTTCAATGTTATTCATTGGAGTCAGTTTATAATAATTATAGATATATAAAAAATTTATTGAACTTTTTATAGTCTTTTACCTACCTCTTAGGAGTATTTGCAAATTTACATAAAAATAAATTTTACTTATTATGTGAGTTGAATTTCAAAAATTCGTTAGATACGATTAATATCATGGAATAAATGTGGTTCAATAAAATAAATATAATTATTGGTGAATAATAACTTTTTACTTTTATTTACCATGGTTAAAAGTAAATAGGGTTATGAAGGGTAAAAATGATATTATTATTACCATAACACATGTAATTATTCTATTGGATAAGTATAAATCTACCAAAAACATCCATAGGAATAAAATATGATCCTCTTTGTTCCACATGGTTTAGATTAGGACATTTATTATTATTTACTGTAAAGAAGAGTGAAAAGTTTAAAATTCAATTACTAATAACTAATCCATTTGTAATATAAGGATAAATATAAGATAAATTCGACTATAAATATTAATTATAAATATAATAATATTTTATAATTAATTTTATTTTATTTATAATTTTTAGTCATTAAATAATAAAATTAATTTATGACACAATGATGATGCAGTAATTACTGTATTAAAGAAATATTAAAATAATTGATATTATAAATATGTAAATAATTGTAATGTGAGATTTTTGATGAATTACACTAATTTTATAGGTTATTATGACATATTAGGGTTGGATAGATGATTTTTTTTCTATGTAATAATGCTGATATGATTTTAACAAAAAACAAATTCCAAATAGTGTCAAAATTGAAATAAAATAGTTTTTAAAATGAATAATATATTATTAATTGATACAATGGTACTAAAAATATAAGGATAGAAAAAAAGACATATATGAGGATAGGTGTGTCATTAATTAAGAACTTGTGGTTATCTTGGAATTATATTGTATGTTTATTAACCATATAATATAAAAATATAAAGAGACATGGTAAATGTCAAACTATTTTACTATGAGTTTAATCTAAAAGATAAATTTAATATAGCGACCCAAACCTCTCAAAAACCTATTTATTGAGTGGTTTTAGACCCATACCAACCTTATACTTCCAATAATCCATTTTTGGACCATTAGAAACAGAAAATGATTTTATTATAAAATAATATTTCTATCTTTTCTTAAGTTGCCCATCACTCCTCTTATAAAAGGGCAGTTCCCCTTCTCTCTAATTCACACCATTAAAGCCATTTGGCTCAGCAATAACCTAAAAAATACTCTCTCAACATTCCTTAATTCATCCTAGATTACTTCCTTTAGTTAAAAATCCAATATATGGATCCCTTTTGATCAAATCAAAATGAAGAGCCCGAAAACAGTTAAATATTTCGTCACCACTTTCAAGTTCTTTTCTTCTTCCACTTCCTCTTTCATTGTTGTTTCAATTATAAAATAATAACTCTAAAATATTATATATACACTGATTTTATTATAAATAATGTACAACCAAATTCATTATTCTATCCATCCCTTGAATGACATGTCACCATATGTGTGTACGTATGGCTTACCGTCTCCACCTCGTGGTGTAACTGTTATTCAATTAATTATTATTTGGATGGGAATAATAATGAAGTTTAATTCACTTAAATAATAAATATAACATGATAGTGATTATATATATATGATATTCCATCCAATTATATATTACTTAAATATCAAAAGTATGATATTGTCGCTCGTGCGTACGTACGAATTACTGACTCCACGAACGCGATTAGATTCATTCCCCCATCCTATCCATTCAAGAATATTTTTTATTTGATGGTTAAAAATAATGTTTAAAGACTTGATATAATTGTGGATATAAATAATATACATCCCATCCATAAAAAATATGGCTCACATAACAAATAATATAACGGAAAACTAATTTGTTAACACCCTAAATGACGATAATACTAAGATATTATTAACAAAGCCATATTAAAATATCATATATGATATCATATTAATGTATATGATTCTTTTAAAATTTAATAAAAATTATTTCACCATTATACAGGAGTTTATCCTACCCTCAACCAAGGAAAAGTACAAGCTAAGTGTTTATTTCAATATCTATTCATTATTCGAGGTTATTTATATGTAATTATATATTGGGACCTCTTTATCATCCACATCCTTGTTTCTTAAAAAACATATTTAAAAACATTATAACTATTTTATAGAATATGGTTTAAATTCATTTATTTCTTTTTATGAATTTTTATATGATTTTTATAAAGGAATCCTTCCGTCATTTTCGAAATAGGGTCCTTTTTAATCTTTTCAACAAAATTAAGGTAACAAGGTCTTTTTTAAGTTATAAGACGGGTGCGACTATTTTCTTCCATTATAAAATCATGGAAGCTTCCCTTACAGCATATAAGAATATTTTCAAAATAAATGATTCCTTTATAATAATTTGACTCTTAAATGATTTCAAAATAGAAAGAAATATTTCTAAAAAAGGATTTCTTCAATGTCAACATCGATTGAGGGATTGTAATATTATTTGAAGTTGATTTATTATGATACAAAAAAACCATATTGTATTGAAAGTTTTGTGATATATTTGACTGTGGATGTTTTATTTCATACCATTCATGGTTTATGGATAATGTGTTGACATTTTTTATTCTATTTTTAATAAGAATATTTATGTTATATTTCAACATCTTCTTATGATTAATGTATTCTAATAGAATGTTCCTGGTAGGGGACCATTAAATGTAAGCCATATGGGTTGTGGTTTGGTTACAGCAGCCCCTCCGGGATGGAGTCTGGTTACAGAGGCTCTCTGGAATGATGTCCTGTTATAGAGGCTCTTCGGGTTGGAGTCCGGTTACAGAGTTTGTCCGGGATGGAGTCCAGTTACAGAGGCTCTCTGGGTTTGGGTTCGGTAATAGTTTTCCCCTAGGTCCTAGTAAAAGGCCTTTGCACAAAAATTAAAGTCATATGTTATGAATTCCATAATTATGAAAGTGTATATTGATATTGCATGTGATTATTCAAATATTAGAATATCCATGTGAGTAAGTAAGTGGAATTATTTTGATTTTATCTTAGCCATATTATGCAGAAGTTCAAGTTTAAAAGCCTTATGTTTTATTTCTATACATTTCCATAAATGTTTATGTCTATTTATGAAAGTTTCCACTATATTGTTATCCTTACTGACCATTTGAGCTCACCTCTTTCTATATTATATTTTTTTATAGGATTTGAAGAAGTATATTATGACTGAGCTACAGGGACAGTCTATGGGATCTCAGTGTTATATATGGAAACAATGTTGTTCTAGGTTTCCATTTTATGATGTAATGTAAACCTTATGAATATATCTAGTACTTCCAAGGCTACTAAACTAAACGACATTTCAAGACATGAAGATTTGTGATCATTCCAATGATACATAATAATGCACTGACTCTGGGCATCTAGGGTCAGGGTGTTACATAGACTATGATATTTATATATATATTTGGGTGTCTAGGTGTGATTTCATGGGATCGTTGAGTTTTTGACATAGATGGCTGCTCAAAATACCCATGCGGTTTCACACTGTAGCTCTAGGTCCCCAATATTTAATGTGAAATTTATATTAAACGAATAATGAAATCCCATGAAGGAATTATTGAGGAAATTAATGTGATATGTGGTTCAGAATACAACATGGGAGAAATAATTCATGATTGGTCCAGGTGTCACTATGAACCCAGGGGCCAATGTCATTGATTAAAAAATATTAAATGTTGAAATTGTAAAATTTAAATACTGTAATTTATTATTAAATTAATTTCATACAGTAATATAGACTGTATATTTCATTAGACATTATTGGTGGAAGCCTTCTAAGTTGTACTGACACACTACTTAATTATCTCGATTGTTACCAGAATAAACTTTGGTTTTGTAGGTCATGAAAAACACTAGAGCCGTTGTTAGATTTTCAGGTTGGGAATCCGAATAGATAATGGATGAGGGAATACTAAATTATGTTAGGATCCATTTGGGATTTATCATAGGGTCTTTATTTTGTCATTGAATTTGACACTTCACAGTTATATTTAATGACACATCTACTTCTCTGTTTATGATAATTTTCAATGTTTTGGGATTATCTATTGATATTGGTATTTATTATTTATTTTATCATCTTAGTTATTTCTTATTTACATTTGGATAATGTTCATTTATTTCAACATTTCTATTTCATTGATAAGGGTGTACAGCCTCCCCAAATTACATATTAGACCACAACTACTATTCAACATCATCTCGTGTAATTAGTGATGTGCCTGAGATCATGTAATAAATTAGCTCAAGGCACCGATATATATCACCAGAGTTGAGACGCTACATATCTGAAGGGTTTCTCATTATGTCTAAAATTTTAAGGTGGATAGTGTTGTTATGAAACACAATAGTGGGGATACCTTTATACATAATGTTAATGGTTTTGGATATCTTCAAGAATAGTCTCCTCATATTATTTCTTATTATTATGGGGATCTATCTTAATTTATAATTTATACATAATAATATATGAGGATAATCAAATTTTTATCTCTAGTGGGAACATCTTGGAAAAATACTATTTTGAAAATTATTGTATTTTTTTCTAGTTGTACCACAACTATATTTGGATTAATTTTTCCTATATTCATTGTTGTAATCAGTGAGTGAATCATGAAATAAATTGATACACTTAAACCATATAATGAATAAAAAAATCATTGATCCAACGGTTAAAGGGACATAAATTGTACATGGTTCATTATATTTTTTTGGAAGTTGTGGAGTTATAAAACTAAATATACTTTTTTCTTGGTTCATATCTTAATTCTCTTAAATCCACTTAATTTGATAAAATATAATTTGTGAACATAATATTCATGGATATTTTTTTGAGGGAATCCAAAATGGGAAAATAAATCATAATTTTCTAGATTCATTGAAAACTTTCTATTTATTTTTTTCATTGATTTTCATGGATTTAATCACCATGATGGAAAAAAAGTGAAGGGTAGTTCATCCCCATTTTCATTATTGGAAATTCTTATGTTTTTTTATTTATTATTAGTTAAAATATACCATAATTTCATTCATTTAATTCCTCTCAATGATACCTATCAGGAATCATCTAAAAATTTCTATATTTCTCTTCATCGTATTGGGGTTGATTATGATTATGTTCAATTGTGGGGAGTGGTGGAATTTAGTTTCTATTTAATATGGTCAACATAATCACATTATATTTTAATTTTCGAAATACATGTAAAGACCCAGAATTTATATGTAATTTTTTTTAAATATACTGAAATTTTATGAGTCTGTGAAAATTCTCGGTGCATGATTCTGAGGCCCGGAGTGCTCGGAATGAATTTCTGAACTTCTGATCAGGTACGTTCAGCAAACGTGCGTGCGGTTTTTTCTAACTTTTGAACTCGTGCTCAGAATTGAAATCTAAGGACATCATTGAACTCACAGCACAAATATTTTCATTATGAAACCATCACCTCAACCACAGTGGGTTGAGAGTGAATGATATTTTGGGGGGTTTTCTTGTTAATGAAAATTAAAATAAAATAAACTTAAATTTTATTTCTACTAAAACATCCCTCATGTGAATATTGTGGAGGTGGGGACCACAAGTGTTTTATCTTCCAAATTGAATGATTGGTAGTGGGGACCACACGACATAGTAAAACCCCGAAATTAAAAGCGTGGTGGTGAGGACCACCTGTGTCCTTCATAATGGGGGTGGGAGGAAACCTCTCATCTCTCTATTTAATGTGGAGGTGCCTCTTGATCTTCCTCCACATTAATTGTTCCATTACCATACTTTAATTAATCCAATTAATTTTGTGCCGTCTTGAAATGTTCCCACATATTTTAATTTTACTAAATTAAATTATTAAGTTGGCTATATTAATTTTGGTGGGATTGAGGGAAAGGATTGGAAAAGGGGAGATCTCTTGGAGAAAATCTCTCTAATGAAGAATGAAATGAAGAATCTCATCTATCAAAGAATGTTAATCTGAAAAACAAGCTCGAGATTGGAGGCATGTGAAGGGCATGACGAACATCGAAAACTTAGACTTCTATCTTCATCATCAACAATCAAACACGGTAGGGGTTTATTTGTGTATGAATACTTTTCCCTTATTCTTCCCTTGAATTCATTTCTGGGATTGAGTATAAATTGTTGCATGAATTTATAAAGTATGAAGTTCTTTTTCATGTTCTTGAGGAGCCATATGTTACCACCCTAACGTAGAGGGTACAGGCCAAACTAACATGGCCTCACCCCTCCACAAATCTTGTGATGATTTGTGCTGTTGAACGTGATAATGGAGATTTCACAACTCCACCACCCCGTAACTATGCCACCCGTGGCACCCCCGAGGCTGAGCCGCACCACGGAACCCAGGGTTATCTCACTCCACTATTCCGCCACCCGTGGCCCTGCTGCGCCGCCCACGGTAACCACCATTTGAGTCGAGCCTCCGCCACTTGTTGGGCTGCGCCACCGCTGAAGTTCGTCGAGCAGCCACCGCCGTCGTCCAGCAATGCCAACGGCCGATCCACTCTGGTCGTGCCTCCCGTGACCTTCCAAGCCACCCCTGCCATGACTAACACGACCTTCCAAGCCACTATGGATGAGCCTCTCTGGCTGAGCCGCCTCGCGGCTGACCTGCTCCGGCTAGCCCCCCCCCCCCCCAATGGCCTCAAGCCACTCCGACCGAGCTTCCACGGCCGATCCTCTCAACAGCATCATGTCGTCTGTGGTCGAACGCCCACGGCCCCTCGCGGCCAGTATGACTGCCCGACAGGCCGAGCCGGACCAAACAGGTCAGGCCAAACCCAACGGGTCGGGCCGTTCAGTGGACCAGATCGACCAGAAACGGATCAGCCGAGGCTAGGTCTGGCCGGGTTAGTCCAACCAGGTCGGACCGAACCTAGGCCCACTGAGACCCATTTACATTCTTTTGGACATAACTTTGGCACTGAACATCCGTTTGACGAACCATCAGTGGCGCTGAAAATCATAGAGCGAGATGATCTCTTTGAGTATACCCCACTGGAGTTTTGGATTAAGATAGAGGATGTTTAGGTTGGATCGAGCACGAATCCAACTAGGCCCCCAGGACTAAAATGCTAATAACTCAATGACCGGGTGTTCGCTTGACACATCGTCTGTTGCGTTGAGACACCTGTGATGTGACAAACATTGAGATGATTTTTAGTGGGACTTCATGGCAGTATCATTATCTACTAGTAGCTCATGGATCAGATCCTCTTGGAGATGAGTGAGCATAGTGCGGGAATCCAATAGCTGGCTGAGACTTGACGACTGCTGACCTTTCTTACTCAGAGTAACTTGAAAATACCAGTGGAGAGCACCTCTGTGTGAGGCAGTGGACCCATGTTAGGGAGTACCTATGTGTGATGCATAAGACTCACAATACTCGACAGGAGGGTACCTCAACAAGACACTGTGGGGAGTGTCTCTATGTGACATGGTAGCCCCACGGTACTCGATAGGAGGATTACCTCAGCATGTCATGAGGGGGATCACCTCTGTGTGACACGGAAGAACCACTGTGGGTATCACCTATATATGACACAACTGATCCATGGTACATGATAGGATGAGTAACTCAGTAGTCCATGGTTAGTGGGAAGTGCCTCTATGTTACACGAAAGGCCCACTATAATCAATAGAAGAGGGTTTCTCTAGTTGCTGAGGTGTTCGATGACGTGCCTGTGGATGGTACTAGTTACTACCCCTAGAATAAAACCTGGTGTGAGATAAGTTAGTACCTCTGTGTTTATTCATGAATGAGATGTACTACATGATAACTTAGGTATATGTATGGGCATATACCTAAGTAGGTTTATGTTTTTATTTTATACTTTTTGGTTTATCCTTGTGAATTTTGTGAGACCATGAGGGTTTCAAGGTCCCTACTGAGTATCATTATACTCACCAATGCATGGGTATTACCGCATTTCATTGTGTTTGGTGCCTAATACGGATAGCGGTGACATAGAACATGAGTAATAGGAATGATTGGTGCTAAGAGGTGGACCACACAACATGTCGATACGTGGAGGACATAGATATACATGGAGTGCTAAGGAGGCGATCTACACCAACCCTTTAGGTAGGAACCTTGGAGGATGACCCAACAACTAAATTTTAATTTTCTTCAGTTGATTTTTATCACATTTGTACTTGTACATTCAAGTTGGTCTTGTATTCTGGCCCCTTTTACATACTGCACTCACTTTTTTTACAGTTCAGTTTACTTGGGTTCTTATCTTGTTGTGTGCTTGGTTATGTGTGATTACAAGTTATAATGGAAATGCCTTCCCAATTTTAGGGAATATGCCTTCGGTGCTAGTCGCCAGCCCCTGGCCAATAGAAGGTGATCTTGGGGTAGTCACGGAATGGGACCCGGGGGATGGGTCGTAACAAATTGGTATCAGACGAGTCAGTACTACCGCTGAAATTCGGACTCTGATATTTTATTTTAATTGAAATAGTTTTATGTGTAGTGAGTGTGGTTGTTAGTTTATCAAATCCAGTGTTGTTACGGCGGCCACCGTATCAATACACCAAGACCTTGACATCTGATTTCCATCTCAGTGCATGAAAACACTGATTTCCTTTGTGTTATCAAGAGTCTTCTTTGTGAACTCCTTGAGTCAGGTCACATGGTATAACTTATTGACGGTTGCACAGTTGTTTCTTTTCAGGATTCCTCCAAGAAGAAAACCATCTAGGGTTACGAGAGTTGTATGCACTGTTAGACCACCGAGCAATGAGGCCTCAGTGTAGGGCCCTTTTCAAGTAGAGGCAACAGTAGAGGCACCAGTGGTACCATTCCCCATCTGGCTACCATTGCCGCTAGCCCTAGCATTAGATGGTGCATGCCGCATGAGAGAATTGCATGACTTACAGTGCTATAGGCCACCAAGATTCAGGGTAGAGACGGGCCGACATGCAGTTGAAGATTGGCTGGAGGCTGTGATGAAAGTATTATAAATCGTAGGGACACCAACCAATCTCAATGTGATCCTTACCGCTATATTTCTACAAGAAGCAACAGGTAGATGGTGGAGCATGATACTCCATGTTCACGATGAGGTGACGCTTCTCTGGGCAGACTTCGAGAGCATGTTTCAGGCAGTGTTTGTTCGGGTGAATCTTCACAGAGTGCACGAACTAGAGATTCTTCATCTGCAGAAGGGAAACTTGATTATAGATCAGTACACAGGGATGTTCACTGACCTCTCACGATACTCCTCAGATGTAGTACGAACCCATTAATCAGGGCTCGGACAATCAATGTGGGTCTCAGGCGGGAGATCAAGGCTTCGATGATCTCACTCAGAATCCCGACGTTTTAGGGGGTGTTAGAGAGAGCCCACTTGGTGGCGAGTTTTCTTACTGAGCCATCACCAGCGGTGAGAGCCACCACCAGTCATCATGTAGTCGATTCTTCTGCAACTGGCAGCAGACAGATGTCATAGAGGTCCAAGAGAACCAGACTTACAGGTGGACGACTGCATGACTTAGGATCGGTTGGTTTGGGCACCCATGGAGGAACCAGTCCAGAAAGGATCATGTACTGTAACTCATGTGGTAGGTAGGGTCACATAGCTCATGACTATTCGACCTGTCATACGAATGATCAATATATAGTCGAAGGACAGCCTAGTAATAGACAGAGGTTCGACCGAGGAGGTCTGTAGGGAGTAGGCGAATGTGGCAGAGGAGCTAGTCGTGCAACTGGCAGTGGGCGATGATTCAATATGTTAGTGCCACCACCACCTTGAGGTCCAACCCAACTGCTGGGAGTAGGTGTTAATGGGAGAGCTCAGCTCTAGGAAGCTATGTCTTACGATCATGGTGCTCTACTGATGATACGAGGAACAATTTTTGTCTACTCCACCTTAGCTACATTACTTATAGACATAGGTTCCATTCATTATTTTGTTACCATTGCCCTCTTTCGGAGCTCGGAGTTTCCAACGGATCTGTTGGCTCAATACTGATGGCTAGAAACTTTTACGGGTGTAGATTCGATTATTACGCACTGGTGTCGGTAGTAAAAGCTTACTCTATGTGGCGAGGGCTTAAATGGGATCTCCTAGTAGTAGCATCAAGGCCTTAAAACTTTATCTAGGGTATGGACTGGTTATCTACAGTCCATGCTTAGATAAACTGTATTAGACACAAAGTGTGGCGTGTCTGCATGGATGGGACCAGGTTTACCTTCACCACCCATAAAGGAACCTTTGCAGTGCAGGGTGGACTTACCCAGAGGAGAGTGAAGTCAATCTCCCATCACTTAGCTAGCCTTACCCTCGAATATATTGATGTGGAGAGTCCGAGCTATCTTGTAGGGGTGGACTAGTACATAGATGTATTCCCTGATGATGTTACAAGTCTACCTCCATGCAGATAGGTAGACATTACAGTTGACATTTACCCTGGGATGACACAGATATCTACACTAGCATATCAGATGCCTCATGTGGAGCTTTGTGAGCTGCAAGTATAGCTGGAGGACTTATAGGGGAAAGGATTCATTCGGCCTAGTGTTTTTCCTTGGGAAACCCTGCTATTGTTCGTCAAGAAGGTGGTTTGGAGGTTAAGACTTTATGTTGATTATTGACTCTTTAACTAGGTGACCATGAAGAACAAGTACCCACTCCCAAGGATTGGAAACCTCTTTGATCAGATGAAAGGAGCATGGTGGTTCTCAAATATGGACCTTAGATTAGGATATCACCATCTCAGAGTTAGGGATGAGGATGTGTAGAAAATGGAATTCATATGTCGGTATAGCCATAACGAGTTCTTGGTTATGTCGTTCAGTGTGACTAACGCTCTATCAGTGTTCAAGGGACTCATGAACCGGATCTTTCAACCATTCCTTGATAGTTTGATGTAGTCTTCATAGACAACATTTTGATCAACTTGGTTACTGAGGACGATCATGCCTATCAATTACGGATAGTAATAGACACACTCTGAGAGCACCAACTTTATAGTAAGCTCTCGAAGTGGCAGTTTTGGATCTGAGAGGTTCAATTTCTGGGACATTTCATATCAAAGGCTGGAGTTGTAGGGGATCCATCAATGTTTGAGGTGGTACTTTCTTGGGAGCCACCTAGGAGTGTGATGGAGGTACAATTTTTTTTCCGTTTTGATGGATACTACCAGAGATTTGAACCATATTTCTTTAGAGTTTCAGCACCACTATTAGCCTTGATGAAGAAGGGGAAACCCTTTGTGTGGTCAGAGAGAAGCCAACAGAGTTTTCAGTTGCAGAGGTAGAGGCTGAATAGTGCCCCATCTTGAGGCTTCTAGAGAAGGGCGTTGGGAACTTAGTTTACTGCGACGCATCAGGGACCAAACTTGGATGTGTCTTCATGTTGGTGCAAGCACTGATCGCATATGGTTCTCAACAACTGAGAAAACATGAGTAGAACTACGCTACGCATGACCTTGAATTAGCAGCAGTGGTGTTTGCCTTTAAGATGTGGTGGAACTGTCTGATGGGCGAACATTTTATAGTGTACTCTGATCACAAGAGTCTCAGGTATATCTTCTCTCAGAAGTACATGAACCTGAAATAGCGACATTGGCTTGAGCTCCTCCAAGACAATTACTTCTAGAGAGTCTATACTCTTGGGAAGTGGAACGTTGATGCATATACACAGTGTAGGTGTTATGGTATACAACTGCTAATTGAGGCGATGGATTAGCTAGCTCTTATACATATATCCTTTGTTGATAGAGATGGTGTGACCTTCCTTCAATCTCTTACAGTAACTCCCCCACCTCTTCAATGAGTTAGTGAGGTGCCGCGTGGGGATGCTGACCGTGAGTCTTGACGTGCTTAGATAACCACAGGGTAGACACTTGATGGATTTTCTGATGGTGGGGAGCACGTCATCCTCTTAAGAGGACATACCATGGTACTAATGTCACTTTAGGAGGGTGTGTTGAGGGTGTTCCAAACATCCCTTCTAGCGGTACATCCAAGAGTGGTGAAGATGTACCATGATCTTTGATAATAGCACTGGTGGCCGGGAATGAAGAAAGCAGTAGCAGAGATTTTCTATCGGTGCGTCACTTGTCAGCAAGTGAAGGCAGAGCATCAGGTACCATCATGCTTGGTTCACCTTTTAGATGTCCAAGATTGGATGTGGTATGGGATATCTGTGGACTTCCGGATAGGACATACACATACATAAAGGGTACAAGACACGATTTGGGTGATCGTCGACCAACACACCATGTCGTTCCACTTCCTACCGATCATAGAGCATGGTTCGGTGGAGAGCTTGGGATGTGTCTATATGTAGGAGATTTTGTGGCTACATAGAGTACTCTCGATGATTGTCTCGGATCGTGGTGCACATTTTACTTCCCGATGGAAGGGGTTGCATGAGGCTTTAGGGACACGACATCGTTTGAGCACTGCCTTCCATCCTCAGACAGATGGTTAGAATGAGCAGACCATTCAAACCCTCGAGGGCATGCTGCGTGCTTGTGTCCTCGACTTCGGCCGCAGTTGGAAGGACCACTTTCCTTTAGTGGTGTTTTCATACAATAACAACTACCACTCCACCATTGGGATGACACCTTTTGAGGTGTTTTACAGGTGACCTTTCAGATCACCATTGTGCTGGACTGACCCAGGGGAGTCATCACTCATGGGACTAGAGATGGTAAGGGCAACCACAGAGAAGGTTCAGATCTTATAGTAGTTGAAGAAGACTTAACAGAGCAAGTAGAAGTCATATGATTATAGGAGACGAAGACCTCAAGAGTTCGAGGATGGTGACCATGTTTTTCTATGTGTCTCACCCAACATGTTTTATGGAGATTTGGCTGAGGCAGAATGTTATCTCTGAGATTCATCAAACCTTTTCAGTTCCTCCGCAGAGTTGGAGAGGTGGAAAACATCTTAGCTCTTCTACCTCA
Organism: Viscum album; assembly: GCA_963277665.1. Lineage (NCBI taxonomy): Eukaryota > Viridiplantae > Streptophyta > Magnoliopsida > Santalales > Viscaceae > Viscum > Viscum album. The sequence goes on along the minus strand of OY728146.1, from coordinate 1,506,483,594 downwards.
TTTTCATCGGGTCCACGAAATCTTCCACGTATCCCTGCTAAGGAGATACATTCATGACCCTTACCATGTCATCGACCATGGAGAGCTGGATGTCAACGTTGGGGAGACTTTTCCTGATGTTCAAGTTGAGATTGAGGATCGACAAGACAGGGTCCTTCATGGGTGGTTGATACCTCTAGTGTGCATTCGTTGGCAGCAAGAGAACCTCCAGGAGTGCACATGGGAGCGGGAGGCTCAGATGTGTGCTCAGTACCCCCACTAGTTTATATGGTTTTGAGTTATGGCATATGGGGACATAGATCCCTGAGGTGGGGATAATTTAAAGACCGGAAATTTCAATGTAATTTTTTTTAAATATATGGAAATTTTACGAGTCTGCGAAAATTCACGGGGTATGATTCCAAGGCCCTGAGTTCCTAGAATGAATTTCTGAACTTTTGTTATGGTACTTTCACTAAATGTGCGAGCAGGTCCATCTAACTTTTGAACCGGGGCTCGGAATTGAAATCTGAGGACATCATTGATCTCACAGCGCCGGTATTTACATAAGAAGACCTTCACCTCCACCTTATTGGGTCAAGAGTAAAAAATAGTTTTTGGATTTTTCATTGAAATGAATAATAAAATAAAATTAACTTTTATTTTATTTTTACTAAAACCTCTATCATGTGAATATTTTGGAGGTGGGGACCACATGAGTTTTATCCTCCAAATTGAATGATCGGTGGTGGGGACCACCCATGCTAGTAAAACCCCAAATTCAAAGAATAGTTGTGGGGACCACCTCTGTCCCTCATAATGGGGGGAGGAAACCTCTTGACTCCCACTTTAATGTAGATGAGCCTCTTGAGCATCCTCCACATTAATTGTCCCAACACGATACTTTAATTAAGCCAATTAATTTTGTGCCCACTTGAAATGTGCACACATTATTTAATTTTACAAACTTAAAATATTTGGATTACTATTTTCATTTTGGTGGTATGGGGGGAAAGTATTGACAAAGGGGAGATCCCTTGGAGAAATTATCTCCAAAAAATAATGCAAAGAAGAATCACCTCCATCTAAGAATGTTAATTTGATGAACGAGCTTTGGATCAGAGGCATGTGACGGGTGCGACTGACGTCGATAACATTGAATTCTCCCTTCATCGTCTACATTCATACAAGGTAGGGGTTTATTTGTGTATGAATAATTTTCCCATGTTCTTCCCTTGAATTTTTTTCTCAGTATTGGGAATAAATCATTGAGGGAGGATGTGATGCTAGACGTTCTTCTTCATGTTCTTTTCAAGCCATATGCTACAACCCATACGCGGAGGGTAAGGGTCAAACAAAACGTCGCCTTTACCCTCTGAAAATCTTTTGATGATTTTTGGTGTTGAAATCGATGATGCAATGATACCGTCCCATGGCACCGCCACCAACGACACCCCTGTGACTGAGCTGCTTTGTGGCGGCCACGCCCACCGCTGCCCACTGCTCCGCCCGATGCGGCCCTGTCACGCCACCCACGACTACCGCCATCTAAGCTGAGCCACTGCTGCTGGTTGGGCCATGCCGTGGCTGTCGTCTACTGTCGTCCCACCAAGCCGCCCCGGTTACGCCACCTGCGGCCTTCCCAGCCACCCCAGGCGTGGCTTACCGAGCCGTCCCAGCCGCGCCGCTCGCGCCTTTTGAGCTGCTCAGGCTGAGGCACCTGCAGCAGAGCAGCTATGGCAGAGCCGCCCCACGGTCGTGCCTCTCCGGCCGAGCTACCCTGTAGCCCTGAGCCGCCCCGGCCGAGACGAGCTAGCTGAGCCACCCTACGGCCTCGCGGCGTCCCCGGCTGACCCCTGCGGCCCCTCGCTACCTTCTGGACCGCCCTGCGGGCTGGGTCACATAGCAGGGGATCGGCCGGGTCGCCCGAACTATGTTTGTCTAGGCCGGGTCTAGCCGGGTTAGATCGACATTGTCAGACAGTACCCGGTCCCACTATGACCCATTTACATCCTTTTGGCCATAACTTTCGCACCGGACGTCCGTTTGACGAACTTTCAACTGCGCTGGAAATCATTTAGTGAGACAGTCCCTTTGAATATACCCTACTAGAGTTTTGTATAATGATGGGGGGTAGTCAGGTTGGATTGAGCACAAATCCAACCTGGCCCTTAAGAGTAAAAGGCTAATAACTCATAGATCGGGCATCTGATTGGAGCACCGTTTGTTGAGTTGAGACCTCTATGATGTGTCAGCCCTTTGAGAAGCTTATTCATGGCATTTGGAGTATTTAACAGTAGCTCATAGATCGTATCCTCTCAGATATGAGCGATGATAGTGCAAGAAACCAGTAGTTGGCTGAGACTTGACAATTGCCGACCTTTCTAAATCAGAGTGAGTTTAAAGGCCTAGTGGGGAGCGCCTCAATGTTTTAAGGATGACCCATGGTGGGGATGACCTCTCTATGATGCAGCAAACCCATGGTACCCGACAAGAGGGTTACCTCATTAGGCCATTGTGGGGAGCAGCATTGTGTGATGTGGTAGACCCATGGTACTTGACAGGAGGAGTACCCCTGCAAGTCATGAGGTGGAGCGCCTCTGTGTGACATGGAAGAACCACAGTGGGGAGCACCTCTATATGATGCTTCAGACCCATGGTACTTGACAGGAGGACTACCTTTTTAGTCGGAGGTCAGTGGGAAGAACTTTTGTGTGACACAACATGCCCACTATACTTGATAGAGGAGGGGCTATCTAGTAGCTGAGGTGTTCGATGATGTGAGTGGGGCTGTTACTAGTTACTATCCCTATAATAAATCTTGGTGTGAGCTGAGTCTGTACATCTGTTTTTCTTCATGATTTAGATGAATTACATGATAACTTTGGTATATGTATGGGCATAAACCTAATTAGGGTTTTATGTTGATTTCATACTTTGTGATATATCATTGTGGAATTTTTGAGTCCTTGAGGGTCACGAGGTCCCTACTGAATATTGTTATACTCACCCATTAATGGGCTATGCCCGCACTTCATAGTACTTGGTGATGATGACAGACAACGCTGACCGAGGACGTTAGTACCAGGACTGGACGGTTCCCATATGTGGGCCATATGGCGTGTCGATACACGGAGGAGATAGACAGATGTGGATTGCTGAGGAGGTGATCTGTACCTAACCGTCCAGTAGGATGCTTAGAAAATGACCTAGCAGGTGATTTTTCGTTTTCTTTAGTTAAATTGTATCACAATTGTATTTGTACATTCTAGGGGGGATTGTAATCTGGCCCCTTTTACTTACTGCACTCACTCTGTATACAGTTCAGTTTACTTGTGTTCTTATCATGTTGTTTTCTTGGTTATGTGTGCTTAAAGGTTATAAAGGCAAATGACTTCCCATTCTTAGGGAATACACCTTCAGTGCTAGTCTCCATCCCCTGGCCTATGGAAGGCGGGCTTGGGGTAGTCACGGCACATGCCCTAGGGGATGTGTCGTGGCAATAGTTTTGCATGTTTTTTTCACAGGGTGGTAGATATGATCTCTAAAATACTATTGTGTTGATTCCTTGGATCCTCCACTTCATTCTTATACTAAACCACATTATGAACATTTAATTATTATACATGTGGTTGAGAACTATTGGATGCTATAAAAGAGTCTTTTTTAGATGTTGGGGTCTATTATGCTGGTTGGGTGAAAGGATTCTAGTATAGTAGTTGGAATGGTGGTGGGTTATGGATTGGTTGAATTTAATCTTTAAATAGGGTTAATCGTTGGTGATTATTTTCATAATGTAGACTATAATGATTTTACAGGTTCTGAAATCCAAATAGAACATGTGAATTTTTCCCTCTATCATATATGTTATTGAGGATATTTCATCTGCAAGTATGATACTTATATGTTATCAATTCCATGTACATTAGAATAATAATCAATAATATTATTGGGGGATTAACATAAACCACATGCCTTGAAATCTTATTATTATTATTTTTTATGATTTAAATATATTTCTATTGAAATTATAGTTATCTCTTTTGGTTTAGAGGTTAAAAAATTTTATGAATCAATAAATATTTAATAATGAATTACTCTTATGCTTCTACCTCTTATTCCAAACTATTCTGAGTTCTATGTTATATTTTCTATCAGAAATATATATATTTATAGTTACATTATATATATGATTCTTTATATGATGTATCAAACTGTTTTATTACATTATAAAAAAATCCATTTACAAAATAATATAAATTAGTGGTGATCATATAAGCCTTAATGTTAGAAGATAGAATATAACTTTTTGAATTTCTCTAAATACTCATAATGAGTCTCTCTATAAGCCAGTATGATGGGATAAATATCCTTATTAATGGATGTGAATATTTATATGTATGAATCTATAAAATTAATCATCAATATTTGTCCTCCCAGTCATGTATGTGTCATAGTTTTAGGCCTTACAACAACACACCAGTTATTCCTTAGTGTAAAAATGATAATTCCCCTACTAAAATTTTTCATTTCCCACCCCTTAGGATTTTATTATTTAGAATAAAAGTATGAACTCTTTTATATTTTTTTTAAAATCTATTTTAAATACATGAAATATTTATAAATGTTTTATTAAGAATGTATTCAATTAAAAATCATTTTATAACATTGTCTTGGAACTCTTTGTATTTTAGACGAGGAATTGTGGTAAACCTATAAACATTAAGTTATAATTTTAGTTATATTCCATAATAGATGGATGTAAGTGAAAACTGGACACCTCACATGATTCTATCAAGTATGATTTATTATATTCATATTTTAGTTTTTTATTCTTATGTATGGTCATCAAATCCCTTTTTATTTTTAGATCATAAGGGTAAATATAAATGTTATATATCTTAGTCAAACATTTTAAATGTAATATTTTTGGTAATGCCTCCCAGAAAATAGTTTCATGTTCTGATATCAACCATTTCATATGGATTCTAAAACATATTACATACTTTTTGAAATATAGAATTAGTAGTAACATCATTGTTACATTTCGTGTGTTATTCTTAAAAATAAATTGTCACTTTAGAAAATTGGTGTTTTGGATTTTTTATGAATAAATCTTATTCAATGTGATATTGATAAAACAATTATGAAATGGTTCATGGTTCATGGGTTTTAATCCAATTGTGATTTTTTCTTATTTATTAAATTATAATATATTTTTATTTTCCAATATGTTGGTGGTTCGATGATCTCTTCACCTCTCACCCCATAGTAAATGTTTTCTATGAGGTTAGAAATAAAAAATATGACTACATAGGTATACTATCCATTGTATTTATGGATATGAAATAGTGTATATCTCATATAAGGCTTAATAAACCCCAAATTGGGTCTTATTCATCTTATGTAAATATGTTGTGTAAACTGTTCCTTCCACATATGCTCGCAATCATTATACTCTTCACGACTATATATTTTCCTATTCCATCATATATAGACTGAAACAATGGTGATAATGATTAATTATCAATGAATATGGAAATAAAAATAAATGATATTAAATAAAATTTGTTTCCATGTGAAGTAAAAACTATTTCTAAAACACAAAACTATTTGTATAAAAAAGTGATTTTATTAATTTATGCTCAATAACTCAAGAATTAAAAAGGTTTCCTTAAAATACCTAGAATATTTTGGTTTTAAACCACCATTTTCAGATTGATAGATATTATAGAGAAGAATATGTCATTAGAGAATAAAAGAAAAGAAAAAATGAAAACAATAGTAGTGAATAGTAGTAGGGAATTGTTCTGTAAACTGCCACCTCTATAAACTCACTTATTTCATTAAACCTTACATATATATTATGGTTATTTATAATACTTCTATTTTTAATATTGAAACCCATATTAGATCCTTTATTTGTTGAATTTTTATTAAGTTTTATCATTCCTTATATTTCTCTCAAAACTCTTTTCATTTAGTTTTAGAAAATCTATAGGTTTGACTAATTTTTATTTATCAAAATATCAATCATTTTATAAACAATTTTAAGGATCCAATTGGTTTAAAATTTTAAATTATTTATCTTGATTCCTTGGAAATTAGTATAGAGGAGCCTAACAAATATAGATTCATGGAATTATTGATGCATACATTGGTTTGTCTGAGGATTTTCTATTCATTATAGGTCCCCTGCTGAAATTTACATTGTAATGATCATATTTACATTCCTTTGAAAATTTTATTCTTGTAAAATAGATGAACATTATATATTGCATTTAATGATTTGTACATATAATTTAAATTCATTTTTATAATGGATTGATGATTCCTAAATAATAAAATACCTTAATTACATGTCATTATATTTATATTTTTTGTGCCAATTCCATTTCCATTGTTGCATGTTTTCTTGGGGGATAAATATATAAAAATCAATAGATAATTACAAACATATTAAATATTTTTCTGATTAATAATAATAAAATGTTAAATTCTATCCTCTAAGATGTCTCAATATCAAGATATAGAATAAGAAGTATAAATATATTCATATTACTATAAATGTCATGTAAGTGAACTAAATTCAAAATTTTCTATTTTAATCATTATTCACACTATTAAATGATTTGAAACTTTAATTAAAAAACTTATTTGATACTAATTAATAATGAAAAATATGTAATAAAATTAATTTAATATCATAAAAATATCACGACTTTATAGAAGACATCAATAGATATATTATATCTTAGTTAATCAAAGCAATCTCCATGATTAGTCACATACCCAGTTACCTAATACTTAGATAAATTCTAAAATTTCTTCTTATAGGTATAAAATTATGAAACCATTCTAGTGGGAAACCTATTTATAAACTCAAAACACATCATATATATCTAATGATCTCTAAATAAACACTAATGGAACATATTTGATAATTTATGTGGTGACCATTATATTGGCCACTCCAAGTAAAACATTACCAACTAATAACTCATGAATGGTTAGTTTAATCTCTATATAGGTTGTCCTATTAATACTAATTACAACATATCATTAACACCCAATATGATGATCATTAATAAGATATAATATAGTACTATATGTATTATAATGGGTTGATATCAATTCATCTATCATGGTCTTTGTAAAAAAATTAATATTAATTTCTTCCCACTAAAATAAATAAGATGATACAAAATGTACCAAATATAACAAAAGTTAACTAAACTTCTTGTATTAACACCAAAATCAGCACAATTAAATAAAACCATGTCACCCATGTGTGAAATACCAAGGTATATTTTGTATCCTTCATTAAATTTTTGTTCCAGTGGTTCTGTTAAGATATGTGTAATATTACCTATTTGTTTTAATTTTATTTAAATATAACACTATTTCTGGTTAATGGAGCCAGGTAAAATTGTATTTCATTGTATTTTTAAAAAGGTAAAGATTTATATTTTTGAAATATGATTGAGAATTGGTTTCGGAAAATGTATTTTCAATATTCATGGGTATGTTTATAAGGAGTTATATTGCATGGAGGAGGATTGGAGAATGTTACTGGTGTTAAAGATGATGGATAATAAAAGAAAAATCATTTTGTAAGAAACCAAGGTAACCAATTGGGTGGAACTAGTTACAAAGTATAGGTTTCAGTGGAACCGATTCTAGTATGGAGCCACCCAGTGGTTGTGGATTATCATAAGGCGCGTGATGCATCACTTATAGGATGGTGACATTCGATCAAGTACTTTTTTACAATAATATTTTCATTCTTATGTGGGTGAAACTATTATTCTACATACCTTATTTTAACTCCCCAGTATAGAATATTCTTTATATTATATCAAAGATAATGGGTATACACACGCATTCCCCTCTCTTCATCCCTCTTTCTTTCCCTTGGTTTAAGATGAATTTAAAGTTATTTCATAGTTAGTTTGAGATCAGTTTCCCCAATTCGTCACTTTTACAGAGATATACTATATTTTTGTTGAATTTTTATGAATTTGGATTAGGGATATTATATATATTCCATTTAAGGATTGTGGAAATATGAGGTTATTATATGTAATTGGTTCTTCTTGGATAATGATAGTTCTAGAGGATATACTATTAAGGTTTATGTAGTTTCATTTAAAGCAATCATATGGATATATTATTATTCAAATTTGCCTTTATTTTTAATGGAGTCATTTGATTCAGAAATATAATTTGTTAATTATGTCATGGATAGTGATCTAGATGGTGATTCAGGAGTGAATTTCACCATTTTTCTTATGATTTTTGGCATTATTTGGCCATCTGGGGAGTTTTCTATAAAATTATAATTAATTAACACAACTAATTATAAAATATTTAATTAATTACATAATTCATTATATTTATTAATTATAATTATTTTATATTTAATTTTATTAATTTATTATAATTGTTTTTAATTACACTAATATATGTTTAATTGAGTTAGAGCCTTCTATGGTTGGTCGATGACTGATAGGGCTTGGCCGATCATGGACATGATTTTCCCATAGTGGAAATGATTAGTGTAAGAAGTTAACACCATATTAGTTAAGATATTTCATTGTATTCCCTATATGTTATGAGTTTTTTCATAAACATGTGATATGGTGTCTCCCTATAATGTGTGATTAACCAAATAAAATTGATATGTTTTACCTTGATGTGTAGGAGTTAGTTATAGATGGTTGGGTTTCTAATGGAAGAAACCATTATAATGCCTTTTTTCTTTGATAATAGATGATCATATACAAGAAATATTGTGTGATTTAGCTTTATAATATAAATACAATGTTTAGTTTTTTATTAATATCCATATTCCTTGGTTTTTGACTATGTTCCATTAATCTCCTTGGATATAGTAGGGGTGTCTAATTAAGTTGTATAAGTGTGAGCCTTTAAAATGACTGATTCTTTAAACTACTTAACAATGTGTATGCGTAATTAGGGATATAATTTATCATCCAATTTTACTTAGATTAAAAAATGGTTAGAAAAGTCCATGGGATGGAAATTAATGTATGGGGTAGCTTATCCACTTGAACCAAGAGGGATATATCCTTAGAGTACGATGATATAATGGATTGTGGATAGTTCCAAAAGCCTTTATTGAGTAGATAAATGTTTTTTAGGGATATATAAGTCCCTATTTGAATTATTTTTTATTGTTTTTGAATATAATGGTTTAGTGTTTAATAGTATTTTATTTTTTCTTATAATCATAGTATGATGATGAATTCCATGATTTTTATTTTGGATCAATGGATATGTTTATGTTCCTTTATCCACCATTGAGAATATTTTTTTTTCATATCCTTGGGGTTGTATTCAATTATTATTTAGTGATATTTTGAACTATTCTATTAACTTTATAATATAATTGTTTCATGTGGGAATGAAATCATAAATTGGAGGGATTATGAAAACTGAGTGTTGATATAGATTGAGACTATGGGTTTTCCCCCATGAATTGTTGGTTATTATTCACTATATTAGAATGTTTTTTTCAATGAAAACTCTGGATTACGGGTTCCAATCCTGAATTCCATTTTATTTATTTGTATTGGTATAAAAATAACTAAGAGATGTGATAGGTCGATAATCAAGTCACAATCCCACAAATCATGGTTTTTTGGTTCAAGGTACGCTTCTACCATTTATCTAATGTTACTATTCCTCGTTTGAGATTTCCATGGAGTGAGAATGTATTTATAGGGTTTTTACCTTTTCCTCTAGTGATGTTTTTATATAATGGTTTACATTATAATGGGGTGAGACCTTATATATATATGATTTACCTATTACCATATCCTAATGCTGTTATGCAACTATCAATATATCCATGGGGTGAGATGATGTAGACGAGCTATAGTTCTCCACACTGTTAGTTTGAATATAGTTGTTAACAAACCATTGGATTAAGACCCCTACAAACAAGATTCGCCTTATTGTTGGGCTTATACTTATTTGAGCAAGATTATGATTTCATAAGAATGATACCACTATTGGACAAATTTACATACTCATAATTCTTATCATTGTCCTAATCTATAAAAAATATGACTCTAGGGGTGAGATTTTATAAATAGGGGAAAATATCCCCTCTATATTGATATTGATATGTTATATGTTGATATACCAATGGGAAGTGTCCATATATATTGGGTTTTTATTTCGATTTTCTCATCAATTTTTTTTGATATAAATATACTATAATTGTAGATCACTATAGATTTGGGACACTTCTCCCATTAGACTTATATTATGTCGAGTCAATATCATGATTTACTAGTTATAAGAACTTGTAGAAAAGGGCCACCCTTCCCCATTTCATTATATTGATTTCAAATTAATGAGACATTGTAACTTGAGATCATTATAGACATAGGACATTTTTTCAATTAGTATCATATTATATTGAAGAGGGATTAATATGATTTCTTTATAATATCATATTGGAAAGTGTTATCAATACATGCCCCCATATAGAATTTGATGATGGATGAGATGATTGAGAAGAGACAATATTGGAATGGGAATATAATATCCCATCATCCATATGATTAAATGTCATATATAAAAAGATATGCTCTAACTAGATGAATTAGATATTTTTACACCTGATAGGTTGTCATGTAATTTTAGTTGTTATTTTATTGTTAATTTCCTTTCCACTATTAATTATTTAATATAATATCACATTGTACATTAACTACAATATAGTAGATATAGTTAGGGGAACAACTGGTGGAAGAATATAATGGTGAACTCGCTCACATATCTAGAACACTAGTAGCAATCAAAATTTATGCTTCATGATCAATGTTATGGAACGATCTCTATTGTTAATGGATATGCTATATAGCTTCCAAAGATTGAGGATATGGGATCGAGCATGGAATTAGGACATGTCACAATTTTATATCCAATTTTTTTTACATTTAGTGTCATATTATATAATTTATCAATGATAAATATTATTATACATTTAATGACTACTAAAAAATATTTATAATCAATTCTTATATCATGGGAATTTTTATTTGAATACTAATGGCATGTATGGTTTCTATCTTTATCATAGTTATTTTATGATGACTACTATTTATATATCTTTTGAGACGTATTATGGATATATATATATATATATATCAAGAGGTTATAATATGAAGACATCTTATAAATACACCCATTATTGGTCAATAACCTTTGGAAGACACAAAGGTTAATTTAATGTATATGGCATATGGTTCAGACATTGTCGTATTGAATTATACAGGGGATGATACAAATATATATTGAATCCTATTTTATATTTTAATTTATTTTTACTATTTGGTATATTGTAGATGGATATATGAATAGTTATGACTTGGGTTGGATTTTATGCCTTATGTCAACACCACACCTACATGATCTGAAAACTATGTTATTAGGGATTTATGATTTTTGGTATTTTTTATTATAGATGATATTATTTATTATGGAGTGTATAATGTTTTAGGGATGAGTAATTTATTTTTTTCCCTTGTACCAAAGAAGTAGGAGTAGTGAGATCACTTATCATATTTGGTATATTGGATTCACATACCATTCTAGTGATTTTGTGCATAACAGTTCATGGATTATGATATTATGTATGGTTGTTTAAATTGTTAATATATACATATATAGATTCTTCTCATATAACTTGGTATTGGAATTCTATTTAACTGGTCCTATATTTTGATTATATCATTACAACTTAGTAATTAATGATGTTGAACATTTATTTATTTGATACCTGACCAAGGAGTGGGTATGATGTGAATGATTTATTCCCTAATGATATGTGACTATTATGTTTTAGGGTGAGAGTTGAATATCTAGTATTATTTCCTACTATAAGGAATTTTATATATTTGTCGATATGAATATATTTGTTACTTGGTGGGGTATCATTGATAGCTTTCTCCAAGAAGATATAATGAACCTCGAGTATGTACTAAAGTATGTGGGTACTTCTTGAGTATTCACACCCTCAAATGGGAGTCATGATATGGGAATAACTCTACCACTAAAGATAAAGGTCTAAAATGTGGTGATATAATGTGATTTTCCATATTTATTTATGTTCAAAAAATACATACTAATTCAAGGGGTTTTCCTTCCAATATTCCATCAATATATCAATCAGAAAACTTTGATTGCCAATTAGTTTGTGGATGGTAATGTGTTAATGTATCTTTTTAACACAGTACTTCCTCATTAAAGCTTCCATGATCCACTAGAAAAAGTGGTTTCCTGGGTAATTGATGACTGTTCGTGTGATTTCAAATTCAAAGATTATATTATTCCTGTTAAAATAATTACAAATAGAGGAACCATTGGTTTTTTTCCATAGATTCCACACTTTTTGATAACATTTTCATAGAACCAAATATGTAATAATTCCCAAATTACATGTAGAGACCCATACTTTACATAAATGGACATTAAATTACTTTTTTGTAATACTTAATACATAACAAAAACAAACACACAAGTACTGTAATAGTTCAGTGTCTTTGAAAACTCAGATAAATAATCATCTAATCAATTTGAAAGATCTTCAACATCTCCCATAAAGATATTCCCTTTTTGTTTTCTTAGCTAAAAAATTTCTTTATATCATGGGGAAATGAAAACATAAAAATGGTGAGCTTAAATTCTCAGTAAGGGTAAACATATAGAACATAAAACAATCCATAAACATTTGAATTCAAAAACTTGAACATAAAATCTCAAAATCAAAATCTTGAGAAAATACATAAATTTTAGAAGTACGTAAGGAATATATCATAAACGAACATCAATCATGATAAAATATCATGGGAATAAAACATGTAGTTCTGGAAAACCATTAAGCACATGATATGATTTCCATAGTATCCAAGCCATTGTTGCCAAGACCATCTTAGTGGACAAAGTCTCTTTCTGAATCAACTTCACTCCTCGTTCCATTGATGTATCACTGATCCCAATTGACATATAGTTCCTTCCATATCTATATCATGAGATATAAATCATTACCCAATGCATTGGAAAGAGATATTGGTCCCACCCATCTCATAATGAAATCATTATTAGGTTTACCACAACATAAACACAAATACTTCTTCATAACCAAAAGAATAAAATGGGTTTCATAAACATCATCCCATCATAACATAATCCATATAAAACAAATGGATATCATTTCATTATAATAAAATTGAAACCATGTAAATCATGGAGACATTATAATTGAAACATACACATATGAAATAATGTCATCTTATATGGAAAATGGTTTTGATAAAACACTTGAAATAAATTAACGATGAAAATATCCTATATTCTTCAAAATAATATTCTTTTCAAAAAATGCCATGAAATTATAAAAAAATGATTTTTTTGAAAATATCCATGAAATCTTGTAGAGTATGCTTATTGAAAACAATGTCTTATAAAACCGTAAAAATCTGTTCATGCCGTATAAGTTAAAAAAACATTTTCTCATTCTTTTGCTGGAAAAGTCACAAAAGTTCCTTGTATGGTAAACAAAAAAATGATTCCTTCAATAACATGTGGTAAAAGTCAAAAATGGGTAAAAATGACTTTAAATATAAATGAAAACACTTTTATAAAACATGGACATTGATGATAACAATAACCCCAGTAAATACTTACGAATAAACAATCTTAGATAAGAAAGAGATTGGAATAATTATCTCTTACCTTAGGTCTGATATGCTTCGTTTGTATCCAAACCTCCTGTATAATGAATTAAATGAATTCATTTACTTATTACAGAATCATATTCATTGTTATGATATCATATATGGTTCACTTATGACTTTATATTACCCATTATTTTGTATGTTCCATGTTAAAACAGTGTTTTGGGTAAAATTATTTTATTTATCATACGTGTTTGGACTTGTTGTTCTTGATATTATTGTTACTTATATCATGATTTACTTAAATAAAGAATGTAAATAATTATTTATATATCATATATATTCATCATATTATAAATATATATATATAATAGAAAGATGAATGAAATGAAATACACCATTCATGGAGACGGTAGGTCGTACGTACACATGAACGCTGTTTTCCATTCCTTATTGACTTGAATGGAAGTAAGTAGAGATATATATTTATACATAAATACAGTAGCTTAATTATGTCATATATTTTATTATTATTCATTATGTATACTTTATAATCATTTTTGAATGGTTAACATGGATAATGAATCTCATTTTGTCGTGGAGACGGTAATCCGTATGTACGCACGAGAGATGATATTATTCACATAATTATTGAATGAAATGGGATTGTATGATATCTCAGAATCAGTATCATGTTATATTTATAATATATATTTATTCTTTACACCATTATACCAATCCAAGTAATATAGTGGTGGAAAAACAGATTACACCACGGCGTAGAGACGGTATTCCGTACATACACACGCGCGGTGATTTCATTTTGCATAGGATGGATAAAAGGTGAAATGGGGTTGTGTAATATTTATAATAACATATAATTATATTAGTGATACTGATGTTATTACATTTTAATGAAACAACTTATTAAGAAGAAGTTGAAGAAGAATGAAACTGGAATGAATCAGTAGAAGAGGTTAACTCTTCTTCGACGCACCACTTTTAAACTTCCTCTTATGGCACTACAGTTGGACTTTTTGGGAGTCCAGAACATCTATAATGTTTCTAAGTAAGTTGAGAAGGGAAATGGGAAGGGTTTGGCCGAGCATGAAGGCTCATAATAGTGTGAAGTGAAGTGGGAGGATAAGCCCTTTTATAAGGAAGAAGAGGGGCACTTTAGGAAAAACATAAAATATTATTTTATAAAAAAGTCATATTCGGTTAATAATGGCTCCAAAGTTACTTATTTCGAAGATAAAGTGGGTATGGGTCAAAATATTCTCATCCAATTGGTTTTAGACAAGTTAAGGTTACTATTTTAACCTTATCATTTAGATTTAACTCTAAGTTAAATAATTTAACTTTTACCATGTCTTCTTGTTTTCTTACAGTACATGGTTAATAAACTTAATATAACAAGACAAACGAACCCCAAGTGGTTAATTATTAATATATATAACCTTATATAAGTCATTTTTCCGATCCTTTGGAATAGAATAACAATTAATAATATAATATTCGTTTTAAAAAATATTTAATGTCAATTTGGTAATTGATATTTGGGAAAATCATAACAGCATGATTAGTTAGAAAAATGTTATTTAAATCAATACTAACATGTCATATTAACCTTAAAAATTAGTTTAATTCATAAAAATGCTCAAATTATATTTATTTGGTTATTAATAACATCAATTATGTTAATATTTCACTAATAAGGTAATTACTGCATCATCATTGTGTCATAAATAAACTAAATTATTTAATCTATAAAAGTTATAAATAAAATACCATTATGTAGGAAAATATTTTTAGCATTCTAATGAATATTTATAGTAGAATTTATCTTATATATAACCGTATATTAAAAATGTGTTAGTTATTAAACATTGATTTTGACTATTTTATTTATTCATTAAATAAAATAATAATAAGTGTCCTAATCTAATCCATGTGGAAATAAAGGGTAATATTTCATTCCAAATGTTTTTTTGGTTGAATTACACTTTTCCAATAGAATAAGGAAACGTTTTAGGGTTATAATAATATCATTTTTACCCTTAATTACCCTTTTTACTTATAACCGTGGTAAATAAAAGTAAAATGTTATTATTCACCAAAAATTATTTTTATCTTATTGAACCATATTTTACTCCTTGATATTTACTGTGTCTCTCGTATTTTGGATACTCCACTCACATAATTAGTAAAATTATGTTTTATGTAAATTTTCAAATTCTCCTAGGAGGTGGGTAAAAGACGGTGAAAACTTCAATAAAATTTTAATATATCTAAACATATTATAAAATGGCCCTAATGAATTACATTTAACATATATAGGTATAATGTATCAATTTTGAACTAAAATAAAATATATAATTATTTAAATAAAAAAGTTGGTTTTTAAATAGTAACCTAGTGTTTTCAATATTCATCAAAAAATTAATGCTTTCAGAAAAATGCCAAAAATTCACCATAGGCTAATTTCGATATTAAGAATCCAAAAATGATGTCCATTTTGAAAGAGAAAATTTCTAAAATTTCAAAAAGTGGGTACTACTATTCATTACAGATAGTTCATAATAATATTATAATAATTTCTCGTTTAGTGAAACTTGGTATTGCATACTACACACGCTATCGAGGAAGGTCTTGATTGTGTTTAATTCAAGAGAAGTTAGTGCTGAGTATAGTGAAATCTTTTTTTGGTGATGTGTATAACATAATCAAATCTTATTTCATTTATACATTAAACAAAATCTATACTTAATGTTGCGTAGAATAATTTCCACAAAACAATCTTTAAAATTGTCTGTAACATGAGCCAAGAATAGTGTTGCATATACTGCAAGCTAATACGTTATTGCGTATAGCACAAGATAATCTTGGTGTAGTGTAAAATAGAATACATAAAAGAAATTAAAAAGAATATATCTCATAAAATCTCGGGGTGTTAAATTCTACCCCCCTTAAAATGAATTTTTCCCTCAAAATTCGTCTGGGTTATAAATGGTTTACTACATGAATGTTTCTTTCATAGAAAACCACATCATAAGATGTAATACCAAAATAGAATTTTAAAAACTAAAGTACGAAATTTAATGGTTACCCAAGTTAACACATCACTGGGTTTCCACATAAGAGAACATAGGCGAAAATATGGATATAGAAGAGAAATCTAACCATCATGTTCTGATGGAGAGTGGTAGAGAACATGGCTATGAAAAATTAATTAATCACAAAACCATAAATTTGTGATGATCTAAGTTACCATATGATTCATAGGGTATGAGGGTACTAGGACAACATTTTTAGTTTTCAAGATAATTACCCCTAATGTTGAAGAATTGTTGAATTAAATGAAATACTTACTTGATTTTGGTACAATCTCACCGTTGTTCGTGCCTTGAAATATTTCCACTTTATATCTTAAAGAAATGAAGTTGAATTCGTCATTTGTGAATTGTTAGTAGATCATGCGATAGAATGATAGGTCATTCCATCTGTTTCTATAGAAAAAATATTAGGAAAATTTATTAAATATACATAAGTCCATCCATGTTGAGATTAGTCATATATGGTTGCTAAAATGGACTTATACTTCATCTATCATAGAGCGTAATAAAATAAAACTAGTTTCTACTAACTAGGGACTTCTTGTAGGCCAATGGTAGGCAACAAAGGCATGTCACACTTCGATTGTGGGTTCTATTCCCGCATCCTTATTCGACGTGACGAGTTGTCACCCATCCTACGGATTGTCATTTTTCTAAAAGTATACTATTACAACATTTCAGAAATAATACCAAAAATTTATAGCCTTAAAAAATACTATCTGATGTCCAACTTAATGCATTCCAACCATTAGGTTTATCGAAAATACTTTTGTCCAATCTCATAGTATACTGAAAATGACTGCTAGAATGGTCATCTAACAAGAACGTGAATACCATCATTTATCCCCGATATATCATAAGATATATCTTGTTGGTCACATTCCAAACATTTGAATACCTTGATATTGTATTTTTTTGAAACATTAAATAAAATAGAACCTTAGAGAAAACATTAGTGCTATCAAATGTTGACTCTTTACACATACCAAAATCCCAAAATTTATATATACTCAAACCATGATATAACTCTGTCATTATATCAGTCATTGCTCATTTCATTTTCTCTTTATTCCTTCATTAATCCCATATAATCTTCTTTACAACAATATCTGAATATCCTTTCATGGTTACTGATACCATTCAACATATACTTTCAAATACATCAAAAAAACAATAGTGTAACAATCCTTTGATGTTTCTTTATTCCATAGTACATTTAAATTACATATACAACATAACTCTTGATAAACATAAATAATTCCACTACCTTCTTAAACCATTAACCGAGCTTCAACAATACTTTCATCTCTTATATAATTTGTAGTCTCTTCATCATCATCAACATTAATACTACCCATACAACCATGATGATTAACCTCATGAAATTTTCCCTTAGATCATTGGTGTTCATAATTCCCATACATTCCACATTTAAAACATTTGACTGTTGTTGATGTCTTAGAAATACCATTATCATTGTCCATGGTGTTAACTAAACCTTTTACTTTACAATTACTGGGTTTGTGTCCTTTTCCACAACCAAAGAATCTTCCAGTTCATTTGAAACATTCTCCCTGATGCCTCTTCCCACATGATTTACATGATGGAAATTGAACTTTCTTTCCTCTATGATCATCATGAAACTCCATCTTTCTCTTATTAACTGAGTCGAGATTCTTTCCAAATTTGAGATTATTGATAATATTATGAGATTTTGGATTAGGCATAATAATGATATGTGGAATTCCAGATCCAATTTCATTTGGTTTCTCATGAAGAATATCATTCCATTGTCCATCATATCCTCCATTATCATGAATCTTCCAGTTTCCAGCCATTTTCTAAAACCCAAAAATAATAGTGTGTGAGGAAAAAATAATGCATTGAAAAAAACATAAAAAAGGGGGATTAACTTTAATATATAACATCTTAGGTTTAATTCTATGAACTTTAACGAAATTCTAGGACTATAACCTATACATAAACTTATACTTAAGAAAATCCCTATACATTCCTTAAAAATATCTCTAGGAATATCACTAAAGATTTCGCATCATTGTTTCCAATGGTTAACTAAACCTTTCCTCTGATACCAACTGTAGAGACCCTACTTTACATACATGGAAATTACCTTACATTTGCAGAATACATAATACATAACAAAAACAAACACACAAGGATTGTAATAGTTTAGTGTCTTTGGAAATGTGGAAAAATAATCTTCTAATCATGGTGAAAGACTTCAACATCTCCCATAAAGATCTTACCATTTTTTTTTCTTAATTGAAACCTTTCTTTATATCCTGGGGAAAATAAAAAATAAAAAGGGTGAGCTCAAATGCTCAGTAAGGATAAACATAGAGAACATAAAACAATCCATAAATATTTGAATGCAAAAACATGAATATAAAATCTAAACATCAAAATCATTAGAAAAGACATAAATATAGGAAGTACGTAAGGAATATATCATAAAGGAATATCAAAAATGGTAAAATATCATGGGAATAAAACATGTAATTATGGAAACCCATTAATAACATGATATGAATTCCATAGTAGCCAAGACATTCCTGCCAAGACCATCTTAGTGGACAAAGTCCATTCCTGAATCGTGTTCACTCCTCGTTCCGGTCTAGTATCACTAAGGCCGATTAACATACCATTCCAACCATGTCTATATCATGAGATATAAATATTTACCCAATGCATTGTATGGAGATATAGTTCCACCCATCTCATAATGAAATCATTCTTACGTGTACCACAACATAAACATAAATACTTCATCATAACCCAAAGAATAAAATGGGTTTCATAAACATCATCCCATCATAACATAATCCATACAAAATAATTGGATATCATTTCATCATAAGAAAAGTGAAATCATATAAATAATAGAGACATTATACTTGAAACATACACATATTAAATAATGTCATCTTAGATGGAAATATGGTTTTGATAAGACACTTGAAATGAATTCTTGATGAAAATATCTTTTCTTCTTCAAAATCATTTTATTTTCACCAAATGCCCTGAAATTATAAAAGAAAAGGATTTTATTGAAATTATTCACGAAATATTGTAGAGTATTCTTCATGGAAATTATGCATTATGAAACCATAAAAATCCGTTCATGCAGTATAAGTTAAAAAAACATTCCTCTCGTACTTTTTCCGGAAAAGTCAAAAAAGTATCTCGTATGTTAAACAAAAGAATGATTGAATCCATAAGATGTGGTAAAAGTAAAAAATGGGTAAAAAGGAATTTAAACATACATGAAGACACTTCTAGAAAGCATGGACATGGATGATAACAATAACCCCAGTAAATACTTACGAATAAAAAATCTCGGATAAGAACAAGATTTGAAAAATTATCCCTTATCTTAGGTCTGATATGCTTTGTACATATCTGAACCACCTATATAATGATTTAAATAATGTCATTTAATTATTACTGAATCATATTCATTTTTATGATTTCATATATGGTTTGCTTATGACTTTATATTACCCATTCTTTTATAAATTTAATGTTAAAGCGGCATTTTGGGTAAAATCATTTTATTTATTGTACGTGTTTGGACTTATTATTCTTGATATTATTATTACTTATATCATGATTTACTTACATTCAGAATGTAAATCAGGATTTATATATCCTATATATTCAGTATTTATATATATATGTAACAGATAGATGAATGAAATGAAATACACCGTTCATGGAGATGGTAGGTCGTACGTACGCATGAATGCTATTTCCCTTTCTTTATTGATTTGAATGGAAGTAAGTAGATATATATATATATACATAAATATATTAGCTTAATTATGTCATTTATTTCATTTTTATTCATTGTATATACTTTATAATCATTCTTGAATGGTTAACATGGAGAATGAATCTCATCACGTCGTCGAGACATTAATCTTTATGTACGCACGAGCGATGATATCGTTCCCATAATTATTGAATGTAATTGAAGTGAATGGCATTTCAGAATCAGTATCATTTTATAATAATAATATATATTTATTAATTACACCATTATACCCATCCAAGTAAGGTGGTGGTGGAAAAACAGAATACACCACGGCGTGTAGACGGTATTCCGTACGTACGCACATGCAGTGATTTCGTTTTCCATAAGATGGATAAAAGGTGAAATGGGGTATTTTCATATTTATAATAATATATCATTATATTTTTTATACTAATTTTATTACTTTATATTGAAACAAATAATGAAGAAGAAGTTTTAGAAGAAAGAAACTTGAATGAATCGGTAGAAGATATTAACTCTTCTTTGACGCACCTCTTTTAAGCTTCTTTTTATGGCACTAGATTTGGACTTTTGAGGATACCAGAACCTCTATAATGTTTCTAGGGATGTTGATAAGGTAAATGTTCAGGGTTTGGCCGATTTTGAAGGCTCAAAATTGTGTGAAGAGAAGAGGGATGAGGTGCCCTATTATAATGGAGGAGAGGGGAACTTTAAGAACAACTTAAAATATTATTTTATAATAAAGTCATATTCGGTTTATAGTGGCTCCAAAGCCACTTATTTTGAAGCTAATGTGGGAATGGGTCTATATCTTCTCAACCAATATGATTTAGACCAGTTTATATTTCTATTTTAACCTTATCATTTAGATTTAACTGTAAGATAAATTATTTAACATTTACTATGTCTTCTTGTTTTGTTAAACTATATGGTTAATAAACATACTATAACAATCAAAAAGATCCCCAAGTGGGTTATTATTAATATATATAACCTTATATAAATCATTTGATTGATCCTTATATTTTTAGGTGTAGAATAACAATTAATAATACAATATTTGTTTTAAAAACTAGTTTATGTAAATTCGGTAATTGATTTTTTTGAAAATCATAACAGCATGATTAGTTAGAACAATGTAAATTGAATCAATAATAACATTCCATATTAACCTAAAAATTATTTGAATTCATAAAAAGTCTCAAGTTACATTTATTTAGGTATTTATATCATAAATTATGTTAATATTTCTTTAACAAGCTAATTATTTCATCATTATTTTGTCATAAATAAATTAAATTACCTATAGTCTGAAAATTATAAATAAACTACCATTATGTAGTAAATATTTTTATATTTTTAATCAATATTTATAGTCGAATTTATATTATTTATAACCCTATATTAAAAATGTTTTAGTTATTAAACTTTGATTTTAACTATTTTAATTCTTCTATAAATAAAATAATAATATGTGTCCTAATCTAATACATTTGGACCTAAAGGGTAATATTTTATTCTTATGGTTGTTTTTGGTCAAATTACACTTCTCTAATAGAATTAGGACATGTGTTAAGGTAATAATAATATCATTTTTACCCTTAATTACCCTATTTACTTTTAACCGTGGTAAATAAAAGTAAAAAGTTATTATTCACCAAAAATTATTTTTATCTTATTCAACAACATTTTACTCCTTGATATTAACTGTGCCTCTCATATTTTCATAATTTCACCTACAAAATAAGTAAAATTATGTTTTATTTAATTTTCAAATTCTCCTCGGAGGTGGGTAAAAGATGGTGAAAACTTCAAGAAAATTTATATATATCTAAAATTATTATAAAATGACTCAAATGACTTACATTGAAATTATATAGGTATTATGTATCAATTTTGAACTAAAACAAAATAACTAAATATTTAAATAAAAAGTTGATTTTTAAATAGTAACCTAGTGTTTTCACTATTCATCAAAAATTGAATGTTTTCAGAAAAATACCAAAAATTCACTATATGCCAATTTCGATATTCTGAATCCAAAAATGAAGTCCATTTTAAAAGATAAAATTTATAAAATTTTAAAAAGTGGGTATTACTATTCATAATGGCTAGTTCATAATAATATTATAATAATATCTCATTTAGTGAAACTCGTTATTGTGTACTACACACACTATCGAGGAAGGTCTTGATTGCATGTAATTCAAGACAAGTTAAGGCTGTGTGTACTGAAAGCTTTGTTTGTTGTTGCATATAACATAATCAAAACTTATTTCATTTATACATTAAACAAAATCGATACTTAATGTTGCGTAGAATAATTTCCGCAAAACAAACTTGAAATTGTATGTAACACAAGCCAACAATTGTGTTTTGTATACTGCATGCTAATACGGTGTTGCATATAGGGCAAGATAATCTTTGTGTACTGTACAATAGAAGTCATCAAATAAATTAAAAATAATATATCTCATAAAATCTTGGGGTGTTACAGTACATGCGAATGTTTTACTTTATGACTATTCTAATATTTAAATATTTTGAAAAAAATAATTGATATGTGTGGAATTTCATGTCACGTAGATCATTCCTACTTAATTTTAATAGATCCTATTTCTTAAACAAATCATAAGAATCTCGAAATTCTGGGTCCCATTATTCTATATATTCTAAGACTCTACTATAAGTTCATCGTGGTCAAAATTAGCATCTATAAGAAAAACTATGAAAATAATCCTAGGACATATTACAATTTATTTTTAAAAAATTATCTCTTAATTAGTTGATCATTTTATATAATTTATTTGTATATTATTCTAAACATTAAACTTTTAATGGAAAATGAGTTTAAAAATTAATATTTGGTACATATGTGATGTATTTTTAGGATCTACTAGAGAAATTACTATCAGCATAATATGGAAATTATCCTATAATAAAATAGAGATTCTCCCCTAGAATGAAATTTTTTAATAATACTTTATCTAGAATCTCCGCTATGATGGTGTTTGGAAACATACCCAATTGATCTTCCACCTGATTTTTTTCTTTTCTAGTCCATTATTATTAATTTAACTCTTGTAGCATAATCATATATCTCACTACAATGTTATTTAATTATACCATCTTCATTAAGTACCTAAGGGCTTCATGAATAGATAAAATAGTAATATTAGTGCCAATAATATATAATATTTTCTAATAAAAAAACATTTTCAATGGTTTTAGATTGGTTTTGAGCCACATTTAGTATTCTAATACATAATAAATAACAACATTCCTTAATTTAATGTCACTGAATACTAACACAGTAACAATATCATTTGAATCATTAAAAAATTTCTTGAATGGAAGTTCCCAAATATGTTGTTTCATAACCATTAATGTAATATGATTAACCATGAACTAATAAAAAGAATCCTTGAAATTATTATCAATAGTAAACTCGGTATCTATTAGAATAATATATATAGTGATAATTTAATATTATTAAAACCACTAAGGAATCTTCTATAAAATTAATCATTTCTTAAGAAGGATCTAACTGTTTCACACATGTTTATTAAGGTAATTGATTGCTGACATCAATTTCAGATTTATTGATGACTACATCATTTTTTTCAATTTAATTTCCTACCACGATTTCTTTCTCCCCAATGAAATGAATATTTTCAAAATTTTAAAAATAATATTTGCACTATCTGTTTTCATAAAAATTTTATTTTATAAAAAGGGTGAAAATAATTGATGAACATAATGAAATCATTCATAAATTCATCATTAAAATCCCCTGTCAAATCAAGTAAAATTAATACCATTGATCTTTGATTTTCACCTAGTCTGTGTACACTATATAAATGAAATTATCTTATAAGAAAATTTACTATATAAAACATATAATTTATATTTTACAATTCATCGTGTAAAATAATAAATTGATTTTTCTAGAAAATCCCACTAGAAAACCATAATGTTATTTTAATGATAGTATTCTGGTTGAAAATTTGATTATAAAAATGATCTTTTATGGTGACCTGATTCAATTTTCTATAGGCTATGAAAAATCTTAAATTATTTTAAACTCTCAATGGAATTAATTTGTTTTGAACATTTTATAAAATAGTCGTTCTATATTTTTATCGCACTACATGAATTGGGGTGACACATTGTGAATCTAAAATTTTGTAGATCATTCCAAATTTTAAATAATTCAAAATTTCTATCTCCACCTATATCCATTATTGTTATGAAGACTATCGTAAGAGAGTTTCTAATAGTTTTTATGTTAACTTCATGAATAATTTCCCACAAGAATATTTTTGGACGTAGCCAAGAAAATCCTTTTAAGCACAAGTTTATAGCTCAAACATTATGTATCGAACGATTTATTATCCTATTTTCATTGACATGAATATATGTTTTTGGAAATAATTACTAATTTTTTTTCCTTATATTAGAAACACATACATTAACTCTATTATTAAATGGTTTAATAAATTGTTTTTTGGATGGATCAAATATGATATCCGGTTGATATAACATACCTTAATAGACTGAAATTACATCCTAAAAAATAAAGAATCATCCAATTAATTATTTAATTAATTGTAAAATACATCAAATAAATTATAATTTTCCTTATATTCACATGGTTTCATAGGATTTTAAAGATTTTATGAGTTGTTTTTATATAAGTTTCCAATATTATTGGTTTCTAAAACTCAAAAAATCATGTAACATGCCAAATCCCTCACATGGACTGGTCTTTTCAGAGTGTAAAAATTTGAAAATTGAATGTTCTTCTGGTGTAAACATCAATGAATCAAAAATACTTCATTAAAACGTGTTCTAAAAAAACTGTATTATTATAGTTTTTTAATAACATTTATGATTGACTATGAATTTTTTAGAAGGTTATTCCCAATAAAATTGGAAAATAAGAACATGTCTCTTCCTCTCTCATGCTCATCAAGTAGAAAATATTTTGGAATTTCATTATATATACTCTGAAAAATATATTCATTAACCTCAACTGGGAATTTATTTTATATATTTGATAATAATAAAATCAATATTAGTAATTTGAGTACCCAATATTTCAATGAAAAAATGAATAATGGGACAAGACATTAATTGAACGTTCTATATCAAAAATTTCATCCTCAAAAAACATATATCAAAATTTAAAAATGAATACAAATTTCCATAGTTCATATAATTTGATAGAAATTTACAACGTAAAAAATATTGAATTGTTTCTCTATAAATTCATTCTCTCATTCCCTTGAATAATTACATATTTAGTGCATTGTTCCATATTAAACATAGAATATTAAACTCTTCATTTAATATCTCCAACTAGTAATATGTTGATTTCAATCGTTTGTAAATTTTCCAAAAATGAACTTTGTATTTTATCCTACTATATCGTATTTTATTAACTATTAAAGTAGAAAATGATATAAGAAATTTTAGTTTTCCTAAATTAGTTGTTTCAAATGCATTTCTATTTTTTCAGATTCTTATGTCTCTCTCCACTAGTCACATGGGTTTGTTACTATTGCACCTTCATCTTGGAATTTCGTTTGTTTTATTCTTTATGTGGATTTATTTCTTTTCTAAGAGGATTGGGATGAGTTCTTAGTTTGAATTTTTCAGTTTTTGATGTTTTTTGGTGATTTTGTTTGTGAATATCTTTTGATTTTTGTCTTCCAAATAGCTCGAAAATAGGAGGTGCACTGTTAGGGGAAATCTTGTGTCCTCACATAGGAAATTTTTTATAAAATTCTTATTCTGGATAGTGGAGATGACATCGTTTCTTCATGGTTTGAAAAACTATGTTGGATAACCATGTGGTTTGTTCCTTCTGAACAATTAAGGGTGCACAGTTGGTACATGGTTTGG
This sequence comes from Viscum album, assembly GCA_963277665.1. Lineage (NCBI taxonomy): Eukaryota > Viridiplantae > Streptophyta > Magnoliopsida > Santalales > Viscaceae > Viscum > Viscum album. Next base: position 1,506,457,084 of record OY728146.1, on the reverse strand, counting down.
TAAACCATGCATCCAAACCGTGTGAGTTTCCCATATCATTAAAATTGTAATATTACACTTTTCCATTTTGCTGTTTTATCCCAATATCAAGATTTCCTCTCCTTCATTGGCCTAGGATCACCACAGGAGCCTCCAATATTCCAATAATTGGCCAAAATTTTCCATGGATTCATTTTTACGGTTTCAATGTGATTTCATTATGGTTTTTGGATCATTTTATTCTCTTCACTCTTTTCTCTCTTAGTTCCTTGGTTTTTCATTGGTAAAACCTCTCTTGAAAAAATCATATGGGTTAGGATTGATGTGTGGGATGTTTTTATTTTTTGTTAGCTTAGACTGCCTCGTGGTCTTTGTTCTTCTTTATCCTGATGTTTTTTTGAATTCACTGGTCATTGAGGTAGGTGTTTCCATCCATTTCCATTCTAAACATTCCGTTATGATTGAGTTTTCCTTGAATGTTTCCAACATTTGATAATCCTACTTTCTATGTGTTAGTATAAATTGTTATATAATTTTTATTATGGAAAGTGAGTGAAAAATGGTTCCCAATGAGTTTATTTATTTATTCATTCATTTATATTCATAATAGGTGTTTGATAAAATTTCAATTGATATTTTTGAGTAAAATTTGGTGCTTTGGGGTAGTTTTTTCCGTAGTTTATTATTGATAAATGTGATTTTGATGTTAGGTGAGTGTTGTATATAGAATATTTGGACTTTTATAGTGTGATAGTTGGGTATATATTATTTTTTGGTTTAAAAAAAGTGATGTTTCTTTTGAAATGAATTATTAATGTTACATTATGTGCACAAATGTTTGGGATATGGTTTCCCAAAATAAAATTGATTTTATTTCATGTATGCCTCTTTATTGTGAACTATAAATGGGTTCGATGCCTTGTGTAAAAAGTGAGAAATGTGTTTTTGAAGGGATTTTATTTGTATAATGTGTTGATTATTGGTTTTCTAAATCAAATTGGGTTTTTGGTGATTAAATTATTTCTTGTGCACCTCAAATGTGTTTTCAATTTGTAAAGGTGATGTGAAGCGTGTTTTAAAAGGAATCTGTTGCGCATATAAATTTTTCAAAGGTCTTTTCTAATGGGTATAGTTGGATATAATTTTTTTCATAATGTTTTGTTGAGGTCTATTTGAAACAATTATGAAAAATGGTTCTTCAATGAACCATGGATTTCTAATGGATTCTTCTCATTTCCCCCTTTCTCTTTCTGAAATAGTTTCTTGATTTTTAAAAGATGTGTTGGTGCTTCATGTGACTTTAAATGTGGTTTGAAGTGTTTTTTTTGAAGTCTTATCGTTTTTTAGAATTTTGATACATGGTTTGGTGAAGTTTTGTAATATATGTTTATTTGGAACTTTATGATATTTGTGGTGGACTTTTGGTGAAACATACCCATTTAGGGCTTCTAGTGTTTTTTATATTTTTACTTTAGCTTGGTAATGGTTTTTTATTTTAAATATAAAGTTCCATTTATAGTTATTCATTAGAATGTTTTTTATATTAACATTGGAAATGGCGTGGAAAAGTTTTTGTAAATACATTTTGAATGGAAATGTGGTTGGCTATGTTTTCACTTTTTATTGAACTTGAAAAGTTGGTTTTGGTGTAACATTATGTGAAGGACCAATAGACACCTTGTAATGTAACGAAAATATGTTTCCTAACTCATGTGTTTTAATGTATCGAAGTATATGTTAGAATGTTTTGGAAAATGGGTTGAAAACATAGGTAGTGTGAGGCCTGATTGGTATTTTAAAATGATTCAGAATGTTTCTTTTGAAACTAAAATTTTATTATTGTCTAATTGAAAATTTTCAATGGCATGTTGTGACATGGGAAAAAATATGGTGGATTCCCCATATTTAGGGGAATTACATTGGTGGTGTCAATGTGTATGTTAGGCAATCACGATGGAGTGTGTTTTCCTAAGTCATGCATATGAGGACCTTCCAATTCACCATGTACTATTATCCTGGGATTCATGGGAGTTATCTACAGGGCCGAGTGACAATTTCTTGTTGACCATGATTAGATAGGTTTTACTCCCTACATTTTCATAGATTATAGGTGGGGTTTGCCACAAAATTAGAATGTGAGAGTGGATTGTGGGTTATTGTCTTTGGAGTTGCACCATATTCATGTAGGTGAGTCGAAACCGAGTATGAATACATATTTAATCCATAAATTTTAACGAATTGAGAATGGTCAATAATTTTCATTTCATTTTTATTTATACAACATGTTGGATATTAAATATTCTAGTTTAACCTCCTTATTCTATTTAATTTCCCTTCTACATATCCCCTTTTTGGTTACAAGGTATGGATGACACATGTTTGTTGGTCTTCAGCTTTGTATTGAAAAGTGAAACCATTTTTAAAAATGGAATGTTGAGTGTGTGGTTTTAAAAAGTTAATTTGTAGAAATATTTGTTTGCTTATTAGAAATAATTTAAGGCCCTATTTTCTAAATGTATTTCAAACTAATGTTTGTGCAATATTTTTGGAATTAAATGCTTGGACATTGTGGGGATTAGCTATTGAGCTGTTTTAGATTACACCATACTTATGATTCTTGGTGTAGGTAGACTCAAGCTTTTTGTAGGCTCAGGTTTCTATTTAATCTGGCCCTTAGAGAAAGTAGGTCTTTATTTGTGGTTACCAAGAGGTCACATGGAGATCTTGTTTCATGTTTTTGTTTTAGTTTTTTATATGGTTTCTACTATTAACAGTAGTTTTGGTATTTGTATATGTTTATATTTATATATCGATGTTCAGTTATAGCTATTTAAGATGTGTGTTTAAATTGATTGCTTTACATAGTTTTATGTTTGGTTTAAATCTTTACTATTTTATTATTTTAATTCTTGACACTAGTTGTCAGCCCTTGGGGATTGGGAAATCCTGTCTGGCTTTGTCTCGAACTAGGTAGAATGTCAGTTTTTGTTAGAACCCCATCCTGGTTCGTGAAAAAATGTTATCATAGTAGGCCCTTGTTATTTGGCATGTTAGGTAGATAGGATATTTTGAGTATTGGGGCTTGGTAGGTTGGTACAAGGAGCACTTCATGAACCCCTACTCATTCTAATCCTCATATTACTAGGGGTAGTTAGAGATCTGAGTCCATTGTTTTTTAGGTGTGTAGACGAGGAATGGAAATAGAGGCGGGATGGTGTCATGTGGTGATCACACATGTATTGTTAAGCAATGTGTTGTCTGAGTGCATGGTTCATGGTCCACATAGTTGTTTATTATTACTTGGTTAATGGCCCACTTACCATGTCTCTACATTATTCATGTCATGGCCCGTCCTCAGGACCCGTGTCGTGACTACCCCAAGCCTGCCTCCCGTAGGCCAGGGGCTGGAAACTAGCACCAAGGCGTAAATCCCAACAAAAAGGTGAAGGCATTGCCCGTATAATGTAAAAAATCACCACCAAGTAAGCAAGAAGAAGTAAACACTCAATAAAACTAGGTAAAATATTAAGTGTGGAAAGTAAATGGGCCAGAATACAAACCCAAACTGAATGTAAAGTACAACTAGAAAGAAAGTACAATAACTGAAAGTAAAGCAGCAACGTCGAGTCGTCCACTGGAAGTCCCACTGAAGGGTGGGTACAGGTAGCCTCCTTAGCTCCTCGGGTCCAACCGTCTGCTCCGTGTACGTCCCACCCAGTGGTCCACCTCCAGGTACCAACTTGCTCCACAAGACTCAACCAAGATCAGCATTGTCCGTCGTCTGTATCCAACACAACGTAGTGCGGGCATAGCCCGTGTATGGGTGAGTATATGCTACACAGTAGGGATCCCGAGACCACCTAAGGTATCCCATAATCGAAAAAGGATAATCCTCCAAGGAAAGATACAATCACGATGTAACAACCAACACTACTTAGGTATATTCCCATACATATACCTAAGTCATCAATTCCTGTTCGACTCCAATATCTGAGACCAAGTTCGATCACGTCGACATAGGAGTACAACCAATTCGACACAGGATAACACAACCCAATCCACATAGGAAAGCAAGTAAATAATATCGAAGATATTGATTGAAAGTAAAGACTCAGCTCACATAGGTATACTTCTTCATAAGGTGATAGAGATGATCAGATGTAGCCACTGATTCATCTAAGCTAGGACCCACGTAGGATACTAAACCAGCTAAGCTGTCACACCCACATAGGATACATACCAGCAATACTTCCAGACCCACGTAGGATAGCAAGAACAGAGCCAAACACTGCCAGACCCACATAGGATACAAGAACATTAGTCATCGCCATCGAATCCACGGAGGATTTCAGTACGATCTTCATCGCTGCAGAACCCACGGAGGATTTCAGTGCAGCCTTCATCGCCATCGAACCCACGGAGGATTTCAGTACGGTCTTCATCGCTGCTGAACCCATAGAGGATTTCAGTGTAGTCTTCATTACTGTCGAACCCATGGAGAATTTCAGTATGGTCTTCATCGCTTCCTAACCCATGAAGTATTTCTATGCAGTCGTCGTCACTGCCGAACCCACAGAGTATTTCAGTGTAGTCATCATCGTCGTCGCAGTCGTATCCAGCTCTAGGGTTCCCGCACTAAGCATGCTCGATTCAACCAGGGTCCACACCATGAGCCAAGGGGTCTATACATCAGCTGACACTTAGTCCGGAGTTGATGTATCTCAATTATCCGTCTCGACAAGAGGAACTCAACTTGATAGAAGACGCGTCAATCGGATGCCCGATCTGAGAGTTATTGGCTTTTTCATTCCAGGGGCCCGATTGTTTTTTAATTCAAAACCAACCCGACCGCACTCCAACTACGTCCAATCCTTAAGCAGAGTAAACCAAATGGTATTTCTCACTAAGAGGAATCCAACAAAGTCGACGACACCTCAATCAGACGTCTAGAGCTCATGTTATAAGCATTTCCGCTCCGAGGGCCCGATTGGTTTCGTGTTCGAACCAACCTGGCCATACTCAACATTCTCCGAAAACTAGAGTGTAATATATCGAAACGACCGCCTCGATCCAAGTATCTCATCTCAACTGACATTGTGTTGATCGTAGGTCTGTAGCCCAAGATATGGGAAAAAGAACGAACCTGTCCGGTTTTAGGGGGTTTTGGGCCCATACTGACCCGGCCCGAGACCCCCTAGGTCGGCCCAAACCGGTTCAACCCGAACCAGATCCAGTTCCGGCCCATTAGGGCGCAGCCCGGCCTAGGTGGCGCAGCCTGGCCCGGCCTGCACGACCGGTTGGCCTGGCCCGATTGCGGCCCACGTGGCCAGACATCTCGGCTCGGCCGAGCTGTCGCAGAAGTGGGGGGGGGGATGCCCCACTGATTGAGATACCGTGGCCCCCACGTGGGGGCCACTCCTTTGGACAGCTGGGGGTTACGGCCCACAGACTTCCTTGATCGGCTGGCCCAGCTGGCCGGCCGTGCCGCCGCCGCGGGACCCCGCAGTCCCGCTCCTCCGAGGTGCCGGCGGCCGGTGGTTCTAGCCCTCCCGCCTTGCACTGCCACGACATTGATCCATGTCCTTGTCCGACCGGTGTGACGCGATGGTGCCACTCCCCTCCACCGCGACCCCGCTCTGGCTGCAGCCTCCTCGAGGTTCTCCAGCATGGCGTGACGGTGTCACGACTTTGTTCATACTAAACGGCGTGGCGCGACGGCGCCGCGCTTCATCGCCCACTCTTCTTTGTTTCCGCATGGTGTCGTTGCACCGCGCTTCCATTGTTCATGAAATGAAAAACACATCATCAAAGGGGGAGGAGGGTCGGTCGTGTTCGTGCGGTCCCACCCCCTCCCGATATTCTGATATCACGCGGCTAAGAAATTGACGTTTGGACGGTCAAGAATATTCATGAACCAAAATCAAACCCCTACCACGATGATGTTATCGAACGAGGTTTGTCGCGGGAAAGGGATGTCTCGGAGGACGGCATCGCGGAAGGAGGATCATCGGCATCGCGGTACCCGGCATCCCGTTACATGGCGTCGCGGTACATAGTGTCGCATAGAAGAGGACCATCGGTGTCGCGGTACAAGGCATCGCATCATCGATCTCGGAGGAATCAGTGTTATTCATCGTTCTTCGTCGGAGGATGACATTCTTCATTGGTGACGGTGTGTTCTTCTCATTCTTCAAGGAGGAAGATGATGATTCCCAGGCTTGAGCAATTCCTATACAACCTTCTAGTATAATGAAATAACCCTTAAATAATTAAGACTTTGTCTTATTTAATTAACAAACACAAGCCAACATTCAATTCGAAATTCAAAATGAAGACAAGAATTGATTACATTGAATAACTTAATTCAATTAATTAATTAAGAGAGTTGTCTTGGTATTTAAAAGGGGTGAAGGTGAGTTACATATTAAATGCATGAGAGGGAGGTTCAATGGGATTTGAAGGGGTCGGGCTCATGTGGGCCCCACTTCACTAATATCCTACCTAGTGGAGTTATGATATTAGTGGGTCCCACTCCAACCACCAAGCAAAGGTTTAAACTACCTAGAATAGAAATAAAACTGTAGAAAAATATTTTATTTCATTCATTAGTTAACCCATTATTTAATTACCTCACCTGAGCAACGCAACTCCAGAAAAAGTGTTCCTAAGCAATTACCGGCACTTTGATTCCATCAGTGCCCTCAGATTTTGATTTTGAGCACCAGTTCAAATGTTAAAAAAACCCACTCGTTCGTTTACTGAACGTACCCGAGCTAAAATTAGAAAATTGATTATGGGCACACCAGGCCTCGGAATGAGGTGTTGTTAGAAGATGTGTTCTTTTAAAATCCCACTGAAAATTAAGAAAAAATATCTATTGAATTTTATGGGTCTTTACATTACTCCCACCTCAGGGCTTTACGTCCCCGTAAAGATACATCATAAACTAGGGGAACAATTGTGGGTACTGAGAACACAATTGAGCCCCCAGCTCCCAAGTACTCTCTTGGACGTTCCCCTGCTGCCATCTAATGCGCACTAGAGGTATCGACCATCCACGCATGACCCACTCCTGCCGATCCTCGATCTCCACCGGGACCTCTAGAAAAGTCGTCTCATCGTCAATGATATGAGTCAGTTCAAGCACGTATCTCCTCAGCTGAGACACATGTAAGACGTCGTGCACCCAGTGCAACTGAGGTGGTAGAGCAAGGCGATAATCCACCTCGCCTATCCTATTGAGAACCTGGAATGGTCGGATGAAGCACGAAGATAACTTACCATCCCTGCCAAATATCTGTAATCTACATCGAGGTGAGGCCTACAAGAAAACGTGGTCACCATCCTCGAACTCTAGTGGCCTCCGCCTCTTGTCAGCATAAGACTCATGCCGGCTCTGAGCTATCCTCATCTGCTCCTGGATTACGTAGACCATCTCTGTCGTGGCCTGGACCATTTCTGGTCCCACAAGTGCTGACTCCCCAGGTTCTATCCATCACAGAGGAGATCTTCAAGGTCGGACGTATAATGTCGCGTATGGTGCCATCCCGATTGTGGAGCGGTAGCTGTTGTTGTACACGAACTCCACCAAGGTTAGGTGGTCCTCTCAGCTGTGACCAAAGTCAAGGACACCTGAACGGAGCATGTACTCAAGAGTCTGAATGGCCCTCTCCGTCTGACCATCCATTTTAGGGTGAAAGGCGGTGCTAAGACATAGCTGCGTCCCGAATGCCTCCTGCAACCCCTTCCAAAGCCGGGAAGTAAAGAGAGCATCTTGATCGGAGATGATAGATTATGGCACACCATGAAGCCGTACAATCTCCAGAATGTATAGGCGTCCTAAGATTTCTAACGAGCCCTTCCTTCTAATGGGTAAGAAGTGGGCCAACTTGGTGAGTCAGTTGAAAATCACCCAAATGGAGTCATGACCTCTGGAAGTGCGTGGAAGTGCGGTCATGAAATCCATATATATCTCTTCCCACTTCCACTCCAGGACCACCAAGGGTTGTACGAAGGCTGCTGGTACCTGGTGCTTGCCTTCACCTGCTGACAGGTGAGGCATCGAGAAACGAACTCAACTACAACCTTCTTCATACCCGGCCACCAGTGCTGTTGTCTGAGATCCTGGTACACTTTCTCCACTCCTAGATGTACCGCTAAAGGGGAAGTGTGAAACTCCCTCAGTACCTCTTCCTGTAAATAATCTGGTACCATGGTACGTCATCTGAAAAGGAAGTCGTGCTCTCCTCATATAGAGAATCCATCAGGTTCCTATCCTGAGGATATTTGTGCACGTCGCGTCTCACAGTCAGCGTCCCCACGTTGGGCCTCTCTGACCTGCTGCAGTAGTGGAGGAGTGACTGTGAGTGACTGAAGAAAAGCTACTCCATCAATATCCATGAAGGATATCTGCAAAGAGGCAAGCTACCCTATCGCCTCCCTGAGTTGCTGAATTCCCGTCCTCCTGAGGAGAGAATCGGATACTATGTTCCACTTTCCAGGAGTATAGACTATCTCAAAGTCATAGTCCTGGAGAAACTCAAGCCATCACCGCTGTCGTAGATTCAGGTCCTTCTGCGAGAAGATGTACCTGAGACTCTGGTGGTCAGAGTAGACTGTAAAGCACTTGCCTATCAGGTAGTGTCGCCACATTTTCAGAGCGAAGACCACTACTTCTAAATCCAGGTCATGGGTATCGTAGTTCTGCTCCTACTACCTCAACTGACATGATCCATAGGAGATCATTTCCCGTTACTACATTAGGACACATCCATGTCCGGTCCCTGATGCATCGTAGTAGACTACATACCCTACTCCCTCCTCCAGTAGCCTCAAGATAGGTGCGCTGGTAAATCTCTGTCATAGCTCTCGGAAGCTCTGCTAACATCTATCTGACCACACGAATGGTTTCCCCTTCTTCGTTAACGTTCTACAAAGCTGCAAAGATTTCTCCATTGCTGAAAAGAGAAATCTGGTCTCATCCCCTGGATGAACCACATTCCTTGCCTAATATAGTCAATCTCGTCATGAACAGTTAATTCATGCCATGGATGATGTTTTAAGGCCTCAACACTACATCCAAGAGATCCAACCATTACTCTCTCCTCCAAGGGTTGAGTCACACTTTCCGCATTAGTGTGTGGTCACTGGGTCTCTTCCAGTAGGAATCTCATATGTGAGGGTCAAGATAATAGTTTTTAATCAGAACCTCTTAGTATTAACATACAAAAGTCAAGAAAGAAAATTTCACTATTGGAAGTGTCTTTTATTACATTGACTCAAAGTACAAGGACACAAAGCAACACAAACAATGATTCTAGAGGCATTATGGGAAAAGGACTCCATGCCTGGAGCTAGTCCCGCACTTGTCCACCCGCATTTGGAGCTCCATGATCGTAAGCTTCAGATTCCTGAAGTTGTGCCCTCCCCTATGATCGGGGTGGACCTCCTTGTGGTGGTGGTGGTGGTAGAGCCTCAAAACATTGTCCACCACCTTCAGCTCGAATAGCTCCTCATCCTCGTCCGCCAGCTCCCTGAGGACCGCCACAGTCGAACCTCTACCTCTGCCTGGGTGGCCCCTCAACCGTATGCTACTCCTCTGCACGGCGGGTCAGGCAGTCACAAGCCATGTGGCCCTGCCTGCCGCATGCATAGCACTGCCTGCTCCTTAAAAGGTTGGCTCTGCTACGTGTTCCCCACACCTCTGAGCGAGTATCCTATGGTCGTCCTCCTGATGGCCTGGTCCGCTTATACCTCTACGACATCTTTCTACAGCCAGCTGCAAAATACTCCACTACGTGCCGCCATGCGGTAGGTCTAGCTTCTAGTGTAGGCTCAGCAAAAAATCTCTCTATGAGAAGACCTCACTCCAGTACTTTTTCCAGTGTCAGAATGCTGAGGGAGTTCATCGATGCCCTGATCTCATGCCTCGGTCCCTACTCGAAGGTCTAGGCCCGGAAAAATGGGTCTCGTACCATGTCCGTCAAATAGCGCGAGAGATCAGTAAATCTCGACGAGTACTGGGCGACCGTCATGCTGCCCTACCGCAGCTATAGTAGCTCCTGGATGTGGACCGCACAAAGGGTGGCTGGGAAGAACTCCGAGTGAAAGTGGCTCTCCAAGTCCGTCCCGAGGAGTGATGCCTCGTTGTGCACCTGGAGAATCAAGCTCCACCATCTGCCTGCTTCCATGTGTAGGAGGCTCGCTATAAGGATCACCATGAGGTCAGCTGGTGTCACCACTAACCTGAAATCTCAAACAACCACCTACAGCAAATCCTCGACTACCTGAGGGTCCATCTCCCCACAACACCTGGGTGGTCTCTGCTGCTGAAACTCGTGCAGTGCACTAACGTGACATTCACTCTCAATGGCTGGGGCTGGAAGCATCGGTGGCTCGGTGGGTAGAGGTACCACCGGTGCCTCTGCTGAAAAAGGGCCCTGCACTGAGGCCTCATCACTCGGTGGGCTGTCATCTCGCATAATGCTCAGAACCCTATCTGGCTGCCGTCGTGGGTCCAAACTGAAATGAAACAGATGCGCCACGGTCAAAACAATATACTTGGTGATCTGATATAAAGTAATCACAAATAATACTTTTTAAACACACATGAAATCAATGCTTTCATGCACTAAGTAGGAAATCATAAGTCAGGGTCCTGGTGTATGGATACGTCAGCCGCTGCACAAACACTGGTCTCCCTGGACTGATAAACACACTCAATACCCTTAACACTATTGCATCACACAGATGAAAGATCAGAGTCCTATGTTCTGCAGTAGAACCAAAATGCTCTGATACCAATTTGTCACGACCCGTCTTTGGGACCCGTGTCGTGACTACCACAAGCCCGCCTCCCATAGGCATGGGGATGGCGACTAGCACCAAGGCATAAATCCGGAAAATAAGGGGAAGGAATTGCATTTATAAAGTAAACAATCACCATAGAGTAAGCAAGAAGAAGTAAATAATCAGTAAAACTAGGTACAATAGTAAGTGCAGAAAGTAAATGGGCTAGAATACAAACCCAAACTGAATGTAATGTACAACTAGAAAGAAAGTACATCAACTGAAATTAAAGCAGAAACGTCGAGCCGTCCACTCAAAGTCCCACATGAAGGGTGGGTACAGATAGCCTCCTCAGCTCCTCAGGTCCATCCGTCTGCTCCGTGTACGTCCCACCCAGTGGTCCACCTCCAGGTACCGACTTGCTCCACAATCCTCAACCACGATCAGTGGTGTCCGTCTTCTGCATCCAACACAACGTAGTGTGGGCATAGCCTGTGTAGGGGTGAGTATACGCTACTCAGTAGGGACCCCGAGACCCCCAAAGGTCTCCCAGAATCCACAAAGAATAATCCACAAAATAAAGATACGATCACGAAGTAACAACCAACACTACTTAGGTATATGACCATACATATACCTAAGTCATCAATTCCCGTCCGGCTCCAACATCCGAGCCAATGTTCGATCACGTCCACATAGGAGTACAACCCAATCCACACAAGATAACACAACCTAATCCACATAGTAATGAAAGTCAATCATATCGAAGATATTTATTGAAAGTCAAGACTCATCTCACACAGGTATACTTCTTCGTAAGGTGATAGAGATGATCAGATGTAGCCACTGTTTCATCTAAGGTGGGACCCACGTAGGATACTAAACCAGAAAAGCTGTGAGACCCACATATGATACAGACCAGCTACTCTGCCATACCCACGTAGGATAGAAAGAATAGAGTCAAACACTGTCAGACCGACGTAGGATACAAGAACAGTAGTCATCGCCGTCAAACCCATGGAGGATTTCAGTACGGTCTTCATCACTGTCGAACCCATGGAGGATTTCAATGTCGTCTTCATTGTCGTCGAACCCACGGAGGATTTCAGTACGGTCTTCATCGTTTCCAAACCCACAGAGGATTTCAGTGCAGTCTTCATCATTCTCAAACCCATGGAGTATTTCAGTACGGTCTTCATCGATTCCAAACAAATGGAGGATTTCAGTGCGGTCATCGTCACAGCCAAACCCACGGAGGATTTTAGTGCAGTCGTCATCATCATTGTAGTCGCATACAACTCTTGGATTCCCGCACACAGCATGCTCGATTCTGGGAGGGTCTGTTCAACAAGCCAAGGCGTCGATACATGAACGGACACATAGTCCGGATTTGATGTATCTTAAAGTTCCGTCTCAACAAGAGGAACTCAACGTGACAGAAGGAACGTCAATCATATGCCCGGTGTGAGAGTTATTGGCTTTTTTGTTCCAGGGGACCGTTATGTTTTTAAGTGAAAACCAAACCAAATGCACTCCATCTACGTCAAAAACTCAAGAGGAGTATTCCAAAAGGTCCGTCTCACTAATAGGAATCCAACAAAGTTGACGGCACATCAATCGGACATCCAGAGCTCAAGTTATAAGCATTTCCGCTCCTAGGGCCCGGTTTGTTTCGTCTTCGAACCAAACCGGCCTTACCCAATGCTCTCCAAAAAATTAAGTGTAATATACCGAAATTATCATCTTGATCCAAGGATCGCATCGCAACTGACAGTACATCGATCGGAGGTCTGTATCCCTTGATATGGGAAAAAGAATGAATGTGTCCTGTTTTAGGGGGTTTTGGGCCCAGACCGACCCGTCCCGAGACCCCCTAGGTCGGCCCAAACTGGGTCAACCCGAACCGGGCTGGGCCCGGCCGTTTAGGGAATGGCCCGGCCCCACCCGTGTGGCCCGGCCCTACCGGTGCGGCCCGGCCTTGCCTGCGTAGCCCGGCCCGGCCTGGGCGGTCGGTTGGCCTTGCGCGGGTGCAGCCCGCATGGCCAGACAGCTCGGCTTGGCCAAGCAGTCATGGAAGGGGGGGGGGGGGTGCTGCCCCCCTGATTTAGAAACCACGGCCCACACATGGGGGGCTGCTCCTTTGGCCAGCCGGGGGTACGACCCCTGGCCTTCGTCGATCGGCCAGCCCGGCTGGCCGGCCGTGCTACCACTACGGGACTCCCTGGTCCCTCCCCTCCGAGATGTCGGCGGCCGACAGTTCCTGCCACCCCGCCTTGCACCACCGCAGCTTTGAGCCGCATCCGTGTCTGACCGGATCAGCCCTGCTCCAACCGCGACCTCCTCGAGGTTCTCCGGTGCTGCGTGACGGCGCCACATCTTTGTTCGACCTCAACGGCGCGACGGGACGGTGCCACGCTTCTTTGCCCATTCTTCTTTGTTTTTGCGTGGTGCCGTTACACCATGCTACCATTGCTCGTGCCAAGATAAACACATCATCAAAGGGGGAGGAGGGTCGGCTGTGTTTGTGCGGTTTCGCCCCCTCCCATTAGTCTGATATCAAGTTGGTAAGAAATTGACGTTTGGACTGTCAAGAATATTCATGAAACAAAATCAAACCCCTACCTCGATGAAGTCGTCGAACGAGTTTTGTCGCGGGAAAGGGACATTGCAGAGGACGACGTCGCAGAAGGAGAATCGTCGGTGTTGTGGTACATGGCATTGCGGAGAAGAGGACCGTCGATGTCACGGTACACGGCGCCGCGTCTTCGATCTCTGAGGCATCAACGTTATTCGTCATTCTTCGTTGGAGGTCGGCGTTCTTCGTTAGTGACTGTGTGTTCTTCGCATTCTTCAAGGTGGAAGATGAAGATTCCCAGGCTCGAGCAATTCCTCTCCAACCATCTCACACAATGAAATTACCCTTACAGAAATAAGACAATGTCCTATTTAATTAACACACACAAGCAAACATTCAATTCGAAATTCAAAATGAATCCATGAATTGATTACATTGATTAAAATAATTAAATTCATTTTTTAATAGAGTTGACATGGTATTTAAAAGGGGTACGGGTGAGTTATATATTAAATGCACGAGAGTGAGGTTAAAATGGATTTGAAGGGTTGGGGCTCGTGTGGGCCCCACTTCACTAATATCCTACCTAGTGGAGTTAGGATAATAGTGGGTCCCACTCCAACCACCAAGCATAGGTTTAAACTACCTAGAATAGAAATAAAATTGTAGCACACTATTTTATTTCATTCTTTAGTAAACCCATTATTTAATAACCTCACCTGAGCAACACAACTCTAAAAAATGTGTTCCTAAGCAATTACAGGCGTTGCGATTCCATCGGTGCCCACATATTTCGATTCCTAGCACCAGTTCAAAAGTTAGGAAAACCCACTCATTCGTTTACTGAACGTTCCCATGATAAACTTTGGAAAATGATTCCTGGCACAGCGGACCTCGGAATCAGGTGTCGTCAGAAACTGCATTCTTGCAAATTCCCAAATAAATTTAAGAATAAATTTCCCTTGAATTTTAAGGGTATTTACAATTCATTTCCAATATGTATTCACCCTGAGAGTTTAGTGAGAGTTTTTATTGGTTTAATACTGGTTTGTGTGGGACGATTTTCAGTCGGAAATGTTTTTTTGGAAAAACTATCTTCCAATGGGAAAATGGTTTCAAAAAAGAGTAGTTTTTAAAAATGAAGGTGATTTTTGGAATGAGTTATGATATGAAATTAGAATTTTATGTTTGAGTTGGATTGGAAAAATGGATTTTGGATTTTTGAGAGTGTAATCGGATCAAAGAGATTTATAATTTAAATTAAATGGAGGTTTCTGAAAATATTAGTTTTTATATATATTCTATTTTTTTATCATGATCATGTTTCTTTAGCCAGTGATGGTATTTAGTTTTAATTTTTTTTAGTTTCATTTTGGTTCATTGTTATTATTATTTTCTGAGTTTTCTTCTAATAAAGGTCCCCAAATTCTCCATTGAGTTTCTTCATGATGTTGGATTTTTAATAAATCCTTGTGTAGTAATGATGCTCAACCCTTCATGGTTGTTACCTATTTTTCTAAGTGATATAAGTTCATTAGATGTTACATAATGTATTAAGTAAGTTGAGTTTTTCTTCAGACTATTCGGAACTCTCAATGTTTTTATAATGCATGTTGTGATGAGTTCATTCAAAGTTCTGAGTTTGGATTATTGTATGTTGGTAGTTCCTAAATCAATGTAATATTGGATCACATGGGAGGTGTTCAAGACCAATTTCATCCAATGGTTTTTACATGAGGCATTGAATATGAATAGACTATATGAGATCATGAGTATTCAACGAGGCTTTCCAATAGTAAAGGCATATCTTGACCACTTCAAGGGTATCATTTCATTTCCTATGGATGTGGAATCACTTGATTTGCTGAAACGACCACTTTTCATTTGGGTTCTTCGTCCACAGATCAAGGAGTGATCCCTCTCCTCTAAGTATCATTATTTTAAGATATCGATGAATGAAGTATCCTTAATAGAGTTGCATCACCATTTGTAGTTGGTATCAAATGATGAAAAACTATTTATTAGTGTCCATAAAGGTTAACAACTTTAATGTGTTGTTTCATTTGGGACTTATTTATAAAAAGCCTCTTTAATTGGTTCTAGCTTTCTGTTCTTCAGGCCAATTGATCTTTTTACTTTTAGTGCAGATAGTTTGGGAATTTAAAGGCATCCTATCATGATCCTCTTAAATAGTGTCATCATTGTGGTCCTTTGGGTCACCTGGAGAGGTGTTGTATAATGTATTTCCCAATTAAGATGTCTTGATCTATGGGTTTTAGCTCATAATGTTAGGAATTTTATCCTTTATACATCAAGGCACCAACAATAGGGACGAGAGTGAAGCTTGGGGACAATAAAGAATTTATGAGGGTTTGGGGAACCTTGGCATGGTTTTTTTCACTACTAATAGAGTGTAAATGGTTAAATCCTCCATCTAGTAATTTTCTAATATGTTTTCATTTCACTTTTGTTGTAAGATACATGGTTTATTTTTGTCCATTTGGGAACTGATGGGTTGTTCATTTTAATAATTTGAGTTTTCAATTTGTGTCCCTTTGCGTGTGTGTCCAGTTCTACTTTCAGATCGATTTTAGTTTTATTTTATGCTCTCATACGAGATTCTTATGTTTTTGTGGAGTTCATGGGTTTTTGTTTGGTTTTTTTCTTTGGATTGAGTTCTATTTGTCTGTTTCCCCTCATCATGTGGGTTTTGATTATGTTGTGAATTCTTGGTTCAATTGGTAGTGTTTTTTTATCAATTTCAAAGATTTTTTATTTGGTTCATATTAAGGGCTCTTGTTTCACTCATCCGAGGGATGTGTTCCAAGTATTTTTAATGTTGGTCATGCTAGTCGGCTTCTGGTGGTGGGGACACCCCTCTACCTTTTTCCAGTTCTTTTCATCATGTTTCTCTTAGAACTAATCGGGTGTGACTTGTGGAGTGAATTTTCACCCCATGGTTTGGTCGTTCATTCAACATCATTCAAGTTTTATATTTAGATTTATTCCTTTTGTGGATTCATGAATTTATGGGTGAAAATTATTTTCTGAAGTGGATAATTATTAGACTCCGATTCTAGAATTTCATTTTTTTCCATTAAATTGGTTCATTTGTAAGAGTTTTAGGATGAGATCTTGGTTTTATTTCTTGTATTTTACAAGTATTTTGGTGAGTTCTTTAATGAAATGAAGATTTTGTGGGTGATAGTTGGTGGTTGATAGTTGGCACATAGTTTTGGGAAACCGTGCAACCACACCATGGAAACTATGTGAAAAAAATTCATATTGTATAGTATAGACAACAAGATTGGTGCACAAGTTGTAAAATAGTGTAGGATAACCATGACTTTTATTCGTCATGGATAATGAGGGGAACATAGTTCGTGAATGTTTTGGTAAACTGTGTGAGTTTCCCAGATCATTGAATGTGTGAAATTTTAATTTTTTTACCTTCACTATTTAAACACTATTTCTGGATTTTCGAGCCTTTCATAGCCTTGGAACACTATAAGATCCTATAATCATCCTTCATTTAACTATACTTTTTCCATGGATTCATTTTATGATAAAATATGATTTCTTCATTGTTTTTGGTCTATTACTTCCTCTTCTATCTTTTCCCTTCTTGGTTCCTTGGTTTTTCATCGTTGGAGCCTCCCTTGGATGATCCTTAAATGTTAAGGTTGATGAGTGGTTTTTTCCTCATTGAGATCAGGGTGTTTAGATTGTCTCTCAAGCTTGGTTCATCATTATACAAAAGTTTAATTTCATTCACACATCATTCATATTGGCGTTTTCATACATTTTGTTTTTGAAACATTTCGTTGATGATTGATATTTCCTTGAATGATTTAAAACTGTAATAATATTAATTGCGATCTGTTATTATAAATTTCAATGGAATTTTTGTGATTGGAAATGTGTAATAGATGGTTCCCAAATGGTTACATTATTTATTATTCCTTGTAAATGCAATAAAGGTGTTTGATAAAATGTTTATTAATCTTTTAAAGTGATATTTGGTTCTTTGGGGTGGTGTTTTCCTTGGTTATTCTAAAAAATGTGATTAGGATATGATATGGGAGTTTTATGTTGAAATGGGTGAAATTTATTGTATGACACAAACATGTGGATTTCTATTTTGGTGTATAAGTATGTAATGTTTCATTAAAAATGTGTTTCCATGTTACATGAAGTGAACAAGTGTCGTGAGATGGTTTTCTTAAAAAAATTGATTGTGTTTCAAGTATACCACTTTTTTCTTATTTTTAAATATTTTTTATTCATTTTATTAAATTTGAAAAATGTGTTTTCAAAGAGATTTGATGGAGATAATGCATTGTCTGTTGGTTTTTGAAAAGAAAGGGGTTTTGTGGCATATGAAATTTGTTTTTCTTCACATCAAAGCTATTTGAAAATTGTAAAGGTGATGAAAACCCTGTTTTAAAATGGATATGGTGTGTGTATAAATATGCCAAGGGGATTTTAACATCAAAATATCTGGTTTTTAAATGAATTTTATTAATGGATTATTGAGGGTCATTTGGAACATTGATGAAAATTGATTCTTCTTTAAACTATGGTTTTCCAATGACTTATCCCCCATTCCCCCTGTCTCTTTCTAAAATGGTTACATGTCTTCTAAATTGGGTGTTGGTGCATTATGTGACATAAAATTGGTTTGCAAAGTGTTTAAAAAACTTGTCCCATTTTGAATTTCATGATACTGTTTGGTGAAGAGTTTCCCTAAATACATGTTTGGTAACTTTAATATTTGTGTGGTGGCTATGTGGTAAAATATCCCCATTTGGCACTTTTCAATTAGTTTCATGTTTTTAATTTATCTTGGGAATGCTTTTTGGATTAAAAACATAATGTATTATGTGGAATTATTCATCTGAATGAAGAATTTTATATTGACCTTTGAAACTATTTGGAAATAGTTTTTTAAATATTTTTTTATTGGAAATTTAGAAGACCTTTTCGATCTTTTTGTTGTCCTTGAAATGATAGTTTTGATGTGATGTGATGTGGAGGCCAAATTGGAACTTTACAATGTAATGGAAATTAGTTTTGGTACTCATGTGGTGTGTGGTACTAGAGGTCATTTGTCATGTTTTGGAAAATGTGTTGAAAACATGGGTACTGCGAGGCCTGGTTGGTATTTGAAAATGAATGGGATAATATCCTTGGAAACATAAATTAAGTGATAGTATTATTGGAACTTGTGAATGGAATGTTTTGATATGGTCACCTCTATAGAAGATTCCATGTAGTGAGGTGTATCACATAGGTGGTGTTAGTGTCTAAGTTAGGAATGCATGAAAACACATGTTTTATTCGGGTAACATGTGTGAGGACTTTACCATTCACTGAGTACTATTATCATGGGATTCCTAGGCATCATCTAGAGGTTTGAGTGATAGTTTCCTATTGACCACAATTATATAGGTTGTAACCCATGTATTTTATTAGAGGCCATATGAGATGTACCTATAGATTGGAATGTTGAGGGAACCCATTTAGTGGTTTTTATGGGGATACAACATATTTCGGCAGGTGAGTCTTCAGTGATTACATTCAGATATTTCCTTTAGTGTAGTTCATGAAATTCTCATGATCTACTATATGTGTGTTAAT
Organism: Viscum album; assembly: GCA_963277665.1. Lineage (NCBI taxonomy): Eukaryota > Viridiplantae > Streptophyta > Magnoliopsida > Santalales > Viscaceae > Viscum > Viscum album. Next base: position 1,506,438,102 of record OY728146.1, on the reverse strand, counting down.
TTTATTTCTAAAATATTTTAGATATTTTCTTTTCATGATTCCCGATATTATTTTTTTTCTTTAAAATTTTCATTTCCCCCTTTTGCTTACATGGTAAGGATTTCACAATGGTTTTCATTTTGATCCATTTTTTAAAATTATAACCATTTATAAAAAGGGATTGCTTCATGTGTGTTTTTAAGAGGTAATTTTAAAAATATTGTGTTTACCTTCTAGAAATGATTTAAAAGCCAATTTTATAAATGTATTTTAAACCAATGTTTGGGGACTATTTGAGGAAAGGAAATTCATGGAATCTGTGGTGATTTCATAACGAGTTGTTTAAGATCCCACCATACATGTGCCACTAGTCATCAGTAGACCTGATCTATTTTTAATGTTTGGTTTTATAGATTGGATCTAATTTGGATTAGGTATTTCTTGTGGTTGGTGGTCACCAAGATGTATTGTGAGGTTCATGTTTCATGTTTCAGTTTTAGTTTTGTATTAATTTTCAGTTTTTCATTGCAATTGTTGTATTTTGATCAATTTTTATTTATATATTTTTGTAGATTTACTATTATTAAGGTTATGCTTCCATTTTTATTACCAATCATTATTTATTGATCATTCATATTATGGTATTTTGAAGGCCAAACTAGTTTTTATCCCATGTGGATCAAGAATGCCCTTCTGGCCTTGTCACAAACTAGGTCAGATGTTAGTTTTAGATGGAACTCCTTTCTTGTTTGTGAAAGTTACAGATCTATTTTGTTATTCTAATCATGATTAGTATTAATCACTTTATAACTACTTGATATTATCATGATCACATTACCTTTTGTATTTTTAACTCTATAATCTTCTAGTTTCTCTATGATTTTTATAATTATTTTTACAAGGATCCCATTCTAATTTTTCAACTCTTCTAGGTAATTTTTAAATATTTATATCATATGATTTGGTATGTTTTCAACATATGTTAGTGATCGAGATTATGGTTTTTTATAGGCATTTCATTATTTTATGGGTGTTTATTGAATTTGATATTGGTTGTTTATTTTATTTTAAGGTAATTGGAAACCTACTGTTTGTTCATATTGATTTATAATAGATTTTTATTCTTAGTTTTTTGTTGATACAAAATCCCTATTATATTTGGAAAGAGTCTCTCCACTATTGATTTGAATCATAAAATATCAATTGTTTATTTAATATAATGAAATATTTATTTCTTGTACATTATATCATTTTTTAGTAAAATAATATTGAGAAAAACTAAGAATTCAAAACATTACTAGTGTAATTAGATATATTTACAGTCTAAGATGGATCTTCCTCACCAAAGTTATTACGATCCCATGTTTATGCGTTAATATGATTCATCTAGTATACCATATCTTATTAAATAACCTTTTATGTGTACATATTATGTCAAATTATTGAGAGTTGTATTATATCTTATCAATCGTTCCTATAATTAAAATTGGTGGAATATCAATTATAGTTCCTTCCAATGTTGCATCTACTATATTTTTATCATTATCTAGTAAATATATATTTATGTAATGAGAAATTAGGATTTCTAAATTACTATTGGTGGATTTATTTTATGTAGTTTCTTAAATATTTTCCGGTACTCCTAGAGTGTTTCTTATTATTTGTATGTTATGGAATAAATGTCTTTTATTACATCTATGGTCCTTTAAATTTATAACAAAATTTGTATGATGGTCGTATAAAGGTCATCCTATCCGTATTACTTCTCTAGGATGTATGTTTCATAGTCATTCGTTAGCTACTCAGTCATATTATATAGGATAGGCTAACTATATTATTGAACATTGAAATACTCTTCTAGTATTTAGTGTATCACTAGAAAGGTGAATTAAATAATATTCTCATTAGCACTATAACATACGAGTACATGAATTATTGAAAAAAACTAAATATGGATATTTATATGATAAAAGTAATATTCTCATATTGAAATGGAAATGTAGTTATTCTTATTAATTGAATATTATGTATAATGTTCTCTTAATGTTCAAATAGGGTGATCTTTGAAGGACTCAAAAGAATAATCAAAGTGAACACTATTAGTCCCACTTGATTAAATTAATGGATTACATAAAATTATTAATTTTTAATATAAGTCACAATATTTAGATATAAAATATCTATCCATATCTCTGTTGGGAGAAAAGAATTAGTCTGTTTTGGGTTGGGTTATTGAAATAGTTATAAATGTTCACACCACCACCCACAAAACAACACCATGTTTTAGAAACTTCACTCTTGGGATTGAAAAATAACTACTAAAACCTATTTCTATTATGTATTATAGTGGAAACCAAAGGTTATGTCCATATAAGGGTGAAATTATGTATTAAAAATTATTTAATGGGGGTTTCATGTGATCTTCTAATTGAAGAAAGTTTATTTAACAACAAAAATGTGGAAAATGTTGAAAAAACCCCAAATAAATTTTCTAAGGTGGTCTTCAAAATGCTTTAATTCATTAATATGGGATCATAAGGAATTTAACATCCATAAGAATATTGAGAGGTATGTTATTGGGATGGGAGAGGATGGCATGCATCAAAAAGCACAACTATATGTCAAATTCTATAATTGTGGAATCTTTTATCATTATCTTAATAAATTCACTAATCTAAATGATAACAAGGATTATATGTATCAGAAACATCAATGTGTTCTCAATAAGGCAAATAATATGCAATTAGATATATGATAGTGTGTTTAAAAAATATTGTGGTAGGAGGAAAAACAATAATCCTCTCAAGAACTGTGAGAATTATATTTCTATCTTGTTCATTACAATCTTTTGTACCTTGAATACTTAGTATGAACATTAAATCATCCCCTTAATGTCAAGATGATGTTTTATTAATAAAAGAAGTGTTATGAATATTTCACCAAAAGATTATTTTTCTGTGTCTTAAGAAAATCTTATTGTCCTTCCTTTTAATAAATTTCATGTAATTTTTTTGGATGGATTGGTTGTCTCAACATAATAGGGAAAATTATTTTTTATTAATAGATAATAATATATTTCAACCAATTATAGTCTATGCCAGAATGGTTATAAACATCCATTATAAAAAAATATATAAATGGATTCCAGATACTAAATTATGTAAAAACATTACAAAAATGGTTTGAAAAAACAGAATATTTAAGCTATTCCTATTATAGGGAAAAATTATATTTTCTTAGGTTTGTAAGGCTGATATCACTATATAAATTAGATAAGAAGTTTTTTATATCTACAAGATATCCTTAGATATTTTATTTAGTGTCCAGTAATTAATATAATTATTATAATTCTCCTTTTTTCATGATGAGAGAAGTGATAACAAAATGACACCCCCTTCCTTCTTCACGATGAAGGAGAGATAAGGACCCCTGAGTCCCACCTTCAATAGACCCTAAAGTGTAGAAAAGAACCAAAGATATAGAATCTCAAAAAAAAAAAAATTCATTACTCTTTGTAATGAAAATTGGATCTATAGATAAGAAGGTAAAAATCTCAAACAATGTGCTCCTTGAGGAGGTAATTCCACCACAATTTTAGTGAAACCATGATCGTTGGGAGCTCTAGATCTTGGGTGGTATAGTTATGTTCATGGGGATGTAACTTCTTAGACCCATAAGAGATCACTCCCCACGAATTCCTAAAAACACATGCCAAACCTAATCTGAAGGCATTACACAACAACTAAATCATCACCCTTCCTCCAACAACCGTACCACTAAAGCACAAACAAACCTCCCATTCAAATAGCTGAAAGGTTCATTATACTGCTCACTCCACCCAATGGCTTGGTCTTTCCATGTCATGTTTATCAATGGATTTTTTTTCAGGTTGTACCACAACTATATTTGGATTCATTTTTCTTATATTCATTGAAGTAATCAATGAGTGAATCATGAAATTATTTGATACACTTAAACCATATAATGAATAAAAAAATCAATTAACTGAAGGTTAAAGAGATATAAATTGTACATGGTTCTAGATATTTTTTTGGATGTTGTGGCGTTATAAAACTAAATATAATTTTTTCTTGGTTCATCAATTAATTCACTTAAAACATCTTAATGTTTTGTAATATAGTTTGTGGAAAATAATATTCATAGAGATTTTTTTGAGGGAATCCAAAATGGGAATATAAATCATAATTTTATAGAATCATTGAATTATTTAGATTTATTGTTTTTCCATTAATTTTCATGGATTTAATCACCTTGATGGAAAAAAGTGAAGGGTAGTTCTTCCCTATTTTCATTATTGGTAACTGTTTTGTTTTTTCTTTCTTCTTGGTTAAAATATACCATCATATCCTTTATTTAATTCCTCTCAATGATATCTGTCAGGATTCATCTCAAAATTTCTATATTCTTTTTCATCGTAGTGGGGTTGTTTATGATTATGTTTAATTGTGGTGAGTGGTGGAATTTAGTTTCCATTTAATATGGTCAACATAATCACATTAAATTTTCATTTTGGAAATACTTGTAAAGTTCCAAAATATCCATGTAATTTTTTTTAAATATATTAAAATTTTATGAGTCCATCAAAATTTTTAGTGCATGATTCCAAGGCCCGGAGTGCCCAAAATGAATTTTTGAACTTCTGATCGGGTATGTTCAGCAAACATGTTAGCAGTTTTTCTAATTTTTGAACTGGTTCTCGGAATTGAAATCCAAGGACATCATTGAACTCACAGGGCCAATATTTTCATTAGGAGACCTTCACCTCAACCACAGTGGGTCAATAGTGAATGATAGTATTGGGGTTATTTGTGGAAATGAAAAATAAAATAAAATAAACTTATATTTTATTTCTACTAAAATCCCCTCATGTGAATATTGTGGAGGTGGGGACCACAATAGTTTTAACCTCCAAATTGAATGATCGGTGGTAGGGACCACCTGGCCTAGTAAAACCCCCAATTCAAAGATTGGTGGTGGGGAACACCTGAGTCCCTCATAATAGGGGTGGGGGGTAGGAAACCTCTCAACTCCCTATTAAATGTGGAGGCGCCTTTTGAGATTCCTCCACATTAATTGTGCAACACAATACTTTAATTAAGCCAAGTAATTTTGTGCCAACATAAAATGTGCCCACATAATTTAATTTGACAAACTTAAATTATTATGTTGTCTATTTTTATTTTGGCGGGATTGAGGGAAAGGATTCACAAAGGGGAGACCTCTTGGAGAAAAGCTCTCCAATGAAGAATGCAATGAAGAATGTCCTCCATCAAACAACATTAATCTGACGAACGAGCTTGGGATCAGAGGCAGCTGACTGGCATGACGAACATCGACAACTTCGACATCTATCTACAACGTCAACAATCAAAAATGGTAGGGGTTTATTTTTGTATGAATACTTTTCCCATGTTCTTCCCATGAATTCATTATCGGGATTGCGTATAAATAGTTTCAGGAAGTTGTAAATCTTGAAGATCATATTCACATTATTGTGGGGCCATATGCGACCACCCTAACACGAAGGGTATGGGACAACCTAACATGGCCCGACCCCTCCACAAATCTTGTGAGGATTTGTGGTGTTGAACATGATGAAGGAGATTGTGCAACTCCACTTCCCCGTAGCTCTTCCACCCACGACATCCCTGTGGTCGAGCCGCACCACGGAACCCACGGCTATCACACCCCACTACTTCGCTGCTCGTGGCCCAGTTGCACTACCCACGGCCGCCGCTATCCGAGTCGAGCCTCCGCCACCTGACGGGCCGCACCGCCGATGAAGTCTGCTGAGCAGCTGCCGTCGTCCGCCAAACTACTGTCATCGTCCAGCAAAGCTGTCGAACGAGCCACTCTATTCGCACCTCCTGTGGCCTTACAAGCCACCCCTTCCATGCCTTCCATGACCTTATGAGCCGCTCTAGATGAGCCACTCTGGTCAAGCCGCCCCGCGACAGACTTTCTCCAACAGAGCCCCACATGGCCCCAAGGTGCATCGGCCGAGCCACTCAACGACATCACGCTGTCTGCATTCGATCCCCTGCGGCCCCTCGCGGCCTGTCGGGCGGTCTAACAGGCCGGGCCGGACCCAACAGGTGAGGCCCAACCCAACAAGTCACTCCTTACAGTGGGTCAGATCGACCCGAACCGGATCAGCCAAGGCTGGGTCGGGCCTAGTCGATCCAACCTGGTCAGACCGGATCCAGGCCCACTACGACCCATTTACATCCTTTTGGACATAACATTTTCACTGGACGTTCGTTTGATGAACCATCAGCGGTGCTGAAAATCATTGAGCAGGACGATCTCTTTGAGAATACCCCCCTGGAGTTTTGGATTAAGATAAATGATGGTCGTGATTGATTGAGCACGAATCCAACTAGGCCCCCAGGACTAAAAGGCTAATAACTCATCTACCGGGTGTTTGATTGACACATCGTCTATTGCATTGAGACCCTTGTGACGTGACAGACCTTTTAGATGCTTATTAGTGGGACTTCATGGCAGTTTGAGTATTTCCCAGTAGATCGTGGAGTAGATCCTCTCGGTGATGAGTGAGCATAGTGCGGGAATCCAGTAGCTGGCTGAGACTTGACGACTACGGACCTTTCTAACTAAGAGTGACTTGACAAGCCCAGTGGGGAGTGCCTCTGTGTGATGCGGTGGAAACATGGGGGGATCACCTCTGTGTGACGCATCAGACTCGCGGTACATGATAGGAGGGTACCTCAACAGGACACGGTGGGGAGCGCCTCAATGTGACTTGGCAGACCCACGGTACTCGATAGGAGGAGTACCTCAGCATGTCTTGAGGGGGATCGCCTCAGTGTGACATGGCAGACCCGCAGTGGGTATCACCTCTATGTGACATAACAGACCCATGGTACGTGACAGGATGAGTACCTCAGCAGTGCATGGTTAGTGGGAAGTGCCTCTATGTTACGCGGAGGGCCCACTATACTGAATAGAATAGGTGTTCTCTAGAAGTCGAGGTGTTCGATGACGTGACTGGGGATATTACTGGTTACTACCCATAGAATAAATCATGTTGTGAGTGAGTCAGTACCTCTGTTTTTCTTCTTGAATGAGATGTATTACATGATAACTTAGGTATATGTATGGGAATATACCTATGTAGGGTTATCTGTTGATTTCATACTTTGTGGTTTGTCCTTGTGAATTTGGTGAGACCATAAGGGTTTCAAGGTCCCTACTGATTATCATTATACTCACCACTTCCTGGGTATACCCGCACTTCATTGTGTTTGTTACAGACGATGAATAGTAGTGACATAGGAAGTGAGTAATAGGAATGGACGGTGCTATGAGGTGGACCATATAGTGTGTCGATACGTGGAGGAGACAGACAGACATGGAGTGCTAAGGAGGCGATCTATACCTACCCTACAGGTGGATCCTTGGAAGATGACCCAACAACTGAATTTTAATTTTCTTCAGTTTAATTGTATCATAGATGAACTTGTACATTACAGTTGGGCTTGTATTCTGGCCCCATTTACTTACTTCACTCAATTATTTTACAGTTCAGTTTACTTGGGTTCCTGTCTTGTTGTGTGCTTGGTTATGTGTGCGTATATGTTATAATGGAAATTCCTTCCTAGTTTTTTTTGGGAATATGACTTCGGTGCTAGTCTCCAGCCCCTGGCCTATAGAAGGTGATCTTGGCAATGTAGTATCAGAGGAGTCGGTTCTACCGCAGAACATTAGACTCTGATATTTCATTTTAATTGAAATAGTGTTATGTGTAGTGAGTGTGGTTATCAGTTTAGATAATCCAGTGTTGTTATGGCCGCCGACATATCCATACACCAGGACCCTGGCTTCTGATTTCCATGTCAGTGCATGAAAACACGGATTTCCTGTGTGTTTTAAAGAGTCTTCTTTGTGAACTATTTGATTCAGGTCACCAGGTATAACTTATTGATGGTGGCACACTTGTCTCTTTTCAGGATGCCTCCACAAAGAAAAAAATCTAGGGTCCCGAGAGTTGTATGCACTCATTACCCCCCCGAGCAACAAGGCCTCGGTGTAGGGCCCTTTTCAAGTAGGGGAACCTACAGAGCCACGAGTGGTACCATTCCCCATATGGACACCATTTACACTAGACCTAATAGAAGAAGGTGCATGCCACATGAGAACATTGCACGAGTTCCAGTGCCAAAGGACACTAAGATTCAGGGTAGAGATAGACCGACATGCGGCTGAGGATTGGCTGGGGGCTGTGATGAAATAATTATAACTCGTAGGGACACCAGCCGATCTCATGGTGATCCTTTCCTCTAGCCTTCTACAGGAAACAAAAAGTAGATCGTGGATATTGATGATCTATGTTCACGACGAGGTGATGATTCTCCTGGCAGACTTCGAGAACATGTTTTGGGTAGAGATTGTTTGAGCGACTCTTCGCACAGTGCGCGTACTGGAGATTATTCATCTATAGCAGGGCATCTTGATTGTAGCTCAGTACTCAGTGATGTTCACTTACCTCTCATGCTACTTCACAGATGTGGTGTAAGACCCATTAATCATGGCCCAGATAATCGAGATGGGGCTCAAGCGGGAGATCATGTATTCGATGATCTCACACAGCATCCCGACATTGTCACGGGTGTTAGAGAGAGCCCACTTGGTGGAGAGTTTTCATGCTGAGACATCAACAGTAGTGAGACCCACCACCAGTCGTCACGTAGTGGAGTCTTCTACAACTAGTACCAGACAGATGTCATAGAGGTCCAAGAGTACAAGAATTATAGGTGTACGACCGTATGACTCAGGATCAGTGGGGAGGGGCACCCATGGTGGAACCAGTCAGGCAAGGATCTTATAGTGTAACTCATGTGGAAGGTAGGGTCACATGGCTCGTGACTGTTCGAACCGTCGTACAGATAATCAGTAGATAGTCATAGGACTGCCTAGGCATTGATAGAGGTTCCACCAAGGAGGTCCACAGGGAGCAGTAAAATGTGGCAGAGGAGATAATCATGCAGTTGGCAGTGGGTGATGATTCGATATGTTACCGCCACAACCAACAGGAGGACCACCCCAACATCCGAGAATAGGTGGACATGGGATAGCTCAGCTCTAAGAAGTTGAGGCTTATGATCATGGTTCTCCGATGATGATACGAGGTACAATTAGTGTCTACTACACCTTAGATACATTACATATAGACACAGGTTCCATTCATTATTTTATTACCATTTCCATCTTTCGGAGCTCGGAGATTCCAACGGAGCTGTTGGATCAATACTTACGTCTAGAAACCCCTATGGGAGCAGATTCGACGATTACGCACTGTTGTCGATAGTGAAATATTACTCTATATGGTGAGAGCTTCAGTGGGATCTCCTAGTAGCAGCATCGAGGCCTTACAACATCATCTATAGTATTGACTGGTTATCTACAGTCCATGCTTAGATAGACTATATTAGGCACAATGTGTAGTGTGTCTCGATGGATTGGACCAGGTTTACCTTCACCACCAAGAAGGGAGCCTTTGCAGTGCAGGATGGACTTACGTAGAGGAGATTGTAGTCAATCACTAATCACTTGGCTAGACATACCCTCGAAGCTTTTGATGTGGAGAGTCCGAGTTATCCTATAGTGGTGGGCTTGTACGTGGATGTATTCCTTGATAATTTTACTAGTATACCTCCATGTAGATAGGTAGACATTAACATTGACATTTACACTTAGAAAACACAGATATCTACACCAGCATATCGTATGGATCCCACAGAGCTTCGTGAGCTGCAGGTATATCTAGAGGACATATAGGGGAAAGCATTCATTCGGCCCAGTGCTTCTCCTTGGGAAACCCTGATATTTTTCGTCAAAAAGGAGGATGGGAGATTGAGACTTTGTGTTTACTATCAACTCATTAACCAGGTGACTGTGAAGAACAAGTACCCACTCCCAAGGATTGACAACCTCTTTGATCAGCTAAAGGGAGCATGGTGGTTCTCGAAGTTAGACCTTAGATTAGGCTATCATCATCTTAGAGTTCAGGATAAGGATGTGTAGAAAACAACATTTAGATGTCGGTATGGCCATTACGAGTTCTTTGTTATGTCATTCGGTCTGAGTAACGCTCTAGTAGTGTTCATGGGACACATTAACAGGATCTTTCAGCCATAACTTGATAGTTTGTAGTAGTCTTCATCGTCAACATTATGATCTACTTGGCTACTGAGGGGGAGCATCCCTATCACTTGCAGGTAGTAATAGACACACTCCGAGAGCACCATCTTTATGGTAAGCTCTCGAAGTGGATGTTTTGTATTTGAGAGGTTCACTTTATAGGACATGTCATATATAAGGCTTGAATTTTTGTGGATCCAGTGAAGATTGAGGTGGTACTTTCTTGGGAGCCACCAAGGAGTGTGATGGAGGTACCTATTTTTTTTGGTTTCTATAGATACTACCCGAGATTTGTACTAGATTTCTTCCGAGTTGTAGCACCACTATCATCCTTGATGAAGAAGGGGAAACCCCTCGTGTGGTCGGAGAGAATCCAACAGAGTTTTTAGGTGCTGAGGTAGAGGCTGAATTGTGCCCCTATGTTGAGTCTTCCAGAGGAGGGTGTAGGGTACGTAGTTTACTACGACACATCAGGGACCAAACTCAGATGTTTCCTGATGTAGGTGTGAACAGTGATCGCATATGGCTCTCAAGAACTGATACAACATGAGTAGAACTATGCTACCCATGACCTAGAGTTAGCAATAGTGGTCTTCACCTTGACGATGTGGTGGAACTATCTGATGGGTGAACATTTTATAGTGTACTCTGATTACAAGAGTCTCAAGTATATATTATCTCAGAAGGACATGAACTTTAGATAGCGATGTTGGCTAGAGCTCCTCCAAGACTATGACTTTGAGAGAGTATATACTCCTGGGAAGTGGAATGTTGTTGCAGATGCACACTGTAGGTGTTATGGTATATACCTCTTAGGTGAGGTGACAGAGTAGCTGGCTCATTTACAGATATCCTTTTTGGATAGAGATGGAGTGGCCTTCCTTCAGTCTCTTACAGTCACTCCCCCACTTCTTCAATGAGTTAAGGAGCCGCAGCGTGGGGACGCTGACTGCAAGTCATGACGTGCTCAGATTTCAATCTGTCAGACACTTGCTAGATTTTCTAATGGTGAGGAGCATGTCATCCTCTTCAGAGGACATATAATGGTACCAAGGTCACATAAAGAGGATGTGTTTAGGTAGTTACAAACATCCCTTCTAGAGGTATATCCAAGAGTTGTGAAGATTTACCATGATCTCCAAAGATAGCACTGGTGGCCTGAAATGAAGAAATCAGTAGGAGAGTTTGTCTCTCGGTGCCTCACATGTTAGCAAGTGAAGGCAGAGCATCAGGTACCGTCATTCTTGGTTCAGCCTTTAGATGTACAAGAGTGGATGTGGGATGGGATATCCACAGACTATCAGACAGGACTTCCATGTACATCAAGGGTACATGACACGATTTTGATGATCGTTGACCTACACACCATGTCGTCCCACATCCTACAGATTAGAGAGCAAGGTTCAATGGATATCTTGGGATGATTCTATAAGTATGAGATTATGTGGCTACATAGAGTACCCTCGATGATTGTCTCTGATCATGATGCACGTTTTAGATCCTAGCTATGTAAGGGGTTGCAGGAGGCTTTAGGGATGATACATCATTTGAGAACTGCCTTCCATCCTTAGACAGATTGTGAGAATAAGAAGACCATTCAAACCCTCGAGGACATGCTACGTTCTTGTGTACTCGACTTTGGAGGCTGTTGGGAGGATCACTTTCATTTAGTGGTGTTTTCATACAACAAAACCTACCACTCCAGCATAGGGATGGAACATTTGGAGGCATTGTATGGGAGACCTTACAGATCACCTTTGCACTGGACTGACCCCAGGGAGTCATCACTCGTGGGACCAGAGATTGTAAGGGCCACCACAGAGAAGGATCAGATCATACAGGAGTGGAAGAAGACTAAACAGGGCAAGCAGAAGTCGTATGCCAACAGGAGACAGATACCTCTAGAGTTCGAGGATGGTGACCACAACTTTCTATGGGTCAAACCCAACATGGTTTATGGAGATTTGGCTGAGGAAGAAAGTTATCTATGAGATTCATCGAACCTTTTCAATTCCTCTAGAGAGTTGGAGAGGTGGAAAACCACTTATCTCTTCCACCTCAGTTGCATCGGGACCATGGAATTTTCAACGTATCACAACTGAAGAGATATGTGCATGACCCTTCCCACATCATCGACCATGGATAGTTGGATGTCGATGTTTGGGAGATTTTTACTGATGTTCCTGTTGAGATTGAGGATCGACAAGAGAGGGTCCTTCGTGGGTAGTAGATACCTTTGGTGTGGGTTTGTTGGTAGCACGAGAACCTCCAGAATTGAACATGGGAGCGGGAGGCTCAGATGCGAGCTCAGCACCCCCACTTGTTTACATAGTTTTGAGTTGTGGCTTATGGGGACATAGAGCCCTGAGGTGGGGATAATATAAAGACATGAGATTTCCATGTAAGTTTTTAAAATATATGGAAATTTTACAAGTCTGTGAATATTAACGGGGTATGATTTCAACGACCTGAGTGCCCAGAATGAATTTTTTAACATTTTTATGGTACATTCAGTAAATGTTCGAGCGGGTTCATCTAACTTTTGAACCGGTACTCAGAATTGAAATCTGAGGACATTGTTGAACTCGCAACACCGATATTTACATAAGTAGACCTTAACCTCGACCTTATTAGGTCGAGAGTGAAATATAGTTTTGCGATTTTTCATGGAAATGAAAAATGAAATGAAATAAACTTTTATTTTGTTTATACAAAAACCTCCATCATGTGAATATTATGTAGGTGGGGACCACATGAGTTTATCCACCAAATTGAATGCTCGGTGGGGGGGACCACCCAAGATAGTAAACCCCCCAATTCAAATCATAGTGGTGGGGTCCACCTCTGTCCCTCATAATGGGGGGTGGAAACCTCTCGACTCCCTCTTTAATGTAGAAGAGCCTCTTGAGCTTCCTCCACATTAATTGTGCCAACACCATACATTAATTAAGCCATTAAATTTTGTGCCCACATAATTTAATTTGAAAAACTTAAATTATCATGTTTACTATTTTCATTTTTGTGGGATAGAGGGAAAGGATTGATAAAGGGGAGAGCTCTTGGAGAAATGCTCTCCAACGAAGAATGCAATGAAGAATCACCACCATCGAAGAATGTTAATTTGACGAACGAGCTTCGGATCAGAGGCATGTGATGGGCACAATAAACGTCGACAACTTATAATTCTCTCTTCATCGTCAACAATCAAACAAGGTAGGGGTTTATTTGTTTATGAATACTTTTCCCATGTTCTTCCCTTGAATTATTTCTCAGGATTGACAATAAATCATTGCTGGAGGATGTAATGATGGACGTTCTTCTTCATGTTCTTATTGAGCGATATGCTACCACCCTGACGTGGAGGGTAAGGGCCAAACAAACATCACCGGGACCCTCCACAAATATTTTGTTGATTTGTGGTGTTGAACTCGACAAAGGAATGATACCGTCCTGCGACACCACCACCCACGACACCCCCGCGGTTGCGCCACTTTGCGGCGGCCACACCCATCGCGGCCCACTTCTCCGCCCCCTGCAGCCCTGTCGCGCTGCCAACGACCGCTTCCATCCGAGCTGAGCCACCGCAACTGGCCGGGCCATTCTGTGGCTACTGTACGCTGCCATCCCGCCAAGCTGCCGGTCGAGCCTCCCAACTTGTACCACCTGCGACCTTCCCAGCCACCCTGGATGTAGCTTTCAGAGCCACCCTGGTCGCGCCGCTCGCGCCTTCTGAGCATCTCGGGCCGACCTACCTGCAACAGAGCCACTCCGGCATAGCCGCCCCATGCTCGTACCGCTCCGGCCAATCAGCCCCATGGCCCCGAGCCACTTCGACTGAGCCGACCCGGTCGAGCCACCCTACGGCCTCACGACGTCCGCGGCTGACCCCCGCGGCCCCTCGCCACCTGCCAGACCGCCTTGCAGGCTAGGTCGCACAACAAAGGTCGGGAAGGACCGACCCAAACCGTGTTGGGATAGGCCGGGTTGGGCCGGGTCAGACTGACTGGGTCAGATAGTACCTGGTCCCACTATGACCAAATTAATTCCTTTTTGCCATAACTATGGCACCAGACGTCCGTTTGATGAACTTTCAGTGGTGCAGGAAACCTTGGAGTGAGACAGTACCTTTGAGTATTCCCTACTATAGTTTTGGATTATAATGGGGGACGGTCAGGTTGGATCGATCACGAATCCAACAGGGCCCCAGGACTAAAATGCTAATAACTCATAGATCGGGCATCTGATTAGAGCACCGTCTATTACGTTGAGACCTCTATGATGTGGCAGACCATTGAGATGTTGCTTCTTGGAAGTTGGAGTATTGACCAATAGCTCATAGAGAAGATCCTCTCAGAGGCGAGCGAACATAGTGCGAGAAACCAGTAGTTGGATGAGAATTAACAACTGCTGACCTTTCCAAATCAGAGTAAGTTGATAGGCCCGGTGGGGAGCGCCTCTATGTTACACGGAAGACCCATGGTGGGGAGAACCTCTCTAGGATGCAGAAAACCCACGGTACTCGACAGGAGGGGTACCTCAGCAGGCCATGATGGGGAGCACCTCTATGCAATGCAGCAGACCAATGGTACTCGATAGGAGGAGTACCCCCAGCAAGTTAGAGGGGGAGCGCCTCTATGTGATGTGACAAAACCACAGTGGGGAGTGCCTCTATGTGATGTGGCAGACCCATGGTACTTGGCAGGATGGGTACCTTATTAGTCGTAGGTCATTGGGAAGCACCTCTGTGTGATGTGGCATGCCCACTATACTTGACAAAGGAGGGGTTCTCTAGTAGGTGAGGTGTTTAATGATATGAATGGGGAGGTTACTGGTTACTACCCCTAGAATAAATCCTAGTATGAGATGAGTCTTTTCCTCTACGTTTCTTCATGATTGAGATGAATTACATGATAACTTAGGTATATGTATGGGCATAAACCTAAGTAGGGTTATCTGTTGATTTCATAATTTGTGGTATATCCTTGTGTATATTTTGAGTCCTTGAGGGTCTCAGGGTCCCTACTGAATATCGTTATAAACACCCATGAATGGGATATTCCCGAACTTCGTAGTGCTTGGTGAAGACGATGGACTACACTGACTGAGGACGTGGGTACTAGGACTGTATGGTTCTCAAATGTGGAATATACGGCGTGTCGATACGTGGAGGACATAGACAGATGTGCAGTGCTAAAGAGGTGATCTGTACCTAACCTTCAGGTAGGATCCTCAGAAGAAGACCCAGTATGTGACTTTCCCTTTTCTTTAATTGAATTGTTTCAGAGTTGTACTTGTACTTTCTAGTGGGGCTTGTATTCTGGCGCCATTTACTAACTTCACTCACTCTGTTTACAGTTCAGTTTACTTGTGTTCTTATCATATTGTTTGCTTGGTTGCATGTGCTTACAGGTTATAAAGTCAATTCCTTCCCCGTTTTAGGGAATACTCCTTCAGTGCTAGTCTCTAGCACTTGGCCTAAGGAATGCAGGCTTGGGGTAGTCACGACACAGGCCCCAGGGGACGTGTCTTCATAATAGTTATGGTAGTTATTTTCTCAGTGGGTAGATATGATCTCTACGATACTATTGTGTTGATTCCTTAGCTCCTCCACTTCATTCTTATACTCACTCACATTAAGAACATTTAATTATTATACATGTGGTTGCGAACTATTGGATAGATATAAAATAGTCTTTTTTCTTGAAGTGGGGGTCTATTATGCTGGTTGGGTGAAAAGATTCTGGTATAGTAGAGGGAATGGTTTTGGGTTATGGATTTTTTGGATTTAATGTTTAAATAGGGTTAATCATTGGTGATTATTTTTGTAATGTGGACTATAATGGTTTTACAGGTTCCAAAATCCAAATAGAACATGTGAATTTTTTCCCTCTATCATATATGTTATTGAGGATATTTCCTCTACAAGTATGATACATAGATGTTATCAATTCCATGTACATTAGAATAATAATCAATAATATTTTTGGGGAATTAACATAAACCACATGGCTTGAAATCTTACTATTATTAATTTATAAGATTTAAATATATTTTTATTGAAAAACTAGTTATCTCTGTAAATTTAGAATTTACCAAATTTGATAAATCAATAAATATTCAATCATGAAGTCCTCTTATGCTTCTACCTTTTATTCCAAACTATTCTAAGTTCTATGTTGTATTTTCTATCACAAATTTATATATTTATAATTACATTATATATATGATTCTATATATGATATATCCAACTATTTTATAACATTATCAAAAAAATCATTTTATAAAATAATATAAATTTGTGGTTCTCCTATATGTCTTAATATTATAAGACAGAATATAACTTTTTGAATTTCTCCAAATACTACAAAAGAGTCTCTCTATAAGCCAGTATGATGGGATAAATATTAATGTATGTGAATATTTATATATATGAATCTATAAAATTAATCATCATTATTTGTCCTCCCAGTAATGTTTTTGTCATAGTTTTATGCCTTACAACAACACATCAGTTATTCCTTGGAGTTAAAATGTTAATTCCCCCCACTAAATTTTTTTATTTCCCAGCCATTAGGAATTTATTATTTAGAATAAATGTATGGACTTTTTTATATATTTATTTTGATCATCTATTTTAAATACATGAAATATTTATAAAAGTTTTATTACTAATATATTAAATTAAAAATCATTTTATAACATGGTCTTGGAAGCCATTGAAATTTAGATGTGGAATTGTGGTAAACCTATATCCATTAAGTTCTAATTTTAGTTATATTCCATAATGGATGGATGTAGGTGAAAACTGGATGTCTCACTTGAATATATCAAGTAGGATTTATTATATTCATATTATTATTTTTTATTCTTATGTATGGTCATCAAAGCCCTTTTTATTTTTAGATCATAAGGGTAAATATAAATGTTATATGTCTTAGTCATACAATTTAAATGTAATATTTTTGGAAATGCCTCCCCGAAAATAGTTTCATGTTATGATATCAACCATTTCATATGGAATCTACAATATATTACACACTATGTGAATATATAATTAGTGGTAACATTATTGTTTCATTTAGAGTGGCATTCTTCAAAATTAATTTTCACTTTAGAAAATTGGTGTTTTGGATTTATTTTTTATGAAATAATTTTATCCTATGTGAAATTGATAAAATAATGATGAAATGATTTGTGTTTAAGGGGTTTCAATCCAATTGTGATTTTTTTATTAATTATTAAATTAGAATATATTCTTATTTTCCGGTATGTTGGAGGTTTGCCGATCTCTTCACCTCCGACCCCTCAGTAAATGTTTTATATGAGGTTAAACATAATAAATAGGACTACTTAGGTATACTATCCTTTGTATTTGTAGATTTAAAATAGTAAATATCTCATATGAGGCTTAATGAAAACCCAATTGGGTCTCATTCATCTTATGTAAATATGTTGTGTACATTGTTCCTTCTACATATGCTAGCAATCTTCATACTCTTCACGAATGTATTTTCTCCTATTCCATCATATATAGACTGAAACAATAATGATAATGATTAATTATCAATGAATATGGAATTAAAAATAAATTATATTAAATAAAATGTGATTCCATGTGATGTAAAAACAGTTACTAAAACACCAAACTATTTATATAACAACGTGATTTTTTATTTTATTCTCAATAACTCAAGAATTAAAAATGGATCCTTAAAATACATAGATTATTTTGGTGTTAAACATCTATTTTCAGTTTGATAGATATTATGGAGAAGAATATGTTATTATAGAATAAAATAAAAGAAACAAATGAAAACAATAGTACTCAATAGTATTAAGGAATTGTTCTATAAACTGCCACCTCCACAAACTCAATTATCTCATTAAACCTTCCATACGTATTATGGTGCTTTATAATAATTAATTTTTGAATATTAAAACCCATATTAGATCCTCTATTTGTTGAATTTTTATAATGTTTTATAATTCCATATATTTTTCTCAAAACTAATATCTTTTCTTTTTAGAAAATCTATATGTTTCACTAATTTTTATTTATCAAAATATCTATCATATTATAAACAATTTTTACGGATCTAATTTGTTTCAAATTTTTAATTTTTTATCTTGAATCCTTGGATATTAGTATAGATGACCCTAACAATTATATTTTCATGGAATTCTTGATGCGTACATTGAGTTGTCTGAGGATTTTCTATTCATTATAGGTCCCCTACTGAAATTTACAGGGTAATGATCATATTTACATTCCATTGAAAATTTTATTATTGTAAAATAGATGAACATTATATATTGTATTTAATGATTCATACATATTATTTAAAATCATTATTATAATGGATTTATGATTCCTAAATAAGCAAATACCTTGATTACATATCATTATATTGATATTTTTGTGCCAATTCCATTTCCATTACTTCATGTTTTCTTGGGGGATAAATATATAAAAATCCATAGATAATTACAAAATTATTTAACATTTTTCTAATTAATTATAAAAAAATGTTAAATTTTATCCTCTATGATGTCTCAATATCAAGATATATAATAATAAGTAGAAATATATTCATATTACTCTAAAAGTCATGTAAGTGAACTAAATTCAAAATTTTCTATTTTAAACAATATTTACACAATTAAATGATTTCAAACATTAATTAAAAAACTCATTTGATACTAATTAATAATGAAAAATATGTTATTAAAATGAATTTAATATCATAATAATATCATGAATTTATATAATAAATCAATAGATATATTATATATTGGTTAATCAAAGAATTCTTGTAACACCCGAGACTTTTATGTTATATAAATCATCAAAGAAATCTTTTTCTACACAACACTTGCATGGCTTGTTTTACATGAAATCACGACCTTCCTCGATAGCTTGCGTCGTACGCAATACAGAGTTTCACTAAACAACGATATGCTATTAAAATATTATTAAAAATAGCCATTATGAATTGTAATAACCACTTTATGAAAGTTTATAAATTTTATTTTTCAAAATGGACTTCATTTTTGGATTCGGAATATCGAAATTAGCCTAGGGTGAAATTTTGGTATTTTTCTGAAAACATTCAATTTTTGATGAATAGTGAAACCACTAAGTGGTAGGTTAAAAACCGAATTTTGCATAAAACTTAATTTTACCGCTTCTGTGAATGGAATTTCGAAAATCCGATAGACACGGTTGATATCAGTATGAAAAATTTGGTTCAATGAGATAAAAATAATTTTTTGGTGAATAGAAACTTTTTATTTTCTTTTTCCGCGGTTAATAGTAAATAGGGTAACTAAGGGTAAATATGATATTACTATTACCTTAACACATGTACTAATTCTATTGGATAAGTTTAATTCGACCAAAAACAACCTTATGAATATAATATGACCATTTAGGTCAACTTGGATTAGATTATGACATTTAATATTATTTTATTTAATGAATAGTTAAAATAGTTAAAATCAATGTTTAATAACTTAAACATTTTTAATATGGGGTTACACATAATATAAATTCAACTATAAATATTCATTAGAAAGATAAAAAGATTTCCTACATAATGATATTTATTAATAATTTTTAGACTTTAAATAAATTAATTTATTTTTGACACAACGATTATGCAGTAATTACCATTTTAAGGAAATGTTAACATAATTGATGTTATAAATGCTCAAATAAATGTAATTTGAGACTTTTTATAAATTACACTAATTTCATAGGTTACTATGATATATTATTGTTGCTTTAATCAACTTGGTTCGAACATATAATTCTGTTATGACTTTCAAAAAAATCATATATCAAATAGTGTCAAAATTGACACAAAATAGTTTTTAAATAAAATATTATATTATTAATTGTTATTTTATTCCTAAAAATCTAAGGTTCAGCCAAATAACTTAGATAGGGATATATATATTAATAATAAACAACTTGGGGTTCGTTTGGCATGTTATATTAAGTGTATTAACCATATAGTGTAATAAAACAAAAAGTTACTGTAAAAGTTAAATTATTTAACTTAGAGTTAAATCTAATTGATAAGTTCAAAATAATAACCTAAACTTGTCTAAATCCTATTGGTTGATAGGATTTCGACCCATCCCCACTTTACCTTCGAAATAAGACCCTTTGGAACCATTATAAACTGATTCTGACTTTAATATAAAATAATATTTTGAGATATTCCTAAGGTGCCCCTCTCCTCCCTTATAAAAGAGAACCTCCTCCCCTTTCTCCTCACACCAATTTGAGCACTCAAGCTCGGCCAACCCCTGCCAAAATACCTTCTCCACTTCCCTAGAATAATCCTAGATGTCCTGGTCTTCTTCAAAGACCAATCATAGTTCCCTAAGTGGAGGATTCAAAGAGGCGTTTCAAAGAAGAGGAGCTTCAGACACGTACAAAGAAAATCGGACCTAAGGTAAGGGAAATATCACAATCTCACTTTAATCTGAGATTGTTTTTACTTTGGTAATTACTGGGGTGTATTTTATCATCCACATCCATGTTCCCTCAATATGTAATATTGTTTCCATCCACTTACAATATTTTAAATCCAATTTTACCCTTCGGTGAGTTTTTAGTAATGAATATGAAAGGAATCTTTTGTCGTTTTTTCGTACGAGGTACTTTTTTTTGAATTTTCCGACAAAAGTACGAAGAATGTTTTTTTAACTTATACAGCATTAATGGATTTTTAAAACATTATTTCCAAGAAGCTTCCTTTACAAGTTTTCAAGTTTATTTTTAATCAACTTCTTTTAGTTTAATGTTGTATGACATGTTAAGAAAGGAAAAATGTTTTTGAAGAAGAAAGGATATTTTCCTCAAGAATGGAGTTCAAGTGTTTTATCAAAATTATTTTCCATCTATGATAATAAAGGGTTATGTTTTTATCCCTATTATTACATTTATTTGATTATGTTTTGAGGGAGATATTTTTATGAAGTCATTTACCTTATATGATATGTTTTATGATGTCATGATGTTTCAAGAATCCCATTTTTGATACATGTGTTATGCGATGATGTATGATTCATGATTATGTGGAACACATAAGAAAGGATTCATTATAAGATGGGTGGGACCTATATCTCCCTCCAATGCATTGGGTAAAGATTTATATCTCATGAGATAGACATGGATGGAACGGAAGGTTATTTCGGTTCAGTGATACAGGACTAAAACGAGGAGTGAACTCGGTTCAGATATGGACTTTGTCCGCTAAGATAGTCTTGGAAATGAGTCATTACTAACAAGAAATGATTTTCCATGATTATTTGTGCATGCCACAAAGTTTCAAGTTTTATGTTATGATTATGGGGATCTCATTTTCACATCTATGATTTATTCCATTTTAAGATATTATGATCTCTTTTGCCGGTTATGATTTTCAAAAAGATATGATATGATTTTTATTTCCTTTATTTTCCCTTGCTGAGCATTTGAGCTCACCCTTTTTGTATGTTTTCTTTTCCCCAGGTGAGGAAGATGGATATTAAGTAGAATATGCTGAAAGGGACCCTAGATATGATGAAATAAATGGGAGACACTGTAGAAGATTTATGAACCAGTTTTTTATGTTTCCCAGTTTCTAAAGACACTATACCTATACGGTCCTTTGTGGTTTTGTCATATGTTGTAATAAGTTTGCTTAAATTTTGAAGTATTAAAAATGTATGTAAATTATGGGTCATTATAGTATGGATATTAAGTAGAATATGCTAAAATGGACCCTAGATATGATGAAATAAATGGGAGACACTGTAGAAGATTTATGAACCAGTTGTTTATGTTTCCCAGTTTCTAAAGACACTATACCTATACGGTCCTTTGTGGTTTTGTCATATGTTGTAATAAGTGTGCTTCAATTTTGAAGTATTAAAAATTTATGTAAAGTATGGGTCGATATAGTTGGTATTAGAGGAAAGGTATAGTCATCCTTTGGAAACTAGGATGTGAAAGCCTTAGTAAGAACCCTAAGGATAAGTCTAAGAATAGAACACAATCTTAGTGTTTTAGAAATGGCCATGAATAACCTAGTATAAGACCTTAAGAGTGAAAATTTTATTCTTGAATTATGTGGTTTTCCTATTATAATTAGTGTTGCTCACACTATTCTTCTTGGTTTTAGTCAATGGATGGAACCCAAAGGAACCGTGTTAATGCGGAATGCGATGGGCAATGCAATGATTGTCCCCCTGAGCAACCAAACGATATGGGAGCTGGAATGAAAATTCTTGTAGCCATGCTCACACAACTTTATCAAGCTATGAATCATGCAGGACTTCCAAACGAGCAAAAGAAGGAGCAACATTCTGTTGAATCCTTCATGAGGCAGCGTCCACCTTCTTTCAGCGGGTCTACTGATCCATTAGTTGCTGAACAACAGATTAGTACTACTGAAAAGATATTTTCAATTCATCAATGTTCTGAACATGATAAAGTCATCCTAGAAGTGTATCGTTTGGAAGGAGATGCTGATCAATGGTGGAATCTCATTAAGAATACGAGGCAAAGGGATGAAATTGAGTCCATGGAATGGGACGAGTTCAAGAACTTATTTTTCAATAAGTACTTCCCTCGTATACTGCAAACAAAGATGAAGAAAGAGTTTCTTGAACTGAAGCAAAGGGATGATGAATCTGTTGGTACCTATGAAGAAAATTTTACAAGACTTCCAAGGTACGCTTCTGGTATTATTATCCAACCTGAGAGTAAGATCGATCGATTCTTTAGTGGCTTAAAACCATGTCTTTGAAGGGAGTTATCCATAAAGGACTTCAATAGCGACGAGGAAATCGTTCGATGTGCTCTCAAAGTCAAGATGGAGATTGGAGTAACCCATCAGTCATATGGGTTTGATAAGAAGAGGAAAATGGAATTCAAAGGAAAATTTAAAGAGCACACTGAAAAGAAGATGACCTTTCCCTTATACTCAAAGTGTGGAAAGAAACATGGAGGGAGTTGTCTTAAAGGGAAAATTAAATGATTCAAATGTGGAAAGGAAGGTCATCGGGCATTTGAATGCTGCGATAATGGGAAGAAGATGTCTAATGATGCAAACAAACGAAGGGATACACAGAATGAACCTACTACACTTCAATGTTTCAAGTGCAAGGAGATGAGGCATTATGC
This sequence comes from Viscum album, assembly GCA_963277665.1. NCBI lineage: Eukaryota > Viridiplantae > Streptophyta > Magnoliopsida > Santalales > Viscaceae > Viscum > Viscum album. The sequence goes on along the minus strand of OY728146.1, from coordinate 1,506,414,761 downwards.
CAATCAATTCCCAAATCCAAGGGTTGATGATGATGGTTGACGTCAAAAAACTCTTAAGGCTAAAGACAAAGGAAAGTCACATGCAATTTCTATCAGCGATGTGGAGTACGATAACGAAGTGGTGAAAGGTACACTTACCATCCACACTAATGTAGAAAATGTTTTATTTGATTCTGGATCCACCCACTCTTTTATTTCTGAAGAATTTTCTATGGGTATCACCGTATTACCTCAATAATTAGATGTTGAGTTCGCTATGACAACACCTAATGGCACATCAATCACATCAAAAGTTTATAATTATTCTCTAATTGACGTTTGTGGGAAAGTGCTTCCTGCAAATCTTGTGATCCTTCCTTTAGTGGAATTCAATGTGATTCTTGGCATGGATTGGCTTTCTTTATACGGAGCTCATATCAATTTCCAAAGTAGGGAAGTCACATTTCATATTCCAGATCAATCTATGATCGTCTATCAATGCAAGGATGAACATAACCTTCCAGTGAAAATTTCTTCCATTTTATGGGTATTGATTCCACTAAATGAAGGTTATTTATCTCAAATGGTTGGTGAGAAACTCGTGATTAAGAATATGCCCATCGTATGGGAGTTTGATGATGTCTTTCTGGAGGAATTACCGGGTCTTCCACCAAATCGTGAAGTTGAGTTTTCAATAGAACTCGTACTGGGTGCTTTGCCTATTTCAAAGACACCTTATAGAATGGCCCCAATTGAGTTGCAGGAATTGAAGAAGCAACTCTAAGAAAATCTTGATAAGGGATTCATACGCCCTAGTGCGTCACCTTGGGGAGCACCTGTTCTATTTGTTAAGAAGAAAGATGGATCAATGAGACTCTGCATTGATTATCGAGAACTTAACAAGATCACTATAAAGAACAAATATCCTCTCCCATGCATTGATGACTTATTTGACCAACTACGCGGAGCTCAATACTTTTCCAAGATTGATCTTCGTTCAGGGTATCATCAATTGAGGGTCAAAAGGGAGGATATACCAAAGACGACTTTCCGTACAAGGCATGGACACTATGAATTTATAGTGATGCCATTTGGTCTTACTAATTCCCCTGCTATCTTCATGGATCTAATTAATAGAGTCTTTAGAGACTATCTTGGTCAATTTGTGGTAGTCTTTATAGACGATATTCTTGTCTATTCAAAGAGAAAGGAAGAGAATGAAGATCACTTGAGAATTATATTGATGACCCTAAGAAAGTAGAATCTTTATGCCAAATTTACCAAGTGTGAATTTTGGCTTCAAAAAGTTGCATTTTTGGGTCACATAATCTCAAAAGAGGGGGATATCTGTGGATCCAGCAAAAACAGAGGTTATCGAAAGATGGTCGAGACCAACAACAGTAACTGAGATCCGATGTTTTCTTGGTTTGGCTGGATATTATCGACGTTTTGTAAAAGATTTTTCACGATTATCTAATCCACTCACCAAGTTGACTCGGAAAGGAGTTAAGTTTGTCTGGACGAAAGAATGTGAAGAGAATTTCAAGGAGTTGAAAAGAAGGTTATCCAGTGCACCTGTGCTCACACTGCCTTGTAGTGGAGAAAGGTTTGTGATCTATAGTGATGCATCCAAGAAGGGATTAGGGTGTGTTCTTAAGCAAAATGATATGGTGATACCTTATGCCTCACGACAGTTGAAAATCCATGAGCAAAATTACCCAACACATGATTTGGAGTCATCTGCGGTAATCTTTGCATTAAAGATTTGGAGGAATTACCTTTATGGTGAAAGGCGTGATATTTATAGTGATCATAAAAGTTTAAATTATATTTTCACACCAAAGGAGCTGAATATGCGTCAAATAAGATGGTTGGAGTTGATTAAGGATTATGACTGCTCAATCCATTACCACCCTGGGAAAGCAATCAATGTGGAAGATGCATTAAGTCGACAAGACCATGTTAGTTTATCAACGATGAGGATCACAAAAGATCCAATATTTATGGATTTACAAAGGATGGATCTTGGAATTATAATGGAAGGGGAAAAATATTATCTTTCTCACATGAATGTTCAACCATCTATACATATGAAGATTAAAGAGGCACAGAAAGAAGATGTCGAGTTACAAAAGAAGGTGAGAAATGTTCTAGAATTCAACCTTGATTGTGATGGGATAATAAAGTTCAGGAATCGGGTTTGTGTTCCTCCCATCCCCGAATTAAAGAAGGTACTGCTGGATGAAACTAATAGTTCTTCATTCTCTATTCATCCTGGAAGCACGAAGATGTATAGGGACCTGAAAGAGTACTTCTGGTGGGATGGCATGAAAAGAGATGTTGCTGAATATGTCTCTCGAGGCTTGGTTTGTCAACAAGTTAAAGATGAGAGACAGAAGTCTAAGGGGATGTTACAACCATTACCCATACCCGAATGGAAATGGGAAAATATCACTATGGACTTTGTCACAGGACTTCCTAAAACATCCAATGTCAATAATGCTATCTGGGTCACAGTTGATCGTCTTACAAAGTCTGCACACTTCATTGCTATTAGAGAGGATTTCTCTCTAGATCAGCTTTCTAGGATATATGTAAAGGAAGTGGTAATATTGCATGGAGTACCACTTTCTATTATATCTGATCGGGATCCGAGATTTACCTCGAAGTTCTGGCGATGTCTTCAGCATACTCTGGATACAGAGTTGAGTTTCAGCACTGCTTATCATCCTCAGATAGACGGTCAGTCTGAGAAAACAATTCAAACTCTAGATGATATGTTGAGAGCTTGCTCTATGGATTTAAAAGGTGGTTGGGATCAACACCTACCTTTGGTGAAATTTTCTTATAATAATAGATTTCACTCAAGTTTTCATATGGCTCCTTATGAAGCTCTCTATGGAAAGAAATGCAGGACTCCAACTTGCTGGGATGAAGTTGGGGAAAGAAAGCTATTAAGACCTGATCTCGTTGATGAAATGGCAGAAAAGGTCAGATCTATTCAACAACACATAATAGCAGCTTAGATTCGACAGAAAAGTTATGCCGACAACCGAAGAAAAGACCTAGAGTTTGAAGTGGGTGATAAAGTTTTCTTACGAATATCTCCCTGGAAGAGGGTTATGAGATTTGGAAAGAAGGGGAAGTTGAGCCCTAGATATATCGGTCCTTTCGAAATACTGGATCGTGTTGGGAAGGTAGCTTACCGATTGTCTCTTCCACCGAATCTCTCTCAAGTTCACGATGTGTTCCATGTATCTCTCCTGAGAAAGTACATACCTGATCCTTCACATGTACTCAGCTCAGAAGTTGTACCGCTGGACCAAGATCTTTCTTATGAAGAAAAACCGATAGAGATTCTGGATCGTAGCGAAAAAGTCCTACGAAACAAGACCACTCGATTGGTGAAAGTTTTATAGAGGAACCACCAATTAGAAGAAGCTACTTGGGAGCTTGAGGATATGATGAGGGAGAGGTATCATCATCTGTTTGTTACAATGTGACGAATTTCGAGGGCGAAATTCATTTTAAGGGGGGTAGAATGTAACACCCGAGACTTTTATGTTATATAAATCATCAAAGGAATCTTTTTCTACACAACACTTGCTTGGCTTGTTTTACACGAAATCACGATCTTCCTCGATAGCTTGCGTCATACGCAATACCGAGTTTCACCAAACAACGACATGCTATTAAAATATTATTAAAACTAGCCATTATGAATAGTAATAACCACTTTATGAAATTTTATAAATTTGATTTTTCAAAATGGACTTCATTTTTGGATTCAGAATATAGAAATTAGCCTAGGGAGAAATTTTGGTATTTTTCTGAAAACATTCAATTTTTGATGAATAGTGAAACCACTAAGTGGTAGGTTAAAAACTGAATTTTGCATAAAACTGAATTTTACCGCTTTTGTGAATGGAATTTCAAAAATTGGACAGACACGGTTGATATCAGTAAGTAAAATTTGGTTCAATGAGATAAAAATAATTTTTTGGTCAATAATAACTTTTTACTTTTTTTTACAGCGGTTAATAGTAAATAAGGTAACTAAGGGTAAATATGATATTACTATTACCCTAACACATGTCCTAATTCTATTGGATAAGTGTAATTCGACCAAAAACAACCTTATTAATATAATATGACCATTTAGGTTCACATGGATTAGATTATGACATTTAATATTATTTTATTTAATGAATAGTTAAAATAGTTAAAATCAAAGTTTAATAACTAAAACATTTTTAATATGGGGTTATACATAAGATAAATACGACTATAAATATTCATTAGAAAGAAAAAAAATTTCCTATATAATGATATTTTATTTATAATTTTTAGACTTTAAAAAAATTAATTTATTTATGACACAACGATGATGCAGTAATTACCCTTTTAAGGAAATGTTAACATAATTGATGTTATAAATGCTCAAATAAATGTAATTTGAGACTTTTTATGAATTCCAATAATTTTCTAGTTTACTATGATATATTAGTGTTGATTTAAACAACTTTTTTCAAACATATAATTCTGTTATGACTTTCACAAAAATCATATATCAAATAGTGCCAAAATTGACACAAAATAGTTTTTAAATCAAATATTATATTATTAATTGTTCTTTTATTCCTAAAAATCTAAGGTTCAACCAAATGACATAGATAAGGATATATATATTAATAATAAACAACTTGGGGTTCGTTTGGAATGTTATAGTAAGTGTATTAACCATATAGTGTAAGAAAACAAAAAGTCACGGTAAAAGTTAAATTATTTAACTTAGAGTTAAATCTAATTGATAAGGTTAAAATAATAACCTAAACATGTCTAAATCCTATTGGTTGATAGGATTTCGACCCATAACCACTTTACCTTCGAAATAAGACCCTTTGGAACCATTATAATCCGATTTTGACTTTAATATAAAATAATATTTTGAGATATTCCTAAGGTGCCCCTCTCTACCCTTATAAAAGGGCACCTCCTCCCCCTCCTCCTCACACCAATTTGAGCACTCAATCTCGGCCAACCCCTACCAAAATCCCTTCTACACTTCCCTAGAATAATCCTAGAGGTCATGGTCTTCTTCAAAGTCCAATCTTAGTTCCCTGAGTGGAGGATTCAAAGAGGCGTTTCAAAGAAGAGGAGCTTCGGACACGTACAAAGCAAATCGGACCTAAGGTAAGGGAAATATCACAATATCACTTTTATCTGAGATTGTTTTTACTTTGATAATTAATGGGGTGTATTTGATAATCCATATACATGTTCCCTCAATATGTAATATTGTTTCCATCCACTTACAATAGTTTAAATCCAATTTTACCCTTCGGTGAGTTTTTAGTAAAGAATATGAAAGGAATCTTTTGTCGTTTTTTCATACGAGGTAATTTTTTTGACTTTTCTGAAAAAAGCACGAAGAATGTTTTTTTTAACATATACGGAATGAATGGATTTTTAAAACATTATTTCCAAGAAGCTTCCTTTAAAATTTTTGAAGTTTATTCTTAATCAACTTCTTTTAGTTTAAAGTTGTATGACATGTTAAGAAAGGAAAAATGTTTTTGAAGAAGAAAGGATATTTTCCTCAAGAATGGATTTCAAGTGTTTTATCAAAATTATTTTCCATCTAAGATAATAAAGGGTTCTATTTTTATCCCTATTATTACATTGATTTGATTATGTTTTGAGGGAGTTATTTTTATGAAGTTATTTACCTTATATGATTTGTTTTATGATGTCATGATGTTTCAAGAATCCCATATTTGTTACATGTGTTATGAGATGATGTATGATTTATGATTATGTGGAACACATAAGAAAGGATTCATTATAAGATGGGTGGGACCTATATCTCCCTCCAATGCATTGGGTAAAGATTTATATCTCAAGAGATAGACATGGCTGGAACGGAAGGTTATTTCGGTTCAGTGATACATGACTAAAACGAGGAGTGAACTCGGTTCAGATATGGACTTTGTCTGCTAAGATAGTCTTGGCAATGAGTCATGACTAACAAGAAATGATTTCCCATGATTATGTGTGCATTCCACAAAGTTTCAAGTTTTATGTTATGATTATGGGGATCTCATTTTCACTTCTATGATTTATTCCATGTTAAGATATTATGATCTTTTTTGCAGGTTATGATTTTCAAAAAGATATGATATGATTTTTATTTCCTTTATTTTCCCTTGCTGAGCATTTGACCTCACCCTTTTTTGTATGTTTTATTTTCCCCATGTCAGGAAGATGGATATTAAGTAGAATATGCAAAAAGGGACCCTATATATGATGAAATAAATGGGAGACACTGTAGAAGATTTATGAACCGGTTGTTTATGTTTCCCAGTTTCTAAAGACACTATAACTATACGGTCCTTTGTGGTTTTTTCATATGTTGTAATAAGTGTGCTTCAATTTTGAATTATTAAAAATCTATGTAAAGTATGGGTCGTTATAGTATGGATATTTTGTAGAATATGCTAAAAGGGACCCTAGATATGATGAAATAAATGGGAGACACTGTAGAAGATTTATGAACCAGTTGTTTATGTTTCCCAGTTTCTAAAGACACTATACCTATACGTTCTTTTGTGGTTTTGTCATATGTTGTAATAAGTGTGCTTCAATTTTGATGTATTAAAAATGTATGTAAAGTATGGGTCGTTATAATTCTACATGACATGTCACAAACCCAGTTACCTAATACTATGATAAATTCTAAAATTTCTTCTGATATGTATCAAATTATGAAACCATTCTACTAGGAAACCTATTTATAAACTCAAAACACATCATATATATTTAGGGTTCTCTAAACAAACACTAATGGAGCATATATGATAATTTATGTGGTGACCATTATATTGGCCACTCCAAATAAAACATTACCAACTAATAACTCATGAATGTTTAGTTTACTCTCTATATATGTTGTCCTATTAAAACTAATTACAACATATCATTAAAAAAAATTTATAATAATTAATATGATATAATATAGTACTATATATATTCGAATTGGTTGATATCATATCATCTATCATGGTCTTTGTAAAAAAAATTAATATTAATTTCTTCCCACTAAAATAAATAATATGATACAAAATGTACCTAAGATAACAAAAGTTAACTACATTTCTTTAATAAAGTCCAAAATTAGAAAAATTAAATAAAAACATGTCACCCATGTGTTAAATACCGAGGTAGATTTTGTATCACTCATGGAATTTTTGTTTAAGCAGTTCTGTTAAGATATTTGTAATATTACCAATTTGTTTTAATTTTATTTAAATCTAACACTAGTTCTTGTTAATAGAGCCAGGTAAAATTGTATTTAATTGTATTTGTAACAAAGTAATGATTTATATTTTCTGATTTAAATTTTGAATTGGTGTCTAAAAATGTATTTTCAATATTCATGGGTATGTTTAAAAGGTGGTATATTGCATGGAGGAGTATTGAAGAATGTTACTAGTGCTAAAGAGGATATATAATAAAAGAAAATGCTTTTTGTAAGAAAACAAGGTAACCAGTTGGGTGGAACTAGGTACAAAGTAGAGGTTTCAGTGGACCCTCTCTAGCATGGACCCACACAGTGGTTGTGGATTATCATTAAGTGCCCGATGCATCACTTATAATATGGTGACATTCGATCAAGTACTTTTTTACAATAACATTTTCATTCTTATGTGGGGTGTAACTATTATTCTACCTACCTAATTTTAACTCCCTAGTATAGAATATTACTCATATTCTATAAAAGATAAGGGGGATACACACACATTCCCCTCTCTTCATCCCTCTTTCTTTCCCTTGTTTTCATGTGTATTTGGAGGTATTTCATCGTTAGTTTGAGATCGATATACCCAATTCTTCACTTTTACAGAGATATACAATATTTTTTTTTGAATTTTTATGATTTTGGATTAGGGATATTATATAAATTCCACTTAAGGATGGTGGAAATATGGTGGTATTATAAGGAATTTGTTCTTCTTGGCTAAAGATAGTTCTAAAGGATAAACTATTAAGGTTTATGTAGTTTCATTTAATGAAATCATAGGGTTATATTATTTTTCAAATTTTCATTTATTCTTAATCAAATTTTTTATTCAAAAATATAATTTGTTAATTATTTCATGTATAGTGATTTAGGTGGGGATTCAAGAGTGAATTACACCATTTTTCTTATGATTTTTGGCATTATTTGTCCATCTGGTGAGTATCCTATAAAATTATAATTAATTAACATAATTAATTAAAAAATAATTAAATATTTCACAATTCATTATATTTATTAATTATAATTATTTTATATTTAATTTTATTAATTTATTATAATTGTTTTTATTTACACTAATATATGTTTAATTGAGTTAGAGCCTTATATGGTAGGTCGATGACTGATAGGGCTTGGCCGATCATGGACATGATTTTCTCATAGTGGCAATGATTAGTGTAATAAGTTAACTCTATATTAATTAAGATATTTCCCTGTATCCCATATATTTTATAATTTTCATAAACATGTGATATGGTGTCTCCCTATATTGTGTGATTAACCAAAAAAATTGATATGTTTTCCCTTGATGTGTAAGAGTACATTATAGTTGGTTGGGTTTTTAAGGGAAGAAACCATTATAATGCTATGTTTCTATGATAATAGATGTTCATATACTAGAAATATTGTGTGATTTAGCTTTATAATATAAATCCTATGTTTCTTTTTTTAAATTAATATCCATATTCCTCAGTTTTTGACTATGTTCCATTCATCTCCTTGGATATAGTAGGGGTGTTTAATTAAGTGGTATAAGTGTGAGCCTTTAAAATGATTGATTCTTTAAACTACTTAACAACGTGTATGTGTAATTAGGGAAATAATTTTTCATACATTTTAAAGTAGATTTAAAAAATTTCTAGCAAAGTACATGGGATGGAAAATAATGTATAAGGTAGCTTATCCTCCTGAACCAAGAGGGATGTATCCTTAGTGTACGATGATATAGTGAACTATGGATAGTTCCAAAAGCCCCTATTGAGTAGATAAATGTTTTTATGGGTATAGATGACCCTATTAGAATTATATTTTATTATTTTTGAATCTAATGGTTTAATGTTTAATAGTATTTTATTATTCCTTATACTCATAGTATGATGATGACTTCCATGATTTTTATTTTGGTTCAATGGACATGTTTATGATTCTTTATCCACTATTGAGAATATATATATTTTTCTTATCCTTGGGGTTATATTCAATTATTATTTAGTGATATTTTGAACTATTCTATTCACTTTATAATATAATTGTTTCAAGTGGAAATGAAAGCGTAAATATGAGGGACTATGAAAACTGAGTGTTGATATAGATAGAGACCATGGGCTTTTCTCCCATGCATTTATGGTTATTATACACAATATTAGAATGTTTTTTTATGAAAAATATAGTTTATGAGTTCTAATCCTAAATTTCATTTTATTTATTTTTATTGGTATAAAAATTCCTAAGAGATGTGATAGGACCATAATAAAGTCACAATCCTACTAATCATCATTTTTTTGTTGAAGGTACACTTCTACCATTTATCTAATTTTACTATTCCTTGTTTGAGATTTCCATGGTGTGAGAATGTATTTATCGGGTTTTTATCTTTTCATCTAGTGATTTTTTTATATAATGGTTTAGATTATAATGGGGTGAGACCTTATATATATGATTTACATATTACCATATTCTAATGTTGTTTTGAAACTATCAATATACTTATGGGGTGAGATGATGTAGATGAGCTATGGTTCTCCACATTGTTTGTTTGAATATAGTTATTAACAAACCATTGGATTGAGACCCCTACAAACAAGATTCTCATTATTGTTGGTCTTATAATTATTTGAGAAAAGACTATAATTTCATAAGAATGATATCATTATTGAACATATTTACATACTCATAATTCGTATCATTGTCCTAATCTACAGAAAATATGAATCTAGGGGTGAGATTTTATAAATAGGGGACGTTGTCCCCTCTATATTGATATTGATATGTTATATGTTGAGATAACCATGGGGAGTGTCGATATATATTGGGTTTTTATTTCAATTTTTTCTTCAAATTTGTTTTTAGATATAAAGATACTACAATTTTAGATAATTATATCTTTGGGACACTTCTCCCATTAGACTAATATTATGTCGAGTCAATATCAAGATGTACTAGTTATGAGAACATGTAGAAAAGGGCCACCCTTCCCCATTTCTTGATATTGATGTGAAATTATTGAGACATTGTTACTTGATATCATTATAGGCATAGGAAATTTTTTCAATTAGTTTCATATTTTATTGAAGAGGGATTACTATGATTTTTGTATAATATCATATAGGAAAGTGTTATTAATCCATTTTCCCTTATAAAACTTGATGATGGATGAGATGATTGATAAGGGACAATATTGGAATGGTAATAGAATATCCCATCATCCTTATGACTAAATGTCATATAAACAATGAAATGCTCTAACTATATGAATAAGGTATTTTCACACCTGATAGGTTGTCCTTTACTTTTAGTTGTTATTTTATTACTAATTTTCTTTTCCACTAATAATTATTTAATATAATATCACAATGTACATTAACTACACTATTGTAGATATTGTTATGGGAACTAAAGGTGGAGGAATATAATTTGGAACTCACTCACATATCTAGATCACTAGTAGCAATCAAAATTTATGCTTCATGATTAATGTTAGGGAAAGATCTCTATGGTTAAAGGATATGCTATATAGCTTCCAAAGATTGAGGATATGGGATCGAGCATGGAATTTGGGAATTTCACACTATTATATACAATATTTTTTTTACATTTAGTGCCATATTATATAATTTATCAATGAGAGATCCTATTATACATTTATTGACTACTAGAAACTATTTATAATCAATTTTTATATCATGGGAATTTTTATTTGAATACTAATGGCATGTAGTTATTATCTCTATCTTTATCATAGTTTATATTATGATGACTACTATTTATATATATTTTGATGTGTATTATGGATATATATATATATAAAGTGGTTATAATATGAACAGATATTATAAAGTCCCCCATTATTGGTCAATAACCATTGGAAGACACAAAGGTTAATTTAAATTATATGGAATATGGTTCAAACATTGTGGAAATGAATTAGACATGGGATGATACAAATCTGTATTGAATCCTATATTATATTTCAATTTATTTTTAATATTTGGTATATGGTAGATTCATATATGACTAGTTATTACTTGTGTTGGATGTTATGCCTTATGTCCACACAACAGCTACATGATCTAAAAACTGTATTACTAAGGATTTATGATTTTTTGTATTTTTTTTTATTGTAGATGATATTTTTTATTATGGAGTGTATAATGTTTTAGGGATGAGTAATTTATAGTTTTTTCCTTGTACCAAAGAAGTAGGAGTCATGAGATCACGTATCATATTTGGTATATTGGATTCACATACCATTCTGGTGATTTTGTGCACATCAGTTCATTGATTATGATATTATTTATTATTTTTTAAATTGGTAATATAAACATATATATAATTTTAATATATGTCATGATATTGGAACTCTATTTAACTGGTCTTATACTTTGATTTTATCATTACAATTCAGTAATTAATCATGGTGAACATTTATTTATTTGATACCTGACCAAGGAGTGGGTATGATGTGAATGATTTACTCCATAATGATATGTGACTATTATGTTTTAGTGTGAGAGTTGAATAGATAGACTTATTTCCTACTATATGTAATTTTATATATATGTGGATATGAAGTGATTTGTTACCTTGTGGAGTAGCATTGATATCTTTCTCTAAGAATATATAATTAACCTCATGGACGTACCAAAGTATGTGGGTACTTGATGAGTATTCACACCCTCTAGTGGGAGTCATGGTATGTTAATAACTCTACGACTAATTATAAAGATCTAAAATGTGGTGATAGAATTTGATTTTCCTTATATATTTATGATCAACAAATAGAAACTAATTCAAGGGGTTTTCCTTCTTATATTCCATTAATATATGAATTAGAAAATTTTTATTTCCCATTAGTTTGTGGATGGTAATGTGTTAATGTATTTTTTTAACATAGTAGATCCCCATTAATGCTTCCATGATCCTCAAGAAAAAGTGGGTTTGTGGGTAATTTATGTCTCTTCTTGTGATTTCAAATTCAAAAATTATATTATTCCTATTAAAATAATTACAAATAGAGGTACCATATGTTTTGGTTTCCATAGATTCCAGACATTTTGATAACATTTTCATAGAAAGAAATTTGTAATAATTCCCAAATTATATGTAGAGACCCATACATTACATAAATGGACGTTACATTACTTTTCCAGAATACTTTATACATAACAAAAACAAACACACAAGGATGGTAATTGTTTAGTGTCTTTGGAAACTCAGAAAAATAATCTTCTAATCATTGTGAAAGATTTTCAACATCTCCAATAAAGATCATCCCCTTTGGTTTTCATACCTAAATCCTTTCTTTATATCATGGGGAAAAGAAAACCTAAAAAGGGTGAGCTCAAATGCTCAGTAAGGGTAATCATAGTGAACATAAAACAATCCATAATCATTTGAATGCAAAAACATGAACATAAAATCTAAACATCAAAATCTTGAGAAAAGACATAAATCTTGGAAGTACGTAAGGAATATATCTTAAAGGAACATCAATCATGAAAAAATAGCATGGTAATAAAACATGTAATTTTAGAAAACCAATAATCACATGATATGATTTCCATAGTATCCAAGTCATTGCTGCAAAGACCATCTTAGTGGACAAAGTCCCTTTCTGAATCGAGTTCACTCCTCGTTCCAGTCCTGTATCACTAAACCCGATTAACATACCATTGCAGCCATGTCTATATCATGAGATTTAAATCTTTGACCAAGGCATTAGAGGGAGATATTGGTCCCACACATCTCATAATGAAATCATTACTACGTGTACCACAACATAAACATAAATACTTCATCATAACCCAAAGAATAAAATGGGTTTCGTAAACATTATCCCATCATATCATAATCCATATAAAAAAGTGCATTTCATTTCAGTATAAGAAAAGTGAAACCATGTAAATGATATAGACATTATACTTAAATCATACACATATGAAATAATGTCATCTTATATGGAAAATGGTTTCGATAAAACACTGGAAATGATTTCACGATGAAAATATCCTATATTCTTCAAAATCATTTTCTTTTCACAAGATTCCATGAAATTATAAAAGAAAATGATTTTTTTTGAAAATATTCACGAAATCCTGTAGAGTAAGATTCCTGAAAATAATGTGTTATGAAACAATAAAAATATGTTCATATCGTATAAGTGAAAAAAACATTCTTCTCGTACTTTTTTAGGAAAAGTCAAAAAAGTTCCTCGTATGGTAAAAAGAATGATTCCTTCCATAACATGCGGTAAAAGTCAAAAAATGTTTAGAAAATAATTTAAACATACATGAAAACACTTTTAGAAAACAGGGACATGGATGATAACAATAACCCTAGTAAATACTTATGAATAAACAATCTCGGATAAGAACGAGATTTGAATAATTATCCCTTACCTTATGTCTGGTATGCTTTATTCGTATCCAAACCTCCTTTATAATGATTTAAATAATGTCATATACTTATTAAAAAATCATATTCATTGTTATGATATCATATATGGTTCACTTGTGACTTTATATTACCCGTTCTTTTGTAAATTCAATGTTAAAGCATCATTTTGGGAAAAATCGTTTTATTATTACTAATATCATGATTTACTTAAATCCAAAATTCAAATCATGATTTATATATCATATATATTTATTATATATATATATAATAGACAGATGAATGAAACGAATACACTATTCACAGAGAAGGTAGGTCATAAGTACGCATGAACATTGTTTTCCTTTCCTTATTGACTTGAATGGAAGTAAGTAGAGAGATATATATATATATAAACATAAATCCAGTAGCTTAATTATTTCATATATTTCATTTTTATTCATTATATATACTTTATAATCATTATTGAATGGTTAACGTGGATAATGAATCTTATCGTGTCATGGAGACGGTAATCCGTACGTACGCACGAGCGATGATAGCATTCCCACAATTATTAAATGTAATTGGAGTGGATGACAAATCAGAATCAGTATAATGTTATAATAATCATATATATTTATTCTTTACACCATTATATCCATCCATGTAAGGTGGTGGTGGAAAAAAAGATTACACCACGACGTGGAGACGGTGTTCCGTACGTACGCACGCGTGATGATTTCATTTTCCAAAGGATAGATAGAAGGTGAAATGGGGTTGTTTCATATTTATAAAAAAATATCATTATATTAGTGATACTTATGTTATTAATTTATAATGAAACAACTTATTAAGAAGAATTTGAATTAGAAAAAACTAGAATGAATCAGTAGAAGAGAGTACCTCTTCTTCGACACACCTCTTTTATGCATCATTTTAAGGCACTAGAGTTGGTCTTTTGAGGATACCAAAACCTCTATAATAATTATATGGAAGTTGAGAAGGGAAATGGAAAGGGTTTTGCGGAGTTTTAAGGAACAAAATTGTGTAAAGAGAAGAGGGAGGAGGTTCCCTTTTATAAGGGAGAGGAGGGTCACTTTAGGAAAAAATTAAAATATTATTTTATAATAAAGTCATATTCGGTTTATAATGGATCCAAAGTGACTTATTTCTAAGATAATGTGGGGATGGGTCGAAATATTCTCAACAAACAGGTTTTATACAAGTTTAGGTTACTATTTTAACTTTATCATTTAGATTTAACTCTAAGTTAAATAATTTAACTTTTACCATGTCTTCTCATTTTCATACACTATGTGGTTAATAAACATACTATAACAAGCCAAACGAACCCCAAGTGGTTCATTATTAATATATATAACCTTATCTAAGTCATGTTTCCTAACCATAGTTTTTATGAAATAGAATAACAATTAATAATATAATTTTTTTTAAATATATTTTATTTCAATTTGGTAATTGATTTTTGTGAAAATCATAATAGCATGATTAGTTAGAAAAAATATAATTGAATCAATACTAAAATGTCATATTAACCTTAAAATATAGTTGAATTCATAAAACCTCTCAAATTACATTTATTTGTGTATTTACAACTTCAATTGTGTTAATATTTTATTAATAAGGTAATTACTGCATCATCATTGTGTCATAAATACACTAAAGTATGTAATTTCTAAAAGTTATAAATAAAATACCATTATGTAGGAAAATATTTTTAGCTTTCTAATGAATATTTATAGTTGAATTTATTTTATGTATAACCCTATATTAAAAATGTTTTATTTATTAAACTTTGATTTTGAATATTTTAATTCTTCATTAAATAAAATAATAATAAGTGACCTAATATAATCCAAGTGGACCTAAAGTGTAATATTTTATTCCTAAAGTATTTTTTTGTTGAATTACACTTTTACAACAGAATTAGGACATGTGTTAGGGTAATAAAATCTAATTTTTACCCTTAATTACCCTATTTACTTTTAACCGTGGTAAATAAAAGTAAAAAGTTATTATTCACCAAAAATTATTTTTATCTTATTTGACCACATTTTACTCCTTGATATTAACTATATCTCTCAGAGTTTTGACATTCCAGTCCCAAAAGTAGTAGAATTAAGTTTCATGTAAATTTTCTAATTCAATTAGGAGGTGGGTAAAAGACGGTGAAAACTTCAATAAAATTTGTATATACCTAAAATTATTATAAAATGACTCTATTGAATTACATTGAACATATATAGGTATTATGTATCAATTATGACCTAAAATAAAATAAATAATCTTTTAAATAAAAATTTGGTTTTCAAATAGTAACCCAATGTTTTCAATATTCATAAAAAATTGTAAGTTTTCAGAAAAATACCAAAAATTCACCATAGGCTAATTTCGATATTACAAATCAAAAAAAGAAGTCCATTTTGAAAGGTAAACTTAATAAAATTTCAAAAAGTGGGTATTACTATTCATAAGTGCTAGTTCGTAATAATATTATAATAATATCTTGTTTAGTAAAACTCTGTCTTGTGTACTACACACGCTATCGAGGAAGGTCTTGATTATGTGTAATGAAACACAAGTCATGGCAGCATGTAGTGAAATCTCTGTTTGGTGTTTCGTAAAACATAATCAGAACTTATTTCATTTTTATATTAAACAAAATCTATACTTAATGTTGCATAAAAAAATTTCCACAAAACAAACATGAAATTGTGTGTAACACAAGCCAGGAATAGTGTTGCGTATACTGCAAGCTAACATGGTGTTGTGTATAACATAAGTTAATCATAGTGTATTGAACAATAGAAGACATAAAAGAAATTAAAAATAATATTTCTCATAAAAACTATGGGTGTTTCGTTCTACCCCCCTTAAAATGAATTTCTCCCTCAAAATTCATTGGGGTTATAAATGGTAAACTACATAAAATATTCTTTCATAGAAACCCACATCATAAGAAGGAATACCAAAACATAATTTTCAAAACTAAAGTATGAAATATAATGGTTACCAAAATTAACTCATCCCTGGGATTCCACATAGGATAACATATGTAAAAATATGGATATAGAAGAGAAATTTAACCATCATGTTCTGATGGAGAGTGGTATAGAACATGGCTATGAAAAATCCATCAATCAAAAAGCCATAAATTTTTTATTATCTAAAGTACAATATGATTCATCGGGTATGAGGGTACTAGGAAAACATTTTTGGTTTTCATGAAAATTTCCCTAATGTTGATGAATTTTTGAATTAAATGAAATACTTACTTGATTTTGGTACAATATCACCGTTGTTCATTCCCTGAACAATTTCCACTTCATATCTTAAAGAAATGAAGATGAATTTGTCACTCAGGAAGTGTTAGCAGATCATGCGATAGAATGATACATCATTTCATCTGTTTCTATCGCAAAAAGATTAGCGAAAATTATGAAATATACATAAGTCCATACATGATGAGATTAAGCATATATGGTTGATAAAATGGACTTATACATCATATATAATAGTGCTTAATAAAATTAAAACTAGTTTCTACTAATTAGGGACTTCATGTAGGCTAGTGGTAGGTGATAAAGGCCTATCACTCTTCAGTTGTGGGTTCGATTCCAGCATCCTTTTCTAACGCGGCGAGTTGTCACCAATCCTACGGGTTGTCATTTTGCTAAAACTATACTATTAAAACATTCCAGATATAATATCAAAATTTTCTAGCCATAAAAAATACAATCTGATGACCAAATTAATGCATTCCAACATTTAGTCTTATCGGAAAAACTTCTGTCTAATCTCATAGTATACAGACAATGACTACTAGAAAGGTCATCTGCCAAGCAAGTGAATACCATCATTTCTCCACCATATATCATAAGATATATCTTGTTGGTCACATTCCAAACATTTTAATACCTTTATCATTTATTCTTTTGAAACATGAAATACCATAGAACCTTAGTGAAAACATGAGTGCTGTCAAAATTAACTCTTCCCACATACCAAAATCCCAAAATTTCTTTATACTCAAACCATGATATAACTCTGTCCTTATGTCAGTCATGATCTCATTTCATTTTCTCTTTATCCATTTATTATGTGCATATCATCTTCTTTCAAACAATATCTGAATAACCTTTCATGGTTACCGATACCATTCGACATATACTTTCTAATACATTAGGATAAACTATAGTGTAACAATCCATAGATGTTTCTTTATTCCATAGTACCTTTAAATTACCTATAAAACATAACTCTTGATAAACATAAATCATTCCAGTACCTTCTTAAACCATTGAACAAGCGTCAACAATTCTTTCATCTCATATATCTTTTGTAGTCTCTTCATCATCATCAATATAAATACTACCCATACGACCATGTTGATACTCTTTATGAAATTTTAACTTAGATAATTGGTTTTCATAATGCCCGTACATTCCACATTTAAAACATTTATCCATTGTGGATGTTATAGCAATACAATTATCCTTTTCCATGGGGTTAACTAAACATTTTCCTTTACAATTACTGGCTTTGTGTCCTTCTTTTCCACACCCAAATCATCTTCCAGTTCCTTTGAAACATTCTCCCTGATTTCTCTTCCCACATGATTTACATGAATGAAATTGAACTTTATTTCCTCAATGATCATCATGAAACTCCATCTTTCTCTTATTAGCTGAGTCGGGAAACTTGCCAAAGTTGAGATTATTCATCATATTATGAGATTTTTGATTAGGCATAATAACGATATGTGGACATCCAAATCCAATATCATTTGGTTTCTCCTGAATAATATCATTGTATTGTCCATCATTTCCTCCATTATCATGCATCTTCTAGTTTCGAGCCATTTTCTAAAACCCAAATAGAATAGTGTGAGAGGTAAAAATAATGCTAGGAAAACAACGGAATAAAGGGGGAGTAACTTTAATATATAACATCTTAGGTTTAATTCTAAGATCGTAACCGTAATTCTAGGACTATAACATATACGTATACTTATCCTTAGGGACATCCCTAGACATACCTTAAAAATATCTCTAGGGAGTTCACTAAAGATTTCGCATCTTGTTTTCCAAAGGATAACTAAACCTTTCCTCTGATACCATCTGTAGAGACCCATACATTACATACGTGGACATTACATTACTTTTTCAGAATACTAAATACATAATAAAAAAACCCACAAGGACCGTAATAGTTTAGTGTATTTAGAAACATGGAAAAATAATCTTCTAATCATGGTGAAAGATCTTCAACATCACCCATAAAGATCTTCCCCTTTTTTTCTTACCTAAAACCATTATTTATATCCTGGGGAAAAGAAAACATAAAAAGTGTTATCTCAAATGCTTAGTAAGGGTAAACATAGAGAACATAAAACAGTCCATAAATATTTGAATGCAAAAACGTGAACATAAAATCTAAACATCAAAATCTTGAAAAAAGACATAAATATTGGAAGTAAGTAAGGTATATATCATAAAGGAACATAAATCATAATAAAATATCATGGGAATAAAACATGAAATTTTGTAAAACAATTAAGCACATGATATTATTTCCATAGCATCCAAGGCCTTGCTTCCAAGACCGTCTTATTGGACAAAGTTCATTTCTGAATCGAGTTCACTCCTCGTTCCAGTCCTATATCACTGAATCTGATTAACTTACAACTCCATCCATGTCTATATCATGAGATATAAATCATTACCCAATACATTTTAGGGATATATAGGTCCCACCCATCTCATAATGAAATCATTCTTACGTGTACAACACCATAAACACAAATACATCATCATAACCCATAGAATAAAATGGGTTTCATAAACATCATCCCATAATAACATAATCTATATAAAATAAAATGGATATCATTTCATCATATGAAAATTGAAACCATGTAAATAATAGAGACATTATACTTGAAACATACACATATAAAATAATGTCATCTTAGATGTAAAATGGTTTTGATAAAACACTTGAAATGAATTCTTGATGAAAATATCATTTCTTCTTTAAAATAATTTCATTTTCACAAAATTCCATGCAATTATAAATGAAAAGGATTTTTTTGAAAATAGTCATGAAATATTGTAGAGTAAGATTCATGAAAATAATGCATTATGAAACTGTAAAAATCCTTTCATACATTATAAGTTAAAAAAACATTCTTCTCGTACTTTTGCCAGAAAAGTTAGAAAAGTTCTTCGTACGGTAAAAAAACGTATGATTCATTCCATAACATGTGGTAAAATTCAAAAATGGGTAAAAGGAACTTAGACATAGATGAAGACACTTTTAGAGAACATGTACATGGATGATAACAATAACCCAAGTAAATACTTACAAATAAACAATCTCGGATAAGAACGAGATTTGAATAATTATCCCTTACCTTAAGTCCGATATGATTCGTACGTATCTGAATATCCTGTATAATGATTTAAATACTGTCATTTACTTATTATATAACCATATTCATTATTATGATGTCATATATGGTTCAATTATGACTTTATATTACCCGTTCTTTTGTAAATTCCATGTTAAAGCAGCATTTTTGGTAAAATCGTTTTATTTATCGTACGTGTTTGGACTTGTTGTTCTTGATGTTATTATTACATATTTCATGATTTACATAAATCATGAATGTAAATAATGATTTATATATCATATATATTCAGTATATATATATATATATAATAGATAGATGAATGAAATGAAATACACCGTTCATATAGATGGTAGGTCGTACGTATGCATGAATGTTGTTTTCCATTCCTTATTGATTTAAATTGAATTAAGTAGATATATAAATATATAAAAAAATCCAGTAGCTTCATTATGTCATATATTTAATTATTATTCATTATATATACTTTATAATCATTCTGGAATGGTTAACATGGAGAATGAATCTCATCACGTCGTGGAGATGGTAATTCGTACGTAGTCACGAGCGATGATATCGTTCCAATAATTATTGAATGGAATTAGATTGGATGACATCTCATAATCAATTTCATGTTATAATAATCATATATATTTATTATTTACACCATTATAACCATCCATGTAAGGTGGTGGTAGAAAAACAGATTACACCACGTCGTGGAGACGGTATTCCGTACGTACGCATGTCCGGTGATTTAGTTTTCTATAGGATGGATAGAAGGTGATATGGGGTTGTTTCATATATATAATAATATATCATTATATTAGTGATACTTATGTTATTAATTTATAATGAAACAACTAATGAAGAAGAAGTTGAAGAAGAATGAAACTTGAATGAATCGGCAGAAGAGATTTCCTCTTCTTCGACGCACCGCTTTTAAGCTTCCTCTTAAGGGACTAGAGTTGGTCTTTTGAGGAGACCAGAACCTCTATAATGTTTCTAGGGATGTTGAGAATGGAAATGGTCAGGGTTTGGCTGAGCTTGAAGGCTCAAAATTGTGTGAAGAGAAGAGGGAGGAGGTGCGCTTTAAAAAGGGAGGAGAGGGGCACTTTAGAAAAAACATAAATTTTATTATATAATAAAGTCATATTCAGTTAATAATGGCTCCAAAGTGACTTATTTTGATGATAAAGTGGTTATGGTTCTGTATATTTTCAACCAATAGGTTTTTGAAATGTTTAGGTTACTATTTTAACCTTATCATTTAGATTTAACTCTAATTTAAATAATTTAACTTTTACCGTGTCTTCTTGTTTTCCTACAGTATATGATTAATAAACGTACTATTACAATCCAAACTAGCCCCAAGTGGTTTATTATTAATATATATAACCTTATCTATTTCATTTGTCCGATCCTTATATTTTTAGGAATATAATAACAATTAATAATATAATATTGTTTTTAAAAACTATTTTATGTCAATTTGGTAATTGATTTTTGTGAAAATCATAACAGCATGATTATTTAAAAAAAAGTTAATTGAATCAATGATAAAAATTCATATAAACCCAAAAAATTAGTGGAATTCATAAAAAGTATCAAATTACATTTTTTTGGTATTTATAACATCAATTATGTTAACATTTTATTAAAAAGGTAATTACTGCATCATCATTGTTTCATAAATAAATTATATTATGTAATGTCTAAAAATTGTAAATAAAATACCATTATGTAGGAAATTTTTTTATAAAACTATTGATTATTTATTTTTTAATTTATAATTTGAATAACCCTATATTAAAATTTTTTAGTTATTAAACTTTGATTTTAACTATTTTAATTCTTCTTTAAATAAAATAATAATAAGTGTCCTCTTCTAATCCAAGTGGACCTAAAGGGTAATATTTTATTCCAAAAGTTTTTTTTGGTTTAATTACACTTATCTAATAGAATTAAGAGAAGTTTTAGGGTAATAATAATATCTTATTTACCCTTAATTACCCTATTTACTTTTACCTGTGGTATATAAAAGTAAATATTTATTATTCACCAAAAATTATTTTTATCTTATTGAACCAAATTAAACTCTTTGATATTAACTGTGTCTATCATATTTTCAAAATTCCACTCATAGAAGGAGTAAAATTATTTTTTATGTAAATTTTTAAATTCTCGTAGGAGGTGGGTAAAAAACTGTGAAAACTTCAATAAAATTTTTATATATCTAAAATTATTATAAAATGAATCTAATGAATTTCATTGAACTTATATATATATTATGTATCAATTTTTACATAAAATAAAATAAATAATTATTTAAATAAAAAATTGTTTTTTAAATAGTAACCTAGTGTTTTAACTATTCATCAAAAATTTAAAGTTTCCAGAAAAATACCAAAAATTCACCCTAGGCTAATTTCGATATTCCGAATCCAAAAATGAAGTCCATTTTGAATGAAAAAATTTATAAAATTTTAAAAAGTGGGTATTACTATTTATAACTACTAGTTCATAATAATATTATAATAATGTCTCGTTTAGTGAAACTCGGTATTGTGTACTACACTTGCTATCGAGGAAGGACATATTGCATTTAATTCAAGACAAGTTAGGGATGTGGGTAGTGAAAGCTCTATTTGGTGTTGCTTATAACATAATCAAAACTTATTTCATTTATACATTAAAAAATATATATAATAAATGTTACATAGAATAATTTCAACAAAACAAACTTGAAATTGTGTGTAACAAATGACAAGAATAGTGTTGGGTATACTACAAGCTAATATGGTGTTGCGTATAGTGCAAGATAATCTTGGTTTAGTGTACAATAGAAGAAATTAAAGAAACTAAAAATAATATATCTCATAAAATCTTGGGGTGTTACATTACATGCGAAAGTTTCAATTTATACCTATTCAAATATTTAAATACTTTGAAAAAAATAATTGATATGTGTGGAATTTCATGTCACGTATATTATTCCTACTTAATTAGAATGGTTCATATTTCTTATACAAATCATAAGAATCTCTAAATTGTGGGTCCCATTATATTATATATTCTAAGACTCTACTATAAGTTCATCATGGTCCAAATAAGCATCTATAAGAAAAAATATTAAAATAATCCTCGGACATATTACAATTTAATTTAAAAAAATTATCTCCAAATTAATTGATCATTTTATATAATTTATTTGTATATTATTCTAAACATTAAACTTTTAATGTAAATTGAGTTTAAAAATTAATATTTGGGAGATATGTGATGGATTTTTAGGATCAACTAGAGAAATTACTATCATCAAAATATGGAAATCATCCTATAATAAAATAGAGATTCTCCCATAGAATGAAAATTTTTTAATAATACTTTATCTAGAATCTCCGCTATGATGGTGTTTGGAAACATACCCAATTGATCATCCACCTGATTTTTTTTCTTCTCTGGTCCACTATTCTTAATTTAACTCTTGTAGCATAATCATCAATCTCACTAAAATGTTATTTTATTATACTACCTTCATTAAGTACCTAAGGTGTCCATGAATAGATAAAATAGTCATATTATTGCCAAAAAGTTATAATACTTTCTAATAAACAATTTTTTTCAATGGTTTACAGTTGTTTTGAGCCAAATTTAGTATTCTTATACATAATAAATAACAAAATTACTTAATTTAATGTTATTGAAAACTAACACAGTAGAAAAATCATTTGAATCATTAAAAAATTTGTTGAATGGAAGTTCCCAAATAAGTTGTTTCATAACCATTAGTGTAATATGATTACCCATCAACTAATCAAATTAATCCTTGCAATTATTATCAAAATCAACCTCGGTATCTATTAGAATAATTGATATAGTGATAATGTTATATTCTTAAAATCCCTAAGGAATCTTCTATAAAATAAATCATTTCTGAAAAAGGATTCAACCTGTTTCACACATGTTTAGTAAGGTAATGGATTAATGACCTCACATTCATATTTATCGATGTCTATATCATTTTTTAAAAAAATTTATTACCAACCATGATTTTTCTCTCCACAATGAAATTAATATTTTAAAAATTTTAAAAATATTATTTTCACTATATGTTATAAAAAAAATTGATTTTATAAATAAGGGTAAAAATAATTAATGAACATAATGAAATCACTCACAAAAACGTCATTAAAATCCTCTTTCAAATCGGGTAAAATTAATACCACACATCTTTGAATTTCACCTAGTATGTGTACACTTTATAAATGGAATTATCTTATAAGAGAATTTACTATATAAAAAATATATGTTATATTTTATAATTCATCGTGTAAAATAATTAATGGTTTTTTCTAGAAAATACCACTAAAAACATAATTTTCTTTTAATGATAGTATTATGGTTGAAATACTAAATAGGAAAATGATTATTTATGGTGACCTGATTCAATTTTCTATAGGCTATGAAAAATCATAAATTATTTTAAACACTCAATGGAATTAATTTATTTAAGACATTTTATAAAATAGTCATTCTATATTTTTAACAAAATATATGAATTGGGGTGACACATTGTGAATCTAAAATTTTGCAGATCATTCCAAATTTTAAATAATTTACAATTTCTATCTTTACCTACATCAATTATTGTTATGAAGAATATCGTAAGAGAGTTTCTAATAGGTTTCATGTTAACATCATGAATAATTTCTCACATGAATTTTTTTGGACGTAGCCAAGAGAATCCTTTTAAACTCATGTTTATAGCTCAAACATTATGTCTCAAAATATTTATTATCCTTTTTTCTTTGAATTGAAGATATGTTTTTGGAAATAATTACTAAAATTTGGTTTCCTCATATTAGAAACATACATTAACTATATTATTAAAAGGTTTAACAAAAAAATTGGATGGATCAAATATGATATATTGTTGAGATAAAATACATTAATAGACTAAAATTACATCCTAGAGAATAATGAATCATCCAAACGATTATTTAATTAATTGTAAAAAACATCAAATATAATATAGGTTACCTTATATTATAATGTTTTCATAGTATTTTAAAGATTATATGAGTTGTATTTATATATGCTTCAAATTTTTTTGGTTACTAAAACTCAAAAAATCATTTCACATGTCAAATCCCTCACATGGACTGGTCTTTTCAAAGTTTAAAAATTTGAAAACAGAATGTTCTTCTGGTGTAAACATTAAGGAATCAAAAATATTTCATTAAAACGTGTTGTCACAAATCAGCGTTATTAGAGTTTTTTATTGACATTTATGATTGACTATGAAATTTTTTTAGAAGGTTATTCCCAATAAAATTGGTAAATAAGAACATGTCTCTTCCTCTACCATGTTCATCAAGTATAAATTATATTAGAATTTCAATATATATACTCTAAGAAATATATTCATTAACCTCAATAGGGAATTTATTTTAAATATTTTATAATTAGACAAAACAATATTTAGAATTTGAGTACTCAACTTTTCAATGAAAAAATGAATGATGGGACAATACATTAATTGAACTTTCTTAATAAAAAAAATTATCCTTAAAAAACATGTATCAAAATTTAAAATTGAATACAAATTTCACTAGTTCATATAATATGATAAAAATTTACAACGCAAAAAAGGTTTATTTTTTTATAAATTCATTCTCTCATTTTATTGAAGAATTACATTTTTAGTGCATTGTCCCATAAGAAACATAGAATATTAAGTACACCGTGTAATACAATCAACAAGTAATATGTTTATTTCAATCATTTGTAAATTTTCTATGAATTATCTTAGTATTTTATCCTACTATATTGTATTTTGTTGACTATTAATGTAGAAAATGATATAATAAATTTTAGATTTCCTAAATCAGTTGTTTCAAATGCATTTCTATTTTTTTAATTTCTTCAGGTTCTTTTATCTCTCTCCACTAGTCACGTGGGTTTGTTACTATTCCACCTTCATCTTGGAATTTCGTTTGTTTTATTCCTTATGTGGATTTTTTTTTCTTTTCTATGAGGATTCGGTTGAGTTCTTGGTTTGAATTTTTCAGTTATTGATGTTTTTTGGTTAATTTTTTGTGAATATATTTTGATTTTTGGCTTCCAAATAGCTTGAACATAGGAGGTGCACAGTTAGGGTAAATCTTGTGACCTCACATAGAAAATTTTGTATAATATTCTTATTTTGGATAGTGGAGATGGCATCATTGGTTCATGGTTTGGAAAACTATGTTGGATAACCATGTGGTACGTTCCTCTTGAACAATTAAGGGTGCACAATTGGTACAAGGTTTGGTAAACCATGCAACCAAACCATGTGAGTTTCCCAGATCATTAAAAGTGCAATATTTCACCTTTTATTTTGTTGTTTTAACCCAATATCATGATTTCCTCCCATTCGATGGCCTAGGTTAACCTAAAGAGCCTCTAATATTCCAATCATTGGCCCTCCTTTCCCATGGATTCATTTTTAAGGTTTCCATGTGATTTCTTTATGGTTTTTGGATCATTTTATGCTCTTCACTCTTTCCTCTCTTAGTTCCTTTGTTTTTCATTGGTAAATCCTCTCTTGAAAAAACCACATGAATTAGGATTGATGTGTGGGTTTTTTTATTTTTTGTTAGGAAGTGTGGATTGTCTTGTTGTCTTAGTTCTCCTTTCTCTTGATGTTTTGTTGAATTAATTGGTCATTGAGGTAGGTGTTTCCATCCATTTCTATTCTGAACATTCTATTAATGCTTGAGTTTTCCTTGGATGTTTCCAAAATTTTATAATCATTCTTTTGATGTGTTAGTATAAATTTTTTTATAACTTTAATGATGGAAAATGAGTGAAATGTTGTTCCCAAAGAGTTATTTATTTATGCATTCATCTATATTCACCATAGGTGTTTGATAAAATTTCAAATTATATTTAATATTGAAATTGGGTTATTTGGGGTCGTTTTTTGTGCAGTTTGATGTTTATAAATGTGATTGGGATGTTAGGTGAGTGTTGTATAAAGAAATTTTTGACTTTTATGGTGTGATACTTAGGTATATGTAGTTTTTTTATTTTCAAATAAAGTGATGTTTCATTAGAAAGAATTTTTAATGTTTGTTTATGTGAACATGTTTTGGGAGATAGTTTCCCGAAATAAAATTGATTTTATTTGAAGTATGCCTCTTTAGTTTGCACTATAAATGTGTTCTATGCCTTGTGTAAAAAGTGAGAAATTTGATTTTAAAGGTATTTTATTTGTATAATGTGTTGATTTTTGGTTTTCAAAATCTAACGGGGTTTTTTGGTAGATTAAATTCTTTCTTGTGCACCTACAATGTGTTTTCAAATTGTAAAGCTGATATGAAGCGTGTTTTAAAATGAATTTGGTGTGTATATGAATTTTTAAAAGGTCTTTTCTAATGGGAATAGTCAGATATAATTTTTTTTCATAATGGTTTATTGAGGCCCGTTTGAAACATTTATGAAAATAGATTTTTTCTTGAACCATGTATTTCCAATGGATTCTTCTCATTTCCCCCTTTCCCTTTCTAAATTAGATACTTGATTTCTAAATGGTGTGATGGTGATTCATGTGACTTTAAATGTGGTTTCAAATGTTTTTTTGAATTTTTGTCCTTTTTTAAAATTTTGATACATGGTTTGGTGAAGTTTTTTCATAAAAGATTATATGGAACTTTAAGATATTTGTGGTATACTTTTGGTGAAAAATACCCATTTAGTGATTCTAGTATTGTTTTATATTTTTACAATATCTTGGTAATGGTTTTATATTTTAAATATAAAGTTACATTTGTAATTATTAATCTGAATGTTTTATTTTATATTAATCATGGAAATGGTTTGGAAAAGGTTTTTTAAATAAATTTAGAATGGAAATGATGTAGGCCATGTCTTAACTTTTTATGGACCTTGAAAAGTTGGTTTTGGTGTAACAATATGTGAAGGCCCATCTGGAACCTTGTAATGTAATGAAATTTCGATTCCTAACTCATGTGTTGTATTGGATCGGTGGACACATTAGAATGTTTTGGAAAATGGGTTGAAAACATAGGTAGTGTGAGGCCTGATTGGTATTCTAAAATGATTATGAAAGTGTCTTTTGAAACTAAATTTTTTTATTGTCTAATTGGTAATTTTCAATGGCATGTTATGACATAGGAACCTATATGGAGGATTCCCCATAGATAGGGGAATTGAATTGGTGGTGTCAATGTTTATGTTAGGAAATCATGATGGAGTTTGTTTTGCTTAGTCATGCATGTTAGAACCTTCCCATTCACCATGCACTATTATCATGGGATTCATGGGAGTTATCTACAGGGCCGAGTGATGGTTTCTTTTTAACCCTGATGAGATATGTTTTACTCCCTACATTTTCATAGTGTGTATGTGGGTTGTGCCAAAAAATTAGAAATTGAGAGTAGATTGTGGGTTATTTTCTTTGGTGGTGCACCATATTCACGTAGGTGAGTCCATACCGAGTATGAATACGAATTTCATCGTGAAATTTTTAGGAATTGATCATGATCAATAATTTTCATTTCCATTTTATTTATACTACATATTGGATATTGGACTTTCATGTTTGTCTTCCTTATTCTATTTACGTTTCCTTCTACATAGCCCCTTTTTGGTTACAAGGTATGAATGACACTTGTTTTTTGGTCTTCATCTTTGTATTGACAAGTGAATCCATTTTTAAAATTGGAATGTTGAGTGTGTGGTTTTAAAATGCTAATTTGTTGAAATATTGGTTTTTTTATTCAAAATGATTTAAGGCCCTATTTTCTAAAAGTATTTCAAACTAATGTTTGTGGACTATTTTTGGAATTAAATTCTTGGACTTTGTGGGGATTAGCTGCTGAGCTGTTTAAGATAACACCATACTTATGAATCTCGGTGTAGGTAGACTCAAGATTTTTAGGCTCAAATTTATATTTAATATTTCCCTTAGAGAATGTAGGTCTATTTTTGTGGTGACCAAGAGTCCACATAAAGATCTTGTTTCATTTATTAGTTTTAGTTTTTTATATAGTTTCTACTACTAATAGTAGTTTTGGTATTTCGATAAGTTTATATTTATATATTGATGTTCAGTTATAGCTATTTAAGATGTGTGTTTAAATTTATTGTTTAACATAGTTTTATGTTTGGTTTAAATATTTCCTATAGTTTTATTTTAATCCTTGACACTAGTTCTCAGCCCATGGGGATTGGGAAATCCTGTTTGGCTTTGTCTTGAACTAGGTAGAATGTCAGTTTTAGTTGGAACCCCATTGTGGTTCGTGAAAATATGTTATCATAGTAGGCCCTTGTTATTTGGGATGTTAGGTCGATAGGATATTTGGAGTATTGGGTCTTGGAAGGTAGGTACAAGAAGCACTTCAAGAACCACTAATCATTATAATCCTCTTGTTACTAGGGTTAGTTAGAGATTTGAGTCCATTGTTTTTTAGGTGTGTAGATGAGGAATTGAAATGGAGGTGGGCTGGTGCCATGTGGTGATCAAACATGTATTTTTAAACAATTTTTTGTCATAGTGGATGGTTCAAGGTCCACATAGTTTTTGATTATTACTTGGTTCATGGCCCACTTACCATGTATCTACGTTATTCATGTCCAATATTTCTTCACCATGAGAGTTTGGTGAGACTTTTTATTTGGTTTGATATTGGTTTGTGTGGGTTGATTTTCAGTCGGAAATGTTTTTTTGAAAAACTATCTTCCAATGGGAAAATGGATTCTGAAAGAGTTTTTTTAAAAAAGAATGTGATTTTTGGAATTAGTTTTTACATGAAATTAGAAATTTATGTTTTGGTTGGATTGGAAAAATGGATTTTGGATTTTTGAGAGTGGACTTGAATCAAAGTGGTTTATAATTGAAATTAAATGGTGGTTTCTGAAAATATGAGTTTTTTATATTATCAATTTTTTCCTCGTGAACATTTTTCTTTATCTAGTGATGGTATTTGGTTTTATTTATTATTTAGTTTCATTTTGGTTCATTTTTTTTATTCTATTCTGAATTTTCTCTTAATAATGGTCCCTAAATTCTCCAGTGAGTTTCTTCAATATGTTGGATTTTCTAAAAATCCTTGTGTAGTAAAGAAGTTCATCCCTTATTTGTTGTTTCCTATTACTCTTAGTGATTGATGTTCATTAGATGATTCATAATGGATTAAGGAAGTTGAGTTTTTATTCATATTGTTGGGAACTCTCGATGTTTTTATAATGACAGCTATAATGAGTGGATTAAAATTTCTGAGTTTGGATTAGTGTAATTTGGTAGTTCATAAATCAATGTAATATGGGATCACATGTGAGGTTTTCAAGACCAATTTCATCTGATGGTGTTTACATGAGGAGTTGGATATGAATAGAGTATATGAGATCATGAGTATTCAATAAGGCCGAAAAATAGTAAAGTCCTATGTTGACCACTTCAAGGGTATCATTTCATTTTCTATGGATGTGAAATCGCTTGATTTGCTGAATGGTCCTCTTTTCATTTGGAGTCTTCATCCATAGATCAAGGAGTGATCCCTCTCTTCTATGTATCATTATTTTTAGATATCGATGAATGAGGTATCCTTAAATGAGTTGGATCACCATGTGTAGTTGGTATCAATTGATGAACTACTTTTTCTTAGTGACCATGAAGGTTAACCAACAAAAAAGTCTTGTTTCCTTTGGAACTTATTTATAAGTAGCCTATTTAATTGGTTCTAGCTTCCAGTTCTTCGGGCCATTTGATCTTTTGATTTTAGTGGAGATAGTTTGGGAATTCAAAGGAATCCTATCATAATCCTCTCAAGGAGTGTCATCATTGTGGTCCTTTTGGTCACCTGGAGAGTTATTGTATAATGTATTTCCCAATGAAGAGGCCTTCATCTATGGGTTTTAGCTCATAATGTTAGGAATTGAATCTTTTATACATCAAGGCACCAAAAATATGACCTAGAGTGAAGCTTGGGAACAATAAAGAACTAATGAGGGTTTAGGGAACCTTGGCTTAGTTTTTTTCAGTACTAATAGAGTGTATATGGTTAAAGCCTCCAAGTAGTAATTTTCTAATATGTTTTTAGTTCTCTATTGTTGTAAGAGACATGGTTTATTTTTGCTCATTTTGGAACTGATGGGTTGTTCATTTATATAATTTTAGTCTTCTATTTGTGTCCCTTCATGTGTGTGTTCAGTTCTTCTTTTAGATTGATTTTAGTTTTATTTTATGCTTTCATGTGAGATTCTTATGTTCTGTGGTGTTGATGGGTTTCCGTTTGGTTTTTTGTTTGGATTGAGTTCCATTTGGGTATTTCCCCTCATCATATGGGTTTTTATTATGTTGTAAATTCCTGGTTCTATTGGATGTATTTTATATCATTTTTAGATATGTTTTATTTTTTTCATATTAAGGTCTCTTGTGTCACTCTTCTTGGGTATGCGTTCCTAGTAGTTTCAGTGTAGGTCATGCTATTCGGCTTCCGGTGGTAGGGAAAACCCTCTACCTTTTTTCAGTTATTTTCATAATGTTTCTCTAAGAACTGATTGGGTGTGACTCGTGGAGCGAATTGTCACCCCATGGGTTGTTCATTCCTTCAACATCATTCATGTTTTATATTGAGATTTATTCCTTTTGTGGATGCATGAATTTATTGGGGGAAAATGATTTTCAGATGTGTAGAATTATTACTCTCTGATTATAGATTTTTTTCTTACCTTTAATTTGGTTCATTTGTAAGAGTTTTAAGTTGTGTTATTCGTTTTATTTCTTGTGTTTTAGATGTTTTTAGGTGAGTTGTTTTTTGAAGAAATGAAGATTTTGTGGGTGATTGTTTTTGGTGGATAGTTGGCTCATAGTTTTGGGAAACTATGCGACCGCACCGAGGAAACCATGTGAAAAATGTTCATTTTGGATAGTTATAGACCGCATGATTGGTGCACAATTTGGAAAATTGTGTAGGAAAACCATTCCTCTTATTCCATATAGATAATGAGCGGAACACAATTGGTGAATGTTTTGGAAAAATGGGTATGTTTCCCAGATCATTGAATTTGTGAAATTTTTATTTTTTTACCTCCACTATTTAAACACTATTTTTGTATTTTCTAGCCTTCCTCAACTTTGGAACACTATAAGAGCCTATAATCATACATCATTTAACTATCCATTGTCCATGGATTTATTTTATGATAAAATGTGATTTCTTCATGGTTTTTGGTCTATTACTTCCTCTTCTATCTTTTCCCCTCTTGGTTCCTCATTTTTTCATCGTTGGTGCCTCCCTTGGATGAACCTTATATGTTAGGGTTGATGATTGGTTTTTTCCTCATTATGTTCAAGGTGTTTAGGTTGTCTCTTATGCTCAGTTGCTCTTTATACAAAAGTTTTATTTCATTCACACATCAATCATATTGGTGTTTTCGTACATTTTGTTTTTGAAAAATTTCATTGATGATTGATATTTCCTAGAATGATTTAATAATGTAATAATATTTATTGTGATGTGTTATTATAAATTTTAATGGAATATTTTTCATTGGAAATGTGTGATAAATGGTCCCCAAATGGTTTCTTTATTTATTATTCCATGTAAATGCACTAAAGGTTTTTGATAAAATGTTTATTAATCTTTTATAGTGAAATTTGGTTCTTGGGGGTGGTGTTTTCCTTTGTTATTCTAAAAAATGTGATTAGGATATGATATTGGAGTTTTATGTTGAAATCGGTGACATTTATTGAATAAAACATACATGTGGCATGCTATTTCAGTGTATAAGTTTGTAATGTTTCATTAAAAATATGTTTCCATGTTACATGAAGTGCACAAGTGTTGAGAGATTCATTTCTTAAATAAAATTGATTTTGTTTAAAGTATACCACATTTTTTTAATGTTTAAATATTTTCTTTTCATTGTATGAAATGTGAAAAATGTGTTTTCAAAGAGATTTGAAGGGGATAATGCATTGTACATTGGTTTTGGAAAAGAAATGGGTTTTGTGGCATTTGATCTTCCATGTTCTTCATCTCAAAGCTGTTTGGAAATTGTAAAGGTGATGCAAAGAATGTTTTAAAATCAATGTGGTGTGTGTATTAATATGCCAATGGGATTTTACCTTCAAAATAGTCGGTTTTCAAATGCATTTTCTTAATGGTATTTTGAGGCTCATTTAGAACATTGATGTAAATGGGTTCTTCTTTATATTATGGTTTTCCAATGAATTATCCCCCATTCCCCCTTTCTCATTCTAAAATGGTTATGTGCCTTCTAAATGTGGTGTTGGTGATTCATGTGACATTAAATTTGGTTTCGAATGTGTTTAAAAAATCTTGACCCAATATTTAATTTCATGATACTGTTTGGTGATGCTTTTCCATAAATACATGTTGGTAACTTTAAGATATGTGTGGTGGAGATGTGGTAAAATATCCCCATTTGGCACTTTTCATTTAGTTTCATGTTTTTAATTTATTGTATGAATGATTTTTGGATTAGAAACATAAAGTCTTATGTGGAATTATGCATGTGAATGTAGAATTTTATATTGACCTTTGAAACTATTCAGAAATGGTTTTTTAAATATTTTTTTATTGGAAATGTGGAAGACCATTTGGATCTTTTTGTTTTCCATGAAATGATAGTTTTGATGTGATGTGATGTGGAGGAAAAATTGGCACTTTCCAATATAATGGAAATTACTTTTGGAACACATGTGCTGTGTGGTACTAGAGGTCATGTTGTCATGTTTTGGAAAATGTGTTGAAAACATGGTTACTGCGAGGCCTGGTTGGTATTTGAAAATGATTGGGATACTATCATTGGGAACATAAATTAAGTGATCGTATTATTAGAACTTTTTAATGGCATGTTTTGATATGGTCACATCTATAGAAGATTATATAGAGTGAGGTGCATCGCAAAGGTGGTGTTTTTCTTTGAGTTAGGAAAGCATGACAACATTGGTTTTATTTGGGTCACATGTGTGAGGACCTTACCATTCCCTGAGCACTATTATAATGGGATTCCTAGGCGTCATCTAGAGGTTTGAGTGATAGTTTCTTATCGACCACAATTAGACCAGTTGTTCCCCATGTATTTTATTATAATTTATATGAGATGTACCACTAGATTAGAATGTTGAGAGAACCCATTTAGTGATTTTTATGTGGAAACACCATATTTTGGCAGGTTATTCTTTAGTGATTACATTAAGATAATTCCATTAGAGTAGTTTATGAAATTATCATGATCTACTATATGCGTGTTCATTTTATTTCTTATATATATTGGATATTGTCTTTTCTAGATTCCCCATATTGTTTTGTTTTCTTTAAATTTTTTATTTCCCCCTTTTGGTTACATGGTATGGATTTCACAATGGTTTTAGTTTTGATCCATTTTTGAAAATTAAAACCATTTATAAAAAGGGAAGTCTTCATGTCTATTTTTCAAGAGGTAGTTTTAAGAATATTGTGTTTACTTTCTAGAAATAATTTAACAGACAATTTTATAAATGTATTTAAAACTAATATTTGTGGACTATTTG
Source organism: Viscum album (assembly GCA_963277665.1). NCBI lineage: Eukaryota > Viridiplantae > Streptophyta > Magnoliopsida > Santalales > Viscaceae > Viscum > Viscum album. The sequence continues at coordinate 1,506,380,105 of OY728146.1, read as the reverse complement.
AGGAAATGAAATTCATGGAATCTATGGTGACTTCATAATGAGTTGTTTAAGCTCCCACCATACATGTTCCACTCATCATCAATAGACCTGATCTATTTTTGATGTTTGGTTTTATAGAATGGATATAATTTGAATCAGGTATTTCTTGTGGTTGGTGGTGACCAAGATGTATTGTAAGGATCATATTTCATGTTTCAGATTTAGTTTTGTATTCATTTTCTATTTTTCATTAAAGTTGTTATATTTTGATCAATTTTTTTATATACTAATTTAGAATTACTATTATTTAGGCTATGTTTCCATTTTTTTCTATAATTTTTTACTGAATCATTCATATTAGCGTATTTTGAACCTGGAAACTAGTTTTTATCTCATGTGGATTAGGAATGCCCTTTCGGCCTTGTCAAAAATTGGGTAGGCTATTATTTTTAGATATAAATCCTTTCTTGTTTGTGACAGTTACAGATCTATTTTGTTGTCCTAATCATAGGTAGTATTAATCACTTTATAACTCCTTGATATTATCAGGTCTACATTACCTTTTGTATTTTTTAACTATATAATCTTCTAGTTTCTAGATGATTTTTATAATTATTTTTACAAGGATCCCATTCTAATTTTTCGACTCTTCTAGGTAATTTTTAAATATTTCTCTCCTATTATTTGGTATGTTTTCAACATATGGTGGTGATCTAGAATATGGTATTTCATAGGGATTTCATTGTTGTATGGGTGTTTATTAAAATTCATATTGTTTTTATGGTTTATTGTAAGGTAATTGGAAACCTACTAGTTGTTCACATTGAATTTTAAAAGATTTTCTTTCTTAGTTTTTTTTTACAAAATCATTATTATATTTGGAAAGAATCTCTCCATCATTGATTTGAATCCTAAAATTTCATTTGTAAATTTCGTATAAAGAATTATTTATTTCATGTACTTTATATAATTGGTTAGTAAAATATTATTGAGAAAATCTAAGAATTCATAACTTTAATGGGGTAATTAGATATATTGACCACCTAAGATGGATCTGCCTCCCCAAAGTTGTTACGATCCCATGTTTATACATTAATATTATTCATCTAGTATACCCTATATAATTAAATAACCTTTTATGTGTACCTCTTCTGTCAAATTATTGAGAGTTTTATTATATCATATCAATTGTTCCTATACATAATCTTGGTGGAATATCAATCATAGTTTCTTCCAATGTTGCATCTACTATATTTCTATCATTATCCAATAAATCAATATTTATGTAATAAGAAATTAGGGTTTCTAAATTATTATGGGTGGATATATTTTATATAGATTCTTAAATATTTTCTAGTACTCCTAGAGTGTTTCTTATTATGTGTATTTTATGGAATAAATATTTTTTATTATTTCTATGGCACATTAAATTTAGAACAACATTTGTATGATTATCTTATAAAGGCCATCCTATCCAATTACTTCTCCAGGATGTATGTTTTATAGTCATTCGTTATCTACTCAATCATATTATAAAGGATAAGCTCACTATATTATTTAACATTTAATTACTCTTCTAGTATTTAGGGTATCACTAAAAAGGTGAATTAAATAATATACTCATTAGCGCTATAACATACCAGTACATGAATTATTGGAAACAACTAAATATGGATATTTATATGATAAAAGTAATATTATCATTTTGAAATTCTAATGTAGTTATTATTATTAATTGAATACTTTGCATAATGTTATCTTAATGATCAGATGGGATGATCGTAGAAGGACTCAAAATAATAATCAATGTGAGCATTACTAGTTTCACTTGATAAAATTAAGGGAATATATAAAAATTTTAATTAGGAATATAAGTTACAATATTTAGACATAAAATTTCTATCCATATCTATATTGGGAGAATAGAATTAGTTAGATTTGGGTTGGGTTATAGAAATAGTTATAAATGTTCACACCACCACCCTCAAATCAACACCATATTTTTGAAACATCACTTTGTGTTTGAAAACAGCTACTAAAACCTATTTCTATTTTGTAGTATAGTAGAAACCAATGGTTAAGTCCATATAAGGGTGAAATGATGTTTTACAAATTAGTTAATGGGGGTTTCAGGTGATCTTCTAGTTAAAGAAGGTTTATTTAACAACATAAAGGTGAAAAATGTTGGAAAAACCCCAAATAAATTCTCTAATGTAGACTAGAAAATGCTTTAATTCATTAAGATGGGATCATTGGGAATTTAACTACCATAAGAATATAGAGAGGTAAGTTAGTGCGATGGGAGAAGAAAGCATGCATCAAAAAGCACAACTAGATGTCAAATTATATAATTTTGGAATCTTTTGTCATTATCTTAATAAATTCATTAATCTAAATGATAACAAGGATTATATGTATCAGAAACTTCAATGCGATTTTAATAAGGAAAATAATATTCAATTGAATCTATGACAGTGATTTTAAAAATTATTGTGGTGAGGGGAAAATAATAATCCACTCAAGAACAGTGTGAATTATATTTCTATCTTGTTCAACACACACTTTTGTACCTAGAATACATAGTAAGAACATTAAATCATCCCTTTAAAGTCAATATGATGTTTTATTATTAAAAAAAGTGGTATAACTATTTCATCCCAAGATTATTTTTCTGTGTCTTAAGAAAATCTTATTGTCCTTCCTTTTAGTAATCTTAATGTAATTTTTTTGGATGGATTGGTTGACTCCACATAATGGGGAAATTATTTTCAATAAATAGATAATATTTTATTTCAACCAATTATAGTCTATGCCAGAATGGTTATGAACACCCATTATATAATATTATAAAAAATGATTCTTGATACTAAATTATGATAAAACATTACACAAATGGTTTGAAAAAATACAATATTTAAGATATTCCTATTATAGGGAAAACGTATATTTTCTTAGGTTTTTAAGTTTGATATCACTATATAAATTAGATTAGAAGTTTTTTATATATACAATATATCCTTAGATATTTTATTTTGTGTGAAATAATTAATCTAATTGTTATAATGCTCCATTTTCACGTTGAGAGAAGGGACAACAAAATGACACACCCTTCCTTCTTCATGATGAAGGAGAGATAATGACCCTGGTTTCCCACCTTCAATATGCCCTAAAGTGTAGACTATAACCAATGATAAAGAATCTCACACAAAATACAATTCATTACCCTTTGTAATGAAAATAGGATTAGTAAATAAGAAGGTAAAAATCCCAAACAATGTGCTCCCTGATGAGGTAATGCCGCCCCAATTTCCGTGAAACCACGATCGCTGCAAGCTCCAGATCATGGGTGGCATAGTTATGTTCATGGGGATGTATCTTCTTAGACCCATAAGAGATCACTCCCCACTAATGCATAAAAAACATGCCAATCCTAAGGTGATGGAATTACACAACACCTAAGACATCACCCTTCCTCCAACAACCATTCCACTGAAGCACAGACAAACCTCCCATTGAAATAGCTGAAAGGTTCATTATACTGCTCACTCCACACAATGGCTTTGTCTTTCCAAGTCATTTCAGTCAATGGTGTTTCAACTTATGAGAAGTCATATTTTAACCTCTCTTAATATCTCACCATACAAAGGAATATTCAAACCACCTATACATTCATTGGTGCTATCCACGAAAAAATTTCTTCGAACTTTGATGGGTCCACTATTATCCCCTAATAAGACACTGCATGTACATGAAATTTCACCTCTCACATCTAGATCATTCACTTGGAAAACATCCCATTGAGATGTCGGGGTGGAAGGAACTCTATGATATTCCTTAGATTCTTAGTGTGCTCCTCCTCTGGATATGAGTAGATCATGATTTTATTGAAGAAAAAAATGAACAATTTGTTAAGGAAATAACAGAAATTGGAGTTTTTTCAGACTCAGGAACATGACTAGTCCATTCGGAACACTGAATGACATAACCACATAATCCAATTTCCCAAACATACACCTGAAATCATCCTTATGGATTTCACCCTCCTTAACACTCATCTGGTGATATCCTGATGGTAGATCGATCTTAGAGAACCAAACATATCCCCTAAACGGTAAAAAAATCATCAATCCTTGGGAGAGGGAAACGGTTCTTGACTGTCACCTGATTAAGTCTCTGATAGTCTGTGAATCCTCTTAAACCACCCTCTTCCTTCTTCATGAAATATACTGGAGCACCCCCATTGTGAAACACTCTTCCAGATAAATCCCTTATTCCTTAGGATATCAATATAAATATGCAACACCCACAAATCAGAAGGTACCATCTGATAGAGAGGAATCGAAATTAGAATGGAATTTGGTTTCATGTATATTTTTAACTCAATGTCACATAGAGGGGGTAGAGCCACAACCTCATCTGGGATGACATTCCAGAACTCTTTGAAAACCCATGGAACCCCCACCATCTGTGTATCTACCGATTACAATAAAATCTCATCCAACATTGAAAGAAGAGGTTTCACACACCAGACTCCAACCTGATAGCTCTACTTTCCGATAAACGAAATGTTCTAGCTTTCCATATCTGATAACACGAATCTTTTTTCATAGGTAGTCAATAACTGAATGCATAGAGATAAACTAGTTGATTCCTAAGAAGACATCGCATGACTACATTTGTAACAACAGAAGATCCTCAATGGATTGATGTGCCCCCAACATCAATCTATATCCCCTGAAAACATCAAACATACTAGTATATATTCCTACATGAGGTCTCAACACTTGGGGAAAAGAAAGTCTCTTTACGTCTAGCCCAAAACATGGGATAGACTATGTAAAATGAAGTAGTGAGAAGCTACTGAATCAAACAAAGCATAATAAAAAGTTCTATACAGACCGACCAAATCTTGAACAACCTCCATATCTAATAGAACTACTATATATGTGGAGTTAAACTTCCCACACCCATTTATTCTACCCCTAAGTTGTTAGCCACTTCCCTGACCATTCCTTGTTCATGGTACCTCAAGAGAATCTTATGTTCAGCCTCCTCTCATACTGTTTACCCTTGGTGGAGCACGATCCTTTTTTCTATATGGATAAAAGGATCTGGCTGACTATTATTTTTGAGGTGGGTGATGAACTTTCCCAAATCCACCGTACAGAGCTCAAACTGGGCACTGGCTCTTTAATTTTTCACGACCTCCATAGAGAAATCTCATATGTCCTGGTAACAAGATGAAAGGGTGAGAACCAGGAGACCAGAACTAGAACTGCTAAGGCCTACCTCCCACTAGTCGAAGCCAAGAGGTCCATAATGCGGCAGAGTTTCTGTTGACTACCTTCCCCTTTTCTGAACATTGTTTGGCTCCCCAATCATGGAACACCTCCTCACGAGTGCATCTCTTCCACTACCTCATCCTTCATCAGAACTACCATCATTTTCAGTAAGGTGATGGGAGTAACTACATACTAAAGATAAGGTCAGAGTGCCTCCTCCAAGAACCTCGCATAGGACTCATCATCCAGATAGTGGTCTAAAGAAAAGCATAGTGATCCATGAAATTGATCCCCAACTCCCTCACTAATATACATCCCTTTTATAGGGAGATCATATCCAATCTACTCTCGGCCTTTACAATAAAGGAAAGAAGATCTGCACAAAACTCCTTCTCAATGTTAACCCACAAAACATTTTTATCATTCCTCTCACCAAGCTAGAGCATCCACCACTGACACACTGCTCCCCTAATTTGGCTCACTGTAAGAGGAACCTAGTAATCCCTTGGATCATCGATCATGATAAAGGTGATATTCAGCTCTTCAAGCAATCCCTTCATCTCTAAGTATAAATTATTGCCTTCATACTTCCCCAGGGTATTCTAATATAAAGAAAAAAAGGTTATTCTACCAAAATTAATCTTCCTCATATTGATCAACCATTTGCTGATCAACTAGGTCTCGGGTATTGGGCCTCAACTACTCATACCACATTTGGGCAATGTCGTATTGCCATAGCTGAAAAGGGTAAACAAGGAACTCCTAATCCCATGTAGTATGGAAATTTTTATTTAAATTCATTTTAATTCTTTATTCCTATTAAATTATCAAACCCCAAAATAAAAAAAAGAACATAATTCATTATGAAGCAAATACCTTCCCATAGACTCTACACTACAATTAGTGTAGCCTCACATGTTCCTTCTGTAGGCTCAAACTTCTTGCATTTGATCATACATGGGAAAAATCATGTGTCCTTACCGGTATTCCCTGGACTATTACACTCACTAAGATTTCCAAACACTATTTTCCTACCATCCCATCAAATCATTAATATAGCTAACTCTAAACTCCATCCTATCTATCGACAATAAACTCTAAATGCATTCTGTCATGACCCACCTTCTTCAATATATGGGAAGGGATTGGATAGTGCCTTGGCCTTCCGTATTTAAGATGTAGGGGATATAATGACCCCCTGAGTCCCACCTTCAATAGGCCTCGTAGTGGGTAAAATCTCCAAGGGTATAGAATCTCACAAAAATGGAAGGAATTGCAGTTTTTAATTAAAAGAATATGGGGATAAAAGACAGTAAAAATCCCACACAGCACAAAAAACTTATATAATGGAAACCAAAATCCAAGCCATGCGTGGTTTTAACATGAACTGCGACAAAAGTACAACCAAAGCACCACATAATGTACCAAAAAATGAGACTAAGCATGAGAAAAACAAATATCCTGATGTCTGAGCTAGTAAGGTCCCACACAATCCTCAAATCCCTCTTGGAAACCTGAAAACAGTATTATAATGCAGGTTAAGCATACAAGATTACTCAGTAGGGGGACTGGAGCCATACATGAATCAGGGGTAGAAGTATACTAATTCCCCAATGAAAAAAAGACACCCAAAACTCCTAAAAATTTAAAATACTAACTAGACCGGCCTCACCGAGGAATTCCCACCAAATAATGAAAAACATGTAAGGTAATAATATAATCATATCAATGAATTGGCTACCCCGCACCACTTTTCCTAATGGTTAACTTCTCATTCCTAATAGATAATGTCTTAATGCTACCTCCCTTATACCAATGTAGTCCCACTACACATCTTCTTGCACACACCTCATCCAAAAACCACACATACCCCAACCACAGACACCATCATCACGAAAAACCACAATTTTCACCAAAAAACTCCTCAACCTCATCCCAATTACACCTAGGAAACAAACTTGGCCCACAAACAGATGCTCCAATCATTCATAACACCACAATACCGAAAGGTACTGGACTAATAGTAAACCTCAATCCATTACAACCTACCAAGATAATCTCGAGCAGTAAAAAACATGGGATGGGTGCGAGGAAGAAATTCAATAACAAGTCATTCATCCTCCCACCGAGATATTGAGATAGACAGCCTCCCCCATGAGATTCGAGAGTTTATCATGTAGTATTCAACAAGGGTGGGGTGCATATTGAAAATCCCAAGGAACTAATATTTATACATAGGGGTAAACTATAACACCCTGATATTTTATGAGAAATATTCTTTTTATTTTCTATGATGTCTTTTGTTGTACGCTACACCAAGATCATCTTGCTCTGTACACAACTCCATATTATCTTGTCGTATACGCAAAACTATTCATGGAATTCATTAAATGCAAGAGAACCCTTCCTCGATAGCATGTATTGTATGCAATACCGAGTTTCACTGAACAATGATATGATATTAAAATATTATTAAAACTAGCCGTTATGAATAGTAATATCCACTTTTTTAAATTTTGAAATTTTCATCTTTCAAAATGGACTTCATTTTTGGATTCTGAATATCAAAATTAGCTTAGGGTGAATTTTTTGTATTTTTCTGAAAACATTCAATTTTTGATGAATAGTGAAAACACTTAGTTATTGGTTAAAACTGACTTTTTATTTAAATAGTCATATATTTTATTTAAATTTATTTTAGGTCAAAATAGATACATAATACCTATATATGTTCAATTTAATTCATTGGAGTCATTTTATAATAATTTTAGATATATAAAAATTTTATTGAACTTCTTAACGTCTTTTACCCACCACCTAGGAAAATTTTCAAATTTACATAATACATATTTTTACTGCTTATTTGAGTTTAATTTATAAAATCTGATAGACATGGTTAATATCAAGTAGTAATATTTAGTTCAATAAGATAAATTTTTTTGTGAATAGTATCTTTTTACTTTTATTTACCACAGTTAAAAGTAAATAGGTTAATTAAGGGTAAAAATGATATTATAATTATTACCCTAACACATTTCCTAATTCTATTGGATAAGTATAATTAGACCAAAAAAACCATAGGAATAAAATATTACTATTTTGGTCCACTTGGATTAGATTAAGACATTATTTAGTATTTTATTAAAACAAGAGTTAAAAGAGTTAAAATCAATGTTTAAAAACTAAAACATTTTTAATATAGGTATATACATAAGATAATTTTGACTATAAATATTCCTTATAATTCTAAAAATATTTATTACATTATGTTATTATATATATATTTTTTAGAAATTAAGTAATTTAATTAATTTATGACACAATGATGATGTTGTAATTACCTTGTTGATTAAATATTAACATAATTGATATTATAAATACCCAAATAAATGTAATTTGAGACTTTTTATGAATTAAACTAATTTTCTAGGTTAATATAACATATTAGGTTTGGTTAGATGTATTTTTTTATCTAATAATGATTTTTTGAATTTAGAGAAAACAAAATACCAAATAGTGTCAAAATTGACATAAATGAGTTTTTAAAACAAATATTATAATATTAATTAATATAATTTTCCTAAAAATATAATGTTCTTCCAAAAGAATTATATAATAATATATATGATATTAATGAACCAATTGGGGTTCGATTGACAGTTTATAGTATGTTTATTAACCATATAGTGTAAGAATAATGAAGACACGGTAAAAGTTAAATTATTTAACTTAGAGTTAAATCTAAATGATAAGGATTAAATGGTAACATAAACCTGTCTAAACCCTATTGGTTGAGAGGATTTAGACCCATCCCCACCCAATCCTCGAAATAAGACACTTTGAAGCCATTATTATCCGAATTTTAATTTATTATGAAATAATATTTTCAGTTTTTCCTAAGGATCCCCTCTCCTCCCTTATAAAAGGGCACCTCCTCCCACTAAAAAAAGAGTACAATAGAGGGGGTTATTTTGAGGGGGTTATGTACAACCCCCTCTAAATTTATTTTTTGTATCATTATAGGGGGTTCTGCACAACCCCCTCTAAATTTATTTTCTATAAAAATTATATTGGGATTATGCACAACCCCATCTAAATTTTTTAGCACTGTTTTTTAATATTTATTTTGATTTTATATCTGGTTATATGAAAACCTCTAATAATTTATTAATTAGTGGAATTATATATTCTTTTGGATTTTATAGGAGTTATATATATAACATTCTATTGGATATACACACATACACACACACACACACACACACACATATATAATTGATTTTCTAAATGATATAATGGGCGTTCACAACCCCCTCAAATTTAGGATATTGTAGGGGTTCATGAAACTGCACTAATCACATAGATTAAAAGGGGTTTTGAAACCCATCTTATTTAAGAAATTAGAGGGTGTTTTGAACCCCCATTAATTGATGAAATTATAGGGGGTTATGAACCCCTATAATTAATGAAATTAGAAGGGGGGTCTCAACCACGTCTAATTAAAAAATTAGAGGGGGTTTTGAACCCCCACTAATTGATGACATTAGAGGGGGTTTGGAACCCCCTCTAATTGATGACATAAGAGGCGGTTTGGAACCCCCTCTAATTGATTAAATTAGAGGAGGTTTTTAACCACCTAGAATTCAAGTAATTTGATGTGGGTTATGAGCCGCTACAAATCCCTTTGATTAGAGGGGGTTTTAAACTCTATCTAATTTTTTATTTATTTTATAAAATAAATATCATATAAATTTGGATTTTTGTAATATATATGTGGGCGTGTGCATGTGTTTGTATATATATATTAAATAAAAATATTATATAAATGTATTTAAATACATTATAACACATATATTTAAGGACATTATATAAATATTTTAAATAAATACTTTTACATATAAACAAAAATGTATAAATATATATAAATATTAATATACATAATATAAATGTAATTATAAATATATTTATTCAAATTTATAAAGTTTATATATGGTTTTATAAATACTATACATTTATATTATGATTTATATTATAAATATATTATATTAAATACGTTTATATTGTAGATTTTTGTATAAATACATTTATATTATATTATGTAATCAAATATATATAATATAGACAACATTAAATACAAATTTACATGTACATATATATTATATATATATATATTATAAATATTTAATTATATATAAATGTATATATATTATATAATTATTTTACATATATTGTATCATACCATTTTAATTATAGAATAATTTAGTATATATATATATATCATATAACAATTAATAATATTATTGTTACACACATACATACCTAAATACATTTTTTTTGTATACTTATGTATAAATACATTTATATTAGATTATGTATACTAATTTACATAATTTAGAAACAAATAAAAATAAAAATAAAAATATTATTTATTTATATTATATTTTATATTATGAAAAATTTATTGTAAATAAATTTATATTTATTATATAATTGTTTTATGTATATTGTAGTAAAACATATTAATTATAAATTAATTTAGAATATATTCATCATTTAATTATATTATGTATTTCCAATTATATGAATGCATTTAATTTTCTGTGTATATATATGTGTGTTGATGATATAATATAAATTTATATAATTGCATACATTAATCTATAATATAACTGTATTTAATATAATATATGTATAATATATATTATAATTATATTATATTTGTAAATAGAAAAATACACACACAAACATAAATATAAATATATTTATTAATATATGTATAAATATGTATTTATATATATTAAATATAAAAAAATAAGTTTATATATATACATATACTATAATCAAATATATTATAATTATACATAAATACATACTATATATAAATATTATACACAAATATATATGTATATTATAGATAAATATTATATATATATATATTATATTATTTATATTTCTAAACACAAATATATATATATATATATATACACAAAAATATAAGACTTCGGTATATAATTAAATATAATGTAGCTGTTAAAAAGAATATTATTTCGCTTAGCATAGTGGTTCTGCCTTTTGTTCTATAGAGAACCGATCCTCGGTTCGAATCCCAGCAGATACATTTTTACACCAAGTGGGGCGTGGGGGTCTCTGTCGGGGAAGCACAGGGGTGCTGGCAGAGAAGCACGGGGTCGTGTGGGAGCTGTTGTGGGTTTCAAGTGGCGTGTGGGGCTCTCTGGCAGAGAAGTGTAGGTGCGTTGGCAGGCATGTGGGGAAGTGTTGGGTGTGTGGGCGCTATCATGGGTGTCAAATGGTGGTGTAGACAAGGCCCGAGGGTGTGTGGGATGGGGTGTGGGTGTCGCAAAAAGGGCAGGCGAGGGGGGGTGTCGTGGGTGTGGGTGTCAAGTGGTGCTATGGGCGCTGTCGTTGTGGTCAAGTGGTGGCGCGGGGCTCTCTGGTAGAGAAGGGCATGGGAGCTGGTGGAAAGGCGTGGGCGCTGTCGTGGGTGTCAAGTGGTGGCGCGGGGCTCCCTGGAAGAGAAGCGTGGGGGCGCTCGTGGACATGTGTGGGTACTGTCGTGGGTGTCATGTGGTGGCGTGGGCACTGTCGTGGTTTTCAAGTGGTGGCGTGGGTGTCTCTAGCAGATAAGCGCAGGGGCGCTGAAGGACAGGCAGGGCGTTGTCGTGTGTGTTAAGTGGTGGCGTGGGGTGGGGGCGCGGACAAGGGTGGGAAGGGCCTTGACAAGGGCTGGGGTGTGAGCAGGGTTTGGGAACAGGGCGGGGCAGGGGTGTGGGTGTCACAACAAGGTTCGGCGAGCGGGGGTGTGGGTGTCACAACAAGGGTAGGCGAGTGGGGGTGTCATGGGTGTCAAGGTGTGGGTGGGGGTGGCTGTCAGTAGGGGTGGCCTGGAGCCTTTAGTGGTGTCACGGGTTTAGAGGCGATTATGTGGAACCGCCTCTAATGTTACCACCATTTGGGGTGGTTTGAACTTCCCCTAAATCCCAATATTAGAGGTGGTTTCACTTATAACTGCCTCTAATGTTGTAAATTTTGGGCAACATTAGAGGGGGTTTAAACCCCTTATAAAGTAACCACCGCTAAATTAGTTATGAATTTATCAGCGCTTTCTCACAACCACCTATACTAACTGTAGGTGGGAACATTAGTGGTGGTTCATCACAACTGCCGCTAATGACTTCAGAAGGGGTTATAACCCTTTCTCCTGTAAAAAATAACTCCGCCTAAAGTGGCTATTTTTTGTAGTGTCCCTCTCCTCTTTACACAATTTTTAGCCTTCAAGATCGGCCAACACCGGCAAATTTCTCTTCGCAACCTATCAAGTTATATCATAGAGGTTATGGTCTTCTCAAAAGACCAAACCTAGTTCCCTAAGAGGATGTTTAAAAGATGCAAGTCGAGTAAGAGGTAATCTCTTCTACCGATTCTTTCATGTTTCTTTCATTTTCTACTACCACTTATTTAATTGTTTCATTATAAAGTAATAAAATAAGTATTACTTATATACTGATATGTTATTATAAATATGAAACAACCCTATTTCACCTTCTATCCATCCTACGAAAAACAAAATCACCTCGTGTGCATACGTACAAAATACCATCTCCAAGCCATGGTGTAATATGTTTTTCTACCACCACATTACGTGGATGGGTATAATGGTGTAAACATTGACTATATATGATTATTATAACAAGATAATAATTCTGAGATATTAAATCATCCACTCTAATTCCATTCAATAATTATGGGAATGCTATCATCTCTCGTGCATACGCACTGATTCTCGTCTCCACGACGCGATGATATTCATTTTCCATGTTAACCATTCAAGAATGATTTTAAAGTATACATAATAAATAATAGTGAAATATATGACATGATAAACCTACTGAATATATATATATATATGTCATTATCTTTCTTTCATTCAAGTGAATAAGGAAAGGAAAACAACATTCATGCATACGTACGACCTACTATCTCCATGAATAGCGTATTTCATTCCATTTATCGATCTATAATATGTATTAATATGATAAATATATTATATATAAATCTTGTTTTATATTCTGGAATTAAGTAAATTAGGATATAATTAAGAACAACAAATCGAAACACGTATGATAAATGAAACTATTTTACCCAAAACACAGCTTTAACATGGAATTTACAAAAGAACGGGTAATATAATGTCAAAATTGAATCATATATGATATCATAAAAATAAATAGGATTATTTAATAAGTCAATGACATTATTTAAATCATTATACATGAGGTTCGGAAACGTACGAAGCATATCGGACCTAAGGTAATGGATAATTTTTCAATCTCATTTTTATCCGAGATTTCTTATACGTAAGTATATATAGGGGTTATATTTTTCATCCATGTCCATAAAAATGTTTTTCATAATGTTTTTAATATTCATACATGTATTTTTAAATTCATTTTCCCCTTTTTGACTGTTACATTGTGTTATGGAAGGAATATTTCTTTTGTTTACCATACGTGGAACTTTTTGACTTTTTAGAAAAAGTACGAGGAGAATGTTTTATTTAGCTTATACGGCATGAATAGATTTTGTACGATTTCATAATGCATTATTTAAATAAAGATTCCTCTACATGATTTCATGATTATATTCAACAAAACCCTTTTTAAAAAAAAATTCATTTCATTTTTTGAAAATAAAATGATTTTGAAAAAGAAATGATACTTTCCTCATAAATTAATTTCACGTGATTTGTCAAAACTATTTTCCATCTAAGATGAAATTATTTTGTATGACTATGTTTCAAGTATAATGTGTCTATGATTTTCATGGTTTCACTTTTCTTATGATGAAATGATATCCATTTTGTTATATGGATTATGTTATGATCAGATGATGTTTATGAAACCATTTTATTCTTTAGGTTATGATGAATGATTTGTGTTTATGTTGTGGAGCATGTAAGAATGATTTCATCGTGAGATGGGTGGGACCTATATCTCCCTCTAATTCATTTGGTAATTATTTATATCTCATTAGATAGACCTGTCTAGAACAGCAAGTTAATCGGGTTCAGTGATACAGGACTGGAATGAGGAGTGAAGTCGATTCAGTAAGGGACTTTGTCCACTAGGATGGTCTTAGAAGAAATTTCTTTGCTACTATGGAAATCATATCATGTTCTCAATGGTTTTACACAATTTAATTTTTTATTCCCATGTTATTTTCTCATGGTCAATGTTCCATTATAATATATTCTATACACACTTCCATGATTTATGTCATTACTCGTGATTTTGTTATGTTATGTTCATGTTCTTACATTCAAATGTTTAGGGTTTGTTTTGTGTTCTCCATGTTTACCCTAACTGAGAATTTGATCTCACCATTTTTATATTTTCTTTTTCCCAAGATATAAAGAATGATTTTAGGAAAGAATTCAAAAGGGGAAGATCTTTATTGGAGATTTTGAAGATCATTCACCATGATTAAAATATTATGTTCCGAGTTTCCAAAGACACTAAACTAATACGGTCCGTGGGTGTTTGTTTTGTAATGTATTAGGTATTCCCAAAAAGTAATTTAATGTCCATATACATCAAGCTTTGAGTCTCTATAGTTGGTATCAAAGCAAATGTTTAGTTAACCATTGGAAAATAGGATGAGAATTATTTAGTGAGATCCCTAGAGATTTTTCTATGGTATGTCTAGGGATGTCTATAAGGATAAGTATATCTATAGATTATAGTCCTAGAATTACTGTAACTATATTAGAATTAATACTAAGATGTTATATATTTAAGGTACTCCCCCATTATTATGTTGTTTTCCTAGCATGATTTTTCCCTCTTACACTATTCTTTTTGGGTTTTAGACGATGGATGGAACCCGACGGAACCGTGTTGATCAATGTAATGGGAAATCCAATGATTGTCCTTCTGAACAAACCAATGTTATGGGATATGAAGTAAAAAATCATATTGTTATACATACACAAGATTTGAATCCTTCTGGACTTCCGAGTGAGCAAAGAAGGGAACAATATTCTATTGAGTCATTCATGAGGCAACGCCCACCTTCTTTCGATGGGTCTACAAATCCACTTGTTTCTAAACAATGGATCAGTATCATTTAAAATATATTTTCCATACTTTGATGTTCAGAACAAGAAAAATCCATCCTGGCTATTTACGGTTTAGAAGGGGAAGCAGACCAGTGGTGGACACTAATTATGAATAAAATGACTCAAGGTGAAATTGAATCCATGGAATGGGATGAGTTCAAGAACATATTTGTTAGTAAGTAATTCATTTTTATTCTTTGATCAAAGATGGAAAAGGAGTCCCATGAGCTTAATAAAAATGATGATGAATCTGTTGGTATGTACGAGGTGAATTTTACAAGCCTTACAAGGTATGCATCTGGCTTTATCATGCAACCTGAAAGTAATGTTGATCGATTCTTCAGTGGCTTAAAACCAAGTGTTTGAAGGTCATTAGCAATAAGAGACATCAGTAACTATGAAGAAATTTTGTGTTGTGCTATCAAGGTAGAACTAGAAGTTGGTGTTACATATCAATCTCATGTTTTTGACAAAAAATGAATGATTGGGTTCAAGGAAACATATCAGAACAATAGTGAAAAAAGGTGAATGTTTCTTTATGCTCAATGTGTGGAAAGAAACATTGTGGAGACTATCTAAAAGGTACTAGAAAATTTTTCAGGTGTTGAAAAGAAGGTCATTGAGCAGATGACTGCCGGAGTAATGGAAAAAAGGTTTCTAATGATGTTAATTGAGAAAATATTACAGAGAACACTCCACCAACACTTCAATGCTTCATTTGAAAGTAAATGGGGCATTATGATAATCAATTCCTTAATCCAAGGGTTGGTGATGATCGACGTGAGAAACCTCTTAAGGAAAATGAAAAAGGGAAGTCACATGTGATCACTATTTGTGATTTTGAGTATGACAATGATGTTATGGAAATATTAAGTGTTTATGTAATGGGATTTCAAAATAGTATCATGGAATCTCATTTATTGTATCTTGGAATTTTGGAATATCTATGTATTGGTTTCCAATAATTGTATGGTACCAGTAACCATGCAAAGTAATTGAAATATTTTTGGAAAGAAGATGATATGCGCATAATTAAGGGATAAGGAGAAAATGAAATCTTTGATATTATTCATGAGCTCATGAATGATATAAGGACAAAGTGTTATCATGGTTTGAGTATATTGAAATTTCAGGATTTTGGTATGTGGAAAGAGTTAACATTTGAGAAAATTCATGTTTTCACTAAGGTTATATGGTAAATCATATCTCAAAAAAATAAATGATTAAGGTATGCACATGTTTGTAATGTGACCAACAACATATATCTTATGATATATAGGGGATAAATGATCGTATCCATGTGCTTGTTATATGACCTTTCAAGTAATCGATTTCTTTATATTATGAACTTGGAAAGAAGTATTTTGGATAAGCCTAAATATTGGAATGAATTATGTTAGACAGAAGATAGTATTGTTTCAAGCTAGAACTTTTTCGATATTACTACAGGAATGTTATTATAATGTATTTTTAGAAAAAGGGAAAACTTGCAGGATGGTGGACAAACCATCGTGTCGGACAAGGTTGTGGGAATCGAACTCACAACTGATGTGAGACAGGCCTTTATCGCTTACCACTGGCCTACAGAAAGTCCCTTTTTAGTAGAAAATAGTTTTATATTATTAAGAGGTATTGTAGATGAAGTATAAGTCCATTTTTGGAACCATATACTATTAATCTCACAATAGATGTACTTATGTATATAACTTTTGCTAACCATATGTTTGAGACAGACAGAATGACCTATTATTCTATCGCATGATCTGCTAACACTTCCCGGAAGATAAATTCAACTTCATTTCATTAAGAGATGAAGTGGAAATAGTTCAAGGCCCAACCAATAGTGAAATTGTACCAAAATCAAGTATATATTTCTTTTAATTCAAAAATTCATCAACATTAGGGAAATAATCTTGAAACCAAAAATGTTTTCCTAGTAATCTCATATCCGATGAATCAGATTGTACCTTGGATAATAAAAAATTTATGGCATTGTGATTTTTGGATTTTTCATAGCCATGTTCTCTACCACTCTCCATCAGAACTTGATGGTTAGATTTCTCTTTCATATCCATATTTTCAGCTATATTCTCTGATGTGGAAACCTAGTGATGAGTTACTTTGGGTATCTGTTATGTTTCTAATGTTCCATTTTAAAATGATGATTTAGTATTTCTTTTTATGATGTGGGTTTTATGAAGAAACTTTTATGTTGAAAAGCATTGATAACCCCGATGAATTTCGAGGGAGAAATTCATTTTAAGGGGGGTAGAATGTAACACCCTGAGATTTTATGAGATTTGTTCTTTTTAATTTCTTTGATTTATTTTGTTGTATGCCACACCATGATTATCTTGACCTATAAGCAACACCATTTTTGTTTATAGTATACACAACCCTATTCTTGGCTTGCATTACAAGCAAGAGAAACCTTCCTTGATAGCTTGTGTTGTACGCAATACCGAGTTTCACTAAACAACGATATGTTATTAAAATATTATATAAACAAGACGTTATGAATAGAAAAACCCACTATTTGAAATTTTATAAATTTTATCTTTCAAAAAAGACATCATTTTTTGATTTAGAATATCTTAAATATCCTAGGGTGAGTATTTGGTATTTTTCTGAAAACTTTCAATTTTTGATGCATAGTGAAAACAATGAGTTATTGGTTAACACCGACTTTTTATTTAAATAATCATTTATTTTATTTAAATTTATTTTATGTCAATATAGATAAATAATACCTATATAAGTTCAATTTAATTCATTGGATTCATTTTATAATAATTTTAGATATATAAAAATTTTATTGAAATTTTTACCGTCTTTTACCCACCTCCTAGGAGAATTTGCAAATTTACATAAAACATAATTTTACCGCTTCTGTGAGTTGAATTTTGAAAATCCCAGAGACACGATTAATATAAAAGAGTAAAATGTTGTTCAATAAGGAAAAATATTTTTGGTGAATAGTAACTTTTTACTTTTATTTACCACAGTTAAAAGTAAATATGGTAATTAATGGTAAAAATGATATTATTATGACCCTAACACATGTCCTAATTCTATTGGATAAATATAATTCGACAAAAACAACCTTTGGAATAATATATTGTCCTTTAGGTCCACTTGGATTAGATTAGGACAATTATTATTATTTTATTTAATGAAGAGTTTAAAGAGTTAAAATCAATGATTAATAACTAAAATATTTTTAATATAGAGTTATACATAAGATAAATTTGACAATAAATTGTGACTAAAAAGATAAAAAAATTTCCTACATAATGGTATTTTATTTATATTTGTAGTCATTAAATAATTTAATTTATTAATGACACAATGATGATGCAATAATTACCTTATTCCTGAAATATTAACATAATTAATAATTTAAATACCCAAATAAATGTAATTTGATACTTTTAATGAATTAAACTACTTTTCTAGGTTAATATAACATATTAGGGTTGGTTATATGAATAGTGTTCGAAATAATAATGATGTTATGAAATTAGAGAAAACAAAATACCAAATAGCGTCAAAATTGACATAATAGAGTTTTTAAAACAAAAATTATAATATTAATTGATATTATTTGGCTAAAAATTTAAGGATCGGGAAAAAGAATTATATAATAATATATATGACATTAATGAACCAAATGGGGTTTTATTGGGAGTTTATAGTATGTTTATTAACCATATAGTGTAAGAATACAAGAAGACACTGTAAAAGTTAAATTATTTAACTTAGAGTTAAATATAAATGATAAGGTTAAAATGGTAACATAAATTTTTTTAAAACCTATTGGTTGAGAGAATTTAGACCCATCCCCACCCTAGCCTATAAATAAGACACTTTAGAGACATTATAAACTGAATATTAATTTATTATAAAATAATATTTTATGGTTTTTTTAAGGTGCGCCTCTCCTCCGTTAGAAAAGGGAACATCATCCCTCTCCTATTTACACAATTTTGAGCATTCATTCTCGGAAAAACCCAGCCAATTTCTCTTCTCAACCTCTCTAGTTATATCATATAGGTTTTGGTCTTCTCATATGACCAACCCTAATTCCCTAAGAGGATGTTTAAAAGAGGCACGTCGAAGAATATGTAATGTCTTCTACAGATTCATTCAAGTTTCATTCTTCTTGTACTAAATCTACATTTTTTGTTCCATTATAAAATAATTACATCAGTATTAATTATATACTGATATGTTATTATAAATATGAACCAACCCTATTTCACCTTCTATCCATCCTACGAAAAATGTAATCATCGCACCTGCGTACGTATGGAATACCATCTCCACGCCGTGGTGTAATATGTTTTTCTACCACCACCTTACTTGGATGGGTATAATGGTGTAAAGAATCACTATAAAAGATTATTATAACATGATACTAATTCTGATATATTATATCATCCACTCCAATTCCATTCAATATTTCTGGGAATGATGTCCTCGCTCGTGCGTACGGACGGATTACCGTCTCAACAATGCGATGAGATTCATTCTCCATGTTAACCAATCAAGAATGATTATAAAGTATATATAATGAATTATAATGAAATATATCACATGATAATGCTACTAGATATATATATATATATATCATGTACTTACTTCCATTCAAGTCAATAAGGAAAGTAAAACAGCTTTCATGCGTACGTACAACCTACCATCTCCATGAACGGTGTATTTCATTCCATTTATAGATCTATCATATATATTTATATTCTGAATATATATTATATATAAATAATATTTTACATTCTGGAATTAAATAAATCAGGATATAAGTAAGAACAATAAGTCGAAACACGTATGATAAATGAAATGATTTTACCCAAAACACTGCTTTAACATGAAATTTACAAAATAATGGGTAATATAAAGTCATAAGTGAATCATATATGATATCATAAAAAATGAATATGATTATGTAATAATTCAATGACATTATTTTAATCATTATACAAGTGGTTCAGATACAAATGATGTATATCGGACCAAAGGTAAGGGATAATTTTGCAATCTCATTTTAATCCGAGATTTCTTCTACGTATGTATTTACTGGGGTTATATTTTTCATCCATGTCAATAAAAATGTTTTCCAAAAAGTTTTTTATATTATTCCATGTATTTTTAAATTCATGTTTACCCATTTTTGACTTTTACATTCTGTTATGGAAGGAATCCGTCTTTTTTTACCATACGAATAAATTTTTGACCGTTGCAGCAAAAGTACGAGCAGAATGTTTTTTTTAAATTATATGGTGCGAGCGGATTTTTTACGATATCATAATGCATTATTTAAATAATTCTTCCTCTACAATATTTCATGATTATTTTCAAAAAAATCCTTTTCTTCAAAAATTTCATTTCATTTTTTTAAAAGAAAATTATTTTGAAGAAGAAAGGATATTTTCCTCAAGAATTCATTTCAAGTGTTTTGTAAAAACTATTTTCTAGATAAGATGAAATTATTTTGTATGATTATGTTTCAAGTATAATGTCTCTATGATTTAAATGGTTTTAATTTTCTAATGACTAAATTATATCCATTTGTTTTATATAGATTATGTTATGATGGGATGATGTTTTTAAACCCAATTTATTATTTGGTTATGATGAATGATTTTTGTTTATGATGTGGAACACATAAGAATTATTTCATTATGAGATTGGTGGGACCTATATATCACTCCGATTAATTGGGTAATGATTTATATCTCATGAGATAGACATGACTGGAACGACGAGTTAATCTGGTTCAGTGATACAAAACTGGAATGAGGTGTGAACTTGATTCAGTAAGAGACATTGTCCACTAGGATAGCCTTGGCAGTAATGCCTTGGATACTATGGAAATCATATCATGGGTGTAATGGTTTTCGAAAATTACATGTTTTATTTCCATGATATTTTATCATTGATAATGTTCCTTCATGATCTATGCTTTACGCACTTCCAAGATTTATGTAATTACTCACAATTTTATTATTTTATGTTCATGTTCTTACGTTAAAATATTTAGGGTTTGTTTTGTGTTCTCCATGTTTACCCTTACTGAGTATTTGAGATCACCCTTTTTATATTTTATTTTCCCCAGGATATAAAGAAAGGTTTTAGGTAAGAAAAAAAGGGAAGATATTTATTGGCGATGATGACGATATTTCACCATGATTAGAAGATTATGTTCCGAGTTTCTGAAGACACTAAACTAATACGGTCATTGGGCGTTTGTTTTTTAATGTATAAGGTATTCTGAAAAAGTAATGTAATTTCCATCTACGTCAAGATCTGGTTCTCTACATAAACAACCACTTAGACCAACCGATGGGTTTCAAACAAAAAGCTAGCCCCCACATAACCACCTTTGCTGCCACCCCTATATGGAAAACCACACAACATGCAAAAACCAAGCATAAATCCAACTTGTTTTTCATTTAATAACTGGTCATTATTTATTACGGAGTTCACTATAAATAATTTTTGAAATACCTATGAAACCACTATCCACAACCATTATCAACACAATAACTATGTTAAGCTACAATCCCACTACACAAACAACACATAAACACATTACAGTCCTGATGCATAATGTCGCTCGATGAACACAACACAAACAGTGGAAATCCCACTTCTTACATGATCATACATCAAAAAATATATGAATTTGTCATCCTGAGTTTCCATCACACCTCTTGTACCACCCGATACACAAATCCCATAACAAAATAACATCAAACAGAAACCCCACTGCACAAACAAGCCATTCCACAAACACAAATTCTGTTATTCTGTCCACCCCCATACAAGTAGGAAGGCTACCAAAAACTACTTCACCAAACCCCATTTATGTAAAAAACACTACCAGAAACAGCACAAAACCACACCATTAAACTATGAATTTTCAGATTTCTCAAAAGGGGTTCTCTAATTCCACTTTAAATAACATGGTTTATCAAAGAACAAGATTGATCCCATGGAATCCATTTATTTAATCTAGTTTATTTGATTTATTGAATTGATATTTTCAATTATCAACATAGAATCAACATCAAGAACAAGAACATCACTATTATGGATGAAAAGGCTACCAATGTCCATAATTTTCAAAAGGACTTACTGCCAAAATATTTTATAACAAAAAAGGAAAACAAAATGAAACAATGATGAACATTAATTAATCATCAATCCCCTTCTCATTATCATAACAAGTCTCGTTATCTTTTTATCATCACCCCCCTTATTTATTATTATTATTAATGAAATTATACATCCATTATCTCTATGGAAGCATCACTGCACTCACTAATCATGATACATTATTAAAGTAAGAAGAAGGAAAATACAAACTTAGAACATCAGAGGATCAATGTTCCAACCTGAGCTAAGAAATAGGGTCAAATGAGTAGTAGGAAACTCCAAGGAATAATAAAAAGAAGAGATCTCTAGAACATACTAATGACTTGTTTGGGAAGAAAATTTCTCTGCACACTAAGATAAATGAATAGGGGGGACCTTAGCTTTTAGAAAAATCCAGATCCAATATCAACCAATGGAATCGGTTCTAAAGGCCATTAAAGTTAGATCATGGCCATGATCACATAGTTTGACTATTCCAAATTCCCCTGAGCTTATTAATAGTAATGATATAATCAATATCCTTATAAACTCTCCAATAATAAATTGAACTCAATTTATGTCAAATAAAACATAAGAGGGGTGAAACTAGAAAAACTATTAAAAATTGGAAATGGTGCTAACACTGACGCTGATGCTGAAACTGACACCGACATTGACCCCGACACTAATGCTAACACTGATTCTAATGCTAACACCCATGTCGACATTGAAGATGATGCAGAATCCAAAGCAGACAATACAAAAATGAATCCCCTAAAATGATAGAACAAAATGACTCTTCAACACTAACAATACAAAATGACCCGCCAACATTGGAAATTCAAATTGATACACAAACTCCAATATTACAGAAAGACATGCTGACACAGATAGTTGAAAATGACACATGGACACTGATAGTTCAAAATGACACCCCGATACTGACAGTTCAAAAAGACATGCTAATTGTTCAAAATGACACACGGACACCGGTAGTTGAAAATGACATGCAGACACTGACATTATAAAAATGACACAGCAAAACAGATGGTTTAAATAGAAAAACTGATAATGATAGTTCAAAATGACACACAGACACTGACAATTCAAAATAACATGTCGACACCAAAAACTCAAAATTACATGACAACACAGATAATTCAAAAGTACATGTTGCCACTAGCTACTCCAAATGAAACGATGACATCAACATTTAAAAATGAAATGTTGACATAGATAGTTTAAAATGACATTCCGACACAAAATTTTTAAAATGACACGTAGAAAAAAACTATACTTTTTTGTTAAACATATTAAATGATTCACCAATATCCCCCACAACACCGTAAACACTTCATTTATATAAATTAATGTCTTGTAGAGGTCTGGGTCATCACATCAAATTCCTCTAAAACCATTATTTCCCTCGAGAATTTAAAACAAAACAAGAGGAATGATGGTTTGGAACAACCACCTCATAAGATACATATGAAGAACAAGCCACCCCATGTTGTTCCAAAAACTAGAGTGAAAACCTAAACATCCATGAACTCATCCCCGACAGCTACATCTCAAAACAACAACATGAACCTCAAATATCACATTATCAAAACACATGTATTGGGGATCTCCTTCCTCCATGTCAATATACCATCCACTTTGGGAGGCACTGACTCACGCACATAGGTTTAATCGCATCCTCATTAATGAATCTTGATTAAGAAATTGGTCCTCCCTTCAACATATTTTGGGGCTTCTCACATATTTGATATAATGAAACAACTCATTTCATAGAAAAAAAGCCATGCATTACCACATAAGCAAAGCAAAGGAAACAAAAAATCTATAAAACTCAGAACAACTCTAGGTACTTGGCATGCATCTATGCCTCTAGCTTCCAAGTACTCTTCTCGAGGTCACCATGCTTCCACAATACGCGAACCAATGTAATGGACCGTCCATTAGGAATCTTCTCTAGATGGTCATGGATCTCCAAAATCCACTCCAGGAATGTCACATCATCATAGATATCCAACTCCCCCTTGTCAGTGTAATGGGGGTCATCCAGTATATACCAATGAAGTAGAGAGATATTAAAGTATTTGTAGACCATATCTAACTACAGTGGAAATGAAAGCGGAAATTCCACCTCACCAACTTGTCCAAACACATTGTAGGGCCCGATGAACCTGTGAGAAATCGTCATTCCCTAATCGAACCTCCAATTCACATGTTGAGGGGAAAATTCAATAACACATTGTTCCCAAATATGAACTCCATGGTCCTCCTCCTATGATTGGAATACGAATTGTTCTAGTTTTGAACTTCCTTCAACATGTCATGCACATTCTAAAACTTCTCCATCGTGCTCTACATTAGCTCTGTTCCAGGAAGGGAAACTTCCTCAACATCTGTCTAGTATAAGGGTGAATGACACAAAATTCCATAAAAATCATAAAATGGATACATGATAATGGTATAGTGATAGATATTATTGTAATCAATATCTAATAGAGATAAATTTCATACCCACCATCCCCCGAAGTCTATAACACACACCCACAACATATCCTCCAGTGTCAGGATTTTCCGCTCTGTCTGCTCGTCCTTCTGATGGAGAAAAATAGTGCTAATGCGTAACTAGGTGCCAAAAAAAAGTTTTAGTCCCCTCTAAACTTGTGATTTAGAATTTAATCATGATCTGAGATGATAGATCATGGTACTCTATAGAGTCGCGCCACCTTGTCCTTGTACCTCCTTACCAAGGCATCCACTACACTAGACTCATTGGTCACCAGGAAGTGAGTCAATTTCATCAGTTGGTCCATCACTAAACTGATAGCATCACATCCTCCATGATCCCTAGGTATTCAAGTAAGGAAATCCCACGACATGTTATCAAATTTACACTTTGGGACATCTAAGGGTTGCAGTATGCCTACGGGAACACGGTGCTCTACCTTCACTTTCCAACACACCAGACACTTTTCCATAAAATCTACCACTGACATCATCACCCCGGGCCACCAAAAATGTTTCCTCATTACACAATATATATTAGAAACACTTGGGTATACCTTTATGGGTGAGCTATGAAATTCACATAGAACTATCTTAAACATCACCAATTAGAGAAATAACTTCCCACAGAAGATCATATCACTCAATCCATCCTCTGATGGTCCTTCAAGAGCATCGACAAGGCCAACATGATCATGAATCAATTTAGTCTCTAAGCCTTTACACTGAGACTTATCACCTTCCACATCAAGGAATATTTTACTATCATCTAAAGCAGATAGCCTCTTCTAATATCCACCCGATCACCCAGGAACGATGTGGACAACTCCACCATTTCCATCCAAGAATCTATGTATTTTTGATCTTCCACCTCCTCTGATTTTATGATCAAGGAACTGGCCACCATGTTTCCCTTTCCTATGATGTAAGAGATCTCGAAGTCGTAGTCATGGAGAAACTGCATCCACCACTTCTACTACAAGTTCAGGTCTCACTGGTAGAATATATAACTTAAGCTCTTGTGATCCCAGAATACCACAGAGCACTCACCGATGAGGTAATGCTGCCACAACATCAACAAAAAAAATACAGCTACAAGATCCATATCAAGGGTGGTATAATAAAATTTGAGGGTAAGTTACTTCCAAGAACCAGAAATGATCACTCCTCACTAAACCATAAACACACACCCCAATCCTATGTTATAGGCATAACGTAACACATCGAACATTACCCCTTCCTATGGAAACCTAATCCCTAGTGTACTGACAAGCCTACCCTTCACATAGCTAAAAGATACTTGAAACGACTCACTCCTCACAAAAGCTTGGTCTTTTTTTGTCATGACTCTCAACAGAGATTTAACTCATGAGAAGTTGGGTATGAACCTCAGGTAATAGCCCTCCTAACCTAGGAATCTACGAACCTCTAACAAATTCATGCGTTCTACCCAAGAAAAAACAACTTATACTTTTTATGGGCCAACTGCTATCACCTTTGGAGACACAACATGTCCAAGGAAGTGAAAATCTCTCATACATAACTTGCACTTGGACAAATTCCCATAATGTTGGTGGTGTTATAGGACCTCCATGTTAGTCCTCAGATTCACGAATTTTTCCTCCTCTAACCTTGTTTAGATCCGGATGATGTTGATGATAATGATAAAAAAAATTCTAGGAATTCACCAAAAATTGAGTTAATGAGCCCCATAAACATTGTTGTTCCATTCGTAAGATCGAAGTGCATGGCCATGAAATTGTATTGACCATACCTTCACATGAATGTATTCATCCAGATTTCACCCTGATTCACCATCAACATGTGATATCTAGATCGCAGATTGGTCAGGGAGAACCAACCGTCTTACCTTTACTAGTTGAAAGGATCTTCAATCCTTGGGAGGGGGTAACAGTTATGGACTTTCACCTGATTAATTCTTTGGTAGTATATGAACAATCCTAGTCCACCAGATTCCTTCTTCGCAAACAATACTTGATCACCCCCAATTACAAAATCGGCCTGAAAAATCCCTTCTTCTTCAGGTCATCAATCTGAATCTACAACTCTCAAAACTCAAAAGGATCCAACTAATTGGGAGCCATCGAAATCTGATGGGCATTAGGTTGAAAATATATTTCAAACTCAACCTCTCGTCAAGCGGGTAGAGCCACAAACCCCTACAAGAAGATATCAAAGATCTATTCGAAAACCCCCAAAACCCCCACTATCTCTATATATACACTAATCTCACTGATAGAGAATTCAACATAGAGATAAGGGGATCCACACTCCAGCTGCCAACCTGACTGCTCCGCTCAGCAACAAATTCATCGCACTTGTCATCCATAACATAAAAGCTGACACATCTCCCAAAGGATTTGATAACCACATGAACATGTAATAACCAGTTGACTCTTAAGATGGCATCATACAAAAATAACAATTATAGAATAATATCCTTATTGGATTGATGTTTCCCCATCATTAGTCAATATCACTACAAAACGTAAAACAAACTGGTCTGACTTCATACTAGTGTGCACAAAACCAGGGGCATGGAATGTCTCTCTTCATATAGTCCCAAGGAATGGTCTTGACTAGTTTCAATGAAAGATTCAAAATATCTTGAATCAATCAAAGTAGAAGAAAAAGTTATAAATAGATTTCTCATCCCTCAAACAACCTCCATCCTAGGTGGAACTAATTCCTTAGTGGTGGGAAACTCCCCACACCCATCTCCTCTACCCCACTACTATCATCCTATTCCCCCAAAATTCCCTAGTCATTGTCCCTAACTTGAAACCTATGGTCGATCTCCTCCTGCACCATCTTTTTTTGCTGGAGGGGGAGCCTGTTGTCCATGTTACTGAAAAGGTCTTGTTGAAAACTATTGCTATGGTGGGTGATGAATATGTCCACCTCCACCATACATAACTTTACCTGGGAACTGGCACCGAATATATCCATGGACACCATTGATAATGAACCTTGGTCCTAGGCCCATGGGAAAAGGGAAATGACAAGGAGACCAAAACTAGAACTCCTAAGGCATAAACCCTACAAGCCAAAACCTATAAGGCCCTAACACTAGATAATTATTTCTTACAACCTTCCCATTTAACAAACTAGGTTGGATACCCTCTCATGGAATACCTACTCACAAGTGAATCATTTCCACTACCTCAACCATCTTATGAATTTAAAATTATGTCTGTAGGGTGAAGGGAGTAACTGTGTACTAAATAGAAGGTCAGAGTGCATCCTCCAAGAACCTCACTTGAGACTCCTTGTCTGAAAAGAATATGAGATCCTTCAAATTGATCCCTAGTTCTTCCAATAACAAACTCCCTGGTTGGTGGGAGAGTATCTCATGTCTCTCCTCGGCCATCATCATTGAGGAATGAAGATCTGCCCGAAACTCCTTCTCAAAGTCATCCCACAAAACATATGTATCCTTCCACTCCCTAAGGTTGAGCTCCAACATGGACACGCTTCACCCCTCACCTGGCTCTCTACTAGAGAAACCCAGGAATCCCTTAGAGAACTAATCAAGATAAAGGTGATTGCCCACTCCACATGCCATCCCTCCGTCTATAAGTCTGAAACAGTTCCTTCATACTTCCCCAGGGTCTTCCTCTAGAATTCATGAAGGGAATTCTTCGACAATTCATCTTCCTCATTTCTATTAACCCACCACTAATCAACCGGCTTATCATACTGAGACTCATTTTCAACTACCACATGTTGGTTATGACTAGGTGCCTTAAATGAAAAGGGTTAACAAGGAACTACTATTACCAGGTAATATAGAAATTTTCATTCAAAATAAATTTAACTATTGATTTATTTTAGTTTCCAAAATCACCCAAGAATACCAAGAATAAAATTCAATAGGATGCATGTTCCTTCCTTAGGGTCTCTACCCTCAAATCAGTGTAGCCTCACTTTGTCATTTGGTTGGCTGGGAGTCCTTCATTGGATCGCAGTGGGGCCCAAAATTCTCATGACCTAGCCAATCTTCCCTGTAATATTTAACTCACAAAGATTACCTAACATCATTTCTCAACCATCCCATGTAGTCCTCACTATGGCTAACAACAAAATCCATATTATCTCTTAATCATTCTCCTTGATCCCATTCTATTACAACCTGCCATCATCAAGGTGAGGAAAGTGACTAAAAAGTGACATGCCCTTCCTTCTTCAATATCAAGGATAAATAATAACCCCCTGATTCACACATTTAATAGGCCTTGTAGTGGTGACTATCACAAAGGGTATATAATGTCATAAAAATTAATGTTGTTTCCCTTTTTATTGAAAATATGATCAGAATTTAAGATGGTAAAATACCAAAAAACACCAAGCATTTATATAAAGGAAACTAAAATCCAACACATGCTTGATTTTAATGTATACTTTGAAAAAATTTCAACCAAATCAACAAATAAAGTACCAAGATAAATAGACTATGCAGCATCACAAAAACCATCCTCACACCTGATAATGTATAGTATATCATGGTCCTCAATGCTCTTTTATTAATTTAAAAACATTTTTCTAACATATGGTCAGAATATGAGTATACTCAGAAGGGGGACCAAAGTCAGTCGTGCATAAGTGGGAGAAGAATACTAATGCCACTGTGAAACCAGCAGAAACTAACCACACCCACGAAGGAAAATTAATAATCAGCACAACCTCACCAAGGCATGATCACCAAATAACACAAGTCAATAAAGGTAATAATATATGAAAATCGAAGATTTGTGTCCCCGCACCACTTATCCCACTGGTTAACTTCTCATTCCTAATAGCTAATTTCACGAGGCAACCACTCTTCCTCAAATGTAGTCCCACTTCACATCTTCTCGCACACACTTGGGCCACAAACCATAGATACCCCGCCCGCATACAACTGGGTCACAACAACCACACCTCTCTCCTGAAAACACCATGGACTCATCCCGAATACCCATATGAAACAACCCTATACTTCCTGCACATGGGACCCTCATCCATAACACAACCATCCTGAAGGATATTGGGCTAATTGTAAATCTCAGGCCATTATAGCCTTCCCAGATACACTTGTGCAGTAAGAATTCGAACGGTGTGCGAGGAACAATGTCTTTAACCTATCATCCATCCTCCCACCAAAATGTTGAGAATGACACCCTAATGAAATTGGGGAGTTTGGTACATATTGATAAACAAGGGTGCGATGAATATTAAAAATAAAAATGAAATAATATATATATAAATATAGGTAAAAAAGAAGTCATTACAACCTATGTGTTTCAAACAAACAATAGCCCACACAGAACTACCCTTGTTGCTTCCACTATATGCACAACCACACAATAGACACAACCAATGCATAAACCAAACCCTTTTTCCTTTATTCATAGGTCATCCATTATTAAATATTTCAATATAATTAATACCAAAACTACCCATAAAAGCACTATCTGCAAACATTATCTGCACACCAAGAATGTTAAGTTGTTGTCCCACCACACCAACAACACATAAACACAAATTAGTCCCACTGCACAATGTCACTCGATGGTCAAAAAATAATAATGGAAATCCTAGTTTCTACAAGTTCATCCATTCTACGATCAATCAATCTCTCAAACATAGATTTTGTCACATGTCATGTATGATCCTATACACAAATCCCACATCAAAACACCACCAAATAGCCACACCATTTCACAAATATGCCATACCCCAAACATAAAATTCATTCCCTCTATCCACCCTCGTACCGTTAATAAGGATAACATAATCAACTTCACACAACCCCCCTAAACTACAAAACCTTACCAAAAAAAGCACAAAAACACACCAATAATACAAACGTATTCAGATTTAGCAAGAGAGGTTCTTTTATTCGAATTTAATTAATAGGAATGATCAAAGATCATTTTTAATCCTGGGGAGTCCATTTATTTGATCAAGTCTAACTGATTAAATGGATTGATATTTGGGATTATTAATAGTGTATCATCATCATGAACACGAAAAAAAATAGTTTCTGATAAAAATCCACCAACAGACATGATTATTAGAAGGCCTTACAACCACCAAAATTTATAATAGAAAAACAATGATAATAAAAGTAAACATCACTCAATATTAATTAATCATTAATCCCCTATATGTTAACATAACAGGTCATGTATCTTTTTTTTATCACATCCCTACAACAATTATTACAGTTTTTATAAAAATAATTTACATTTCTCTCCCAAGATGATTTACTATGCCTACCATGCATGATAAAAA
Source organism: Viscum album (assembly GCA_963277665.1). Classification (NCBI taxonomy): domain Eukaryota; kingdom Viridiplantae; phylum Streptophyta; class Magnoliopsida; order Santalales; family Viscaceae; genus Viscum; species Viscum album. The sequence goes on along the minus strand of OY728146.1, from coordinate 1,506,348,740 downwards.
ATTAGAGAGAGATGAATGAAAATCCCTACATGGAACAACCGATGATAAATGTTCTTCCTTGCACTAAGAATGGGGGTCATGTGAGAAGTAGTAATATCATAGGGAAAATAAAAAAGAGTGGGATCTAGCACATGTACATGACTCATTTGAGAAGAAAATTCCTCCACACCCCAAGAGAAAATATAATAGAAGAACTCATCATTTGGAAAAATACACATTCTGTATCAATGTATGGAAATGGTTCCAAAGGGAATTAAAGAAAGATAATGTCCATGATCACATGTTTTGACTATTTCAAATTCTTGTGATCATTATGATATTTAAGGTGTAAATAACATCATTTGAAACACGCATAGAAACACCCAAGTAGGGCTTGAAACTAGATTTACGTCAAATGAATCATAAGAGTGGAAAAACTAGAAAAACATAGAAATAATTGAAATGATGAAGATGCTGACACATAAACTTGCACCAACATTCACAATGACGCTAATGATGACAACAACATAGACACTGATGCTGATGCTAATGCCAACCCCGATATTGATGCAAATGCTGACAGTAAAAAAAATGACTCTCCGACATCGATAGTACAAAATGACTCACCGACACCAAAAATACAAAAAAAAAACATTCCGAAGATGAGAGTTTGAAATAATACACTAACTCAAACAGTTCAAAATGGAACTCTGACATAGACAGTTCAAAATTAAACACCTACCTTGACAGTTTAAAATAACAAGCCAACACCGATTGTTCGAAAGGACAAACCGACACAAACAGTTCTAAATGACACACCAACACCGAATGTTCAAAAGACACACTGAAGGCTGACATTTCAAAATGAAATGCTGACATATGTAATTTAAAAGTACACGATGAAACTGGCAGTTCAAAATGACACACTTACATTGACACGTTAAAATGACATGTTGTCAATGATAGTTCAAAATTACATGCCAACACTGACAGTTAAAATGAAACTCTGACATCGACAATTCAAAAGGACACACCGACTGCAATAGTTGAAAATGAAAATCTATCACCGAAAGAACCAAATGACATGCTGACACCAATAGTTCAAAAATTACATGTTGACACTGATTGTTTAAAGTTGCACGTCGACAAAAAAACTATACTTTTTGGATAAAATTCTCCCATTGAGTCATTGATATCCCCCAGAACACCCCAAAGAATAGATTTTCCCAAATGAATCGGTTGGAGATATTTGGTTCATTACATAAAATACCTCTTATAATATTATGACCCTTGAAAATTAAAAACCAAACCATAAAATGTGGTTTCCTTACATCTACGTCATAAGATTACTCTCAAGGACAAACCAACCTATGTTGTTCCAAAAGTGGATTGAAAACCTCGATATCCAAAAACAGCTCCCCGATAGCTATCTCCCAAATAACCACCCGAACCTCAAATATCACACTATCCTACCACATGGAATAGGTATCTCCTTCCACTATGTCAACATACTATCCATATTTGGCTGGACTGCCTCACCAACATGAGTTTAATCACATCTGCATTAATGCATCTGGATTAAGAATTTTCCCCCCTCCCTATATGTTATCACTTCTAACGCATTTAATAAATGGAGACAACACATTTCATAGAAATATGTGAAAGTATTTCAACATAAGAAAATCATGAGGTAAAAAACAAGAGAAAAATCAAAACAACTCTGGGTATTGGGCCACTTCTATGCCTCCCACTCCCAAGTACTCTCATCGAGGCCACCGTGCCTTTACAACACATGAACCAAAGGAATATTTTTTCTATGAAGAACCTTCTCGTAATGGTATTGGATCTCCTACAACCACTCCATGAATTTCATTTCATCCTTGATTTACATATCACCCCAGTCAATGATATGTGAGTCAACATGTAGATACTGATGAAGATGAGATACATGAATGAATTTTTTGATCATCTCAAACCACATTGGAAATGCGAGCTGATATGACACATCACCAACTCGTCCCAATACTTTTAAGGGACCAATGAACCATGGAGTAAGATTTATTCCCTTGTTGAACCTTCACATCTGATTTATAGACGAAAACATCAAGATCACCAGATCCCCAACATTGAATTCCAAGGGCCTCCTCCAATGATTAGCATACATCTTCATCCAGTCTTGAGCCTTCTTCACTCTCTCACACACATGTTGAACCTTCTCCACTATGTAATGAACTACCGTTGGTCCCAGAAGGGCTACATCCCCAACCTCCATCAAGTATAAGGTTGAACGATAAAAAACTTCTGTAAAAATCCTTGAATGGTGACATGATAGTGGTGGAGGGATATATATTATTGTACAAAAACTATACCAGAGGTAAATTCCATTCCCATGATCCCCCATAGTCCAGAACACATGACCACATCATATCATCCAATGTCTATATTTTTTCTCTATCTGGCCATCCGGATTAGAGAGGAATGTAGGGAAAATGCATAATTGGGTGGAAAAAGAATTTTGTATAACCCTCTAGGAATTTGAGGTAAACTGTTCATCTTTATCTGAGATGATGTATCTTTCAACCCCATGAAGCTGCACCACCTCATCGACACACATCCTTTGTAAGGAATCCACTACACTCAAGTCCTTGTTCGCCAGGAAGTGAGCCGATTTAATTAGCTAATCCACCACTACCTATATAGAAACACAGCTCCCAGATTCATAGGTAGTCCCAAAAATAAATACATTAATATGTCATCCCATTTCCACTTGAGTACATCTAATAGATACAAAAGACTTCCGGGAACATGGTGCTCATCCTTCACAAACATACACAGAAGGTAGTTATCTAAAAAAATGCCACTACCCACTTCATCCTAGGCCAGTAAAACTCTTCCCTCATCCCTCAATACATATTACAAACTATTTGGTGTACTGAAAGGGGTGATCTATGAAACACATGGAGAACTCCCTCACACATAGCCACTATTCTAAAATGATTCTAATAGAAGAGAATCGATTTAACCATACTCTGACCATCCTTCCAATACATTTACCTGGTCAATATTATTACACATCACTTTAGTCTCTAGGTCTCCCCACTTAGACTCCTCCACATACAGCATCAATTAATTCTATATTTTCATAAGAAAAAGATATCCTCTTCCACTATCCACAATCGCATATAGGTTCAATGTGGCCAACTCCTCCATTGCCATCCAAGAATTTGGGGATTCCCGAATGAACTCCTTCTTTGACTTCCTTCTCAAGGAAAGAGACACAACATTCCCCTTTCTAGAAGAGTAAGAGATCTCAAAACTGTATCCCTAGTGAATCTCCATCCGCCTCTATTGTAGTAAGTCTAGGTCTTGATGGGAGAAGATATTCATTAATCACTTGCGATCTGTGAAGACCACAAAGCTCTCACTTTTGAGGTAATGTCTCTAGAACATCATCACAAACATGACCGCCTAAAGATCTAGATAATTTGTAGAATAGTTATATTTGTGGTGATGCAACTTCCTAAACACCTAAGAGATCACTATTCACTACTACATCAGCACACCCTAAAACCTAAGCCATAGACATCAGATAACACCTCGAACATCACCACTTCCTCTGGAAACCAGATCACCAGAGCCCTGAAAAACCTCCTCATTAGATAACACAATGTAAAAGACAATGCTCTCTCTACATAATGTCCATGTAATTTCTGGTCAAGACTTTCAACAGAGATTCAACTCATGATATGTCTGGTATGAACCTCTGGTAATACCCTGCTACACCCATGAAGCTATAAACCTCTTCCACATTCATGGGTGCTTTCCAAGAAACAAACACTTCTACCATTGATGGTACCACTGTTATCCCATACTAAGACACCACATGTCCCATCAAGTGCACCTATTGTGTTAAAAACATCCACTAGGAGAACTTACCATAGATTCGGTGGTACCATAGGACATCCAAGACAGTCCTCAGATTCTCAACATTATCCTTCTATAACCACGAGTAGATTAGTATGTTTTCAATGAATATGATAAAAAACCATTATATTAATTTGTGGAAAATAGAGTTCATAAGCCCAATGAATAGGTCTGGTTCATTCGTAACTCCGAACGACATGACCACAAACATGAAGTGCCCATACCGGTACATAAAATCAGTCTTTGTGATTTCACACTCAATCACTGCAACTTTTGATATCCTGACCAAATATCGATAATTGAGAACCAAAAATCTCCCCGCAACTAGTCGAAATGATCTTCATTCCCCTGGAGGGGATAATGGTTCATGACAATCACCTGATTCTGTCTCTGGTAATCTATGCATAATATTAGACCATCATCTTCCTTCTTCACGAACTAGACTGGAGCACCCCCCTGCAAAAACACTACACTAGAGAAAGTCCTTATTAAATATGTTTTCAATATTAATTCACAACTACCACAACTCATACAGAATTATTTGATAGGGATCTATCAAATTTTGGTGGGAACCGGGTTGCATGTCTATTCTTATCTCATTATCATGTCGAGCGGGTAGACCCACAACCTATTCTAGGAAGACATCTAGGAACTCTATAAAAACCCATGAAACCCCCACCATATATATATATATCATCTTCTTCCATTGATAGCTCAGTCTGAATATAGATAAGATGCTCCACTCAATGGCTACCCAGCAAATAGATCCACTCGCCAAAAAAAGCTATGTGCTGGCCATCCATATCTGAGAACCTGAATCTTCTTCAGAATAAGTTGATAATATCCTACACCAAGAACAACAATTCGATGCCTAATATGGAATCATGTGAATGAATCTATAACATAAGAATATCCCCACAAGACTGATGTGGCTCCAACATCGGTATACATCCCTAGAAAACATCAAACAAACTGGTATGACTTCCAATAAGTGTGGTCAACACCATTCGAACAGAAAGTCTTTATTTATATAGTCACAATGTAGGGGAAAACAATGTGAAACTGAGGAGTGTGAAGCTCGTGAATCAATAAAATCAAAAGAAAGAGTGCTACATAGAGTGATCATACCTTGGACAACCTCTAGCCCTGCTAGAATTGCCGGATCGAAAGCATGCAACTGTCCATGACCAGATACTCTTCCCCTCATTTGTATGCCACCTCCCCAACCATTTCCTGGCCGAGGTCATTGAGAATAAAAATATAGATAGACTCCACTATCACTATATTCCATCTTTATAGTGGGATCCTACTATCCCTACTACTGAAAAGGTCTTGCTGATAACTATTACTGAGGTGGGTGCTAAACATTCCCACCTCAACCATACTGAGCTCAAACTGGGAATAGGTTCTGAAGATTTTCATGGCCTCCATAGCAAAAGAACCTTGGTCCCATGCCCGTGGAGATAGTGTGAGGGGTAGGTGACCAGAACTAGAACTACTGAGTCCTACTCCCCACAGTCCAAAACCATGAAGTCTCAGACACCAGAGAATTTTTGCTGACTACATCACCCTTTGACATACTTGGATGGCTCCCCACTCAAAGCACACCTCCTTGACAGTGAATCCATTACACTACCTCATCCTTATTATGAACATATATATATATATATATGTCAGTAGGGTGAATAGAGTGACTTCATACAGAAGAGATGTTCGAAGGGCCTTCTCCAAGAACGTATCCTGAGACTCCTTGTCCGGAAAGTGGTCTGGAGAAAAGCATAGGAGATCCTTGATCTTGATCCCAAGTTCCCTCGCTGAAATACTTCACCACTGGAGGGAGAGAATATCTTGTCTCTTCTATTCCTCCATTGTCATGGATAGAAGATCCAAATAGAACTCATTGTCAAATTTATCCCACAAAACGTTTTTCTACTTCCTCTCCTTGAGGTAGAACATCAACCACTAACACACATATCCCTTCATCTGGTTCACTGCTAGAGGAACCCAATAATCCCTTGGAGAAAGAATAATGGAAAAGGTGATCTCTATCTCCCCATGGTATCCATCCATAACTATGTGTGAAATAATTCCTTCCTACATCCAGAGGGTCTTCCACTAGAAAGAATCAAGGGAATTTTTCCACAAGTCATCATTCTCTGGTTGATCAACCACCCATTGATCAACTAGGTCGTCCTGCTAGGCCTCAACTCTTCAGAACACATGTCGACGATATCTAGGTTCCATAGCTAAAGAGGACAATCAAGTAACCTCTTAGCCAGTGTAGTGTGTAATTTTTTTAATAACTTCATTTTTACTATTCATTTATTTAAAATTCCCAAAAACCCCAAGACACACATGAACACGTGTCATTATGCGGCACGTACCTTCGTAGGGTCTTTACACTGCAAACATTGTAGCCTCACTTGGTTGTTCAGTAGTCTTAGATTCCATGCATTGGATCAGTGGGGAGCCTAATAACTTGTGTCCCAGCCAGTCTTCCTGACCTATTTCATGCCCCAAGAATTCCTAACACCATTTCTCTACCATCAAATGCAATCCTTACTATGTCTAATTCTGAACTCCATATTATCCCTTAACCATTCTCTCTGATACCGTTCTATCATGAACATCCTTCATAATGATATGGTAAGGGAATAAAAAGTTTCACAACCTTCCTTCGTCAAGATGAAAGAGATATAAAGACCCCCCAAGTCCCGCCTTTAACAGGCCCTGGAGTGGCGACTTGCACCAACAGTATATAATGTCACAAAAAATGGAAGGCATTACCCTTTTCAATGAAACATGTTCAGGAGATAAGATAGTAAAAATCCCAAACAACATCCAAAATTTATATAACAGAATCCAAAATCCATGCCATGAATGATTTAATTTAAACCATGACAAAAGTGCACACAAATCAGCAAATCCAGTACTAAAAGAAGGAGACTAAGGATAAGCACATTAACTATCCAAAAACCTATGCAAATAAAGTTCAGCATGGTCTTTAATGCCAATCTTGAAACCCGAAAATAATTTTCTAACACATGTTGAGAATAAAAGTATACGTTGTTGGGGGGCCAAAGTCACTCATGCACTAGTGGGAGTAGAAAATAATTCCACTGTGAAAAAAAAACAACCGCACCTACCAAAAAAAATACTAACCAGGCCGACCTCATCAGGGAATTCTCACCAAATATCCCAAGTCATGTAAGGTAATAATATAAGAACATTGATGATTTGGGTAACTTGAAGCACTTTTCCCACTAGTTAACCTCTCATTCCTAATGGATAATGTCATGAAGCTACCACCTTTCACCAAATGCAATCCCATTGCGCAACTACCCACACACACCTTGGCTACAAACCACACATACCACACCCTCAAACACTTGGGTCACAAAAACCACACCTCTCTCCTAGAAACACATGGGCCTCGTCCTAAATACACTAGGGAAACAAACATGGCCCATAGACACATGAGTACCTCCTTCATAACACATACTACCCAAATGATCATGGGCCAATTGTAAACCTCAAGCCATTATAACCATCTTACATACACTCATGCAGTAAAAACCTAGAAGGGGTGCAAGGAAGAAAGCTAGTAACCATCCATCAATCATTCTCCCATGATGTTGGGAATGACACACTCCTCCATGAAATATGGGTGTTTTGCACATAGTGCTCAATGAGGTTGGGGTTCATATTGAAAATCATTAGGAACTACAATTTCTACACATAGGAAATAAAAGACTCCACCAAACCTATGGGTTTCAAGCAAACAACCGGCCCACACAGAACCACATTTACTACTACCCATTTTTGTATAATCCCACAAAAGCCACAACCCAAGAATAAGACCAACCCATTTTCATTTAATCATTGTTCATTATTTATTAAGGATACCACTATAATTAATTACAGAACTACCTAGGAAACCACTATCCACAACTATTATCAATAAAACAATCAAGTAAAGATATAGTCCCATTGCATTAACAGCAGATCAACACATTGGAGTCCCACTTCACAACATCACTTGATGGACACAACACAAAAAATAGAAGTCCCACTACCTACACATTCAACCATTCCGAAATCAATCAATATCCCAACCTGGGATTCTGTTAATGCGCCGTGACCACCCCATGCAAAAAACCCATAGCAAAACACCACCGAACATCAGCCCATCTTCACAAACATTCCATACCAAAACACAAATTTGTTTCCTATTTCTACCCCCATACCCATTACATGGCTACCAACAACAAAATCACACAACCTCCATGAAGTACAAAACCTAACCAAACACAGCACTCAACCACACCATTAAGCCAAGCGTAATCATATTTTGCATGAGGGTTTCTTTAATTCTAGTTTTAATAAAAGGCGTGATCAAATAATAGGTTTGATCATGGGGAATCCATTTATATAATCAACTATATTTGATTAAATGGATTAAAATTTGAGATAATTCACTAATAATCAACATCTTGAAAAGAACATCAGCATTTCACAAGAAAAGGCCACAAATGACCATGACTTTTAGAAGTCCTTACAACCATAAGAATTTATAAATGGAAAACAAGGACAATAAAATGAAATCGTGCTCATTATTCATTCATATTAAACCCCTACCAGTTATCATAACAGGTCTTGTTATCATTTTATCATCATCTACCCCAAACTAATTACTCTTTTGAATGAAATAATTTATTCATTCTCACCCATGAATCAATACTAAACACACCCCACATGTTACAAAATTTAAGAGAGATTAAGGAAACCCCTACTTGGGACAAAAGACGATAAAAGTTTCTCCTTGCGCTAAGTATAGAAGGTCTCTCCTGTAGTGGGAAACTCCATTGAAAACTAAATAATATAGGGCTCTAGCATAGGTGCACAACTCGTTTGGGAAGAAAAGATCTCCGTACATCAAGAGAAAGAGAAGAGAGGACCTTAAATTTTAGAAAAATGTAGATCCTATATCAATAGAAGGAAACAGATCCAAAGGCCATTAAAGTCATATCCTGGCCAAAATCACATGGTTTGACTATTTCAATATCCCCTAAGCATTAGGATATGAAATATATATTTAATATCCTTTAAAATTCCCTTTGAAACTCACAAACAAGGCTTCTAACTCAATTTACGTAAAATAAAATGTATGATGGATAAACTAGACAAATTGGAATTTTTTTTACTGCTGACACTGAAACTAATGTTGATTCCATTTCCAACACTAACACTAACGTTGATACCGACACTTCCTTGGACACTAACATCAATGCTGACACAAGAACTGACACTATCGCTGACACTGAAAGAACAAAAATGACTCACTGACAGCAAAAGTATAAAACGACTCATAAACACCGACAGTACAAAAGGATACACCGACACTAACAGTTCAAAATGACATGATGACAATAACAGTTCAAAATGGCATATCAACACCAGAAATTCAAAATGATACATCCCAGGTAAATAAAGAATATTGCATTTTAATATTTTTTTAATATTTGTTAATTAAATATTTCTTATTACTTTATTGGGGATTCTATGTTTTATGGAATACCCGATACAAAATAATTAGTTTCCTCTAAATCTTACATTGCACACAACATTGAGTTATACTGAAAAATAATAATATAATATTATTTTAAATGGTAGTTAATACCTAGTCCTTCTATTCTAAGGAATGTACAGAACTAACTACATTATGAATATACAAGTTTTTTAATGGTTTTTAAATTTATCTAATTAATTTTAGAGGTTTAAAATGTGAATGAATCTAATATTAAGCATATATACTCTAATATTCTTTAAAAAGTTGATTTTCCGCCTTTCGATGGAGAACCCTCCTTAAATATAGTTTTTGTAACTTTTAGATGTTCTATTTCAGAAAATAAAATTCTTATTTAGGATCGGAACATTAAAATTTACCTTGGTTAAAATTTTAGTATTTTTCTGATAAAAATCATTTTTAATGAATAGTGAAAAATACTGTAATTTAATTCTAATCTTATATTTAATCTAATTATTTATATGGTTATATTATCCTTTTAATTGGTTTTAAAGTATAATTATATTATATTTTTTTCATTTAATCTAATGGTGGTCATTGGGATTAATATTACTTTGAAATTAGACATAATGAAGTGTTAGTTTTTATATAGATATTGTTTCTTTAAAAAACGCTATTTATTATGACAATGAGAATTTATTTTAAAATAATTTATGAAAATTATATATTTTTTATTTGATAAAATAGAAATCATTTTTGAAATCAGAATATCAAAAATATCTTAGTTTTATTTTTTGGTATTTTTCCTAAAAACCTCAGTTTTTGAAGAATAGTGAAACCACTTAATAGTAGTTAAACAAACTGACTTTTTCATTGAAATAAAATTTTACCACTTCTATGACATAAATTTCTAAAATCTGACATACATGGTTATTATTAGTAAGTTAAATGAGGTTCAATAAGATTAAAATAATTTTTGGTTAATAGTAACTTTTGAGTTTTATTTATCACAGCTAAAGGTATATGAGGTAATTTTAGATAAAAATAATATGATAATAATAAAAAATTACTTTAAAACGTGTCCTATAACTATTTTATGAGTCATGTCCGACCATGGGAATCATTGGGTCTATTTTGGGACTCCATTGAGCCACTTAGGAGTGATAATGACACTTTAGATTGAGTAATTTAATGTAAAGTCAAAAATGACAGAAACAAATATCTTTTAGTAAATTATTTTTTACATAGGGTTATATATGTTATAATTTAAACTAAAATTTTTCATTTTAAATCCAAAAATATTTCTTACATATTTTTATTTTTTCACAATTTTTAAAGATCATATAAATAAAATTATTTATGACATGAAAAATGATGCAGTTTTTAACTCATTAATAAATGATTTAAATAAATAAGATTATAAATATTAAAATAACATCATAAACATGTAAAATTCTTATTGGATGAATTTATTTTGACCACGAGTCATCTTATCGTCGATCTTAATGTGTATTGGACCCTTATAAACCAAAAATCATTATATAATAAAATATTATTTTCCCATTTTTCTAAAGAACCCCTCCTCCCCCTTATAAAATTCCCTCACATATAACCCATTACACAAGAATCTCATCCCCTTTGGATGATCCAACCACTTCCCAAATAATTTCTCAACATCCATATCTTCCTCCTAGATTCCATACCTGATGAGGAAGTCACTTCATGTAATCTTATTGGTTCAAACCAAATGGAGATACCCAATTTAAAGGTAACGTCTTCTCTTATGTCCTTTTGTTTAATTTTACATCTACCACCCCATAAACTCATTTTATTACATTATTTTATAAAAAAACCAGTGTTACCAATATACTAGGTTGTTGTTATTAAATGTATTAATAATACACATACACACACCTCCTTCTAATTGGTAAAGAACATACTGTTTCTGTGGATGGAAAACTATTGCCTCATGAAATGATGATAGTTCAATTATCATCTACCACCTCTCATGGGGGAAATTCTGAAGGAACTATATTTATATATAATATATATAATTTTTATGTTTTCTTTATTCTTCTGTATTATTCATTTGTTGCATACCTTTATGGATTCCATTATGGGTAAACACGATAATTTCATTTTAGGATGTGCAGTCTACCGCCCCCTCAATGATATATGACCAGTTCATGCCATATGTGGGTCATATAAATGATATAGTTAATGAGACTATATATTATATTATAATTTTTTTAGAATATACCAATTTATCATTATTTTTCCATTCTATTAAATATGAAATAGAAATGAAAGTAGTGTTCATGCGTACGTACAACTTACTGTCTCCATGAATAGTGCATTTCATTTCATACCTCTAAATGTTATGTACTTTTATAAATACTTATATATACTAGATATATAGGATATATAAATGATATTAACATCAATAATATCATTCTAGAGACAATGTAATTTTTACCACATTGACAACTAGTAAATATATGAAGTTTATTTTTGACTCATATACCTAATATCGACATAAAGCATCTCATTAACTTAAATGATTACATAAAATTTATAACCAGGTAATATGTGATATAAAAGGATTAATAAACTTTAAAAATTTTCTTGATCATGTTGAAATTAAATTATTTTTACTATTCCAGAAGAATAAGGAACAAACAAGTCCAGTCGGACACGAGGTAATGGGTTTCTTATCCCACTTTCAATTCTGTGAGATTTCCATTGTTTTCAACTTATTTATAGCATGGGGTGTATTGGGTATTGAAATTTTATATATATTATCATGATTGTATTTATATTCATGGTATTCTATGATTCATTTGGTGATTATTATCTTTTACTCATATGAATCGATTTATTATAATGTGGTCAGGTATTTTCATCTCACTTTTTATTCCTCTGAGATTCATGCTATATTTTTCACTATTTGATTTTGTGTGGTGTATGTTCTACCCCTGATTGTATTAATTGTGTAATATACTCCAATTTATGGTTATTTACATATTCATTTTATGATTATTCTTTCATGGGTTGTATGTTTCGTATGTTACCAAATCGACAGGGGAACCTTTTAACCCAATTTTCATTCTTTGGGTTAATCTTCTAATTATTAATTATGTCCTGATAAGATTATGTGTGGAATCACTATTTATTTATTTATGTTGTAATTTCCACTCGCCATTGTGTGGGCATATGTTTCATACACATAATCACAAAATTTATCAATTCTCAAGTCATCGATATGAAATTGATAAGGGTAATTTTAACTCTATTTCCATTCATTTAGTTAAACATCCATGTTATTGGTATTTAATTAAAAAAACATGTGCGAAATTCCTATGATTTATTTACACTGAATATCCAAATATATTGAGTTTATTTATATTTTTCACACATTATTCTGTAATTCATTTGTCCTTATTCTAAGGATACTATTTTTATAAAGGATTTCGTCCAAATTTAAATTCCATTGAGACTTCATTATAATTATGCACCGATTAACTTTTATAGAGTGTATATACATTCCTTGAGAATATTATATCATGAATACCTTTATTCACTTTATATTATAATGTTCTAATTAAATTTTTTTCTTCATTTATTTTTATTCAGTAGTCTCCCATTTTCTTAAAAACTCCTTAACTAAAATATCAATTAAAAATTTTTAACGATTTATTCTTCTAAATTTTTCTCATTAATTTCTATGTTTTAAAAATGGTTTTTATAATTTATTTATATTGACATGAATGTTTTCAAATTATAATTCATCTAAAAGCATAAATGTACTATGGGAATCATAGATTAAAAAATCTATTTATCAATTTTTTTTAATGGTTGTGATAATGATTTGATAAAGCATTGTTTGTATAAATATATTTATTTTATATATTGTGATTGGAATGTGGAGATTTTATATTTACTTTATTCTTATGTTATGTGTTATGAATATTTTAAGGTTATTGGGAATTGTAACATATAAAGGCGATTCCGTGATAAACCTATGGCGGGTGAGCTTGTGATAGCTCTCCAATGAATTGGGTAACGTGATAGAGGTAAAGGTGAGTGTTTCTCCGAAGATATTTAGGGAATATACTTTGATGGGTATTACATATGTGACTCCATCGGTAACTGTGATAAATACAATGAAAGTATGATATGGATGACTCAATTTACCTTTATGATTTATGATTATTTTGTGCTATTCATAAATATTATGATTTCGAAAGGTATGTTATTATTGAAAATTATGGTTTCATTGATTTGTATTTATTGATGGGTAAATGATTCCTGTCCTTATATTATAACCCATACTTAGATTTTAATTCTCATCCCATGTTTCTGAATTTTTTTTCACCGGTTATAAGGAAGGGTTAGATAAATGAAGGATTAAAGAATATTTATATCAAGAAAAGATATCTTGTTTAAGGAGTTTTATTGTTGTGAAAAATAGGTTATAGTAGAAGTGCCTACTTTGTTACATTCAAGTTGATATGTAATAGTTATGGCCTGATTCTCTAAAACTCGAGACCTGAATCCTCAATGTGAATTCTTGACATAATTAAAGATTAAGTATTGTTTAAGGTTGAGTCCATATATTTGGTATCAGAGGTCTGTTTAGACATCTTTAGGGGATAGGGTGTTTTTTAAGCATAAGTTGCATTACAATAATGGTTAGGATTTTAGAAAGATTCATAGTTATTAAGATAAAGTGAAGGAGTTTAAGATTAAATGAATAATTATATATTAGTATTTACCCTACACATAATATATTATATGATGATATTACAAATATAATCAGACAGAAATTTCTGGTATTAGTAAATGGCAGGATCTTGTAGGAACCAAAGTAACAGCGGATGTGAAGAAAAATGTGACAGTTTTCTGAATGAGAAACTGAATGAAATGGGAGTTGGAATGACAAATCAAGTGGTTATTCTCTACCAACTATCTGGAGTCATGATTAACCACCTGAAACTTGGTGATTTATATATGGAATAGTATATGAGAGAAACAAATCCTTGTGGAGGATCAGGAAATAATCCTAATGGTAAGTATATTCAAAAACATATGATTCAAGGATGTGGAAGAAAACACAAAAGAAAAATGTTTCAAATGGAAGGGAAGATGCTATAGATGTGGAAGTGAAGGTCATAAAGAAAAACATTCCATGGAAAAATGAAGCATCAAGTTGACATTAATAAAGGGAATTAAGTTCTTTCTGAGGGACCAATTAAATGTTTTTAATGTCGTGTTCATGGTCATTATACAAACATATGTTATTCGATGAAATTTTGGGAATGAGATCACCAGGATCGTAAAAATTTCTATTTATAAATACTCAAATACATTCCTATTTAGGATTAAGAATCTTACAATGACCAATGAAAGGTATAGATTTTTTCTAAACATGTGTTTTGATATTATTGAGTCTTAGGATATGATTCATGATTTTTTTGTAAGAAATAAGTATTTTAAGAATAAGTTGGTATGGAATGGTTAATGGGTCATGAAGAACATTGAATGAGTAAGAAGTCAACATATAAGGGATTCGAGTGTTATGGTAGATAATAGGATGGTGAAATTCTTAAAAGTATTAAGGTTCTTTTGATGATGGGATTACATTGGAAGACTTTTTATAGTATGTGTAACCGTAGAGTTTGATATATGATATTGTTATTCAAGGAATACTTATCTTTTCTTCTAATGGGTATTGTTGGAATTTTATTTGGGAAGATTCCATGTTTTTATTATGGAAATATGGTGATTTCGGTTATTTATGAAAATGATTAACCTATCATAGAGAATATGTGATTAGGTTAATTACACTTCAGAATGAGTCTTTAAGAGTAGTCGATGTTTTTAGAGATTAATGTTAAGATGTACTGTGGAAGACTATATGATAAAATCCTTCTCTGTTTTGGGATTTAATGTTATTTTGTATTATTTTGAAAAAATTTAAGGACAATTGAATATTTAATGGTCTTTCATGAACATTTGGTACTGTTGGTTGAATTTTGGAGATTAAGAGTAGTACTTATTTTTATAAAGGATTAGCCTTTTGGGGATTATCTGATCACGTACTAACTAATTTTGGTTTGGGTTAATGTATAAAGATTGGGGAAATAAATGGTTCATATTTTTTGGATCATGTGATTCTCTAGAAGATGATTATAGAACATTAAAGTTAAATAAGTCATCTCAAATACTAAACATTTGAATAAAAAAATGAGTTTGTGGTAGGTATTTAGTAAAGGATGGAAATCTACAAGACAAGTAAGTATGTTTACTTATGTAATTAGTTATGTTCATAAATAAATTCCTCAATATAATGAAATGTAACATAAAACAAAAATTTTGTGTGTTTTCTTTTCCTATCAGGGAATCAAAGACTGTTTAACCCATCATAAATTTGAGATTTTTGAGTGGTTAGCATTCTGCTAATCTTGTTTTCAATCATTCTCTATCAAAACTTTGTGGTTTGTTTTCCCTTCCATGTCCATGTTTTCAAGGAATCCTATTATTTGTTGTCTTGGGTGACCATTTTACTTCCCTTCCTTTATTTTAAAGTGATATTTTTATTGACTTTTTTTATGATGTGGGGCATTCAATGATTTTTCCAAGAAAAATTTTAAAATCGCGAGGACACTAATCTCAAAACGGGATATATATAACATCCCAGGTAAATAAAGAATATGGGATTTTCATATTTTTTAATATTTTTAAATTAATTATTATTTTTACTTTAATGTGCATTCAATGTTAGATGGCGTACCCGATACAAAACAATGAGTTTTTTGAAATCATACATTGCACACAACTTTGAGTTATACTGAAAAATAATAATATATTATTAATTTAAATAGTAGTTAACTCCTTGCCATTCTATTGGAAGGAATAGACAAAACTATTTACAATATGAATATACATGTTTGTTAATTTTTTTTACATTTATCCAATATATTTTAGAAGCTTAAATGTGAATGAATCTAATTTTAAGCATAAATACTCTAAAATTCTTTAAAAAGTCGATCTACCACCTTTTGATTTCCAACCCTTCTTTAAATATAGTTTTGGTCACTTATATACATTCTATTTGAAAAAAAAATTCTTCTTCAGAATTGTAACATTAAAATTTACCTTGGGTAAAATTTTGGTATTTTTCTGATAAAATTCATTATTTAATGAATAGTGAAAAATACAGTATTTTAATTCAAATATACTTCTTATTCTAATTTATTTATATGGATAGATTATCTTTTTAATTGGTGTTGTATTGTAATTATAATATTATTTTTCTATTTAATCTAATTGTTTTCATTGGTATTAATTTCACTTTGTAATTGGACATAAACAAGTGTCAATATTTTGATAAATATTGTTTCATAAAAACAAGCTATTTTGTAGATAGCGGGAATTAATTTTAAATTAATTAATGAAACTTCTATGTTTTTATTTTTTTAAAAAGACATCATTTTTTAATTCAGAATATCAAACATATCTTAGGCAATTTTTTTTTGTATTTTTCTTAAAAACATCAATTTTTGACGAATAGTGAAACCTCTTAGTAGTAGTTTAAAAACTGAATTTTTTATTTAAATGAAATTTTTGCATTTTTGTGAAGTGAATTTAAAAAATATGTCATCCATGGTTGTTATTAGTAAGTATAATGTGTTTCAATAAGATGAAAATAATTTTTTTGTGAATAGTAACTTTGGACTTATTTACCGTGGTTAAATGTATACAGGGTAATTCCTGTTAAAAAAGAACATCATAATAATACAAAATTACATTAAAACATGTCCTAACATTATTTAATTAGGAATGGCCGACCATGGGAATCTTTGGGTCAATTATGGGACCCCATGGATCCACATCAAAGTTATAATGACACTTTAGATTAATTAATTTAAAGTAAAGACAAAAATGACACAAACAAATATCTTTTAGTAAATAATCTTTTACATGTGGTTATATAATTTATCTTTTTGACAATAAATATTCATTGGAAAGATAAAATTATTTACTACATCATGGTATTTTTTTTATAATTTTTAGACGTCATATAAATAATATTATTTATGACACAAAAATGATCCAGTATTTTACTCATTAATACATGATTTAAATAAATAAGATTTTAAATATTAAAATTACATCATAAAACTTTCCAATTAATATTAGATAAATTTATTTCGACCTTGAGTCATCTTATCTTCGACCTTAATGAGTTTTGGTCCTTTATAAAATGAAAATCATTACATAATAAATTAATATTTTTGCACATTCCTAAGGAACCCCTCCTCCCGTTTATACAAATCCATCACTTATAACCCATTACTCACACCTATAAATCTCAATGCCTCATCCAAACCTAGAAAAAATAATCTCTAAAGATCCCCCTCTCCCTCCTAGAAGCCTTACCTTATGTAGAAGGTAATTCAATAAATCATTTTGGTTCAAACCAAAGGGAGATACCCAATTTAAAGGTAACATCTTCTCTTAAGTCCTTTTGTTTAATTTTACATCTCTAATCCCATAAAAAAAATTTATTCCTTAATTTTATAAAAACACCAGTATCCTCAATATTCTAGGTTATTTTTATTAAAAGTATTTTAACTACACTAACACACACCTCAATCAAATGGTTAAAGAACATACTGTTTCTATGGTTGACAAACTAACACCTCACGAAAGATGATTGTTCAATTATCTCCTACCACCCCTCATGGTGGCCATTATGATGGAACTCTATTTATATATGATATATATTATGTTTATTTCTTCTTTATTCTTCCGTATTTTTCATTTATAGCATACCGTTATGGTTTCCATTATGGATAAACGCGATAATTTCATTTGAGGAAGTGCGGACTATCGCCCCCTCAAAGTGACATGACTCATCCAGGCCATACGTGGGACATATAAAGGATGGAGTTAATGAAATTATATATTATATTAAACATGAATTTTAATATACCTATGTATCATTGTATTTTCATTCCATTAAATATGAAATATAAGTGAATGTAGCGTTCATGCGTACGTATGGCTTAGAGTCTCCATATACGGTGCATTTAATTTCTTACCTCTAAAGGTTATGTACTATTATAAATACATATATATAATGAATATATAGATATATATGATATCTAAATCATTAATATCACTCTGTAGATAGTGTAATTTTTACCACATTGACAACTTGTAAATGTAAGAAGATCATTTTTGACTCAAGTACCAAATATCGACCAAACGACCGTTATTAACATAAATGATTACATAATGTTTATAACAAGGTAATATATGGTATAAAAGGAAAAATAAACCTGAAATAAGTTCTTGATCCAGTAGAAATTAACTTTTTTTCTTTATTCTGGATGAATAAAGAACAAACACTTCTTGTCGGACACGAGGTGATGGATTTCTTATTTCACTTTCAATTTCTTGATATTTCCATTGTTCTCCATTTATTTATTGCATCTAGTGTATTGTGGACTGCCATATGATATACATTTACATTATTGTCTTTATATTCATGATATTCTATGATTCATTTTATTTTTATTAACATTTGATCATACGACTCTATTGTTTACAACCTGGTAAGGGATTTTCATCTAACTTTTTATTCCTCTGAGATTCATGATATATTTGCCACTATTTCCTATTGTGTAGTGTATATACTACTCATGATTATATTAATTTCTTAATACAGTTCAATTTATGGGTATTTAAATCTTCATTTTATGATCCTTATTTTATGGGTTGTATGTTTCATATATTACCAAATCGGTAAGGGAACCTTTTAACCCAATTTCCATTCCTAGGTTAATCTTCTAATTATTAATTATGTCATAATACGATTATGTGTGGAATCACAATTTATTTATTTATGTTGTAATTTATATGCCACATTGTGTGAATATACTTTTTATACACATAATCACTATATTGAAAAATTCTCAATTCATCACTATGAACTTGATTAGAGTAATTTCTACTCAATTTCCATTCATTGAGCTAAACAACCAAGTCATTGGTTTTGTATTAAAACGAACATGTGTGAATTTCATATGATAGATTTACACTGAATATACAATCATATAGAGTGTATTTATATTTTTCAAACATTATTATGTAATTAATTTATCCTTAATCTGAGCATACAATTTTTATAATGGATTTTATCTTAATTTAAATTCTAGGGAGACTTCATTATCGTTATGCACCAATTCCCTTTTATACGGTGTATATACTATCCTTTGGCATAATATATCATGAATAAATTTTTTCACATGATATTATAAAGTTCTTATTAAATGTTATTCCTTAATTATTTGTATTCATGATTCTCTGATTTTGTTAAAAACTGTTTAACTAACAAATCCTTTTAGATGTTTTAATGATTTATTTTTCTAAATATTTCACAATATAGACCATTTTTTCAAAAGGGTTTTTTGGTTTTATTTATATAGAAAATAATGTTTCCAAACGATAATTCATTTAAATTCTTCAAAGTGGTATGGGACAGTTTGATTCAAAAATCACATTATTAAATGTTTTAAATGGTTTTGAAGATGATTTGATAAAGCACTGTTTATTTCAATATCTTGATTGATTATAATGTGATTTGAATGTGGAAATGTTATATTTCAATTATTCTTGTGTTATGTGTTATAAATATGTTATGGTTATTGGGAATTGTTACATATATGGGTAGTTTCATGATAAACCTAGGGCGGGTGAGCTCGAGATAGCTCTCTAATGCAATCGGTAACGTGACGGAGGTAAACATGAATGTTTCTACTAAGAGATTTATGGAGTATACTATGATTGGTATTCCAAATGTGACTCCCCCTATATATTTGATAGCTACAATGATTGTATGATATGGATGACTTAAGTTACCTTTACGATTTTTGATTTCTATCTGTTATTCATAAATATTATGATTTTAGAAGAATTGTGATGAATGAAAATTATGGTTTCATTGATTGGTATTTATTGATGGGTTAATGTTTCCTTTCCTTATTTTATATCCCTTACTAAGATTTTTATGAACATAACATGTTTTTGAAATGTTTTTCACAGGTATAAAGTAAGGTTAATATAAAGTAAGTATTCAAGAAGATTTATGTAAAGAAAATAACTCATGTTTAAGGAGTTTTATTGTTGTGAAACATCAGTTATAGTAGAACTGTCCACATTTTAACATTGATGTTGATATGCTATAGTTATGGCCTAATTATCTAAAACTATAAACCTGAAAAGATCCTCAATGTGAATTCCTGATATAATTATAGATTATGTAATGTTTAACACTAAGTCCTTATATAAAATGACACGCTGAAAATGACAGTTCAAAAGGATGCACCGACACTGACAGATCAGAACGACATGCTGGCACCGATAGTTAAAAATGACATGTCAATACTAACATTTCTAAATGACATACTGACACCGACAGTTCAAAATGAAACACCAACCCCGATAGTTCCTAAGGAAACATTTGCATTAAATTTTTTAAAGCACATGCCATCACCGATAATTCAAAACAACATGCCAACATTGACAGTTCAAAATGACACCCCGCCACTGATAGTTCAAAATGAAACTCTGAAATCAACAGTTCAAAATGACATTCCAACACTAACAGTTCAATAAAACACACCAACATTGATATTTCAAAATGATATTGCAACATCAATAGTGCAAAATAATACACTGATACAAAAAAACTAGAATTTCAAGTAAAATTTTCAGAATCAGTCACTAATTTTCCATAGAACAACCAAAACACTATATTTTCACAAAGTAATGTCCTGGAGAGTTCTTCGTCAGTACAATAACAGGGAATAATTTTTTTAAGGAAGGTAGAATGTAACAAACTGATATTTTAATATATATTTTCCCTCTAATTAAATAAATATTTTTTCATATCTTTCTCCACAAGAAACACCAAACATTAAAACCCATGGTAAATTCATTCAACATGTAAATATTAAATTATGACTTATAATACAAATTTTTTTATTTTATAATAATTCATGTTTGTAACCAATTTATTATATAAAAAATGGAAATTAAAGATAAATTTAATAGAAATTATATCCAATCATTATACCTAAAATGAATACTATGATCATTGGTATTTTAGAAATGTAATTTCCCTTAAAAAATTCCATTTTATAAGATATGATTTTTTATTTCATGAAATGTATTGTTAATGGTGAAAAATTATTTGTTATATTAATAATTTTTTAATTCCATTTTAGTTATTAAATAGTATTAAATAAAAATATTGATATTTAGAATTTGAAAAATACATTGTTCTAATAAATAAAGAATTTCATTATAATTTAAATGTTTTTCAAAAAATGAGTTTAAAAATTTTCATAATATTTATGTCACGACCCGCCTTCACCAAAAAGGAGGGAAGGGTCAGCAGATTGCCAGGCCCTTCCTTCTTTAAGTGAAGGCGGGTTGTGACAGAATGGTATCAGAGGCGAGGTTGAGAGATAGGACGGAGTCTGGAGTTAGGCACAGTAAGGATTGCATTGGATGGTAAGGCAACAGCGTTGGGCGACCTTGGTGCGTGAATTAGGCCGGGGAGGACCGGCTAGGACACGGGATTTTAGGTCCCCCCGTGATCCGATGCAAGGAATCTGGACCTACCGAACGACCAAGTGAGGCCACGCTGATTGCAGGGTAGAGACCCTAGGAAAGGTACATGCATCATAAATGACTTGTGTTCTTGTGTTTCTGGGATGTCATGGGAAATTAAGAATAAATTAAATCTTAATAAGTTTTGAGAACGGTTTTCTTTGCACTACTGGGCTTAGGCATTCCTTGTTTACCTTGCAGCTATGGCACCTGGAAGGCGACCACGTGTGGTACAGGCGATCGAGACTCCTGAGACTACTTTGGCCAATCGGCAGAGAGCTGATCGGGAGGAAGAGGACGACCAGTGGAAAAAGACTCTTCGAGCCTTTCAGTGACAGGCCCTCGAGAAATATGAGGGCAGCACCTCCGACATGAAGACGGAAGGCTGGCTGGAGGAGCTAGTCATAGCCTTCGGCCTGATTCGGGCCCCGACGGAGTACTGGGTTCCTCTGGCTGTTAGCCAGATGCGAGGAGCGGCACGTCAGTGGGGGATGCTTCACCTGGGGAGTAGGAAAGAGTCTGAGGTTGCTTGGGCGGACTTCGAGAAGGAGTTCCGGGCGGAGTTTCTCTCCTCGACGATGAAGGCGGAGAAGAGGCAGGAGCTACTCTCCCTCCAGCAGGGGAGCATGTCAGTGAGGGAACTTGGAATCAAGTTCAAGGACCTCCTGCGTTTTGCTCCGGACCTCTTTCTCGATGAGGAGTCTCGGGCAAGACGTTTGGAGGAGGCGCTCTGACCCTCCCTCCAGTATGTTGTTACTCCCTTTTACCCTTCCGACATACTTAGAGGTTCAGAAGAAGGCCAAAGTGGTGGAAAGGATGCATGCTCTAGGCGGACTGTCACGAGAAGGGATCCAGCTGGGACCATCGAAGGGGAAGGCCGTCAGCACCAGGCCTCCAGCATCGGGACCCTCCAGGTTCCGACCCGCAGGGAGCAGGCCGCAGCAGTTTCAGTTTCGATCCCCTGGCCCACGTTCTTTTCCTTCAGGATCGGGACCACGGTGCTTCATCTGCGGGAGCCCTGGACATCTTCGGAGTCAGTGCCCCGATCGGGTGCAGTACAGCAGTGGCAGTCATCCCCAGCATTCGCCGCAGCAGTAGTTCCCAGCCAGACCCTTCTAGCAGCAGCAGCAGGGACAGCGAGCTCCCGCTCCTCCGCAGACAGACATAGGAGGGGGAGGCCGACCTCAGGGCGCTCCCCAGGGACCTCGACCAGGGCGTGGTCGGGGAGGTGGCCGACAGCCGAGGGGCAGGGGAGATGGGCGTGGACAGTTACACGCCGCAGAAGCAACAGTTCCAGCAGGGCCAGAGGTTGTTCGAGGTACGATCAGTGTGTCTAGCACTCTTGCTTATGCTTTGTTCGATACCGGAGCTTCGCACTCCTTTGTTGCACCCGGTCTAGCCCGCGCCTTGGGTCTAGATGCCGAGAGACTTCTAGTGCCCCTGGTGTTGAGCACACCAGTTGGAGGTCAGACCAACTTACTGTTCGTTTGTCGGGGATGTAGACTGATGTTGGGGCCACATCAGTCGGTTAAGGATCTCCTTCTACTACAGATTCGGCCGTACGATGTCATCCTAGGCATCGACTGGCTATTTTCTGTGTGCGCCGTCATCGACTGTTTCCAAAGGAGGGTGGTGTTCTCCGGTTTGGACGGCCAGCGTGTTACTTTCACCGGCGAACGGAGCTGTCCGAAAGGAAACAGGAGGGAGGAACCTCTCCTCTCCTTGTTGACCGAACTAACGATAGAATCAACAGATGCGGAAATGGTGGAAGTACCAGAGATCGTTCGTGAATTTATGGACGTCTTTCCTGAGGAGGCGACGACTCTACCCCCTCGACGTGATATCGAGTTCAGGATAGACCTGCAGCCCGGCTCTTGACCAATCTCGATGGCTCCTTACCGGATGGCACCTTCGGAACTACGGGAGTTGCGGATACAGATTGACGATCTGATGAAGAGGGGTTATGTTCGTCCAAGTGCATCACCGTGGGGTGCCCCAGTCTTGTTCGCAAAGAAGGCAGATGGTGGCCTCAGGTTGTGCATCGATTACAGGAGGCTGAATCAGGTAACGATCAAGAACCGCTACCCTCTTCCGAGGATAGATGATCTTTTCGACCAGCTGAAGGGGGCAGGATGGTTCTCGAAGATCGACCTGCGATCCGGGTACCACCAGCTGAGGGTGGAGGATAGCGACGTCCCGAAGACGGCGTTCAGGTGCAGGTATGGGAACTTCGAGTTCGTGGTCATGCCCTTTGGTGTTACGAACGCCCCGGCCGTGTTCATGGGGCTTATGAACTCCATCTTTCAGGAGTACCTGGATCGATTTGTGGTGGTGTTCATCGACGATATCCTGATCTATTCAAAGTCAGAAGAGGACCATGCAGAGCACCTGAGGACAGTTTTGGAGGTCCTCCGACAGCACCAGCTCTATGGGAAGTTGTCAAAGTGCAAGTTCTGGGCAAGAGAAGTGCACTTCCTCGGACATGTAGTGTCTGAGCAGGGAGTAGCAGTCGACCCATCAAAGGTTGAGGCAATTGTTTCTTGGGTAGCACCCAAGAATGTGGCGGAAGTTCAGAGTTTCCTCGGACTGGCAGGCTACTACCGGAGATTCGTACCCAACTTCTCCCGGGTAGCAGCCCCTTTGACGGCTTTGACCAAGAAAGACCAGGTTTTTGTGTGGAGCGAGCAGTGCGAGTCATCCTTCAGCTACCTAAAAGAAAAGCTGGTTAGTGCCCCAGTGATGGGATTACCAGAAGAAGGGATGTCCTATGAGGTATTCTGTGATGCTTCAGGACAGGGCCTGGGGAGCGTTTTGATGCAGCAACAAGGGGTGATCTATTACGGGTCCAGGCAGCTACGCCCCCATGAGCGGAACTATGCCACCCATGACTTGGAGCTTGCAGCAGTAGTGTTCGCGTTAAAGCTGTGGCGACATTACCTCTTTGGGGAGCGCTTTGTGGTCTTCACCGATCACAAGAGCTTGCGCTATATCTTCTCCCAACGTGACTTGAACTTACGACATCGGAGGTGGGTCGAGTTTCTCCAGGACTACGACTTTGAGATCTCATACACTGAAGGTAAGGGAAACGTTGTGGCTGATGCCCTGAGCAGGAAGCCGCATCAGGAGGTGGTTCGGGAATCTGCTGATGCTTGGAAGGCGATGGGGGAGTTGACTGCCTTGCACTTGGATTCAAGGGTGGAAGGTACTAGAGGCTATTTGTTTCAGATGACGGTACAGTCCTCTTTGTTGCAGCAAGTGGAAGAGTCTCAGTGGGGAGATCCTGAGGTGGAAGTGTTGCGGGATCGTGTCGATCAGGGGAACGCCCCGGAAGGATGGTCGGAGGACAGCCGACGTCGGATGCTCTTTCATCGGAGGTTGTTTCTTCCAGAGTTGATGCGTGATGAAGTCCTTCGTGAGTTCCATAGCTCAGCCTTGGCAGTACATTCGGGTGTTTCGAAAATGTACCAAGGCCTGAGGGGACAGTTTTGGTGGCCCGGGGTGAAACGGGCAGTGGCAGAGTTCGTGGCTAAATGCCTGGTGTGTCAGCAGGTGAAGGCTGAACACCGTGTTCCTGGTGGTCTGTTGCATCCTCTAGATGTTCCCGAGTGGAAGTGGGACGACGTCTCGATGGACTTCGTCATGGGACTACCCAGAGCTCAGGGCGGGCATGATGCTATCTGGGTAGTGGTGGATCTATTGACAAAATCTGATCACTTCTTGGCCATCAAGGAGTCAGGACCCGTGAGTACCTTAGCACAGAGGTACGTGGATGAGGTGGTGCGTTTGCATGGAGTTCCGAAAACCATCGTCTCAGATCGGGACACTCGGTTCACCTCACGAGTCTGGAAGGGGTTACAGCATGCTTTTGGCACCCAGCTACGCCTTAGCACTGCTTTTCACCCTCAGACTGATGGACAGACAGAGCGGACTATCCAGACTTTAGAGGACATGCTGCGAGCATGTGTTCTGGATTTCAGAGGATCATGGGTACGACACTTGCCTTTAGTAGAGTTTGCCTACAACAACAGTTTTCACTCTACTATCGGCATGGCTCCTTTTGAGGCTTTGTATGGAAGACCATGTCGTTCACCCTTATGCTGGGCAGAGGTTGGTGAGACTGGTACTCTTGGACCAGAAGTAGTGCAGAGCACCACGGAGAAAGTCCAGCTAGTGCGGGAGAGGATGAAAGCAGCTCAGGATCGGCAGAAATCTTATGCTGATCGTCGGAGGAGGCCCCTGAAGTTCGAGGTAGGAGATCATGTGTTTTTGAAGGTTTCCCCTCAACGGGGGCAGCGGAGGTTCGGAAAGGGGAGTAAGCTCTCCCCTAGGTTCATCGGACCTTTCGAGGTGCTGAGGCGAGTTGGCGAGGTAGCATATCAGCTGGCCCTACCACCTCAGTTGGAGAGGGTCCATGACGTCTTCCATGTCTCCCAGCTTCGTCAGTACTTACATGATGACTGTCATGTCATCAACTGGGGAGAGCTAGATGTGGGAGGAGACGCGACCTTCGAGGAACGGCCAGTCAGAATCGAGGATCGCAAGGAGAAAGTGCTCCGTGGAAGAACCATCGGCCTGGTTCGTGTGTTGTGGAGACATGGCGGCCTCGAAGAGAGTACGTGGGAGAGGGAAGCACAGATGCGTGCCCAATACCCCGAGTTGTTCTGAGCTTTGAACCTTTGGTGCCTGTTGTGACAGAACGTTTGACCTTTTTGGCTATGAAATGTGCTAGTTCTTTTCCTCTGTTATGTGTGGAAAGCCCCGGCTAAAGGGAAGGGGAAACCCGACCCCTAATCAGGACACATTAAGGTGGATGCGATTAAACCCGTGCGGGCGAGTCAGTGCCGCCCAAAGCGGATAATATCTTGACATGGGGGAGGGGAACTCCCCAAACCCACATGACCGGGCGGTTTGGCGTGGTATGTTGCTTGGTTCTTGACAGGGAGTGTTTTCAATTAGCGGGGGTCCACTCCTAAGAGGTATCTTCGAAGATGGTTGTTCGGATCCTCTCTTTCCTTCTGGTTTGTTTTGATTCTCGGGGACAAGAATCGTTTAAGAGGTATCTGATGTGATAACCCAGACCCCCCTTGGTCCCTTCCTTTGCCAAAAATCCAGATTCCTTGCGGGGTACCGATCGGTGAGACCGATCGGTGAGACCGATCGGTGCGACCAATCGGCGAGACCGATCGGTGAGACCGGCCGACATCGCCCAGCCTTGCCAAGTTGTTCCAGTAACGTTCCTTTTTTCGCAAATAGGGTTTTAAACCCTATTCTGCCCTGTTAAAAACATCTTGGAAATTCGAAACGCGCACAAAGGTTTTTAATTAAATGCTTCATTAATTCATGAGTCGGTTTAAACCACCCAGCACCTTTAATGATGGGTCATGCCGCGTGGTCAACCCACGACTTCCACGTTTTACGCGGTTTCCCGTTTTCACCTTAACCGTCCCCGGATCTTATAAATTAAGGGTTAGGCCGTGGTTTTCCCCTTCTTCGACCGTGGCTCTTCTGGTGCATCGGGACCGCCGCGTCGTTATCCGTAAAATTCCGCGCCCCCGGCCTAGACGTCGTTTATCTATCAACAAGTAGGGAATTTCTCTCGTCTCTCACTTTTGTGTATCATGCGGGGTGGGCGTTACTTTTGTTCCTATGGAATTGGTTGAACCAAACCCTAATGAAGATAATAAACGAAGTTCTAGAGGAAGAAGGGGAAGGGGTTGTGATCATTGTTATGCTTTATCTTGAATCATCCTTTTTGCTGTGCTGGTTCATGTTTTCTGAAAATTGAGGCCGTTGGTGGTCGTTGTGTGTGCACTGTTGAATCCCCTCGTGATGTTTTAAATGGGTTGCTGAAATTGTAAACTCCTGCTGTAAATTGGTTAACCACTATATCCGGCTGAATAATTGAAAGCACCAGGATCGGCCCTTCTGTGATAACTCCCGGTTAGAACACACGGAATTTGAAATCATGGAGTGTGTTAAATCTTTAAATCACAAAAAAAAAACCCCTGGCTTGTGTTGGTAGTAGTTGTTGGTTGTTTTCCATTCGGGCCGTTTGCTGGAAATGTGGGAGGGGATGGGTTTCCCCGTTCTTTTTATACTCTCGGTGGCTGTGTGAATTTGGGGGATGGGACCTCCTGTTGGTATGATTTCAGTGGTTGTGAGTTTTTATCACAAATTGGGGAGAGATCCTCTGTTGGCAGAACCGGGTGTGAGTGTTTTGGTTGATCTATGCTTTGACGTTTTCCTTGGTTATGCTTATGGTAGTTGCCCAGTAGTGCTTAAAATTAATTAAACATTTGACTGAACGTGAAACAAGAATGGGACAAATGGTTTGTGGGCAAGGGTCGTGAATTTTTGACTCAGACGTTGTGGCGTTGTGTTCTGTAGGTTGGCTAGGAAAACCTAAGTTTTGGGTGACTGTTTGTTACCTATATCAATACTTGTAGCTTTGTGTTTCTTATTCGCGCCCCACCCAAGTTGAGCACTTAGCGCCGAACACCCCCATTTATGGGGGAAGGGTGTTTTTCCCAACACTATCCTTAGTGGCTGGTTATTAGCTCCTTTTCTGCTCCCTTTCCCGGATAGCCCAAGTACCTTCGGGCAGGCTGTGATGGCCTAAAGTCCATTATTAGCCCAAGAATCATCGGTCAGGGTGTTGTGGTGATTGGCCAGGTGTGTGCGGCAGGTGGTTTCCCAAGTGTCTTCGGGATGAGGCTCAGGTGTCTTCGGGCGTGGCAGTGGATCCTTTAGCTCAGGTGTCTTCGGGCGTAGCGGTGGTTGTTCTGGCCTAAGTGTTTGCAGGCATGGTTACATGTGACAGTTGAGGCCCAGGTGTGTGCGGGCGGGATTTGGCAGTGGGACTGCGGTGAGAATGGCGGGATTGGTCCGATGCGTAGGATGTCTCAATAACCAGTGGGAAAGTGGCGCGGGGTACCCAAACATCGATGTGCTCTTATATATATATTACCTGACTTGCGTTATTTGGGGAGCGAGCCTGGGTGAGGCCTGGGATGGATAGTTTGCCTTGTAAGGTGTTTGGTTTAATCTTTTCTCACGGGACTTTAGTACGTTCCCCCACTTGTGCACGAGAGTCTTGGTTTTTCCTACTGAGTGTACTTGTATGCTCATACTACGTATATAAAACTGCTTTCAGGTTTCCAGGAGGACTTCGGGGATCACGCAGGACCTTACTAGCTCGGACTTTTGGAGCAGTTGCAGTTGTTTCTCTCTTCTTTTTGGTACTTACCTTGTAGTCATCTTTTGCACTTTGTGGCTTTCACTTTTGAAACATGCATGTGGGAATGGTTTACTTTTGGCTTTACTTTTCTTTCTACCTTGGTGTTGTTGGGTTTTCTCCTCCTTATCTTTCGATCCTATAAAATAAAAAGGGTAATGCCTTCCATTTGCGATAATTTCCTATACCCTTGGTGCTAGTCGCCACTCCGGGACCTATTGAAGGCGGGTTTCGGGGGTCATTATCTCTCCTTCAACTTAAAGAAGGAAGGGCATGGCAATCTGCTGACCCTTCCCTCCTTTTTGGTGAAGGCGGGTCGTGACAATTTAATTGAAATGAAAAAAATTCATATTCTGAGTAATAATAATATATTAATATCTATTTTTGATATATTGTTTTTAAGTGATCGATTTTTTTATGAATAGTAAAAAATATTGATTTTTGTAAATACTAGCACTTTTATAATAAAATAATGATTTATAGGTTTATGAAACCATTATTATATATATATTTTATATTTAATAAGTAATATAATTAATATTAAAAACAATGTAGGAATTTTAAGACAAATGTTTATCAATTTTTAAAACACAGGTAATACTAAAAAATAAAAAGGGTTTTTATGTTCTTATATTAAAAATAAGACAACAGCATTTTTAGAAATTAAATATAAATAATTTTTTTATATTTGAGATAAAAATGTAATAATTACATAATTTTATCAATTTAATATTTATTTATATAGAAAAATTTGTATGATTAGTGTTAATTATTGAGATAATTGTAAAGCTATTTTTCATTTATAATTGTTTTATTAATATCAAATTGATTTTACATAATAAATAAAATTGATATAAATTATTTTGTTACTAGAATATTAAGTTTAATTATACATATAATAATATTAACAAACATTCAATTTTAAGTCAATAAAAACTATTACTAAAGAACACATAATAGTTAGAAGTCATTTTTCAACAAAAAATGTTTTTTATATATTATATAATATTTATTATATTCTATAATATAAACAATGATTTTTTCATATTGATGAATTTATTTAGATTAAATGGATATTACATTTATATTTATTTTTTAATTTTTTTTAATTGTGGTATCCTATTATTTTTAAATTAAATATAATTTAATTAGTTAAAAAATCGGAAAGCATGTTAAAAATCCAATAATATATAAAAAAATTGCTAGAATAGACATTTATAATGTT
This sequence comes from Viscum album, assembly GCA_963277665.1. Lineage (NCBI taxonomy): Eukaryota > Viridiplantae > Streptophyta > Magnoliopsida > Santalales > Viscaceae > Viscum > Viscum album. The sequence goes on along the minus strand of OY728146.1, from coordinate 1,506,318,167 downwards.
TGAAAAAATAGTGGAATCAATTGGAGGGGTTTTTCTTGCACAATATCTCCCCAAACTACATTATTTTATAATTTAATAGTTATTGAATAAGGAATAGTATATTTAATTCATGGAATGTAATGGGTTATCCAAAAACTACCTTTTTATTAAATTATAAAATGGGATCCTTTCCACCACACTATGGTTACACATAAGATTATAATTTCCATAGAAAATATTCCAAAACTACCTCTCATTTAATCAATTTTTTGATCCAAAATCCCTTGGTTTATATTTGTTAACTCAAGAACCTTACATTCAAGGAAATCTCTGAGGATCAAGTTTCCAATGTAACTATTACCTTCTTCCAATATTTTTATCCATTTTCTATCTGTTGAAAATATTTTATATCCATAAAAATATAATGAAATATTATTAATAATAATACTAAAATGTTGTTATATTTATTTAATAACCATTATTTATCCATTTCCATCTGTTAATAAAATCAAAATTATCATTAGTTCTTTCCATGAACTACATACTATACAAAGCTATATATACTATTTTGAAACACTTAAACTTATGGAAGGTCAAAAGGATATAATGGATTAATAAATATTATATCAATAATATAAATATTATTTTCATATGTAAAATTATAATCTACCAACTTTCCCTCTAATTCATTGTGAAATGGAATCTTTAATCTTGCATATGTGTCAATTATCTTGTCCATGAGAAAAGAGTTTAATTTTCCTCAACACCCATCATTATTGGATTTTAAAATTTATCATATATATATATATATATTCCATAACAATATAATTCTTTTGGATTTTATGGAAATATTTTAAAAAACATTGTATTATTGTAAACCGACATAAATATTTCTGATCAAATTAACATAACAACCCCATGTAAAAAACATAAGAGAAAACTATATTAATATATATATATATATATTGATATAATAGATGAATATGTGGTTTTATAATATATCTAATTGTCATAATTTAATTTTATAGGGTATGAATTGCAAGTGCATTTCATTTCTGGACATGAGATACGGGTTTTCATTTCAATTATCTTCACAATGTTATGATTAAATGTTTTTAACAAATTTCATATTAATGTGGATTATATAGATTAAAATATTGTATTTTAGAAAAATATGTTAATTAAATCATGATATTTATATACCCATATAATTTTCTTTCTTCCAATTACTTTTAGTTCATAAACTAATAATTCGTAATTATTTTATCTAAAAAATTCATACTTTGAGGAATATGTTCTCTAATGCACCTAGTTGAATATAAATGGGGTGAATAGGACCAATTGGATATCTAATATTTTTAATTATTCTTAATAAAGGCGTTTTTTCTTAAAATTAAATCTCTATCTCATTCAAAGAGTTTTTATTATAATGATTCATAATATGTAAGGGTTCCTCTTAAATCTCTCTTTAATGAGGCATGATTTGATATTATACTCTAAGCCTTATTTTAATAGTGTGACTACTTCCCCTATGACTTATAATATCATAAATTATTTTCCCAATTTAAAAATAAACTTCCATTAATTTCCTTGTTTTCATATGTCTGTGATTTATGTCTTTCGAAAAATATAATGGGTTAACCTAACTCAATGAACATTCTTAATCTGGTATTTTTCTCATTGAGTTTCAACATTCATTACATATAGTATGCCCTATTCATATATTGGGAGGTCACTATTGACTCCAATATTCCTTATTAATGTGTTTGAATCCTTTAAAAATAATATATGTTAATAATAATTCAGATCCATTTAAATGATGGTTTTCCCTACATTCTTATAATTTCCCTTATCTCATTTGTTCTCTATTTTAATGGTAAACCTAATTATGGGTTATCTCACCCGGTTCACATAATTCCATTATATTCAATTTCAAATTAAATTTCATCAACTCTAATTCAATTTTGGATTTTATCATATGTATTTTAAATTTTTTTTCCTTCCTTGACATTTTTTTGGATCTTTTGTACCTCATTAATGACATATTAGTTACACATTCTCTATAGTTTTCTCTATTTGTAAAATATTATTATAATGTAACAATTATATTTTTGGTATACATATCCCTTACATATATAAATAGAAAAAATAATGTTTCCTTTTTTGGGTTATACATGTATTGCTTCCATTATAAATTTTACTTTTATGTAAATGGATTTAAGGTAACTTTCGTATTTCTTACCTCGTGTTGATAATCACCCACAACTTATTTTTAAACAATGAAAAGATTTTAAAACCATAATTTTTTTATTTACAAACCACCAGTTAAAATATTAATATATGTTAATTAATATTTTCTTTCAATATTTTAAAATATCCATTAATTTTTTCATAGTAATTTACCCATGTGTTACTCTTTCATTCTTTCTTTTCAAAGACCCTTATATTGAATTGTCAATATTAGAAATTCGTTTTTGAGATCTCTATTTCATTTCTTCAAATATGAACTTCTTAAATTATTTAAATAATATTTTTAATAGAAATAGTTATTATTCATCATTCAGTTATTCCTTGAATAATAATTATGAAACCCACTACCTTAATGAAGGGTTTGATCATGATTATGATTTATTTATTGAATATTTTCATAATGTTGCATGAATATGCATGATTTTATTTTATGTGATTGTTTTTTGTTGGTTTATATATCCCTATAATATATTTTATAATGTCTTATGACTAATTAAATGTTTTAAGAGGGATTAGGGAGTTAACCAAATCCACTATGGGACTTTGTGAACATTATGATGATGATATTGGGATTTACCCTTGATATGTGTCTTTTATATCATGTTTTATATTGTTGATACAGGTTTAAGTTCTCATGATGTCATTACCTTATTATTATTTTTCATTATTATGATAAACCTTTTTATGATATCTTTTTATTCTTATTCACTCTCACGTTATTCAATATTTTAATTTTTATTACCTTACGTGGATTTATAGCTTACCCTTTCCCTTAATTTTTTTCCAAGATATATGATGCAGTTTTAAAAGTTATATTTGAGGTAGGGAACAATTTGTAGTTTCAAATAAATATAATTGTATGTTATTTAATTTTATGTATTTCTCTTCTAAAAATCCAAAAATAAATTATACATCTTGATCCGTATTGTGTATTTTATTGGGAAAAAATCTATGAATACTTAAATAATATCTATTTAAGGCATTATTACTCATAATAGGGGACTTGGTTTTGTACTTATACATAATGATAATGATATGTTCTATATATAATGGATGTTAAGTACTCATGATAATAACTATCTAACATAATATCTTCATTTTTCATTCGTTATCATTTCATTGATGATATAAAGACATTATCTCTAAGGTGAAATGTGTAATATATACATTAATAATAAGAATCTTAAATTCATATTTTTAATGAAATAGATCAAAATGAGGCTATGTTGTTTATACTAGATACTGAAGAATTATTATTTCACAAAACAAAACCACTTTGGAAAGACATATAAGTTAGAAGATACATTAAAAAGGAAATATACTAGGGTCAGAACTAAAATGAGGATTAATAAGGATCCTCTGAGCATGAATTTAGAAAATATGGATATTGGAATTATTATGGAGGAGGAAACATCAAAAAAATTTAATTTATTTCAAAAACTTGTTTATTGAAAAATATAAATCTTTCTCAAACTAATGATGAGAATTTTCAAGAGAATATTAAAGCTGTGATTGAAAGTACATTAGAATAATTTTTTAATAAATTTAGTAATATGAATTTTGGAAAGGTGATATGTGATCCATATATACTTGAGCTAATAATGTAATTATTATATGATTCACCTTAAATTAATTTTTATATAAACCCTATTACCACCAAGATATATATGGATCTAAATGATCATTTTTAGTAGGGATAATATGATATGGGAAATTGTTGATTATGTCTCTAGATTCTAGTTTTTCAATAGGTAAATATTGATATAAAACATTATAATGGAATCATTAAACCTCTATAGGGTCATATATGTAATGTAATGATATTATTAAATTATGTTTCCTTGGACTACCAGAGAACCCAATAAATAATGATTTTATATTAGTTATTATTGATAACCTTATAAAATTAACACATTTTTTCATTGTAAGAAAATAATTATCTTATGGGAGCCTCATGAAGCTCTATATTAATGAATTCTTATTACCTCATGGTGAACGTATATCAATCAGTTCTTACCATGGTCCATAATTAAAATAAAAAATATTCAATATTACTCATAATGATCAAAGCTTCATCTGAGCATCGCCTATCATACTCAAATTGAAGGACAATCTAAAAGTATTATTCAGTCATTTGTATAGATGATAAAGTTTTGATCACATTACCTTAATGTTTTTTATGATAATTTTTTTTAACTTTAATTGATTATTCCAATTATAATAGCTTTCATTCATGTTTTAAAATGGAAGAACATTAATAATTATATGGTAAGAGATATCGTACAACATATTTTTCTTAAGAAGTCAGTTAAAGGATGATTTAAGGCCCATAACATGTTAAGGATACAACAAAAAGGTAAATACTATTCATACCTATATTGATTTATCTCAAAGAAGGAAAAAATCAATTTTTTTAGAACAAATAAATATTTGGAATTAGAAATTGGAGATTTCATGTTCTTCAATGTAACCTCACGGTAGGGGGTTATAAGGTTTGTTCTAAAAGGAAAACTAGAACATAAGGAGATCAAACCTTATGAAATTCATAAAATTAATAAGGATATGAATTAGTATTTTTAATTTCCACATAGCCTATCTAATGTATGTGATTTTTTCATAAATAATTGTTAAGGATGTATATGAATGATCCAATGAAAGTGCTCACCTCAGAAGAAATAAAATTGTGACCCAGTTTATCTTACTGTGAAGATCATATATAGATTCATGATACTGGAGAATACTTTTTTAGTATTGAAATATTATCGTTTAAAAGTAAATTTATAGAAACAAAAAAATAGAAGAAGAAATATGGGAACATACGTATTATATAAATAATTACAACAACCTTTTGTTTAAAATGCAATATCTATGATAATATCTTGGATGAAAATTTTGAAAGAGAGAAGAAGGTAACACAAGAGATATAATTATAGTAATTGAAAATTTTATTTTTATAAAACTATTATTCAATTTATATTTAAATATTTTATGGAAAAAAATTATAATTTTATAATATGAATAGGTGTTTTGAAATTATTATGTCAAAATAATCCTAAAATAAATATATAATATTTCCCCATACAAATAAGATGTTTTGAATAAGCCAATGGAGTATTTTATTAATACTCATTGTTTCTCTACAAATATTTTTATAAATTATAAAATTAAATATTATTTTATATTTAATTTTATAAAAATAAATACAACATCATTTGGTAGTAAAATGGATATTTTATTAATAAATTATTTTAAGTACACAATAATTTTCAATTTTTACTAATTAAAATAATATCAAATTTTGAATGATTTACGAGAATTGTATATGTACTAAATAAAAATATATGAATTTAAATTCCGAAAATGATGATAAATAATTTTATAGTTATTGTAATATAATTTTTTTCCTTAAAAAATTTAATGAAAAACAATATATCATCACTTTTTACAGGTTTATTTTTTAAAATTAATTTAAATATATTATATGAAGGGATTTGGATATTAAAATCAATATTTGTATTCATTAAGTGAAATTTTATATAAAAATATCATTTATTTTTTTCATTATAACAATTAATAATGGGAAAAACTAGTTTTCATCGTTATGATTAATACAGGTTTGACAAAAATTAATCTTAACATATATCTTCTAAAATGACCTAAAAAATATCCAAATCATACTATTTATGTTTATTTCTACCCTATATAATATTTACATATAATATATATATATATATATATCCATTTTTCAAATAATGGAATGAAATAATATTTTAAAACTATATACTATTACAAGTGTCCCACCCACCTCACTTATAAATGGTCACCTATGCCCCACACTTATTTACTCCTATTGATATATTTATCACAAAAAACCCATAAAAAATAAATACCTAATATTTTTTACTTGTTTTATTAGTTTTTATTTTCACAAAAAGTCCATCGATTTGGTCTTTAAGAGGATATGCAAATGAGATTTTCAAATAATAGTTGGCCATCCTAATCAAACACATTCATTTTCATTATTCTCTTACAACCCATACATTATTTCATAATGATAAACATATAATAAAAATTTATTTCTCATAAACTGATATGACATCCTTATAAATTCATAATATTTATTTGACTCCTTCTCCATAAAATGGGAAAAAACGCATCGCTCATGTGTATAGTGGATAACCACCTCACGAACTGATCTATTTTTTCCATCAACACCTCACATATATAATCATAATAATAGAAATAATGAATATTAATTATAAATTTGTCATAATAGTGATTAATAATATTTATTATTCCATATAAATTCATATTATTTCATAAATAAAAAATATATAAGGAATATTTTTCATACTTATGGACTACCCCCTCCATGACATGATATAATACATTTTTTATGTATGATTTTCATAGAGAATTTTAAATATATATATCTAAGAAATATATATATATATTTATATATATACAGTATTTATAACATGAATATAATTTAATATGTGATTAAACTATAACCAATTCATAAGAAATCTTAATTTTGTAATGAAACATGAATGATAAAACTAAACAATTGACACATAAAACTAAGATAATAACAAAATATTGTTAATGAACGAGTGGTAAGATATTATAAGTGGTTAATATGTTTTATTATAAATATTTATGTGGTTTTTTGTTTATATATGAAAATCAAAAAAATTTATATAGTATTTTAAAGAACATTAAACAATGTAGAAGCTTGAGGAAAGGGATTTTATTTCAATTTCCACTCCATTTAGACCATTTTTGTTATATACAAATATTTTAATTTTTGTGAAATATATAACTCATATTAAATTTGTATAACATGAATTTAAATTTATTCATTATAATAAATGTTTCAATTAAATATTAATATCACAATGAGGATTTAATTTCATTTTTACGAAAGTGCTGTTAATTTTTTTTACAAGTTATTTTTTCAGATTTCATAAAGACTTATTATAAAATAACCTTCATAATACCACTAAATTTTTTTATCCTATATATTTTTAAATATATTACTTGTTTTATTCTATCTTTTCCTCTCTATTTTCCTTCTATCAATAAAAAATGTTTACCTTATTTCATTTTTTAATCGGGTCAATTTTCTTTCCATATACATTTATTTCAAAAAGATTTTAAAAATTACCTTTATATTAAAAAAATGGTTTATTATGTAAATTTATTGTAATTATTTATACATTAAAGGGATTTAACGGAATATTTTAAATTTTTTGATAGAGGTTCATCTTTGAATTTCTTTATAAAAAGTCATAAAGTGTAACAACCGAATCATTTATTAATTAAAATTACTCATTATCTATTTAAGTTTATTTTTATGTAAAAAGTTTATATAAAACATAAGAAATAACTTTGTTTTATGTTCTATTATTTTAAAATAACATTATGAATTGTTACAGTTTCTAATATATTTGTGGAAAAGTTATCACATGATTATTATAAATCTAGGGCTTTAACAAATCTAATTTACTCAGAAAAAGTAAGTGATTGGCTCACCTAGTATAATTGCTCCATACGAAGCCCATTTCTCATATCCTTGAAGAGAGGTAGTTTCAGTGGGATTCTCTCTTGACCGAGCCCATGTCGAGCTTGAATTGATTAATCTAGAATGGAACAGACTAAGGGAGAAGTTGATGTTAATAGAGACTACCACCTGAATGATGTTATCTGAAACACCCGAAGAGTTTTTCACCATCACACATCTTACCCTTAGTTATTATATGGGTGTTATAAATGGTTTTGTAACAAGACCCTATCATTATTATTATGTGAATTATTTTTTATTGAATAAATAATATACATTCATTTTATTATTATTACATTATAAGTGGTTGATAAAGCCCAAATAGAATTTTTAGATAATACTAAAATTCAATTGAGAAATGTATTTTGAGGAATTAATGGTTTTTTAATAAAATAATATTTTAATAAAATATTCTTAGTAAATTTATAATTATTAAATATAAATTATATTATAATTTCTATGAATACAATTGTAATTTTTATTAAGGTTTGAAAAATATTTTTTCAAAACACATCAATTTTTAGTAAATGACGATTTTATTAAAATGGAAAATTAACATATTTAAAACACTATATAGACAAAAAAAATATTATATTTGGAATCAAGATGTGAATATTATGCAACGGCTATGTTTTCATAATTTTTTGATGCAGTCGAATTTTGGGTAAAAATTAAATACCAAATAAATATATAATTTGTTTTATGAAATCTTAATGACCAAATAAAGATGTAATAAAATAAAAAAATATGGTATATTCGTCTAATATATATTTTCCTTTAAAATATTGTGATTTTATATTTTTTTGATCAATTTTATAATGCGTTAGTGGACCCTCCAAGACTTATAAAATATTTTAACATTCAAAAATGATTTCATTGAAAGTGTGACTCACTTCCCAATACGAAATCCTCAAATTTTAATATTTTCGGTTGTGTTCCTTATAAAATAATGTATAACTATCCCCTTTTTCCAAAACCATTGGAAAAACCCATGGTATGGTTTTTGGTTTTTATTAGTTTAATGTGTAGTGTCCAAAACCGAAATAATAAAGAATTCAATATCATTTCCTATATAAACCCACCCATCCTCCCATTCCTCAACACTCAAACCATTTGTAGATCCTCCATCTTCTATACCATATACCATATAGTCCTCAAAATTCACCCCCAATCTCCTAATATGCCTCCCCAAAACATTGTGATCACACTTCCAAGTAAGGGATCCTCACTTTCTTTTTTTCCTTATTTATGTCCATGTTTCCTTATATTGTTGTACCCTTTTATTTTAAATTACAAATTTTGGGGTGTTATTCTTCTCCTCCCCATAATTCCATCCTTATTTTGTTAATTATGAGATACCTCTTTCTCTATCTCATCAATCCCTCCCAAGTACACATGTTCCCATGCATAAATTCCATAAGGGATTTATAAATTTTTATTTTTTGTCCAATATTCTTTATATTATTATAACATTTTATTTTCAATTAAAAATGTTGTGGTATGCTTTTTCACCTCTCCCATACTTATATAATTATGATTTCAGGATGAGAGACCTCTTTCTCTCTCATTAATCTCTCCCATGTGCACATGTTACCATGCCAAAATTTCATAAAAGTTATTTTATTTCTCCTCTTTCTTCATGTTTATTTATTATGTAATGCATTCTATGTCCAAATTCCATGTATTGGGATATGTATCTATATAACCCCATTACTATCCATTTCATTTAAAAATTATTATATACCCATTTCTCTATCATCAACCATTTTTATTAATTTTTATGTCATGTCGTTATGCTGCCAAAATTGTAACACAATTTACCAAGATGAAACCATTGTGTATTGAATACCATACCCATTTCTCAATCAATGGTATTCAATGTTATGCACATATACCTATAGAATGGTACATACATCTACATATTCTACATTATTTAATTTTATAATATCTTTTGATGTTTAATGATTCAATGTTATATGATCCATGTGTCACATTTATGAATGAAACGAAATGTTTATAAAGGGTGCCCTCGGATAGCGCTTCAATGAAATGGGTATTGCTGAAAATCATGATACGCCATGTGATATAAATTTTTACTCATGATACATCAAGTGAAATTAGGTTTTACTCATGATAATTCAACTTCCATGAGGTTTTACTCATGATCCATGTGCAATGACTCTTGGCTCATTCTAATATCATGTTTAATGTTGTTACCTCATTTCCATGTTTTGGAAATCACGCTATATCAGGCATTTATGTTCATATTTATCTTTTTCTCCATTGATATGACTATGTAATAATATGTAATATATTATTCCTGTTATGCCTTATTTACTCCCTTACTGGGCTTTATAGCTAACCCTTTTCTTATTTGTGTCCTCAGGTCATCCCCTGAAATGCTATGTACGAAGGAATGTTGTGGCCATGTAAAATATGTTTTCAATAAATATGATTTATTTTATGTCTAAAGTTTTCATGTAATTTTCTTCACATACCATGAACTAGACCTATCCATCCTCAGAGATGTATTAAGTGAAATTATATGTAATAAATCATGTTATTGTTTGTAATAAAGAAAAGGATTGTTATATTTGGTATCAGAGGATGGGTTTAGTTAGTTTTAGGATTAGGATTATCAAACCATAGTTAATGCCTTATGGATAAAACTATTTATAAGAATAACATCCCTAAATTTTCGTAGGTATATATTAAGTGGTTTATCATTCAAATATATCCATGTCTAGATAAGAACATATAGAGGTGGCTCTGGCATAGATGCATCTTGGCGTAAATCCCAAAACACCACTTTGAGCTAGTCACAGACGAGAACGAGTCCATGAAAATGGTCCTTGATTCATTCTTGGCTCGACACTCCTACCAGATATGTACGAACCATTATTAAGGGAGTAAAAAATCTTGTAAGAATATACGTTAGGATATAGATCATGGATAACATATATTGAATCCAAGAAATTTATATATTATGGAGATAAATGTAATTTATGAGTAATCACTTTAATATCATTGGATTCCCCTATACATGTTAAAATGTTTAAGATAATCATCCGTTTTTTCCTTTTATTAGATCCCATGGCCGTTAATATAAGGAATATGGCTAACAAATGATTTCAAGGGAAACATGATGAATTCCCAATGAGATTCCCAATAAAATGGGAGCTCAAGTAGGACATATCATGATTATTCCAAACCATATATCAGAAATCACAATTAACAATTGGTACATTTTTTAATGACCATGGAAATAAAGGAATATGAAGATGACATCTCATGGAAGACCATTTGTTAAAGTTGATAAGGGGAAGAATACCGAATTTCTATCATTAGACAAGTGTGGAAAGAGGAGCACAGGGAAATGTCACTAAAGGACTTAGAAGTGTTTTTTATGTTGAATGGAAGGGCACAACTATCCTTTTTCCATTCTAAAATGGATAATGATATGGATAGAATCAAAGATCCATCTATGGTATATTATATTGTTCAATGCTAAAAATGCGGTGAAGTTAGGCATTACACAACTCAACTATCTTTTTCAAGGGCTGAGAATCATGATGAGCATCAATAATCAACATGATCAAGGGAGTATGATAATTCCTTTTCCAATATGGATAATGATTGATGAATCACTTCTAACCCCTATATTAATATATTGTATGTTTTTATGTAATTAAATTCACATCATGTTACTATATCTTTTATGTTTTCTAAGAACATTGATTCCCCAGAAGAAATGATATTAAATCATTAGGGAAAAACTTTTATTAATGATGAATCACATGTTGAATTTTGAGGAAATGTTATTCTCTAAATATTTATAAGTATCTCATAGATGGAATTTGTGTAAAAAAATGAGTCATCATCTATGCCTCAAGGGAGTTGAAAATTCATGAGCAATACAATCCAGCACATGATCTAGAGTTGGCTGTAGTAATATTCACATTAAAAATTTGGTGACATTACATCTTTGGGGACAAGTGTGAATTATATATTGATCACAAAAGCCTCAAGTATATATTCACACATAAATAGGTGAACATGCACCAACGAAGATGGTTAGAGATGATCAAAGACAATGATGGCACAATCCATTACCACCTTGGGAAAGCCAACAAGGTGGAAGATGCTCCATGTGGAAAGGAACCAGTGATTCTATCATTGATGAGAACTGAAAATAATACAATATTCTTATGTTTGAAGAATACATAAATAGTAATCATATATAATGTAATGTCGTAAATCCTTTCACAAATAATTGCTCAACCTTACCTTTTGAAATGGATAAAGGATGCTTAAAAGGATGATGTGGGTATTTTGAAAAAAGTGGAAACTATTAGAAAAGGTAAACTCTCGTAGTTTAATGTTAATTAGGAAGGAATTGTGAGGTCATTGTTAATAATATGTGTTCCCTCAAATAAAGTGCTAAAGAATAAACTTTTGGATGATGTACATTGTCTGAATTTCATCATTCACCCAGGAAACACAAAGATGTATCGAGATATGAGAGAGAATTAATGGTGGTATGACATGAGGAATGATATTTCTGATTATACATCAAGGTGTTTGGTATGTTAAAATGTATATCCTGAGATTCAGAAGTCTAAGGGGATGATGTAACAATTACCAATACCAACGTAGAAATGGGAGAACATCACCATGGACATTATCCACAGACTTCAGAATACATCGAAAGGAAATAATGCTTTCTGAGTTTTTTTGGATCTTCTTACAAAGAAAATGCACTTCATTAAAATTTGAGAGAATTTCTCATTAGATCTACTAGCACAAATATACATCATATAAGTGTTACGGCTGCATGGAGTATTAGTGTCGATTATGTCTAATCTGGATCCAAGATTCACCTCAAATATCTAGAATAGTCTCCAATATGTTTTAAATACTGAGCTGAACATTAGTACTTATTAACGTCCTGAAACTTATGGTTAATCTTATTAGCCAATACCAACACTTGTGGACATGTTGAGATCATCCTCAATGGACTTCAAAGGAGTGTGGGATCAACATATTCCTTTGGTTGAGTTCTCTTACAATAACAGTTTGCACATAAGCATCCAAATGGATCCTTACGATGCCCTTTATGGGAAGAGGTGCAGAACATCGGAAGGTTGGGATGATGTTCGGCATAGAAAACTCCTAGGTCTTCAAATGTTCAAAGAAATGGCATAGAAGGATAATACCATCCAACATCACATTAAAATTTATCAGAGTTTACAAAATAGCTATACTGATAATCATCGATGAGACCTATAGTTTGATGTTGGAGACATGGTATTACTCCACATATTATTATGGAATAGAGTTATAAGATTTGGGAATAAGTGAATTCTTAGTCCAAAGTACAACATCCATTTTTAGGTCTTTGATCAGATTGGAGTTGTGGCCTAGCGACTAGCACTCCCATTGAACCTATCTCATGTTTATGATGTATTCCATGTAACACTCTTGAGGAAGTAGATACCTATACCATCACATGTACTCAATCCAATTTTTGTATCGTTGGATAATTAATTATCCTATAATGATAATCCGGTGAATATCATAGATCATAGAGAAAACTTTCGATGAAATAAGACATTTCCCCCCATGAAGGTGTTGTGACGAAATCAAAAGTTAAATGAAGTAATATGGGAATCTGAATAAGTTATGAAACAATGTTACAAACATCTGTTCTAGTGTCGGAAAATGATGTTTTGAGGGTGAAATTTGTTAGTGGGAGAAGATTGGAACAACCAAAACTTTTATTAATGAAAATTCATCATAATCTTATTAAATGTATTAATACGTAAAACGTTTATATAAAAATATACACTTACGGGGTAATATGTTTTTGGATTTTAATATACCTTTATGAACTTTTTTCATTTGTAATATAGTCTTTGAATAATGATAAAATGATTTTTATAAATATAGGGCTTTAACAAATACAATTTACCTAGAAAAAGGAAGTGATGGCCTCACCCAGTATAATTACTCCATATGAAGCCCATTTTTCAGAGTAGGAAAAGGAGGTTGCATAACTAGGATTCACTCCTGACCAATCCCAAGATGATCTTAATCACATTTAAGCATCTAATGGAACCACCTACAAGAGAATTGGATGTTGACAGGGATTACCACATGAGTGATGTATTCCAAGACACCCCAATAGTTGGTCCCCATCGCACACCATATCCTTATGTCATATGAGGGTGTTAGAAGTGGTTTTGTAACAATACCCTAACACTATTATTATGTGCATTATTTTTGAATTGAATAAATAATATACATTCATTATATTATTGTTATTTTGTAAGTGATTTTTAAATAACAAATAGTAATTTTAGTTAATATTTATATTTAATTTAGGAATATATTTTGATGAATGAATGTATTTTTGAATAAAATAATAATTTAATAAAATATTATTACTAAATTAATTTTTATTAAATAAAAATTATCATATTATTTTTATAAATAAAATTGTAATTTTAATTAATGTTTGAAAACTACTTATTTTTAAAAACCTTCAATTTTCAATAAATACATATTTTTATTTTAAAATTGGAAATTCATATATTTAGAAAATTATTTAGAAAAAAAAAATTTATTTTGGGAAACATGACGTATAAATTATCCAATTGTGAATGTTTCATAATTTTTTGAGGTAGTAAATTTTTTGGTTAAAAATGAAATACCGAAGAAATATATAATCAGTTTATTGACATACTGATGACCGAATAGTGATGTATTAAAATACCAAAATAGGTATATTCAGTGATTAAATGTTTTAAATTTAAAATATTTTGATTTTATATTTGTTTGACTAAATTTATAATGCCATAGTAGACCCTCTAAGACTTGAAAAATATTTTAACATTTTACAAAGATTTCCTTGAGAGTGTGACTCACCTCCACATAGGAAAACCTACTATATTAATATGATAGGATCTTAAACTTATAAAATATTATATTTAAATCCAATTTTTTAGATACCATGGAAAAAATCCAAGGAATGTTTTTGTGTTTTTTATTAGATTAATGAGTAGTGTCCAAAACCTATATAATAAAGAATTTACTCTCATTTCTTATATAATCCCACACAACCTCCCATTCCTCTTCACTAAAATTATTTGGATCTAGAGAAATCTCTTCCTCAAAATCCCTAGTGTCCTCCAAAGTCGACCCCAAGCTCCTAATAATCCTCTCTCAAGCCTTTGGGATCACACTTCTATATAAGGGATCCTCATTTTCCTTCCCTCCTTATTTATGTCCAAGTTTCCTTACATTATAATTCCCATTTATATTCAATTAAAATTGTAAGGGGTATGATTTATCACCTAATCATTACTTACCTTTTTATGTTTGAATTAATATATACCTCTTTCAATTTCTCATTCATCCCTCCCATGTACACCTGTTAGCATGTTGAAATTTCGTAAGCGATTTCTTCCTTTCTCATTTTTGTCAATGTTTTTTATGTGGTTAAACCCTTGTATATTCAATTAGTAGTGATGGGGTATGATTTCATGCCTCCCCCATATATCACTCATTATTTTTTAATGATGATATAGCTCTTTATCTCTCATTAATCCCTCCCATGTACATCTGTTACCATGCTAAATATTCATATGTGTTATTCCATTACTTATCTTTTCCACGTTTCTTTATTATGGTACACCTTATATTTCAAAAATCCATTTTTCAGGACATGTATCTATATAATACCATTATTGTGTATTTCATGTAAATATTATGAGTTACCCCTTTATCTCGCAATAACCATTTTTATGAATTTTTATGTCACGTCGTTATGCTGATGAAATTGAACCGTGATTTTCTAAATTAACACCATTGTGTAGTGATTACCATACACATTTCTCTAAAAACGGAATTCAACATTATTCACATATAAATATTGAATGGTAATTTCATGTATATATTCCATATTATTTAATCTTGAAATATATTATGTTGTTAAATAATTTCATGTTATATGATCCATGTGCCACATATAAGCATGAAATGAAATGTTTCTAAAGGGTGTGCCCTGATAGTGCTCCAATGCATTGGGTAATGTTTAGTATCATGATGCACCATGTTCAATGAGGGTTTAATCTTGATAATTAAAGTGAAAATTAGAGTTTACTCGTGAAAATTCTTGTGTAATGTGGGTTTACTCATGCTCCATGTGTAATGAGCCTTGGCTCATGATAATATCATGTTAAATGTTTTTTTCCACATTTCCATGTTATGATAATCGTGTTTTATCATGAAATTATGTTCATAATTCTATTTTGATCCATTGACATGCTTATTTACTGACATGTATTACATTCTTCATGTTATGCCCTTTTTAGTCTCATACATGGCTTTATAGATAACACTTTTCTTATATATGTATTCATGTTATCCCATGGAATGCTTAGTACGAAGGAATGTTATTGTCATGTAAAAAAAGTTTTCAACAAAGATATTGAATTTTATGTATTATGTTGTCATTTAATGTTACAAATTTCTTAATACACTAGATCTCTCGATTCTCATAGTTATCTTAAGTGTA
Organism: Viscum album; assembly: GCA_963277665.1. Lineage (NCBI taxonomy): Eukaryota > Viridiplantae > Streptophyta > Magnoliopsida > Santalales > Viscaceae > Viscum > Viscum album. The sequence goes on along the minus strand of OY728146.1, from coordinate 1,506,301,797 downwards.
TTTTTATGTAATAAATCATTAAAAGTGTGAAATAAATAGTAGGGTTGTTATATGAAGAATGTTCCATTTTAACAAACATGACATTAATAAATTCTACCACCACCATAATAATTTTATTCTATTTAAAATCATATAATTTTTTCTCAGAGTTTTATAATGATAGTTCCCTAGTGAAGTTTTTTTAAATAGATAACTTTATTCTATTCACCAAAAAACTAGATTTTATTACAAAACCAATATTTGTAATGAATTGATGATCAATTTTATCTCATAATTATTTTTTAATTTTTAACTATCACATTAAATATTCACATTCCTGTGATATTAATTCATAAATAATTTCATATCTCTTCCATATCAATAATATTTTTTATAATGGGTGTTATTGTTTCATAAAACATATACAATTTTTTTATATGGTGTTTGAAAATGAATGTTATTTGATTGAATATAGAAATATTGATACTTCACATTCTATAATTTGTATTGATTTTTTTAAATGGGATATTGTTTACAAATTTAATTATTCATTAAAAATATTAGGAATTTGATGGATATGTCGTTATATGGGGGGCCTAATTATAGATATTCCATAAATTCATTGACGGGTTTCATGAGAAAAAACTAATTTTTTGGCCATATTAAACGAATTTTTTAGTGTATATAAATCTATATTTGAAAATAACTTGGAAAAAGTCCATAATAAACACATTTGAAATTATGAATTACTAAGGTAAAAAATTTAGTTTTTATTAACCCTGATATTATTACATTGATATTATTCATGTGTGAGTTTAAATATTTTTTTATTGATAATATTTAATTTGTTTCGGTATTTTAAATTTAAATTTTGATTACCCTTTATTTACTCATGATTTCCTATATTGTACTCAAACCATTTCATGTATTTGACCTCATTCTTATTTTGTCTTCTTTTCCCCGTGATATAAAAAAAATCCTCGAATGAGTTTCAAGGGTGAATACTATATATATTTTTATTTATATTTTATTTTGAATATAAAATTGAAATTATTTAGGTATTTTTTCATAAATACTAATAAACTAATAAGTCATTAGTTAGGTGTGTAACAAACCGACCCAGTACAACCAGACGATTCACCAAGTCTAGCGCATTATGGAGTGGGATAAAATATAGATAACAAAACACTTCTTGAATACAAGGGGAAAAAAGATGTACCACCCGGGTACAATGTAGAATCAATGGGATATACAATGAATCCAAGAAAACTAAACATGTATGAAATAAAATTCCATACAAAAAGTCTTTGTGTGACCAAGTATACCTCAAAACTATCCCAAAATGAATCAGCAATGTAAAGATAATCTTGCATGATACATAATGCACTTCCCTATACCTAGATCCATAAAAGGAGCAGGCCAATGATTCCTCTTTGACAACTCATGACCCCATGTCTAATGGTGACATTTTCCATAAAATCCACATTATCTAGACTAGGGGACTCATTTTACCCTATAGAATTGTATCCTATTGATCCCTAATCTGAACTGGATGCTTAATCAAGGGGGAATCGAGCTCATGAACTACATCCTTTCATGTAATAACTTGAGAATGATCTTGTATATACCCCTTCAACTAACATATATCAAACATATCATGTATTCAATTCTAGTGATAAGATAATATAAATCAATAACCCCCCTTCCTCAGTCACACAATGAAATCAATGTGGCTCACAAAATTCAGTGCCAATATACCTTACACACACAACTATCGATGTACCAATAGTGGTAAAGCTTTGATAAAGACTTGATCACCAACCTCAAACTACAGCGGATGATTAATACAGTTTGAATAATATTTATGATAGATTTTTACCATGATTAAATTCATTTCGATTAACTATACCGCCTCTGTCGTCTCCTAAACAACACTGAAACCAACCAAGCACCACTCTCCCTACTCTTTCGAGCATAAGGTAGTCGAAATTTCCACCCATAAAAAGCCTCAAAGGGATCCATCCAGATTGGTGTATGATTTCAATTATTATAGAAAAACTAAAAAAATTACATTCCCATGATTCACAAAAAACAAGAACACTAGCCCGGATCACTTCCTCAAAAACATGGATATTCCTCTCTATCAACCCATCCATCTGTGGTTGACAAGCCATGTCTTATTTCAACCGTTAACCCATTGTATCCTATAAAAAATTCATAAATCTCAATGTGATCCTTGATTTACTATCGGGAAAAAATGTATAGGGAAAACTATGAGGATTCACAATTTATCAAACATACAAGAATCCATGTTTTTTCATTTTGTCCATTTTAGTAATTAGTAAGAAATGAGATAATTTAGTAAGTATGTAAACAATCACCCAAATCCCATACTTCCCACTAGGATTCCAAGTTAAACTAGAAATGAAATCCATGGATGTATAATCCCACATCCATACCAGAATGGGTAAAGGATACAACAAAACTATAGTTATCTGATGTTCCATCATAATTGTTTTTCAAGTTGGACAACACAATACAAAATATACTATTATCCACCTAATATATAGGCAAAAATATTGATGTCTCCAATCATGTTACTTCTTTTTAACCCTATGGTTCATGGAAAAAAAAGACTAGCATCCACTATCTAGATACTCCTATCTCACAGAAAATGGAACAACCAACCATCCATATAAGTACAAAGCTCCAATGGGAGACCCAGAAATCTGACATGAGGTTTCCCATCCAATTAGGATTTCTCATAAGAGTCGGAAATCAGATTATGTCATTATTTCCAGTTAAACTATCACACGAAAATATGATTTAACTATTATTGAAGACTAGAAGACATGGTCACCAACATCCTCCACTTCTAAGATCATCTCAGTTAACAGATGTATTAGAGAGTAAAAATCATCTGATTCTTTCACGAATTGTGTCTGTAATTTCCTGCTGAACATTTTGACCACCAAATTCCATTTCTGTGGGTGGGGGTATATCACATATCAAAATCAATTTTCTGAAGAAACTCAATGAAGTGTCTCTATTAAAATTTCATATCTCTCTATGTGAAAATATACTTTACGAATTTTTGATCATAATATAAAATAAATTTCTCTCAAAAAAGACAATGACTCTATGATTGGATTTCATGTATAACAACTGCCAACTCGATATCATGGGTATGTTATTTCATATTGTTATGGAATAACTAGAGTGATCTATAAGTCACAACCTACTTTTCCTATATTAAGATAGACCCAAACCCCATCGAGAATCATCATAGAAAACATCATAACCCAAACATTGTTATGAAATAATAAAAATTGGTGTAGAATTTATCTTCATGTTCATCTCATAAAAATATCTCTTACACTATTCAATCAATTAAAACATTCCACTCTTATGGGTTAAATCTATCATTGAAGTTGAAATATTCTAGATATCCTAAAGAAACCTTCTATAGTAACATTCCAATCTAAATAAACTTCGGAATGCAAGCAGGTTTTTCTTCCTTCCAAAAAAACAGTACATTGAGAAACTATTTAGGATCAACTAAAATTCCCATCTTTGTAATCTCATTCCCTAGATACATCAATTTCTGCATCCAAAACACACACTTGGAAGTCTTACCATTTAGATGGAGCCCCTCAATTTTCAAAGAAGGATATAAAAATGGTCCATGTGAACCTCTATTATCTTGGAGTACACCCTGATATCATCAATTAATAATACAACAAAACAGTCCAAGAATCGATGAAATATTTAGTTCATCAATCCCATGAATATAAAAATACATTTATTAATACTGAATGGAATAACCGAAAACATTTAATTCCCATATCATCATTGAAAATTTATCTTGTGTATATCCTCTTATCATACTCACAATTGGTGGTACCCTGACTACAATTCAATCATATAAAAACAATGATCCATAGTATGATGTTCAATGATATCCTCAAGTATAGTCAAAGGATACTTATTTGTAATGCTCACCTGATTCAACTTATGATAGTTTGTAAAGTGTCTATGACTTCTCTTATCCTTCTTAGAAAGGAGTATATAAGAAGACACAAGTGATAGTCTATGATGATTAAATAATCTCACCGCAAGGTCCTCAAGATAGACCATATGTTCCACCAATTTACTAAGTAACATTTGATAGGATGGAATAAAAATTGGCATCATTTCAGGTAATAGTTCAATAGTTAATTTGAACACTATCTATAGAAGAAAACTATAAAAACCCTCTTAATAATCTGTTTGGGTATGCACAAAAAATAGTAGGTAGTTGAACAACCAATAATGGATAAAATAAATATAGAATAATTTATAACATCTAGAATCAGATTAAAATGTCATAAGGAACAACTGCACCATCCCTTGCTGATCATGAGTCCAACTATCCCTAGAGAACACAAGATATCTTATTGGTAGATAACAATTATAACTGTCTGTGGTAACATTATATCTGGTAAATTATTCTAACCATCCAATTCATGTCTATGATCAAGTCAAATATGTCAAGATCCATCAATAAGAAGTCTCAAACCACTACAAAGTCATTGATCACAACCGGACCAGCGGGACCAATATAACCATGTTCTGATCTCTTTCCTAATGGTGTTGAAAGATCTGACAAGAATATAATAAGATCATAAGGAAATGCCAAAATAAAAATGAACTTGGATGATATTAAAAAAATTTAGAACCCATACCAAACATAACTTTCACTATAGAAGTTGAAATAATCACTATACCTCTTATAGTAGATGGACCTACTTCAGGATCCCATAGAACTCACTTGGATGAACAAAGTCATCCAAAATTGGATACATGTACATCCCTCTTAACATGAGAATGAGATTCAAAACCCTTGTATTCCTCAGCCTAAACCTGATACCTCTTGGGGATAGTGGATCCCTCCTTACTTCAATAAGTAATTTTATCACGGAAACTATTTAGATGTACACTTCACTCACAAAGAATTCATGTTACAATTGACTTTTTACACTGGGGACTGGTATGACCAATCCTCCTAAACTGGTGTAATATATCTTTTTGTGGCCTTTTAGAACCCCCTTAAATAGTGTTATAGAAAACTGACCACTCATAATCATTCCTTTTTGACCAAAAGAGGCACCGTGGTCAACTGAGGCATCCACTGATTCTACACCCAATACATTTTTCTTAGTTATGTCTTCCTCATCCGAATTTACTTTATATACTACCTCCAAAATTTTTGGAGGGCACAAAATAATAATCATCTATCAAACATCATCCCTCTTTCCCATATCAAACCTTCGAGAATTTAATTGATCATTGGAAAAAATATATGGTTCCAGATACACAAACTCAACATAGGGGGTGTCATAATCTAGAATGGTATGGCCCCTTAGTTCGAATGTCTGAAACTCCTTGGTCATTATTTAAAATAATGTTTCATGAAAAAACTGATCATTAAATATCTTCTTGATAGAAACCCATGTAAGACCTTTTTGCATCATAACTTGAAATATCAATTCCTACCATTTTCTTTTAAATACACCTGGCATATAAATTGAAAAACCCACCAGATAATCCTTAAAAGTCATAATTTTTTGAATATACTCTTAATCTATTGATTCCACTCCTCTAATCCTTTTGTTACTTTATCTCCATGGAAGATATTTGGATGCTACTTGGTATATTTTGAAACATGATCCACTTCCCTTCATTGGAATATGAAACCCACTAACTATAGATTCTGAATGGTACAAATCAAGAATTCAACAGTATAAGGTTCTTTTGGTAGATCTGCCTACATAACATGCATTGTGGCTTCCCCTCTTGCATTTGGAAGACTCTTCTAGGAGAAATTTTCTATCAAACACAAGGAAATGACCAATAAGTTATGAGAAAATCCAAAATAATCTTACCAAAAAATAAAATCCCACACCACTCTTTAAAATTAAAATTATTTAAAGAAGTTATAAATTCTACAGAAATATGATAACACATTTTGAGAGGAATATGTTTTTATATTAAATCCCATATAGTGTACTCAAATGACCTTACACAAACCAAGTACTCAATCGTCATTGATAATTATATTTAAATAAGCATCCCATAAAATTTATGAAAATGAACATAAATATGTGGGCTTGTACTTTGTAATGATTTTCCTTCCACCAATGGAAAATCGTATTCCGTATCGAGAGTGAATTTTCTAAGAGCCTTTTCTAAACCACTAATATAGATTCTAATGATCCTAATATGGTCTAAAAAAGACACTAAAACAACTCTGACAATGTTATCACACTTTCTACTGAGTATGGATATGAAAAAAAATTGTAACAAACAATCATGATCCAACAAAACCTATCAGCCCAGCCAACCCATTACATGGTGGGGGTTAAATAAGGACAAAAAAATTATTCAATATTATCAAAATTAATAAATAAAAATAGAGTACAATTTGGAAACAATATAAGATGTAACCATTAAAAATTGAATAACCTAGAAAGAATGAAATGTCTACAAAATAAGCTTCAATGTTACTAAAGGTCACCTCCAAAATATCCCAAATCAAAACTACAATGTATGTAGTAGCCCGAATGATGTATAATGCTCTTCCATTTACCTAAATCCTACAAAACAAGGTCTATATCAATCTACAAGCAAAATAAGGTTGTGAGAAACAAAGGCTATTAGAATACCACAAAGTAATATATACTAGTTATAATAACAAGAATGCATAAGCTCAAGATTAAAAATAAAATAGTTTTAAAAAAATTATAATAAAAAAATTGAAATAATTTTTCAATAATCACTGTATTTTTAAAAAATATCCTTATATATCTCCAAAATATAGAAGTAATATAGGTAATGATACCTAAATACAAATATGCATGAGTTACGACATCCATAAAATATAGTATCTTGTAATAAATAAATTGAAATAAAAAATTAACCAAACAATTAGGCACTAGCCAATGTACAATACATACTAGACATTCACAAGAATAAAAAGGAAAAATTTTGGATCCGACAAACATCAAGACCAATCATAGACCATCGACATACAAGTGGTCACCTCCTAGTGGTGTCACACACGAAGGCTTCCCATATATTTATCTCGATGTACCAAAGGATCCCAATGGGGAATGTATTTCCATTTTTATTTTAAAAACCATTATAAAATTTTTATAGAAACATTTTCAATTAAATATAGTCCAATTCAGGGTATAAAATACCATTTTACATTTCAAATCAATGAAATTTAATTTTCAAATCAAATACCATTTTTAAATGCAAACTCATTTCCTTTTTCATTTCAACACATGAAATTACATTTTAATTATCAAGAAATAAATATGTGTATAATGTAATTAATGAAATTATAATATTTTAATAGATATACCTACCTTAAGAGAATATAAATCCTAAAGACCATTGAAAATGGGGATTGTAAACGATAGGATCTACCTTTAGAAGATAAGCAACAACCAAACAGTGTAAATGATTGATATAAAATAATATCCAATTTAAAACCCCTACAACAAATAGTTTCACAACCACCAATAATAGGGAAACCAAGAATAGAGAAATAATGAAGGAGTATTACATGGACAGTAATAGCACCCAACCATGTTGATCAATCGATGAATAAATCGATCACAGTTTAATAAAGACACCAAAAATCACCTTTGGTAATACCTCTATCTATGTAGAGAAGGTAGAAAAAATAAATTATCCCTAAAACACAAACAAAACACCATAAAAACTATAAATAAGGGAATTGCACGGTGTGTAATTTTTTTCACATAATGAATCCATTTCAAAATAATATATAAAAAATGTATCTCATTTTAATTAAAAACTATATTTTCACATTACATAATTTGTAACCCTTACATGATATATAAAAACTCTCTCTATGACATTAAATCATGGGATGATTTAGGTCAACATTATATGTTGTGAAATCCATTTAAACGTCATGAGAATATTAATAGAAAAGAATAAAAGTTAAACGAAAAGATGAAAATCCAAAAAATATGTGACTTCAAAAATATTGGAATCCTTCTAATTCAGGGATGAAAATACTAACCCAATTAAAATGGAAAACCAAAAATAAGGATCGAGATATACCTAACAAAAAGATAATGGGGTGTTACAATGTGATCCCATTTATCTTATTCCAATGTAATAATGTAGACAGTAGGTCATGATTACTGGAGTTAGTGTTTTTACTTTTAAACCTCTATGTGAGACGTAACTCGTAGTAGAAAATGGAAATAAAAAATATTACATCATAAAATAATTGAAAATATTAATCACATACCCCATTAAATAGTTTTTTCCCTCCTTTAATTACAAGAATTATTATTGATTTTATATCCTCTTAGAGTTTTAATATCTTATTCAATATCATGGTAATTTTATAAATCCAAAACACTGAGAATGATCCAGTTATATTATTCATATAATAGATAGACATGGTAATTATAATATATGACACCAAATTCTTTATCACTCAAATGATTTCTCAACCATCTATTCTGGAGAAGATTATGTATGATAAAAGGAATTTTATGGAGACACATAAGATGATGGTATCTAAAATAAAAGGGAAATCCTCAAGTTTTATCATTGATAATGGAGTTGAAATTTTTTGGAAATAATTGTGTATACCATCAGATCATGAGAAAATGAATTAGTTTTTGAATAACTCCCATATCTCAACATAAATTATACATCTTGGAAGCACAAAGATGTTTATAGATTTTTGTGATCACTATTGGTGGGAAAATATGAAAAATGATAATGACCATATCCATGAATATTCCAAATATTTTAAAAAGTGAAGGTGGAAAAGAAAAAATCCATGGGTTTGATGAAACCAATTTAAATATTCTAACATCTCAATATATTTAAAATGAAAACTATGATCGATAGTGAATAAAATAAGCAACACTGATCATAAATTAACCATGATATATTATTATATAAATATGGCCACAATAACATATCCATTAAAATATTATGTATGAATAGGATTAAATAATTTATGGTATATATATATATAAAGTTCATAATCGATATAAATTTATCATTAATTTCTTAGTAAATAATATCTCAATTTATTGAAAGTCATTTTATTATTCAAACATACATTTTCATCAAAAATATTTATTAATTTTTTTAAGAAAATATTATTATTAAATAATTAGAAATTTAGAATTTTGGGATGAAAAATATATCAAAATGAAATTATAATCTCAAAATATCCATAATATAATTTTTTGGGATTTTTTGAACATTTTGGGTTTTCAATGAATATTGTGAAATACAAATTTCTACACAACTACATTTTTATTTGATTGAAAATTCATCACAATGATATGAAATCTATGCTATATTTATGTAATTAATCTTTTGATATTATTAATAAAATTCATTATATATGAATCAATGCTATACATTATCTTGGTATAAAAATACTTTTATACTTATAAAGGTATATTTTTGGAAAATAGCCCTTCATCGCGGTTTGTAGGATAATTGTGGAATAAATTTATAAAAAATATTTAAATTAAATTTTTAAATATGGCTTCCATATTATTAATCATAAAAATTAATAATAATTAATAATATAAAGATAATTTTTAATATAAATATCAGTAAAAGATATATAAATTTGTCCCCATGGTAAAAGGTTGAATTAGATTTTCTTATATAGAAACAAATTGATAAGGTGGGAATTTTTTATATTAATTCTTATTAGATGAAGTTATTTATACTCTTATCATATTACGATCGATATTTTTTTTATATGGCACTTTTCAATGAAGGTGAAATATATAATATTTTAAATAAAGAAAATGATAAAATATAACACTCTTGATTTTAAATAACTATTATGTGATCATAAAGGATCAATAAAAGATATGAATGAATATTAATAGTTATATTTGGAATAATAAAACTATATGTTTGATGGTTTTTAATTTCTAATTTTTTATGTATATAATTACATTAAATTTATATGTAATACTAACACTATATTTAATTATCAAAAATGAAAACTGTATAAATGACTTCACAATATATTTAGAGTAATATAATATTAATGAATTATTATATTACAAAAATATTAATAATAATTATAAAATATTTCATTAGTTTTAAATGATAGTATTTTAAATTAATCTTCATCTTGTGGTTTTCAAAGTAATACTACATGAATATTGTCAAAATTGACTATACTGGTATTTTACAATAAATAATGTTATATAAATTATTTTAAATTACTCGAAATCTTATGTTTGTTAACATAAATAAGATATTGTTTATAATATCAATCATGGTCCATTTATGGGTTGTTTTTTCTTTTATAGTAACTTTCCTGACCACTAATGAACAAAATAATTAATTCCACGGTAATTGTTTGAATTGTATAAAACCAATAGATAAGGATAAAATAATGACCTAAACGTGTATATCTTTTTAGGAGTTCATTATAACACATAATAATATCATATTAAAATATTTTCAATATGGAGATATTTTAATAAGAATAATAATTTATATTAGTGTAATAATTTATGAAATTCCATGAGTTCCCCTCCCCTATCATATAAAGTAGAACCACCACTCAACTTTTTTTCACACATTACAACACATTTATCCAAACAATAACTACCAAAATACCTTCCCTAAATACCATCCCATGTCCTGGATTCATTTTATTAATCACAAAACCAAACTATGAAGTCTTTTGGTGTAATCCTTTCGAGGTTTCCCATAAAAGAGGAAGAGATGTGAATTGATAATTTTCATTCTATTTATTCTTCTACCTCCTCTAATATTTATTCAAAAATTATGAAATAATAAAACCAGTATATTTAATATGTTAATATTCTTTGTGTTTATTTAATGACCAATATTCGTCTCATATTTCCCCAAATGGGAAATGAAACTATCTTTTGTGTGTACAATTGACTACAACAACATGAATAGATGTAATTTTTTCCATCACAACCTCTAAACATTGTTTATTATTATGGATATAATTTTTATATAATATATGTTTCAAAGAAATATCATTATTGATAAATATTATATCATCTATTTTCTTAAAATTTCAATATTCTAAAAATTATATAATTATTCTTTCATATGTGTTGAGTACCACCTCCATTAAGCAATGTGATTAATTTTTCATCATGATATAAAATAAAGAATATATATAAGAATGTATATATACATAAATATATTTTTAGTTATAAAATGATTTTAATTATTTATGGATATTATAATACTTACCTTCATTCCATAACGATCAGTGTGAAATAGAAATGTATCCCATGCGTATATATTACAATCCTTCTCCATGATTGTAGTGTTGTTCATTTTTTTACCATATCTCATGGTTGGTATTATATTTTTTATTTATGTATATAAAATATTATTATGTCATGATTTTTATTCTTATGAATATGGAATAATGAACTATTTTAATTTTTTCAACCAACTATAGTCATTTGGTGAATACGTTCCTTATAATGTCAAAAATAATCTCACACAAACATATATGATTATGTAATTGAATATTAAATAGTAATAAATAAAATAAAATAAATAATAAACATGAAAAATGTTGTCAAGTAATTAAATAATCAACTTATTTATTATTATTTAGAAAGATAAATAATAGTTGCGATGATTCAAATACGACGTATTGGAGTTTCTTTTAAAAAATAAGATTTTAATGTTTCCCTTCATACTTTTCTTATTCGATGTTTATATTTTTTAATTTATATTATAGATATATGTATATAGATATAAATTATTTATAAAGAATATTTTCATTAATGATTAACATTAATTTAATGGTTTTAAAATGAAGTCTTTTTGAGTATTTTATATGGAATGTTTTGACTTTATTTACAAAATAAAAATAGAATGTACTTTTTAACGTATAATTTGACAAAATTATCTTCCCTCCACCCTAACAATTATTTTATATTTGAAATAATTTAGAATAATTTACGATTTATTCAAAGAAATATCCTTTTTACCTATGTTTGGTTTATTTTCAAAATATGGTTTTTAAAAAATATTAGATATTTCAAAACCAGAAACATTTTTTGTGTAGATGAAAATAATATTTTCATGAGTTAAATGATTGAAATTGAATTAATTTATTTTTTATGATTAGGATATGTTTATTAGATATTTTTGAGTGGATACATGGTTCAATTATAATTCATGTATCTCTAGTTATATTAATAACTACGTACTAGTAGTCTCTTTACAAACTTAAGATAGGTGGGTCTATCGTATCCCTCTAATGTGTTTGGTTTGGAAGTCCACTATATTAGTTATTATATATGTAAATATGATTTGGAAATTATTTACCATGTTACTTACATGATTTAACTATTATTTCTATGATTATTTATAGAAATAATATGACATTCAATGTTAAGATAATGACCTTTTCATTAAAACAATATTATAAGATAGTTTTTTTGGTGGAAAGTGTATCATTGTGATTACTTTTCATGTGTTTCTCATAAATTCAAAGAATACATTTTGATTTTTTTTCTATACATTTTTCTCATGTATTTTTTTGTGTAAATATTTTGGCATGAATGTTTATTTCCTGATAAAGTAAATTTTTATTTTGATGCACTTGATTATTTTCAAAAAATAATTTACTTTATGTATTCAGGATCTAAGGGTTCTATATCATCTTTATATTATATCCCTTAAAAGGATTTTTATGCTCACACCACATTTAAAAAATGTATATAACGTTGATGTGTAAGAATGAAAAAGAATTAAAATTAAAATTCGTGAAAATTATTTATTAAAATATATCATGTTTCACTTTATTTTTTATTATTGTGGGAAAAATAGAAACTAATTAGAAGTTCAAAATTTTTAATTTATTATTTTATTACGTAAGAATTTTTAATTAATTCTATAAAAATATAAAAATAAAATATATTTGGGAATTTATGAAAGTTAATTATTATCTGAATACACTAAAATATTTATTATTCTAGATACGGCCATTATATTTGATATTGAGAAATGTTTTGGAAAACTATGGTCGTTAGGATGTATTTGATAGTTTTAGTTTGTTTGAATTATAATTCTATGTAATTTATTTTTTATGATAATCTTCATAATGAATTGTCATTTTATATAATGAAGTTTTCAAAGAAAAACAATCGGTTTATATCTTATAGATGAACTTCATTAAAAAATTACCTTAAATACATGATTTGAAAACGTTATAAATTTTAACTGTACTGAAATTAGGTGAAAAAATGTTTATGATGTATCTAATATCTCTACAATTCCCTGATTTTTTTTAGAATCATGGATTATATATTTGAAATTATTGTGATCCAAGCATTCTCAATATTATAATAATTGGAACTACCATCATGTCTTTTTTTATTATTCTCTTTATAACTAACATGTGTAGAAAATAATTAATTTCTAGATGATGTGGAAGAAGGGGAAATTAGAGGACCATATGTGTATCTACTTATATATTTTGATATTTGGTGAAATATACATATTGATTTGGGAAAATAGAATTTTAAAATATTTGGTGATGATTCCTTAAAATTATTTAATAAATAAACTGTTTAAGAAAATGTTTTAAAATTATATTTCAGAAATACCATTTTAATGATTTATCAATGTTTCTACCAATTTATTCCAAGCTCTTTAATTTGCATTTGTCTATGAAAAAATGTGATGATCAAATATCTTATGGAATCACTATGAAAAATGGACCCTTTCTCCTTGATGGTGACTATAATAGGGAAACTAATGACCTTGTTGCAATTATGAGTTATTTCAAGAAAATTATTAAATATAATTTAAATGGTTGGTAAAAGTAATAATGTTATTTTTCTAGGCAGGATAAAAATAGTTTTAATCATGTAAAGTTATATTTATATTTTTTAATTATAAAATAACTATATGGGTGAAATTATTTAATGAGGGAATAATTTAACCACTCTAGATTATTGAAAAGAAAACTATGTTTGATAGAGTATTTGACAATATACACCAAGCCTAAATGAACCATGAAATGAAATTATTTTAATATGACCATTATAACCATACCATTAAATTTTTAGGTATGGATATTAATAATGGAATTAATATATATTTATATATATTTTTTGTTCCTTCTCAAAATAATTTTTTTAATAAATTCTTAGTAAATAATCACTAAAATTTTAGTAAATTAATTTGATACCTCAGATATATGTTTCTCTCAAAATGGGTTTCATTTATTTTTGTGAGAAAATATAAAAATTAATTTATAGAAAGTTTAGAATCATTTTTTTATTAAAAGGATATATTTTTTAAATTCATCATTCCAAAATTATCCGATGATGAATTATTTGGATTTCATTGAAAAAATTGATTTTTCAGTGAATAGTGAAAATTACATGCTTTTGTAAAATTATAATTTCTATCATTTGAAAATTCCCCATGGTGATATTAATATGATAAAAAATTAATATAACTATTATATAATTATAAATAATGAATTTAATTATATAATATTCAATTTCATACTTGATCCATTCATAAATGGACTTTTACACTTAAAAAGGCTTTTTAATGTTTTTCTTCTCACTATGTGGAATACTTATAAAGTGTAATTCTAGAAATTATATATATTTACTTTATAAAAATGGATTATTTATTTGGAATATTAATTATTAATATTATCTAATATGGTAAACATAATTTTTTCATAATAAATAGAAAAAATAAAAAAAACTTCACCCCAATAAAATGGTATATTGGGTAACATAGGTTAAAACTATGTCATATAGACACTATATATCATCTTAAATTATATTTAATAAATTTATTTTACACTTTTAAATATAGGCTTTATATTTATTTTTTTATGGTAAATGATTACCTAAATGTGACATATAATTTGACATGTAAGGAAAAAGACAAAATGCCACCCTCATACACATAAATATATCTTTTGAGTTCTCAAAAGGAAAAAAATAATTTCTTAAAAGACTTTTAATTGATATTTTTGTAATAATTAAACTAATTTCATGATGTCAATTTATATATAATTTTTAGTAATTATATTATCAACATAAATGCCTAAACTAAATGATTATGTAATTGAATATAACACGATAATAAATAAAATAAAAGGAATAATAAAATATAAAAATGTTATTATGAAATTAAATAATTTTTATAAGTTTATTATTAATTACGATAATTAACATACATGATGAGTTGGAAATTAAGTAAGGGAAATTCATTTAAAAAATCAATATTTAATGTTACGCTTGTAATTCTTTTTCGACAATGTACAAATTTTTTAAATAAATTTTTGTATATATAATGTAGAAATAAATAAATTATAAAGTGAATTTTGTGTTAATTTTTTAAATTATTTAAAATATTTTCCAAGTTAATATTTATATTTTTCTATAGTGAATATTTTGACTATATTTTCAATAGGAAAAAATAAATGTTCTATTTCGAAGTATAAAGTCAAAATGAACTTTCTCACCATGATAAAAAAAATTATATTTGAATTCATTTATAAGATTCCATGTTTTCTTCATATAAATACCCTTCCATACAAATTTTCATGTTATTTTCAAAAATAGTTTAAAAAAGTTAATAGATATTTCAATATTTGGGATTTTTTTCTTTTAGGTGAAAAGAAATTTTTTATTAATTTATTTATTTAAATTCAAATATTTTATATTTTATGTTTATGTTTGGTTATTTATAATTGTTATTATGATGGGTTATTTTATTATATACCCAGAATTGGTGGTTCTATAATAAATTAATGATGGGTGGTTCTGTTATAATCTAATGATGGGTGGGTCTGTGATATCCCTTCAATTCATTTGGTATGGATGTTGACAATATTGGTTTTTACATTATTAGGAGTGATATAGAAAATTATGTACAATGTTATCTATATTATTTATCTTTAGATGATATGTTTTTTATGTAAATGTTATTATTATTCATGATAAGATAATTATTTATTACTTGATGGAAAGTATATTATTATTTATAACTGTGGAAGGTAAATATTTGTTAAATTTTTTCATGTGTTTATCAAGAATTCAAATAAAAAATTTTAGTTTTTCTTTTTTTATGTTTTATAATGAAATTTTTTATGTAAATAATTTTTAGAAATTATATTACTTAAATGGTAAAATGGTTTTTCCAATTTGTTTCATAAAAAATAAAAAATTACAAAATTATTCATGAACTAACAAGTTTATTTGGGCTTTCTATTATTTCCATTACATATATTTTTGTTCAGATCCAATATTCAAAAAAAAGAAAAGAAGGTTTTAAGGATGAGAAAGAATAAATAACAAGTCATTTTTAAAGTAATCATGATTAATTTAAAAAAATTACTTCTTTAAAAGCCTTATATTGTTGGAAAAAATGATATGTAATAGAAACATCCATAGTGAAATTAATGGGGTTTTTTATTTTAAGATTTATAGAGTAATTATCAAAATTACTGAATTATAAAATATTTTTGGGAATAAAAGATGTGATTTATTTTATTAAGACTCTAGTATACATATTGTTAATGCTTGGGTCTATATATATACATGGAACTGGAAAAACATAACCATATATGTTTTCATATGACTTATAAATATACCTAACTGATAGAATACTATAAAGGCTTTAGTAGTAAATTATACAAATACATCATATGAAATTATAATTTAATATGAATTAACAATTGATCTTCTTGAAGAGATATATTTCATGGAAGTGGTGAGGATATTGAAGGACCCTAGAACACCCTAAGAGCGGAGTGTGGAATCAGGGTGTCAACCTATTCATTTAAAACAATGGATCTTATTCCCACATTGGTAAGGACAAGTTAAACCTATCTGTTGGTAATGCGTATTAAGTAAAACATTCACATGTATATAGACAATACAACAATTTTATTTGGTTCACCTATGAGGCCTGGTATAGTAATAATATAGTCATTGTAATTTAGTCAGGCCTAAATCAACTATTCTTTATTAGATGTTGAATACAAATGTTTATAAATAGTCCTTATATTATAAAAACCATTCATTTTCATGATTTTAGGGATTACACGCTACATCCCTCATAACAATTTTATTGACTCCCCCTAACTCACATCTGTTAGAAAAATCTTTCTTAGTTTAACGATTTTATGGTCCCTACAATTGATTTTCAATGAAGATGTTGTCTCTATAAAGCACGAGACACTTCTTGAATTCAATTATGGAATTAATTAACTTGAAGTTACTGAACAAACAAACCTTATATTCAAAACCTACTAGAAGCACACACTAGAACCTATGTGTAACACATTCTCTTGCATAAAAGATTTGGTATTGTCCTATAATATGACATTCACACAACCCTTACTTTCTACGCAACCCTTATCGTTTTCCTAACTACACCAAAAGTTTCACGTTGTTATTAAAAACAAAAGGAACACTTTTCACTCATGATTTTATTTCTGTAATCTTCTGCTTAAAACTCCTTTTCATGGAAGATTACCTGATCATCATAAGAAATATTCATGTTCTATAGTGGGGGTAGATGATTTTTTATAGGCCTTGATTCCATAGCATGTATGATTCACTCCATGTTTGCAAGACCCATTTTGACGTCACATTGGGTGCGTAAGTCTCTTCCGAGAAACCTTGAATTTCTCACAAATTTAAATATTTCATAAACTTTTTTCCATTTCAATATTTGGATAAGATGACCTCAAAATAATCCTTGCACCGAACATTATATACCTCCTTTAATCTTACAAATAAAGTAATTTTCTAAAAACTTATCTCTTTATTCTCAAATTTTTGGGACAATTTTTTTTGAAAACACTGGAAAATGATGTGACCTTCAATATTGTTATAAGTTGGAACTATATGATCCCTATTCATGAAAACTCCCAGAACATCCATGTAAGGATTTACAAAAAACCCAAATTGTACTCTATTTTTATCAAATAGCAGCCTTGGTTGCAATAGATGCACAATATGCCACTATCAATTGTATCCTAATGGCTTCCAAGGTTCAACTCAATGTATAGAAAAATATATTAACAAGGAATAAAAAATTATTGAATGTAAATGTGAACTATCAACCCTTTACCTATGTCCAATATAGATATAAAATATATAAACATGAGTATACATTGAGATATTTCTCTATGGATTTAAATGGGGGTGGGATCAAAATATTATTATAGATGAGTTCTGATACCACTATTGCTTACACTAAATCATTTAGATGAATCCACAAAAATTCCCTCTAAAGGAAGGAATTTATAACACACAAATGACGGTATGAATTTTTGGAATGAAAATTTCAAGGACCCGAAATTCTCATTGAAATGGTTGACATGTTCATGGATGTTCAACAAAATATCAGAGAAACATATAATCAATAAAAATTCTATTTTTTAAATCAATAATGATATATGGAGTTTGAGATTATAGATAATGTTTTCAATAAAATATCACCATATAAGATAATCTTGATATTTGATAAAATAAAAAGGTTAAGTCTTACATACATTATCCAAATTGAGATTTTTTATCTCCATAAAAAATTGGAATATCGTCAAGAACACCCACCAAACCTATCTCAAGTGTGGGACATGTTCCATGTATCCTACATGATGAAGTACATAATATATTTATCACATTTTCTAATTTCATATGTGGTGTAATTGGAGAATTATATCTCTTTTTATTAGCATCTGATTATGATCTTCGACTCTAGAAGCAAAGATTATTGCAAATAGAAAACTATCAAGGCCAATGTTCTTTGATCAAAACATGTGTGTGAAGAGGAAATAGGGGAATCTGATGATTAAATGAAATATTTTTACCCACATATTCTTTAATATTACGATACAAAACACAATTTTTAGGGTGAAATTTCTAATGGTCATAATAATGTTAGAACCCAAACATCTATATATGTAAATCTCATCCATAATAATCTTTTGTGTATCATATAAAGTAATATATCATTGTAAAAAAAAATTAAAAACCAATAATTGTTATTTTTTATTTATAACATTACATTGAGTGAATAGATATGGCCATAATATATATTTTTTATGTTATAAAAATTTAGAATTATGATGGTTGGTAAATTAGTAGTTAAAAAGTAACAGATGGAATTTATGTATATTAAGGTTAGTAATAACATATAATTGGGAAATAAGGGACAAAATATGGCCCCAAAATATATAATCTTTTTATGATGATAATTTATCATAGATTCATATTTAGTTAATATCGATGGACCTTTACCTTAACTATGATCTGGTAGAACATCAATCATTTGTGATTAGGAAAAATCACCCATAAAATATGTTTGATTTTGTAGATATTTCCCTCAAATAAATTTTATGGGAGCCACCCATGAAAGTACCGCCATTAGAAACATTTCTCCTTGAGATTATAATTTTTTGATAAGAGGTTATTGATATAGTGGATAGGTAGTATGAAATTGTAAATTATTTTTTTAAATAAAATTGTGCCAACCCTAGTACAATAATTTTTTTAATCTATTTATAAATTTGATTCCATGTTTCGAATCATGATGAAGACATTAAAAATGGGTGAAATTTTATATAATTTGATAGAAATAATAAATTAATATTTCATTATCATTATTGAAAAATAAAAGAAACACATATTAAATAATATTTTTAAATATGAAAAAAAATTATTTGTCACAATGAATTCATATTTATATTTTTTGTAAAATATATATCCTTTATTTTAGTTAAAAATATTAATATCATCAGTTTTTAGATATAAATATTAATTTTATTTTAATAAAATTTAATCATTAAAAATTATAAAAATTTATAAAATTTATATTAAAATTTTATGAACCATAATTAATTTTTCAATGGGTTTGAAAATTGATCATGTCAAACAAACAATTTTCAATAAATTTGGAATTTAAATAAACCATATATTTTCCATATTTATAAACTTGTATTGATAAAGTGAATTTTGTTTTTGGAATTATAACATTAATGAATGGTTATTTTTATTTTTCTATATTTTTTATAAAAAATATTAATATATGTATGTTAATAATGATATCCCATGTAAGTAATTTATTTTGTATGGTGATTATTAATAAATTTTAATTTTTTCTAGATATTAGATGAATATTTTTCACCTTTACAATTGTATAAAAATACCCATACTATTGAATAAGTTGTTTTTCACTATTTAAATACACAATGTGTTATTAAAATATTTTATAATAAATCACCCATCTCCATCCCTTATAAATACCACCCTTCACCACCCTATTTTTTAACATATCCTAAGACCTTTAGTGTAATGTCATGACTAAAATGACTATGCTTTACTTAGAGTGTTGAATGGCCTCATTCATGCCTCCTCATATGAAAGAGGTTTTTTATTTTCATTCACTATCTTAATATTTTCTTTGGGGAGACGATTCCCTCAATATTAATGAAGAAAAACATAAATAAAAAAATATTAGTAATAACAAAAAAGATACAAAATATAAAGAAATGTAACTCAACTGAAACATATTAATAAACCAAAAATCCCAAATGTGGATTGTCAAACCAGAGTACATTCATGATAGATAAGTAAATAAAAAACTACAACATACCATCAAATTTCATTCTAGTACCTCATTTGAACACCATTAGCCATCACCTAGAAACATTTCACAAAGCATTTTCCCTTCCCCGGGTACATGATTATTATGTCTACATGTGCCTTGAGGTTCCCATATGGGGTTTGTGTTAAAATTTAATAGGATTCCACAGATGTGTCATTAACAAAATTTACCTATAAATATAACACAATTTATCTTAGTTTTAATTAAATTTACAAGAACTACTAGAAATATATGATATACCAATAGTTTAAAACAGTTGATATAGGATGGATAACCGTTGGTAAAATATATACCAACAGTTTTCCCAACAGATGGAAATTAAGCCCGGCGGATAGACATATACCAATGGTTATTCATAAAATATTTGGGTATGTCATGTTACATCACATTATACCAATGATTTTCTATAACCGTTGGTATAACATTATACTAATTATTCTACACTATTTCAATAAAACTATGTTTATATACTTACCAACTGTTTGCTGAACCGTAGGTAAGTACTATTACCAAGGTTTTGAAGAAACTGTTAGAAAAGATTATATTATCATGGATATACCAATGGTTTGTAAACCATTGGTATATAAGTTTACCAACATTTTTATGAAAACCATTTGTATAGATTTGATATTCATATCTATACCAATAGTTTTAAACCTATTGGCATAGTGTTGTGGTAGCTCAAATGTAGTACCATCCTCCCCTTCTTCAATTACAGAATTCCGAATTAATTCTCTAAAAAATTATTTATTAACAAACAAATACATAAATAAGAATTAATTACAACCAATAATAACTAACCAATACCTAATTATATTGGAAATTATGTGCAATTTCAATACTCGATATATAATTTAAAATATCACTAACAGTGAAAAATATTGTCCCAATAGTGTTCCATCAGAATAATAGAAATGAAATTGCATTACTCTATATTGAATTCAGAATAACACCAATACACCCTACAAAATATACCACTCAATATGAGAACCCCATGAAAACAAACATATCTATAAACACAACATGTGAAAATTTTATACAAGGGGGTAGGGGCTATCCAAGGGGTGGGTGGGGAGTCTAGGGGGTAAGAGATGTCCATGGGGTTGGGGTGTCTAGTGGGTGGGGTGGTGTCCAAGGAGGGTGGGTGTTATCCCTGGGGGAGGGGATTTTCTAGGTGGTTGGGGGCTGTCCAAGGGGGTAGGGGTGTCTGGGGGGATGGGGGTGTCTGGGGGGGATGTGTGTGTCCAGGGGGGTGGGGGGATATTATTGGGTTGGGGGAAGTCCATGGGTGTGGGTTTTTTTATGTGTGTGTGTGGGGGGGGTTCCATGGGGGTGTGGGTGTCAAGGGGGTGGGGGTGTTGGGGGGGGAATTCCAGGTGGTTGGGTGCACGGGGGTGGGGGTGTAGTAAAAAGGGGGTAGGTGGTGTCCAAGGGGTGGGGTGTCCTGGGGGGTTGTCTAAGGGTTGGGGGATGTCCATGTGGGTGGGGATGTCTAGGGGTGGGGGTGTTGAGGGGGTTGGTGGGGTCTCGTGGGTGGGGGATGTCCAGGGGTTAGGGGACTGTCCAAGGGGGTCGGGGTGTCAAGGGGAGGGGCTGTCCGAGTAGGGGGGGTTAATGGGAGTGGGTCTGTCCAGGGAGGGTGTCCAGGGGGATTGTGGTTTTCCTTGGGGTGGGGGTGTCCAGTATATTTGGGTGGTCCAATGGGGTATGAGGTGTCTAGGGGGTTGGGTGTAACACCCTAATATTTCATAGTGCGTTATTTCTTCAAAATAATTCAATAATTTACACTACACGCAACACTGAGTTCAAGCGCACCATGACTTACAAAACTAGCTGTTCAAAAGAGGTAATGAATAGTATTAACTGAATTTCAAACATTATATATTCTTTATAATTATAGAATCTATATTATGAGTTTCCTATACATAATGTAAAAAAATTCATTTTTTCAGATAAAAGAAGTATCTTTCAAAAATGCACTTTTACCAACTTTTAATGGGGAACCCTTTTTAAATCCAATATTTTAAAACTTTTAAATATTAAATTTGACTAAATGAATTTATTCTCTAGAATAGTGACTTCAAAAAATTACAATGTAACACCCTAATATTCCTCGGTACGCTACCCTTTGAATAATACAGTAGCATGTGTTGTACACAATTTCGAGTTCTAAAACACACAACATCCAATCAAACTAGACCTTATGAATAGTAATACATACTTTTGTAAATTTTATACATTATATATTTCATAATAAACTTCATCTTTGGATTCGGGATATCAAAATTATGCTAGGATGAAATTTTGGTACTTTTCGGATAACTTTTATATTTTGATGGATAGTGAAAATTACTAAATTATTATTAAAAAAAACTTTTTTAATCGAAGTAATTTATATTGATAAATTATGAATTTGTGTGGTTTTAAAGTATATTTAGAATATATTTTTACCATTTAATACAATTTTTGTCATTTTACATAATTTCACATTTAAACCGTACATAAACAAGTGTCAATCTTTTGATAGTTATTATCTCTTAAAAACAAGCTTTTTGTTTTGATAACAGGAATTAATTTTAAATTAATTTCTGACACTTCTATGTCTTCAATTTGGAAAAATGGGATCCATATTTGGAATCATGATTTCCAAATTGTGTAAATAGGTGACTTTTATTTTTATTCATTTTGAATAATTACTTCGGTAAATATTCTATTTACCATGGTTAAAGGGGAAATCTGGTAAATAAGGGTAAAAAATAATATTATATTAATAATACATTACCCTAAAACGTGTCTTAACCATATTGGTTGATAAATTTCCGACCCCGGGCATTGTTGGGTCTATTTTGGGACCCCATGGATCCACTTGTAAGTGATAATGACACTTTATATTAATTAAGTTAAAGTAAATACAAAAATGACATAAACCTATATCTTTTAGAAATAAATTTTTTACATAGGGTTATATATGTTATATTTTAGACTATAAATATTCATTATAAATATAAAAATATTTCCTCCATAATGGGGTTTTATTGATAATTTTTAGAAAGTATAGAAGTTAATTTATTTATGACACAATGATGATGTAGTAATTACCATATTAGTGAAATATTAAAATAACTAATATTATAAAAACCCAACTAAATATAATTTGAGGCTTTTAATAAATTAAACGAATTTTATTGGTTAATATTACAGGTTATGATTCATTTAATTAACTTTTTTCTAAGTATTCATGTTGTTATGATTTTCCAAAAAATCAAATACCAAATCGTGTCAAAATTGACATAAAATAGTTTTTTTTTAAATATTATATTATTAATTGATATTAAATTCCTAGAAATATAAGGATCAGAAAAATGACATGTATCATTATAGGAGTATAATTAATGGACCACTTGGGGGTCTCTTGGAGGTATATAGTATGTTTATTATCTATATAATATAAAAATACAAAGTGACATGGTAAGTGTCAAACTAATTAACCAAGAGTTAAAAATAAAAGATAAGGTTAATATAATGACCCAAACCTGTATAAAATCTATTGGATGAAAGGATTTAGAGCCATCCCAACCTTAGTCTTTGAATAATACACTTTGGATCCATTAGAAATCGAATATGAATTTATTATAAAATAATTCTATAAGTTTTTCCTAAAGATCCCCTCCTCACCCTTATAAAAGGACACCACTTATAACCAATTCCTCACACCTCTCAAGCCTTTTGGCTCTTCAAAAAAATATCCAATTAAGCTCCAAACATTCCTATCCTAATCTTACAATCCTTACCATAGGCAGAAGGCACTTCAAGAGTCTTTTTTGGTTCAATCCAAAGGGAGTTACCCAAATTAAAGGTAACGATTTCTCTTAGCTTCTTTTCTTTTATTTTACTTCTCCAACCCCTAAAATCTTCTTATTAGTTTCTTTTGTAACAAAATCAATATCCTAAATATACTAGGATATTTTTATTAGATGTATTCTAACTAAACATACACACACCTCCACCAATGGGTGAAGAACAAAATGTTTCTGTGGATAGCAACCAAATGCCTCACAAAGCGATGATTGTTCAATTATCTCCTATCACCTCTCATGGTGGAAATTATGATGGAAATATAATTAAATATGATATTAATGAAATTTATTTTGTATATAAGCTTATGTAATTCCATTTTATATCATTCCATTATTCGTTTCATGTTTTATATGTATACGATAATTTCATTAGAGGATGTGCAGACTACCGCCCCCTCAAAGTGATATGACCAGTTCATACCATACATGGAACGTATAAAGGATTGTGTTAATGAACATAAGTAACACATATAAGATATTATATTATAATGGAATAATAATATACCTATGTATCATTTGGTTATGATTCCTTTTAAAATGAAAATTGAAATGGAAGTAGCGTTCGTGCGTACGTACATATTACCGTCTTCACGAACGTGATTAAATTCATTTCGCTATCAGATCCATTAAAGACTAATTATTTTTTGTTGATTAAAAGTAAATTTTAAGGATTTGATATAATTCTGGATATGAATAAGATACAACCTATCCATAACAAACCCGGATTACGTAACAAAGCATATAAAGGAAAACGAATCAGTTAACACCCGAAACGATGACAATAATAAAATATTATTAACAATGAAATATTAAAAGATCATATATGAAATCCTATTTTTGAATATGATTCTTGTATAATTTAATAACAATGATTTAACTATTATAAAAGAGGATAAGATACATACTATCAAGGTAAAGTACAAGGTAAGGGGTTTTCATCTCACTCGTTATTCCCATGAGATTCATGCCATATTGACACTATTACCTTTTGTGTGGTGTATGTACTTCCCATAATTGTACCCTTTATGTAATACACTATAATTTATGTGTATTTACAGTTTAATTCTATGATACCTCTTTCATGGGTTGAATGTTTCCTAAGTTACCAAATTGGTAAGGGTTTATTTCACAATCTCTTCATTATCCGAAGTTGTTTATATGTAAATATCTACTAGGACCTCTTTATAATCCACATCCATGTGTTTTAAAAATGTTTTTCAAAACATTATTGCTATTTTATTGAATATGGATTAAAGTAATTTATACACTTGTTTGAAATTTTATAAGATGTTTATAAAGGAATCTTTCTATCATTTTCCAAACAAGGTCCTTTTTAACCTTTTCGACATAATTATGCTAAGAATGTTTTTTTAACATATACGGCGGGTGAGGATATTTTCCACCGTTACAAAATCATCGAAGCTTCCCTTACAAGATTATAATAATATTTTTAAATTAAATGATTTATTTTATAATTTTGTGAAATTTAAATGATTTCAAAATTAATATTTTATGAATTTTTGAAAGGCACTCTTTATCAAGATCAGAATTTTAAATGGTTTAAATATTTATCTTTCTAAATATTTTAATTAATTTCCATGTTTTCAAAATGATTATA
Organism: Viscum album; assembly: GCA_963277665.1. Classification (NCBI taxonomy): domain Eukaryota; kingdom Viridiplantae; phylum Streptophyta; class Magnoliopsida; order Santalales; family Viscaceae; genus Viscum; species Viscum album. Next base: position 1,506,275,604 of record OY728146.1, on the reverse strand, counting down.
AAGATTTACTTATATGGACATGAATGTTTTGAAATGATATTTCTTTTCAAAAGTTTCAATGTGGTATGGGACACTTTGATTCAAAAATGTATTTTAAATTACTTCCTTTATAAATGTGTGAATTTTAAATGATTTCAAAAAAAGTGATATTTATCTCAAATAGTTTTTATTTCATCTATGTCAACATACATTGATGGATTTTAAGCTTATTTGAAATTGATTTATTATGATAAAACCGTCCATATTGTATTGAAGGTTTTGTGATATGCTTGACTGTGGATGTGTTTTTTTATACCATTCATGGTTTATGGAGAATGTATCGACATTTTGTATGCTAGTTTTAATACGAATGATTATGTTATGTTTAAACCTATTAATATGAGGAATGAATTAAACTTAACAAGTGATGGGTGGAGCCCACTATAGCTCCTCGATGCATCGGTAGGTCTCATGAGACAAACTACTGTCTTGGCCCGAGGCCTTGACAAAATCATATTTTTAGTCTAGGAATGAGGCATTGGCTACGTGGTTATGATAGTCTGGCATTATGCATTCCATCATTATGAAAGTTTTTACTGACATTTCATGTGATTATTCGACTAGAAGAATATCTATGTGAATAATTACATGGAATTATTTTATTTTTTCCATATTATGTTGAAGATCAAGTTTAGAAGGCTTTTGTTTAAGTTATACATTGCCTTAATTGTTTATGATTATTTATTAATGTTTTTGCTATATTGTTATTCTTACTGAGCAGTTGAGCTCACCCCTTTCTATGTTTTATTTTTTCCCAGGATTCCAAGATGTGTATTGTGATTGATATGCAGGGTTAAGCCAAGGGAATAATGGAATTAATAAAAGACTATTTATGTTGTTTTGTATGCTATAAAAGGTAATGTAACATTCATGTATGTAATCTATTTTCAAAGAATGTTAAACTGATTGGTCCTTCGGGACTTGATTCCTTGTGATCATGCAAATGTTATGTAATAATGCACCGACTCTGGGTACTGGGTCTGGGGCGTTACAGTTGGTATCAGAGGAAGTTTAGCAATAACCAGGGAAGATAGTTTTAGATAAAATCTTTTTAGAGCACATAGCCCTATGACAGACCTGGAGGATTAGTAGAGAAGAACTTCCTAGAATTTTGATATTGTAGATATTTTGTGAGTTTTCTGAGTAATACATCCCTGTCCGAATACGATCAGGTAGAGGCAGCTCTGGCACAAATGTACCTAGGGGTAAAACCTGAAAAAACCGCTAAGAGCTAGACTCGAACGGGAACTGGTGTACGACAACTGGCCTTGCTGCACTCTTGGTTATGACACTCCTGGGGGATATTCTTAGGATAATTCTCAAATTCATTACAAACCTTTATGAAGGGTTTATGAGAATATAATTCCTCAAAGAAGACATTTTTATGATATGGATTATATCCATAAACTGTTTAATTTATGTTAAGTTTTTTACATGTTTGGGATTATGTATTTCTATTCACAAACTAATATAGGGTATTCCATTGTTTAGAAATGGCGCCCAGTGGAAGGAATGAGAACACCAGCAATATGCATGATCCAAAGAGTAAGAAAGATCATATCTTTCATGGTATTAAGCATTCATTTAGAAGGGAAATAGTCTCCCATGTATTATCACCATATGAAGAAATAATATCATGTGTTGATAAGATATGTAAAGAGTTCTCTGAGTCCTATGGATTTGAAGGGAAGCAAGAGAAGAAAATGATGGAAGAGAGAAAGAGGGATAAAGGGAAGAGGGAAAAGAAGAATTTTCTCATATTTGATAATTGTGGGAAGAAACACCCTAGAACTTTCCTGAAGGGAATGTGAGTTTTTTATAAGTGTGGACAAAAAGGAAACCTTATACGTTACTGTAAGGGTAAGAAAATGGTTACAAATGTACAATGCTTTATCTGCACGGACTTGGGACACTACAGAAACCAATGTCCAAATCATCAGAGTATGCCCCAAATGAATCTATTGGATAATGATCATGTTATGATACAACCACAGATGAGAAGGAATGATTAGAGTTCTTATGTTTTTATTAATGAATTATGTCATTTGAGTATTGTATCAACGATGTACTGGTTATAATAATTATAGAGTATATAAGGATTGTATTGTAGTACTATTTCATTAAGGACTTGAGATTGTGTGGAACCATGAAAAGTGACAAAATAGAAGGTTAAAGTTTTGGAAAATATATGGTTCAGAGAATCATAAACCATAATAAGGTAGTGATTTGGGAATAATACATGATTGATTTGGATAAATTATATTAGATATTCTTGACGACCGTGAAACTGATTAATGATTTGTATATTCCATCATTGTTGGAGTTTACAACATTTTTTTATTGAAGGAGTATATCCATTATTCTTTAAGGAATAAGGGATCATGAATGTAATCAATAAGGTTTTATGGTAATTCCGGACGTTGGAGTGTTTTAAAATAATACACGATGAAGGTGTTCACTTGTTATTACGTGAAAAAAGGATATTAGTTGTGTTTACCTTCGTTATAAATTTTGGACTAATGTATTCTGGATAGTTCTAGTTTGGATTATTTTTGTATTTCTATAAAAGGACATCTCGTAGGTCAGGCGGCAACCCGTCGTTTCCGGCAAGGCCGCGAGACATGAACCCACAACTAAAGGGCAAAAAGGGTGTATCACCTACCACTAGCCCACGTGATTTCCTGGATTAAATAATATATATTTTTTAAAATATTTTTTAGATGAATTATAAATTCATTTTTGGAACCCTATATGAATAGGATAAATAGAATATTTTTTTACGTTCTATTATCTTTTAGAGTGAAAGATGAGTTTGTGGTAGAAATTAGTTAAAGGTTGGAACTCTACTTGTCAAGAATATATTTTTCTTCTTCTCTTATTCTATGAAAAAAATAATTATTATACTTTATTTAAGGGATCCTAAAATCAAAAATTTGTTATCCTAATACCTAATGTTTTTTTGAATCGATGGTATTTCAAATCATCATAGATGGATGAATTTATGGACCTCAATTTTAAACTAGTTTGTGATTGATGACCTCAATCACTACCTATAAATATTTATGTTTTTCCTCATATTATATGTCTATAATTTACACCAATTTTCTCATAATAGAGATCATAATTTGGTGGTGACCCTTTCATTTCTTTTTTCCTCTTATTAAGACTAAATTTTATTAACCCAATTTCTGATGCGGGTTTTCCCACAAAGATATTTTCTATTTTCATCCTTTAATTTTCGAAGAACAATTTCAAATTATGAGGATTCTATTTATTGAATGAGGGGAGAATGTAACACTCTAATATTTCATATTGTGTTATTTCATCAAAATAATTCAATAACTTGCACTAAACGCAACACTGAGTTCAAGCGCACCAAGACTTACCAAACTAGCCGTTCAAAAGAGGTTATGAATAGTATTAACTGAATTTTGAACATGATATAATACTTATAATTTTAGAATCCATATTATGAGTTTCTTAGACATAATTTAAGAACAAATTCATTTTTTTCAGATAAAATAAGTATCTTTCAAAAATGCACTTTTACAGACTTTTAAGGTTGAACCCTTTTTAAATCGAATATTTTAAAACTTTTATATATTCAATTTGACTAAATAAATTTATTATTTATAATGGTAACAACATAAATTTAAAATATAACACCCCAAGATTCCTCGGTACGCTTCTCTTTGAATAATACAGTAGCGTGTGTTGTACGCAACTTCGAGTTCTAACACACACCAGAACCAATCAAACTAGCCTTTATGAATAGTAATACCAAATTTTTGATATTTAATACATTTTATCTATCAAAATGGACTTCATTTTTGGATTCTTAATATAGAAATTATCCTAGGATGAAATTTTGGTACTTTTTGGATAACTTTTATATTTTAATGAATAGTGAAAATTACTAAATTTTTATTAAAAACAAATTTTTTAATCGAAATAATTAATAGTGATAAATTAGGAATTTGAGTGGTTTTAAAGTATATTTAATATATATTTTTACAATTTAAAACAATGTTGGTCATTGGACATAATTTCACATTAAACCAGACATAAACAAGTGTCAATATTTTGATAGTTATTATCTCTTAAAAACACGCTTTTTGTTTTGACAGCGGGAATTAATTTTAAATTAATTTATTCCACTTATGTGTTTTGAATATGGAAAAATGGACACCATATTTGGAATCAGGATGTCCAAATTGTGTAAATAGGTGACTTTTATTTTCAGACATTTTCAATAATTACTTCGGTAAATATTTTATTTACCATGGTTAAAGGGTAAATCCGGTAAATAAGGGTAATAAAATAATATTATAATAATAATAAATTACACTAACACTTGTATTAACCCTATTTTTTTATACAGGTATGACCATGGGAATCTTTGGGTCTATTTTGGGACCCCATGGATCAAATTTTAAGTGATAATGACACTTTATATTAATTAAGTTAAAGTAAATACAAAAATGACATTAGCCTATATCATTTAGAAAAAAAATTAACATAATGTTATATATGTTATATTTTCGACTATAAATATTCATTAGAAAGCTAAAACGATTTAATACATAATGGTATTTTATTTATAATTTTTAGACATTAAATAATTTAGTTTATTTATGACACAATGATGATGGAGTAATTACCTTATTAGTGAAATATTAAAAAAATTTATATTATAAATACCCAAATAAATCTAATTTGAGACTTTTAATGATTTACAAGATTTTCACAAGTTAATTTTATATTTTAGTATTGATTTAATTAACTTTTTTTCGAAGTAATCAGGCTGTTATGATTTTCACAAAAATCAAATACCAAATAGTGTCAAAATTGACATAAAAGGGTTTTTAAAACAAATATTATATTATTAATTGATATTAAATTTATAAAAATCTACGGTTCGGAAAAAGGACTTGTATCATGATAGTAGTATCATTAATGGACAACTTGGTGGTCTCTTGGATGTATATAGTACGTTTATTAACTATATAATATAAAAATACAATGTGACATGGTGTGTGCCAAATAAATTAACCAAGAGTTAAAACTAAAAGATAAGTTTAATATAATGACCATAACCTGTCTAAAATCTATTAGATGAAATGATTTAGACCCATACCCACCTTAGTCATTTAATAATACACTTTGGAACCATTTTAAAATGAATATGAATTTATTATAAAATAATAATTCAAGTTTTTCCTAAACAGCCCCTCCTCCCCCTTATAAAAGGACACCACTTCTAAACCATTCCTCACACCTTTAAATCCTTTTGGCTCATCCAACATCTGCCCAATTAAGCTCTCTACATCCCTATCCTTCACATAGAAGCCTTATCTAATGCAGAAATAACTTCAAGAGTCCTTTTTAGTTCAAACCAAAGGGAGTTACCCAAATTAAAGGTAATGATTTCTCTTAGTTTCTTTTCTTTTATTTTACTTATCCAACCCCTAAACTCTTCTTATTATTATTTTTGTAACAAAACCAGTATCCTAAATATACTAGGATATTTTCATTAGAAGTATTCTAACTACACTTACACACACCTCCATATAATGGGTGAAGAACATAATGTTTCTGTGGATGGCTACCAAACGCCTCATGTTGCCATGATTGTTCAATTATTTCCTATCACCACTCATGGTGGGAATTATGATGGAACTATAATTAAATACGATATTAATTTTATTTATTTTATATATAATATTCTTCAATTACATTTTATATCATACCATTATTCTTTTCATTTTGTATATATATATGATAATTTCATTTGAGGAAGTGCGGACTACCACCCACTCAAAGTGATATGACTCATTCATACCATACATGGAACGTATAAAGGATGGTGTTAATGAACATAAGTAACACATATAAGATATTATATTATACTGTAAAAATAATATACCTATGTATCATTTGGTTTTTATTCCTTTTAAAATGAAAAATGAAATGGATGTAGCGTTCGTGCGTACGTACGGATTACCGTCTCCACGAACGCGATGAGATTCATTTCCCCATTATATTAATTAAAGACTAATTATCATATGATGATTAAAAGTAATTTTTAAGTATATGATATCATTCTGTGTATGAATAATTTACAATCTATCCATAACAAACATGGATTAGTTAACGAAGCATATAAAGGAAAATGAATCAGTTAACACCCGAAACGAAAATAATACTAAAATATTATTAACAAAGAAATTTTAAAAGATCATATATGTTATCATATTTCTGAATATGATTCTTGTATAATTAAATAACAATTATTTACCTATTATACAGGAGGTTAACATACACACTATAATGGAAAAGTACAAGGTAATGGGTTTTCATCTCACTCCTTATTCCTGTAAGATTCATGCCATATTGTCACTATTACATTTTGTGTGGTGTATGTACTGCCCATAATTGTATTATTTATGTAATACACATTAATTTATGTGTACTTAAATATTTATTGTATGATACCACATTCATGGGGTGTATGTTTTGTAATTTACCAAATTGGTAAGGGTTTATTTCACAATCTCTTCATTATCTGAGGTTGTTTATACGTAATTATCTACTGGGATCTCTTTATCGTCGACATACATGTGTTTTAAAAATGATTTTCAAAATATTCATACAATTTTACAGAATATGGGTTAAATTCATTTATACCCTTGTTTGAAATTTTATAAGAAGTTTATAAAGGAATATTTCCATCATTTTACAAACAAGGTCCTTTTTAACCTTTTCGTCATAATTAAGGTAAGAATTTTTTTTAACATATACGGTGGGTGCAGCTATTTTCCGCCATTATAAAATCATCGAAGCTTCCTTTAAAAAATTATAAAAATATTTTGATTTTAAATGTTTTATTTTATAATTATGTGACCTTTAAATGATTTCAAAATGAATATTTTAAGAATTTGTGGAAGGTATTCTTTATCAAGATCAGAATTTTATATGTTTTAAAGATTTATCTTTCTATATCGTTTAATTAATTTCCATGTTTTCCAAATGATTTTAATGATTTATTTATAAGTACATGAGTTTTTTGAAATGATATTTCTTTTCAAATGTTTCAAAGTTGTATGGGACACTTTGATTCAAAAAACCCTTTTAAATTACTTCCTTTATAAATGTTTGACTTTAAAATGATTTCAATAAAAGAGATATTTCTCTCAAATAGTTTAGATTTCATCTATGTTAACATCCTTTGATGGATTTTAAGCTTATTTGAAGTTTATTTATTTTGATACAAAACTTTCACACTATATTGAAGGTTTTGTGATATGTTTGACTGTGGATGTGTTATTTTTATACCATTCACGGTTTATGGAGAAAGTATTGACATTTAGTATGCTAGTTTTAATACGAATGTTTATGTTATGTTTAAACCTATTCATATGAGGAATTCGTTGGACTTAATAAGTGATGGGTGGAGCCCGCTATAGCTTCTCGATGCATCGGTAGGTCTAATGAGACAAACTAGTGTCTTGGCATGAGGCCTTGACAAAATTTTATTTGTAGTCTTGGCACGAGGCCTTGAATATGTGGTTATGATAGTCTGGAATTATTCATTCCATCATTATGAAAGTGGTCAGTGATATTTCATGTGATTATTCGACTCGTAGAATATCCATGTGAATAAGTAAATGACATTATTTTATTTTTGCCATATTATGTTAAATTTGAAGTTTAAAAGGCTTTTGTTTTAGTTATAAATTGCCTTAAATGTTTATGATTATTTATTAATGATTCCATTATATTGTTATCCCTACTGAGAATATGAGATCACCCCATTCTATGTTTTATTTTTTCCTAGGATTCTAAGAAGTGTATTGTGATTGATATGCACGATTAAGCCAAGGGAATAATGGAATTTGTAAAGGATTATTTATGTTGTTTTGTATGTTATAAAGTGTAATGTAACATTCATGTATGTAATCTATTTTCCAAGACTACTAAACTGATCGGTACTTCGGTACTTGATTCATTGTGATCATTCCAATGTTATGTAATAATGCACCGACTCTGGGTAACTAGGGTCGGGACATTACATTGGGGGTGTCCATGGGTGAGGTGTCCAATGGGTGGGGTGGTGTCTAGGGGGTGTGGGCTGTCCTGGGGGATGGGGAATGTCCTAGGGGGTATGGGTGTCCAGGGGGAGGGGGTTTATAGGGGGTGGGTTGGGGGTCCTAGGGGGTTGGGGGCTGTCCAAGGGGGTAGGGATGTCTATAGGTAGGGGGTGTCCAGGGGCGGGGATGTCTAGGGGTGGTGGGTGTCCAGGGGTTGGGGTGGTGTCCAGTGGGTGGGGTGGAGTCCAGGGGGTGGGGGCTATCCAGGTGGTTGGGGGATGTCCCAGGGGGTGGAGGCTATCGAGGGGGTGGGGTGGGGCTAACCTGGGGGTGGGGTATCCAGGGGCGGGGGTGTCCAGGGGTTGGAATCTTTCATTGGGGGTAGGGGTTATCCAGGGGGTGGTGGGATGTCCAAGGGGGTAGGAAAATCTAGGGGGTTGGGGTGTCTAATGGGTGGGGGTGTCCCGGGGTGGGGCTCTCCATGGGGTTGGGGGACTGCTCAAGGGGGTAGGGGGTGTCCAGGGGTTAGGGGGTGTCCAGGGGGTGGGGTGGTTTCTAGGTGGTGCAGGATGTCCAGCGGGTTGGGGGATCTCTTAGGGGAAATCCATCGGGGTGGGGGTTCTTATAGGGGTGTGTAGTCTATGGGTGGGGTGGTGTCTAGGATATGGGGGTTTTACAAGGGTTGGTGGATGTCTAATGGGGTTATGGGTGCCCAGGGGGCGGGGGTGTCCAGGGGTGGCAGTCCAAGGGGTGGGGGCTATCCATGGGGGTGGGGGTTTCCATGGGTGTGGGGTCTCAAGGGGGTTGGGGGTTGTCCAATGGGTTGGGGGGGTTTCAAGGTTGGGGGCTTTCCAAGGGGTTAGGGGGTGTCCAAGGGGTGGGGGTGGGGGCTTTCCAAGAGGAAATCTAGTTTCCAGAGGGTTTGGGCTGTCCAGGGGTGGGGGTGTCCAGGGGTTGGGGTGGTGTCTAGGGGGTGGGGTGACTAGGGGGTTGGGGGAAATCCAAGGGGTTATGTGGTTTCCAAGGTGGTGGGGGATGTCCGGGTGGTGTCCATGTGGGTGGTGGGGTCCAGGGGTGGGGGTTGACTAGGGGGTGGCCATTAGGGTGGGGCTTTCTAGGCGGATATCCATGGGGGTGTGGGTGTCCCGGAGGTGGGGGATGTCCAGGGGTGGGGTGTCTAGGGTGTGGGGGTGTTAAGGTGGGTGAGGTGTCCAAGGGGGTGGGTGTATCCACCACCAAACTAGGGTCATAGAATTAAATCACTATCCAATTTTAGCATAACTACTAGCCTATTATAGATGACCCAGAAGAGTTTTTCTATAAACCATGAATATCATACATATAAATCACAACACACATAATTGTAAACACACCTCCAAATATCATAAATGGGTCAAATTTTATCTTCCTCTCTAAATATCATACCTGATGTCTAAAAAAACACTCCTAATTGTAAGCCCTCCTCCAAATATTGATCCATTTATGTGGATTATTGATGCCTTGAGAGGCTAGTTGAGAGATAATTCTAGGCTGTGAAACAATATGTAGATAAAGTATTTCTATGTTTTCCAAATATTTTATGTGTGTCAAATATGACCCTATGTATGTTGTTTAGGCATATAGGCCAAATTTCGTTGGGACACTACTCATTGGAGTATGATACATATTATATCATTAAGTTATATGGAGTTTTACAAATGTTAAATTTTAATGAGATCCATATGGATAGCAGATAAGAACCTGAGAGAGATTTCATTGCACAAATCACCTCTTCTTAGAAGGGTAATATTTAGTGTTGGTACAAACCCTTATGAAAAGTCCAACCGTGTGAAAGAATGTATTCCTTGGTTATAGGTGATTCCAATTTTTTGTAGGGTATTGGTGTGGACATCCCACACCCACCCTGGATGGCTCACCCCCGCCCCCACAGCCCTACAACCCCACATACCCCTGCAGTGCCCCTGGACACCCCCACCTAGACATCCCCCCTCCCTAGATAACCCACACCCCCTCTACATCCTAGAAATTCCACCCCACCCCATATGGAAAACCCACACCCCCTTCCCTCCTTGATAGCCCACCCCCAACACCCTAGACTGCCCACCCCATCTCGGAATACCCCCCTAATATCCCACACCCAGCCGCCCCCTACCCCCAGAAGCTTCCCTACACAGCCCTCATCCAACGTAAACAACCCACCCACAACTTGGAAAGTCCCCCACCCCACTTGGAGTGGCCCCACACCATATAGATAGCCCCCACCAAACCCACTACGTGGACAGCTCCCCTCCCCCACCACCGAAACCCACTTGGACAACCCATGCACCCCACCTGGAAAGCCCCCCCACCCCAACCTGGACACCCACCACCCCACCTATACCCCCCCCCCGACCAGAATATCACACCCCTTGGATAGCCTTCCCCTTCCACCACATAGAAATCCCACCCTAACCCTCCTGGATAGCTCACACTCATCCTTGGACCACCTGCACCACCCTCCCCCTATAACCCCCAACCCCTATATCCTCATACCCCTATGGACAATTCCCTGGATAACACACCGCCCTCCATAGATAGCACCAAACCCACCTGGACATCGAACCCACTAGACATCCCACCCCCACCACCACCTAGAAAGCCCACTGTAAACCCCCTGGACAACCCACAGTCTTCTTTGGATCCCCCCACCCACACCTAGAACCCCCACCCTCCTGCAGCCCCATATCCCCATGGAATACCCCTCCACCCACACACACATGGAAAACCACCCCTACACCGCATGCATCCCCCTAGGGTAACTTTCTATAAAATTATTTTATTCATTAAGAAAGGAAAACCATCATGGATTATCCATTTCATACCAAAAAACCAATTAATATTTTCAAAACAAGACAAATTCAATTTATATGGCTCTATGGGTCACTTAGGAAATGTCATTGGGGAATGTGGTAATCACATACATGGATAATTCTAATTTAAAAGGTGGTCTAAGCACTTAAGATGTGGGGTGGTGTCCATGAGGTTGGGTGGGTCGAGGGGGCTGTCCGGGGGGAGGGGGGCTATTCAGTGGGCGGGCGGGCAGGTCAAAGAGGTGGGGTTTCTTTGGGGGAAGTCTCTGGGGGTGTGATGTGGGGTCGGGGGAGTTGTCAAGGTGGTAGGGGTGTCTAGAGGGTGTGGTGGATTCTTGGATGGGGGGTTGTGTCCATGGGGTTGGGGCTATCTAAGGGGTGGGTTTCTTTACATTGGGGTGGGGAATCTAGGGGATGGGGGTGCCCAGGTGGTTGGTGACTATCCTTGGGGTAGGGGGTTGTCTAGGGGGTTGAGGTTGTTCAAGGGGGTAGTGGTGTCCAGGGGTGGGGGTGTCCCGAGAGGGTGGGGGTGGTTATCCAAGGGGGTAGGAAGTGTTTAGGGGGTGGGGTGTCCAGGGTTTGTGGGTGTCAATGGGGTGGGTGAGAGGGGATATCCATGGGGTGAGAGGTTTCCAGGGGTGGGCATGTCCAGGGGGTAGGGGGTGTCCAGGGTGTGGTTGTGTCATGGGTGGTGGGGTGTCTAGGGGGTGGGGACTGTCCAAGGGGATGAGGGGAGTCCAGGGGGTGGGGTTGTCCAGGGGGTGGGGATAGGGGCGTTCATGGGGTCAAATACCCCATATAATACCTTGATTATTACATATACCTAATCCAACAAACATAACAATTCCAATCCATCACCCAACCAACACCCAATTCATCCTCAATATGACAACCCTTCCCATTAGTTGTTGAATAATAACAATAAATACAAAATGAAATAAAATTTTCAATTAACTAACGTCCACAAAACTACCATATAACCCTACTAGAAAATGGAAACCCACATACACCACTACCCCAACAGTCCCCAATCCCATCACATGAATCATCCTTATATCCATTTCCCACCTTGAGACAATATGACTAATCAAACCCTTTCGTATATTTAAGTGGGTATACCCTATCACCTCCATTAGTTCATATGGTTTACTATCTCTACATTGAAGGATTGACTATAAATATTTCAAATAAAGGTGATTCACACAATCATAACACTTGAAGTGTAGAACAAAAACATAAAACAAATCAAAATGATCTTATTGGGTATACCATGCCATAGACCCCCCCAGACCTCTCGTTTGGGAAATATAAAAATAGAAAACAAAAAATTGATAAATAACATTAAAAATAAGGTATCAATTACCGATTTGGTGTATATAACTAGAAATTTACTTGATTGAAGATTTATCTATTGGGGGGAAATAGTTTTGCATCCTAGAGTAAAGAGAGGGCTATGAGAGTTCCTCTGTTTAGGGCTCAAATCACATGGACGGGTGAACTCAAGCTGTTGTGTATTAGGGGGAAAACATTCCCAATAGTTTTTTAAAATATATGGGAAATATATTCTTTACCATTGTTTTTAAAAAACTGTTGGTATAATTTATGAAAATTAATTCTTTCCCAAATGATTATTAAAACCGTTGGGAAAGGTGGATCCTAACATTATTCAGTCTCATACTGGTAAGAATTTCAATGTATATCAATATAAATCACAATATATACCTCATGTCCCATTGTATGTTGTCACCATTCACCTGTTAGCCCCCTCTTTATTTTTTCCCTTACATGAAACACTACATGACCCACCTTGATGGTGGTTGTTAATAAGAAAAATGAATTCCCCATCATGATTGTGGTCTCAATCCTTAGATGATGGTAACTCTCGCCAGCCATGTTTAACATGTTTAGATGTAAACATCACCCTTTCATAGAAATCACCCATATCAACCTATTATAGAATGATACTAGGAATCCTTTTATAGGATACCCCCACCACAGTCGACATGCTCCTAATATAACTCTTACTATCAAACAAGACACCCTATATAGATCTTTTAATATCATCAAACTCGTCCTCCTAGGGGTCATATAACCAACACAAAATAGCATGGTCATCCTGTTTCCAGAAGAAATTATCTATAGGATTTGAAATAACATAATATATACATATCATAACAAATAATAATAAGGAATAATAAGAAAAATTCTCTAGAGGACACACACACACCCACATGAAAAGACATCTGAACATGACTAGGGAAATGTTGTGGTGTTCTTAAACATAATGAGTTAAATAGATTCCCCAAAAACATTTACATGAGAATTTACACACTATCCCTCACCATTTCCTCTAAAATAGATATATCCAGGTTTCCAAATCCGTGGACCATATTTCCTACCCCAATTCTCCATTCCCACAACAATTCCCACACCTTATGTTGTCCCCTTTCCCTTTCTACAGAAATTTTAACTAGGTGAACCATTTCAAGCACAATGGTGTTCATAATTCCTTTTTTGGATAGTAAAATCTCTATAACCATGTTTTATGAAACAAAAAACCTCAAACATAATCCCAACTCAACTTTTAACCATACAAATTCTCAAAAATAATATTTAATATGTTTTAGATTTTATATTAACATATAAAATAAAAAAATATTGTTTCAATTCTCCCCTAATAAGGACATATCATACTCATGAAGTTTATCTATATTCAAGCTCAAATAACATGGTACAAAGAACTAAATTTCATACTGAAACTCTAATAAATATTTTTATACCGATTCATTCCTCCATAATTAATGGAAATTCATCACCATCTTCCCACATAAAAACATCAAACTCAGTCGACTATATGAAATAAATATTCTTAATATGATTTGTTTGATTCCAATTTAATATTCTCATTGTCTATAACAGTCATAGGATTGGGCTTGTTAATCTAATTCTATGTTAAATGTAAAACATCATGTATACCTCAGTAGAATTAAGGATGAACCAAATGGGAAAACATTGTCCCTATACATTCGATCATCTTGAAAGGTCCCCGAATCATAGTTTTATCTTTACATACATCTATAGATGCAAATTCCTTAATTGAGGAGTCACTTGAAATGAAACCCAATCACACACATCAAACTCCAAGGGTATCATCCTATGGTAGGTGTACTATCTCAATCCTCTCTAATTTGTGAAAAACTAATTTTGGATCAATTTATACAATAATATTCCTCACCTACTGGTATCAACCCCAAATAGATACTTCAACAGCCCCGTGCTAGTACAATGGTGAGGGAAAAAGTCAAAAATTAAGTGCTTTATATGGTTCCATATGGATAGAATCATGGAATTTAAAATTTATATGAATGATACCCCAAGGTAATATATTGATCCCATGATCCTCCAAAATCATGGATGAAAACATGAATCATAATCCCAAGAATCCTTATCATCCACTTAGGGTATCCATTTATCTATTCATAATATTCCATGATTAATCTCAGCTAAGTCCATAAACCCTTCTAAATTCTCTGAAAAATAATTATGTGAATCATTCATCTCAATCTGATAAAATAATCAATGGACCAATATACATACAAAAAATCTCAAGGATGTATAGATTTTTTAATGAATCCATAGAATGGGACCCCATGGTTGATAATAAATAACCCATTCCAGTATATTGAAGGAAAATAAACCATAAAATATAATTATTCGTTGATTTCCTAGATAGCCAAGTCACAGAATACATCCTTTCATAATCTCAATTCCACATGGGTATTAGTAGAGGATGAATTAAACCTACCTTTATTTTTTGGTTGATGATAAATTGTGAAAAAAGACAATGTTACGCCTCTTAAATCCTAACTACCAAAACAATAATATGAAATAATAGAAAACATCATTTAGAAGGGAAAAAATGATCCCAAAAATCATGGGAGTCTCTCACAAGCTCTTCTCTAAAAGGAGTAGGAACTAAAAACCTCCTACAAACATGAATTATGTTATCATAATCTATGTAAAAACCTTTTAGTATATTATCTCCCTCCAACTATTCTACCAACACTAATAACATTGGATATGAATCGTATATGGAGTTTAAGAGGTCCAATAAATTTGATGTCATAAAAAGGTGTGACAATTTTATTTCACATTAGCCATTAGTCACATCTACCATCCAGTCAGCCAAAAAACATATTAGATGCCACTCTTCCCCTAAAGGATAGTCTCTAAACTCATAATTATATTATTTATTCCCCATAATAGAATATACAACAAAATTACCCTTATTGAGGATGTATTGACATTATTTATAGTGGTAAGGTTCAATATAATAAGATTGATCTTTCATAGTATTCCCATGAAATAAAGAAGAAATACATCTGATACCTACAACATATATTGGCCCCCTTTTCTCAGAATCCAAAAAACCTACATCCATAGGGAAATAACTCTACTTTTGGGAGTTAAATTAGAAACCACTCTAAAATTATCATAATGGGAAAAAATATTATATGACTTTGGTTTTTCTAAAAGTGCTATGAATTTGTAGAGACCTATGGGAAGATCAATTGGAATCACCTTCTAAAGGATTTCTACAAGATTTGAAGGATTATTATAAGACAAAAATATCTTTTTTAATACATCATGAAATTATTATTATTTTTATACCATATTTAAAAAACTAAATAGATTATTAAAATTCAAGAACTATATCAGGATAATAGAGGTCAAAATCATTATCTAGTTTTTCAATGCAAACAGATTCCCAAACATGGAAAAAAATAATCTTCCTTACAATTGAATAAAACTTATCCTTGAAATATCTTTCTATTCCCTCTTATCTATAATAACCTTTAGGAGAAAGTCTATATTTAATTCAAAAAATTATTCCATTTTCATAAATATTTTTCTAAAAACTCTATTTTCACAAGTTATTGAATTTTTTTTTTGTTGTTCAACAAAAATGCATATTTTCCTACAAAAATTATTTATTTAATCTTCCATTTCATTAATTACATCCTTATCACATAATGCCTAATCAGGATTCTTAGGTTATAATTGGGATAAGAAATCTCAATGTCCAATTTCATTCGTTAATGAACTTTAATTCATAACAGGTCAATAAACACATTCAATATTAATTTCACTAGGATGATTCCTAAAAAACAACAAGATTGAAATTTTTTAAAAAACTTGTTCTTCAACAATAGTTAGAAAAAATTCTTTTTGAATAACTTCAAAAAATAATTCTGGAGTTATATCTTTTTGAGAATAACCTTATAACAATGTTTGGAAATCAGTTGTATAAATAACATCTTATGATGTAGGTTGTGAATGTTTGAAATCAAAAGGAGTTATTTCATTAAATATAACATATACTATCTCTTAAATAGTAAAATATATTTTATTAAAAACTCTATAAGAATTATAAGTAGTCGAATAACCAAAAAATATTCCATCATTTCATATAGGTTATAATATATTTAATTTATCTTTCATATTCTGGTTGAAAGCTTTTCAAAGAATTTTTGTAAGTAGGTAGATTTTGATTTTCTTCCTGTCCACAATACATATTAATTTTTATTAAGAAAGGCTCTAATTAAAACTAGACATATTGTGTTGTAGGAAATACTAACTGCTTCAAATAAAAAAATTAATAACTAATTATTTACTCAGCATGATTCATTTTATTTATTGAGAAATTATATTTCTTCATTCAACTACTCTATTGGGGAGGGGGTTCTATGTGGTAAAAATTTATTCTCGATACCTTTTTGAATATAAAAAGGATCAAATTATATTTTAAAAATTCTCCACCATGTTCACTACAAATGGTCATCAGTTGAATATTATTCTTATTTTAATCATTTTATGTACTAGATTAAAAATTATAAGTTCCTAATATTTATTTATGAGAAAAAAATCCATGTATACCTAGTGTAACCTTCAAATAAGAATTATAAATACTATTTTCTGCCCAAAAATCTAGTTTTTGTAAGACCAAGAAAGTCCATGTGCTCTCCCTATAATGTATCAAAATTTGAAGTTTCACTAATAGATTTAAAACATGAATTATATTCCATATGGTATTGATAATGCTTATTATGTTATGAATAACAAAACCGATGTTATGGTATATCCTTAACAATTCCATTTTATTCAATTTATATTTAATTCTTTTGTTACAATGTCCTAGCCTTCTATTTCATAACTAATATTGACCTTTCCATACACTTAGGAAAGGTAGTTAATAGATCCTAATGTCTTCTATGTTATGTGTGTATATATTCCCATGATGATTGGAAGAAATAAGAAATTCAAACTTTGAACTATGTACTAAAAATATATCATTCCTAAATATAACAAGATATCATTTATCACATAATCGAATTATTCTTATAATTTTATCATTAAGACATAATAAAAATAAACTTTTCAAAAAATAGTATTTCTAGGAATAAAAATATTACCTATTCTTATATTATTTCCAATATCATTATCTCCAAAATTTTCTTTTCCACCTTTCTTCTGGATTATCATTATTAAGAAATATTTGTATCTATTCTTACTCATGGAACACCAACTATCTTATACCATATATACCTATTTTTTGTACAATATTTGTTTTCCTAAATAAAAAAATATAATACTTTCGGAACCCAAGACTTCTTGGGTATAGTTATGTCAGAAAATAATTATTTAGAAATCCACATCTATTTTGAAAAATAAAATTTGCAAAAACTAGGAAATTGAACTTTTTTTATGGAGTATTTATTCTTCCAATTCACACCAGTTTGGAACTTAGTGAAAAAATAAACATCTTGTTACTAATTAATTGTTATTTAAAATATGTTTTTTTTGTGTAAAACCCATTCTATAACTATTAAAATGAGGTTTAATGTTTTTGTAAATTTTATCAAAATTCTCTTTACCAATGGCAATGTTTGGAAAAAAATTTATCACACTCGAAATTTCATTTTTTTTACAAATAAACATATATCATCACCAGTAATAGTTTTAAAACTATTTTTTGCTTATATAATATATTTCTCAAAAACAAAATTTTCATAATATATTGAAATAGTTTCTTTTTCAGAAATTATTGTGTCAAGATCTTTATAAATATCTAATATTTAATTTTGTAAAACCATTATTCATAAGGAAACATTACCATGTTTAGCTTCATCATTATAGATTATATTATAAATATTAAAATTCTCAATTTGTTAATGTTTTCTAAGATTGAAAAAACATCATCATTAGTAGGTGAAGAGTTATTTTAAAATTAATAATATTCATCATCAGAATGTGAAAACATTTCCTCATACGATAATAATCATTTAATGACTTGTTTTATTGGTTTTAAATTATTAATAATGTATACATAAAATATATATTAGAAATGGTTACATTAGAAAAAATACACATGTTTTTATTTCTAGAACATTCATTATTAGATGAACTATTTGAAGAATACCCTCCAATGAAATTCGATGTGTTAGTATCATTCATGAATTTATTAACATTGGATTTGTAATAATTTTTGTCATTACTTTGTGAATTATATTCATTTTTTGTATTTTCCCTTAAAATTTTCACAATTAGGATAGAAATGTCTAGATTTCATATATTCATAGCATATTACCTTATAATCATTCTAGTTATTTTTATCCTTTTGACTCTTTTTGAATAGGTACTAAAAATAATTTTCCCATTTTCTTTTTCATCCTTTTTGCAAGACATCCTAACCCATTATATGCATATGTTGAAGTTATAGAATTTTATTGAATAAAAAAATACTTCCTCTACAAATATTATACAACTTTCTTATAATTATGATCTATATAATGTAAGGTAGATGTTATAGCCCAAGAAAAACAACTAATTTTCTTTTTTCTTTCACAAAGTATCTTTTATGTAAACTATCATATTGCAATAGGTTTCTAATTAAGTCATATAAAGTAATATTATTAATCATTATTATCTCATTAATGGATATTTTTTTATTCTCAATCATTTGTAAACTATTTATGATTTTCATAAAATACAAGTTCATCTTTAAAACTAATTATACTAGTATAAAATAAAATTCTTTATAGTATTCTCAATGAATAACTCTTCTTGTCTCAATAAATTTAGATGTACCAAAGTGTGAGGCCTCAATATTTTTTCATATATTGTTTGTAGCATCACAAGAAGATATCTGACATTAAATACTTTTAGTTATTGAACATAACATAGTATTCATTACTCTGTAATTCAAATGATACTCTTTTTTATGATGTATAAAATAAAGGGCTTCTTTATGAATAATATTGCAGTATCTAGAAATCATAACAAAATTATCAATTCCAATGTTGATAAAAAAGGTTTTCATCCAATATCTTCAGTACTCCCCATCAACACCTCCAAAGATAGGTGGCCTAATTGGAATTTGATTATCTAATATTGTGACATTAAAAAATTTCATATTAAACAAATCTAAATTCTTTTCTAGATATGTGAATTTGTTTAACAATGTTTATAAATAAAATTTTATATTAAAACATTAATAACATGTAGTATGTGAAGGAAATAAAAAACCTAGTAAGCTATATAAGCTATAGAAACCTACTCAGATAGTAATTTAGGTGTTTAATAATTTAATTTGATCAATATACTTACAATGGTGGAGTTTGTAGTTTAAAAACAACGTTTAGGAAGTTTATTCTAATCGACACAAAATCCTCATAAAGTATGGTTATCAGACATGGAATTAGTCAATTTAATAATGTTATAGAATCATAACTACAAACAGTCCAATTTTTTCAGAGTAAAAATCATAACCGCTATAGATTTGATTTATCAGAGTATAAAAACATAATCATTGAGGGTAAAATTAAATCATTGTTTTATCATTATCATAATTAGAGTAATGTAGATAAAAATCGAAATATTAAAATGATGACTCACTTTCTATTAAATTACTCGAAATAGAAAAAATATAAAAACAAGTAATATAATAACTAAGAAATGTAAGCATGACTTTATATCTATATTAACAAAATGAAATATTTTAACCATAAGGGGAAGATAGTAAATAACCTAGAATAACTGTATCCATTATTTTATACTTATAGTAAATTATATTTTTATATACCAATAATTCAATTTGTAATGGATCATTTTTTCGAATATTTCTATCCTATCAAGCCCTCGATATGATGATCAACTCTATATTTATAGCCATATAAGCCCTCTGTATGAATTTTTGATATGACTTTCTATTCAAGGATTCCCTTGGTCAGATGGATTATATTATATAACTTTTTATCCCCATATTCTCTAGATTTTAACTATGATTGGTCATGAATACAATTTCAAAATGTCTTAAGGAAACAACTTGGACAAGTATTATTGAGAAGAAAACTATCTAAAGAAATAAAAATTACTAATGATGATTAGTTCATTCTAAGTATTCTTTATAAGACTTGAGATTGAAAATTCACTAGGCACAAACTCTTCTAATGAATCATTATTTATAGATATCCTTTTAATGTTCATATTTATGAGTTTTTTTCAATGACCTCTGAATGCTAGTTCATGACTACTCACTTGTAACAGGATGTATGATTTCATTTTTAGTAGTACCATTACATTGTTAATGATTTAACTTATGATATATATATTTTTTGTATTTTAATTATAAACATTATTCAGTATGATGTTATTCCTTAATAATGTTAATATGATAATCCTAATGAGTATAAGTCTAATTATATCAACACATGCATCATTTTGATGGCCAAGATTTTTTTCAGTATGACATACATTAATAAAGTACAACATATTTTATGATAAAGATTAGTCCAATTTATTACATGCATACTAATTACAATAATTATAATAAATAATGTAATATTTATATTTATAGAACATTATATATTATTCAATGTATGGATAAATTAATGTTATCAAAAAAATTATAAAACTCTTTGGAAAAAAACATTTAGTATAGATGTTTTAAGAAAGCGATATTGATTTCCAAAAAAAAGGAACAATAAATTAAGAAGTATAACATCTAACTAAATAGAGTCCACTCTAATTGGATACCTCGTATATTTAATTTTTGTATCCAATGAATGTATATCTAACAAACTGACCACACATGATGTGTATTTTGAATTTTTGATACACTGAAATCAATATTTTATATCCAAAAAATGGAATTATATTTTTCTTTCTATGTTTTTTCGATAATATTGTAATGATTGGTGGATTTCAAAATATAAGATAAATCATGGATAAAGTCAGTGACTAAATAGAATAAGTATACTGATAAATAGAAATATATAAAGGTATATATAAAACATTTAACTATCAATAAATATTTCAAATAATTTTACTTATTTTGGTCAATGTTTCTAAAGTTTCTGAATAAATATAGTTGAAATGATTTTGGATATCATATTTTCAAATATAGGAGATAGATCATAAACCATGAAAATACCAACATCCCCAAACTACTAATATTATATTTAATTATAATATAACTAAAAATATTTTAAATCATTTGATTTTATTTATTTTCATAATATTACCAAGATTGAAAACAACCTTTGTTTGCAAAATAAGGATAATTTTTTAGAGATGAGTGGGAAGTGTACATGTTTTCGAAATGTTTACTAACAAAAATTTTATGTGTTTACCAACTATATTTTAAATCTAGTATGAGCTATGACGATAGAAATTTATTTGGTGTGTGAAACATTATTTTCGATTTGTTTTTCAAGGAGAAGTATAATAATGGAAATCAATTTTTTATAATTGAGTAGAAAACATGGTATCAGATAGTATACAGTTATCATGATTATGAAACTTCCTAAGACTTACTTAATTAGTTTTATTATCATTTTATCAAAACAATTATCTAATTTCATTAATATATTTGGAATAAAATGATACAAAATCTCTCTCTGGGGTTTCATGATGTGTGGTAGTAAATTATAGAATAAAATAAAAATATATTTGTCACACATTGGTGGGTGGTGGAATTATTTAGGTTATTAAATAATCAATTAAATAAATTCTATAATATCAAATAT
Organism: Viscum album; assembly: GCA_963277665.1. NCBI lineage: Eukaryota > Viridiplantae > Streptophyta > Magnoliopsida > Santalales > Viscaceae > Viscum > Viscum album. The sequence continues at coordinate 1,506,253,539 of OY728146.1, read as the reverse complement.
GATTTTGAAATCCATAAATGTAACACGTTCTATTTAAATTTATGAAATGGATTGACTAAACATGATTATTTTGAATTCATAAGATCTGAAATTAAATCATCTCAACATTATATCACATATAATATCCCAATAATTACATGATGAGTGGTGTTTAACCTTTCATTATTAACCTTATAGATACTATTTCATCGGCTCTCCATCATAAAATGTATCCATTGGTTCATCATTAATATGAATATGAACATTCATTATGTAAAATAATTCATGTTCATAGTCTCGTTAATAAAAAAATCATCATCATTATCAATAATAAATACATGAGAATAGGGAACATCACATTTTTTTGAAAAAAATAATGATGATATTACGATATAGTTTAACATCACCCAGAATATTGAAAATGACATACTAATAAATAGAACAATCCCAGATGTTTTAATGGATATGTAATATTGTAGTGTCATTAGTATTATATAAATGGAAATACTGATGTTTAATTTTATAAAAAGGGGTAAAAATTTATAATTGATTTTATTGTGTTATGAACATACATAATGGGTTATAGTGATGTTATTTATATCATATAATTAAAATGGTTTATCATGGAGTTTTTATTCTCTATGATGGTGAATGAGAAATATGGATTTTATTATTTTCCCTAAAAACTAAAACAAAAATATTTATTTTACTTCATTTAATGAACACTATTAGGTTTACTATATTGGATAATGTTTTCTAGGAATAAATAAAGTTATACATTAATGTTTAGTATAATCTGTGAAGATATAATGTGTTATGCTAGTTTTTTGTATTAAAGAAAAATGAAAATTTTTATATATGAGTTTTACACTAACACAAAAGTATATTGTTTTTTAGGATTTTTTATATGTGAATGTTATGTTATTTTCATGTGGTTAAATATATCATGTTGTTTAGATTTAGCATCTAAAATATATCATATGTATCTATAGGGGGTGAACCCAATATTTTTTTGATTTGGATCATAGTTTAAAAAATGGGACTAAGGATTCAATATTATATATTTTTGTTTAATTCATTTCATTATAGTATTTATAATATGAGAATTATTTTATTATATAGGGGGATTATTTTTTCTCAAGTTGGGATACGTTGTTTAATAATGATTGTGACCATGATAGTTTGGAATTTGAGGCTATAATTAATATAATTATAGTAAGGAAATAACACAAGAACTTTATACTTTTATAAAGAAGTGTAAACCCCATGATTTGTGAAACATAATGCTTTGAGGCAGCATTAGGTTTCCACTTCCATCAAAATGGAATTTTTTCCCTCTTCTCTAGATATTTTTAGATGGTTGAAATAAAAACACATATCACATACTCAACTAGTTTCTCCTAAATTTGATAGACAATTTTCTTGGTATACCTCAGACTGTATGTTTTAAGTTTATAATATACATTTTAGTTCAAAACAAACATCGCCTACTCAAAACTGAGAAAACTCATTATGAACTTTTCGATAATTTAATAAAAAAATTAATTTTTCATTTGGGACATATTGGAATCTCTTAAACATAAATCTGATGCATGGTGTGTCTGGTATGACAACAAGTGTGTATTTTTATTTAAAATTGATATTAATTTTACTAAAAAAACACACAAATTCAATAATGGGAAAATGAATTTGGATTATTTTAATACTTTAAGAAAATAATCCATTACCTAGTTTTGATATTTCAGAGTCAACCTCATTTCAATCTTAGGCATAATGTGGCATGTATGACTCAAAGTGTGTTTATTTATTTGAAATTGACATTAATTTTAGTAAAAATGAATTTTACATACTAAATATAGATAAAATGAATTTATATTGTTTTATAATTTTTTTAAAATTATCTAGAAGTCATTTTTTACATGTATGAATCATCTGTACCAGTATCTAATTCATGGTATATCTGGTACGACTCCAAGTGAATCTTTTAATTTAAATTGACATTATTTTTATTAAAAAAAAGTGACATACTCAAAACCAATAAAAAAAATTCTTAATATTATTTACATTAGTAAAATTATCCATAAGTCATTTTTATAGGTAATACTAATTTTAACTTTAATTGGATGCAAAGTGCAGCCTGTATAACTCCAAGTGTGTCATCTTATTCAAAATTGACATTAATTTTAGTTAAAAGAAAAATAAAAAAATCAAAACTGAGAAAGCACATTCATGTTAGATTGATACTTAAGTAAACTAATCCATAATTTTTTTTATGTATATAGACCATCCTCGCCTTAATCTGATACACAGTGTGCCTGGTATTATGAAAAGTGTCCATTATCTATTTAAAAATGTCATTTTATTAAAAAAAATGTGTTCCACCCAATGAAAAATGATAAAAACACAATCATATTAACTTGATAAATAATGAAAATAATTCCTATGTAATTTTGGAAATATTGGATTGAGTCTTACATTAAATCAACACATTATGAGACCAATATAACTCAATGTACTATTTTCTACTTTAAAACGACATTTTATTAAAAAACAAAAGTCCCATACTCAAAACGGATAAAATTAATTTGGATTGCTCTGATAGTTTAGGATGAATATCCATAAATCATTTTAGAACTATAAGAATTTACCTAACCTAAATCTGATGCATGGTGCGACAAGTATGACTCCAAATGGGTCATTTTATTTAAAAATGACATTAATTTTAGTAAAAAGGACAACTAACATACCCAAAAAAATGAAAACATATTCATATTGTTTTTATACTTTATAAAAATGAACTATAATTCATTTTGAAATTTAGAAATTTTCTCAATATTAATATAATACAAGGCATGCCTGGTATTACTCATAGGGTCTATTACAAATTTATAATTTAAATTTTATTTCAAATGTAACACCCAATAAAAATCAAAAAAACATAATCATATTATCTATAGCATATTGGTAAATTATTAATATGTAATTTTTATGTGTGTATCTTTTAGTATCATGTCAAATCGATACTCAATGTGACCAGTATGACTCCAAGTGCATGTTTCCAGTATGAATTGACATTTTAGTAAAAAAGCCCTATGACGTAGTCAAAAAAATGATAACACATTCGATTTTTTTGGTAAATTAATAAAATGATCCATATGACATTTTTTCTATATATAAATCATCACAACCTAAATATAACACACTTTGTGGCTATTATGACTCCATGTGTGTATTTTTATTTAAAATAGACATTAATTTTATTAAAAAAAGTCAATAAAACTACTCAAAACTGAGCAGACAAATTTATATTATTTTCATAATTTAGGAATGTTATCCATGTGTCATTTATAAATCCTAGGAATCATCTTCACCATGATCTGATACACGATGTTATCCATATGACCCAAAGTGTCTATTATTAATATAAAATTGAAATTTTTTTTAAAACTTATCAGTCACTAAAAACTGTAAAATCATGATAATATTTTCATGAAATTATTTAAAACTCATATTTCATTTTTTGACATGTAGGAATCAGTTACATGTCAAACTAAAACATGATATGACTGGTATCACTCAAAGTGTGTGTTCTAGTTCCAAATGAAATTGTTTTAAAAACAAAAATGGCACACTAAAAACAAATTAAAAACATCATATTTATTCTAATACCATTTTAAAATGACACATAATTCAATTTTAATGTGTAAGAATATTTTTAACCTCAATATGAAGAACAATATGACTTGTATGACTCCATGACTGTCTTTTTATTTTACATTGAAATTAATTTTAATAAATATGAAAAGTGACATTTTCGAAGTCTATGAAAAATAATTAGAATTTTTTAGATACTCTTTGAAAATGATTAATAAGTCATTTTTTATGTTTATTAAACAACCTCACCTCAATATTATGCTCGATGTGCCAGGTATGACTCAAAGTGTCAATTATTATTGTAAAATTGTGATTTTAATTGAAAAGAATTCACTCATTAAAACCCATGAAAACACACTTATAGTCTCTTCAAAATTTAGGAAAATTAATCATAATTAATTTTTGGTTTCTATGAATTATCCACATGTAAAACAAACACACAATTTGATCAGTATGACTCAATGTGTGTGCTTCCAGTTTAAAATGACATTTTCATAAAAACACAAGTGAATTACTCAAAACGGGGAAAACAAATATAGATTGTTGATATAATTTAAAAAATGATCCATATGTCATTTCAGAAGTGTAAATATTTGTTTCACCTCAATCTAAATAGAGTCTGATTGTTATGACTCTATATGCATCTTTAATTAAAATAGAGATGAATTTTAGTAAAAATGATAACTAACATACTCAAAACCAAAAAACAATTTTTGATCATATTTATACTTACGTATACTAATCTGTAGAACATTTTTTTGTGTATTAATCTTCCTCATATTAATCTGATGTATAATATGTCTGATATGAATCAATGGTTCCATTAGTTGTTTAAAATTGATAGTTTAGTTCATAAATTTTCGCTCACTAAAAACCAAAAAAAAGTAGAATTATCATGATAATTTATTAAAAACAACCATAAGTCATTTTTGAAATTTTTTATTTATTCTCAAGTCATGCTCACAAAAGATATAATTGGTATCACTCAAAGTGTCTGTTTCATATTTAATATGACATTTCAGAAGAAACAAAAATCAAGTGAAAAAAATGTAAAAATGCAGTCATTTAGTTATAATAATTTAGTAAAATGATTCATAATTCATTTGTGATTTCAAGAGTTATCCTCACCCCAATATGATTCATAGTGTGACCAGTATGCCTCCATGTGCGACTATTTTACTTAATGTTGACAATAATTTTAGTATAAAAGAATTGTGAAATACTCAAAACCTATGAAAATGAATTTATATAGTTTTGTTACATTATTGAAACAATCCATAAGTCGTTTATGACATTTATAAATCCTAAAAACCCCAATCAGATACATGATATTCCTTGTCTTACTAAAAGGGTTTGTTATCAGTTTAAATTTGGCATTTTAGTTCAAAAAATATCGCTTACTATAAACTATGAAAATCTGCTCAGGATATAATGATAATTTAGTTAAATGACACATAAATCATTTTAGACATGTTTGAATCAATCTCACGTCAAACAGACACAGAATATGGCCTATATGACTCAAAGTGCATGTTTCTAGTTTAAAATAAAATTTTAGTAAAAAACACACGTAAAATAACAAAAATTAAGAAATCACATTTGTATTACTTTGATACTTTATTACAATGATACCTAAGTAATATTGGATGTTTAAGAATCATGAACACCTTAATCATATACACATTGTGACTAATATGACTATATGTTTATATTTTTATTTAAAATTGACATTAACATTGGTAAAAAAGTCGACTAACATACATAGAACAAATAAAAAGAAATTGGATTATTATTTTTTAATTAGTAAAAAAACATAAGTATTTTTTATTTGTAGTAATTATAATAACCTTAATTCTATACACGATGATCCCGATATTACAAAAAAGAGTCTATTATCACCATAAAATTGACTTTTTTATTTATGAATGTTTCACTCATTGAAAAATAAGAAAACATGGTTGAGTTGTCATGATAATATAATACAATGATTCTGATGTAATTTTTATGTATAGGAATAATTCTCATATCAATTGGAAACAAGATGTGATTATTGTGACTCAATGACCATGGTTCCGATGAAAAATTATTTTTTATTAAAAAACAAAAGTGACATACTCAAAACCCATAAAACACCTTTTGATTGTTTTTTTATTTTAGGTAAAATATCCATATGTCATTTCTGGAATTTTGTAATCATCCCCATATCATTTTTATGCACTTTGGGACCAACAAGACTCATAGTGCTTGTTTTCAATGTATAAGTGTCATATTAGTTCAAAATGAAATGCACATATCCAAAACTAATAAAATGAACCTAGATTTTATTCACATAATTCTATTGGATATTACTTAATTAATTTACTTATAATTTTAATCTAATACTGTTTTTGATAATTTACCAAGATATAGTTCTTAATGTAAAAAAATGGGATGTTGTTCAGAAATCAACTACAACTCAATCTGATGCGCAGGGTTCGTTGTATGACTCAATTATTAGTTTAAAATAAAAACATTATATTTAATTTATATAATTTTAGTATTACTAAAATAATTTTTTTTCATTATACAGGATCATTATTTTTATTGAGCTAGGCTGGTTTGTTCATCAATTGCATGAGTGGGAGTTAAGGGCCAAAGAAAAAATAACAATGATGTTTTTGAATATATGTAACAATTTTTACTCACTCATTAATTTTATTAACCAATGATTGAAATATCAATAATATAGTTTTTTTGTATTGGTGTTGTAAATTTTATTTCATCTATAATTATTATTTTTACATGTGATCTAATGTTTTTGGTGATGTAGTGTGTTCTAAATTTAAACCCACACTACAGTTTCCCTCTTTATTAGTGATAATTAAATGTTCTTATTAATGATTTCCTTTATTAATTATTTTTTAGCTATAATAAAGGACCGCTTTATCAGATCTTTTATAGCACTAATTAAATCCAAGGACTCTTAATCGTGCTATGTTATTCAGATCATATTTCCATAACAATGGAAAAATATAACATTCTTATATATATTTTTTTAGTTGTATATTTTTATCACTACTACTTATCTTATATTTATGTCTTCTGTAGACATTTCAAGGGATTTTGTAATTAGAATTTAGGATGATATAATTATGTAATCATCAATGTACAAATTTATTTATACGTCACATGTTTTTTTAATTTCATAATTCTAATTTTAATGAAAAATGAAGGCCATTTAAATATTAATTCATGGATAAAATGAAATAATAATAGATAAAAATAAATTAATATTATTTTATTATTAAAATTTATTTCACAATGACAAAACTTTTTAGGGGTACTGTATTTTTTTAAGAGACTAAATATATTCACGTCTAATAATTAAAAATTATATTACTGATATAATTAATATATTAAAACTAAATTAACTAGTACTTGATAGGAAATAATATCAATAAAACTTAATATTAAAAACCATCTTCCAATTAAACTATTGGTTTTTTGTTTTTTTCCCACATAAATTTTAAATTACTAAATATTATAATTTGAATTCAAAATAATGAAAAAAAAATCAATTTAGTGGTAGATTATTATTTCAAGATAAAAAATTTCATATCTTTCTGGAAATATTAACTTTTAGATAAACATTATAAAATATAGTTTTTACAAATACCACAAATTTTATAAAACTATTGAAACATCCATCCGTCAATAATGTATTTTTCTGATCTTTGTGACTGTCTTCTCGGAGTGTGGGGTGTGTTTGTTACTAATTGTGGAACATAAATGGTATCATGGCTTCTCAATGCACAAAATGTGTGGTACAGTAGCATGGTCCAATCCTTTTTTCCTAGGTGGTGAAATATGGCATGGGAAGAACCACTTTTCCTTGATTGGGGCATGGTATAAAATGTTGTTTGATTGTGATTGACTTATGTGACTCAAACAATAGGCCTCACTATAAGTGGGTGCCTAGGACAATCCAAAAATCCCCACCCAATATCCTTAAGGATTTTTTAAATTGGAGTGTTAGTATATTAGCGAGATGTGACAAAGGCCACCATGTTTGTTGTGAACCTCCACCATGTCGTGGTGCCTCCTAATCTAAAACTTAAAATCATCAAATTGGATGCCTCTTTTTTATGAGAATGTTAATATATTTATTGAAAACATTATAGATCATTATGATGGTTATTTTAGTGAATATAAACATGGATTAACCTATATTAGGTCTTCATTATTCTTTCTGGATATAGGGTTCCCAATTTGGATATTATTCAAATTACATTGGTGTTAATTCTACCTTAGGTGATTTGGTTCCCTCAATATGTTCTAATTTATCTTACTATGCACTTGGATCACATAGGGAAAATATAGTTTAGGTGGGTATATATTTCATGTGATATGTGGTCCTCTCTCATTTTCTCATTTGTTTCCTTTCTTTCTGGTGTGTGGAACCCACTATTATTGTCAAAAAAATACACTATGTGGTAGGTTATTCCATCTCAAGTCAAAGCATGGTGAATAATATATAATATAATATTTGAAATTCATTTCTAATTATGATTTGAATGATCCCTTATGTTATGACATGTAGGTGTAAATGGATTTTGGGAAGATATTTTTTTTTATTTTTTTATCAAATGATTGATTTACTTCAAAACAATATGAAATGGTTTCAGAAATTGGATTTCAAAGAATGATTTTGTGGGGAAATTAATTATGTGGAAAAAATTTGTGAAATAATATGTTACCTATGAAATGTGATTATATATGAAACACATGGGATACATGGGTACCTAAGAGGGGGATTTATTATTGGGCCTTATCTATGTTTCTATTTGGGGGTTCACACATGGGGTGTTCCAATACTGCCTATGCATTTTTTTATATGGATATGATTATCCAACATAATAAAGAGTTGGCATATTGGGTGTTCCCATATTCCCTAGGATCATTTTCATATGGACTGGTTTAGTGAACTAGTAAAAATTTTCTGTTAACGTATTGAGACCAATCTGGCCGAACATGTTTTTCCCTAAGGGTTGTCTTCATTATTCATTACTTTTTATAGTCTAGCTCTTGTTTTGATATGAAAAAATGTTTCATTGATTTATAAATGATTAATTTGAAAATATAAATTAATATGTGACATTTGAAATTTTTTCTAGAACTATGAAAATCAAAAAAATTATCATTATTTTGAAAAAAATTAAAAATGTTTTATCATTTTTTGTTTTTAATAAATTGATCATATGTGGATTACTTTATAGTAACTAGATATGGAACATTTGAGTGCGATCCAACTAGGACATTTTATCTCACATCCTAAATACTCTTATATTGGTTTCTAGACATTGTTTATTCTGATTCAGGAATCGGTAAGGGACTATAGTTAGGTGAGGAGGTATCATATTAACTAGGCATGTGTAGATAGTGGTGAAATGGTGGGATGAATCCTATATATCACAGGGAGTTGATTTCATTAGTTTTGGTTGCGTTTTTATTTTATTATGGATTTTTACCAGTGTTTTAATTTTTTATATTAGTTTGATTGCTACATTAATTGGGTTTTCATTATGGAATATTTACATTATTCTGATCTTTATCTATATGTATCAAATGATAATTTTTTGAAGAGAAAATCATTTTCCCTTATTATTTTTTTGGATGTTTAGGTGCTTCTTTCTAACCTAGGGGGTTTAGGTACACCCTTCATCTGTTGTCATTATTTGGTTTAGATCATTGTTAAATGGGATTTCAAATCTAGGTTATGAAAATTTGGTATTTTATCATGGTTTTTCTTAGTCCTGGGAACTATATAGATCTGATATAGGATTAGTTTAGACTTGAGAGAAATGTTTAGTTATTTTTGATATTTCATTATAGCAATGAGCATCATTTTAACATGAGATGATGGGTTGTTTTCATTATATGTTAGGTTTAATTATATATCTCAATTTATACTAAATTTCCTTTAGATAAACTACAATTGTTTCATATTCTGATAGTCTACATCTATATTTCATATATAAAATAATTCTAATGAAATTTTTTCTTGGGATTCATTGGGATAGTGAAACTATAAATTCTCATCAAGGTAACCCTTCAATCGATTAGATTCTCATTGATGTTGTAGTGTGGGAAGATAATCTGATGGGTTAAAACATGATGCCTTTTGAGAAAAAATTAAAAGACTTATAACCATGAATTCATAGGAGATAAATATCGAGTGTCAGATTTTCTATGATAGAATCCCCTGTCTTTTAATAGTATTAATCATCTTAATGAGTTATAGAAATTTATATCCTAATTCAATTATTTCTTTTAATTACTTGAGACACTCGAATATATCAAGGAGAATTATGTGAGGTTTAAGAAATACGGTTCTTACAAGATGTAGTGCGAATATATTATTCAGGAAAATATATACATGGAATCTAAGTCAAAGTGATTCAAAACCATTTTCATTTATTAGGTATATTTAGTTTTTGGTTGTGTCAAGATAGAACATACCTATTTTCTCCAATTTTTGAAGCAACGGGGTTGACTGATGAGTTTTATGTTTTTATTCCTATTTATATTAATTAGTTTATTTAGTTATAATTAATAATTTTGTGCTTCTAAGAATGTGTTAGGTGAAAAATTGGTGATGTAAGATGATAACAACCCTAGCCAGAGCTTTGAGAGATATAATATGAGTTGTCAGGATACATTAAAAGGGGTATCATTTTAGTTTAAGATATATTGTACCATAGGCAAACCATGTGGAATTTATGTCATGCCTATGTGTATGATGTTTCTCAGAAACTCTACCAAGGGTGGATTTCCTAGGTAATTTAATAAAATATAATATTTTAATTAAATTAAATTGATTTTTTAATAGACAAGAGATAAGGGTCATGAATAACACTTTTGTTATAACTTGTCACCTATTCAACTGATAGTTGATGTTAGGACTGTAAATATAATTGGAGGCCCCCAAACCTAGGGAGATGTGAGGAGGGACTAGTATAATCATAGTGTCCCTAGAGTATGAGCCTTGATCATGCCTCAAATAATGGGTGTTGGGATTTTTTTTTATTGTACTTTTAGGGTCTAGTGGGACCTTTGACTTACATAGTGGCACCTAGACCTCTAAAAATGCGAGGATTGAATGAGGGATGATTATTTCCATGTACACTATCCTTGGTGAAAAGGCCTCAGAATGAATGAGAATATGGATTTTGAACAAACATACCCAGATTGAACATACAGATTGATATAGTCCATGGGATATCTCATGACATTCCTATACGTTGAGACCAAATGTTCCAATTAAAGTTGTTCTACCATGATAAAGATTTCATGTGATGTGATATAGTTGGTGTGTCAGGTGATGACATAGAAAATATTGTGACTGATGAACATTGGGATTGTTCCTTTGTTGTAATGATGACTAAGGGACAAATGTGGGTTCCCCTTCGACATGTGACCCTTAGTTGGTATATGTGGGAATGGGGAGAGATGAATTTTGAGTGTTTGGCCTTTTTTTCCTTGCGGATTGGGAAAATGAAATCCACAATTTATAATTTTTAAATTGATGTATAATATGGTATATGCTATAGAATTTTATTATTAATGAATAGAAACACCCATAATAGAGGGATGAAATTATTATAAGGAATATTCCTCAGATGTGGGAACTCCCAATGGGGATATTGGATAAGATTCTTATGAAGACAATTCCCAAGATGATAAATTTACCACAGGGTATGATTTTTATACTAGTTTGGATAAAAAGGATTTGGAACGTGATTTGGATAGATTTACAACATTTTTTGAAATATAATATGGTTGGACTTCCATGGATTTTGAAGCAGGACAATCACGTTTATTGTCATGTGATATCCTATCAGGGGTATTTTGGTGGGGGATTGTGGCCTACAATCATTAGGTGGTTTATTATCGGCTAAGACATATCATCTATAGTATACCAGGGTGATCGTGGCTCCAATTTCGTGACACATTGGTCTTATTCCCAAAAAGCTAAAACTACCGCAGGGTAGATCTGTGGTGACATATAAAGAAAATTCCCATAAGGGTAGTCTATGATAACTATGAAACCCCGTGTAAATAGGGCACTTTGATGTTTTGGTTTGGGATTCGAAATCTATGGATCATGGGTTGTTATTTTCGTTGATATGACTTCATGACATGCTCAAAGACTCCATGTTACTAACTAAAGTGGGCAGTATAGTAGACTATTTTATACAGTTTATTTATTTTAGCTTACCATGTATTGTGAATATATCATGTAATCACTGGTATATTATTGGACAATGTTTCTGGTTCCATACTAAGTTATGTAATCACACCCAATATAGACTTCTTCTAAAAATAGCGACCGAAGTTGATGGCCACTTTGTTGCCGGATCAAGTTGGTATAATGCGTGAGATACATCAATAGATATGACTTGGAAAAGTAAATGGTTATTAAGATTAGGTATGGATTGGGTATTTTTTATACGAAGTATTATTTTCTCTATATCCATGTATTTTGATGTAATCTTCATAGTGGGTATTCAGTTTATATATGGAATATCCATTCAGGGATTCAAAAAATTTCACTTATTTTTCATCTTTGATTTTATTTATTACTTCCTCTTCTAGATTATTTATTACTTTTTATTATGTTTTGTTATTTTGTATACATTTAAAAATCTAATATGGGGGAATAACCTCCCAATAGTACCACCTTATACACCTAATACTTATTGGGAACCTCTGGAATACAAGGACGGATACCAACAAATATTATTGACCATCGATCAAGACATGGTTCAGTGGTCTAGGGTGGTGGGGCATTACAAAGTGGAATAATATCATTCCATTTTCTATTTTCATACAATCTTTGGATTTTATATACTATATATTTATGAATGTGTTAGAGACAATGATGGATAAAGAGATGGTTCATCATGAAATAATAATTATGTTGGAATTCTTGGTTACCAGGGCATGAGATTTATGTTAATGGTTTTTAATTTTATGTAATTATATAATTTTTACCATGAGAAATGAAAATATGGTTTGGAATTTATGATTTAATACTGTTTATGGATCCTGGACCACTAGAAAAAGGAATTAATTGATTTTAACTTCTGTCCAATGGTGTAAATATACAACACATGAAATATATCATTCATGTTGGGTTACTATGAAATGTAGGATTTCTAGTGTATTATTTAACTGAGAAAGGATTATTTGTTTAAAGTGTCAAAAATTGATCTTAGGGTGTTTTCCAATATAATATATGGTCTCATTATACTCAACGGCGACATCTTTTATTTTTATTTACATTTGATGGTAGTCCATGTGGATCTATAGTGATTCTCCATTGATAATGTTGATGAAACATTAAATTTATGGATGAGATGTGCAGTGACCCCGACAGTTCAATAAGGAAATTGGTTCATAACAATAAACCCCTTGTTTGTTTTTTTTAAAGTATTGGTTATTTAAGGTGCCCAGTAACAACCTATATAGTCTTTTTCCATATATATTCCACTGAAATTCAACATAACTAAACCTTCATACTATAGTTTCTTCGGACAAGTTATCTAGGATTATGTCCTTGTGTGTCTAATAATTGATCGGTATAAAGTGGTCCTTGAGGGTGTATCCCCTTGGTGGATTCTTGTGGGAATGGATTGCCTTGTTATGGGTGATGTTCAGGGTGGTATATAATCATTTGTGATGCCTTATGAGTGGGAGTTTGGAATATTAATTCGGTAGGGTGAGATGAGAGACTTTATGATGTCCTATGAGATATGACCTTGGAGGGACACTTGACAAGTATGGATAGATGACTAGTAGGGTTAGGTGTGAGACCTAGAGACCCTTATATTTGAATTGGACCATAGCAGTCGAGTGGTTAACATTGTTAGAGGGAAACCCATGAGAGGTTTCGTCCTATTTTTTGTGCCTTTTGAGTAGATGAGAATGGTATAATTTTCAGGATGGGATTGGTACATGTTAGGTGTTATTGAGTATGTCGACAATGAATAATGATTTCTTTTTTTTCAAGGAGGAAGATATGGTTATAATTTTTTGTGACCGGCCTTAATGTCATGTAAAATTCAAGATCAGATTGATTTGAACAGTTGGTCTACTTATAGTATAGTGGTAGGAGGTGATGGATGGTGATTAAGTGTGTGGATGAGGTTGTCATGTCAGGGACCGAGGGTTGTAACTTTTGGATCCAATATGACACTGCGTAGAGGTTGATCATGTTAATAGATAATGGAATAATTGAGGTGGATTTTTTGGAAGAGGGGTTTTGACAGAGGTCTATGTGTGTTAAGAATGATGTGTCTTGGGGTATAGAATTTGGATGGATTCGGTAGGGGGAAATCAATTTAATGATTTGTTACTCATAGGAGTGTGAGTTAGATGATGGATTTAGTGAGTGGTTAGGTGAAACATGTGGGAAATGGTGTTGATGAGATACTTGAAGGAATATTGGCCTATTGTTTTGATGGAATTAGATATGTCACACTATAGAAGAGGGGATTTGGGCATGAAACATGTGTCAGGGAAGCATTAACAAAAAGGTATACCTTTTCATCCATTTTCAGGGAGATATGGTGTCAGGGGTTTCCAATAAGTCTTCAAGGCTTGAAATTAGTGGAATGTGAGGATTTATATGGAACCCATTGTGTGTTATAGCTCCAGAATGAATTGTTTTGGCCATGCTAGTGATTATTTATGATGATGTAAAGGGTATGGGACATGAAGACCAACATCTATCTTTTCTAGTATAAGGAAAATAATGATCATAACATGGAGAGATACATTTCATTCATATGAATGTAACTATCAGGTGAGGAAGCTCATTGGAATAATTGAACGTTTATTGGTCAATCTATTTTTGAATTTTTATTATGATGAATAAAGACCATAACACTGTGAGATTTCATAGTGAATGATAATAATATGTTTTTGATAAGATAATGGATGAATTCAATGAACATGAATCTGACTTAAGAATGATCTTACTATGACTCAATAGTGATGCAAGTCATGATCATTGATTTTTTACATTTATCAACAGGTCAATCCCTATTTCTTCATCTATTTTAGGGTTTAATAATATTACAAAATTAGTTTTGAATTCAATTATATAGTGAAACATTGAATGAAATGTACTAAATTTCTTATTTTGGTGAATATTCTTTGGAATCATGAAGAGGTTATATTATGGATTAATATATAATTGGGAATCTACATGTGGGGTTATCAATTGAAAGTTTTTGGATTTCAGGAGAATTTTCTGATGAATATGTGTCAATATGTAAAACCAATTGATATTGATGAAATTAATAATATGTTGTCTAACATTTTCGTTTTTGTGATATTGGTAATTGTGAGAGGGGAACCATGTTGGGTGAATTGTGTGGTATGTGGTATGTGGTTTTATGGACTATGGAATGTGTTTTTTTAATGTTGATTCTTGATGTAGAGAATTTCATGGGATGTTTGTGAATTAAATGAGTTGATTTCTATAGTGTGGATCTCCATGAAATTTTTTGATGACTTGAATAATAAAATGAGGGTGTCTCGAGAAAGAAAGCTATATTTAGGCACCATCATTGAAGTTTTATGATTGTGGAATGTTGTAGATAATCATTTATTTAGATTTCTCCATGTGTTTATATTTCACAACATGAGATCATTCATCATTCTACAGTATAACATGAAGAACATAGCATTCTTTGCAGACATGATTAGGATGGGTTTGTTGATTTAATTGTTAAAGAGACTTCCCATGTATGAGATTTGTTATTGTGGGGAGATTCAAAAAACATATGTTTATATTTTTTAATATTCATTTTGGATCATAACATTCATTTAATATGAATGATTCTTTTGTGAAAAAGGAAGTGGAACATGGTTTTGAGGGGTTTGATGTCCTAAAACAATGGTTATCGACATGGATTATGTTTTTGTGGAGTGTCTAGGGGTCATTGGGATCACTGGTGGAGAAACATATGATACAAGGTACTAAATATTCCTATAGTATTCCATTAATTTCATGAATTGTGATTCTCAACATGAATGGGGTTCCCAAAGATCGCTTGGGATGTTTTTGGATATGAAATGGGGATACTCAAAGAGGCCCTAAGAATTAATGGTGCGATGAATTTTTTCACACTGTAAATATTATGGCAACATGTTTTCTTTTTAAAATGTTGTAATTTACCCCATTTTTCATTGAGTAAGTGGGTTGCAAGGGGATCATCTCAACTAAGTCTCCACATCCTTCGATTATCCATTGGTTTGAGTAGTTTCCATAGTGATCAAACAATATCAGATAGTAATATATTTTTCCTCTCTCATTATAAATATATTTCCCTCTTTCACGATTTATTTTTGGGTTTTCTATTGTTAGGTTATATTTGATATTCCACTGAAGTATTGTAAAATCTCTTGATTTCTCTAGAGTTATCATGTTGCTCGTCTATAGGGGAACCGAGGCTGATGTTTCCTTGCAGTTTCACATTGTTATATTCAGTTACACTATCATTTGGTATTTTAATAAGGAATTTTTCTATAAATGAAATTATTGGTTCATTGAAAAAGGGATGTTTTTTTTATCTTTTTTTATAGCCAATAATATTGGTACATCGAAATAATAATTCACCCGGTTTCTCAAGGATACGAGAAAACATGGTCATCATATGAGATTTAGGCATTTATCCTATATAAATTAGATAGTTTAATTAATTTTTTGTTATAAATAACTAGATTTGGATATTTTGTGTGAGTTACGATCTAGGATGGTGACATGATCATCGATCGGGCATTGGGGCAGCATGGTGAGATTGGGCATGAGTTATCAGACTACTTAAAAATGGGGGTATACTTCCGTTTAAGGTAGGTAGTTTCACAAATTAGCCCAATGAATTTTTTCTTTTTCCAATGCATGTGATGATGACTAGGAATTACACTATGGGTATTTACCATGATTAATTTATTTTAATGTAACGTTTAAATTAAAATAAATATAATTTTTTAAAATTAATGATGCTGAGGGTTACAAATAACCCTTGTGTGCTAAATTATCTCTAGAACTACAGATCATCGAGATCAAAATAGTTAAGATACATGGGGTCCACTAAAATAATTGAAAGGTTAGGTCAGGCCAACTGATACATAGTTGATATAATGTATGAGCCTTTACCACATGTTGCAATACCCCATGATTTAAAAATATAACTTTTCTTGACAGAGAATACAATATGCATCAATGAGTTTATGCAATGCATAATTTTTTTTAATAAAGTCATTATAAACTAGCCTTTTGATTATTGGTAATTAATAGAAAATTAAAACATTATAAATTATGTATGATGCTCAAATTGATTAATTATTAATTGGTAATCATTTAGTTACTTTAGACACCATTTGTTTGAAAATAGTTTTTATTATGTACTGTGAGAAAATAATATTTTTAATTTTTTCCAATTTTAAAACATTTATTTGAGAAAATTAAATTAATTTATAACAATAATCAAAAAAAAATTATTATGGTGTATTTAAGGAATTATTTGGAAAATTTTATTTCTCAATGAATAATGAAAAATAATGACTTTTGTTGAAATCTATCTTCTCATTTCAAGCACTTACCATGTTCTATTCTATCATAAAATGTTTCTGATGAAAAAATTGTTGAATTATATTATGTATATTTGAATAATGTTCATTATAAGTAAATTTATAATATTATTTTTTATAAAAATATATTTATACAAAAAATTGGTTTTTTGAAATCCCATTTTCCATCGCACTTTACATGTTTAACACTAAATTAAATTCAACCACTTCTATCATATGAATTTAATAAAATGGATTCCATGTTTGTAATCCTAATGTATAAATATTTTTAATGAGGCCACATTTATTTTTGGTCATAATGAATAGTAAAAAACATGTTATAATAATTTATGATAAAATGGATTTACACAAGGTTAAACTATACAGATAAGGGTTTTAATGATCTCAACACATGTATAGATTTTATTAGTTGGAAATATTACAATCATATATAATATAATCATTGAAAATTTCTATATTTCATCTATTATGATTGATTAAGGCATTAATATATTTTATTCTTTTTAATAATTCCATGTGTTTCCTCTCACCCACTTATAAAATAACACTCCCACCATATCTTCTACACACCACATCGAGCCATTTAGTATGAAAATAACCTACCAAAATAGTTAAATAACATTATTATCCATGTTTTATATGTTATTTTAAACCCCAAAGATCAACCCTAAATCCCTAATATTAAATACAAAATATATATCTCTAAGAGAATGTAATTTTCTTAACCAAGATCTTTTGTTTTATTTCTTATTATACAACATTAACTTATGTTCCGAAAATTAAAATATTATTAATTCCTTTCCTCCTATATAATTATATTTTATTATTTTTTTCTAAATAATTATCTATATTCATCTACATCCTGTAGGATAGAAAATCGTTACATGTTTTTACAGTGGACTATCACCTCGTGAACCGATATAATTTATTTTCCATCACCGACTCATAAATTTAGTAATAATAATATATCAAATGAATATATATAAATATCAGGAAATGATATTTATTCTCTAAAATTAATATATTGTCTAGATATTTACCCATTCTCCATTATAAAAATGATAACATCACTCAAGTGTATGTATGGTCAATCATCTCCACAAAGCGATGTGATTCATTTCCCAAAAATGCATCTAATGAAAATAAATTATATATATATATATATATTAATTATATAATTACTTATATTATGGAATAATATCCTATATTAATGAATTGGTACTTCCATGAAAAAACAATCAGGAATAAACAAAGCGCATAACACCTGAAACAATAGTAGTAATCAAATATTATTAGAAACAGATGATAGGATAATATAAAAGGATAATATATGAAATTATAAATATTAATATGGTTATGGAATAAATTAATAACTTGTTGAAAATAATTATTTATGTGGCTAAATCATTTTCAACTAAGAGGAATCATGAGGTAAGGGATTTCATCTTAATTTCTACTCTGTTATGCATATTTGGTATTATGCACATATTTATTATTATCGGGTATATATATTACCCCTTTGAGGTATTTTTAAATAATATATATATATATATATATTCATGATTATTAATGATCAATTCATTCATATGGTTTTATGTATTTTCTATATATTCTTTTATCATTTCATCTCATTAGAACTTGAATCATGCAATAAATTGTTTAAAATAAAAGCCAATTTTATTTCACTTTATATTAGGTATATTCTTATTCCATGTAAACATTATAATTTTAAATAATTTTATGAATATTTTTATTAAATTAATTGTATTTATTAAATTAAATATTTACTGATGTTTTAATTTTTTACTGGCTAGATCAAAAGAAATCGTAAAGTCATTCTACGAATTATGTGCTTTCATAAAAGAGTTTGGAAAGAATGTTTTTTAACATACATAGCATGAATGTAATTTCCCTCCATGATTTCACTATATTTATTAAACCTTCCATTATATTTTTTCAATTTTATTTCAAATATCATTTTTCCATTTAAATTTTTGAATTTTATAGTTCTTACAAGTGAATTATCAAGGTGGATAATATATTTCCTTCAATAATGTTTTAATGATATTTTTGTATAGTTTTTATTCATAAATTCCAAAAGTTTATTTTATTTATTAAACACTTGGTATGTTTTTAGGTATACCATCCTTTGAGACATTCAATTTATTTTTATCAATATATATTACATTTCTTCTAAGTACTTATATTATTTATATCATGGATATGAATATTGCCTAATAAGTATACCATATCTAAATATTTTGTAACAAATTTATATTTTTTTTATTATCTAATGAATTATTTATAAATCCATAATATATTCAAAATTTAGATATTTATTTTTATTTTAGGTTGTTTATAACATTAATTGATCATTCAATATATGATGAATGAATTTGACAAGAAGTGATGTGGGTAGACTAGTGTTATATAGCCCCATGATGCGTCAACAGGTCTCATGAGAAAAATTAGTGGTCCAAATTAAATATTTTATTACCCCTAGTTTTAAGTTTTCTTTTTATATGGTCTAAAATATAAAGGTATCATTATTTCTGATATCCTGAAATACAAAATAAATAATTTTCTTTATTGAGAATTTATTTATTCTTATACAAGATATTACTTCAATGATATTATTCACAGATTGATTTTAGGCTTAGTTATTATGTTAATAGGAAGTGTTTTTAGTTATTTAAATTACGATGTTAATTATACCTTATATACTTATCATAGATTTGGTTTTTACATTACCCTTACTAATAATTTTATTACACCCTTATTTTGTTTCTCTTCCCCAGGATAAGAAGATGAATTAGTTGAATTAGTTTCAATAATGTTGATAATTTTCTTATATTATGTTTTATCTTTTACCCCCAATGTAAAATAGTTAACATGTATGTATTTGGTTCTATAAGAATACTAAATAGATAAAACCTTTGAGATTACATTCCTTGTATCTAAGACAATTTTATAAAGTATCCACCCACTCTAGGTTACTTATTTTGGGTTGGTTATAGTTAGTATAAGAGAATATTTAAGAGAAAACTTAGGGACTAGATTTTGAAAGATATAGTTTCGTGAAAATTACCTTATGTTAGAATTTGAGGGTATATCAAACTATGTAATAACATATTAATTTTTCTAAGGTAGATAATATGTGTTTTTCCCATTTAATTATATCCATGTATTTATATTACAAGTTATTGTGTGTCAGGAAGACTTCTATCTAGGGGTGAAAAATCTGAAAAGGAAATATTTGGGATTGAATCAATCATCCCTTGGGGAATAAAAATGGGCCCTGATGCAGAAATGGTTTCTTACTCCCAATCGATATACATTAGATAATTCAAAATTTTTCTTAAAACCCTTTATAATAGCTTTGCAAATATATTTTCAACGATATTATTAATGAAACAGTTCTTATAATTTTGAGATTAACAATGCATGACTTTACATTTTATGTTATGTGATACATGATATTTAAAATTATATAACAAAAATTAATATTTATATGAGTTAATCCATTATATTAAATTGTTTAAAATGGAACATGGATTAATTAATTCTATTAGTACCCATAGACAATATAGAAATCCCATATAGAGAAATCCAATACAACGGTTGTTGTAACTGAGTAGACAAAAGTCATATTAGAGATTTTAGCCCAATTTATATATAATGTAATTGAATTAATGGAAAAACATGTTGTTCTAAATCCAAAATCACATATATGGGACCATTTTATGTGACAACTTAATCTATATTTTAGTGGAACTAAAAATATTGAGATAGATGATAAATGGATAATGTCTCTTGATATGATATTTCAAGAAATTGGACTTGATGAAAATTATAAGGTAGTGGTAGTTATTTATTTCCTAAAAGTTGACACAAATCAGTAGTGTTTATTGATCAAAAATACTATGGATGAAGAATAAAATTAATATATGTAATAGTGATATTTTAATGTCACATTCTTTGATAAATACTTCTTTCATGGGAAACAATGATCAATGGAGAGAAAATTCCACAGAAAAAATAAAAATGAAAAATAAAATGTTGAAGAGTATAATCAAACCATTAAGATACTATCCAGGTATATTAATGATAACATATGTAATATTAAATTAAATATTTACTATTTATTTAAAGGGTTTAGGTCAGGTCTCTAGTGGGATCTAATTGTAACCAAATTTCATCAAATAATTAAATAGTTCAATGAACCATTAAAATTGAGAACAAGTTTTCTAGAAACTATATTTTAAAAATAAATAATGAGAAGAAGTGATATTTTGAACACCATTCAAATGTGAATTCTTCGAAATATAATAAAAAATAGATGTAATTTCCATACTGTGAAAATTTCGGAATGAAACAATGAACAAAATTTATAGAAGGGCATGGGATTGTGTTACAACATTATTGTAAAGGGTTATATAGCTCTTGAATCTATTGGAAACCAAAAAACCACATCTATTCAGTTATTCTATAACAAATTAATTGGTAATTATTTAAACCAAAGAACCAAGCATCAAGGGAACTTATTGTAGAAGAGGATAAGGAGTGAATTCCCATATTTCCTGATCACTACCACTGAGTTAAGTGTTCCTAGGGACATAGTGGAACGAACATTAATCGTATATAAAAATATAGATGCTAATTTATTTTTTATTGAATCGTTAGACACTTCCATATCTATCCATTTTTTCTATCAAAATAATATATTTACCTTTCAACTTATAATGGAATTTATCAATGAAAACTATAAGTGGAAACTTCATAGCAACAAGTATGTATTAGGGATTAAAAATAATGATAGTAATTTGTGCACTATTTGATTATTTTATTATCATACATGTGGTTCACATTGTTATAATCCTTGGATTAGATGGGTATTCCAAATATGATTCAAAAAATTATTACATATAGAATTAAATTACGATTTGCGATGAATGTGTGTAAATAATTATATTTAAATAAGAGATTTCATCACTTGAGTCGTATAAAGATCCACCTCTAGTAGAAAATATAAATTATATTATTGTAGAATAATAAGATTCACAATCTATATATCAAAAGGGTAATCTTAAAATTCAGCATGTACCTATTATTCAATAATACATTTATTTATTTCCTAAAGAATTACATGGTCATCCACTATAGAGTAATGTTGTATATTTCCTTTATTTAATCATTGATATGTGACCTATATCAATGACTCTAATTATAATGAAAACAATGTAATTAGTGAATTTCAAGAAATATCTATAGGAATTGTGTAATAAGGGATTCATACCCCCTAGTGTTTCACCATGGGGAGTCCCTATTATTTTCATTAAGAATGGTGATGTATCTATGAGGTTGTGTATTGATTATTTGAAAATAATGACTATTAAAATAAAGAACATGTATCCTTTATATCACATTGATGACATATTTGACCAACATTATGGATGTTAATATTTAACAATGATTGTACATCATTGTTGGTTTCAGAAATTGTGATTAAAGAAGGATGGTATTTCGAATACAGAATTTTATATAACATACTAAAATAATGAATTTATAGAGATACCATTTGAATAGACTAATTTCTCTCTATTTACATGTATCTAATGGAAAAATTATTCAATAAATATATTGATTTGTTCGTATTTATTTATGTTACAATCACGTATTTTAAGATCTATTAGGACCATTAGAATAGATTATTTATCATTATTGACTCACTCAAGTGGAAATATTTATATGGTAATTTTTGCATGTATAAATTCTGGATATAGAAATATTATTTTCTATGTAATATTTTCTATAAGGATAGAATCCTAATTGATCAAAAAATGATAAGAACATTTAAAGTGGGTCATACACGATTGAATATTACTGATTTTTTTAGTTTTAATGGTTTCACAAGTTACTATTGGTAATTTGAAAAAAAAATGCCTAGCAAGATAAATTATTAAATAATATTACACATATTGTGGTTAAGATCATATGGACTATGTTTTGATTAATTGAAGAAGAAATTTGAGGACACACTGATTTTGATTCAACAATTGAGAAATGATGGATTTGTTATATATAGAGATGCACCAGCAAACATAATATGATGTTTTTAATAAAGAATAATAAATATATTGAAAATTCATCCTGATAGTTAAACACACTTGAAAATATCTATAAAACTCATGATCTTGAGATACATGACATAATATTTTCTTTGATTATATGGATACATTATCCCTAGGGTGAAATATGTGATATATATACAGACCACAAGAATATAAAATATTTCCATTCATATAAATATCTCATCATGAGGAAGTGATGATTTATTAAGATACTAAATGATTATTATTTCTTGATACACTATACACCAATGCAAGAAAAAATGGTAAAAGATGCATTTAGCACAAAATATCATGGTGTTCTAGCCAAAATGATGATTGAAAAGGATGTTATATTCAAGGATCTAGTAAAAAATGATATGGTAATTATTAAGGATGGAGAAACATCAATCCATTATAAGATGAATCTGAAAACATCAATATTAGAAAATATAAAGCATTACCAAATTGATGATGAGAATTTTCGATGGAAATTTTTACATTGAATAGTAGGAAATTGGTTGGCATCATATATATTGATGGAATTATGAAATATGTAAATAGGTTATTTCTCTTTTCTATACCTGATCTAAGAAATGAATATTATTGGACAATGATTGTATCTCAAATTTATCAATACTACCTAGTATCTATAAGATGTATATGTAATTGAATGAATATTTTTTGTGGGATAATATGAAGTGAAAAACTACTGACAATGTTTCAAGATGCTATGTTTTTTAGTAGTTTAAGGATGAGAGAAAATAACCCAGATAATTCATGCATTACCTACCTATATATATGTTAATATGGTTTGAAATTACTATGTATTTTTTCACTATACTAAAAAATACTCAATCATATAATGACGAAATGTGTTTAATTTTTTATCCACTAAATAAATCTACGCACATCATTTCTGTAATAGAATTTTAACCACCTGAATACCTTGAATTACTCTATATTAATAACTATTTATAACTTCATGGAACATCTATTTAATCTGTGTCTGATATTGATCCCAATTTTACATCAAAATTTTTTAAAAGACTTTATAAGGCTCTTATATCCAAACTTTATTTCAGTATCTCTAACCCTTATCAAAATGCATGACATTGTCAAAATATTATTCAATCTTTATAAGACATTGCGAGTTCATGATAACTTAACATTCATGGAATGTGGGATTAGTATTTACCTTTTTTATTGTTTTATTATAACAATTTTTTCCATTCAAGTATTAAAATAATGTCGTATCAAGACTTTTATGGAATTTTATCTCGTTCTCCAAATAGTTGGGATGAATCATATGAAAGGAATATTTAGTCTCTAAATGTGTTGATGAGATAACTATAAGTTAAATACAATTAGGACGCATATTAAAGCATCTCAAAATAGGGAGAAGTTTTATGTTCATAATTCCAGAAATGATTTTATATTTCTAGTGTGTGATAATTTTTTCTTAGAAATATCTCCATTGAATGGTGTTATATGGTTTGGAAAGAAAGGATAACTATTCCCCAAGTATAATTGATCGTTTTAGATTATATAAATAATTCAAGTTGTGGCCGATCCTTTTTAAATGCCACTAAGCCTATCTAGAGTATATGATGTTTTAAATAACAATTTAATAATTAAGAACATTCCAAAACCCACACATGTTATCAAATATAAAGTAATATAATTGAAACTAGATCTATCTTACTATGAATATCCTATCATGATTATTGACACATATAAATGAGCATTGATGAATCAGATGACCGGAATGGTAAAGGTACAGTTATGAAATCACAAAATAAAAGAACGAACATTGGAACCTAAGAATGTTATGATGATGAAACACCCCGATTTTTTAGATGCTAATGTTCGTGGAAAATTTGAGGATGAAATTTTTATTGTTTGGAAGTATTTAATGTCTTATGGTTTTAATAGAACAATGTATTTAATAAAATATACATCATGCAACACTAATCTTAAACATACTGGAAATTATTGTTATATAAATATTGTTGTAATAACCAAGTTATTGATTTGGAATTCAGGAATAGCAAATAACAGGACAATGAAATATATATGAAGGTCAAATCGAAAAATTCATATGAGATAAACAATCAATTAATTTTAATGTCATTTTTCCTGAAATGCTTTTTATAAATTTTGTGATAAAATAATATAATTTTTTTAACACATATGAAATTAATTTGATAAAATTTACTTATTTGTTTAATTCATTAAATAAATATTATATTAGGGTAATTTTTAGGTATTTTTTGAAAGGATGGTTTATTCAATAAATGGTTAAAAATACCTACTTTTATTGAAAAATTTCATCTCGTTTCATGTATTGAAAAAGTTATATTTTTTAATTGGTTATAAATAAAAAGACTTTTATTTTAAAATTTATAAAATCATTGTATTTTTAATTCATTTTAAACATGAATTTTATATAAAAACATTTTGATATTGAATTTTTTTTTCTAAAAAGTCATTTTTCATCGCATTATATGTGTTTGATATTCTAATAAATTATTAGACTTAAATGATTTCAATTGGATAATATGATTACATATTTGTAATCTAAAATGGATAAAAATTATAAATGAGACTAATTTCATTTTTGTTCATCATGAATAGTAAAAATCGTAAGACTTCTCACCACAGTAATGGTTAAAACATATTTCTTGGGTTTTAATATAACAAGAAAATTATTAAAATAAGCACAAAACACTTCAAATTTATATTATTTAGCTATATATAGATCCCATATTTTATAAAAATTTACAATTTACAATTTTCAAGACATTATTATTGATTAATATATTAATATAAATTATTCTTTTACAAAATTTCTTGAGGGTCCTCTCCCACACTTTTAAAAGGACACACCTCCCCTCTTTTATTTACAACATGTTGATCCATATATCTCAACCAAATAATTTCAGAAATATCTCTTAAAAATTATTATGCATGTCCTAGAGGTTCTTTCATTCCCAAAAGACCAATCCTAAATACCTTTAGGATAGATACAAAAGAGGTATCTCTATGATATGGTAACCGTCTTAACAAAGAACTTTCATTTTATTTCACCTTTTACAACTATAAATTATGTTTTAAAAATTAAAATATAAAATCAAGATTATATCCTATATACTGAGATATTATTATGTTAATAAAATAATATTTTTCAACCAATTTCTACCTCATTTGGGAAACAAACCCACCATTGATGTGTACGATGGACTGCAGCCTTGCAAACCGATGTCATTTGTTTTCCATTACTAACTCACAAGTATAGTCATAATGATGGGTAAAATAAATATAAATGATATTTATTTCATGATATTTATTATTCAAAATAAAAATATAATCTACATATTTTCTTTTACTCTATTATGTAAATGATAACACCTCTCACAGGTATGTATGGCCTACTCTATCCCCAAACTGATGCAATTCGTTTTCTATGACCAGTATTCATCATTGATTATAAAAATGTATCTAAGGAATAAAAATTTAATATATGTAGGTATATAATATTTATATCATTATATATATGATAAGATAATATCATACACACAATAATTTGGACTTCCATCCAAAAACCAGTATGAGAAAACAAAGCAGTTAACACATGAAACAACGGTAATAATAAAATATTTTTAGTGAATGAGTGATAAGATATTATAAAAGGATATTATATGATATTATAAATATTAATATGGGTTTTCATTAATTATAAATATGTTTAAAACCACTATAGAGGAGTTTAAATCAAATTCAACTATGAGGAAGCATGGGGTAAGGGATTTCAACTCAATTCTCGCTCTATTCAAGTATTTCAGATAAGGAACATATTAATTTTTATAGGGTATATATATTTTGTATTTGAGGTATTCAAAATTAATATCTCTTTTTTCATGATTATTAATGTATAATTTAATTTTTCACTTTTAAGTAGTTTAAATATTTTCATCCAACTTTTCATTGCTTTTGAACATGAATCCAACAATGAAATGCTTAAAGGAAAACTGATCATTTTTCCTTTTTATCAGGCATACATTTCATCAATGTACATATTCTATTTTAAATATTTTCAATATTATTGTTACTATTATCAAATTATATATTAAATAAAATTTTTCCAATTTCTGAATTTTGACATAATGTTTTAAAAGGAATATTTCTATGATTTTTGGAATAAATAACTTTTCCTACAAAATTGAGAAAGAATGGTTTGATAACTTATATATATTGAAAAAAATCCCAACATCATTAAAAAATAATTATTTTATGACTAAATTACATTTTTAGAAGGTTATTTTCAATAAAAATGGGTTTCAAAATATTTATGAAAAAATTTAGTTTTTAAAACAGAATTTTTAAATAGAAAATAATATTCTCCAAATGAAATTTATTAATGATATTTTTATTGTATTTTAATTTAACAATGGAAATGATCCTATATTTTAATTATTTAAAAATGTGGATATGTTGAAATGATACCATTCTTGGAATAATTCACTTTTTTATCATCATTGGATAATGAATTTCTATTAAATATTAATACTCATTGTATCATGGATATGATAATTGATTAAACTATAAACCATTTAAACATAGGGTATTATACATTGAAAATATTTTATTGATTGGTTAATTATTTATAAATCTATGATTTTTATTCAATATGGATATTTTTTGATAAGGCATATTGTTTGTAAATTTAATTGATTAGTCAATATATAAGGAATTCAATTATCAAACAGTGATATGTGGATCTTGAAATTATATATGGCCTAAATTCATCCACATGTCTCAAGAGATAAATCAATCAGCAAAATTAAATTGTAATTGTCCCGTTTTTTAATCATTCTTGGCGTAAGGTCTTCACGCTAAATGTATCATGATTCTTGAGAACGTGAAATCCCAAATTAAGAACTTCCTTAAATGATTATTATATTATTATTATCAATTATATTTCTATATTGATGTTATCCATGGATTAATTTTTTTATTTTTCAATAATGAAGTGGAATTTTTTTTGTTATTTACCTTACAGTTTTTTATTCCTTATTTGCCAATAATAGCTTCTATTATATGTAAAACTTGTGTATAATTTGATCTTATCCATGTTTTGTTTCTTTTACATGTGATATAAAGATGAATTATTTGAATGAGTATCAATATTGCCATGTATTTTCTTTTATTATGTTTTTTATTTTATTCAAAATTTAAAATGTGTAATATGTATGTATTTGCATCTTAATGTCTACAAAACTAATTAGTCCTTCCAGATTATATTTCATTTAACATTGAAAATTTAATAAATAATACTCCAACTATAGGTTACTAGATTTGGAGGTGTTACACAAATTGATGAATGGGTGTATTGAGCTATGTTCACTAATCCATGAGGACGCGATGTAAAATTTTAATTTCATATTTTCCACTAAATCTTTTAATAGGTGAGGTAAAGTCGAGGGTGTTATGTTATCCACTAAATTAGATTAATGAAATATTCCATTGGAAGACCTAGAGTGGGATAAGGTAGAATTCAGGCCCAGAGTGACCTCAAGAATCAAAATAGGTCATGAGCCTCTCCAAAATAATTCCTATATAGTGAGGATCATTGAAAATTTCAAGTTCATGGTACCTTAATAAAGATATATTTAGATGTGATTTTCATAGATTATAGAGTATTTACCAATGACCCTGATGAGACTAAGGAACATTGGGATTTTCCTTTAACGTAGTGGTAACTACCATGACCCATGTGGGAGCCCCTTTGATAGATAGCCAACAATGGATGAATGAATGAATAGGTAGAGATTAATATAGGGATTCTGAAAAAAAATCCTATCATTATAGGAATATGACCATCAATGTTTGTAATTTTTATATTGATGTGTGATATGGTATATTTTATAAGGATTTTTAATGAAATGTTTAGAACACCCATATGGTAGGCATAAAATGAATTTATTAAATATGACATGGATGAATAAACTCCTATAGTGGTGGTTGAATAAGATTCATATAGGAATTAATCATGTTTATGAAAACTTTTATAGGGGAGGTATTTGATACTAGTTGGGATATCATCTATTTTTGAGAGGAGGTGACCAGGTGGACCATTACATGAAATCCTAGAGTGTATGAATACATGAATGGGTAGAGATGAATCTGGGGATTATGTAATTTTTTTCATGAAAGGTTGGGCATATGTCTAAAAATTCTTATAATTTTATATCGATGACTTATATGGTATATGATATATTGATTTTTTTGAACATATGGAAACAAACTTATGGGATGGAAAATTGATTATATGAAATCTGACCCAGATGAAGAAACCCTCATAGGGTTGTATAAATTAGATTCATATAGGGCATATTAAATGTTTAAAAAACACATAATGGGGAGTTATGTTATACTAGTTGGGATATAATAGATTTGTAGAGGGGTGATTAGTTGGATCATCACTTGAAATCCTATTAGTTCACATGTGGTGGGAGCTCCTAATCGATGATCTATTAGGGGAGAGTTATGTTTTGAGGAATGCCTATTTTAGTATATTGGGGTAATATTGTATTCATTCTTGTGACACTTTGGTCTTATTCCTTGGATGAGTAAACACCTTTTGTTTAGATCCATGACAAACTATCAATACATATCCCATAATGGAGGTATATGATGAGTATGAAATTTCATAACAAGATATATTTGATACTAAATATTGGAATTCCATTGAGGTGGAAACCAAGTTTCATATGGTTGGAATTATTTCATGATGTTCTTAAATACATAGTATTACTGGATGAATAAGTTTCAATATTTGTTTATTTTATAAAGATTAATAATTTATTTCATTTTAGATTTTCACGTGAGGATACCATGGCATTTTTGATATAGTACATGACAACATTGGTGGTTCTCTACTGAGTTATATACTCAAAATTTGCTCAGTCCACCGCATCACATGGGTAACTAAGAATACATTCACTTGGTTGTAGTTACGGGTTTGGATGATGCTTGTGTTTGATTGAGTGGGATGGATCTAATGTGTATATAGATCATATGACAATGTATACTCAAATTTTACATTTTTCCAACATTTAATTATTTTTTATTCTAGACAATATATGTAACCAAACATGTGGTAGTTCAATGTAAGTATGGAATGGTTGTTTCATCCATTACTATATTTCATTAATAGTTTAACGGTTTTTATAAATATTTCATTAAATTATTATTTATTTATTATTGTGGATAGTGTTTGGTAAATTTATATATATTTTGTACCCCCAATGTATGGGGTATTGTCTCCCCACAGTACCACATTTGACCAACACTACTTATCTATAGCCTCTTTTATATAGGGGGAACGTATGTGCTCATTTGAAAGAATATTGATGATTATCTTAATCCTTGTTAAGATTATCATGAAATGAATTGGGTAATAGTTGTTAATAATATTAAATTTCCCCATGTTTATGAAATTTATGAGAAGTTAATGGGGGCCATGTGGTCTTTAGAAAATTTTATTCAGTAGAGTTACTATTATTACAGATTTAAGTTGTTCGATATCCTAAACAACTCTTCCATGAGTTGTTCTAGAAACTTTAAATATATTTTTATTTCTTTTTACATATACAATTCTACTATAGTGTTTAATATTTTTGTGCAACAAATATTGAAATATAATATTAGTACTTGTATTGATGTACTTCTGGATGATATCCTATGTTATTTATGATCTAAATAGGATCATTATTTCTATATAAACATGGTTTTTGGAATCATGAGTAATCATTTCATTTATGAAAAATTATAAAAATTAAATTTATAGAAATAATAGGAGAATTTATTAGGTAGATGATTTTAGAACATTTCCTATTAGTTGAAAATAAAAATTTTGTGTTCTCAATTCATGGGATGAACCATGGAATACCAAGGAGATAAATAGATTACCAGGTTTATATCAGTATTAACCATTGTTTAAAAATAGTTTATTGATGTCAAAATCCCCATTGACTAATCTAACCATGATAAGGTTGAAATTATCGTGGTATGATAAGTGATAGGTTTTTTTATGATTTTAAAATTACCTAACCATATCATTTATTGTGTTATTGTTGAAGCCCATTAAGGGCTATGTGGGGGTGTTTAATGCCTATAGGGATGGAAAATGATTCATTCTTATTTGGGATGATCATGTATTGTAGTTTGGTTGTAATAATATTTTTTTCTATGAGAATATTTATCCAACCCATGACTTCAAACTCACTACTGTTATGCATTCTCTTCTGAGTTATAAATAATATCATTTTTGGGAGAGGTTCATGATCTATTTTAATCATAATATATTATTCTATATCTTCTCTCAAAATGAATTGATCCTCAGGTAGAGTAAATATTTGGAGCACCTCCATACATTTAAATTTTTCATCACCTACACCCCATATAAATTAAATGTTTTGTTGACTCTATCAGTAAATAATTTTCATCTCAATACATCTTGGATGTAGATGATGGATGGAACCATAAGGATATTTAGACCCAATTTTATCTATAATCATAGGAGGATTCTTCTAGTATGGGTTTTACTGGGGTTAATTTTTCATCATTTATCCTTGAGAAAATATTTTTGGGTTAACTGTAGGGTGATGAGTTTCAAGGAATAAATAAATTCATATGTGGTTGGGAAACCATTCCTGGTTAGTCACTCCCCTTTGATATAATTATTCTCTTTTGAAGATGGTTTATCATCCATTTTCCTATAAAAAATTATTTGATTCATGATTTTCATAATCCATCATGGGACAATCAACCTAGAACTAAAAATATTTATTATTACATGGTATTACATTTCTATTGGTTACATATGAAGCACAATATTTCATATTTAATGTCTCTCTATTACAATTTCATATAGATCAAGGTATAGAATCTAAATCACTTTGGTATCTTTAAGCCTCTTCCAACTCATGTATTTAAATGGGAGAAGGTAACCATCGATTTAAATGATGGATTACCATGAATTATATAATAAAATAATTCTATTTAGGTTTCTATTTATTGGTTATTGAAATTGGAACATTTATTTTAAATTAGGGACACTGCCAAGGATAATGATCTGGGTATCTTTTTTTGTCATAAATCATGAGGTTCCATGGGGTTCCATATATTATTTCCTTTAAGAGCTATCTTAGGATTATATCATAATTCTAAAAAGGCCTCTATGAGGTGATAGAGAATCCTATCAGGATTATTGCTTCTTATCATCAGTAGATAGATCAAAATATAGAGAATATTCTTCGTACTCTAGGGGATAAGCTTCATGTATGTGTCTTTAGCTTGGAATGATCTTGTGATTTATATCAAGAATATGTTGTGGTTTATTATAATAACATTTATTGTATATCCTATAGGATGTATCCTTTTTAGGATTTATAGATTAATCTTTTTAGTTCACTATTTTGACGGTCATATGTGGGTGAGGCCACTCTCATGGGATATAGAAGTGTTCACGATATTTTAGTAAGGATTCCATATATAAATCAATGATTTTTTACTTCTTTGAGTTGGAATAAATCTTATGAGAATCATTGATTTCATCCTTACCTGTTTTATGTTGGTGAACAAATTTTATTTAATGATTTCCCTAAGATGGTTTATTGTTGGATTGGAAAGTAATGGAGGTTTTTTATAAGGTATGTTTGACCATTTTAGATTGATAAATTGATGGTTCATGTTTCTTATTATTTAGAGTTATTATCTTAGATAAAATTTATATATGATTATTTCAATATATCCTACCTCAAGAAGTATCATCCTAATCCTCCCCACATTCTGAATTAGGATTATTTTGTATTGGATCCAAAAGTTATTATTGTGTAATAGCTAGTCCAAATTATCGACACATAGGTTAAAGTTCTTTTTGGAAATTATATTCCATTGATTACAATGTTATGGTGTAAAATAAAATATTCTTCTTAGACTTGTGAGTGTGATTCATTGGTGAGGAATAAATTCTATATTATATTTTCTGATATTCTTTCATCCATATGAAATTTAGGGAACGAATGTATTATGATGGGGATCATGTAAAATCCTAGCATGTCGTATGTATTTTTTGAGTTTTTCTATGGTTCATTATGTGTTTTTGGGGATTTGAATATCATTGGTGAATCTTAAAGATTCTTTTAGAATCTTTCATTGTAAATCAGGTTGTTTTACAATATTGAACACACTATTTTTACCTAAGTGGTGCATAGTACCTATATGATGAACCAGCACTCCATGTTGAGGGTTTGGTCTAGGTTTTGTATTTCTAGTGGTTTTATAATGTTTGATTGACATCATGTCCCCACCATAGTCATATTATAGGTTGTGGATGGTCCAAAACACCCATCCATTTTTCTCTAGGGCATGTTGTTATGGGCATGTTGGGATGTTGGTGAGGTGAGACCCATGTACCAAAAACATTTTGAACCTCTCATATATTGTTGTCTCTCCAAATCTAGAATTTAATATTTCTTAATCAACCACCAATTTTTTAAGTGAGAATTATACTAATTTAATGAAATTCAAGGCATTGTTTAATGTAGTATATAAATTCATATTTACTCATATTAATACTTTATTAATCTATATTTTTTCATATTAGATCTAGTTTTTTGAATTTTATGACTTTGGGAAGCCATTTTTCGTTCATTGTTCCATTGGTGTTCTTGTTCCCTTAATCTGCTTCCATTCATCTTGATAGATGATTGGTTCTTGGATACCATATCTTGCATTTTGGGTGTGAATTTTTTATTCTATGTGGGTATCAACCCTCTTTCTCATGTTTTCCCTTTCATATAAGTACATGTATACCTTAGTTGTTTCTATGAAATATCTTATGTGAGGTAGGTGGTTTTTTCTCTAATCTATTTTTTGGTACCATATATGGGGGTTCTAGTATTGGTCATTTTCCCTATTTCTATTAAGGGGTTCACTCATGGTGTGTTCTACACTGTTTATGCATTGATGTTATAGGGAAATGATTATCTAATTCCATATGGATTTTTTTCCAAGGGTGTTCCTCTATTTCCTTAAAAATGTTTCCTTAGCACATCATTAGAGAACTATTATAGATTTTTTATTAAGGTACAAGTGATATAACTAGTAGAGAAATAACCTTTTCTAAGGGTGACCTATATTTTAATTTTATTTTCTTTTTTAAGATGTAATTTCTATATGGATAAATGACACATTATTTTTTAAATATTTTATTCGATACTATTTTTTGAACTAATACTTGTTAAAAAAATTAGGAACTGTTAAAAGAGGATTTTTTTAATTTAAAATTTAGAAATATTTAAAAAATATATTTATCATTCGATGTTTTTAATACATTAATCATTTTTGGATTATTTGACATTAAAATTATATGAAATTTTATTGTGGTATCCTACTAATATAGTTTATATCACACAATGGAAACTCCCTTGGGTGTGTGTATACTTTATTTTTTCAAATATAGAAATGAAAAATGCACAATAATCAGTTGGTGAGGCTTCATTTCAGTTGGTCCTACATAGATGGTTGTAGATAGAGGGATGTTTACCTTGTATCACATGGAGTTTTCAATAGTTCGAGTTTCTTTTTTTTATCATGTACTTTTACCATGTTTTAGATTGTTATCTTGGTTGTATCACTACAACTATTTAGTTTTTTGTTATGTGATATTTATATTCTTGTTATATTTCACTATATATATTCCTAGTTTATTTTTTAGGTTTGGAAAACCATTCCTCTTGTTATTGGATGTCTGTATTATTGTTGCTAAACCATAGGGATCTAGAAGATCATTTATGTATTTTTGTGGTCTTTTTTGGTGCATAGTTGGATGGGTTATCCTAGTTGGGTAGTGAAAATAATCATAATATTAATATTTCCTAAAAAATATGAAATTATTTTCATTACTAATAAAATTTATTTGAAAAGTATACATTTAAAATGACTTGAGTTTCTCATGATGTTTAGACCGAAGGAGGATGGCCTCCGCTCCCGAAGATCTCGAGGCTCCCCCCGATGGTGGATCACGAAGATGACCTAGATCGCCCATGGAGGATGTCGTGTCCCCTCCTCCCACAGCGGGGGGAGGGGTTTCGTCGTCCTCTGGTCTCACCACGCAAAGTGGTATGTCTGATTCTGGTTTCTTCATGCCTGAGGTACAGGTAGCACCGAGGGTTCCGGGATGTGTTTCTGGTCAGCCCATTGTTCCAATCTCTGTTCGAGAGTTTTCCGAAGCAACATCGATGTTTTCCATAGCCTTAATCGCAAGATTTGTGGGGCGACGTCCTTTGATTGAGGATTTTGGGAAGACGGTGAATGAAGATTGGGGTTTGAAGAATCAGGTGTCGGTCGGGATCTTCGTGCCTCGGCGGATCCTCATCATCTTCTTTTATGAGGATGATCTGGGTAGGACATGGTCTAGATCAAGGAAATCCTCCCCGTTTCATCTGCCTTGGTGGTCTTTTGACCATCATTTGAACCGGGATTCCCCAAATCTCGCCATCTGGCTGCAACTACTGGGACTCCCCCTCCCATTTCAGAACTCTGGGTTTGTAAAGTCTATAGGCAATTCCATTGGACACTTCATTTGTACTGATCAGAGGACCACCTCCATGGGAAATCATGCATCCGCATGAATCTGTGTGGATATGGATCTTTCAAAGATTCCACCTGGAGTTTTCTGGATCGTGGTGGAGGGTGAGTACAGGTATGCACAGAAGATTTTCTATGAGTCATGGATGCCTTTATGCTCCTTCTGCCATAAGCAGGGGCACGGGATGGATGTATGTCGCAGGAGTGGACTAGCTGCACGGCCAGTGGAGGCATGTATAGTGGTGGTCGATCCTGCTCCAGGTGCAAACCAGGATGATGAAGTTCACCCCTCTAATGATCTGTCTATTGCTGCTATTATGGAGCAGGGAGTGTTCGCAGGGGATTTGATGAATGGAAACTCTCTGGATGCTAGATTCAGTCAGGTTCCAGTGGATGATGCTAGGGAAATTCAACTGGACAACACTGGTCGGGCTGTGATCTGGCTTGGAGACTCAAATTTTAATGAGTGTACCACATCTATGAATGTGATAGAAGATCTAGATTTACAAAAGTTAAATATGGCAGGAGCTACAAAATCTAGATCCAAGTAAAAGCATGAAGTGGAGAGATCAAATACTGACTCTCAGTACCCTGGCAGGGGGTTTGCTTTGATGCAGGATATCACTGAATCTGTGGAACCGGTGTCTGAACAGAAAAACACACCTGATGTCCTGTTGCAGGTAAATCATCATGAACTGTTAAACTGTTCTACAAAAAGATTTGCAGTGCTGGTTGATGCTGGACCAAATGAGACAAAGTATCTTGAAGTGGCAGAGGAAATTATAGAGAAATATGACCATGGTACTCTGGACATAATGACAGATGAATGCAAAAGCCCCTGTGCGGATGACCCAATCAAGACACCTCAACTGGAGGGTGGGAATGATGGCAGTTTCAGCCCTCCTATGGCCCATCAAAAGAAGTGGGGGATAGATCTGATTGTGAAGAAGAGCTCCGCAATCACAAAATATCCTACGGTGATGCTGTTAAGAATAGAAATCATGATACCCTGAGCAAGGAAGTGGAAGAAAAAGCTCAAAGCAGGAGGAAGCCACGGAGGGACTATTCGGACCTTCCCAAACCAATGGGGACAAGGATAGCATACAATAATGTTGGGACCCAAGGAAATATCTTTGTAAATGTGAACAGTGGAAAGCAAAGGGAAGGGCCCCCTAAGATAGATAAAGGGCCCAATGGGAAACGACCAATCAAGGAGAAAATGTCTGCAGAAATGATTAGAAAGAAAAACATGTATCTTGAGATGATGCGGAAGTATGAGTCTTCTGAATGGGAGTCAGCTGATCCTGGTGATGAGTTATCTGATGATGGGGAAAGGGTTGTGTATGGTTTTGATGTAATGTAACGTTTATTTTTTCTTCTGTCTTTACTTTCTCTTTTCCTTCAATAAATTTGCGGGACCAGGCTTTTTCCTGGTTCAGACGTTCCTGGTATACATTTAAAATTAATATGTTTAATTAAGAACATATGTTTGATATTTTGGAAACTATGATATATTTCTTGAAATACAATTTTATGTGTTATGTATTTACTATTTTACTATATATTGATATAACTTTTTTATATTGAATATTATAAAATAGTTTTTATATATTAAATAATAATATTCTTTTCATTTAACAAGGTAAATTTAGTTTTTAGTCATAAAAATTATTTATTGAGGTAAAAAACAAGTTTCAATGGTTAAAGTAAATTATGGTAAAAAAATTAAGAAAATGTAAAAGGGAAATTTTTTCCAAAATTTTGTCATTTATTTGTGTGTATGATAGGTTGATTGACCATTCATTCCCCCTATTAGTTATCGTCTAATTTTGATCACCAATACTTTTAAATCAACATTCATTTATATAATTTTCTGAGTATTTATATATATATATATATATATATATATCACCCATATAACTTATTAAAGGATCCCTTAATCACGCTAATTATTCATACACAACAAGCCTTTTCTCATACTAAATTTTTTCCAAAATCACTCTAAAATATCCTCTCTCAAATCGTAGGGGTTCTGGTATCACAAAAATAAAAATTCATGGTTTATTAATGTGTATTTTAAGAGAAGATATCTAAAGGATCAATTTATATATTTAACTGATCTCTATTAATAATTTATTCTTCTACATCCTCCAAATATACTATATCTATACTAAAATAATTACATCAAAATAAATAGAATACTAAATTGTTACTAATGTTGGATAATTAAAATAAAAAATATAAGAAACTAATGAATGTAAAATTAATAATTATAATTAAATAGTGAGTAAGTTAAAATATATTAATTAGGTTACTAAGATGGTTATATTTATTTTATAATAATTTTAATTAATTTTTTGGATGTCATGAATAAAGGTAATTGATAGTTTGAATTCATTTTATTTTATTATGTTGGGATCATTCATCTTGAAAATTATTCTTATATGTTGGGTACAATATATATTATAATTTATTTATATTTTAATTTATCTCACATTATTGGGTATTTAAAATCCATTCCAATTAAATGTATCTTTATTAATTGTTACATCAATTATTCAACATTGAAATGATTGTTTTTTCCAAAAATTTCAATTCTTTTATGTTTAATCATCGACCGATTTGATGGTTCCTTCTATACGATGTATATATTATTTGTTTCAAGAATATAATTTTATATTATTATATTAATAACCCAAATATTAATTTTGTCCTTAAATATTCTTATTTTTCTATACCTCTTTTCTAGTTATTGGTTTATTATCCTTATTATGATGTGGGTTTTAGTAAAGTTATATCTAACTATTAAAAAGGTTTGACGTTCCATAATCAACCCATTTATATTTTACGTAAAAATATTAGGATTAACCTATATTTCTTCTCATGTTTCATTTGTTCAGGTATCTTTACAAATTATTTTTAAAAAATTATTCATGTCAAGTTCACGAGGATTACATTGAAAATTACCCGAAACATTATTTTTATTAACATTATATAATTTTTTTGAAATATATTTTTATGATTTCACTTCCATTTTCTAA
This sequence comes from Viscum album, assembly GCA_963277665.1. Classification (NCBI taxonomy): domain Eukaryota; kingdom Viridiplantae; phylum Streptophyta; class Magnoliopsida; order Santalales; family Viscaceae; genus Viscum; species Viscum album. The sequence goes on along the minus strand of OY728146.1, from coordinate 1,506,214,460 downwards.
TTTATATATAAATGATATTTTTTCATATCATTTAGATGAAGATGGCAGAGGAGTCACATGGCAGAGCTTCTGGGGAGAACCTTAATCCTGATGATGCTGAACCGGATGTGAAGAAAGGAGAGGAATCCTTGCTTGTAATCTCTTCATAGATTAATAAGGAATTTGGTTATATTAGTCAGAAGGAGATGTTTCGTTGTATGCCCTCAAAGAGATCCACAGAGGCTATTGTTTCTGGAGATCCAGTTATTAAGAGGTTTGCGGATGTTGTCAAAGCTACCGGTAAATTCTCAGAGTTCGATTTCCCTCCACCTGGGAGGATTATTAAAAAGGGACGGATCGCGCATGTTGCCACTGATCAAATTTCTGTTGAGGAATGATTTCCCCTTTTTCAAATCTCGATTATTGCTAGGGTCCTTCTTCCGAAGGGTAAAACTATCTAGAATTTCAATGATCTTCATCATCAACTAACACAGATTTGGGGATTTTAAGACTGGAAGATGGTGTCCATGGGAAATGAGTATTACCATGCTCTCTTCTCATTTGAGGATATAATGAGACGAGCATGGAGCTTTGGCACTGTCTTGCTTAAGCCTGGGGTTCTTATAATTCAGGAATGGGACAGAAGCTTCGACCCTGATATTGTCAAAGACACCCATGCACAGGTTTGGATTCGAATTCGAAAGCTTAATTGGCTTTATTGGCATCCCAAAATCATTTGGTATATTACATCATCGATTGGAATTACTATTCAAATGGATAAACATTCTGAGAACCCCACATTCGGTCATTTTGTTAGGGTTCTTTTGGAAGTGGATATGGCCTCAATGCTTATGGATGAGGTGATGCTTACAACCAGGGATGACAACTTCATGTTGGATATCCATTATGAATGGAGGTGGAAATTCTATTTCTCTTTCAATTTTTTGGTCATATGGACATTGATTGCAACATGAATAAAATTTGTGGCTTGTGCACGATGAAGGGACACTACGATGATCTTTGTAGGAGGGGTAAGGGGAAGGCTGCTCCTGGTCCTCCCATTGTAAGAGCTGTTTGGGAGATACGTATTTATAATGCTAATATGGAGAGGCTGGACACCACATTACACAATCTTACTTCTCAGGAGCCTACTCATTCTTCGTAGTTACCCTTGGTTTTGGAGGGACTAAACAGGATGTGCAAGCTCATAATGCTTCCTGTGATAATTCACTAGATGGGTTGTCTACCTCTTGGGATGCAGTACAGGTCCATATGGCCACACATGAATCTCAATTGGATGCTCATACTGTGCGGGGATATAGTCTTGAGCATAATTAGGCCTCCTTGGAGGTGCATGTGGCTGCTTCTCTGGATGCAGTGCAGGTACAGGTGGAAACTCCTTTGGATGATCCTCGAGCTGGACATGATATATCCATGCAGGTGGAACCCTCTGAGGAGAATGAAGTTCAGGCTATAGGATTGGGTTTAGTGGTATATGGTTTACAACAGGTCACTAATGCTGAGCCTGGTCAATACTTTGTCATTGGTTCTATGCCTGGGCAGGCCTCCTTACAGGTGCAGATTTTGCCTCCGGATGAGCATGTTGTCCAGAATTCAGTGTTGGGTATAGTTGCATCTGGATCAGAGCTGGGAACGGATATGAGCAGCTCTTTGAAGGCTGGTGGTGCGCCTGGGCAGACATCTGGGGTAATCCAATATTAGTCGCCTGTACATGAGCAGGTACATGTTGTGTCAGAGTTTACTACTGTTGTTGGATCATTCTCTCAAGTTCCTCTGCCTGAGGCTCTGAGGAAGCAAGTGGTGAAGATCAGTCACGAAGAAGTCTATTCAGAGAAAAAGTTTTACCCATTGAGTGGTATCTTTTATTTGGATGATAAGGAGGATTATGACAGTGAAGAGAAACCTCAATTATCCAAGGAGTCAGCCCCTGGTTTTGGCTCTTTAGATGCTCCGGGAAGTGATCCATAAGAGTTAAGTAAGGAAAAGAGGAAGAATACTGAGAAGCAGTCCAAGTCAGTGAAATTGATACGGGATGTAGGGGCTCTAACAAGGTCCATGACATCCCTGCATAAATAAAGATCCTTTTTTGGAATTGTTAAGGGCTTGGGAATGCTCCCACGGTCAAGGCCCTTGACATATTATTATGACCAACAAGAGGATGATTATTGGTATTGCTAAGCCAAGGATGAGGTTTTCAATCTGGAAATATTTCAAATGGTAATCTCTTCGTTACTCATTTGTTAATCATAATGTGAATGAGGATATTGTTCAGAGTCTATGGTTACTTAAACATGACTCGATTAAGTTTCTATCCTTCTCTCAAGGGAACCAACTTACATATGCATCTGTTGAGTGGAATGGGATTACCTTCTTGGTGTCCTGTGTTTATTCTGATAATTTTTATCTGATGATGAGGGAATTATGGAGTGATATTGAATCTATCTCCTCTAAAATTCCAAATAATTGGACTATCATTGTTGATTTCAACACGGTTTTGCGGCCTAATGAGATAACATGATCAAATTTTAATCGGGTTTCAGCCAACGATATTTATCAATGTATTGATAATTGTAATCTGATTGAAGTGTCGATGGTTGGTGCAGATTTTACCTGGGAAAGATACACTCTTAATGGGAGGCAGTCCAGTAAATTGAATAGGCGCCTTGTTCATATTAATGACAGAAATGATCTTATCAGTGCCTCTGGCCTTCTGCTTCCTAAAATCTACTTTGATCATAATCCTTTGGTGGTGGATTTCTCCATTGATGGTCTTCGTTTGAATTCCATTACTTTTAAATTTAATAATGGTTGGCTTGTGATTAAGGGGTGTCGGGAGATTGTTCTTGATGATTGGTGATAAAGCTTTACGGTCTCTACTTCGCATATTCTATCTTCAAAGCTAAAAACCACTAAGATGAGGCTGAGGGAATATAGTATTCTTTCCTTTCTAAGATGTATGATGATATAAAAGATTATTAAGGTCACCTTGCTATCTGTCAAAATTTTAATCAATTGAATTACATGCCTTCAAATTTTAAGATTCAGGCTTTATCAAAGCTGGATGAACTGGTCAGCTCTAATGAAATTCTGGTCAGATCTGTCTAAAATATTCAGTGGTTGAAGGAAGGGGATAAGAACTCTAGTTTCTTTCATCATCTCCATAAGGAATGAAAATTCAGAAGGGGTATATCTTCTTTAAACATTAATAGCAGGCTTCTCACTACTTAGAATGATATTTCCAATTCGGTTGTGAGCTACTTCTTATATCTATATTATGAAAATGGGGGCTGCGACATCCCATTTGATTCTGAAAAACATCACCTCATGTATTGATGATCTGACAAATGAAAAACTTGTGGAGGCTCCTGGGGGAAAGGATGTTCGGGAAGTCCTTTTATCTCTGAATATTGACAGTGTTGCAGGTCCGGATGGCTTCACAAAAAAGATCTTCATGTTCAACTGGGAGATTGTTCATGATCATTTTATTAATGTAGTTAGAGAGTTATTTTTTACTCTTTCCATGAATTATAGTGTGAACTCCAATTTCATTTCTGATATTCCGAAGAAGGAGGGTGAACTTGATATTAAGGATTTCAGACCGGTTTCTATTGGCAATACTATTCCTAAGATCATCAGCAAGATAATTGCCACAAGGGTGGGTAAGGTGGTTAAGGGTCTCATTAACTCGAATAAATTTGGGTTTGTTCCATGAAGAAGTATTCAAACATGTATCTTCACCACCTCTGAATGTATTAATTCTATGAGAAGGAATGTCAAACAAGGTAGCTTTGCAATGAAAATTGATATCTCGAAGGCTTTTCACACAATGAAATGGAGTTTTCTACACTCTATTCTTGGAATTCATGGCTTTTCTTCAAGGTTCACCACTATGATCCACAATATTCTTAAGAGTTCCAGGTTATCTATTCAGTTCAATGGCTCGCCCAAAGGTTTCATTCAGTGTTTTAGGGGCTTTCGGTAGGGGGACCATCTTTCTGGTCATCTGTTTGCTCTTGCTGAAGATTTTTTGAGTATATGACTTCTTAGCCTCATTCAAGCTGGTTTGTATAATCAGATTAAATTTGGTAGAGATCTTTATGCACCTACACATATTTTATATGATTATGACATCATGTAATTTGGTAATTCCAACACAAGGACTATATCTTCAATTAAAATCATTTTCATGCACTTAAGGATGTGGTTGGGTAGGCAATTAGCATTTAGAAGTATTTTTTGTTTATTGGGGAGGGAGTCTCCATCAGAAAGCAGAATAAAATCACAAGATCCCTTGGGGTTAAAAAGGGCTCGTTTCCTTTCACTTATCTTGAAGTTCCTATTTTTTGGGATTGTGTGAAGAGGTGTCATCTTGAATCTATTGTCTTGAGAATTGTTTCGTAGATGGAAACATGGAAAAGGGAAAGCTATGTCTCAATCTGGGAGAGTCTGTCTTGTCAACTCAGTGATTTCATCTATGTTTGTTTATGTGTTTCCAATTTACAGGTGGCCAAAGAATCTGATAAAAGAGCTACAATGGCATATTAGAAATTTACTATGGACTGGTTCCATATATGAAAGGAAATGGATTGTGGTGGCATAGAAAGAGTACATTAATTCAGTAGAGATGGGGGGCCTTGGAAGCAAAGATTTGGGCCTGTTTAGTGAGGCACTGCTCAGCAAGTTTACATAGAATATTGTCCTTTCTCATGACTCTTTGATGGAATTTCTCTCAACTTGGATTGCATTAAGTCTTTGGGATGGTTACTCTCACTATCTCTCTTCTTCTATTTGGCCTACCTTAAAGTGTTGTTTTTATGGGATTATGTCCTGTTAGATGTGGTTTGTTTGTAGGGAGTCCACTCTGAATGCTTACAGCACTAATTGGTTGGATAGACTGATCCAAGAGGATGTTGTTATTCCATCTAATGTGTTGTGAAGTTCAGTTGCTGATTTACACAATGGAGGATCATGTTCTTATTATTTTATTCCTCCTCAGATCAAAGATGAAAATTACAAATACATTTACATTGACAAAGATACTCTCATCTAGAATTCAACCTCTAATGGGGTTATCACTACCCGGGAAATGTATAAGCATATGTGTGCCAGGCATAATGCATCCCCAAAGTGGCTTTCTGCTTTCCAGACATTTTTCATCCCTCCTTTAGTGTACTTTCTTCTTTGGAGGATATGGAAGAGAAGGATATCGGTTCACTACTCTCTTCAATGGGCTGCGATTCACCTTACCTCGGTCTGTTATACCTGCTTTGCCGCAGATGAATCTATTTATCATCTTTTTTTGTCTTGTCCTTTGATATGCAGGTTATAGAAGTATATCTAGGATATGACAGGTTACTATTTGGATCGTGCATCATTTGATGGAATTATTTATTTGTCAGTCAATAATCGTTGCAGTGAGAAGGTTCGGGTTATCCTTATGGTGGCTATTTCAGCAACATTTGTTTTCATTTGGAAGGCTAGAAATGATTATGATTTTTTTAATATAATGCCAACCTTCTGGTCTAGCGTGAGGGCTATTCATAGGGAAATTATCACAGCCTCAAGAGTCTAAGTTGGTTGTATGCATAATAGTCTTAATGATCTTATTATGTTCAGGAATTTTAGCATTGCTGGCAGGGTTAGAAAACCATTTGTACTGAAGTAAATTATATGGATTCCTCCTATTCCCTCTAGGATGAAGGTTAATGTTGATGGGGAGGATTCAGGTGCACCTGGGCCTTCGGGCTACGATGGTTTCTTCCATACCTATCAGGGCTTTGTTAAGGGATGCTTTTATCATTATATTAGTCAGGGCTCTGAAATTGAGGCTGAGCCGTGGGCTATGATCAAAGCGGTCAACTATGCAGTTCATTTTGGATGGAGATTTCTATGGATAGAATCAGACTCTATGGTGGCTGTTGATATCCTCCAGAGGTAGTTGAGGAATGTTCCAGGGATGATTCTGCCCTCTTGGATTGATTTCCATCATCTCCTTGATGGTATCATTTTTGAGGTGACACATGCTTTTAGGGAGGCCAATCAGGTTGCTGATGCGTTATCAAAGAAGGCTATTATGGATTCAAGCTCTGAGTGGTCTTTTATGGATCTTGATTATAGTGTGCCTTTTAGTGAGGAAGATGCATGTGGTAAGTCTTTCAATTGGCTTTGTAATCCTCCATTTTGATGTTCTGACTATGTTCTTTATTTTTTTATAAAATTTCGTAGGAGCGGGTCTGACTCGCTTCTGGTACTTTTGACTATAAATGATATATCTTCATAGGAGTCAAGTTTCATCAAATTCCCTCTAAAATTCATTTTCAAATACTCTTATAGGGTGATTGAATTTATATATCTCTATATCACATTCTTGATTCCTTATTTATGGGATATCATTTTAAATGATTCAAATCCAATTTTATTTTTAGGGGTTTTTTATGATGTGATATATGATTGATTTTATATGGAATATGAACATATATAATATTTTTATGTGATTGTTAGGGTCTTATATTTATATATAATTAATTGTTTCTCTATTTATATCTCATTATAAAATGATATTGAGTGTGAACATGATTGTGGTCCCCTATGTTCACAAGATTGAGTGTCAACTTGATAGTGGTTAGCTATGTTCAATAGATATTTCATAGAACTAATTGTTGATATATATTTTCATAATATTACTATTACTTTAAATACCTGAAATCTACTAGCCCAAATATAGAGGTTGAATTATTTAATTTTCACAATATATAACAAAACATAAGAAAGGGGTATGTTCAGTTGCTCAATAAGTGTATACATGTAGTGTAACCTAAGAGGTAAAAAATATTTCATGGATAATATTAGTAAAAAAATCCATCTAAATATTCAAATATGATTGAATCTAATACAAGGATATCATAACTAATGAACAATCCCATGGTCATAAATAACTGATTTCATAATTATGTTGTGAATAAGTTCATATAACTGAAATATATCGTCGATGCCTAATTCCAGTACGTCTACTATAAATGGAAATAACCTCATACAAATACTTTATATAATTTTTATCATTATACCTATTGATTAATCTATATGATATGTAACTATGGGCCCAAACACAATATAATATGACTAAATCATTAATTATATTAATAAACAACACAACAAAATCAATATTCCTTAAAAATAAATAACGGTGTGTATCGAAACACCTAAGATATTAAATATGAACAATTTCCCCAATCAAACTGATCATAAACCATCCATAGATACAATTTCAATTGTGTAAATAAATTTTGACCATATTAAATAATAATATTCATCAAATTATGATGATAAATATGAAAATAGTTGAAAATTTCTCTTAGAAATTTTATTGAAGAAAACACCCTTTTTCACATTAAAATCGTTTATTTAAAATTTTAGAATTTTACAAATATTAATAAATCATATTATTTAAAAATAATCTTGTAAACATTTAAATTAATATTAAAAAAAATGTTGTATATTTTTTTATATTTCATTAATTTCATATAAGTAAAAAATTTATTCTCACTTTTTAAAAAAGGTTAAAAATATACCACATTTGGAAGCGGTTTATGAGATTCTATTTAATTTTTTTAAAATTGTATCGAAAATATTAAATAACAATATTAAAACATTTTATAATTCTGTAAAATAATATTTTATAAATTTTATGAATAATAGGGACATGAAAGAGAATGATTCCCACCTGAGTAGATAAAATGTGGTACATTTTCATTATAATCGTTATTTAAGTATCTTTAGTACATAAAGAGGGGGAAAATAAAAGAAAAAATGCAATTTATAAGTTTGAAATGAGAAAAATAAAATAATCTTCCTTTAATATATAACTAATAAATAATACTCCTAGTGAATACTTAAACATAAACAATATCAAATAATGATGACGTTGTAAAATAAATCCCTACCTAGGGTTTGATTTCCTTCATATGTGTCAAAATCACTAATATAATAAACATTGATTTATAAGAAATATATTATCAAACTATAATAATATATATCAAACCATATATTTTTAACTTATGTTATTTTATAACCTCTTTATTAACAATTATTTTTTAATCACTGATCCATGTAATAAATACTTTGATTTTTAGAATTGTTTTGGTTTGATAATTTTAGCCATATTTATTTGATCATGGTTCCATCATATCCACAATATTAATAATATTAATAATATAATATATATTAATTATATATTTATAAATAATAATCCATGAATTATATTGACATAAATATTAATTACAGTATTCCTGGAGACAGTTGGTCGTACGCACGCATGAACGTTATTTTCATGTTTCAACAAATTGAAGGAAAGAAGAGTAATTAAAAAAAACATTACTAGAATAATGATTATATCATAAATATTTAAAATATTTATTAAATATATCGAAAATACCATACAATATAATTTTATGTGAGAAATTAATCACATCACTTCGTGGAGGTGGTAGTCCATATATGCACACGAGCAATAGTGTCCTATTTCATTTGAGGGAAAAGAGGGTGGACAATGGTGGTTCCATCATCAAAATAAAATATTACACTATTTAGGAAACTAAAATCATTGTTCTATCATTAATATCACATATTCTTATGAGTTAAACTTATTATTAAAATCTATGGGGTTAGTTATGGTGATAACCTCTTCTTTTAAAGAACTCTGATTGATCTCTGATTAAAGAGCATAGTTTTAGTATTTTTAGATGAAAAATACTTTCATAATATTGAAAACAATATTGTGAACATAAATTGGAATATCTTGGTAGATATATATTTCTAAATGTTTTGTAAATAATATATTGATTGGTTTTGATTTTATAAGGTTGGGAAATGACATGATTTTAATTTGGAAAAAGACTAAAATATAACTAAGTCATTTTAAAGAATAATTAATAAAAATTGCTAGATAATATTTTATAAGGGATAATAAAGTTTAAATATAGAAAAATAATAAAAATTAGATAGGTTTATATTGTATTTTAATCCTCATATTTTGGTTTGACCCCATAGTTAACCCATTTTATCCTTTAACGCTGTTGGGAATTTTTGAATCGTAATTGATTTTAATTTTACATATACGTTAAAACATTGATTATCAATGGAAAATGGGAAAAATTATTTTTAGTATCATATCCCAACTTTTTTCCTTTAAATAATATATTTTTAATTACTTTGAGAATGAAATTATTAAAATATCATTATTTTCATTTTTGGTCACTATTCATTTAATTGTTCATTAAACACATCAATAAAAATATAGAATATAAATATAATAATTTAAAAAATACCTAATGTGATATATTAATATATATAATTCATTAAAAAATAATAATTCTAAATTTAGGGATATTTTTATATTTTTAAAATTATTTAATTTATTTTTCAATTTACTAAATAAATATTGTGTTACACATTGGAAATATTTTTAGCTAAATCTATAATCATTAAAAATTAAAAATAAATTACGGTATTAAAAAAATTTAATTATGAAACCAATAACATTTAATATTCATTTAAAATTTATTTATATCCCCACTATAAAATAAAAGATGCGTTTATAGTCAAGAAAGTGACATTTTGTATTTTTGTTTACATAAAATAATGTAAATGACCATATCAAAGAACAATTTCCTCGAGTGTCCATATTATTGATACAAATATTGAATGTAAAGAACTCCACTCATAAAATAATATATTGGAAATTGTTATAAAATCTTTAATTTCTCATCACAATAGTTTTTATCCTTATTTACCTGATTTACTCATTACCAATGCGATAAATTTTACGAATGAAACAATTCATATTGACCACAAATAAAATGGGACTTTCAAAAAAAATATTCACTTAATTTGAAAAATGGTATACATTTTTCATGATTAAATATAAATAATTAGAAGAAATTATTTTAAAATAAAATCACCAAACAAATGGAAAACACTTTTTTGAAAAATATTGTTATTAAGATAAAAAGGGATATATTCTTATCATATGCCTATAAAAAATATTATATGTATAATAATGAATTTTGGGGAATATATAATATAGAAACTTTATTAAAATTATTCACCAATATTTATAAAATTATTTTATAATGGTAATAATAAATTTTAGGTAAAAAACAAATTTTTTAGAAAAACTGCACTTTTACCTTCAAGTGTTTTTTATTTTAATTTGTAATTAATTGTTAACTGATAATTTCCTTAAAAACAAATTTTTTTCATAATTTAATTATTATTATTTATAATATCCATTTCAAATTTCTATGTTTTAATGCCCACATTTAAATAATATTTTAATAGTATATCATTGTTCATTAGAACACAATGTTGCATGAAAATACTATATATTGATGAAATTTAATTTATTTAAAAATTAACATATCATAAATTATCAAGTTGTTTCACTCCATTCCCCTTATAATAATTTCATCCTTGAAATTAACAGTCTAATAAAAACCAATAAGGGTACTTCTTATTTAATAGATCCTCGGGTTCCATTGTTGCAACCTCAATTTTATGATTTTTGCAAAAAAATTGACAATGTGAGTTGTTTTGTTTCATAGAACATTCTCATTGTGATCAATAATCTCTATAGATACTTCCTTACAAGATATATCATACTGTAGAGGTATTAATTAAGAGTTCATTACATATTAGGGATTAAGTATGAACTTTCTTATGAAAGATACATGGAACACATTATAAACATGAGATAAATTTTGTTAAATCCTCATATGATAAGCTACTATCCAGATATGATAAAAATTATACAATGTTCAAAAAAAATATTGCTAAAATTTTAATTATTTATAAATCACATTACCATATCTATAGGAGATAGTCATAGGAATACCTTCTTACAATCATCAACATCTTGATCTCATTAATTGTTGGCAGCTTCACTTTTCTATCAACACTAATCTTACATTATGTATTTTTGAATAGATCAATCGTATATACTCTTTCATAATCTGTATTAGGTTGTAATATTTTTTTATTGCCTCATCCAGTCACATTGGTGTTATGAACTTTATTTCATAGGGGGAATCATAAAAATCCATATAAGATTTCAAGTGAAAGTAATTATTATAAGAAATTCCACCTAAGATGTTCAACTCGACCTCTGTTGTAATACATAGATAATTTTATTAGAATATACTCTATAGTTTGAGTGGTATTATGACAATAACCATCTATCTATGAATGGTAACCCATAATAAAATTCAACACTATATCTAGATCTCAATGTTGAATTTCTTATTTCATCGAGGTAATCCATGGATTTCGTTCATTTTCAACAAAATGTGTTACCCCATACAACCTTAAAACAACCATGATGTGTATTCTATTAGTCTTATGTATATAGAATACATCTCTGATAGAAATATTTTTTGAGGGAATTGTATGGATATCTCTTATAAACCAAATTGATCTATGTACATTCAATGTGTTGGGGAGTGTGATGAAAAAATCGATGGATATATTTTAATGATTTTATTCAAGTATTTAGAATGGTTATAAAACCCATTAGATTCCAATATCCCATACTTAAATTACTGATATTCTAGGAACTAAGATGCATAATCTAAAATATCTCTCTTGGTGTTGTCCAACCAGAAATAGAATTTCAGATCGCTATACTTCATTATTCTTACATGATTAATAGAGAATGATAAAATATGATATTCATCTAATAGCCCCTTTTCATGTATTGTATATATGGTATAAATACCCGATTTATAAACCTTATTATTCTATTGGGATCATGGTTGAACTCTATAACATTCACCGCCTTCTTTTATTATTCCATATCATCCATTTATTCATTCTTAATCCTCTCATGATGGATGGTTAAACATTAATTTGAGAAATATATGATATTTCTAATTTCATTATGATAGCATGATAAATATTTTATAAATATACATATATATATGATCTATTTTAATCCCCATCATAGAAAATCATGCATTGTCTTTCTCACTTAGAGCATCTAGTACATTTTTAACCTTCTATGATTAGTTGTGTATTGAGAAATCATAATCTTCTATTAACTCAAACCGTTGTTTTTTGTTCATATTTAACTCCTTATATGTAAATATATGCATAATGAGTTTTTATTGGTATATATATAACAACTTTCACCATACATATAATTATTATATATCTTTAATGTGAAAATTTTCACTATGGACTCTAAATAATGAGTCGACGAATTATGCTTAGGAATTTTCAATTGGAAGAGGCATATGATATCCCTATGTCTTTCGGAATGAGTAAAAAATTTGGTACCTCCATTTATTGACATCTAATTATTACAAACCCTTATATATTGTAGGGTAGTATATGAACTATCATTTGGACCAATCTTCTCGTTAATGTTTTGAAAGTATTTCCACATTCCCTTATCCATAATAACATAAACGACTACCAAGATAACATGTCGAGTAAATTAAATAGACATAGGGATTCAATCACAGAAAATTAGTTGTATACAGAAAATAAAACAAAACTATGGATTTCAATTACCATTAATTTTTCTAAGAAATTACTCAATAACTTTCTTCTTTTAAGGATCCACCGATATACCCTCACCTGAGATTATAAAAACTAAGAAAGAAAAATTCTAACCTCAAAATTCACACCAATTAAATTTAATGTTCTACTTCTCTATCATATATTAATTCTTCTAAATTAATAAATTTCATTTATACTATTCATTAACATTTCAATATATAAGATTATCATCTAATAAAACTACCAAAAACTGATCAAGGTAATATTTATAGAAACTATCATAAAATCCTGTAGGATGTGATGATATTTCTTAAGTGAAAATAGAATTATTATAATTTATATTGACCATAAAACATATGGAAGGTTATATTGGAAATATCCCCTTTTATAGACTTTATCTAGTGATATCCATATAAAATATAAAACTTTGAAAATTATATATATCATTATAATTTATCAAAAATATTATCAATAAAGATTATAGGATACTTATTCTTAATAGTTATCTTGTTAAGTTATTGATCATTAATGAATATGCATATTGACCCATATTTCATCCTAAAAAATAAATGGTACACCCAATGGTGAATACTAGGATGAATGAATGAAATTAAAAAATTATCCTTGTTTTACTTCTTTAAACATGAAACTCATTTTGGGCCACTCAATATGGAGTCTTTGAAATATGAATATCACCAGGTTTGATTTCTATTTATATATTTAAATCATCATTCAAGGAATGATTTGGAATGACATTAGGAAGTAAATCAATATACTACCAGCCAATATGAACATTTTAAGAGTGTAGTTTCTCCAAAAAATTTGACATAAATGTCTCTTATGAATATGTATAAAAACCCATTAGAATGAAGTAATTTCCTTGGGGGTGTTCAAGATAATCCACATAGAATTAGATGACTGAAGGTTACCTTTAAATATCTAATGTTACTTACCATCCAAAAAACATTATATAGGATCTATATTGGGAGAGAAAATACATAACATATATTTTTTTAAATTCCACTTGAGGAATTATAACAAAATTTATTGGGAGAACATTCTAATAAACCACTTTTAGAGAGGAGTTTTATACTTGAGTTACGACCATCCTAACATTATCAGTTTTTACCACTAACACAATATCTAATCATTGAGGTGGTGATGTGATATTATTACAAAATTATTCAGATATTATTCTATGGGTAGATCTAGAATCAAATTATACATTATAAATATTGTGTTGGATGATAAGTTTACCTTTGACCATTTCACTATGAACTTCCATTCATTATTTTTTGATTATATAATCATGGCCTTATCCATATGGATTATTTTGTGTTATGTTCTGTTATTATTAGGGGAATTTGTTGGAATACTACCCTATCTTCTTACAAGTTAAGAACTATAATGTGATGGATATCCCCTTAACCTTCTAATAACGAGCATGATTTCATTTTTTACACAATTAAAGAAAACTCTATTTAATTTTATGATTTTACCTAGGTTTTTTCCATAAATATTTCATGTCATAAAATTTATCTTCCTATTTTCCCATTATAAATATTTTTCTCTATCATCCCCTTCTTCTCATGTATCCCTTCAATGTCATAATACCTGGAGAAATTGTTCTATGTCTTGATATCACATGATACTGTATCCTTCTATGATTTGAACTTTTGGGAGACTGATTCCCTTCACATGATTGGATTAAGGCCCTTAAATATATTGTGAATCTTACTATATATTTTTACTTTTTATCCTTGTGATTTTATCATCATTACTAGAAACATTTTCCTCTTCCTTTCATCTCAAACATGAGAATTTTCCCTCATTATATATTCCTTGATCATGAAGGAAAAAATTTTACATGAAAAATTCATTAAAATCTTTTCATTTATTTTTAATTATATCTACCTGATCCTTAGTTATTTGAATAGATGACCACTGTTGATCCACATATTCTTAGACATGATATACTTCCATGACCACATTCTCCATTTAATTACTTCATAAATCATGAAATAACTTCTAATTAGGACTTCTCCATTTATCTAAAACAAATGAATTTATGTTACAATTGAATTATTATTGTATCATATGAATTATGTTATATAAAATTGATACATCACAATTTCTATTTGTAGGAAGCTTTATAAAAGTAAGGATATTGGTCATAAACTAATTCAGCATTTACAATATAGTTATAATATTTTTCTCTCCAGCCCAAGCTCCAGCTCTAGCTCCCAAACCAACTTCTTAATCATTCCCATGAGGAAAATATCTACATAAATAATGTTCAATTATATAGTATCCATTATTTCTTCTGTTATCCATTTATAAATAATTTCCAACCCTAAATTATATCATAACATTATGACACATAATGGTTAATTTCTAAACAAGCGAAACACATAACATAAATTGAAAACATTATGCATAAGTAATATCAAAATCATAATAATTGTTTCATAGAGAATCTTATGAAATAAAAAAATTAAATCTTCTATAATGGTTTTCATGAAAAAAATTTGAATTCACCCAAAAATAACTATTTTTAGAATCAAACTGCATATGTATTAATGGCACACTCACCGTGCCCCACAATGATAAATTATATATATTAAATAGACTCTATATGTGGCTGTTACAACTAGAATAATTTGTTCCTAAAGCACATCCACATATAGTATCCATAAAGGGATACATTTCTATGTGAGAAAATAATCTCTACCTTACCAAAACTGTCTAATGTTTTCATATACATAGAATTATCCTAAAAGTTACTCCTACGGTTATATTTTCTATGCATTTTATCGGTATTTATACCTCCCATCATTTCTTCTAAACTTGAATATAGAACAAACATTAAATCAACCAACCCTAGTCGCCCAAATGTGTTGGTTATATAATTACATTGGCCCTGTATTCTTTAAATCAAATCCTAAAGGATTGAATAGTTTAACAGTCTTGGTAATCTAGATACATACATGAATCTCATATATATTTGAAACTATAAAATGCTACAACGTATTTTATTTTATAAACACATTTCATACCTTATCATATCTCTATATATCAATAAAAATATAATTCATTAATTATAGTGTAAATTAAACATAAGAAAGTGGGGATATTAGATTCGTGGTATGGGTATAAAAACCAAAGAAGATTATAAGGAATAAATAATATGGAACAAATACATGGTAGTTAAATAATTAAAAATGAATATTAACATAATCATGAAACTAATCCATATATATATTAATTTATCAAATAATCACATCGAAAACAATTACTGATTTCATAAACATGGAATTAATAATATTTGGCATCTAAAACATACCATTGAGGCATTATGTTAATAAATCATACATAAATGGGTAAGGCCTTATCCAAATACTCAATCTTGTTTGTCTCATTATAGCTATTGATTAATAAATGTATAATGTGTTTCTCATCCTCACCCATCAAATAATAAGTCCAACACATGCATCATATAAATAAAAAACAATTTAATCAGCATGACTTAAAAACAAAAACTATTCATATGGGAAAAAATAGCACATTTAATATTAATACTTTACCCTATCAAAATGATCATAAACCACACAGAGAAGAATCAATAATATTCTCATAATAGAATAAACTCATTAATTTATAAGATTAAAAAATTTATATTAAAATATATGAAAATAATTTCAATTTTTCCATGGAAAATTAATTGTGAAAAATACCCATTTCACATTGAAATTACTTATTGAAAATATAAAAAGTTACCAAATGTTAAGGAACACATTTTATTCTAAAATAACTATGAAAACATGAAATTTAGTATTCAATTTAATTATTTATTGTGATTTTGGTATATTTTATTCAATTATCTTCAATTAAAAAACATTCCTTTCAAACCATTATAAAAAAGATAAAAAGTACCTCATTCAGAAAATGATAATAAGATTCATTTTAAATCATTATTTATAAATTTAAAAATGGGAAATATTTATTTATGTAATAATTATAGAATTTTAAATTACATTATTTTATATATTTTACGTTAAATATAGAAGTGGAAGAGAATGATTTTTTACCATGTATAAAATACAATTTCTATTATCCCAAAAAAAATTATTTCAGTATCATGAGTACTTAATGTAACAACTGCAGTTCATCTATGATTTATTTAATAAAATAAATTTCATTGAAAAATTATGTTACAAAAAAAATTTAATCTTATATTTCAAGGAACACCAAGTTAATCATCTGCTAGACATTACACCGGGTAATCTTTTATTACATACGACAATGATTGTTTACAAGACCATGATATATAGTTAAAATTATTATCCAATCATGATCGTTATAACCTACTCGATAAACATAGTGATAAGAATAGTAAAAAGAAATTTCATTATATTTTTTATAATTTTTAATAAAATAAAACATATTGATAATAATATAATTATTACGATTTTAAATCCTTATTTGATTCAAAAATAAAATATTCTCAAAAAATGAATAATTATTATTTATTTTTTTATAAAATAATTAAATTATTTTTTGAAACTATGAGAAAATTAATTTTTTTAAAAAATAATTTTATAAATTAAAATTTAAAAATTATATTTTGGCGAATTTTTTGAAGTTTATTGAAAAAATTTTTTTCTTAATGAATAGTAAAAAATAATAAATTTTAATTGAAAGTTACATTTTTATTTTATATATTTATAAAGATAATTAATTTTTAAAATAGATGTATAAGTAATATTACTTTATTTATAAATCCAAATATTCAATTTAAGTAATTATAATATATTTTATATAGAATAAAAATATATAAACTTTTTAAACTTTTGATTATTTTCTCTTTAAAAACTGGTTACTTATCACATTTGTAGGGTTATAATGATATTAATTTTTTTTAATTTTGTGAATGGAATTTGGAAAAATGGATTAAGTATTTTCAATCATAATAAATTTAACAATATAATAATTTTATCTCAATTTTTGGACAATATTAGTAGATAAAATTGTAAACCTAATTTAGAGCAGTTCCTATAAAAAAGGTTTTGTCTTTGGTTAAACTAAAAAAATTAGGATTAAAATTAATCAAAAAATTTATAAAAACCCATTTGTAACCATATAATGCCGTTATCTATTATATCATTTATAATGGTCTAGTATGTTATTATTTTTGAATAAAAAAACAATGATAGAATTCTTTATTTAGAAAATTACATGTGGGACACTCACCTCAAATATAAAACGTCACAACATATCCTATCCTAATCACACCATAAAACACTTCTATATTTCTTAGTCCCTTATCAAATCACTTCCCAACTTACCTAATATAATAATAAAAGAATTATTTTTTATATAAATCCATCCATGGAAGGATTTATGTGCAAACCTAGGAAGGATACTCAATGAATAAGTAATGTTCATCATTGAACGTTTATTTATTTATTCTTATTCCTACATAAATTATTATTATACAATTACTATATAATAACCATGTTATATTACATATAATTATATGTTGTTATGTTAAAGGAATCACCTAAATCTATCACCCCTTTAATCAAATGGGTAATGAAAGCATCATTCATGTGTATAGTAGACAACTGCGTCACAAATCAACGTCCTAAATTTTCCCATTGACACCACTCAAAGAAGTACATAATGATCAATTAAATATTTTTATTTTATATTTATATAATTATTATACATATAGAATTATTGTAGCATACATTCCTTAAAACACTCCATATTTTGGGTATATGATACATTGCTCATGTGTACGTAGAAATACTTCCTCATAATGTGATGTGATATATATGAACTAAAAATAATTCTAGATTTATAATATATCATTTATCTTTCTTTATTTTAATCCAAAAATAAAATGTAAATATTTTTCATGCATACGTTTGGCCTACCATCTCCATAAATTAAGTATATCATTTTACAATTTTTTTGGATTTTAATAAATAAATATACACTAAATATTTATTATATTTATAAAATGGTATTCATTTGGAGATGATGATATTATGATAAAAGTAAGAGTAACCACAATAAAAAACGAAACATATATGTGAAACAATTTGATTATTACCATAAATGTAACATTAACATTCAATTATTAACAAATGGCTAACAAATGTTTATAAGAAAATCATATATGTTATGATATTAATTATTCTACAAAAGGTGTAAAATAAATATATATTCATTATACATGAGGTTTTAATGTGTACAATGAAACTTAGGACATAATTTAATGAATTTTCATTTATCCTTTTTACTTTTGTGACACACATTTCATATTCACAACTTATTTCAATTATACGTTGTGTATACTACCCATGAATGTATTTTATGATTATTCTCTTGAAAATAAATTTTAATTAAAAATAAATTTGAGGTTATCTATTTCATGGTGTTTAGGATTCAAATTTATCCATAGAGTTAATGTATTTTTATCTCAATATGCCTTCTTGGAGACATATGTTATGTTATGAACCAGTCTTATGTAATAAGGTGTATATAATACCCATTTGAAAAGAAATATCATGAATTTATTTATCATAAAGATATTTTATGTTTCATTTAATGATATAACTTCATGGGGCTTACAAATCTGTTTTTCCAAAGTGGTAAACATTTTAGGTTACAATCTCATCATTTATTATAATTGTTTATAATCATGTTCCTGATTATTAATATTATGACCCAACACCCAATAAAATTTTTCCTTTTATTGTAATATAACACTGTATTGAGAATAAATTTTTCCCATTAATTTTCATCCCTTCAAGCACTCAATAATTTGAAAATATTTTTTTGAAGAAAAAATAATATTTTCAATCAGAAACCATTTTTTCCAGAACATTATTTACTATTTATATTTTGTAAATGAATTATATTTTTAAAAATATTTATTATGTATATTTTTACCCATGGGTATCTTTTTAAAAAAAACTCTTAAAAGGAATCAGTTTTTTATTTTCCAAACAATTCCTATTTGGATTTTATAGAAAATGTTGATGGAATATTGATTTTAATATATATGACATGAAGAGGATTTCATTCTGTCATGACCATTATTTATCCTAAAGATTCCTTTATAATTTTTCATTTTTATTTTCCAATAAAATTATTTTGAAAATGTTTTATGTTTTAAAAACTATTTTCCAAAGGGAAAATAGTTTTTTTCAATAAGAAATATTTTAAAAGATTTTAAATATTCTTATGAATATTCTCAAGGTTATTTAAAAAGAGGAAACTAAAATTGTTTTATCTTTAAAAAAGTTGTTTTCAGTGTAATTTTATCTTCCTGAATAAATTTACTTGGCAATATTTAAATGTTTTTTCCATCTGTGATGACATATTTTATTTTATTTATGCTTTATTGGGGATATGATCCTTGGGTATAATTCTTATTCTTTCTCTAAATGTATTATTATTTTGATGATAATAATTTTCTAAAACCCATTTTTATTCCATGGGTTTTACTATAATTCAATTATTTTGAATCCTACTTCTTTTTATGTGGGTTGTTCTTTGATTAAATGATCAAGTGATTATTAAACATATCTATTTTCCCCATGTTATGATATATTTAAATGTTTATGAAACATATTCCATTTCATGGGTCCTGATATGATTCTTGTTTATGATTTTTATCACAAATATATACGATTTTAATTATTTTATTCGTGGTACCTATGTCTCCCTCAAATTCATTGGGTAAATATTTGTATCTTATGGGATAAATCGAACTATAATGGAATGTGAACCATGTTCTATAAGGAAATTTTTTTGCTATGATTTTCTTAAGAGTCAACCTTGACTACTTTGATGGTTTGGGGATTGAACCCCTTCCAAAATTATAGCCTTGGAAATTTTCCTTGACTAATATGTAAATGAGTTCTTATGATTATGTGTATGTAATAAATCATTGTCTTGTCCATTTTTTATACTCTCATGGATCATGTTATTTTGATTCACTTAGGAATATTGTCATATAAACTTCCAATATTTAATACATGACTCAAGATTATGATCTTTGATATATAGGGTATGATTTTAAAATATTATTCTCATGTTTTCATAACCTGTTGTTCATGTTACCATTATGTATCTTCCATGGTTACCCTTAATAAGATTTTAAGATCAATCATTCTTATGTTTCTTTTCCCCAAGTTACAAAGAAATGTATTTTGTATGATATGTATATGAATGGTGAATGTTATGAATATTATAATGGGAGATGATTTCATTTACCCATGGACCAATTTTAATGTTTCCATGTTTTTGGTGACACTAATCCTTTCCGATCATCATGTCTGTTCTTGAGAAATGTGATGAATATTTATCAAAATATTGTAGTATCTATGAATGATAAACCTCGATCACAATACTCAGGGATATGAAAATTAATTGAAAACATATAATTTAAAGAAATTAAAAATGGAATATAAAATATATAGGGTTTAAGATAAGAAGATAACATAATACTTCTAGTGGAAACCAAAAAACACAATACCGAATAATGTTTTCATTGTGAAATAAACCCTTACATCCAGTTCGATTTCAGTCATACATGTCTGAACCACCTATAATATATATATATATATATGAATAAATATATTATGGTACCATACACAGATATATTGTTCAATATATATTTATCTAATATCATTTTACCACCTATTTATTTGTAATTATTTGTTATAATAATTATTATGTGTAATAAAATCTTTATTTCTAAAGTATGTTTTTTTCGTTAGATTTCATCCATGTACTTTTTCCATTATAAATTAATATAAAAAAATTTAATAGTGATAAAAATATCACATATATCCATTATATATGTATTTTATGTAATCTTTAAATAATTTAGATAGAAAAATGAATTACATCCTTCATGGTGATAGTTAGCCATATGTACATAAGAACATTGTTTCCCATTTTTTATGGATGGAATGAAATGAAGGTAGTTAATAATATACCTTTACTGAATCATTATTATATAATATATATCATATATATTTTTAAAATCCACCCTTAATTTCATCTATTTATAGAGAAAATGGAAAACGAATCCCATCACTTCGTAGAAGTGGCAATCTACATGTATGCACAAGCAACATTATCATTTTTTTATTTCTTGGAAAATAAGTTGGATAATGGATGTTTAAAAATCATAATAAATATAATTTATATTTTTATAATAAATTTATTATTTATATGATTAATTTTGTTAATTTAGTAGACTTAAAATAAGAAATAAAAATTAATGTGATCAGTTAAATCGATTAACACTTCGTTGAAAGAAATACTTTAGATAGCCGCTAAAAAATATGGATGCTATTTTAATAATAACACAAACTATATAATGTATCTATGGACGTTTAAAATATAAATATTTATGGATTTTTTGATTTATTATTCTCAAAGTGGTGTCAAGTAGAGAGGTAATGTGTGTCCTTTTGTAAGGGGTGGTAAAGACACACTTGTAATTATAAATTACATTAAAATATAATATTTTAATTCTAAAGAAAAATTCATCAAAATGGTTAAGGATTCGAATATAATGTATTTTATTTTTTAATTTCATACACCAATAATAATTTATTAATATTGAGTGGTATAGAAATCCTTGATTTTTGATTAACGTAATGGATAACCTATTTTAACCTTAATAATGGTAATTAATTTTTAAATAATGATGGGATATATTATAATTCATAAACAAAAAATGTATCATAAATAGCCATGGTATGAAATTTTGTACCATATATTATAACCCATGACCACATTCAATATATATTTTCTAATTAATTTAATAAAATATCATTTTCATATCATATAATTATTTTTATTTTGGACACTATACTTTTACAATAACTTGGGAGGAAAAAATACAAAGATAAATTTATAATCTATTCCATTAACACATACCTAATTTTATATATTCATCTATAAAATTTATTTCCCTCTATGATTATTACAAATTTAATTACTTTTAATATTTTTCAAAAAAATTATTTTATTTGTCCTTGAATTGAATGAATTATATTGATATTATGAATTCTTTTAAGGGATTTATATAAACAAATTTAGAAATAAATTTACATCATTATATACATTTTCTTATTCACAAAATATGCATTAATATTCATTCATAACTTATTTTTATCCCAATGTGAACAATAAAGAGGTGTTTAAATTCAAGAAAGTGTAATTTTGTATTTTTTGTTACATAAAATACTATAACGATCAATATAAAAAATGGAATAAAAAAGTCATATATTAATGATTTGGATGAAAATGGGTTAAATATCTCATCCAATATAATTAATGTTAGTGTTATTTAAATTTTACATCCTTATTAGATAATTTTTAACTATATTTACCTGATTTACCTTTTCTTGATGTGACAACGTATAACGTGGTTGATATTCATAATGAAAAAAATAAAAGGTGAGTATTTCCCAAATGTGAACATCCTGATACCAAATATGGAATCCATTTTTTATTATCAAATATTTATTAGTGGTATAAATTAATATTAAGATAATTACACAAAAAATATAGTGACTCGGGTCATTTATGCATATTATTATATGTTTTCCAACAAATGAACCCATTATTTAAAACCCAAAGATCATGAGTCTTAATGCCTTTGGAAGACTATATTCATAATACAACAAAAGGAATCTAAAAAATTAAATCCTTATTTTATTCTCCTTAATGATTTACTCAATAAAATTGATATTCAAAAACAATATAGGATTACTTGGGGAATACATAAAAGAAATGGATAAGCAAAAATCCAAGTATATTTATTATCATGATAATAAAACCTAATGTGTGAGTTAATGGTACAAACTGATATAATAAAATAGAAGGCTCATGAGTAATAACGTGGAATCATATCATAAATATCATAGTATCATATGATAACTGAATTATATGAAATGTGATATAAATATATAACATGACATAAACCTGAGTCAAGTATAACAACATATAAAATATCACATTGTGGAAATTGTCCTATAACGGATTAGGTTTACTCCCAAATTCCAAACATGACATCTCATTAAGCTAAATATTTACAAAATTCATTGAAGTTATATCTCCAAAAAACATTATATCATATTATAAAAAATAATTCAATAATAAGGCATAACAT
The DNA here is from genome assembly GCA_963277665.1 of Viscum album. Lineage (NCBI taxonomy): Eukaryota > Viridiplantae > Streptophyta > Magnoliopsida > Santalales > Viscaceae > Viscum > Viscum album. The sequence continues at coordinate 1,506,190,702 of OY728146.1, read as the reverse complement.
AATAATTACCCATTCGAATATAATAGGTTGCATAATCATTCCCTGTAATATAATCTTAATAAATTTCCTAATGAATCTATTTGATATATGCACATATGTAATTTATTAACCCCTAAAAGGAGTTGATAATAATATAGATGTATATGTGTGATACAAGTACACTGAATTTATAATCATTTCATTACTTTAAAAATAGACAATGAGAGTTAGAGAGAGATTGATCATAACTCGAAGAAAATAGTGGTTTAAAGAGATCTATTACCGTGAGTCCAGAATTGTTGTGTATTTAATTTATCTAACATATAAAAAAATTATAATTTTTTCTGATAATAACATTTAAGTGTTTAATCCCATATAATTGAATAATTTACTTTATTTATTTTTATAAAATATTTGAAAATATATTTAGTTATGTCAATGTCACGTGTTTTGAGGATGTTCAGTTCATAATTTCATAAAAACATCAGTGTGTTGACCGTGATAAAAGGGTTAACTATTCTATCATATCTAGAATAACGGTCATTAAATAATTATAAATTTTTTTATATAATAATAATTTTATTACCAACCATTAAATATTTTTCTGAAAAATGAATTATTTTACATTTAATGATATTATTGGTCGTCTATACGTAGGAGTAACATTTCCATTTTTCAATGATCAGGATGGGAATAAGTTAAGTGTTACTTTACCTCTTTATAATTATAATTATATAAAAAATATCTTATTATTTCTTAAAATATATATCATATATCAGTCATTTAATATAGAAATAAAAACTGAATCACATCACTTCCTGAGGCAATAGTCCACCGTTCACACGAACAATGTTATCATACTCAATTAATGGTATGATAAGAATTTATATTAAATATTACTTTTTATAATATTAATAATATTTACAAATTTTAATATATAAATATTAAATAAATTATAATTAATATCAGTGAGAGGAAATGATGGAAAATGAATTACATCAACCTACATGGTGGTAGTCCACCATACACATGATTGATGGTTTTGTTTCCCATTTGATGGAAGTGGAGATCATTTAATGTTATGAAAATAAAATAATAACATTTTAGTATTAGTTTTATGATGATTTTATTATATCATTGTGGTTGAAGATATTTAAAGGAGGTGGAATATATAATTCGACGGGGATGTTCAGATAAGAAATACCTCTTGATCAGACCACCTCATTATGATTAAACCTAATGCTTTAATATATTGAATTTATTATCAATCCAAGGACTATAGAATATTTTGAGGTAAATAAAGAACGTATTTTTGTTGGAATTGGAAGAAAAATGGGGATTTTAAAAGTTCATAATGTTGAGTATTGTTGGTGACAATTTATATGTGGGGGAGAGGACACACTTGATATTTTTTAAAAGAGTATGTTACATATTAATTATACACTTAAAAAAGATAAAAAATAACTCATTCTATATAAATAGATTATATATGGTCTAAATAATGCCATACAATACGGGTTTTACAACTATTTATGTAAATTTAACCCTTAATTTTTCATTTCACAGCCCAGTGAACATGTTTTCACTTTACCCATAGTAATCGATTTTTTTTGTTTTTATTATTCATTATTCCCAAAAATCCAGTATGAATAATTATATGATATTAATAATTATTATAATAAATATTTAATCATTTCTTCAAAATTCAATTCACATATGTGGGATAATTTAATTTAAAAATAAACCCACAGATGTGATAAACAAACATTTTTCCATTGAAAAAGATTTCATAAGTATAAAATATTATTATGTAATAATTAAGCATGTAATTTATTAAAAAGGACTAAATTATATTAATATTAAAATAATAGAATAGTTTCTTTTTTTAAAACCTTCTAAAATAAAATATAACTTTTTAAATGATTTGAATGAAATAGAATCATTTATTAAAAAATAATATTTTTCATTATTTATTGAATGATTTAAATTTTTAAAAAATACCAAAAATTTATCAAAAGATAATTTTTTATTTTTTATTATGACAAAGATAAAAAAAATTTCCAATAATTAATGTTGAAAATTTTTAATATTATTATTTCTTACATGAAAAGAAATAAAAATCATTTTTGAGAAAAATGTACTTTCAATTACTATAAATACATTACCATGAATTATGTACTTATTTATCAAAATATTTTTTAACACTTCATGTTTAATTTTAAAAATGTTTTTATTCACATTAATATCACAAAAGTTTTGGGCATGGTAAAAATTTTCATGTTTAAATAATAATATTAATAATATATTTTGTATTGGTAAAACTCAATTTTGCATGTCGCATATGCCATCAAATATAGATTTCATTTTTTAAGGAATCAGGGTGTCCAATTCATCCCCCATTAAATAATTTCTCCCTTTAAGATTCATTTTACAACTAATGGTTAAAATATATTAGGGTACATTTTCATCATTCCTTCCTCTAGTTCCATGGTTTCCTATTTGTGTTTAATGTTTCTCCATACAAAATTGATCATGTGAACCATCTTGTTGTATAGTACTTTATATCTATGTTTCAAGATCTACACAACGTTATCCTCATAAGATTCATCATTTTCAATCTTTATCACCAAAAAATAAAGTACATGTGAGGTATATGTTATGTAATTCGAAAATAAAGATACATTTAATATATATTATACTTGGGAAAGTGTTGGTGGGAGTTCTAGTTGATAATCCACATTTCTACTGGGATCATGAATCTCAAAGTGATCAATGAACCTTGGGCTTAGCATTCCATTCTTCCAAAATATCATGACTCTTTTTTATTAATGTTGGTAGAGAAACATGTTATTTTTGACCTCAAACTTGAGGTCTCATCAATGATAGTCAGTATATATTTTCCTTCACCTTAGATAATTCCAGATGTGTTGATGAATGATATTGTCCTTTTTTACCATATCCTCAATCATTTCATGCCACAACTACTAGATTTCACTAAATTCATCCCAACACATTATTTTTCTATATCCCCTCCAATATAGGGATTCATAAGGAGGCATTTTGACACTTGAGTGAAATCAATTATTGTATGATAACTCTACCTATGAAATATATTGATCTCATCTTCCTTTGAAGTCCATCAGGCATACTCTCAACATTTCTTATAGTTTCTGAATATTCCAATCTGATTAGATATATTTATGGGGGTGATAAGTCACAATAAATTTGAACATGGTATTTAAATAATGCTTTAGGATCTTTCTGATATTGGAGGTAAATATATGATCACATACATATAAAATTGATAATGGTTTTCCATGTATCCTCTCCACCAAATTGAAATAAATCATTACAAGTTGATTGAGGGAGAATTCATCTCAAATTTAAATGAAGTGAATAGTATTTATAAAATTATCCACAAAACACATATGGAACTTTTACATCTTGATGTAATAGAAATACTAGATACCATGTCCATGGTGATACTTCCCATTTCTATGTAGGTATGGATAAAGTTGCATCATTTCATAAGACTTTTGACTTTTATCCTTCATCACCTGACAAACCAAAAATAGTAATGTACATTATTAAATATCCTTGTTTATATTGTCCATGTAATAGTTCTCTTAGATATCTAGATACATCTTTATGCTCCTTGGGTAGGTGGATAAGGTATAGATATTACAAAATTCAATTACTTGTTTATCTCAATATTTGATGGTACATAGTCTCCTAGCACAAATTTTACAACTCCTTTATAAAAAATGAACTCTACGGATTTCCCATTTCATAAGGATTCCAGCATCTTATTAATTTACACATCATATCTTTTAGGATTCTAAAACTTATTTAGAAGGGGTTGTCTGGGAGTCAATTTATAAATTATTGTTTATGATCTTTGCTTCGTGATCACAAAGTTTATCTTTGGAAATTATATGAATATTGGAACCTTACAAATTATTTTTTCTTGTTAGTTTTCAAGTATCAAATACTTTATACTTTATATTACTTGTATATAATAATAAATTAATGTTAATGTAAAAAACATATCACATATTGATTGTTCTTCTATATAACATTGATGTTATAATGCCAAGTTTTCTATGTCATGTTGATAAGGTTATATAACATCCTCGATATGAAGTGAACCTTGAGATGATATAGAGGTATCACTTAAATATAATTTTCTGATTGGATAATAAGCTATTTGATGACACATGGTATATAGACCATCATGTTTTAGTACTCATAAGTGGACTAGGATTCTTCTCATGATGTTCTCACATGGTAATCATTAAGTTGTGAGATTATGGTAATAGAGCCTCCAAAATTATTTCTACATGTTTTTTTGTCGTCGTACATTCCTATCTATGAGAATGTTTAATGTTCCCTAGAGTTTAAGATTATCATTGCTTCATGTAATGACTCGCACACATAGATTTACTGAAAAAAACTGTCACAAAATATGTTGGTGGGGGTAGGGTATGTTGGTTGCATCATGATTGACATTTAATTTTTTAGTAATTCATGAATAAATTTGTAGCTTCCATATTTATGGATGTTTACATCTTGATCCATTTATTAGAATATTACCTTCGGATTAAATTCCAGGGACATAGGGTCATGATGTTTATTTTAGATAGTCAAAGAATAACGTATCGATCATATAGGTTAGTGACACAAATGTGTTACCTTATTAATGATATATTTATCTAAATGTATTATATTATACAATGATATATCAGATTTGTTTTTCGTCACTAATACATTATGATATTTCTCTTGGGTTTATTAATATTTTTCTAGACAGTAATCATGGATTTATGAAAGCCCACATAATTCCAATGAGAATGAATCTAAGAGGGTTACACAGTAAGTGTTTCTGATGACCTTGATTAAATTTTAATTGATTATAATTAATGGACTAAATATTATTTCCATGACAGAGGAATAATTTGTTTGATGTATTATTGATGGCAATTTTAAATAAATATTGATTCATTTGATTGTGGGTAAACTATTTTTTAATTACTTTTTTAGATATTTAATACAGATTTAATAACTAGAATGTGAATAAAATATATATTTAAGAAAATAATATATTTTAATAATGTATTCTATAAGACTTATAATGGAAAAATACTATGTTCAGAGTAAAATATTAATTAAAAAGTCAGATAAATAATATTTATTATTATAAAAGTTAGCATGTGCCAAAAATATATTTTTATTATTATTATTTTATTACATGGAATGTCATTTATTAAAATTTATTAAATTATTTAATAGGAATAATATAATTAAATAATTATTTTAGCCTAAAACCTAGCTTTATAATAGAATGATATGTTTATTGTGTAGAGAATAGATCAGTATGAAATAAAAAATAATAGAATTGTTGTTCACAAAAAATTCACTCTCAACTCATCATTCTCTCTCCCTATCTTGATTGAGAAATTGAAGAAAACTTTATTCAATATTTATGAACACATGATCAATATTGAACAATGAAATACATTCAATTCACCAAACTAGCACCAAGAAAACAAGTGGAATTACTTGAAGATCATAGGAGCATGTATGGATCACCCCTAGAGGGATATTGTCCTAGGATCCTCAAAGCGCAATGACGGTAATATGAATGTGTCTCTTTGGACTATCAAAATTCTTCAATGATGATATTTACAATGTCTGTGTAAATTATTTATCCCAATATAAAAAAATTAATAATAAATTTGATGTGTGAGATCCACATTCATCGTTTTAGGAAATTTAGATATTAAAATAAATATTAATATATCACCCACCACAGAATGCTTCCACTATTCCTGGAACCAATATGTGGTTTAAAAGTACCAATATTTAAATTTTCTATTATTTAATTAATTAATACTCTATTGATAATTATTTATTGTTTTTCATTTCATGTTATTCTTTCTTTAATTGGATTTAAATTTACATGATTTGACATATTAATCATGATTCATTTATTGTTTCATTTTTTAGTATGATTAATAATAGATGATGAATGACTGTAGATTCCGTCGGGAAACTACCACTTTAAAGAAAATAATTCATAGTTATATGGTGTGTACTCAGAAGTAATTTTTTTATCCCCTAGTTCATTGTATATGGATGTGCCGAGGGATACTCATCACACCATATAGTTATTACACATGGTGTAATCTTTCTGTTAACCATAAAAATTTTTAGACAGTTTTCTGACTATGCAGCCTTTATTAGTGTATGCATCGTGTTGTCTATATGGGTATTTGGAATAAATTGTGCAATCTGTGTTTTAATTATCTGCTGTCAACACTCCATGATACTAAAAACCAAGGTCATTTATGATATACATGTGTGTAAGAGGTGTACATGGATTGCAGTTCATCAAATTCGTCGTATGATGAATACACCAAAACACTTAGCGAGAAAACCCAAACACATGGATCAAATAGATACACATCATCTGGTTGTCCTATACACACCACGTATTTATCTACGTCACGTGACGAAGACTTAGTCGTGCATCCCGAGCTAATGGGAATTGGAACATGTGGCATCTATCTAGACCATAAATTTTTTGATGTCCTGACAAGGTACATGCCACAGACCCTAGTGTGTACCCTGGATACATGGAAATCTATATACATAGTGTTTTAATGGATGTACATGTTTTGTAGTCTCCCATTATTGTAGAAAATTATTATTTAAATTAAATTGAAAAAATGTAGCATTAAAACCTAATTTTTTATTTTCACACCAATATGTGTTTGAAAATTTAATAATGGTTTTAAATAATTTTTAATAACCAATTAATTTAATGTAATTAATATATTTCATTATTTGTTCAACTGTTTTTTTATTATTAGTACCATAAATGATTGGTATCTCCAACAAAGATAAAATTATTATTAAGATGATAGAGAATTAATTAATTTATTTATTTTTTAATTAATAAATTCTAGTGTGTTCAAGTTAATAAAAATGAATATATAAATAAATGAATTCCAGCTGGATACATTGGTGTATTTATTTCATGTATAACCATTCCTGAGCATGACCGAGATATATGAATGTGTTATCTATTTTATCTTAATTTATTTCCTAGGTTTGAAATTATTTATTATTAAATTAAATATGATGGATTCAATTCTTACATACCTATAGTATTACGTAGGAATAGTGTGTCTAAGAAAATTTATATAATCCCATTTTAACCAATCCATTGGATCCCCTAACCCGTGTAAGAGTCATAAGTACATGTATATAATGGAGTATCCAAAGGTTCACGTAGGCGGATCATGATGGAATCATTATGGTGTCAAAACAGTTGATACTTTGGTATGTAGGTGGAATTCTAGATCTCCTTCTAGGACTGGAAATAGTAATTATTTCCCCTAGTTCAAAGGTTGATTTAAATTTCACTCATTAAATCAACCATCTGATAAATCTCATGAAGTTTTCATTTTTAAGTTTTTCACCTATGAAATTATTTATATTATGGATCCTAGATTATGACACATAAATAAATGAATTAATTTAAAAATATGGAAATTAGATAAATTAATAATGAAAAAAGTTTTTATCTGAAATGGTTAATTAATTCTGAAACATCATATTAATATTCCAAAAACATATAAACAGTGAGACAATAAAAAAATATATGTATAATAACAAAAAATCCCTCACTAAAAAATTAAGTATTACATGACCTTCAATTACATGATTTTGAATGAAACTCAATAGAAGTTTTTGAGAAACCCTTATTGGGACACATTCTTTTATAAGGGAAGTTCTTATGAAGGTTTTGGGGTGACATAACCATTTTAAATCAAGAGGAGTATCCCTTTATAAATATGGTGTAATTTGGTGGCATGTGTTGATGAAATCCAATCCTAGATTTTAGGATATGGTATTCAACTCAATAGATTGAGGATATACAATCCAACAGTTGACAAAGACCTACCAACCTAAATACATTCATGTAGGTTTACCAACCCTTGATGGGGTTAAACGAAAGGGAGTATGGATCCTTCAAAATAGAATATCCAAGAAAATAAATATTCTGAGTTCAATATTGAAACTATTGGGACTTGATAAAATATTGGGATAATTAATAAAGTAAATTATTATTATTTCTAAAAAATTTAACCCATGAAAAATATTACTAATATGTTTTAGTTACTATATAAAATGGAATCCAAAAGTATTAATGTATAGAAATCATTCAAAAACTCATGGTATATCCTTAAAAAACTTGTTTTCAAATGTGCCCCATTCAGTAATGTGATGAAGAATTTTCATAAATTTTCTTTTGTGTGTTGTAATCCCCTATTTTTATTATACTACCCCAGTACACGAGTGAAAGTGATAAGGATTCCTGCTAGAGATATGTTAAGGATTCATCTAATGCATGTAGTGTTATATTTTTGTAAAAACCCAAGATTTTATCAATATAATTTTTTCATTTCTATATGGTATAAAACACATACATAGCATAGAGATCAGAATAAAAAAATTGTAATAAATAAAGAATAAAATAATTGATATGCATAGATGTTATAGAACCTATACAGATGGAATAGTAACTGGACCCATGGAATTGTAACAAAACCATTAGAAATAGTAATTTAGACAATAGAATTTTATACTCAACTGTAAAAATATAAATAAAATTTTGGGATCTTATAAATGATAATATGATATAATTATATAATAGTATATGTAATAAATCTTTTCAAAATGATAAATTATGTACTAGTATTTTTTTAAAACATAAATGTTTATTTTAAATTTTATAATGAATATATTAATTTAATGAAAAATATTTATTTTATAAAATAGATAAATAAATTATTATATTGTTTTCTTATGATTTTAAGTTAATTTTATGCGACCACAATTAATTTTTCAAAGTGTCGTAATATCGATTATAATATTAATATCAGTATTTTTGTAATAAATGATTATTTTATTTAAAAATTAAAATTCTAATATTTAGAAATATATTTTCATAAAACTGTTTCCATTTATAAATTCTACACATTAAAAAATGGTTATGGTGAATTTTTTGGAATTCTACAAAAATAATTTAATTTTTGGTGAATAGTGAAATATGATAATTTAGGATATAAGCTAAATACATGAATATTTTAGTCATGGATGATGTATTGATGAAATAATGCCATAAAATAGAACTATAAAAAATATTTTATTAATTTATTGATATGGACCAACACTATTTATAGTCATTATCCAAAATAATTATTATAATAATAATAAAACACCCCTCTCCTCCACTTTAAATACCACCCCTCACCACCGCATCTCCTCACACCAAAAAATCCTTGAATATTGTAAAAATTATTACGAACACTATTCCCATGACTCTCCCCCACATCCAATAGCTTTTGTTATCAATATAATATCAAACCTATGTTCCTTAATGAGGTTCTCAAGGAGAATAAATTCAAGGGGTAAAATTCTATTTTTTTTCAATTAAGATTTGTTTTAATTTCATTTATTTTCATATTCTATGCTTACCTAATATATATGAAGAATAATTCAGTCTATATAATGTTATATAAACATTAATTTTATTATGTTAATTCAATATCTGCTGTCAAAACCCTTCCCCACTACATTTTATTCTAAAAATAAAAACATCGTCGATAATTTGTCGATTTACCCCCATACTTGATGATTCATTTTAATTTTATATTGCCTCATTTAATAATAGACATAAAACTCTTATGATGGTTAAATAATTTTTTTTCATATTATAAGTTATTTAATGTTCAGAAACCAATATAAAAACATGATATTAAATAAAATTAGATAAGTTCATCATGGTCGTAAAAACCACAAAAATAAATTTAGTCATTTGAATTAACATTAAATTTAAAGATTTATCCTAATACCATTTAACCATATAATATATAATATCATTTAAATGAGTGAGTTGATTAATACAATATAATTTCAATTCATGATAATTAATCTAATTCTACATTAACATTCATTCTTTTATATAAGAAAACTAATCATGGACACCAAGAAAATAAACACACCTGGAATGTTGAAATTGAACCCTATAACTAACCCTAATGGCCATAAATTTACTCAATAAAATTATAGTAAATATGATACATGTATTAGAGGAAATTTATTTAGTAAATAATTAATCTAATTTATATATCGAATATATTAATGTGAATAAATAATTTGGACATTAGGTAAGATTATTATCACACCCAACTAATTTTCTTTGTATTATTCTATATATAAGTCAAATTTCAGTGTGAATGTTCTATTAATATTCCTAAAATATAATATCATTTTACTTAATTTCAATTTCGGTTATAGACATGTTTCCATTAAAATTTTATGATAATACAATGATTTTATAGAAGATATTTTATTTCCATTTAACATCTTATCTCCATTTGGGATAGTTTATTATTCACTCAAGTTTGATGATTATAATTCCAAATATTTTATCCCATTCTTGTTTGGGAACCCCAAATATTATTGATGTATGCATTATTTAATAAATGTAACTCATTCATCTCCATGAGTTATTTTATGTCTAATATCGATATAAGTTCCATGTGTCATTCAAGATTATGTAAATGCTAAGATATGGGGGTGTACCTGGAATTATATTAAGCTCCAATGAATTGGTTAAAGTGATGTATCTCATGAGATAATGTGATATATGAATGAACATAAATCTATATTTGTTCAAAATTATGACCTTATGATTATGCACATGTGTCATGTGTGGACCTGACTCTATCGTTGTACATAACCATGTGTGGTATTTTTCTACTAAGACCTGATGTTTCATATTTACGAATTTCCACATTTCATTGCTTTATCTAATTAATCTTCTATTTATTATTATGATGATCATATTCTTATTTTATTATAATGATTATGTTCACTCATGTTATATTGATTCATTTCCTTTTATATCTGCATCCTGGCCTTTTAGCTCAACCCTTTCAATGATGTATATCCTTAGGTGACTATATGTACTAAGTAGATCATTAACATTATAAAGATAATGAAAATGATTTTAAATAAATGTTTATACATTGTTATGCATAAGTGATGTATGGTCCTAATTTTGCTAACGTATTTAACATTTGGATCCTTCTTTTGAAACACTATTATGTTTTTGTCATTAAAATGATGTAATAGTTGGGTAAGAAAATTAGGGTCATTGTAGTTAGTATTTGAGAATGGTTTAGTTAGTTTGGGTATTATTATTAGATAATATTAGTGAAAACCATTGGAATTATACTATAGTTATGTATGATCGCAAGAATCATTATTTTAGAAAATTTTAAACATAGGGATCCCCCAAGTTATCCCTTTAGATATAATTTCCTAAACAATTAAATTATTTATTCCTAAAATATTGACTTAGGTTTTGATAAAACATTTTATATTTTAAAAAATAATGGGAACTAGGAGAATCCGGACCAACACCCCCTATGAGGGACATTTTAGAATATTCTAGAATGACAAACCATGATTCCATGGGACGTGGAATTCAAAATTTCATGGTGATTCTTACCCAAATGTATCAGGCTATGAAAAATAACCTATATAATATGGAACATTCTGCTTAACATAAGAGGGGTCAAAGGGATATTCAACCATTCATGAGGCATTTAAAAACAACATTTACTAGATCTTATGATCCACATATTGGGGAATAGTGGGTTAACTCAATGGAGAAGATATTTTTTATGATCCACTATTATGATAAGGATATGGTGAATCTAGTCATATACAATTTAGATGTAGAGGCCGATCAAAAATAGAAATTGATTAAGAACATCAATATGAATGAATAAATTGAATAGATGGAGTTGGAAGTCTTTATTAAAATTATTATAAACAAGTATTTCCCTCAAACTATAAAAAAAATATGGATAGATAATTCATATAGTTTAAGATAAATAGAAAGTGAATCTATCATGGATTATGAAGAAATATTATTAAGGATTTCAATTTATTCATTGGGTTTTATATTCAATAATGAAACAAAATAGTCATATTCTATAGTGGTTTAAAACCACACCATTTAATGGCCCCATCTAATCGAGACTTTGATATTTATGAAGAATTCATTCGATGCTCTCCTGATGTAGATGAGGAGTTTGAGGAATGTTCTCATATCTATGGAGATAAGAAAAAAAATATGGAGTTTCAAGAAAGAGGATCTAATAAAAATGGTGGAATTAAAACAAAACCACTCACATGACAAAAATTTGAGAAGATCCATCGTGTGAATTTCCTTAAAAGGATGGGGAAATCGTTCAAATATAGAAGAGGAGGCCACCTAGCTCATGAATGTCACAGATACCTAATGAATAAGGCCAAAATGATCGACGAAAGGGGAGAACCACCCATGGGTCACTGCTTATGTTGTAAGGATAAAGGGTTATATTCAAGACATTACACTAAACATAGAGTCCTCAAGGGTAACCAGTGTTATCATTCACCAAAGACAAAGGATAAAGTGAAATCCAATGTCATCACTACTGATGAAGTTGAGAAAGAAAATAAAGGTGTACAATGTACCCTTCCTATTTAATTAAGAATGAATAAATCTTTATTTTATTATTGTTCTGCATATTTCATTATATCCTACACATTTTCTAGAATAATTAAATTGAATCCATGATACATTAAATTTTAGATATTCCTTAAAAGTCCAATAAGTGAAATAATTAAATCCCACGTTTTATAATCTTATCCTATTGTAATTTTTTGGAATATTATTCTTGTGAATATCATGATACATCTCTTGTGGAAATTTTACTCTATAATGAGAATGGATTTTCTCTCATTATATAAATCACATATCAATTATCAGTAAAAAAATTTATTTTTAAAATTCTAAACCGTCCCATGATCCTCTAAAATTTAATATAAGGCAATGAATCTTCTTTGGAAAATACTTCAACGATGTATCTATTTATTCCTTGTAAAAAATCATACCTTACTCAAATTTTATAGTAGAAAGAAGGTATCAACATAGAGGAAATTACCATTATGAGGGAATATGGTGATGTATTTCTAAAAGAGTAACCAAGACTTCCCCCAGATCATGACATCGAGTTGTCAACATAAATTATACCCAAATCCACTCCCATATCAAAATACCTCCACATGATAGCCTTAATAGAACATTAAGATATAAAGAAACAGCTCCAAGATCATTTTCAAAAAGGGTTAATATGTATTAGTTCATAACCGTGGGATGAACCAATTCACCTTATGAAGAAAAAGTATGTATAAATATGGATGTGTATTGATTATAGAGAACTCAAAAAGATCACCATAAATAAAATTTATCCTATTACAGGGATTGATGGATTGTTCGATCAAATATGAAGAGATCATTACTTCTCAAAATTGGATCTAAATTTTGTATAACATCAACTAAAGGTGAATAAAGAAGATATTGAGAGGGATAAATTTTGCACCAGGTGTGGGAAAAATGAATTTCTAGTGATTCCCTTCAGTCTTCTCCAATGATCATAAAGGATTTCATGAATTGAGGCTTTACATACTACCTTCAAAAATATGGCGTGGATTTTATTGATGATATTATCATTTACTACAAGTGCATGGAAAAAAGATGAAGAGAATTCAAAGGCATGTGTTTTTGATATTATGAAAGGTAAAATTGTAAGCCACGTTCATAAAGTTATACTTTTTGATGAAGAAAGATGCATTCATGGGACATGTGATCAAAATTAAGGGAATTTTTATAGACCCATTAATAACAAAGCCAATTTCTGAATTAACTAGACCCACTAGTTTCATGTAAACCCATATTTTTATTGGATTTTCAAGGTACTAACAATGTTTTCTGAGAAATTAATCATTATTGTCTAACCCACTAACTATTTTTATGATGAAAGGGATAAATTATAGTTGGATGGAAGAATGCGGGGAACACATTAAAGAGCTAAGTAGGTTGTTGATCAGTGCAACTTTACACACATTGCCAACAAGTGGATAAAATTGTCTTATATATAGTGAAGATTTTAAGAAAGTCTTGTGTTTTTTACTGATTAAGAATGACAAAGTGATAGTTTAAGCCTCATAAAAGTTAAAGATTCATTAGAATATATACATGACATGTGATCTGAAGCAATCGGTTGTGGTTTTTCTTTTAAAAACCTGGGGAACTACCTATTTGGGGAAAAGTGTTGCATATATTTTGATCAAAAGAGTATAAATTATATATTCACTCAAAATAAAGTCAACATGTGTCAAGGGAGATCATTATATCTAATCAAGTCCTATGATTTCTCTATTCAATATTATCCTAGGAAGAAAAATTATGTAGTAGATGCTCTTAGTAGAAAAGAACATGAAACTATATATATGATATAGATTGAGAATGACCCTACCATAATGGATATAATAATCATGGATTTTTAATTCAAAGTTGTAGGGAATACATACTACTTTTCCTAAATAATTACCCAACCATCTATCTAAAAGATGATCATGGAGGCACAAAGTGATGATCTGGATCATCGAATGAAGGTGAATACCGTAAAGGATGGGTAGCTTGAAGAGTTCCATATTAATGATGATGGTGTTATTATGTTTGGAATGAGGCTGTTTGGGCCTTAATCACTTGAGATAAAGATAGAACTGTTGGATATTTCACATATCTAAACATTCTCCATAAATCCATGAAGTACCAAGATGTAACATGATCAATGAGATCACATCTGGTGGGATAACATGAAGAATGAGAGTGCAGAATATATATCACGAAGTTTTTTATTTCATCATGTTAATGTAGAGTGATATAAGTCCAAAGGGTGATGCAACCCTTACTTATACTGATGTATGAATGGGATAATGTCACTGTTGAATTTTTCACTAGTCACTTGAAAACATCAAAGGAAACAATGGGGTATGGGTTTTAGGGGATCTACTCACCAATACCACCCACTTTATTTCAATTCAATAAGATTTATCACTTGAAAAACCATCCAACTTATATGGGAAGGAAGTGGTGAGGCAACATGGGGTTCCATTTTTGATTATCTCAGATCATGATCTAGGGTTAAAACCAAAATTCTAGGGAATACATTAAAAATCATTGAGTAATGAATTTAATTTCAACACAACCTATCTCCCCCCATATAAGTTCCAATCTAAAAGTACTATTCAGATGCTCGATGAAATTCTAATAGCTTTCTCAATGGAATTAAAAGGATGATTAGATCTACATCTCCCATTGGTTGAGTTCTCATACAACAAAATTTTCTTCTAGGGTATTCATATTTCTCCATACAAAGATGTTACATATGAACCAAAGGAAGAAATAAAGGAGAAATGCCTTCACATGTTTATGTAAAATGATGTTTTGAGCATGAAATTACAAAACATGGGAAGAATGTTATGACCCAAACATTTTTAAATGAAATTATTCCCTTCATATGTGGTATAAAAGATATACATAGAATATAGAGTCAAATAAAAACATTATTATCATAAATGAATAATTAAATAAGTGAAATATAGATAAATTAAACAACCTATTCCATTGGAGTAGTAACTTCAGACTTATTATAGTAACATGGCCATTATGAATAGTAATCCTGCTAATAAAATAATGACCTTACATATGAATGTTTTAATAATGTTTAGGAATCTAATAAATGAAAATATGATATAATTATATCATAGTACATGTAAATAAATGTCTTAAAAATGATAAATATGTGTTAGTATTTTTTTAAAACATAAATGTTCATTTATAATTTTATAATTAATATAAAAATTTAAAAGAAAAATAACATTCATAAAGTAGATTAATAAAATATTATTTCATGTTCTTATTATTATACTATAATTTTTTGATATCTTTATTAATTTTTCAACGTTTCATAAAATCAATTACAATATCAAATTCAGTATTCTTAAAATAAATGATGAATTTATTTAAAAAATACATTTATCATATTTATAGAGTTATATTCATAAAATGAAGTCCATTTTTGAAATATATATGTTTAAAAAATTTTATGGTAACTTTTTTATATTTTTTTAAAATAGTTGTATTCTTAGTGAATACTTAACTATGATAATTTATGATATAAGAAAAATACATGATTTTTTTAGTCATGACTAATGTATGGATAATATAATACCTTGATATAAATCTATATTTCATTATTTAATATATTTAGTTGATATGTTTCAAGAAAACTGATAGTCTTTATCTCAAATAATAAAATGATGAATATAATAATAATAATAAAAC
This sequence comes from Viscum album, assembly GCA_963277665.1. NCBI lineage: Eukaryota > Viridiplantae > Streptophyta > Magnoliopsida > Santalales > Viscaceae > Viscum > Viscum album. The sequence goes on along the minus strand of OY728146.1, from coordinate 1,506,174,405 downwards.
CCTCCTCTACTCCCCTATAAATTCCTCCCCTCGCCTCATTTTATCCTAACACCTCAAAATTTTATTCTTGCCAAAATTCTATCAATACCTTTACCAAGTATCTCCCTCATGACTAGGAGATTTTTTCTTAGAAAAGGTTTAATCCCAAGTACCATAAAGAGGTTTTCAAGGAGAATAAATTTATGAGCTAAAATCAGTTTTGTTCTGTATTAATTTATTTTAATTTCAATTATTTTACTATTCCATCCTTAACTCATCTATTAAAACATGAATGATAACTCCCATATCTTATTTGTAGTATAAAGTAATTATAGTGATGTAATATTCATCATTAACTATATTCTTCTCACTATTTTCGTCTAAAAATTAAAACATCAACTTTAATGTGTTGATTTACCGTCGTCGTGGATGATGTGTTTTCATTTTCAATTACCAACTTCATGGACTATCATAAATACATTATTATGGTTAAATTAGATATTATTATACATATTATTAGTTATATAATGTTGATTAACCAATATATAAACATTATAGTAAATGAAATTATATAAGTTCAATATAGTCATAAAATGTGCCAAAATAAATTAAATCATTTTCAGTGACATTTTTTCAAGGAATCGTCCGCATAGCATATTACCAAATGATACATAAGATCATTTAAAATTATTTATGTTTATTCTTAATGTGTAATTTCAATTTTTCTCATATATTCCCATTTTGATAGATCATTGATACTTTTAGACAGGCGAACCGATCTTGGAAATAATGAAAATGGACACTCAGGGAACATGAAATTGAGCTATAAAACTCACAAAAATAAATATAAATGATCTTAAAAAAATTATAGTAAATCAAATTCCTGAATATTGGGTTATTTATTTCATAATAAATGAATATAATTTTATTACATAGGATATGAATTATATAAAAAAATTACTAATGGAATGATGATTCTCAAACCCAACTTCATTTCTTTGTGTTATTCCCCTTTAATGTAAAATTTCAGTGAGGATAATATTTTAATATTTTTAAAATATAATTTTAGTTTCCTTAAATTTTATTTTCATGGTTATTCATGTTTCCATTTTTATTTTCTAAAATTAAAAAAAATTGAAAAGAACCCTTCTTCTAAATCACATCTTGACTTCTATTGAGATTCTTTCTTCATCACTCAAGTGTGAAATTCAAATACCAAATATGTTTTTCCAATTCTCATTTAAGAACCCCAATGTTTATTCATAATTATATGATTTATCAAATGAAACCAATTCCAATCCATGGGTAATTTTATGTATAATATTAAAATATTTTCTATGTGGCACACATGATTATATAAATGTTATGATGTGACGGGTGCACTCGTATTTAAATAGCACTCCAATTCATTGGATAATGTGTTGTATATCATGATATAATGTTCAATATTCATGAACATGATTCTCGATATGTTAAAAATGAAGATATTATGATTATGAACATATGTTATGCGTGGACATAATGCTAGCTTTGTCCACAACCATGTATGGTATTTGACAACTAAGACATGATTTTACATTTTAATCAATTTAAACATTCCATTACATTATAAAATGCAGCCCATCATGATTATAATGATGATCCTATGATTATTTTATGATGTTGATTTTTCACACCCATGTTATTTTTATTTATTTCTTTATCTATCCTCTTATTGGGATTTTAATTCACGCCTTTATTTGATGTATATCCTCATGTTAGTACATGTTCTAAGGAGATCATGAGCTTTAGAAGGATGAATAAAATTATTTTAAATAAATTCATATGTTTTTTATGTATAAGTGACGTATAATTCTAATTTTTCCATGATTCTAATCCTTTAGAATCTAGTATTTTAAGGTTGTTATGTTCATTATCTTTAAAATGATGAAATAGTTATATAAGAAAAGTAGGTTATGTATAATTAGCCCATATGAATGGATAGTTTATGATACAATATAAATAAATGGATTATATCATCATAATAACACATCTATATTCTCTTGATAATGTTATTGAATGGTTTGAAATAAATAATATTTTTAATACACTATATCACTATAAACTATAAGAAAGAAAATCTCTCTACTAGTCATGCTTTTAAATTTCAAGGGTATATAGATCGATTTATTAAATTCTTATTCCATTTGGATAAGAAATTATCCATTAATATTTTTTTATTATACTTTCCACCATGATTATCATTATTTTTCCTAACCTGGATAAACAAAATGAATAATTTATGTAGGGTAATTTTTTCTATACTTTACGAAGAATATAATGATTGGTTAAAACCTATTTCTCCCCTAGTTATGGTGAAAATTTTAAAATCTATTGCAAAATATTATATGTCTAGTATAAATTTAATAGAACAATAACAACATCCTTCAAATATATAATGGATTAGCAGTTAGAAGAGGGAAATGGAGTCCATTATCTTCTCATGTGGAAATATTGGACATTGAAAAAAATTTGTAATGAATAGAATAAGAAAGTCAATGTATCTAATTCAGGTGTATTCATAAATATTTTATTCATAAATTTTATATTAAATTAATTATTCTTACAACATATATATATATTTAAATATAGTAAATGAGAATGAATAGAAGTGTTATAATGTGAAATCAAACCTACAAAGAAAGGGGATTACTATGTTAGCAAAGAGAAACTCGCTACATATAATTGTTAAATTTATCATTTAATCTTCAGTAATAATTGTTACCAAAAAATTTATCTTTGTGTCAATTTAGATACAAAAATATATTTTTACACATTTTTAATAATTCTTTTTATGGTACTCTTAGTGATAAACTATTAGGTAAATAACTCTATAATCACTTATATCTATTGAAATGAATAGGGAATATAAAATATAATACTATTACATAATTGTTTCATGTTAATTATTTTAAAAATATACCTGAATTTAGTTGACTTGTTTATTCAATTAAAAGTGTCTTTTTGTCTTAATTGAGCTAATGTACTTGATATAAAAACACACTACTTATCATGTTTTAGTTAGATAAACCTTTTTAAATAAAGGAAATTCATAATGATTTTTATGTTACTTCAACATGGCCATTTGAACTATTATAGTGTTTAAGATAATTTTACATACTACATGATATTCAATTAAGATATTTTAGAAATTCAAATGAAGTAAATGAGTAAATATAGTAAATATATAGGAATATTTAAGTAGTAATTTAGTGAATATCTAATCCAAGTAATAATTGATCCTATAAATTGAGTATAGGTTATCCCAAACTAACATTTCATTGTATACATTAATGAATTAACGATAGTAAAAAAACATTACTGATAAGTCTTTTATATATTTCAAATATATTCTTACACCAACAAAAAGATATTTTTAAGTAGAATTATAACAACTAACCATATACCAACTATATTATCTAATGGATATCAAATCAATTGTGATATAATAAAAAAGTTATTAAGATAGTACCATATGTATTTTTTGAAAAATGTTTTTTTAAAACTGGTCATTGAAACAAAAACAAACATTAATAAATTATGTTTAATCAATGTTAATAATATTATAGGAAATGATTATATTAACATCTAGTCAAGATCGACTATATTTCCGTAAAATAATCTTATATCATTAGAGATGCTAGGAAAAGGCTTATCTTATATGGGTTAAGTCTCTGGATGGACAAAAGTTGGTATAGGAATAATAGAATCTATTGTGTTTAGTGGGATTAGTAGGTCCACATACATGTAAAATATAGTAATTCATTACAAAATATTTGTCTTATGTTCACAGAGGTGGTTGATACATGTATTAATATTTGAAAATAATAATTCCTATAATGAATAGGTAATTTTTAATATGATAAGTTTGGTAATTATATATAAATTCAAGTAATAGAATCAATGTATCAAAATTATAGTCTCTAAATATTGAATATTTCTAAAAATTGATACTTCTATTGAGTATTAAATAGAAACTAACCATAAATGGTACAAGACTGTACCTATAAATCATGATTGACTATTGAATGGATTATTAAATGAAAAAACTTATTCACCACTCATCATAAATAATTAATTTTTAATTATATTTGTCAAAGAATATTTTTATGATCATTATATTTTGAAATTAATTTTCCTGGAAACATCATATAGAAGAAACATTATGGAAGATGTCTATATAACGTGACCAAAAGGATACCCTTTGGTATATGTCAACTAGGCATAGAAAAAATGGTCAGCGAAATCAACAATTTTCAATAATATATACAGATTATATAAATTCATTTATTATTAAACCATTCAATGTGATCAAGGGATACTATATTGGAAACCCATGAGTGACATGTATCTAATATTGGATAATTGGAGTACTATATGATTTCAAGATAAATATTTTAATAACCTATGAAAACATTTTTTATGTCGTAAATGTTTGTTACGACTAAGGAATTAAATTTTTAATTGTTTGACTTATAGTACGAACCGTGTTCTGGGGAACAAGATCTATAAAAAAGGACCTATGTGTTTTCAAAATCTATTCATATTTCATATATTAATAACTAATTTTAAACCAAAAGATGAAATAATTAAAGATCAAAATTTTATTTTCATAAAATCCTTCCATTTGAAAATACATGGTAATTGGATGTTATTATAAAGATTAAAATAATTTTACAAGATCTTGTTTTTAGAATTCATATCAGGTGTCATGATATGTATTTAGGTTTGATATTACCAATACATAAATCAGAAAAGGTGAATATCAAAAAAATCTAACATAATTTCATACACTGTCAATAAGAACTATATGAACATTTTTTGAAAAGTAAAAGTGGTTGAGTTCATAGGGTTTAGAAAATTGAGAGTACTTTTGAAAAAGGGAATATAACTCTTATCTTTATTTTCCTAATTCGATATAGTATCACAAATAAGTTTATTTTAATATGAAAACATTTAGTATAATCAGTGGTTTCCATATCTATAATATTTTAGTGCATTGTGTCTTCTTATACAGCTTAGGAAGTGGATTATCGATGTATTATTCATATTTTGGGTTATACCAAATCAATTAAGATGTTAATCATCTTATGATAAACTATGACTATTGATTTAGTTAGGATTTCAAGATTCTATGATGGGAATAAAATATGGATATATGGTTAAATTAATACATGTGGAATTTTCTCAATTTTTTATATTTTGTTTAACATATCCTCTTCAAAAATACATGGCTTAAAAAATCCTAGACCTGAAAACATTGTAGGCCAAGAAACTATATCCATTCTTAGAAAAAGTGTTTTTAACATTAGAGGACTAACCTATCATTGTCATATGGTTCTATTTTGAGAGGGAGTTTTTTTTGGATCTGGTTCCCTAGAACCAACTACATTGTACTTTATATTTATTTTATATTAAAAATGTTAATGTAAATTCAAATAAATTACCAGATATTGATTATTCTCCTGTATAACATTGATATGATAATCACTTAGAGTATCTTTCACGTTGATATGGTCATAAAAGAATCCAACTATGATGAGAACCTCGAGATGAAATGATGATATCTCTTAAATATAGTTCTATGGTTGGATAACAATCTTGGATATAAAAAATTATATGTATACCTTCATGTGAGAGTACTCATAAGGGGATGAGTATTCTTCTCTCGAACTTCTCACATAGTAAACTCTAAGCTAGGAGATTATGGGAACAGACACATGAGATGTAATATTTTATGTTTTCGTGTCATTAGATATTCCTATCTGCAAGTGTGTTTGATGGACCTTAGAAATTAATATGGTTATTGATGCATGTCTTGACTCACACACATAGATTTACTATCCAAATCCTCCATGTAAAATTTTGGAAGGAAGTAGGTTATATTGGGTGAATCATGATTGAAATGTAATTAATAATTAATTCAATTAGGTATTTTTACATTAAATCAGTGTGTAATTATCTGTTCCCTTTGATTGGAATAGAAAAAACGAATTAAATTCCCGGAACATGTTGTAATGATGTTTATTTAAGATAGTCAAAGAATGACATATCAAGCATACAGGTAGGTTACATAGTAATGAAACCAAGATGATAATATATTACAAAATTGTGACTATATAATACATTGATTATTTATATATGGTTGTCATCATTGTAATAATAAGTTCTTTATCTTGGTTGAATTAACCCATATCTATATAGTAATCTTCGACTTTTTGCAAACCAACCTAATGTCAATCAGAAATTTTCCTGTAGGGTCACAAACTGTGTTGTTTTTTTGATCTAGATAAAAATCTATTTTTAGTTTTATTAATAAAATAAATATTATCTCAAAGACCGAGGAATAAAATTAATCAAGTATTATTGACCCCAGATATTAAATAAATATTTATTCAATTGATATTGAATAAATTATATTTATTTATTTAATTAGATAATTAATAAATATTTATTTATTTGATTGTGAATATAATATTTTTTAAAGAAAATTAAATATTTTTAAAGGTATTCAATACTTGCTATAGAAGCTTAAATAGTCCAAGATCAATTCCGTTAATAAATATTAATTAACCATTTGGTTAAATAATGCTTTTTACTGTGAAATACGGTACATTCCAAAAGAATAATAATATTATTATAGTATTATACTATATGGGGATTATTAAACATAATATTATTATTTAATGGTCGACATGAAATTACATAATCATTTTTACCTAAACACTTGGACAAAAAATAGATGGTTATATCTATTATGTAGAGAATCGATTGGTGTGCAATGAAAAAAAAATATTGAATTGTTATGTAAAACAAATTCCCTCTTGAATCCTCATTCTATATCGATCTCAAGAGAAATAAATACAAAAAGGATTTCACGAAGACTGAAGAATAAAAAAAATGGTCAAATAAGACAAGACGTTCAACTTCAGAACTAGAAACTGGAGATAGAATAGAGTTTCTTGGACCTCATAGGATCACTTGACGATCACCGCTAGGGGGATTTCATCCTTTGATCCTTACTGCACAATAAAGAAAATCCAAAAGGGTCTTTTTGGATGGTCAAAATTCAAAAATGAACAATGATACTATGCTTGATTAATTAATTTCTCCCAATTTAAATACATTAATTATAAGTTTGACTTTCATGATTCTCATTCAAGTTTTTTGGAAAATAAAATATTAACAGAAAATTTAATATATCATCCACCACCAAAAACATACACTATACCTGAAAACAATATTCTGATCAGTAAAAAAGGTATCTAGATCTTTTCAACATATAGAATCTACCACATTTTTTACCTTAATATAATGGTAATGTATAGATAATTTATACTTTATTGTCATATGTAACCATATTTAGTGAAACATATTCATATCTTTCCTTTTGAATATATATTTTGGGATCTTATCGTCTATATATAATTCTAACTTTTCCTCATTGAGATTATATCACTAGATTTACAATGAAAAGATCACTATAGCGGACACCAACTCATGTGTAGGATAGTTATACTTGTGAACATTCAAATTCATTGAGGAATTGTTTATCATTTTAACATTTTTCATTAGGGTACTCTTCAATCCCTTCATTAAAGCTTGTTTGTATACCATAAAACATTCCCCACCTTAGAGAAGTGTGAGGATTTGTGTTGTGATAATACACTTTTTCAACTCTCTGATGCTCTCTTCACATTCAGTAGTACATAAAAACATAACTCCTTATGTGTTAGCATGGGTACTCGGTTTGGAAATCATAAGAAGATTCTCAAAAATTCTTTTTAATAGAAGGAAAGTCTATAGAAATTGTGTTTTTATGTTATAGATTTAGTTCCAAGACATTTCATAATTTTATTTTTCCTTATATCAGTCCAAAAATATCCATTTTCTAGCGATAATATACCATGAAAATGATACCTCCTTCATCCAAAACACACATTTAATATAATGTTGATAAATATGGTCTTTTATCAATTCTTTTGCCACAATATTCAAATTATAATCCATGATTTTGGAGTAAATCAGAATATAATGTATAATGTCTAAGGAATATTTTTTGAGGTAATATCTAAATACAATTTTAATTAGGTCCAAAAATATCCATGTATCATTAATTAATCTTAAATGCATCTATATTTATTGAAATTGTTGATAACTTGTTTCAAATTATTTTTTTTGGAATATGAACCTTCTTCACCATTGATTGGTGATATCCTGACTGAAGGCTCCTAGAGAAATAATGGTCTCTATATAGATTATCAAATAAGAAACTTATACATGTTATGGAATACTTGTAATTTATCATATTTTTTTAAGATACTAATAATCCCTATAAAAGTGAATTGACCCATCCGACTTCCTAAAGAATAGTATAGAATAACCCCATGGTGAAGCACAAGGGAATATAAAATCTGTTTCTATATTCTCTTTTAACTACTTCTTATGACCTTCCAACATAATGGAGGAAATATTTTTATTGATTATTTTATATTGGTATAGATCTATGTATTATTCCAATATAGAAGTCAATATTTTGTTCAATAGAAATACTTGAAAACATTTCCTCAAATAAATCAGTATAATCCCTCATAATGGTCACGTCTTAAAAAAATGATTCTATACTTCGTCTTAATCATTTGATCTAGATATTAATTCTCCTATGGAATTTATATCCCTTCATGGATATATTATTCTAGAAAAGATTCATCCTCCCCCTTAGTAATGTACATAATCAAAGGATGACTTTAGATATTAAGATTGATCTAACTCTCCCAATATTTATTGTTGAATTTCTATAAGAATAGAGAATACATACCAAATAAAGAATCAAAATATACTAAAATATATATGAAAATTTTATATTGAAGATTATGAACCCAAAAAATCACTAGGTATGTGTAATATACATCTAGAGAAATATCTAGTTTGTTTTAAATTCTCACAGATAGCTCAAACATCATGTTTTGAGGTGGTTCTTAAATAGATATACAAAACATTAACGACATAAAATAATTCATAGACCTAGAATGAAATAGTATATTCTCTGTTATTGAATCAATAAAAAGAACAATTGTCACCACATCATTTTTGGGATCCACCTTAGTAATAGTGATAGTATATGTAATTCAATCTCTCTAAGCATTCGAGGTTACTATCATTTATTTTATCCATCCTAACTTGCCTTAGTTCAATGGATTTCAAAATTATCGGGTTATTTATTGTTGAAACATTACTCCATAAGAAGATAATTTTTTAATACATTCTTCTCTTATTCTGTGTTTGTGGGTTTATTTATTTCACTCCATCACTGGTTTGCCTAAGTCCCCTCATTTCCTCATTTGAAACATCTCTGGATTCCTAACTGATAGTTTCCAGGATGCTTCTTCCAACACTTTTGACAAGGGGGGTGTTTGGATTTCTTTTCTCCACAGTATGTATCTATTGATAGCCCTTAATAAAATTCCATTTTTTTCTCTAGCCCAACAAGAAGACTGAGATTTTATATTTTTCATCACAACATTAAGGGAATAATGAACTACCAATTTATTACTTTCAAAGTCTCTAGTTTGAACCGATTTTTATAGAATAGGATTAATAAACTAAATAAGTTCCCCACCTTACTTGTAGTGTGGATTAAGAATACAGAGGCGTAGCATGCAAGACATGTGATGTAGGCCTCATAAACCACATTAAACTCATATTTATTTGGGTTTCAATGAATGAACTCCTTCTATATTTTAAGATATTGAGTTCATGGAAAATATTGATTATAAAATTTTTTCCTGAAGTATTCACATTCCCGATAATAAAAATCCTATTTCAATGTTTTGTTCATGATTATTGTCCACCACCAACTTTCTTCTTCCTCAATGTGATAAATAACCGTCACAAAATTATCTCACTCTCTCTAATAATTGGAGGATGAATAATATATTTTTCATGAGATTTTATTTTCTTTTCTATGATGAGGGTACCAAAAGATAAACTAAATGTAGGTGTACATTTTTTCATAAAATACTCTACATGAAATTTATCTTTCTTAGTAATATTAGGTTATTATGCCTAATTTTTGTTATCATTCCTAACATGAGTAAATTGATCTAGTGATAAATGATGTTTTCATATCCCTAACCCATAATTTTAGGAATATCACTGGGGAAATCATCACATTTTCTATATTTTTGGTTATAGGAATGGTTTATCCTACATCCCACAAATATCTATGAGAAAAAACCTGATGAGAATCCCTTAACTACTAAACATACAAAAGGTAAACCTATATACATTGGATGAATAATGTATAAATAATAATTATATACCAATTTCTCTGTTTTCGTGTTTAATATAGGTTATCTAATTTAATTATTCTTATTATGTTTTAAATCCAGATAATATCTTCATGTCCTTCATAATAGTTCCTAAAAAGTTTATAAGTTTCCAAAACATATCCCCCATGAGATTAAAACCCTGTTTTCAGTAAGGCCCATTATGTCACTAGGCGACAATTGATAATTACATAGTGAACCCTTTTGGGGTTTTTAAACTAAGTTACAACTCTACTAGAGATAGATCAAAATATAATTTCTATAAAATGATGTAATTTATTGAAACCCACTCATTACACACTTCCCCAAAATTAATGAATATTTTCCAATACATATTATTATCCTTATACGTATTCATAGGGTTATTATTAAATTATTCTAGTCCTAATCCTTAAAATAAACTACACCTTTATCTATTAAAAAATATAGTGACTCAATATTTTTACATATATTATTAAATTATTTTTAACATTAACATCCATTAATTCCTACATAAATATCACGATTCATAATGTCTTTGGATGGATAAGTTCATAATATTTCAAAAGGAAACTAAAACATGAAATCCTTATTTTATTCTATATAATGTAACACCTGATATTTTTACAAGAAATATTTTGTTTTTATGTTATATAAATCATCAATGTAATCTTTCACTACACACAGAACACTAGCTTGTCTTGCTTTACATGCAAACGCGGCCTTCCTCGATAGCTTGCGAGTTTCACTAAACAACGATATACTATTAAAATATTATTAAAACTAGCCTTTATGAATATTAATAATCAATTTTTGAAATTTTATAAATTTTATTTTGCAAAATGGACATCATATTTGTATTAGGAATATCGAAATTAGCCTAGGGTGAAATTTTGTTATTTTTCTGAAAACATTCAATTTTTGATGAATAGTGAAAACACTGGGTTACTATTTAAAAACCGACTTTTTATTTAAATAATTGTTTATTTTATTTAACTTTATTTTATGTCCAAATTGATACATAATACCTATATATGTTCAATGTAATTCTTTGGAGTAATTTTATAATAATTTTAGATATATAAAAAATTTATTGAACTTTTTACCGTCTTTTACCCACCTCCAAGGAGAATTTGCAAATTTACATAAAACATAATTTTACCGCTTCTGGGAGTGGAATTTAAAAAATCCGAGAGACACGGTTGATGTCAGTAAGTAAAATTTGGTTCAATGAGTTGAAAATAATTTTTGGTGAATAGTAACTTTTTACTTTTATTTTCCACGGTTAAAAGTAAATAGGGTAATTAAGAGTAAAAATAATATTATTATTACCCTAACACATGTCATAATTCTATTGGATAAGTGTAATTCTACCAAAAAATCCTTAGGAATAAAATATGACCATTTAGGCACACTCAGATTAGATTAAGACATTTATTATTAATTTATTTAAAGAAGGGTAAAAATAGTTAAAATCATAGTTTAATAAGTAAATAATTTTTAATATAGGGTTATACATGAGATAAATTCGACTATAAATATTCATCAGAAATATAAAAAGATTTCCTACATAATGATATTTTATTTGTAATTTTTAGACATTAAAAAATTTAATTTATTTATGACACAAAGATGATGCAGTAATTATCTTATTAATGAAATATTGACATAATTGATGTTATAAATACCCAAATAAATGTAATTTGAGACTTTTTATGAATTAAAATAATTTTATAGGTTAATATGATAAGTTAGTATTGATTTAATTAACTTTTTTCGAATTAATAATTCTGTTATGATTTTCACAAAAATCAATTACTAAATAGTGTCAAAAATGACATAAAATTGTTTTTTAAAACAATATTATATTATTAATTGTTATTATATTCCAAAAAATCTATTGTTCGGCCAAGATACTTATATCATGATAGATTTATCATTAATGTACCACTTGGGGTCTCTTGGATGTATATGGTATGTTTATTAACTATATAATATAAAAATACAAAGTGGCATGGTAAATGTCAATCTAATTAACTAAGAGTTAAAACTAAAAGATAAGATTAATATAATGACCTAAACATGTCTAAATGCTATTGGATGAGAGTATTGAGACCCATCCCCACCTTATCTTCTAAATATATCAATTTGGAGCTATTAAAAACCGACATTGACTTTATAATAAAATAATATTTTTAGTTATTCCAAAGGTTCCCCTCTCCTCCCTTATAAAAGGGCACATCCTCCCTCTTTTACTTATACCACATTGAGCCTTCAAGCTCGGACAAACCCTACCAAATTATCTTCTCCACTTCCCTAGAAACAACCTAGAGGTGCTGGTCTTTTTCAAAGACCATGTTTAGTGCCCTAAGAGGAAGTCTCAAAGAGGCGCTTCAAAGAAGAGGCAATGTCTGTTACCTATTCATTCAACTTTATTTCTTCTACCACTTCTTCTTCTTTAGTTGTTTAATTATGAAGTAATAACATCCCTATCACCCATATACTGATATGTTATTATAATTATGAAACAACCCTATTTCCCCATCTATCCAACCTACAGAAAATGTAATCACCGCGCGTGTGAATGTACGGAATACCGTCTCCACGCCGTGGTGTAATTTATTTTCCACCACCGCCTTACTTGGATGGGTATAATGGTGTAAATAATAACAATATATGATTATTGTAAAGTGATATTGATTCTGAAATAGTATATATATAATCCATTACAATTTCACGATCATGGGAACGATATCATCGCTCGTGCGTACGTACGGAATACCGTCTCCACGATGTGATGCGACTCGTTCTACATGATATTCATTGCATAATGATTATATAAATGAATTGAATGAATGAATATGATATTTATTAAATTAATACCATTCTGGAAATGAGTTATCTATAACCTAAAAATATGAATAAGAATTTATTCGACAAAACACGCATAAGAACAAAAAAGTAATAAACACCCGAATAATAAGTAGTAATGAAATATTACTAATAAAAAGCTAAGAATATGACCATATATGATATCATAATGATAATTATGATTATGGAATAAGTCAATAACATTATTTAAATCATTATACAGGAGGTTCGGACAATTACGAAGAAAATCAGACCTAAGGTAAGGGACAATCTCGCAATATCAAATTTTTATCCAAGGTTGTTTATACTTCAGAATTTACTATGGAGTATTTTATCATCCACATCCATGTTTCCTCAATATGTTATATTATTTCAATCCACCTACAATTGTTTAAATCCAATTTTACCCTTTGGTGAGTTTTTAGTAAAAGATATGAATGGAGTCTTTTGTCGTTTTTCGTACGAGGTACTTTTTGACTTTTCCGACAAAAGTACGAGAAGAAGGATTTTTTAACTTATATGTCATGAATATATTGTCAAAACATTACTTCCAAGAAGCTTCCTTTATATGTTTCATGTTTATTTTTAATCAACTTCTTTTAGTTTAAAATTGTATGACATGTTAAGAAAGGAAAAATGTTTTTGAAGTTGAAAGGATATTTTCCTCAAGAATGGAGTTCAAGTGTTTTATCAAAATTATTTTCCATCTAAGAAAATATAGTGTTCTGTTTCTATCCCTATTATTACATTGATTTGACTATGTTGTGATGGAAATATTTTACTGAATTCCTTTATCTTATATGAATTGTTTTATGATGTCACGATGTTTAAGATTCCCATTTTTTATTAAATTGGTTAAGCTATGATGTATGGTTTATGATTTTGTGGCACAAATAAGAATGGTATCATTATGAGATGGGTGAGACCTATATATCCCTCCAATGCACTGGGTAATGATTTTATATCTAATGAGATAGACATGGCTGGAACGGTAGGTTAAACTGGTTCAGTGAAATAGGACTAAACTGAGGAGTGAACTCGGTTCAGAAATGGACTTTGTCCACTAAGATATTCTTGGAAATGAGTCTTGACTAATAAGAAATGATTCTCTATGATTATCTGTGTATGCCATAATGTTTCATGTTTTATGTTATGATTATTGGGATTACATTTCACTACTATGATTTATCCCATGTTATGAAATTATGATCTCTTTTGCAGGTTAAGATTTCCAAAAGATATGTTCTTATGTATATGATGTGATTGATATTTCTTTTCTTTACCCTTACGGAGAATTTGAGCTCACCCTTTTGTATGTTTTATTTCCCCAGGTCAGGAAGAAGGTTATTAATAAGGATATTCCGAAAGTGACTCTAGATATGATGAAATAAATGAGAGGCAAAGTAAATGCTTTATGACCGAGTTGTTTATGTTTCTCAGTTTCTAAAGACTCTATACCTATACGGGTCGTTATAGTTGGTATCAGAGGAAAGGTATAGTCAACCTTTGGAAACTAGGAGGTGAAAGCTTTAGTAAGAAAACTAAGGATATGTATAAGCATAGAACATAATCTTAGTGTTTTAGAAATGGTCATGAATAACCTAGGATAAGACCTTATGTGTGAAATTTTATTCTTGATTATGTGGTTTTCCATTTATAATTAGTGTTGCTCACACTATTCTTCTTGGTTTTAGTCAATGGATGGAACCTGAAGGAACAACGTTAATGAGGAATGCGATGGGAAATTCAATGATTGTCCCCCTGAGCAACCAAACGTTATGGGAGCTTGAATGAAAAAACTTGTAGCCATGCTCACACAACTTTCTCAAGCTATGAATCATGCAGGACTTCCAAACAAGAAAAGGAAGGACCAACATTCTGTTGAATCCTTCATGAGGTAGTGTCCACCTTCATTCAGTGGGTCTACTGATCCATTAGTTGCTGACCAATGGATTAGTACTACTGAAAATATATTTTCAGTTCTTCAATGTTCTGAACATGATAAAGTCATCATAGCAGTGTATCGTTTGGAAGGTGATGCTGATCAATGGTGGAATCTTATTAAGAATACAAGGCAAAGGAATGAAATTGAGTCCATGAAATGGGACGAGTTCAAGAAATTATTTTTCAATAAGTACATCCCTCGTATTATACGAACAAAGATGGAGAAAGAGTTTCTTGAACTAAAGCAAAAGGATGATGAATCTGTTGGTACCTATGAAGAAAATTTTACAAGACTTGCAAGGTATGCTTCTGGTATTATTATCCAACCCGAGAGTAAGATAAATAAATTATTTAGTGTCTTAAAACCAAGTCTTCTAAGGGCGTTATCCATAAGGGACTTCAATAGCTACGAGGAAATCAGTCAATGTGCTCTCAATGTTGAGATAGATATTGGAGTAACCCATCAGTCATATGGGTTTGATAAGAAGAGGAAAATGGAATTCAAAGGAAAATCTAAAGAGCACACTGAAAAGAAGACGAGCCTTCCCTTATGCTCAAAGTGTGGAAAGAAACATGGAGGGAGTGGTCTTAATGGGACAAGTAAATGATTCAAATGTGGAATGGAAGGTCATCGAGCATTTGAATGCCACAATGATGGGAAGAAGATGTCTAATGATGCAAACAAAGGAAGGGATGCACAGAATGAACCTACTACTCTTCAATGTTTCAGGTGCAATGAGATGGGGCATTATGCCAATCAATGCCCAAAACCAAGGGTTGATGAAGATGGTCGATGTCAACAAACTCTTAAGGCTAAAGACAAAGGAAAGTCACATGCAATTTCTATCAGCGATGTGGAGTACGATAACGATGTGGTGAAAGGTACACTTACCATCCACTGTAAAGTAGAAAATGTTTTATTTGATTTTGGATCCACCCACTCTTTTATTTCTAAAGAATTTTCTAAGGGTATCACCATATTACTTCAACAATTAGATGTTGAGTTAGCTGTGACAACCCCTAATGGCACAACGGTCGCATCAAAAGTTAATAATTCTTCTCCGATTGAAGTTTGTGGGAAATCGATTCCTGCAAATCTTCTGATCCTTCCTATAGTGGAATTTGATGTGATTCTTAGCATGGATTGTCTTTCTCTATATAGAGCTCATATCAATTGACAAAGAAGGGAAGTCACATTTCATATTCCAGATCAATCTATGATCGTATATCGATGAAAGGATGAACATAACCTTCGAGTGGAAATTTCTTCCATCTTATGGGTCTTGATTCCACTAAATGAAGGTTATTTATCTCAAATGGTTGGTGAGAAACTCATGATTAATAATATTCCCATTGTACAAGAGTTTGATGATTTCTTTCCGGAGGAATTTCCGAGTCTTCCACCAAATCGTGAAGTAGAGTTTTCAATAGAACTCGTACCGGGTGCTTTGCCTATTTCAAAGACACCTTATAGAATGGCCCCAATTGAGTTGCATGAATTGAAGAAGCAACTCCAAGATAATCTTGATAAGGGATTCATACGCCCTAGTGCGTCACCTTGGTGAGCACCTGTTCTGTTTGTTATAAAGAAAGATGGATCAATGAGGCTCTGCATTGATTATAGAGAACAAAACAAGATCACTATCAAGAACAAATATCCTCTCCCACGCATTGATGAATTATTTGAGCAATTACGCGGAGCTCAGTACTTTTCCAAGATTGATCTTCATTCATGGTATCATAAATTTATGGTCAAAAGGAAGGATATACCAAAGATGTCTTTCTGTACAAGGTATGGACACTATGAATTTATAGTGATGCCATTTGGTCTTACTAATGCCCCTGCTATCTTCATGGATCTGATGAATAGATTCTTTAGAGACTATCTTGATCATTTTGTGGTAGTCTTTATAGACGATATTCTTGTTTATTCAAAGAGAAAGGAAGAACATTAAGATCACTTGAGAATTATATTGATGACCCTGAGAAAGGATAATATTTATGCCAAATTTAACAAGTGTGAATTTTGGCTTCAAAATGATTCATTTTTTGGTCACATAATCTCAAAACAGGGGATTTCTGTGGATCCAGCAAAAACAGAAGTTATTGAATGATGGTCGAGACCAACAACAGTAACTGAGATCCGAATTTTTCTTGGTTTGGCTGGATATTATCGACGTTTTGTGAAAGATTTTTCACAATTATCTAATCCACACACCAAGTTGACTCGGAAAGGAGTCATGTTTTTTTGGATGGAGGAATGTGAAGAGAATTTCATGGAGTTGAAAAGAAGGTTATCCAATGCACTTGTGCTCACACTGCTTTGTAGTGGAGAAAGGTTTTTGTTCTACAATGATGCATCCAAGAATGGATTGTGGTGTGTTCTTATGCAAAATGATATGGTCATAGCTAATGCCTCACGCCAGTTGAAAATATATGAGCAAAATTACCAAACTCGGGATTTGGAGTTAGATGCGGTAATCTCTGCATTAATGATTTGGAGGCAATATCTTTATGGAGAAAGGTGTGAAATTTATATTGATCATTAAATTTTAAAGTATATATTCACATAAAAGGAGTTGAATATGTTCCAAAGGAGATGGTTGGAGCTGATTAAGGATTACGACTGCTCAATTCATTACCACCCTGGGAATGAAAACAAGGTGGCAGATGCATTAAGTCGACAAGACCATGCCAGTTTATCCATGATGAGGATCACAAAAGATCCAATATTTAAGGATTTAAAAAGGATGGATCTTGGAATTATAATGGAAGGGGAAAATATTATCTTTCTAAAATGAATGTTCAACCATCTATACATGTGATGATTAAAGAGTCATAAAAATAAGATGTCGAGTTACAAAATAAGGTGAGAAATGTTCCTTAATTTAACCTTGATTGTGATGGGATAATAAAGATCAGGAATCAGGTTTGTGTTCCTCCCATCCCCGAATTAAAGAAGGAGATGCTGGATGAGGCTCATAGTTCTTCATTATCTATTCATCCTGGAAGCACAATGATGTATAAGGACCTGAAAGAGTACTACTTGTGGGATGGCATGAAAAGAGATGTTGCGGAATATGTCTCTCGATGCTTGGTTTGTCAGCAAGTTAAAGTTGAGAGACAGAAGTCTAAGGGCATGTTACAACCATTACACATACCCGAATGGAAATGGGAAAACATCACTATGGACTTTGTCACAGGACTTCCTAAAACATCCAAAGGCAATAATGCTATCTGGATCATAGTTGATCGTCTTACAAAGTCTGCACACTTCATTTCTATTAGAGAGGATTTCTCTCTCGATCAGCTTGCCTGGATATATGTAAAGGAAGTGGTAAGATTACATGGACTACCACTTTCTATTATATCTGATCGGGATCCGAGATTTACCTTGAAGTTCTGGCGAAGTCTTCAGCATACTCTGGATACAGAGTTGAGTTTCACCATTTCTTATCATCCTCAGACAGACGGTCAGTCTGAGAGAGCAATTCAAACTCTAGATGATATGTTGAGAGCTTGCTCTATAGATTTCAAAGGTGGTTGGGATCAACACCTAACTCTGGTAGAATTTTCTTATAATAATAGTGTTCATTCCAGTATTTAGACGGCTCCTTATAAAGCTCTATATGGAAAGAAAGGTAGGACTCCAACTTGCTTGGATGATATTGGGGAAAAAGCAATTAGGACCCGATCTCATTGATAAAATGGCAGTAAAGGTCAGATCTATTCAACAACACATAAGAGAAGCTCAGAATCGACAAAATAGTTATGCTAACAACCGAAGAAAATACTTAGAGTTTGAAGTGGGTGATAAAGTGTTCTTACGAATATCTCCCTGGAAGAGGGTCATGAGATTTGGAAAGAAGGGAAAGTTGAGCCCTAGATATATCGGTCCTTTCAAAATACTGGATCGTGTTGGGAAGGTAGCTTACCGATTGGCGCTTCCACCGAATCCCTCTCAAGTTCACGATTTGTTCAATGTATCTCTCCTGAGAAAGTACATACATGATCCCTCACATTTACTCATCTCAGAAGTTGTACCGCTGGAACAATATCTTTCTTATGAAGAACAGCCGATAGAGATTCTGGATCATAGAGGAAAAGTCCTACGAAACAAGACCACTCACTTGGTGAATGTTTTATGGAGGAACCACCAATTAGAAGAAGCTACATGGGAGCTCGAGGGTATGATGAGGGAGAGGTATCCTCATCTGTTTGTTACAAAGTGACAAATTTCGAGGGAGAAATTCATTTTAAGGGGGGTAGAATGTAACACCCGAGACTTTTATGAGAAATATTTTGTTTTTATGTTATATAAATCATCAAAGGAATCTTTCACTACACACAACACTAGCTTGATTTTCTTTACACGCAAACGGGACCTTCCTCGATAGCTTGCGAGATTCACTAAACAACGATATGCTATTAAAATATTATTAAAACTAGACGTTATGAATAGTAATAACCACTTTTTGAAATTTTATAAATTTTATTTTTCAAAATGGACTTCTTTTTTGGATTCAGAATATCGAAATTAGCCTAAGGTGAAATTTTGGTATTTTTCTGAAAACATTCAATTTTTGATGAATACTGAAAACACTTGGTTACTATTTAAAAAACAAACTTTTTATTTAAATAATTTTTTATTTTATTTAATTTTATTTTAGTTCAAAATTGATACATAATACCTTTATATGTTCAATGTAATTCATTGGAGTAATTTTATAATAATTTTAGATATATAAATTTTTTTTAACTTTTCACCGTCTTTTACCTACTCCTAGGAGAATTTGCAAATTTACATAAAACATAATTTTACCGCTTCTGTGAGTGGAATTTCAAAAATCCAAGAGACACGGTTGATGTCAGTAAGTAATATGTGGTTCAATGAGATGAAAATAATTTTTGGTGAATAGTAACTTTTTACTTTTATTTACCACGGTTAAAATTTAATAGGGTAATTAAGAGTAAAAATGATAATATTATTACTATAACAAATGTCCTAATTCTATTTGATAAGTGTAATTCGACCAAAAACAACCTTAGGAATAAAATATGACCATTTAGGCCCAATCTGATTAGATTAGGACATTTATATTTAATTTATTTAAAGAAGGGTTAAAATAGTTAAAATCAATGTTTAATAAGTAAAAAAAATTTAATATAGGGTTATACATGAGATAAATTCGACTATAAATATTCATAAGAAATATAAATAGATTTCCTACATAATGGTATTTTATTTTTAATTTTTAGACATTAAATAATTTAATTTATTTATGACACAAGGATGATGCAGTAATTATCTTATTAATGAAATATTGACATAATTTATGTTATAAATACCCAAATAATTATAATTTGAGACTTTTTATGAATTAAACTAATTTTATAGGTCAATATGACATTTTAGTATTGATTTAAGTAACTTCTTTCGAATTAATCATTCTGTTATGATTTTCACAAAAATAAATTACTAAATAGTGTCAAAATTGACATAAAATCGTTTTTAAAACAAATATTATATTATTAATTGTTATTATATTCCAAAAAGTATAAGTATCGGCCATGATACTTATATCATGATAGGTGTATCATTAATGGACCACTTGGTGGTCTCTTGGATGTATATGGTATGTTTATTAACTATATAATATAAAAATACAAAGTGACATGGTAAATGTCAATCTAATTATCTAAGAGTTAAAACTAAAAGATAAGGTTAATATAATGACCTAAACTTGTATAAATTCTATTGGATGAGAGGATTTCGACCCGTACCCACCTTATATTCTAAATATATCAATTTGGAGCTATTAAAAACCGAATTTGACTTTATAATAAAATAATATTTTTAGTTATTCCAAAGGTGCCCCTCTCCTCCCTTATAAAAGGGAACCTCCTCCCTCTTTTCCTCACACCACATTGAGCCTTCAAGCTCGGCCAACACCAGCCAAATTTTCTTCTCCGCTTCCCTAGAAACATCTTAGAGGTCCTGGTCTTTTTCAAAGACATGTTTTAGTGCCCTGAGAGGAGGTCTCAAAGAGGTGCTTCAAAGAAGAGGTAATGTTCGTTACCGATTCATTCAACTTTATTTCTTCTTCCACTTCTTCTTCTTTAGTTGTTTCATTATGAAGTAATAAAATCAGTATCAACCATATATTGATATGTTATTATAAGTATGAAACAACCCTATTTCACCATCTATCCATCCTACGGAAAACGAAATCACCACGCGTGCGTACGTACGGAATACTGTCTCCACGCCGTGGTGTATTCTATTTTCCACCACCACCATATTTGGATGGGTATAATGGTGTAAATAATATCTATATATGATTATTGTAAAGTGATATTGATTATGAAATAGTATATATACCATCCATTACAGTTTCACGATCATGGGAATGATATCATCACTCGTGTGTACGTACGGAATATCGTCTCCACGATGTGATGCGACTCGTTCTTCATGATCTTCATTGAATAATTATTATATAAATAAATTGAATGAATGAATATGGTATATATTACACTAATACCTTTCTGGAAATTAGGTATCTATAACCTAAAAATAATAATAAGAATTTACTCGACAAAACACACATAAGAACAAAAAATTAATAAACACGCGAACAACAAGTAGTAATGAAATATTACTAACAAGAAGCCAAGAATATGACCATATATCATATCATAAAAATAAGTATGATTCTGGAATAAGTCAATAACATTATTTAAAACATTATACAGGTGGTTCAGACACTTACGAAGCAAATTGGACCTAAGGTAAGGGACAATCTCGCAATCTCAATTTTTATCTGAGATTGTTTATACTTCAGAGTTTAATGGGGAGTATTTTATCATCCACATCCATGTTTCCTCAATATGTAAAATTATTTCCACCCACCAAGAATTGTTTAAATCCAATTTTACCCTTTGGTGAGTTTTAGTAAAAGATATGAAAGGAATCTTTTGTCATTTTTCGTATGAGGTATTTTTTGACTTTTCCGACAAAAGTACGAGAAGAATGTTTTTTTATCGTATACGACATGAATGGATTTTCAAAAAATTACTTCCAAGAAGCTTCCTTTACATGTTTGAAGTTTATTTTTAATCAACTTCTTTTAGTTTAAAATTGTATGACATGTTAAGAAAGGAAAAATGTTTTTGAAGTAGAAAGGATATTTTCCTCAAGAATGGAGTTCAAGTTTTTTATCAAAATTAGTTTCCATCTAAGATAATATAGGGTTCTATTTCTATACCTATTAATACATTGATTTTACTATGTTGTGATGGAAATATTTTTATGAATTACTTTATCTTATATGAATTGTTTTATGATTTCATTATGTTCAAGATTCCCATTTTTTTATTACATGGGTTATGCTATGATGTATGGTTTATGATTTTGTGGCACACATAAGAATGGTATCATTATGAGATGGGTGGGAACAATATCTCCCTCAATTGCATTGGTTAAATATTTTATATCTCATGAGATTGACATGGCTGGAACAACAGGTTAAACCGGTTCAGTGAAACAGGACTGAAACGAGGAGTGAACTCCATTCAGAAATGGACTTTGTCCACTAATATAGTCTTGGCAATGAGTATTGACTAATAAGAAATGATTCTCTATGATTATGTGTGTATGCCCGAAAGTTTCATGTTTTATGTTATGATTATTGGGATTACATTTCACTAATATGATTTAACCCATGTTATGAAATTATGATCTCTTTTGTAGGTTATGATTTCCAAGAGATATGTTCTTATGTATATGATGTGATTGATATTTCTTTTTTTACCCTTACTGAGTATTTGAGCTCACCCTTTTGTATGTTTTATTTCCCCGGGTCAGGAAGAAGGTTATTAGGTAGGATATGCCAAAAGGGACTCTAGATATGATGAAATAAATGGGAGGCAAAGTAGATGCTTTATGAACCAGTTGTTTATGTTTCCAAGTTTCTAAAGACTCTAAACATATACGGTCCTTTCCTAGTTTTGTTATATTCTGTAATAAGTGTGCTTCAATTCTGAAGTAATAATAATGTATGTAAATTGTGGTTTGTTATATATAATGATATCATAAATCCATTGGATATCCTAAAAATGACTATGATAACCTGGGGAATACATAAAATAGGTTGGTGAGCAAAACTTCCTTGTAATGGAATAAGCATGATAATGAAACCTAATGTGTGGGTCAATTCACTACTGGAAATGCAGGATTTCCCAACGGTTTATAGTGATCCGTTGGGATAGGGTTGAGAAAAATTACCCTATCCCAACGGTTCTAGAAAACCGTTGGGATAATGTGCTAAAAATTACTAGGTTTCTTCCAACGGTTTGGCGAAACCATTGGAAAAAACCCATGATCTCCTCTTTCCCAACGGTTCATAGAACCGTTGGTAAAACAAAACTCAAACAAGCTATGCCAACGGTTTGAAACTGTTGGCATAGCCTCTGTTGGGGAAAATTGCACAGCAGCTCTGCAATTTGCCCAGCAGCTCTCCAATTTTCCCACCAGCTCTCCAATTTTCCCACCAGGTCTCATTTTGTTGGTTCCCTCTCATTTTCAATCAAATTATTGTACCTAGAATAATCTAACACATACATGTACCTGCAATAACCAACTAACAATTACATACAGAGAACAAATTCATAAACATTTAACATATAATGTTGGAACTATACACATCCATAATTAAATCAGAATTCAATACGTAATTATAACAATACATAATTAATTTAGAATTAAATTTAAAATTTAGATGACAATTATATGTGGAATATGGAAGTCAATTCATAATTTGATCGGTTTTTTTGTATATCATATATTTTTACTTGAAATGATGTTCATTTTTATCAAAATACATACACCTGGAGTGCTACCGGCCACACCGCCCCTCAGATTGAGGTGAGGCTGACTCGTACATGTCACATATGACCCATGGATCGTTGTGCTAAAGTATCCACACAATACAAGAGCATTTGGTCAGTTTTTTGTATGTCAGTTTTTGTTTTTCAATTAAAATGACGTCTTTTGAAATAAAATGCAGACACGTTTAGTGGTTCCGACCACACCACATCTCAGATTGAGGCAGGGTTGATTAGTACATGTCACATATGACCCATGGATTGTTCTCCTAAAGTATCAACGGAAACCAAATGTGTTTGGTCAGTTTTCCATATGTACTTAAAATGTTGTCGATTTTAAACAAAAGAGAGCCACTTAGAGTGATTCTTGTCACACAGTGCCACCAATTAAGGCGGGGTTGACTCGTACACGTCGCATATGACCCATGGATCGTTTTTCTAATGTATCAACACAATCCGAATGCGTTTGGTCGGTTTTCGGTATGCCAGTTGATGTTTTTCACTTCAAATGATGTCCTTTTGAAACAAAAGATATACTAATTGAGTGGTGGAAGACACACCGTGCCTCGTATTGCATCAAGGTTGACTCGTACACATCACATATGACCCATGGATCATTGTGCTAATGTATCGACACAATCTGGATGCGTTTGGTTGGTTTTCCGTATGCTAGTTGATGTTTTCCAATTAAAATGACGTCATAATGAAACAAAAGGCAGACACTTTGAGTGGTGGTGGCCACATCGTGCCTCGGATTGAGGCGGGGTTGACTCGTACACGTCTCATATGACCCATGGATCATTGTTCTAATGTATCCACACAATCCGAATGCGTTTGTTCGGTTTTCCGTATTCCAGTTTATTTTTACAATTAAAATTACGCTCTTTTGAAACAAAAGGCAGACACTTTGAGTGGTGCCAGCCACACCGCGCCTCGTATTGAGGCGGAGTTGACTCGTACACATTACATATGACCCATGGACCGTTCTCCTAAAGTTTCAATGGAAACCGAATGTGTTTGGTCGGTTCTCCGTATGTACTTAAAATGTTGTCCATTTTAAACAAAAGAGAGCCACTTAGAGTGATTCTGACCACATCATGCCTCAGATTAAGGTGTGGTTGACTCGTACACGTCACATATGACCCATGTATTGTTGTGATAAAGTATCGACACAATCTGAATGCGTTTGGTCACTTTTCTGTATGCCAGTTGATATTTTTCACTTAAAATGACGTCATTTTGAAACAAAAGACAGACACTTTGAGTGGTGCCAGCCACACTATGCCTCGGATTGAGGTGGGGTTGACTTATACATGTCACATATGACACATGGATGTTGTGCTAAAGTATCGACACAATCGTAATGCATTTGTCAGGTTTCCATATGCCAGTTGATGTTTTTCAATTAAAATGACATACTTTTGAAACAAAAGGCAGACACTTTGAGTAGTGGCAGCCACACCGCGCCTCGAATTGTGGAGGGGTTGACTCGTACATGTCACATATGACCCATGGATCGTTTTTCTAATGTATCTACACAATCCGAATGTGTTTGGTCAGCTTTCTGTATTCCAGTTGATGTTTTTCAATTAAAAGGATGTCCTTTTGATACAAAAGGTACACATTGAGTGGTTCTGGCCACACCGCCCCTCGGATTGAGGTGGAGTTGACTCTTACATGTCAAATATGACCCATGAATCGTTCTCCTAATGTTTCAATTGAAACTGAATGCGTTTGGTAAGTTTTCCATATGTACATAAATTGTTGTCCATTTTATGCAAAAGGGAGACACTTAGAGTGATTCCGGCCACACCGTGCCTCAGATTAAGGAGGGGATGACTAGTACATGTCACATATGACTCATGGATCATTGTTCTAAAGTATCGATGCAATCCGAATGTGTTTGGTCAGTTTTCCGTATGCCAGTTGATGTTTTTCACTTCAAATGACGTCCTTTTGAAACAAAAGACAGACACTTTGAGTGGTGGCGGCCACACCATGCCTCGGATTGAGGCGGGGTTCACTCATACACGTCACATATGACCCAGAGATTGTTTTTCTAATGTATCAACTCAATCTGAATGCGTTTGGTAGCTTTTCCGTATGCCAGTTGATGTTTTTCAATTAAAATGACGTCCTTTGGAAACAAAAGGCAGACACTTTGAGTGGTTTCGGCCACACCGCACCTCGGATTGAGGCGGGGTTGACTCGTACATGTCACATATGACCCATGGATGATTGAAATTACGTATCGACACAATTAGAATGCGTTTGGTCGGTTTCCCGTATGCCAGTTGATGTTTTTCAATTACAATGACGTCCTTTTGAAACAAAAGGCAGACAATTTGAGTGGTGTCTGCCACACCACACCTTGGATTGAGGCGAGGATGAATCAAACACGTCACATATGACCCATGGATCGTTCTCCTAATGTTTCAATGGAAACTGAATGTGTTTGGTTGGTTTTCTGTATGTACTTAAAATGTTGAGCATTTTAAACAAAAGAGAGCCACATAGAGAGATTCCGACCACACCGTGCCTCAGATTAAGGATAGGTTGACTCGTACACGTCACATATGACCCATGGATCTCTGTTCTAAAGTATAAACACAATCCGAATGCATTTGGTCATTTTTCTGTATGGGAGTTGATATTTTTCAATTAAAATGATGTCCTTTTGAAACAAAAGACAGACACTTTGAGTGGTGTCAGCCACACCGCGCCTCGGATTGAGGCAGGGTTGACTCATACACATCACATATGACCCATGGATCATTGTGCTAATGTATCGACACAATCCAAATGCATTTGTCGGTTTTCTGTATGCCAGTTGACGTTTTTCTATTAAAATGACGTCCTTTTGAAACAAAAGGCAGACACTTTTAATTGTGCCAGCCACACCGTGCATCAGATTGGGGCGGGGTTGACTCGTACACATCACATATGACCCGTGGATCATTTTGCTAAAGTATCGACACAATCTGAATATGTTTGGTCGGTTTTTCGTATTCCAGTTGATGTTTTTCAATTAAAATGACGTCCTTTTGAAATAAAAGGCAGACACTATGAGTGGTGCCCACCACACCGTGCCTCTTATTGAGGTGGGGTTGACTCGTACAAGTCACATATGACCCATGGATAGTTCTCCTAATGTTTCAATGGAAACTGAATGCGTTTGGTCGGTTTTCTGTATGTACTTAAAATGTTGTCCATTTTAAACAAAAGAGAGCCACTTAGAGTGATTCTGGCCCAGTCCGTGCCTCAGATTAAGGCGTGGTTGAGTCATACACGTAACAGATCACCCATAGATCATTTTTCTAATGTATCGACACAATCCGAATGCGTTTGTTCTCTTTTCCGTATGCCAGTTGATATTTTTCACTTAAAATGACGTCCTTTTGAAACAAAAGACAGACACTTTGAGTGGTGTCGGCCACAACACGCCTCAGATTGAGGCAGGGTTGACTCGTACATGTCCCATATGACCCATGGATCGTTGTGCTAAGTTATAATCACAATATGAATGCATTTGTTGGTTTTCCGCATGCCAGTTGATGTTTTTCAATTAAAATGACGTCCTTTTGAAACAAAATACTGACACTTTGAGTGGTTCCGGCCACACTGCACCTCAAATTTATGAGGAGTTGACTTGTACACGTCACATATGACCCATGGATCATTTTTCTAAAGTATCGACACAATCCGAATGCGTTTGGTCGGTTTTCCATATGCCAGTTGATGTTTTTAATTAAAATGACTTCCTTTTGAAACAAATGGCAGACACTTTGGGTGGTTACCACCACACCGCACCTCGGATTGAGGCGGGGTTAACTCGTACACGTCACATATGACCCATGGATCATTCTCCTAAAGTTTCAATGGAAACTGAATGCGTTTGGTCAGTTTTCTATATGTACTTAAAATTTTGTCCATTTTAAACAAAAGAGAGCCACTTAGAGTGATTCCGAACAAATCGTGACTCAAATTAAGGTGAGTTTTACTCGTACACGTCACATATTACCCATGGATCATTGTGCTAATGTTTCGACACAATCAGAATGCGTTTGGTCATTTTTCCATATGCCAGTTTATATTTTTCACTTAAAATGACGTCCTTTTGAAACAAAAGACAGACACTTCGAGTGGTTTCGGCCAGACCGTGCCTCAGATTGAGGCAGTGTTGACTCGTACACATCACATATGACCCATGGATCGTTATGCTAATGTATCGACACAATCCGAATGCGTTTGTCGGTTTTCCGTATGCTATTTGATGTTTTTCAATTAAAATGACGTCCTTTCGAAACAAAAGGTTGACACTTTGAGTGGTGCTAGGCACACTACGCCTCGTATTGAGGCGGGGTTGACTCGTACATGTCACATATGACCCATGGATCGTTGTGCTAAAGTACCGACACAATCTGAATGTGTTTGTTCAGTTTTCCGTATGCCAGTTTATGTTTTTCAATTTAACTGACGTCCATTTGAATCAAAAGGCAGACACATTGAGTGGTGCCCACCACACTATGCCTCAGATTAAGGTGGGGTTGACTCATACATGTCACATATGACCCATGGATCGTTCTCCTAAAGTTTCAATGGAAACTGAATGCGTTTGGTCGGTTTCATGTATGTACTAAAAATGTTTTCCATTTTAAACAAAAGAGAGCCACATAGAGTGATTCCGACCACACCGTGCCTCAGATTAAGGTGCGGTTGACTCGTACACGTCATATATGACCCATGGATCATTGTTCTAAAGTATCGGCACAATCCGAATGCATTTGGTCACTTTTCTGTATGCCAGTTGATACTTTTCACTTAAAATGACGTCCTTTTAAAACAAAAGATAGACACTTTGAGTGGTTCTGGCCACACCGTAACTCATATTGTGGTAGGGTTGAATCATACACATCACATATGACCAATGGATCGTTGTGCTAAAGTGTTGACACAATCCGAATGTTTTTGTCGGTTTTCCGTATGCAAGTTGATGTTTATCAATTAAAATGACGTCCTTTTGGAACAAAAGGGTGAAACATTGAGTGGTGGCGGCCACACCGTGCCTTGAATTGAGGCAGGGTTGAGTGTTACAAGTCAAATATGACCCATGGATCATTGTTCAAATGTATGGACACAATCCAAAAGCGTTTGGTCAGTTTTTCGTATGCCAGTTGATGTTTTTCAATTAAAATGACGTCCTTTTGAAACAAAAGGAACACATTGAGTGGTTCCGGCCACACCGCACCTCAGATTGAGGCGGAGATGACTCTTACACGTCACATATGACCCATGGATCGTTCTCCTAATGTTTCAATGGAAACTGAATACGTTTGGTCAGTTTTCCGTATGTACTTTAATTATTGTCCAATTTAAGAAAAAGAGAGCCACTTAGAGTGATTCTGGCAACATTGTGCCTCAGATTAAGGCGGTGTTGACTCGTACACATCAAATATGACCAATGGCTCATTGTGGTAACATATCGATAGAATCCGAATGCGTTTGGTCAGTGTTCCATATGCTAGTTGATGTTTTTAACTTCAAATGACATCCTTTTGAAACAAAAGACAGACACTTTGAGTGGTCGCGGGCACACTGCGCCTCGGATTGAGGCGGGGTTGACTCGTAAACATCACATATGACCCATGGATCGTTATGATAAAGTATCAACACAATCTGAAGGACCAGATATGAGTATACTCATGAATGTGAAAGGTTTTTTCATACACAATCATGGTGGAAGATTATAAATGTGTATAAAAACTGTCCATGTGTTGTGAAAAGTAAGCATCTACCTAAACAGATTAAAACCATCGCATGAAAGACCCAACCTCACATTACACAGGTCAGCTACAAAGTCAGGATGTCGAGCATCAATTCTATGCCATGGAAATCCATCTGTAATATGAACCAACTCATCATTAGTCTTCTTTCTCTCGGTATCATGCCATGTCATTTTTATTGATATGTCTTCAGACATAAATAGATTCTGGAGTCTGGGGATCAATGGAAAGTGATACATTACTTTTTGTGGATCAAAGGATGGAGTTCCATCAGATTTTGACTTCCATAGGGATGTGCCACATTTTATTCAATCATTTCGTTCAGCGGTTTCCTCCCAGAATAAACTGCAATATTTCGTGCAAGCATGAATCTTGTTTCTTGAAAATCCATGTTCCTCAACTAACATACATGCCATATAGTGGTTTGAGGTAATATCTGCATCATCTGGAAGTAAATCCTTCAGGAGGGTAAGAATGTAATCGATTTCTGTATTAGAAATCCCATACATAGTTTTCCCATTAAATAATTGGATTAAAATTCCATCTTTTTCATTTTATCGCGTTGTCGATATACTGGAGTCGTGGAGGCATCATTCAATTTTTTTCACCCTATCAATATCATCATTTTCACTGGATGCATATTCTGTCCTCATATAGAAGTCTTCTTGAGTATAAATCCTCTCTTTTTCATGATGATGAATAAATGGAAACCGATCATATAACAAATTCTCCATTCCAGTCCTTTCATTTTGATCATCACCAATTTGAGATTTCATTTTCTCCCCGTTGTGATATCACACAAAGTAGTATTCATGAAAACCATTTTTGGTTATGTGGTAGCTGACTTCTTCACGGCTCAACCAAGGTCTACCAACACAATTGTAACATGGGAAGTGTATGCGACCACTATATGAATCATTTTGAAATGCAATATCTATAAAGCTTTTCAAATTGTTTTGAAAATCTCATGTGATCCGATCGGTTTCATACATCCAACTTCAGTCCATTCTTTAAAAAGAATTTATATAAGTCATTTTGTCATAAACAATTCAATAGGATTGAACATTAATAGAAAATATATTTAAGTAAATGATAAAGTAAGGAGTTTCGAGTTGATGTAGTGAACTATTAAAACAATGTAATGATATACTAATTAATTCAGTTATGTGTTCCTAGGTTTGAGGTGAGATTTGTTTTGTAATTTTTTCATTTATCACATACCAAGAAGACACCATAGACCTGATAAAACATTTTTCATGATATTACAAAGTGAAGGCTTTTCATGAATGATGCAGAATGTGTAAAGAGAGTTTTTTAAATAAGTTATTGATTCTGAAAAATGGAAATATTGTGAAAAGTTAGTAAATTTCATAACACCAAAACTAATGTCCACATAACGTACCATATCACCCCACTAAAAAAAGGAACACCACTTACCCCACTACCCCAACCATGTCAATTACCTCAATGAGGGCTTCTGTGTCTATATTTGGGAAGAGGTTGAAGGAGTCTAACCTGGATGTGGGAGTTGCATCCGATCAGATGGAAGACCTTAGGTTAGCGTTCACCTGCGCGGGGGCTTCTGGAAATCGGGGGAAATGCAGAGTTATTAGCTTCTGTGTAATCGGGGGCAGGCTGTCCATGGGGGTGGCAGGGTTATCCAGGGTGTACGAGGTGTCTAGGGGGTGGGCGAGCTGTCCACGAGGGTGGAGGGGCTGTCTAGGGGGAGGGGTGTCCAGGGAGTGGGCGGGCTATCCACGGGGGTGGGGGGAGTTTCCATGGGGTGGGCGGGCTATCCACGGGGTTAGGGGGCTATCCAGGGAGTACGGGGTGTCCAGTGGGTGGGCAGGCCTTCCATGGGGGTGGTGGGGGTGTCCAGGGTGTACAAGGTGTCTAGGGGGGTGGGCGGACTGTCCACGAGGGTGGCAGGGCTGTCTAGGGGTAGGGGGTGTCCAGGGGGGTGGGCGAGCTGTCCACAGGGGTGTGACTGAGAGCTATGAGATTTAATTGGGTTGTCATTAATGTTATGAAAAACAAAATATAGGTGTTAAGAATTAGAATAGTATTTTTTAGTGAAAATCCAATTTGGTAGGATTAGTGACTTGATAACATGATGGTATCATGTTTGCAATTGGGAAATGTTGGTGCATTGGATTCTAAAAGGCTCCCACAACCTTTAAAGGATAAATTATTTCTAGAAATATGTGTTGTGGGAGAAGGAATTAATCCAATATAGTTGATTTCACTTTTAGATCATGTGATGCCTTACTCATCATGATGACTAGACAAGAGCCAAAACCAAAGAGGCCTCAAAACTATCCAAATATCTATAAGTGATGAATTCCCCTTGCGTATTGGTGAACTATGGAAATGATGACTTCCCACCTACAAAGCCCCCCTCCCCACCTCACCCCCAACAGACTCCCCCTGCACAACCCCCCCATCCACTGATTGCACAACCGACCCCCACCTCCACCCCCACTTGCACAACCCCCCTCCCCCACTCCCACATACACAACCACCCCTCACCCACCCCCACCACCACAACCCCCTCCCATCCACCCACTGCACCCCCCCCCCCCCCCCCACACCTCACCCCCAACATACTCCCACCTACCCAGCCCACCCCCAACCTACACACTCCCCTCCCCCAACACACTTGAAAAACCACTCCCACCTACACCCCCACTTGCACAACCCCCCCCCCTCCCCCACCCCCCCCCCCTCCCCCACCCCCACCTGCACAGCCACCCTCCCCCCACCACCACCTATACACCCCACCCCCACCTCACCCCCAACAGACTAACACCTGCCCATCCCACCCCCTATCCTACACACTCCCCTCCCCCCACCTACTTGCACAACACCCCCTCTACTTTCACCCCCCACTTGAATAGCCCCCCTCCCCCACCCCCACATTCACATCCAAACCCCACCCCCAACCTGTAAAACCCCCACCTCACCCCCCAAGACTCTGACCTGCCCAGCCCACCCCGCATCCCACACACTCCCCTCCCCACCACCCAGTTGCACAACAAGGCCCCTCCACTTGCACCCCCACCGACACAACCCACAACCCACACCTCCCCCCACCCCCACCTCCACAACCCACCCCCACCCCCACCTCTACAACCCCCCACCTCAACACCCCACCAGCACACCCCCTCCCCCCACCTAAACACCCCACCAGCACACCCCCTCCCCCCACCGACTGCACCCCCACCAACTCCCACCTGAACAAAAATAGAAATCAAAACCAGAACAAAATATTGATTCACACATGACACCAGAACAAAAACATAAATCAAATAACAAATCGAATTGAAATTTTTGGGTATACTGTACTGCACGAACCTTAGGATTAAGCCAAATCAAAACAGAAAAGAAAAAAATTAGATACAAAACATTAATCATAACATATCACTTACATATTTGAAGTGTAGAACAAAACAACTTTGTGATAGAGTATGGATATGGTGGAATGATTTTCCAAGAGGGAGAGATCTTAGGTCTCAATTTTAGTAGTTCAATCGCGTGGATGGGATCTTGGTTTTTTTGGGATTTTAGGGGAAAGGTGAGATTTACCAACGATTTGTGTAAACCGTTGGTAAAACCTTCCTATGTCATGGTCTTTACCAATGGTTTTCTAAAACCGTTGGGAAAGGGAGAAAAAATTTAAGATTTCCCAATAGTTTCTTCAAACCATTGGGAAATACTTGTTTTATACCCCTATACCAACGGTTCAACAGAACCATTGGAAAACAAGCATTGTGAAAACCCAACTTCCCAGTAGTGATGGCACAACAAGATATCATAAAAATTAATGGTCATGAGTAAAAACATGTAATCATAACATAAAGATCATTTTATCATAAGATCATAGATTCATAAGAAATGTGTAAGATACATATAACAGGAATTAAAAATGTGTTAAGGATAATTTCTTAGAAATTATCACTTGGTGGAAAAGGTCCCATGATTGGTTAGGTTTACTCCCTAATCTCATGATTGACATCTCAAGATAATAATGAATCACCAAATGTATTGGAGTGCTATTGGGTGTACCCATCATAAAATGTTAATTATTTACGTTTGTAATTTGAATAAAATATATCATAATGAATAAAAAAATAATTTCCCGTGGGAATAATATGGGTTTTATAATCATTTATCATATCAAAATCTATGTAAATTTCAATAGGATGGAATTTTAGAGATGCACCAAGGCATGTATAACCCCATCAGAGGAATAGAAAGTTGCCTATGTATATATGTGAAATATATATATATATATATATATATATGATGTAGAATCATTTAATAACTTTAAATATAGAGATAATGTGAGTTAAAGAAACATTTTTCTTAACGTGAATAAAAGGGTGGTTTATGGTTATTTCTTACCTCCAATCCAAATGTTTTGTGTATGTCCTTTATCTCTTATATAATAAAATTATATATATTTATGAATTATAGTTTCGATGTTTAATTAATTATACATAAACCATTTAACAAAAATTTTTATGTACATATTAAATTGCTATTTCAGTTATGTCAATGTCATGTGCTTTTAGGTTGTTCAGTTAATAATTTCAAATTCGCATCAGTGTGTTGACTGTGTTCGTATGTATGCCTGAGTAAGGTTTCCATTCAACAAATTTCATGATGTAATGAATATATATATATTATTTTAGAATTAAATAAGGATAATTATAGCATAAATATCAAATTATTACATTAAATACACTTATATGAATCATCCAATTGATGTAGTAATAAAAACAAATTACATCGCTTTGCAAGGAAGTGTTCCTACGTAAGGAAGAACGATGATATCATTATTCAATGAATGGTTCAGTAAGATGGTTTGCGATAAATTTCCAGAATTATTATTATGTAATTAATATCATATATAAATATTAAACCCATCATAATGAACATCCTTTATAGGTGTTTATGGGAACTGAATGACATAGATCTGTGAGACGACAATCCTCTATACATATGAAATACATATTCATTTCCCATTTTATGAAAAGTAATATATATTTAAGATATTAAATTAACATCATAAAATCTAATTACATGGTATTAAAATATTTTATTTATATAATAAAATTGAGGAAGTTTTTAAGGAGGTGGAAGACGAAACAAAAAAAGGATGCTCGGTTAAGAACATTACCTCTTATTTGGAACACCACTTTAGGAATTTATTTAAATCCTTCCTAGATTGTCATTATGATAAAAAAGACCTTTATTCCATGGTTATAAAATTAAAGAAGTTATTTGGGTAGTTCGTGTCTGATCAAAAATGAATTTCCAGTGTGTAATGTATAAGAGAGTAGGTTCCCTTTTATGGGGGGGAGATGACACACGTGGAATGTTTCAAAAGAAAATGTAATACCCACGTTTTACACATGCCACAAGGCACCAAAATGGTGTATTATAGATCATTAGATTATATAAGGTCAAAATATGGCCGCATAATAATATTTTTACATGTTTTTAGGTAATGTTATCCATTATCATTTTAGTTTATCTCCTAGGTAAAACTGTTTTAACCTTAATTTCCATTGTTAATTTGTATTGTTTTTGATATTAATTAAAAAATATTATTCTGACCATATTATATAATATTAATTATTTGTATTCCAAATATGTATTCCATTTTTCTATATTTAATTAATACAAGTTGTAAAATATGATTTAAAATTAAACCAGCATATGCGACAAAAAAAATTTCCAAAGAAAAACATTCCATAAGTATAAAAATTTTATTTTTCGAAAATCTACATGAAATTGATTAAAATTAACTAAATTTTATTTATAATAACATATTTTAACATATTTTACATTTCAACTATTTTGGATCAAAATAATACTTTTTAAATTATTTAAAAGAAACAGGGGTTTTAAATAATAACTTGTATTTTTCACTAGTCACTAAAAATCTGTTAATTTTTTAACAATACCAAAAATTTATCCTATAATAATTTTGAAATATTGATTCACCAAGTGAAATAATTTTTACAAATAAATTTTATAAAAATGGAAAAAATTATTTTTTTTCAAAAAAATAAATACTAAACTTTTTTCAGAAAAACTTATTTTCAAATCCTCTAATGACTTTACCAAGAATTAAGTAATTATTTATAAATAGTATTTTTGATAATTCAGGAATTATTTTCAAAAATTAATTATTCATATTAATACTACCAAATCAAATATTGAGGTGATAATATTCATTATTAATTTATTATAATAATATTAAATTGAGGTTTGTTAAAACCCAATGTTTTTTGTCACATATTATATATAACATAAAATTCTTCTTTATAGACTTAGGGTTCTGCAAAACTCATTAATATTTTATTTTTTTAAACAATACTCTTCTTATGAATTAATGGTATTTATTCTTATCTCATTCTAAGAAAAATATTTAAAGAATGAAAAAACATTTATTGATTATATAATATATAAATCTCATTAAAATAATTCATAGATAAAGATAAATTTAAAAACATGTAGAGAAGATAAAAATAATTTTTTTGGAAAAAAAATTAAATTTATATGAGAATGAAAATGATTATAATTTATAATTAATTGATTACTATCGAATTAATTATAGAAAATAATTCTTCCATAATTTAGTTAGCCATATGAAAAATTACCAATTTTAACAAGTAGTTTATAATAGTCACATTTAAATAATTTTTCGATAGTATATCAATGTTCATCAATAATTATTATTTCATTCAATGAAAACTATCAATAATATTAATATTATTTAAAAATAAATATATCATAAAATCTCGAGGATTTATAATTAGTTATATTTATACTTAATCCAAATTTCTATGTTATGTGCCATCAAAATATTTTATAGAACCCGATTATTGTATTATGATTCCACACAATTACTGGATCGTATATGTTTGGTCATTTTTAATTACATGGAAAGCTATTATTTATCCATGCCATTTTTAATCTGATATTTCCCTAATTATTTTGTTTTCCCTTGTTTTTGATTTATCCCTCAATGAAATGTGGTTATATATTTTATTCTTAAGAATTTTATGCTCACCCAATTCCAATTTTTCCCATTCCCTATGTTATAATGATTATTATAACATATTATATGTCAATAAGGACCTATATAATAATAAAAGTTTTTGTAATTGTTCACAAATATGGGTAATAATTATTTTATTAAGACAATCTCTGAAGGAGCTAAAATTTTACTTTTTTTGATTTAGATATTATTTTTGAGATTTAATGTTAAATTTATGGGAAATATGTACAATTTATATGAGGTTGTCTCACTTAGTTTCAAATCAATATTGTAAAGTACATGTTTTATAAATATACATATGGGTGTTAAGCATTTCAATCCATGTAATTATTCGAGGAATGTTTTGTTACTTTTTCGAATATTACATGAAAACATTATTGAAAACCCCATGTATAAGCATAAATGTAGGAAAAATTTATAAAATTTTGGTAATTATAGATGATTTTGTTTCCAAGAAATGACATACATGACTTCTATAAATCATGGGGATGTAGGCTCTTTCCTAAATTCATGTAACAGTAATGATCACTAAAAATTGTGTTTGAGTCTTAACTTGACCTTTACTAAATGCAAAATTAGTGGTACTAACTCCACAACTGGTCTGACACTACATTAGTATAAGCTTTAAAAATTCACATTAACTTTAAGAACCATTGTAAAGATTTTCATTGAATTTTATGGTGTAGTGTATAAAAAATTATGTTAGATAACCTTATAAGAATGTGACCATTGATATCCATTATTAAAATATAAATATTCATAATTTTGTTCATTAATGGTATTTATGAGTTAATTATTCTAATTATATAATTTTATATTATCCATCTATTAATTTTCTCATATCATGATTATGTTTCACATAAATAAATTGATGGATCCCAGAAAAATTGTTTTACAAATGGGTGTAAGGGATTATTTAGTAATTTTCTTAATTATTTAATTGATGATATATGTGATTGAGTGTAAAATATCTTAGTGATTCTCTCTATATTTTAAAAACATTTCAACAAAATTTATAATCATGTTGATCTCCAAAATAAAAAATGCAATTATATACTTGTTATCAATTAATTCTTATGAAAATATACACCTTTTTATTGAGGTCATACATTTCATTGACTCATATTTTCTATGTATTATTTTTAGATATTTTATGGATTATTGTTTAGAAAAGGTTCTAAGATGAAAAGTGATTCTAATGTATGTTGTGACCATAATTAATGTTTAAAATGTATTAAATATATTAAATAGAAAGTGCAAGTAGTTATCCTGAAAAATTGGAATAAAATCAAAATAAAATCTTGTATATGAAATTTTATGAAACTGTTTTGTTTAGAATGTATTATTTACCTTATGTGTGACAGTAACTTTTTCATCACATAGTTTTTCTTGAAAAATCATCATGCTCATGAATAACAAATAAATTAATAAAAATAATTTATTTAATCTATTAGGACACAATGAGCCAAATTATTATCTATATAATCATGTTTATTGTAAATTTCCACGATTATCCATATAACCCTGTAAATCATCAGATATCATTTGGGGAGTTTTTTATAAGATTCCATTTTCGGAAGATATTCAGATCAATGATCGATGACCGGTGCTAGACAAAATCAAAGGATCTTTCCAATGATCCTGATGTAGCTCCATTATTTTTTAGTGATTGGTCCAAATCAAAAAGTGTATTTTTATTTAGATTTTGTCCCCATTATTGATTTCCATGAGGAATTTGAATCAATCAACCAATATATTTATTCTGGAATCAATAATTTTATAGGATCATTTTATTTGTGGGGACTTGTTGGGTGATATGTGTGATTATATTTTATTCTATGTTCATTGTTCTAACATAGATGGATCGAGACCAAGACAAAAATTGTACGAGGTTCATTCCTTATATTTTTTGTTGTGAGTTTCTCCCCTATCATGGGATATTTTCATTGGCCCTTGGTTTTATGAATACTGTAAAATAGGATCGTGTGTTCCCATTTCTTTGTGTAACAGTTTGAAATCATAGAATTGGCATAAACATGATATGGTGATTGTGTGATGATGGAAACAATAGTAGATCGGATGTCTTGGATACCCTTTTATTCATTATCACTGAATAAAGACGTAAATTCTATGGTGTTTTCCAAATTGATTTTATGGATAGATTATAATGATTCGATGATAGAAAGTCATGTCCTATGACACTTCTTGATTTATGAATGTGGTGCGATTAGATTGGTAGTTTGAGTAGCAAAAGAGTTTCATGATTAAACATCTTGATTTTAGAAAATTTCTTATCTACAAAAATTGTACAGTGGAGTCACATGTTTTGTGGGGCCCTCTTAGTGGAGGCGGGGGTTTTTGGATGGAATTAGGATCACATGGCTTGTTTCCCTATCACATAGTATGTGACCCCTCCCAGATGGGTCGATGTGTACCATAGATTGTACATAGACATGAATTGAGAGTACTTGACCAGGGGAATGTCGTGTACTCCCACCGAGACATGACAAGACTGGATATACATGGTCTTATCTATGTACATGTACATAGGTAAAACTATATGGAAAAATTCATGTTGTGTACTTCTACATGGACACAAGAATTGGTCATTTTACAAGGGAACGACCCTATTATGTTGGTACATGTCTTGTACACCATTTGAGATAGCTTGGATCCCTTTTCATTTGTATCTTGGATATGTTTCATTAGGGTGGGTTCTCTATAATCATTCCCTAGGGGTTACTATGGAATCATATATTGAACATAGAACAATGATCCCATCTGCAGTACTTCTTGGATGGAGTTGTTAGAATCTTTTTATAAGGATTGGAGTGAGATCCTCTATCATATACTTTCACTAGGGGTAGTTTTTGGTATCATCATTGCCAACACTAAGCTGGTGTCGATCCTATACATAGTAGGTTAATCTAGATTGAGTTTTTGGTATACCCCATGGACATAGGAGTGATCCTTTTCTATATATCATATATCATCAATCTTCTAACATATTATTTTTAAGGAAATTCCATATGACCACTGCCTTTTGGATAGATGTTAGCAGTGTTATATGACTCATAAATCGTGTTATCCCATATGAGTTCATTGTAGAACCTTGAAGTCATAATCCTAGGGTATAATTATTATTGTGAAGTTACCCTATGATTTTTTCTTTATTGAGTATTTATAGACATTCATGTTATATTTTTTGTAGATATATACCTATGTAGATCTGACTATTTTTATTATGTTATGTGCTTTGCGGTTTTGGGTTGTCTTACTAGGTACTGTTAAACTCACCCATGCATAGGCTATACCCACATGTTTCATGTCTTGTGTAGACAATAGACCTCATTATATAGTCCAATAAATACTAGGAATATGAATTTCTTACATACATTGTAATGACCATTGTATATTATTGCAGTGTCTTGACATCACACTTCATCTTTACTTTCATGTTGGACTTGTTTTCAGATTCCTTTTTGTGGGATTTTATTTGGCCTTGTTGGTTTTCCATTCATGTCATATTCTTGTTGTGGTATTTATATGTATTCCTTCATGGTAGTTCTATTTATTATGTATTAGTATCGTATAGGGTTGGATATGTGTGCATGTGTACATGTACTTAGGCTAAATCCTCCCTTGTTAGTGATGTGTTCACTGGATGGAAATGGCCAACACCAGGCCTATTTTAGTAACTCTTGGAGATTCATGGAATAGAAAAAATTGGGAGTGTTCATAATAATGTGTTATTAGAGCGGTTGGTTCTACCTCGGGACAAGATTCTACGATATTGGTTTTGGGAAATAGTGATAAGATTTTTGAGTTTGGCTTTTAGGCTAGGGACTCCAGTGTTGGTGAAACGGCTGACGCATCCAAACAATGGGACACTAGTTAGCTATCATCCAACTTAGTAGATGAGAATTATAGTTTTATGGAAAATATATTGGTAATACCTCATATATGAATGGTTTATCATTTCTTTTTCCTTCTTGAATCAACTTTCAAGATATACTCATTGGCCATGATACATATAGTTTATTCATGGATTCATCCATGATGTATTCCTGCTAGGATTCATCATTAGGATCATAATTATAGTCCCCATAGAAATGAGATTTAAATTTAGAGGCAATTTCTAGATATGTTACATCTAGGTGGTGTAGTAGTTATACCAACAAATGTATAGAATCGTATGGTACCTACAAAACCAGTAGATGTGGTGGGCCTAATGAGACCACAATATAAGTTTTTGTTGTATAGACCCATCAAGATTTGAGGTAATCCAAACCCATAGGTTGATGAGTACGGGGCTAAGGTGGTGACACCATTTTTTTGTCTAGTCGCACCAATAGAATAGAAGCTGGTCTTGGTGGCAAGCCTTCTTCATGGATCAGTTGGAAAATGTTGGGTCATAGTGGACCATTCTTAAGAAAAGGAAACACTAGAATCATCTTATTTTTATAAACTTTTTGGATATGAGTTCTCACTAGGTATTATAAGGGATATAAGTTTCAAGAATATTCTATAGAATTTTTAGGGAAGAAATATAGTAGTTGAGTTTTCATTGAGGTTCATCAACCTTTCTACGTACTCTATGGATATGGTTCGAGATTATTTTTTCTAATATTTGAAATTTTACTGAGTATTATATAGAGACATTTGATCCAGTTTTATACCTCTATGCATTCTTACTTATGTTGGGGTGCTAGAACAAGATTTGGTGGATTAGTTTTTCCCAGATTAGCATACACATGAGGTAGTTTCTAGGAGTGGAAAAGCAAAAGAAGAGACCTTGATAGTATGGAGACTATATTAGAATCAATGTCTTTTATATTAAATAAATTCTAGGAAGAGGTCCCTGGAAATAGGGAATATAGTGTAAGGCATATTGGATGGTTCCATTCAGCCTAGGAAGAGTCGGTCATACTTATGTGATGGAAATGGAAATAATTCCAGAGATTGTCTTATCGACCGCCCGAATGATATGTATATAATGGATAGACCACTCAGTGAGTTGTAGTGGAAGGAGAAGATAGGTCTTCAAGGTGGAGGAAATTTTATAGGATATGGTAGATTATATGGAGGTGTTGTAGGCGCTGACATGTTACCACCACCACCCCCAAGTAGTCCACGACATACTCATGTAACTAGAGGTAAATAGTGAGGGCAGTTGCAGGTTGTTAAGGAATAAAACCTAGAGGCATTAGGAATTACTCATGGTATGATTTGTGAATTTTATACCTTAGTTGTATTACTGATAGGCACATGTTCTATCCATTCATTTATTACCACCTATCTTGTTTTATAATAAGAGATTATGATTGAGACCTTGGATTAACTCTTCTTCTTTGAGACTCCAACTGGAGATGACTCACCAATCAAAAACATGTACAAATACTGTTTCCCTGCTCATAGAAGTGAGATTTTATGATGGTATATCAATATAATAGTGATGAGGACTTATTAATTCATATTAGTTATGAACTGGTTATCTATATTCCATGCCCAATTTCACTATTTTAGGTGGAGGCTAAAATATGTCCATATTGATGGGACTAGGTATTTCTTTTTGGGTGAAACGGATTCCCAAGTAGCAAAATATAGACTCATTCATAGGATGGTAGAGTTTATTATGCATAATTGTTTATATCATGACCCATGGTACAATGGTTA
Organism: Viscum album; assembly: GCA_963277665.1. Lineage (NCBI taxonomy): Eukaryota > Viridiplantae > Streptophyta > Magnoliopsida > Santalales > Viscaceae > Viscum > Viscum album. The sequence continues at coordinate 1,506,131,848 of OY728146.1, read as the reverse complement.
TTATGAGTATCTCATTCCCCATAGTAGTGGTATAATGTGAGTCAATATTTCCTGAGTTCATTCTGGGATAACCTCCCTAATGAGATATATACTTTTCCATTAATCTAAAATAGAGGATAATCATGATATCTATGCTATCACATCAAATGGCTCTGGTTTAGCTTTGTGAGATGAGGGTGTAATTAGTGAACTTATAGAGGAAGCGATTCTTTTTATCTAATGTTCTATACTAGGAAGCCTTGGTTTTTTTTCCATAAAGGTGAGAGAGATTTTGAGGATAATTGTGGAATACTAAATCCTGAATTAGGAGACTATGAATAAACCTTATCCACTATCAAGAATCAGTGACCTCTTTGATCAGTTGAGAGGGGAATGGTGGTTCCCAAAGGCCGACCTTATCTCTAGATTTCAACAGTTGTGATTCAAGGGTGTGGATATACCAAATATAGAATTCAAATGTATCTATGGTCACTATGAGTACTTGGTGATGCCCTTGGGCGAGGATAAAACTGCAATAGTGTTCATGGTACTCATGAACTGGATATCATACCCCTGCTTAAACAACTTCGTGGAAGTCTTCATCGATGATATCCTTGTGTAATAAATATTTGAGGATGATAACCTCAGACACATGATGATGGTTCTGGATGTACACCGAGAACATCATCATCATGGGAAGATATCAAAGCTTTATTTTGTGATTCCAGATGTCATGTTTCTAAGACATGTTATCTCAATTGATGTTGTGGTACTGGAGGAATAAAATGGCGAGGAAGTGTTAGCTTCTAAGCCACCCAAGAGCCTGATGGAGGTGTAGATATTATTTGGGTTAGTGGGTTATTAATGGAGATTCATACTTAATTTCTCTAGGATATCACTTCCTAGGAAATCTTTGACCTAAAATGGGTATCCCTTCATGTTGAAAGATAGGTGACATCATGATTTTTAGGGGTTGAGGTAGAGATTGGCGAGCGATCCCATATTAAAATTACCATAGGAGGTTGTTGAGTTTGTAGTGTTCTATAATTCGTCAGGGATCGAACATGGTTATTTTTCTAATGTATAGGAAGGTGGTGATTACCTATTTTTCAAACTATTTGAGACCAAATGAGAAGAAATACAAAACCCAAAATCGTTAGTTAGTAGTGGTAGTCTCTCTACTAAAGATATGGCAACACTACATAATGAAAGAGTAGTTTATCATCTATTCTGACCACAAGAATATCATGTTTATCTTATCATATAATGATATAAACATGATATAGAGGTGATGGGTAGATTTCCCCAAATATTATGAATTCTAAATTTTCTATACTTATGGGAAGTGAAATGAGGTAGCTAGTTCTCTCAGAAGGTTATATTGTTTATAGTTGTTGAATGAGGTGTCAGAGCATCTGGCCTCAATATAGTTATCTTTTGTGGAAGGAGATGGATTAGATTACCTTTGCTTGATGTCTATTGACACTATACTTTTTATTTGATTTAGGGAGGAATGTCATGGGTATACTATGTGTGAGACCCTACTTACTCAAATATCCACTAGACATTCTCCTAGTTGATTTTTAAAAGCTAGGGAGAATTTCATTCTTTTTAATGGATGCATGATGGTACAAATGATATTGCAGGATGAAATTTCTAATTATTTTCAATTATATCCCTTGAAATTACATCCTTGTGTCTAAAATATAATCCATAACCTCTAATGTCTATTTTGGTGGCCAAAGATGAAAATGGGAGGTAGAGAGTTTTTATCTTGATGAATTACTTGTCAGAAAGTGATGGATGAGCTCCAAGTTCCAAAATTTTTTGCTCAAACCCTTGACAATCTATAATATATGTGTTATTTGATATCCCTCAAGTTTATTATGGGATTATGATGTGCATATAGGGAACAAAATTCTATTTTTTGGTCATATATTAACACACCAGGTCAGTCAACTTCCTAAATATTCAAGAGAATAGTTCAGTAGAGAGCTTGGGGCACCCCAACATCTAATAGAGAGTCCGACTCCATGGATTTTCATCAAAGATATTTTATTACTATGATTATCACTTCACATATAGGTTATATAAGTTATTTCAGGAGTCAAGTGGGACTCACATATGTCTGACCACAACATTTCACCCCTACACTAATGACCAGACTAAGCAGACAATTCAAGTTATTAAGGACATGTTTTCATCTTACATGATAGACTTTGTCCATAATGTGGAGGATCATCTATCACTAGTGGAGCATTTGTAAAAATGAAGCTACCATTATACCATCAGTATAACACAATTTTAGGCCTTGAATCGGTGACCTTGTTGGTAACCAATTTGTTTGAATGAACCAGGAGAGTCAACAATCATGGGCCTCGAGTTTTTGTAAGACACTATAGAGAAGGCGAATATCACATACAAGTGGATGGGAACTATAAAATTCCATTAGATATATTTTGTAAACAGTCTATAGAGGCCTTCCGAGTATGAAGAGGGAGACCATGTTTTTCATAGGTTTCACCTCGATGTGGGTTATAGATATTTCGTTGAATTGAATGCTATTTATAATATTGATTGGAACATTCTAGATACTATGTAGTGTTTGATAGTTGGTGTACATATTAACTCTATTTCCATAGTTATATATGGTACACTATGTATTCCACATGTCACAGGTGAGGAAGTACATGCATGACCCATCTCCTGTTTTCAAATTGGGTGATTTTTACATCGAGGATGGAGAACGATTTGATGAGTACCTTATAGAGATCGGGGATCAACCAGATAGGGACCATTATGGAAAATAAATTCTTTTACTGCACATCTGATGGGAGCATGGGAATCTTAAGAAGAGCACATGGGAGCTGTAGGTTCAGATTCCTGCTTTGTAAACACATCACATTGTGTAACCACTTATTATCACTTTTCATGACGTAAATCCCCACATTTGTGAGATATTTATATCTCAAATATTCAATTTATTATTTTAATATATTTTATACATTATTTTAAATACTAGGCACTATGGTGGAATGCGATTTCTAGGCCTGATGTTCCTGGAATAAATATTTGAAATATATAAAATATATTATGTAGCATGTGCATGCAGTTTTCTTGAAAATGTGATAACAAGTGGGGTCCACCACATTTTCTTCAGTGGAAACTCTTCTCACAAAAACTACACCCCTTTGATAGAAATCCCTCAAGAGGTGATACTTCCAGAGTATTTTCTTGGTCCGTTGAGGTGACCATGGTTCTTTTGCAAGAGCCACCACTGTAGTATTATCACAATACAATGTAATGGGATCTTTACTGCTAGGCACCACATCAAACACCTGGACAAAGTTCTGAATCTAGACGGATTCCTTGGAAGCATCATAATCTGTTATATACTCGGACTCCGCTGTATAACCGACGACAACTGGCTTCTTTGAACTCTTCCAGCTCACAGCTCCTCCATTGAGACATAAAACATATCCAGATTGCGACTTCAGATCATTCTGATCTGTCTGAAAACCTGCATCAGCATACACTCTGATGATAAGCTCCTCATCTCCTCCATACACCAGGAACATATCCTTAGTTCTTTTAGATAATTAAGGATAGTCTTAACAGCAGTCCAATGTTGTTCTCCTGGATCTGCTTGATATCTGACTACCATGATCTGTGCATAGGAAACATCAAGTCTGGTACATAACATGGCTTATATGATGGATCCTATAGCCGAAGTGTATGGGATCTTACTCATCCTATCTTTCTCCTGTTGTGTCTGGGGACACATTTTCTTAGAAAGATGTAATCCATGTGACACTAGAACCAATCTCCTCTTGGATTTTCCATACTAAATCTCTTTAGTATCTGGTCAATGTAGGTACCCTGACATAGTCCAAAAAGCCTCTTGGATCTATCATGAATTATCTTTATCCCTAGAATGTAGGCTACTTATCCTAAGTCCTTTATGGAGAAACACTTGTTCAACCATTACTTAACTGACTGTAAGGATGGTATGTCATTTCCAATAAGTAATATGTCTTCAATATATACAACTAGGATGACGACCACATTCCCATTAAACCGCTTATAAACACATGGCTCACATTAATTCTTAATGAATCCAATTTCCTTTTTGGATTCATAAAATCAAATGTTCCATGACCTGGATGCTTTCTTTAATCCATAAATGGATGTTTGCAACTTGAAAACCCATTTGGCTTCACCTGGTGTCACAAACCCTTCTGGTTTTATCATATAGGCATCTTCCTAAAGGTTCCCGTTAAGAAATGATATTTTGACAACCATTTTCCAAATCACATAGTCATGGTAAGTTGCTATGGCAAGTATTATTCTTATGGATTTAAGCATGGAAACTAGCGAGATGGTTTCATCATAGTCAATTCCTTGACACTGCCTGAATCCTTTAGCCACTATCCTTGCTTTATAGGTGCTAAGATGACCTTCTATGTCCAGCTTTATTTTGAAAACCCATTTGCATCCAACAGGCTTTACATCAACTGGCTCATCGACCAGAACACAAACTTGGTTCTGATACATGGAATCCATCTCAGAATTCATAGTTTCTAGCCATATTGTATCTTCTGAGCTTTCTACTACTTCCTTGTAGAATAGAGGTTCATCATTTTCCAACAATAATGATTCTCCATCCTCGGTGACTAGGAAACCAAATCTCTCTGGTTCCCTTACATCTCTTGAGTTCATACGTAGTACTTGTGTTTCTGGAAACTCTTCCACGGGGACATGTGGAACTTGTTCTTGTACCAACTCTTGTGTATCTTGAGCATCAACATCATCGAATTCAATCTTGCTCCCACTATCCTTCTTGAGGATGTGCTCCCTCTCATGAAAGAGGGCTTGTCTAGTGAAAATCACTTTCTTGTCTTGAGGGTTATATAGGTAATATCCTTTCGTTTCCTTATGATATCCTATAATGATACACTTCGTGCCCAGGGCTGCTAGTTTGTTGCCTGAGAATGCCTTAACAAAAGCCTCGCATCCCCATACACGTGTATGCAAAAAAATGGGTTTCTTTCCATTCCACAACTCGGAGGGAATTCCATTTGCCGCCTTAGTTGGTACTCGGTTTAATGTGTATGTTGTAGTTTGTAATGCATATCCCCAAAAGGATAATGGAAGATCTGCATGACTCATCCTTGACCTCACCATGTCTAGCAAGGTGTGATTCCTCCTTTCACTAACACCATTCCACTGTGGTGTATAAGGAGGTGTGAGCAGAGATAGAATCCCAGACTCTCGTAGATGATTGATGAACTCCGGGTTCAGATATTCTCCACCTCGATCCGATCAAAGCTTCTTTGTCTTCTTACCATGCTGATTCTCTACTTCATTCTTGAATTCCATAAATTTCTCTAAGGCTTCTGACTTATAACTCATTATGTATACAAATCAATATCATTTCAAATCATCAATAAAAGTAATGAAGTTAGAATATCCACCTCTAACTTCTACTGTAAATGGTCCACATACATCTGTGTGTGCCAATCCTAGAAGCTTTGTGGCCCGTTCACCCTATCCACCAAATGGAAGCTTGCTCATTTTACCTTGTAAACAAGCATGAAATCGATCAATTTGTTTTATCTCAGTAGAGTCTAAATAAACATCTTGAAAGAGATTTTTCATGCTCTTCTCGTTTACATGAACAAGGCGGTGATTCCAAAACTGGGTGATGTACTAGTCATGTGTGTTTATTTCGTTATCAATTTCGAACACTTGGTTTTTATAATTTCATACATAAAAACCATTATTCAAATGTGCCATACCAGAACATACGTTGTTCTTATAAAAGAGAACCCTTATTTCCAAACATGAAAACAAATCCATCCATATCCAAACAAGATACAGAAATTATGTTCTTGGTAACACTAGGCACAAAATAACAGTTATGGAAAACCAAAATCATCCTAGTTGGAAATGAGAGGTGGTAGTCTCCAATAGCCAACACAGCCAGCCTTGCGCTGTTGGCAGCTCGAAGATCCACCTATCCTCTGGCGATCATTCTAAATCTACTTGGTTCCTGCATTTGAATACAAATGTGAGCCCCACAAGATGTATCTAATACCTAATGTGTAGAAATAGAAAGATTTCACTCGATAACAAACACACATTTAGCATCCCCACACTTCTGGGTGCAGTTCCTCTTCCAGTGGCCCTACTTGCCACATGAAAAACACACTGCCTCCTGTTCCTTGCCCTGCCTCTGGATCTTCCCCTTATTGGAGGGACGATGCTCGGGGGCCTCATACCATTTATAAGTCTTTTCCCCATTTTCCTTGTCCTTCAATTTCTTTTTCACCATTTGGAAGGTGGGTTTTTCATGCCTCGTGTCTTTATCTACCTGGAGAATCAAGGTCAGAAGCTCCAATAGACTCTTCTCATTGCTGCTCATATTATAGTTGACAATGAAGCTAGAGAAGGTCTTGGGCATTGATGATAGGATGAGATCTGTACGCAACTCATCCATGAATTTATTCCCTAAGATGTCCAGGCATTCAATGTATCCAATAAGCTTGACTACATGAGACCCAGCTGGCGCAGACTCTCCAAGATTCTTGGTGAACAAGGCATTAGAGATTTCATACCTCTCCTGTCTCACCTTCTCTTGGTAGAGATCCTTAAGGTGAGACATCATGCTATACACGTCCATGTTTTCATGTTGCTTTATGAGCTAATTAGACATGACCGATAGCATAAAATACTGGACATCTGTGGCATCATCCATGTGGTTCATATAGAGAGACAATTCCTCGTCACTGGCCTCTTTCCCAGGCACAACTCGAATAGGCTCCTCCAGCACATACAATTTCCTTTCTTGTCTAAGGACGACGCGTAAACGCCTCTGCCACTCATGGAAATTGGTGCCGGTGGGAAGGTTTTCATTCTCGAGGATGGTTCGCAATGATATGTTTGACATCATTTTGTTGTCGTTCCTACAAATTAAGATGATCAAAGGTTTAGTACTTTATTACAAAAATTGAGACAAATAAATAAATTTATACTTATTAGTCTCCCACTATTTTATCAAAATGCAATATCCCTCACCATTGACTTCAGAATATTCCGTTTCCTGAATATTCTTGTAGAAAGGATCCATATTTCCCTTCGCATTACCTCAACTAGAGTTGGTCATTCAACTTTAAGGGTTTTAGGTAGGCATTACAAATTCCAACTGCATTAACTCGTAGCTCCTTGATCCGCTGAGTGGACTCCACGATCCTGAAATCCTTTTATTTTGGATTTCCTCAACCTTTGCCTCTTGGTCACACCAAGTCCTGCTGTGGCAGTCAACCCTTGAGGCGAACCAAGTCAATTCAAACAAAAACCTTGAATTATAATTCCCCGATAATTGAAAGCACCCCGACTAGGGTTGGTCAAGCACTTTGAACTATGGTTCGATGCTAACCAAGGTTATGGAAGGCTATACCGACTTAATATTTATTTTGAGGGATTTTATCCTTATATGTGAATTTCCATTTTATTATCTTTATATTACATGATTTTTAATATTATGTAGGATATAATTAAGTTATTAACCATGTCTAAGATAATTTTTACGTATAACCCGGTTTTTATTTTAGTTCCATCTTGCATGCTTGTTATATTCATTAATTGTGTGATCGTGACAACACACCCACAATAAATAAACCATGAAAATAACAAGAATAAAATAAATGATATGATCATGAGCTTGTTCTATTGGTTAGTTTATCTAGAAGTTGATAAAAAAACCCAAGACCTAGGGGTGAAACACCTGGAACCTTGCGGGTTCGTGTTTACATCTTTCCACCTGTCAACCTTTGTATCTCCTTGGATTGGTGTCACCTCGGCTCGTGACTTGATCCGCCTCTACTAGCTTGGGAGCTCCATCCATTACATATGCATTTATCTCACACACAAGTGATGGGTAAAAAGGGGTGTTTACATAATAGAATCCTTGGGCACGTGTGCCCTACATATTAATGTGGATATGGCTCATAGGCCAAAAAATTTAATTTAATTAAAAAAATTGAAATAAACCATTCACATACAAAGGTCTCGGTCTAGCTCATGATCATCCACACAAGCAATGATATTTATGCATAAATAAAACTAGCTTTAAATTCTTTAATCGTTCTAATTTAAGATAAATCACACTCGAATTAATTAATTATCTTTAATTAATCAATCCTTTAATCTTAAACCATTTTCTGAACATCCTTGAGATTCCCATCCATCATAATTTTAATCAAATAAATTCATTTAAAATTTTCATTGTACGTAACTTGTACCTTGGAGGCAACCCGGTGAGTTCCCTTTCATTACGCAAATGTTAAATTAAACACACATATATAAAACACCTATCATGTATTGTGCCTAAGCTTTACGCCTCCACTATGGTACACGTCTCAAGGGTTTGTATAATATAATAATTAAATTTTAATAAATCTTCATAATTTGGGTGAGTACACAATGTGTAGTTCCGACTACAAAATGTGTACGTTTCATCACCATCCATCCGAAGTGCACGCCTGGGGACATGGCGTGTAAATCTACATCGGAAATTTTCAGAGTACATGACATGTTCTTTTGGGCACACGCCGTGTAGTTTCCGTGTTACACGGTTTCCAGCTAGGCAAGTCGTGTATGAGTTACACGGCCCAACCCGAACCTGAAGGGACTACACGCCGTGTTTAGTTGGACCACATGGCGTGTAATCCGGAAACCATGTGCCACCTGTTTTGGTCAACACACGGTGTCATAAATGATCTCAATACACGGCCCGATTTTGCGAATCGATAAATGCATTGAACCTTGACTACACGGTGTGTACTTCCGAATACACGTCGTGTATTCTAGTGTTGTATGCCCAGAAACGTTTGGATCCTCTGGATGAGTTCCTCTATTTTATTTTAATCAAAATTAATAGTAAAACTCGTTTCTTTGAGGTGAACAAGAAACGAGAGAGGAGGAACATATCTCGATATTCATATTTCAAGAACGATTAAACATGAATTGGAATAACTAAATTATTAAATGCGTAAATCACCAATGAAAAAATAAATAATTATAATCAACTATATAACCTCCCTCTGATACCACTTGAAGTTTCCGGGCGCAGCGGAAGAGCGTTGGTGGGTTTTCCCAACTTTAATTTTAGCGTTAAACGTCGTTCAATCTGAGATCCGTCACGATATAAAACACTGGATCTTCAGAATACAACAAAGAACAAAAAAGAAAAGAAGTTTCATGGAACCCTTGAGATAGGATCTTCATATGTTGGTTATAATTAATTTAATTAATTCATAATAATTACGTCGATTGAATTCTTTCTTCGTTGGTGTCTCCAGTCATGATCATGAGATCTATCATTGCGTCAAAGAATCCAAGTGTAGGATTCCTCTAACGGTGATCCACACATGTTCCACGTATCTCTGGACATCGCCGAAGGGAACTCCGGGTGCTAGCGCAGAAGATCCTTCACTTGTGATGCCCGTCTTCGATCACCTTGATCTGGTGGAGGATCTTTCTTTCGTAAGTTGAAAGCGTTCTTGGTGGAGAGGGAATTCTATCCTTGCTTGAGAGTATTTCCAGTCCATTGTGCACAACTAAAAAATGGCTAACCCATTTGAGAATAATGTAATTAGGATTTATAATATCTAGAATAATAAAATAAATTAATTTCTCACAAGCATTTAATCATTTCATTTTATTCTTAGTAATGCCCCATGTCTTAATAATGAGAGTTGTCCATCATTATTACTTGACATGCGTCCAACGTATTACATTTAATATAATTTAATTAAATAAACATTATTTTCTCACGAATCCCGAAAAATAAACTACACAACGTGTATATATAAATATACATGGTGAATACTTTTATTTTTCAGTTTTATTTATTTTTCTCCACCATATTTACTAGACCTTGAGTAATGGCTATTTCTTTATTAAATAAATGTAACTGCATTACTAGCTATTAAATATATATTATTTCGCCCACAATATATTCTCTCGAATGACTAGTGTCGAAATAAATGCGATCATACATCCTTGAATAATTATTAAACAAAAATCGGGAATAATCTTTATTCAACTTGTTAAATTAATATTTAACTGAGATACATGGAAAAACATAGTGTGTGGCCCTCTAGGCCTTTTTGTCAGTGGAATTAGGTGGAGCCTATCCAAAGTCCAAGGTAAGCATCTAGAAACATGCCAAGGAACCCATAGAGAAAGAAGTTAACGCTGCATTGACGTTTCACCTCCTACGAATGCTTATCATGTAATATAATCCCTTTGTCTCAATATCTCTAATCAAGCGGGTTTCATTCTAGTGCCATCAACCCATGTGCTCGATTATTCTTTCTTTGACTTCCCGGAATTGAACTCGCCCATACCTTACCATGGCCATGGATTTATTTAGGATATATCAATTCCATCAAATGGAATGAGATATCTACTTTCATTATGGAACAGAAGGGACAAATCCTTTCTCACATTATCTATTAATGCGGTATTACTTGTGACTCACCCAAGGTATCCTACCTCGCTGCGAACAGTATGTCATCACAGTTGTTTCCAATACATCTAATTTTGTGAGTTGCAATACCCATTAATAATAATCATAAAGTCTATGGACCAATACACACATCCGCAGATAGGAACATCCAATGAAACTATGAAATGTGGATTTCCTACTGGAGGGTCTCGTTCTCATTATATCCTCTTGGAAATTAACAAAGGATCTCACCATGAGAATGTGCCTCAATGTTTTATGAGTCCTCACCCCTAATGTATTGTATTATTTGTGTCTCTCAAATAACATCATTCAGCCATAGAACATATATTCAAGAATAGTGTTATGGATCTTCCGGGTTCTCATCATAGCAGGGATCCGCTATGACCCATTAATGCAACAGCTGTCCTTAGGACATTATCACATGCATTGTCACGTAAAATAAAACTCAAGATGTGATAAGTAATTTTTTAATGAATAAATTACAAAGAAGTTGGTTCTAGGCCACCAACTCCAACAGACTGCCACGTGGACTAGAGGCAACTGCTAACAACCTTTAACCTACTAGCTCTCACATGATATTCATTCTTGTGCTGAGATAGGCCTTTAGTCATGGGGTCTGCCACGTTCTCTTCCGTTGACACTCTGCTCATAGCAACTTCACCCCTCTAATAGAAATCCCTCAAGAGGTGATACTTCCGGAGTATGTGATTTGTCCGTTGATGTGACCTTTGTTCTTTTTCCAGAGCCACTGCTGCAGTATTATCACTATACAATGTAATGTGATCATTACTGTTAGGCACCACATCATGCTCCTGGACAATGTTCTGAATCCAGAAATATTCCTTGGCTGCATTAGAAGCTGCTATATACTCAGACTCCGCTATAGAATTAGCGACAACTGGCTGGTTTGAACTCTTCAAGCTCACAACTCTTCCATTGAGACAGAAAACATATCCAGATTGTGACTTCAGATCATTATGATCTATCTGAAAACCAGCATCTGCATACCGTTTGAGTACAAGCTCCTCGTCTCCTCCATACACTAGGAACATATCCTTAGTTCTTCTTAGATACTTAAGGATAGTCTTAACAGCTGTCCAATGTTGTTCTCATCGATCTTCTTGATATATTCCTACCACGCTCAGTGCATAGGCAACATCAAGTCTGGTACATAACATGGCATACATGATGGATCCTATAGCTGAAGCATATGGGATATTACTCATCCTATCTTTCTCTTGTTGTGTCTGGGGACACAGTTTCATAGAAATATGTAAGCCATGTGACACTGGAACCAATCCCCTATTGGATTTTTCCATACTAAATATCATTAGTATCTGGTCAATGTATGTACCCTGACTTTGTCCAAACAGCCTCTTGGATCTATCACAAATGATCTTGATCCCTAAAATTTAGGATGCTTCTCCTATGTCCTTCATGGAGAAACACTTGTTCAACAATTCCTTATCTGACTGTAAGGTTGGTACATCGTTTCCAACAAGAAATATGTCATTAATATATACCACTAGGATGAAGACCACATTCCCATTAAACCGATTATAAACACATTGCTCACATTTGTTCTTAATGAAACCAAATTCATTTATGGCTTCATCAAATCGAATGTTCCATGATCTGGATGCTTGCTTCAATCCATAAATGGATTTCCACAACTTCCAAACCCGTTTGGCTTCACCTGGTGTCACAAACCCTTCTGGTTGTGTTATATAGACATCATCCTGATGGTTCCCGTTAAGGAAGGCTGTTTTGACATCCATTTTCCAAATCTCATAGTCATGATAAGATGCTATGGAAAGTCTTATTCTTATGAATTTAAACAAGGAAAATGGCAAGAGGTTTCATAATAGTCAATTCCATGACGTTGTATGAATCATGTAGCCACTAGCCTTACTTTAAAGGTGCTAACATGACCATCTATGTCCAGCTTTCTTTTGAATAACCATTTGAATCCAACATGCTTTACATCAACTGGCTCATCGACCAAAACCCAAACTTGGTTCTGATACATGGAATCCATCATAGAATTCATAGCTTCTAGACATTTTGCAACTTCTGAGATTTCTACTACTTCCTTGTAGGAGAGAGGTTCATCATTGTCCAACAATAATGATTCTCCATCCTCGGTGACTAGGAAACCAAATCTCCCTGGTTCCCATACCTTTCTTGAGCTCCTACGCAGTACTTGTGTTTCTGGAACCTCTTCCATGGGGACCTGTGGAACTTGTTCCTATACCAACTTCTATATATCTTGAGCATCAACTTTTTCGAAGTCAATCTTGCTCCCACTATCCTTCTTGAGGATGTGCACCCTCTAATGAAAGACGGATTGTATGGCGATAGTCACTTTCTTGTCTTGAGGGTTATATAGGTAATATCCTTCTGTTTCCTTAGGATATCCTATAAAGATACACATCGTGCCCTAGGGTGCTAGTTTGTTACCGGATAAGGCCTTAACAAATGCCTCGCATCCCCCTACATGTGTATGCAACAAAATGGGTTTCTCTCCATTCCATAACTCGGAGGGAATTCCATTTTTGCCTTAGTTGGTACTCGGTTTAATGTGTATGTTTCAGTTTGTAATGCATATCCCCAAAAGGATAATTTAAGATCTGTATGACTCATCATCGACCTCACCATGTTTAACAAGGTGTGATTCCTCCTTTCACTAACACCATTCCACTATGGTGTATAAGGAGGAGTGAGCTGAGATAGAATCCCAAACTCCCGTAGAAGATCGATGAACTCATGGTTCAGATATTTTCCACCTCGATCCGATCGAAGCTTCTTTATCTTCTTACCAAGATGATTCTCTAATTCATTCTTTAATTCCTTAAATTTCTATAAGGATTCTGACTTATACCTCATTATGTAGACAAATCCATATCTACTCAAATCATCAGTAAAAGTAATGATGTAAGAATATCCACCTTTAGCTTCTACTGGAAATGGTCCACATACATCAGTGTGTACCAATCCTATAAGCTCTATGGACCTTTCATCCTGTCCCCCAAAAGGAGGCTTGGTCATTTTACCTTGTAAACAAGAGTGACATCTATCAAGTGGTTTTAGCTCAGTAGAGTCTATATATCCATCTTGACAGAGCTTTGTCAACCGCTTCTCGTTTACATGGCTAAGGCGGTGATTCCACAACTGGGTGATGTGTGAGTCCTGTGAGTTTGTTTTGTTATCGATTTCCAACACTTGTTTTTGTAATTTAATACATACAACCCATTATTCAAATGTTCCATACCGTAACATACATTGTTCATATAAAAGAGACAACCTTTATTTCTGAACATGAAAAAAATGCATCCATATCCAAATAAGATACAGAAATTATGTTCTTGGTAACACTAGGCACAAAATAACAGTTATGTAAAACCAAAATCATCCCAGTTGGCAATGAGAGGTGGAAGTCGCCAATAGCCAACACAGCCAGCCTTGCGCCATTGGCAGCTCGAAGATCCTCCTCTCCTCTGGTGATCTTTCAAAATCTACTTGTTTCCTTCATTTGAATACAGAAGTCATCCCCACAAGCTGTATCTAATACCCAATGTGTAGAAATTTAATGATTTCACTCGATAACAAATGCACCTTTAGCATCCCCTCTCTTCTGGGTGCAGTTCCTCTTCCAGTGGCCCTGCTTTCCACATGAAAAACACACTGCCTCCCGTTCCTTTCCCTACCTCTATATCTTCCCCTTCTTGGAGGGACGGTGCTCGGGGGCTTTAGACCATTTATAAGTCTTTGGCCCCTTTCCCTTGTCCTTCCTTTTCTTTTTCACCATAAAGACCGCAGGTTTGTCATGCCCCATGTCCTTGTCTACCTATCGAATCAAGGTCAGAATCTCCAACAGACTCTTATCAATGCCACTCATATTATAGTTGACAATGATGCAAGAGAATGTCTTGGGAAGTGATGATAGGATCAGATCTATACGCAAATCATCCGGGAGTTTAATCCCTAAGATGTTAGGAATTTCATGTAGCCAATAAGCTTGACTACATGAGGCCCAGTTGGCACAGACCCTCCATGGTTCGTGGTGAACAAGGCATTAGAGATCTCATACCTCTCCTGTCTCACCTTCTCTTTGTAGAGATCCTTAAGGTGAGACATCATGCTATATGCGTCCATGTTTTCATTTTGTTTGAAGAGATCATTAGACATGGCCGATAGCATGAAACACTCAACATCTGTGGCATCATCCATGTGTTTCATATAGAGAGACAATTCCTCATCACTGGCCTCTTTCCCAGGCGCAACTGGAAGAGGCTCTTCCAGCACATACAATTTCCTTTCGTGGCGAAGGATGACGCATAAACGCCTCTTCCACTATTGGAAATTGGTGTCGGTGATAAGGTTTTCCTTCTTGAGTATGGTGCTCAATGATATGTTTGATGTCATTTTCTTCATTTCTAAAAATTAAGATGAGAAAAGGTTTAGTACTTTATTACAAAAATTGAGACAAATAAATAAATTAATACGTATTGGTCTCCCACTATTTTATCGAAATCCAATATCCCTCACCATTGACTTCGGAATATTCCATTGCCTGAATATTCTAGTGGCAAGGATCCATATTGCCCTTCGCATTACCCCAACTAGGGTTGGTCAAGAAACATGATGGGTTTTAGGTAGGCATTCCAAATTCCAACTGCACTAACTTGCATCACATTGATCCACTGAGTGGACTCCCCAATCCTGAAATCCTTTTATTTTGGATTTCCTCAACCTTTTCCTCTTGGTCACACCAAGTCCTGCTATGGCAGTGAACCCTTGATGCGAACCAAATCAGCTCAACCCAAAACCATGAATTAGAATTCCTCGATAATTGAAAGCACCCCAACTAGGGTTGGTCAAGCACTTTAAACTATGGTTCAATTCTAACCAAGATTATGGAAGGCTCTACCGACATAATATTTCATTTGAGGGATTTTATCCTTATACGTAAATTGCCATTTTATTATCTTTGATTACATGCTTGTTAATATTAAGTGGGATATACTTAAGTGATTAACCATGTATAAGATAATATTTACGTATAAACCGGTTTTTATTATAGTTCCAACTTTCGTACATGTTATATTTATTAATTGTGTGATCATGACAACACATCCACAATAAATAAACCATGAAACTGAAAGAAATAAAATAAATGGTATGATCATGAGCATGTTCTATTGGATAGTTTATCTAGCGGTTGATAAACTATCCCAATACCTAGGGGAGAATCACCTTTAACCTTGCGGGCTCGTGTTTACAGCTTTCCACCTATCCACCTTTATATATCCTTGGTTTGGTTTCACCTCGGCTCCTGACTTGAGCCGCCTCCACTAGCTTGGGAGCTCCATCCATTACATATTCATTTATCTCACACACAGGTGAGGGTTAAAAAGGGGTTTTTACATAAAATAATCCTTGGGCACGCATGCCCTATATATTAATGAGGAGATGGTTCGCAGGCCAAAAAATTTAATTTAAATAAATAAATTAAACAAAACCATTCACATACAAAGGTCTCGGTCTAGCTTATGATAATCCACACATGAAACGATATTTACGCATATATAAAACTATCATTCAATTCTTTAATCATTCTTGTTTAAGATAAATCACACTTGAATTATTTAATTATCTTTAATTAATCAAAACTTTATCTTAAACCCTTTTCTGAACTTCCTTGAGATTCTCATCCATCATAATTTTAAACAAATAAATTCATTTAAAATTATACTTCTACGTAACTTGTACCTTGGAGGCAACCCGATGAGTTCCCTTTCATTACGCAGATGTTAAATTAAACACACATATATACAACACCTATACAGTGTTGTGCCTCATCTTTACGCCTTCAATATGGTACACGTCTCAATGGTTTGTATAATATAATAATTAAATTTTAATAAATCTGGGTAATTTGGGTGAGTACAAGGCGTGTAGTCCCGACTACACGGTGTGTACTTTTCTTCACCGTCCATCTGAACTACACGCCCTAGGACATGGTGTGTAAAGGTACTTCGGAAATTTTTGGAGTTCACGACGTGTTCTTTTGGAAACACGCCGTGTAGTTTCCGCGTTACTCATTTTTCAGCTGGGCAAGTCGTGTACGGGGTACATGGCCCAACTTGAACCTGAAGGGACTACACACCCAGTTCAATTAGACCACATAGTGTGTAATCCGGAAACCATGTGCCATCTGTTTCTGGTCAACAAACGGTTTCATAAATGACCTCAATACACAGCCTGATTTGGCGGATCCGTCAATGCATTGAACCTAGATTGCACAACGTGTACATCCGAATACATGTCGTGTATTCTAGTGTTGTACGACCAGAAATGTTTGGTTCCTATAGATGAGTTCCTCAATTTTAATCAAAATAAAAATAAAAATTCATTTCTGTGAGGTGAAAGAGAAACGAGGGAGGAGGAACGGATCTCGATATTCTGATTTCCAGAATGATTAAACATGAATTTAAATAACTAAATTATTAAATGCGTAAATCACCAACGAAAAATTAAATAATTATAATAAATGATATGACCGCTCTGATACCACTTGAAGGATTCGGGCACAGTGGAAGTGCGTTGGTGGGTTTTCCCAACTTTAATTTTAGCGTTAAACGACGTTCAATCCGAGATCTGTCATGATATAAAACGCCAGATATACAGAATAGGACGAAGAACGAAAAAGAAAAGTAGAGTCTCAGAACACTTGAGATAGGATCTTCATATATTTGTTATAATTAATTTAATTAATTCATAAGAATTACCTCGATGGAATTATTTCTTCTTTGGTGTCTCCGGTCACGATCATGTGATCCATCGTTGCGTCGGAGAATCCAAGTGTAGGATTCCTCTAGTGGTGATCCACACATGTGCCACATATCCCTGGATGTCGCTGAAGAAAACTCCTGGTGCTAGCGCGGAATATCATTCGCTTGCGATGTCCGTCTTCAATCTCCTTGATCCGGTGGAGGATCTTTCTTTCGTAACATGAAATCGTTCTTGGTGGAGAGGTATTTCTCTCTTGTCTTGAGATTATTTCCAATTCATTGTGCACAACCAAAAAATGGCTAACCCCTTTGAGAATAATGTAATTTGGATTTATAATACCTAGAATAATAAAAAAAAATTTCTCATAAGCATTTAATCATTTCATTTAATTCTTTGTAATACCCCATGTATTAATAATGACAGTTTTCCATCATTATTACTTAACATGTGTCCAATGTATTAAATTTAATATAATTTAATTAAATAAACAATATTTTCTCACGAATCCCAAAAAATAAACTACACGGTGTGTATATATAAATATACAAGGTGTGTACTTTTATTATTCAGTTTTATTTAGTTTCCTCGACCATATTTATTAGACCATGAGTAATGGCTATTTATATCTTAAATAAATGTAACTTCATTACATGCTTATAAATATATATTATTTCTCCCACAATATATTATTTCGAAAAACTTGTGTCGAAATAAATGTGACCAGACATCCTTGAATAATTATTAAACAAAATTCGGGAATAATCTTAATTCAACTTGTTAAATTAATATTTAACTGAGATACATGGACACACTTAGTGTGTGACCCTCTAGGCCTTTTTCTCAGTGGCATTAGGTGGAGCCTGCCCAAATACCAAGGTTAGCTTCTAGCAACACGCCAAGGCACCCATAGAGAAAGATGTTAACGCCGCAATGATGTGTCACCTCCTACGAAAACTTGCCGTGTAATATAATCCATTTGTCTCGATATCTCTAATCAAGTGGGTTTCATGCTAGTGCCATCAACCCATGTGCTCGATTATTCATTCATTGACTTCCCAGAATTGAACTCGCCCATACCTTACCATGGAAATGGATTTATTTATTCTATATCAAATCAATAAAAGGGCATGAGATATATACTTCGGTTATGGAACATAAGGGACAAATCCTTTCTCGCATTATCTATTAATTCTGTATTACTCGCGACGCACCCAACGTATCCTACCTCGCTGCAAACTATGTGTCATCATAGTTTTCTTCAAAACATCTAAGTGCGCGAGTTGTAATACCCATTAATAATAATCTTAAATTCTAAGGAACAACACACACGTCCACATATATGACATCCATTGACACTATGAAATGTGGATTTCCTACTGTCAGGTCTCGTTCTCATAATATTCTCCTAGATATTACCAAGGGCGCACACCATGAGAATGTGCATCAAAGTTTTATGAGTCCTCAACCCTAATGGCATGTATTATTTTTGTCGCTCAAATAACATCATCCGTCCATAGAATATATATTCAAGAATAGTTTTATGGCACTTTTTGGTTCTCATCATAGCTGGGATCTGCTATGACCCATTAATGAAATAGCTTTCCTTAGGACAATATCACATGCATTGTCACACAGAAGAACAATCAAGATGTGATAAGGCATTTATTAATTAATAATGTACAACGTAGTTGGTTCTAGGCCACCAACTCCAATAGACTCCCACTTAGACTAGAGCCAACTGCTAACAACCTTTAACCCGCTAGCTCTCACATGATATTCATGCTTCTGCTGAGATAGGCCTTTAGTCATGTGGTCTGCCACATTCTCTTTTGTGGAAACTCTGCTCACAGCAACTTCACCCCTCTGATAGAAATCCATCAAGAGGTGATACTTCCAGAGTATGTGCTTTTTCCATTGATGTGACCTTGGTTCTTTTGAAAGAGCCACCACTGCAGTATTATCACAATAAAATGTAATGGGATCTTTACTACTAGGCACCACATCAAGCTCCTGCACAATGATTGGAATCCAGACGGCTTCCTTGGCTGCATCAGAAGCCGCGATATACTTGGACTCCACTGTAGAATCTGCGAAAACTAGCTGCTTTGAACCCTTCCATCTCATAGCTCCTCCATTGAGACAGGAAAAATATACAGATTGTGACATTAGATCATTATGATCTGTCTGAAAAACAACATCATCATACCCTATGATGACAAGCTCCTCGTCTCCTCCACACACTAGAAACATATCCTTAGTTCTTCTCAGATACATAAGGATTGTCTTAACAGAAGTCCAATGTTGTTCTCCTGGATCTGCTTGATTTCTTCCTACCATGCTCAGTGCATAGGCAACATCATGTCTGGTACATAACATGGCATACATGATGGATCCTATAGTCGAAGTATATGTGATCTTACTCATCCGATCTTTCTCCTATTGTGTCTGGGGAAACATTTTCTTAGAAAGATGTAATCCATGTGACATTGGAACCAATCCCCTCTTGGATATTTCCATAATAAATCTCTTTAGTATCTTGTCAATGTTTGTACCCTGACTTAGTCCAAGTAGCCTCTTGGATCTATCACGAATAATCTTGATCCCTAGAATGTAGGATGCTTCTCCTAAGTCCTTCATGGAGAAACACTTGTTCAACCAGTCCATAACTGACTGTAAGGTTGGTACGTCATTTTCAATAAGAAATATTTCATAGACATATACCACTAGGATGATGACCTCATTCCCATTAAACCACTTATAAAAACATGGATCACATTCGTTTTTAATGAAACCAAATTCCTTTATGGATTCATCAAATCGAATGTTCCATGACCTGTATGCTTTCTTTAATCTATAAATGGATTTTTGAAACTTGCAAACCTGTTTGGCTTCACCTGGTGTCACAAACCCTTCTAGTAGTGTCATATTGACATCATCCGGAAGGTTACCGTTAAGGGATGTTGTTTTGATATCCATTTTCCAAATCTCATAGTCATGGTAAGCTGCTCTGGCAAGTATTATTCTTATGGATTTAAACATGGAAACTGGCGATAAGGTTTCATCATAGTCAATTCCTTGATGCTGTCTGAATCCTTTAGCCACTAGCCTTGCTTTTTAGGTGCTAACATGACCTTCCATGTCCAGCTTTCTTTTGAATACCCATTTGCATCCAATAGGATTTACATCAACTGGCTCATCGACCAGAACCCATACTTGGTTCTGATACATGGAATCCATCTCATAATTCATAACTTCTAGCCATCTTGTAGCTTTTTAGATTTCTACTTCTTCCTCGTAGGAGAGAGGTTTATCATTTTCCAACAATAATGATTCTCCATCCTCGGTGACTAGGAAACCAAATCTCTCTAGTTCCCTTACCTCTCTTGAGCTCCTACGCAGTACTTGTGTTTCTGGAACCTCCTCCATGGGGACTTGTGGAACTTGTTCCTATACCAACTCTTGTGTATCTTGAGCATCAACTTCATCGAAGTCAATCTTGCTCTCACTATCCATCTTGAGGATGTGCCCCATCTCAAGAAAGGCGGCTTGTCTGGGGATAGTCACTTTCTTGTCTTGAGTGTTATATAGGTAATATCATTTCATTTCCTTAGTATATCCTATAAAGATACACTTTGTGCCCCTGGGTGCTAGTTTTTTGCCTGAGAAGACCTTAACAAACGCCTCGCATCCCCATACACGTGTATGCGACAAAATGGGTTTCTTTCAATTCCATAACTCGGAGGGAATTCCATTTTCCACCTTAGTTGGTACTCAGTTTAATGTGTATGCTGCAGTTTGTAATGCATTTCCCCAAAAGGATAATAGAAGATCCACATGACTCATCATCAACCTCACCATGACTAACAAGGTGCGATTCCTCCTTTCACTAATACCATTCCACTATGGTGTACAAGGAGGAGTGAGTTGAGATAGAATCCCATACTCATGTAGAAGATCAATGAACTCCTGGTTCAGATATTCTCCACCTCGATCTGATCAAAGCTTCTTTATCTTCTTACCAAGCTGATTCTCTACTTTATTCTTGAATTCCTTAAATTTCTCTAGGGCTTCTGACTTATACCTCATTAAGTAGACATATCCATATCAACTCAAATCATCAGTAAAAGTAATGAAGTAAGAATATACACCTCTAGATTCTACTGGAAATGGTCCACATACATCCGTGTGTACCAATCCTAGATTATCTATGGCCCATTCACCCTGTCTACAAAAAGGCATCTTGGACATTTTACCTTGTAAACAAGAGTGACATCTATCAAGTGGTTTTAGCTCAGTAGAGTCTAAATGGCCATCTTGACAGAGCTTTGTCAAGTTCTTCTCATTTACATGACCAAGGCGGTGATGCCACAACTGGGTGATGTATGAGTCATGTGAGTTTTTTTGGTTATCGATTGACAACACATGGTTTTAGTAATTTAATACATACAAACCATTATTCAAATGTGCCATACCATAACACACATTGTTCTTATAAAAGAGAGAACCCTTATTTCCGAACATGAAAAAAAATCCATCCATATCCAAACAAGATACAAAAATTATGTTCTTGTCAACACTAAGCACAAAATAATAGTTATGTAAAACCAAAATCATCCCAGTTTCCAATGAGAGGTGGTAGTCACCAATAGCCAATGCAGCCAGCCTTGCGCCATTGGCAGCACGAAGATCCAACTCTACTCTGGAGATCTTTCTAAATCTACTTGGTTCCTACCTTTGAATACAGATGTGATCCCCACAAGCTGTATCTAATACCGAATGCGTAGAAATAGAAAGATTGTACTCGATAGCAAATGCACCTTTAGCATCCCCATGCTTCTGGGTGAAGTTCCCCTTCTAGTGGCCCTTCTTGCCACATGCAAAACACACTACCTCTTTTTTCCTTTCCCCGCCTCTAGATCTTCCCCTTCTTAGAGGGATGGTGCTTGGGGGCTTCAGACCATTTATATGTCATTGGTGCCCTTTCCTTGTCCTTTCTATTCTTGTTCACCATAAAGATCGCGGGATTGTCATGCCCTATTTCCTTATCTACCTGCCGAATCAAGGTCAGAAGCTCTGATAGACTCTTCTCATTGTAGCTCATATTATAGTTGACAATGATGATAGAGAAGGTCTTGGAAATTGATGATAGGATGAGATCTGTACTCAACTCATCCAGGAATTTATTCCATAAGATGTCCAGGCATTCAATGTAGACAATAAGCTTGACTACATGAGGCCCAGATGGCGCAGACTCTCCAAGATTCATGGTGAACAAGGCAATGGAGATCGCATACCTCTCTTGTCTCGCCTTCTCTTGGTAGAGATCCTTAAGGTGAGACATCATGCTATACGCGTCCATGTTTTCTGGTTGCTTCAAGAGATCATTAGACATGGACGATTGCATTAATCACTGGACATATGTGGCATCATCCATGTGTTTCATATAGAGAGACAATTCCTCATCACTAGCCTCTTTCCCAAGAGAAACTGGAATAGGCTCTTCCAGCACATACAATTTCCTTTCGTGGCTAAGGACGACGCGTAAACTCCTCTTCCACTCTTGGAAACTGGTGCCGGTGAGAAGCTTTTCCTTCTCGAGTATGGTTCACAATGATATGTTTAACATCATTTTGATGTCGTTTCTATAAATTAAGATGAGCAAAAGTTTAGTACTTTATTACAAAAATTCAGACAAATAAATAAATTAATACTTTTTAGTCTCCCACTATTTTATCGAAATCCAATAGCCCTCAACATTGACTTCAGAATATTCTGTTGCCTGAATATTCTAGTGGAAAGGATCCATATTTCCGTTCACATTACCCCAACTGGGGTTGGTCAAGCAATTTGAAGGGTTTTAGGTAGGCACTCCAAATTCCAACATCATTTACTCGCAGCTCCTTCATCCACAGAGTGGACTCCCCAATCTTGAAATCCTTTTATTTGGGATTTCCTCAACCTTTGCCTCTTGGTCACACCAAGTCCTGCTGTGGTAGTCAACCCTTGATGTGAACCATGTCAAGTCAACGCAAAACCTTGAATTATAATTCCCTGATAATTGAAAGCACCCCAACTAGGGTTGGTCAAGCACTTTGAACTATGGTTCGATTCTAACCAAGATTATGGAAGGCTATACCGACATAATATTTCTTTTGAGGGATTTTATCCATAAACGTAAATTTCCATTTTATTATCTATGATTACATGCTTTTTAATATTAAGTGGGATATACATAAGTTATTAACCATTTCTAAGATAATATTTACAAATAAACCGGTTTATATTTTAGTTCAATCTTGTATGCTTGTTATATTCATTAATTGTGTGATCGTGACAACACACCCACAATAAATAAACCATGCAACTGACAGAAATAAAATAAATGGTATGATCATGAGGTTATTCTATTGGTTAGATTATCTAGAGTTTGATAAACTAACCCAAGACCTAGGGGAGAAACACCTTGAACCTTGCCGGTTCATGTTTACAGCTTTCCACTTGTCCACCTTTGTATCTCCTGGGATTGGTTTCACATCGGCTTCTGACTTGAGCTGCCTCCACTAGCTTGGGAGCTCCATCCATTACATATGCATTTATCTCACACACAGATGAGGGGTAAAAAAGGGTTATTACATAAAAGAATCCATGGGCATGAAGACCCTACATATTAATGAGGAGATGGATCGTAGGCCAACAAATTTAATTTAAATAAATAAATTAAAAGAAAACATTCACACAAAAAGGTCTCAGTCTAGCTCATGATCATCCACACATACAACAATATTTCTGCATAAATAAAACTATCATTCAATTCTTTAATCGTTATTGTTTAATATAAATCACGGTCGAATTAAATAATTATCTTTAATTAATCAATCCTTTTATCTTAAACCCTTTTCTGAACTTCCTTGATATTCTCATCCATCATAATTTTAAAAAAATAAATTCATTTAAAATTATTCCTGTAAGTAATTTGTACCTTGGAGGCAACCCGATGAGTTCCCTTTCAATACGCAGATGTTAAATTAAACACATATATATAAAACACCTATCACGTCTTGTGCCTTGGATTTACGTCTACACTATGGTACACGTCTCAAGGGTTTGTATAGTATAATAATTAAATTTTAATAATTCTGTATAATTTGGGTGAGTACACGGTGGGTAGTTTCGACTACACGGCGTGTAGTTTTCTTCACCATCCAACCGAAGTACACGCCTGGGGACATGGCGTGTAAATGTACTTCAGAAATTTTCAGAGTACACGGCTTTTTCTTTTGGACACACGCCATGTAGTTTCCGCGTTACATGGTTTCCAGCCGGGCAAGCCATGTACGGGGTACATGGCCTTACCTGAACCCGAAGGGACTACACGTCATGTTCAGTTGGACCACACGTCGTGTAATCCGGAATCTATGTGCCACCTGTTTCTGGTCAACACATGGTGTCATAAATGACCTCAATACACGGCCCGATTTGGCGGATCGGTAAATGCATTGAACTTAGACTACATGGTGTGTACTTCCGAATACACGCCGTGTATTCTGGTGTTGTAAGGCAAAAAATGTTTGGATCCTCCGGAAGGGTTCCTTTATTTTAATCATAATTAAAAGAAAAATTCATTTATGTGAGGTGAACTAGAAACGAGGGAGGAGGAACAGATCTCGATATTCATATTTCCGGAAATATTAGACATGAATTGAAATAACCAAATTATTAAATGCATAAATCACCAATGAAAAACTAAATAATTATAATCAACTATGTGACCACTCTGATACCACTTGAAGGTTCCGGGCATAGCGGAAGCGCGTTGGTGGGTTTTCCCAACATTAATTTTAGCATTAAACGATGTTAAATCCAAGATCTGTCAAGATATAAAATTTTGGATCTTCAGAATAGAACGAAGAAAGAAAAAGAAAAGAAGAGTCCTGGAACCCTTGAGATAGGATCTTCATATGTTGATTATAATTAATTTAATTAATTCATAAGAATTACCTCGATGAAATTCTTTCTTCATTGGTGTCTCTGGTCACGATCATGTGATCCATCTTTGCGTAGGAGAATCCAAGTGTAGGATTCCTCTAGTGGTGATCCACACGTGTTCCATGTGTCTATGGACGTCACAGAAGGGAACTCTGGGTGGTAGCGCGGGTGGTCCTTCACATGCGATGTCCGTCTTCGATCGCCTTGATCCGGTGGAGGATCTTGCTTTCATAACTTGAAAGAGTTCTTGGTGGAGAGGGAATTCACTCTTGGCTTGAGAGTATTTCCAATCCATTTTGCACAACCAAAAAATGGATATCCCCTTTGAGAATAATGTAATTAGGATTTATAATACCTAGAATAATAAAATAAATTAATTTCTCATAAGTATTTAATCATTTCATTTAATTCTTAGTAATACCCCATGTCTTAATAATGACAGTTGACTATCATTATTACTTAACATGCATCCAATGTAATACATTTAATATCACTTAATTAAATAAAAAATATTTCTCAGGAATCCCGAACAATAAAATACACTTCATTTATATATAAATATAAATGGCGTGTACTTTTATTTTTCCGTTTTGTTTATTTTCCTCCAACATATTTATTATACCTTGAGTAATGGCTATTTATTTCTTAAATAAATGTAACTACATTACTCGCTAAAAAATATATATTATTTCTCCCATAATATATTATATCGAATAACTAGTGTCGAAATAAATGTGATCAGACATCTTTGGATAATTATTAATTCACAATTGGGAATAATATTTATTCAACTTGTTAAATTAATATTTAGCTGAGATACATGGACAACTTAGTGTGTGACCCTCTAGGCCTCTTTCTCAGTGGCATTAGAAAGAGCCTACCCAAATTCCAAAGTTAGCGTCTATAAACATGCCATGCCACCCATATAGAAAGAAGTTAATGTTGCAATGACGTGTCACCTCCTACGAATGCTTACTGTGTAATATAATCCCATTTTCTCGTTATCATTAATCAAGCGGGTTGCATGCTAGTGCCATCAACCCATGTGCTCGATTATTCTTTCTTTGACTTCCCGGAATTGAACTCGCCCATACATTACCATGGCCATGGATTTGTTTAGGCTATATCAATTCCATCAAATGGCCTGAGATATCTACTTATGTTATGGAATAGAAGGGAAAAATACTTTCTCGCATTATCTATTAATACGGTATTACTCATGACACACCCAACGTATCCTAACTCGTTGTGAATAGTGTGTCGTCACGGTTTTCATCAATACATCTAAGCGCGTGAGTTGCAATACCCATTAATAATAATCATAACGTCTAAGGACCAATACACACATCCACATATAGGAGCATCCATTGACAATTTGAAATGTGTATTTCCTACTGGCGGGTCTCGTTCTCATTATATCCTCTTGGATATTACCAAGGGCGCACACTGTGAGAAGGTGCCTCAATGTTTTAAGAGTCCTCACCCCTAATGACCTGTATTATTTGTGTCCCTGAAATAACATCATCCGGTCATAGAACATATATTCAAGAACAGTGTTATGGCACTTCTGGGTTATCATCATCGTAGGGATCCTCTATGACCCATTAATGCAACAGCTGTCCTTAGGACATTATCACATGCATTGTCACGTAGAAGAACACTCAAGATGTGATAGGGCATTTATTAATGAATAAAGTAAAAAGTAGTTGGTTCTAGGATACCATATCCAGCAGTTTTCCAGAAAATGTGGAATAACTACTAAATGGAATACCATATTGGAAATATGAGGTCACCATTGAGTATATAATGATGGTTTTTCCATAGGGATGAGATAACATTTTTTATCATGGGGTATTTGTTGAAAATTCATCATTGGTGCAAATAAAAAATAATTTAGTAAAATTAATATCTTTAATCTATTAGGAAATATTGATCTAATGCTTCTGTATATAATTATGTTTATTGAAAAATTTTAGGTTTATTCATATTAATATACAAATCATAACAGATATATTAGAGACCATTGAAGTAGATTTAGTGGGTAGATGATGACTAGATTGAATATCGATGACTGGTGCGAGATGAAATCATAGGATCTCACCAGTTATCTTGTTGTAGCATATTTATTCCTAAATTATTGATCTAAATAAAGGTAGGAAATTGGTAAAAAAATCTTCCCCATTATTTATTTCCACAATTAATGTGAATCAATCGACCAACTCATTTATTTGAGGATCTTACTATTTGTAGGATGGAATTATTTTTTAGGATTTGGTGGGATATTCATTTTATTAATTTATATTATTAATCATTGATTATAATAGTTCTAGGTCAAGTACTACATGAACATTGGCCAAGGTTCATTCCTTATGTTTGGGGTTGTACATTTCTCCCCTATTTCTTCACACATCATGCATAATTTTCATTGGCCTATGTTTTGACCTATATAATTAAATTGATCTTTGTTCACCATTTCTGTAGAAAAAATATTTGAAATCATAAATATGTGCTAACAAAGATGTGGTCTTATCCATGTACTTGTACTTGGGTAGTAGTAAATGGGAAAAGGCATGTCTTATACTTCAAAACCAACATGGGTATGGGTCATTTTACATAGGAAGGACCCAGTGCAGATGGAAAATTCCATGTACTCTTAGTATATGTTGTGAAATCCATCAAAGATGGATTGGAGACATTTAAATCTATATCATGTACAAGGATTGTTATGGTACATTACTTATACCCCTTCCCTGAGTATTAGTATGTAATTTCATCCTACACATAGGACAGTGATCCTTTCCTCAATAATTCATGGACAGTGTTTTCAGAATCCTTCTCTAAGTCCTAGTTTGACATCCTCTATAATCTTCTTCCCTATGTGGATTTCATGGTATAGTTGTGGACAAAACATTTTTAAGTAGGATCATTTAATTAGAGGGTAAATTCATATTTAGTTTTTGGTATACCCCATTTCCTTTGGAGTGATCCCATATATAGGGTTAGGGGCATGTCGTGTACTACCACCCAGACATGGCCATCCAAGATGTTGATGGACTTATCCAAGTACTTGTACATGGGTAGTAGTAAATGGGAAAAGTCGTGTTTTATAATTCAAAACCTACATGGTAATGGGTCATTTTACATAGGAAGGACCCGGTGCTGATGGGGCATGCCATGTACTCCTAGTACATCTTTTGAACACCTTCAGAGATAGCTTAGAGCCCTTTAACTCTATATCATGTACATGGAATGTCATGGTGATTTACCTATACCCCTTCCCTGAGTATTAGTATGTAATTTCAACCTACACATAGGATAGTGATTCTTTCCTCATGAATTCATGGATAGTGTTTTTGGAATCCTTCTGTGAGACCTAGTGTAAAATCCTCTATAATATTCCTCCCTAAGTGGGTTTCTTTTTATAGTTGTGACCAAAACTATGTGGAGTAGGATCATTTAATTAGAGGGTAAATTCATATTCAGTTTTTAGTATACCCCATATCCTTCAGACAGATTCAAAACTATTAATTGTATCCCTTCGGACTTCTGGTGTATACTTCCAATAGAGGGACCTAATGAGCACTAACTCTAGAAGAGATGTCACTTTTGCTATAAGACTCAAGGGGTTTTTTTCCAGAATGGGGTCTATAGATAATAATTAATATGGAATAATATGATTACAATATGATTTTGAGTTTATATTGATATTGTGAGTATTTGTAGATTTTATTTTGATATTCTTGTTATTTTTTTGTAAACATATAACTATGTAGAATTTATTTTTATCTTTTACTATATTATTTTGTGGTTTTGGGGTGTAATACATGGTATTCATGTTCTCACCCCTACATGGGATTTTCTAACACATGTCAAGTCATATGAAGACTATTGACCTTTTGAATGAGACATAGAGGGACCGTGAATATATTGTTCTTAGTGAGACAAGACAGAATAAGGTGTTTTCCTACGGTATCATGACAGTAGTCCCAATATTTACATTCTGGTTGGAAATATTTTCAAACACTTCTTTGAGGTATTGTATTTAGACCTATTTAATATCCTTTACATCATATCATACTCGATGTATGGGATTAAGATGTATGAATACATGGTTATTCAGTTGTTTTTTACATCTCAACATTGTATGGTCTTGGAGATGTGTTCGTCTGTACAAATACTTTGACTATGGCAAGCAATTTAGTGATATGGATACTCGGTTATATATGGAAATTTTTCAATGTGTTCTACTTATGGAGATGAAAACTAGAGGTTCTAAATAATAAGTTGAATATAAAAGGAATAAATTTTTTAGGGAATCATAAATGAAAAATTTTATAGAGAAAAGAAATATCAATCACCTACAACCAAAAAATAAGGAATAAATAACCCTAGAATTTGTTTTGAAAGGGCCCTAAAATTTCTCAATTGAGGAATGGGTGGAAACCAAGCTTATGATTTTAATGACATTGAAAAATTATTTTCAATGTAATGGAGGGGTATATTGTACAAACTAATAAACCACCCACAATTTAATTATAAAAAATGATTTATAGAATTGTAATAATCAATTTATTGATATAATAGATAATAAAGAAAACGGAACTCAGTGAATATCTAGACTAGGGGAACAAGGAAGGGTATATGAAATCACTACCACAAAATTGGATGATAAAAATTAAGTGGTCAAAGGTAATCTTATTCTCAAATATAGATCTATAATGTCCTATTTTATTCTATTTCATTCCATTCCTCCAAATCATTCATTCTTTCTAAGAATGTTTCATTCACCACCTCAAACCATTGATATTGAACAATGAGTTAAAATTTTTTGTGGAATGATGATTACTTAAAAAGTATACAATGATTCTCTAGTTATGTTCAATAAGAAAATACTTCTAAATAATGTATTTTTTCATCAATTTATATAATACATTGTTATACATCGAATGGATTTTCTCTCAAATCATAAGTCTCATATAATTTTTTGGGATAAGAAAATATCACTATGATTCCCCAAATATCTGGTTATCAAATATGAATGTAAAGGATAGTCAAAATTGATGTCATGACTATTGTTAAAAATTATGTTTTTTTCCTGAAGAAAGAGATCGACTTCTCTCAAAATATAAGTTTAATATTTCAAATAAACTCATAACTTGTTCTATTATAATATAAAATTGTAGTTACCAAATGGACCCCATTGAATTGAAAGATTTAGTGAATTATATTTAATTGAATATATAAAATAAATTTTTATGACCAATTTGTTTACTTTGCAGTGAACCAATCAACTTTTTCAAAAAATGTGTGGACATTTGTATCTTCATATAAATTATTTTGTTTTTAAAAATATCATGCTCTAGAACAGGTTTTGTATGCCCCATATTGATTCTTTTTTTGAACAATATAGCGGATCTCAATTCTTCTTTATGGTAGATATTCAATCTATATACCATCAACTATGAGTAAAAAGTGAAAATATTCCCATGGATACTTTCCTTATAAAATATAGACACTATGAATTCATAGTGATGTCATTTGGCCTTGTATATTATCAAGATATCTTTAGGGATTATCTGAATTGAATAACTAATGATTACTGTAATATATTTAGGGAAGTATTTTTTGATGATATTAAAATATATTATATAATTAATAAAAAACTTGAATTGACATTGAGTATTGTGATAAAGTCCCGATAAATGGAGAAATTATATTTCATATTCAGAAAGTGTGATTATTAGTTGTATAAAGTATCTTTCATGGGTTATGTAATCAAAAGTGAGGGTAAATCTACTAATCATTGAAAAATGAAATAGTAAAATAATGGAAATGACCAAATAATATGAAATAAATACACCATTTTCTTGGATTTTATGGATAATAATAATGCAATGTGATAAATTTTTAATTATTTTCCAATCTTATAACCATATTAACATAGAAGGCAGTGTAGTACCACAACATAGAAGAATTTAATTAATGTATCAAGGAGAATATGAATAAATAGATCATTGAATGAGTACTTATATCACCTAGTAGTGGAGTATGGTCTGTAATATAGAGTAATGCTTCATTAATGGATTTGGATTCTGTTCCTAATAAAAATTAAAATTTAATAGTATATAATTTATGGAAATTAAATACTGATGAGAAAAATTACCCAACACATGATCTAGAGTAGGTGGAAGATGTATTTTCGTTAAAAATATTTTGAAATCATTGATATGGTTAAAAGTTTTATATCAATACGGATCACAATTGCTTAATGTAAAAATTTATTCAAAGAGAGGTGGTCATGCACCAATGGAGAGGGTTTGAAATGATCAATGTTCATGATTTCTCAAAACATTACCAACATGGAAAGCCTAAATTTTTTTTTGGTTCACTATGATGAAAAGATTGTGCTTCCATATCCAAAATGATAATCTAAATAGTTATGTAATTAAAAATAATTGAAGGATGGATATAGAGATTATAAAAGAAGGGATGAAATCATGTCCTTCCAAAATTAAATCCCAACCATCCCTTCGTGTAATGTCCACTGAGGCCCTAAATGATTATATAGATCTATAGAAAATGCTAAGAAAAACTATATAGTTTAAAATTTATGGAGATAAATTTGTAAATGTTTAAACCTGGTTACGAGTCTCATCCATACGATAAATTAGGATTTATTATGTTTATGATGTGTAATTATAATTATTTTATATTCATATGTTGATTGTAATGGTGTATAGGGAATAGAAGTAACACTTCAAGTGGGACAATATGAAGAGTGAGCTTTTAGAGTACATAACTTTATTCTTGGTATACAAACAAGTATATACATGTAATATGAAATATAAAGGGTTAATGAAACCAATAAATATTCATTTATGGAAATAAGGAAATATAATTATTAGTTTCATGACTGGTGATATTATGAGTTTTAAAGGGTTCAATTACATTTTGGATAGTGCTAGATATGCTTAAAAAGTCTTCACACTTCAATTCAATTAGAGAAGGCTACTCACTTGATAAACATAATATGTTATATATAAAGAAACTTCTAACAATCCTTGAGTATACCACATTTATTTACACCTGATTAATATCCCCTTCATATAACATAATTTAGGATTATTCAATAGGAATTGAATATAGATATTATATTTTTCATAGATTTTCATCCTAAACATCATTTTCAAACTGAAAGGACCATTCAGACATTGGAGGATATAAAATTATCATTCTTAATTTTTTTTAAATGAAGTTGGGATCAATTTATTCCCCTATTAGAATTAGTATATAATAAAAATTACAACTATGGAATCCAAAAGGTTCCATATGAAGCTCTATATAAGAGGATAGGCATGAATCCAATATATTGGTATGTATTTGATGAAAAGTTGTTGTTGGGAGAGGAAATTGGCCAAAAATATTTTCAAAAGGGGAAATCTATTTTATGGAATATGAAATTATTATAAATTCAGAAAATATTTATACTAATAATAATCATTGAGATTTAGTTATTGAAATTATTGAGAAGGTATCTCATCATATATCTCCTTAGATGAGAGTTGAGATATTTTTGAAGAATTGGAAGTTAGTCCCTATATATATCAGTCCCTTCCTGATTCTTGATTGTGCATGTGTTGTATGGTATCTCTTAGTACTCCCATCACAGCGCTCACTAGTTCATGATGTGTTAAATATGTCTCTATTGATTAAGTACATACCAACTCCATAATATATACATAACATAAAAGATATGTAGTTGGAACCTGACCTCTGTTATGAATAACAACATATAGATATTTTAGATGGCTGAGATTTGGTTCTAGTAAACCAAAACACCGACATACTAAAATTTATATGGTGATACTATATGTTTGAGAAAGTTATATAGGAAAAATAAGATGTTACAATACAAAAATATCCTCAGTTTTTTGAAATAATTAAGAGAATTTTTATTGAGAAATTTATTTAAGGTGGAAGAATATAACACAAAATAGATTTCAAAACATTAAAATTATGATATCTTCTTTTACACACATCACACAGAAAAAAATGAAACATGTGATAATATAAGTATGACTTTTTTAACATAAACTTTTATTTAGATGATGTAAACTTGAAGTAACCATATTGTGGAATCTTTATATAAAGCAGAATAAATTTCATCATGTATTATAATTCTCATAAATCACGTTTTTTTACCATGTAAGGGAGGTTTCTATCTAGGGATTTCCCTAGACCAACTCCAACAATTGAAACATGAGTAAATCAGTTGTAGGAATTGTTCAAGAACATAGAAGTATCATTGATGTCCATGCTAACTAAATATCTACAATTGAAAAACAGAAGAATTTATCTTATTCTTATGTATTATATGTGGATCTTTAGGGGTTATGTAATTAGAAGATTGAATAATATACATATATTATTAGAGATGTAAAAAATTATTTATATATCAGATGTGTTTTTATTCATTATTAATTTTTTATTTTAACCAAAAATAATGGTCAATTTAATACTAATCTAGGGATAAAATTCAATTCTTGTAGCCAAATAACTTTTAAGATCATTTTAGGATTAAAATTATTGGTCATTACAAATTTTATATTTATAAACTATGGATTTTAAATTTAATAGACTCAATATATTATAGTTAAATGATGCTAAAATATAATTTCCATATGAATAAATGATTAAGACTAAATTAATTAGTAATTCAACGTAAATAAGAGTAATATTAGTAAATATTTAAAATACTCTGTTCCAATAAAATTATATTTCCCATAAATTTATTTATTTTATTTAAAATTTAAATTACTGGATGATGGAATTTCTAATTTCTAATTTTAATTTAATTTTTCAATTCAATAATAAATTATTTTTTATGAAGTTATTTTTATATTTTTCTATAATTTTTTATTTGTAGGTGAATATGTCAGAATTTGGTTGTTTTTGAAAATAAATACAATAAGTTTTTAGCATAATCCTTATATAAATGTGTCCAAAAAAATTATATAACATATTTCCTAACCAAATATATTATTTTAATTTATAATTATACATTTAGATATTTTTTTAAATTTATAAACCTAGGTTTGAAATTTTGGAACATGAGGATTAGTTTTTCTAAAATATATTTTAATGGGTTATACATAGTTTATTTTAGAATTAAATTTTCATCATGTTTAGATCATTAAATTGTAAAATTTTTATTATTTTCGAACCATAATCCCTAGTTTATTTACTACATAAAATTAAATTTTAGGTATAAAATAAGTTTTCACAGAATAAAAATGACTTACTAGAGAAAAAGATAATTTTGGTAAAAATTAAAAATTTTGGAAAGAGTCCTAAAATTTTCAAAACCAAATATTTAAATTTGGGTTGACCTATCCTTTTCATGTATACATTATTTTCAAATTTCAATCCACTTTACATTGAAATTGAAATTCCTTGTTCCTAAATTTTCAACTTTCTACAATTTTGACCACTATCACTTATAAAAGAATCCATTCACTACCCCACTTCCCCTCACAAAAAATAGTTTTATCTTGACCAAATTCATCCAATGTGTCTTCTTAATCCAACCTCTCACCTCCTTGGTGTTCTGGTCTCCTCAAAATTCTAATTTAAGGTATATTAAGGGGCAGTGTAATAGAAGACAACAAATATACGGTGAGATGTTTCTAACCGAGCTCTCTCAATTTTTTATTCATATGCATCCACCATATGTAATATAAGAATACTAAAAGGGTTACATTACTATCTTTATTATACTAAAATGTTATTATGGTATGTAATAACTATTTTCTAC
The DNA here is from genome assembly GCA_963277665.1 of Viscum album. NCBI lineage: Eukaryota > Viridiplantae > Streptophyta > Magnoliopsida > Santalales > Viscaceae > Viscum > Viscum album. Next base: position 1,506,096,740 of record OY728146.1, on the reverse strand, counting down.
CTTCACCCCATCTTTCAAAATATGTAATGTCACTCACATTATGTGTGAATTTATACGTTCATAAATGTCATATTGTATTTTTCATCACCACCTTATATAGATGGTAATAAAAATGGATTTAGTGAAATAATTAGATATTAGTATGTATGTAATATTTTGATTGTGATTCTAGATTGTAAATATTAAAATGTAACTCATTAATAATATAACACCATCCATTCATTAAAAATATTTAAAACAATCACATCACAGATTTCTACTTAAAAAATCATATCATAAAATTTCATGGAATTTTATTATAACATTAAAAATAATTATATAACATAAATTATAGTACCATAAATGACCTATCAATTATAAACATGGTATCAAAAAATGGTTATCACCATCAAAATTATTAAACTTTTATGAGTCCATTAGGAATACTAAAATAAGATTATGAAAATAAAAAACTATAAAATTAATGTATAAAGAATGATTATATATAAATAATATAAAATTTAATATATTTGATTAAATTTATTAAGATGATTATATTTATTATATTGGAGTTTTGAGCACCTTTGTAGAAGTCAGGAGTTAAGTTAAGGAATTTGGATGACTAAATTTCTATTTATTGATTTATGACCAATCTTCTTAAATATTATTCTTATTATTCATGTAAAATACATTATATTATTGAATTATATTATAGTCATCTCATGTTTATAGGGATTTTAATTTCATTCTCGTTAACTCCTTTTTGATGGATTGTTACCCTGATTATTCTTCTTAGAAAAACTTCTTTCAGAATAAAAATGCAATATTGTTACAAATAATCCTCAACCTATTTGATGGTTTTTTCACCTCAGTTTCCATATTTTTTCTTGTTAAAAATTATTTCCATTTTTATTTTTATAATACCAAATATGTATTATCTCATGTGTTATTCTTATATATATTTAACTATTTTCTAAAGAGTGATTTCTTGTAATTTTTTGATATGGATTTTAAAAATATTATATTTAAATATAAATAAAATAATAATATAATCATACCATTGATATTAATCACCCCATTAATGTCCTTTAATTTAATTTTTTAAGGTTATATTATTGGTGTATATTTCAAAATAAATTATAAAAATTTCATAATGTCAACTTCTTAAAAATTACTTGAACCTGGCCTGTAACTTTATACTTTTATAATAATGATCAATTTATTTTTATAAAATTACATTTTTATGATTTCACATAGAATTCCCTGCATATTTGAAACGTTTCTCACTCTGCTGTAGTTTTAATTCATCATATATTTCGTTGATACTCTAACAAAATACCCCTTTCGGTGACTGAATTTTTTGATTATTTGATTGAATTTTCAATATCCTTTTTATATGATATATATAAAAATGTTACAAAACCTACTTTTGTGTTCATGAGTTATTCATGATATGATATATGAATAATTTTAGGTGGAAAATTTATGTATATGTTATCATTAGGTTATATATAAGTTCTTATATATCCCTTTAATGAATTGGATGAGTTTTTATATCTTTTGAGATATTGACACTGAGTGTGGAGTTGATTGAGATTATCTATTTTCAAAAGATAAATTTTGGACATTATTTTAGTTAAAAATGTTCACATGAATGATCATGGATCTAATTTTGGTTAGGTTTGTTCACAATATCATAATTTATTATGATTATAATTATTCTACGTTTCTATCTTATATGACTTCGATATACTCAATGACATGTGATTATTGTCTCAAGATTCCGTAATCTTAGGAAATGGTATATGTTCGATCATTTCAGATTTTATGGATAACCCATATTGGTGTATTTCCATTTTAATTTTATATATCTCACAAGATTAGGTTTTCTCATGTTGATGATTTACCATTTATGATATATTGATAAGTTTGTACATTATTATATGTTTGAAGGTAAACCATTTTTATTGTTTTAAATTACCTATATTATGAATATTATTATAAAAAATTATATGTCTATATGGATGTCTAGTATTGTGTGATTGTGGATACATGTTCACAAATAAATAAAATATTTTTTATATACATATATATACTCTAAAAAGAAAATAATCCTTTGGTTTCTTAGAATGAGAAATTATTGTGAGATATAGTCAATAAATAATGTGAGATATATAAATGGTTATATTAGGACATCTCACAATGTATCAAATCTAGTTCATAAATTATTGGCATCAATACAGGACCTTGGAGAACAGGACATGGGGCATCCTAGATTGTAACATCTAGATTAGTCTGAACTAAAATCCAAAATACATGACAGTAGATTCTATGAATAATGGGTAAGGAATATTACATATTCACATGGGTAAAAGGTACCCCACAATCATTACCTTGAATGAACACCAATTTTCATGACTATTCATTAGTTAGCGGCTTAGCCAATATCATGATATCATTAAAACACTACCTTTAAATATAATATTGTTATTTTTTGAATCTTGTATTCGATCAAATAAACCCACAAATATTAAATAATAACTAGTTTATTTGACACATTGAAAATATAAAATATCATAACCAACCATTTTATGAATCATATCACATCTTGATTAAGAAACAAAAACACTATTTTTGAGTTTCAATTCAATAAACAGATTATTATAGTCATACTCAATATATACCTAAGTTATTGCACCAACACTAGTTTACTATGTCTAAAAATATACACAAGATTCTTTGACAGTATTTCTATAAAACACAATGAAATTATTGAAACCACACTAAATCCAACATCTATTCATAAAACTCAACTACATCATACCATTTAACTTGAACCAACCTTCTATGACCCCACCTATGATGTTGTAAATTTGAGTCTGTTATCTATTTCCCACCTAAAAGAATCTATGGGTTAGAAACTAAAACTTAGAAGGAATAACAATCATGGTAGATCTTAGATTATAACAACCTTAGAGGAATATGAAACTCGAATAAAAAATTTAACCAATAGCCATTTGAAATATAAATAACCAAATATTAATAAATGTAAACCTAAAAAAATCAATTATCTGAAGTAAATATAGATAGTAATGCATGAAAATTGAAATAAATACCTAATATAATATCAATGTGCATGGAAAACCAAAGATTAGAGGAAACACCTTCGTTCTCTAAAGACACCTAAAGTAAAATATGATAGTACTCATCTCCATAATACTCTATTAATACTCACTATATTTAACTCTACCGGCTCAACATAAAACATTTTCACTATTAATTTATTTTTCAACTTTGTAGACACACCACATGTGTGAAAGGAATATTATATAGAGGTGATTATAAAGATACATAATATGATACCCCAGAACCGCAATGTAAAGGAAGAATAATATGACACCTCATGTATCCTCCCAAATTCCATGATATATATCTTGTAATGTAGTTCAAGAAAAAAATATTCTAAAATTGTGATCGAGTTGAATGTATTTGTGACTCAATCTATTCTATCCCATATCACATTGTTTCCTTTGTTTGTATTCATGTGATTGATGAAAAACTCCATGGTTAGGTTCTACCATTTTCACAATATTAAAGGAAATGGTTGAAACATCTCATTGAAATTAAATTACTCTACATTAACATTCTAACATACCTATCCACATGATATATACTCAGTAATCTCCTTTTTCCATATTGTCCCACAAGAAGTTCTCTCAAAGATCATATAACATCTAGGTATGTCCATGATGGAGAGAGAAAGATTATTTATATGGATTTTATAATATCCATTTATTTAACTTTGGTGATGTAGATACATAAATTCTAGTTCCAAATTGAATGATATCATCCTCATTGATGTTGAACTCATGTAGCATCACTTATTTTTTTAATATCTCTTTGATGATTCATCTCATCCCCTTATCCCACCTTGATGTTATCTTGGATAGATAATTGGTAAATAAATTTGGAATGGTATTATATGTTCAAAAAAATTATTATTTCCATATCCATCGTTTTCATATCCATTAATATATTTTTTTTCTCAATATACCTCAAGGAATTTGTAATAAGTTCTTTTCTACAAAGAGAATTAGCCATGTTGTTTTCCATTCATGGATGACAGTGAATAAATCAATCATAGTCATTTTATAGCTCTAACCATATTATTTGGTGCATGTTTATCTACATAGATGTGAATATATATATTATAATCTTTTATATATATATATTTCACAAATATCACCTATAGGTAGTTTATTCAAGTCGTTAAGGTGAGGATCAAAGATTCTAACACCAGATCATACATCAGGTTGTTCTTCTCAAGGATCTTCAACTATAATGAGTCATATGTTATAAATTTCTAACACTTTTGGAGTACACAACCCATTAATTCCATTCAATAATTATCATATATCCCAAATCCTTCTTCACATGTTGGTAGTGTGAGTACATGGGTAGTGATTAGACTCTTCTTGAGCTCCTTAAATAATTATACATTTTTATTTTTCCATACAAGCTTTACCTCTTTTCATATTAACATTGTTAGTGGGCTATGAAATAATGATATATTTCTCAAACACAAATTTTAGTACCTAGATAATCAATGAAATATACAGATTTACATGAAACCTTACAATCTATGTCATTGTTAAATTACATCTTTCAATGAAGGATCCAAAAAATTTACTTAACCTGTGATCATGAGCCCTAAGAATTTGACTTTCTATATCCAATGGTAACACATATTGAACATAGAATAAATTTTTTCCTTAAAGTTTCTCATAAAATTATTAATTTCCCTTTATGTTTCACTTTGATCTTGGAGTATATGAGAATATTGTTGATAAAAATGAAAGACCAATTTTAAAGGTTGTATCTATAGACTCTATTCATATAATCCATAAAGATCTCAAGTGAATTATTATGTATGAAGTGAATCACTATGAATTCACAGTGTTCATACCTTGTACCGAAATTTGTATTTGAAATATATTACTTCTCCACCATCAGTTAACGATATCTAGAACCAATATCCACCTTTGAGTAGTACTGATCTCCTCATAATTGATTGAAAATTAATTAATTATTAGTATAAGATACTTGTTTTTTGTTTTGATCTTGTTAATCTCCAGGTAATCGGTACAATAACTCATTTACCTATACATTTTTTTTATAATGAGATCTAGATCACCCTAAGGTGATGCACTTGGGCATATGAAACCTTTTTCTAAATGATCTTGTGGAAAATTCATTGTCCCCAACAATTCAATAGGGTCCTTCTTATAGGAAAATTTTTATATTTTAGTTTCTCTAGATATATGTTTTCTTTATAACTCTACCTCATGATTTGGGGAAAGCTCAACTAACTATTTAGGAAAAACATTAGTTAATTCCCAAAAAATGTGATCTTCCTCCAGGTTGATACCTCCCTTTTAGAGAACCATTTTCAAAAGATATGCTTCTTCACATGGGATCAACATCCACACCATTTGTGTATTTTTCAAAGTATTTTCCTGATCGTCCATTAATTTTTATAGTAGCATTGGATTTTTTGGAATATGAAAATATATTTCATTTTCCCAATAGTTGATTTTTTTACTCTATATAATGAGTGACAATCAATGCCCAGTATGGGTTTGAATTCAAAAATAGAATGATTATGAGATTCACTTGAAGAATGTTTGAACATTTTCTAATGGGATAAGATTCAATTAGTTGGGTTTCAATGGTCTCACTGTTAGTTATTTTTACAGATATCTCTCCTTCAAGGTATCTGGCCTTCAATCAAATGTTTCTAAGACACATGTATGATATAAAGGAATGTGTATAAACATAATCAAATAAAACATTTACCATTATTAAGGGAATATGGAGTGTACCTTGTTCGAATTCATTTTCAATATCAAATTTATATGTAGTGGTTTTGAATTAATTCCCTTACTGGTTTTGATTTGGTGATTATGGATGATGATTACCCTCAGGCGCCCATGGATTAATGGATTTGATTTCATAGTTCCCTTTCACCATATAATAGAAACATTGATACATGGATGGTTGTTAGGTACTAAAGGGTTCTAGATACCCTAAGGGGGGGGGGGGTTGACTCAAGGTATAGATATTATTTTTAAAATTCTTCCTTCCCCAATGGATATGTACCTCTTTATTACAAGGGTCACATCATAGGAACATTTATTAAAATATTGATCTTGTTTTTTCGATTTTATCTTATAATAATAAACTGAATGTAAATAAATAATGAAATCACAAGGACACAGAGATTTTTTCTTGGTTCACCCTCACTGGGTTATAGCCAAGGAGGATACAATGAGAATCTGCTGATTGTACCAAATTCACCAAGGTTCAATGCCCATAATGATGTTTAGGAAAGATGACTTCTATGCCCAATCTCAGTGCCTTTACACGATTTAGGTTCTGATCACTGCATTACCAATGGTCACTCAATATTTCTCATTTTCTAGCTCACATCCTATGGAAAGAATCATTGTCTTACTCTACCTTGACTCAGTACTCTTGAAAGGGATCCACTGACATTTTAAGGGCTTTTAGGTCCATTAATTTTCTTATAAGAGTGTATCCCCAACTATAAATAAATTCTCTATTTATGTCCCTTTTTCACATATGGATGAAATCCACTTTTCTTGTTCTTTTTTATCTTTCCAAAATGGGATGATCTTCCTTGAGGAATATGTCCATTCCCAGGACAAGTTGGACATTTAATTTTAAGATTAGATCTTGGATGAACCAAACACTTAGGTAACCAATATATTTAAGAAATTGTATAGGGAGATTAAAAATTGTAGACATAAATTAATTTTCAAGGGATCTGTTATTTCCTTTTGTGGATGAACTCATGGTTTCTCAATTTTTTACTTACATCTGTTAGATATAAGAAAAAATTATATTTTATTTAGTTAGTTAGAAGAAATTTCTTTCATGCACTATTTTGATTTTGACACAAACAACCCGCTTCCTCAATGAACTGCACTCCACCATGTAGCAGGTATAATTCATGAATCACCTCTTATATGAACCATCCATTTTTTGTAGAATGTATTTACTTTATCATACTGCCTCTATGTACCACCACAACATACCACATACACTTCTGTTGAATTCCTTCATTCCATGGAATGATTCTTCCAAAAAATTCTTCTTCCTCTGCAGATGCTTTTCTATTTTGAGAAGTAAATCCTCATAGGGACACTTTCTTGTACTATCCCATTAACTACTTCACTCTTCAAAAAATACTCCCTCAAGAACGATTTGACTTCACATAATCCTTCCTCGCAAACCACTTTCAAAAATATATGAATTCATCACGAGTGTATATTTTTTCTAAAAAAATTGATTTTTTTAATGAGGGGATTAGTGGCCCTTATATTGGAAAATAGATTGCACAAATATATTAGTCTATTTTACACAAATCTTTGATACGTTAGATCCTTCACTACATATTGAGCTCCTCCGGAAAACCATTTTTTCATTATGTTATCTTTGTAACACGTTTTTCCATTGCAGTGGAATATCTCTTACATGAATGAATCCCTTCAAAAATCTAAAAATCAGAACCTCATTTTAAAGAATAATGATTCATCCCGCATACTTAAATCCATCCACAAGCATATTACCTCAAATGAACCATAATCCTTCCTGTGAACCGTTTTCCCTAGCCGGTCTGTATAATGATACTATACAAAATCCATCCTTTGATGATTCCCCAAATCTATTCCATGTACCACCGTTTGCGCTCCATGAAATTTCTTTCATGGTCTGGGAACTATTTACTCCTATGGGGAAAATATTTTTTTTCCAAAAACAAACTCCAGATTTTGAGGTATAAAAAATTGGCACACTGGGAAACCGTTCCTCCTTAAAATCCTACTTTAGAAACAACAATCATACTCATTCATGGTCATCTATCTTTTTAAACATACACAATCACACCAAAAAAACACTGATAAGATGCCTTGAGGGATATTTTCCCAAATGTGGTTCATTATGAAGTTCCCCTATTTCCTTCATCATATTGGTTGGATTATTCATGTCTCTTCTGCATTCACGTCTTTATTGGCCTTCTCTCCCACACATGAATCATATTCATGTCCCTTTGAGGCAATTCACATGATTCTTATTCCCACATTTTTTTCATGTGTGTGGTTTGTTAAGAATTCCTCCTTGGTCATTTGACACACAAACTTGAAACAATATTATTATCTTCTTCCCTCCATAACCATGGAACCATTTTCTAAACTCCATATCTATTTTTAGAGAACATAAAAAATACATCATAACTCCATATGTATCATATAACTAATTCCTTTTAAAGGTTTGGTTTTAAATATATAATGAATCTATCTATTCTGGTATCAATTTTTATAATAACAACTATAGAATATCTGTAAATCCTATGATGTTTTCCACATAATACATGATAAATTAACCTTTTTTTCTTCATCTCTAATAATTCTCTATCCCTATTTTTTTGAAATGTTTGAGGGAAATACTAATTAAGTAATAATTTTTTAATGTCTTCCCACTTCATCCCTTTAATTTACATCCTCAGGTGGGTGTTCTTTATCAACACTAAGCATTGATAATCATTTTTATCTAATCTGTATACTACCAAAGTCACATTCTACACCAAAAATAGTGGATCATATAAAATAACATATCCATTGAGTTAACCAAATGTTCATCGAAAATTTGATCAGATTACCCATTTAATGTTGGTGGTTATTGATACAAAAAGAATCGATATCTAATTGCTCATTATTGGGTGAAGGATAAAATTAAATATAGTTTAGCTTATTGTTCATTACCTAATATAGGTATGTGATAATCATCATGAAGTTTTGAAATACATGTCCCATGGAATTGGGGATCTTATTCAAAAAATTCTTGCACTGCCCCCATATAGGTTATTGGCCTGGTTTCTCTGGGTTCCCACCATTTTCAAAAAATGAAAATGATTTCGAAAAATTTTAATTCAAAAAAACATTAATTAATAATTTATTTCTAGTTGATAATCAAGTATATAATAATATCTTATGTTATATTGTTCATTGTGTAACACCTTGAAATTTTTTGAGAACGAATCTATTTAATTTTTATGATGTCTTGTGTTGTACTGTAGCTTGCTCTATACACAACACTGTATTAGCTTGTAGTATACTCAACACTATCATTGGCTTGTTTTACGTAAAATTTCAGGTTATTTTGATAGAATTCAACACTAAATATAGATTTTGTTCAATTTAATATGATTATATTATGTTATACGCTACACCAAAGGAATATTTCAAGAAACACTGACTTGGTATCCATTACATGAAAAAGAAACCTTCCCCGATGGTTTGCGTTGTACGCAATACCGAGTTTCACTAAACAACATAATTTTATTATAATATTGTTAGGAACTAGATGTTATGAATATTATTAATCACATTTTGAATTTTATAACATTATTATTCATCTTACAAATTTTCTAGAATATGGTATGTGAACCAAAGATATTTTTCGTATAAAATAATTATTTTTAAAGAATTGTAATTTTAAAGACATTTTATAGGGCCACCATTTTATATATAATATTCAACAAGTTTATAAGTTCAATATGACAATATAAACTTCTTATTTTGAATCAAGATATAAAAATTTACGTTGGATATATTTTTGACATCATTCTGATAACCTTCATATTTTGATGAATAGTAAAAATATGCTAAATTTTAATTATAAACAACTATTTTTGTTGAGATAATTTTTATCGTTAAATTATAATATTAAATGGTTTTAAAGTATAAATAGATTATATTTTTACCTTTTAATATAATTTATTTCATTAGCATTAATTTTACATTGAATTCATAGGTAAAAACATTTCAATCCATTTCAAAATTTGAAATTTTAAAACCTCTTTTTTCAAAAACAAGATTAATTTAAAATTAATTACTGAAACTTATATGTTTTGAATTTAGAAAAATGGATTCCATTTTTGAAATCATTAGGTCCAATTAATGAAAATATGCTAATTTTAGTTTTGGCTATTTTGAATAGTAACTATGGTAAATTTTATTTACCTTAGTTAAAGGTAAATCAGGTAACTAAGGGTAAAAATAATATTATAAAATTACATTAACACTTGTATTAATATAATTTTATTATTATAAATCATATTGAAATATTATTGGGTTGAAATGTTATCTATTGGACACACTAGGAGGAGATTAAAACCTTTAATTTATTTTATTTAATTGATAGTGAAATATGTGTCACTAAACTTTAATAATTAAATTATTTTTAATATAAGGTTAAATGGAATATAAATTCTATTATACATACTCATTTGAAATATATAATGTTTTTATTTATAATATAAATTTATTTGTAATTTTTATGAAAAATATAATCACCATAATAGAATATACCTTAATGATGCAGAGATTATTTATTTAGTGAAAAAGCAATAGTATAGTTTTTAATAAAATAATAATACACATGAAAAGGCCCAAACACATAACCAAAACATATTTCTCGAGTAAATATACACCATAAGAATCCATGTTTTGACTTGTGGACCATTTTGATACTTATAAAACTGATTATGAGATTAATATTATTTTATTTTAAATGATATCAAAGTTGTCACCTTCATAATTTAATAAACAAAACAATTTAAAAGTGGGGTTTTTTAGAAGATAAATTAGACTTAAAGTATTATTATGAAACATATTTGATTCATATTCAACATAGTATTTTATTTTTAATTTTTATGCAACTATTATGTATATTAAATAATTATACAAAAATGTCATAGTAATTATTTTATAAAGAGAAATATCAAATAATTGGTTTTATAAATATTATAATAAATATTATATGAACTAATTAATGTTCTTCACGAATTTTATTGATGAATATGACATGAAATTATTCTATTAAATATTTTTTCTCGACTTTATAATTTGTTTAGATTTTATTTAAATTCAAATAAATGAATAGTGTCCAAATTGACACTATTTTCTTTTTTATAAAAATAACATATTATTAAATAGTTTAAAAATCACTAAAATATTTGAAAATTATAATTTGAAATTTATATTGTCTACAAATTCATAATGTATCCAATAATGGACAATTCACAACACATAAGTAATTTTTTATAACCATTTAAAATTTATAATATTATTACAAAAAATAAAATTAAATAGATTAAATAAGGATAAATCCAAATGATAAGGTTTAAAATAAAATCAAAACACGACTAAATATGATTGGATGATGAGATTAAAACCCTATATTATCTATTCTTATAATTGGAGTCAATTTGGATATATTTAAATTGTTTTTGAGTTTATTATAAATTAATATTTTGGAGGTTTCCAAAAGTGCCTCTCTACTCTCTTAAAAAAGGGCACCTCCTCCCTCTTCTATTAACTCCATTTCAGGATTTTAAAATTTTACAAACCCTGATCATTTCCATTATCAACTTATCTAGAATCATACTAGAGGTCCTGGTCTTCTTCAAAGACCAACTTTTGTGCCTAAGAAGAGGTTTAGAAGAGGCGCGTCGAAAAAGAGGTAATATCATTTACCGATTCTCTCAAAATTATTTCTTCTTCTACATCCTCTATTATATTTGTTGTATTATTAGGAAATACTTCTAGTGTCACTTATATAATGATACGTTATTATGAATATGAAACAACCATTTTTCACCTTCTATCCAGCCTACGAAAAAGGAAATCACCGCACGTGCGTATGTACGGCTTACCATCTCCACAACATAGTGTAATATGTTTTTCCACCACCACCATACATGGATGGTAATAGTGGTGGAAATAATAACTTTATATTATTATTATCCCATGATAATAATTATGAGATATTATATCTTCCACTCCAATTATCTACAATAATTATGGGGAATGATATCATCGCTCGTGCGTACGTACGGATTACCGTCTCCACAACGCGATTAGATTCATTATCCATGTTAACCATTAAAGAAGGATTATAAAGTATATATAATGAATAATAATAAGATATATGACATAATAATTCTACTTGATTAATGTATATATATATATATTTCATATACTTACTTCCATTCATGTCAATATGGATAGAAAAACAGCGTTTATGCGTACTTACTGCCTATCATCTCCATGAACGGTGTATTTCATTTAATTTATCAATCTATTATATATATATATAAACATGGAATATATATATATGATATATATATATATATATCATTTTTTACATTATATAAGTATTTAAATTATCATATAAGTAAAAATATCAAGAACAACAAGTCCAAACAAGTTTGATAAATGAAACGATTATTGCCCAAAACGTTTCTTCAACATGGAATATATATATGATATATATATATATACATATACTGCATGAACATATTTTTACAGTTTCATATCTCATTATTTCCAAGAATATTACACTACATGATTTCCTTATTATTTTGAACCAAATTATTTTCTTTAAATATTTCATGACATTTTGTGAAATGAAAATGCTTTTGAAGAAAAAAGGATATTTTCCTCAAGAACTATGTTCAAGTGTCTTATCAAAATAATTTTCCATAAAAGATTATGTAGGGATATGTTTCTATTTATATTATTACATTGATTTGATTATGTTGTTATAGAATTATTTTAATTATTTCTTTTTAACTTATATGGATTATGTTATGATGACATGATGTTTAAGAATCCCATTTTATTACATGGGTTATGCTATGATGTATGATTTATGATTTTGTGGTACACATAATAATAGTTTCATTATGATATGGGTAGGACCTATATCTCCCTCAAATGAATTGGGTAATGTCATTTATATCTTGATATATACATGGCTGGAACGACAAGTTAATCCGGTTTAGTATTACACTGATGGAACTGTAAGTAACCCCAGTTCAATAATTGACTTTGTCCACTATGATGGTCTTGGTAGCAATCCCTTGGCTACTATGGAAATAATATGTTTTCCATAATGGTTTTCTATAATTACATGTTTTATTCCCATGCTATTTTATCATGATTAATGTTACTTTGTGATCTATGCCTTACATATTGCAGTGATTTATTTCACGACTCAAGATTTTGATGTTTAAACATTATGTTCATGTTTTTATGTTCAAACGTATATGTTTTTTTAACTTTCATCATGTATACCCTTATGTAGAATTTGAGCTAACCCTTTATTTGTTTTCTTTTCCCTTGGATTTAAATAATGGTTTTAGCTATGAAAACCAATGGGGAATATCTTATTGGGAGATGTTGAAGATCTTTCACCATTATTAGAAGGTATTTTTTTGAGATTCCAAAGACACTAAAATAATATGGTATTTGGGTATTTTTTTTTTGTTATGTATTATGTATTCTAAAAAAGTAATGTAATGTCCATGTAAGTTAAGCTTGGGTCTGTTATAGTTGGTATCAGAGTGATGGTTTAGTTAACCTTTGGAAACTAGGATCTGTCTACTTTAGTGAGATCCCTTGAGATATATCTAAGGTGTGTCTAGGGATGTCTGTAAGGATAAGTATTAGTATATGATAAAATCATAGATTTATGATAATGATCATGAATAAAATAGTATTAAACATAAGATGTTAGATATTTAATGTAATCCCCCTTTATTATGTTGTTTTCATGGTATGAGTTTTTCCTCTCATACTTTTCTTTTTGGGATTTAGGAAATGGTCGAAAACAGGAGGATTCACGTTAATAGAGAATATGATGTAAAATGGAATTATATTCTATATGGGAAACCAAATTAAATGGAATTTGTAATCCTAAACATAATTATTATGCCTAATTATAAATATCATAATATAATCAATAATCTCAACTTTGGTCAGTCTCCTGACTCAGTAAATAGAAGAAAGATGGGGTTTCATGATGATCATAGAGGAAAGAATGTCCAATTTCCCTCATGTAAACTATTTGGGAAGAGGGATAAAAGAGAATGTTTCAAAGGAATTGTAAGATGTTTATGGTGTGGAAAACAAGGACACAAATCCAATAATTACAATGGAAAAGGTTCACTTAACACAATGGACTAGGATAACAGAATTTCTAAGATATAAAAAACGGTTAAATGTTTTAAATGTGGAATATATAGGCGTTATGAAAATCGATGGCCTAAGGGAAAATCTCATGAGGATAATCAGCATGGTCTTATGGGTAGTATGTATGTTGCTGATGATTAAGAGACTACAAATGATATATGAGATGAAATAAGTGTTGAGGAATAAAATGATTAAGCTCAATTAATGGTTTAATAAGGTAGTGGAATGATTTTATGATTATTAGGAGTAAATTTCTATAGGTAATTTAATTGTACTATAGAATAAAGAAACATCTAAGGATTGTTAAAATACTGTTTTTCCTAATGAATTTAAATGTATATGTAGAATGATATCGGTAACCATGAAAGGTTAGTCAGATATTTTTGGAAATTAGATTATATGTTCATAATTAAGGGATAATGAGATAATGAGATGTTTTATTGTATTAATGAGCTCATGAATGGTATTAAGATAAAGTGATATCATGGATTGAGTATATAGATTTTTCTGGGATTTTGGTATGTTGAAAGTTTTAACTTTTGACAACATTCATGTTTTCACTAAGGTTTCATGGTAACTCATGCTTTCAAAGAATACATGATTAAGGTATTCAAATGTTTTGAATGTGATCAACAATAAATATCTTATGATATACTAGGGGTAAATTATGGTATTCAAATGTCTAATAGATGAACTTTTTTGTAATCGTTTTCTTTATACTATGAGATAAGACAGATTTATTTTCAATAATCTTGAAGATTGGAATATATTATGTTGGACATGAAATAGTATTGTTTAAGGCTAGTAAATTTTTCTTGAATGTTATAATAGTATAGTTTAAGAAAAAGGAAAACCTGCAGGATGGGCGACGACCTGTCGTGTCAAACGAGGTTACGGGAATTGAACCCACAACTGAATTTCGACAGGCTTTAATCACCTACCACTGGCATACAAGAAGTCTATAGTTAGTAGAAATTAGATTTATTTTATTATGTGTTATGATAGATGAATTATAATTCCATTTTAGTAATCATATACAGTTAATATCACCATATATGGACTTATGTATATTTAATAATTTGTGCTATATTTTTTATGGTAAAGACAGATAGAATGACCTATCATTCTATCACATGATATGTTAATACATAAATAATGACAAATTCATCTTCAATTCATTAAATATGAGATGATGTGGAAATTGTTCAGGGAATGATCAACCATGATATTACTTTGAAATTAAGTAAGTATTTATCCTAATGAAAAAATTCATCAACTTTAGGGAAATAATATTGAAAACCAAAAATTTTGTCCTAGTACCCTCATATCTGATGAATAACAGGGTAACATAGGTCCCCACAAATTTATGGCTTTGTGATTGTTGTCTTTTTCATATCCATGTTCTCTACAACACTCCGTTAGAACATGATCGTAAGATTTCTCTTCCATATCCATGTTTTGATCTATGTTCTTCTAAGTGGAAACCCAGTGATGAGTTAATTTGGGTAACTCTTTTACTTCTTAATTTACTTTTTAAAATTATGTTTTTTTATTCCTTTTTACGACGTGGGTTTCTATGAAATAAACATTCTTGTATTAAACAATTTTTAACACAGAAGAATTTTGAGGTAGAAATTCATTTTAAGGTGGGTAGAATGTAACACCCTAAAATTTTATGAGAAATATGATTTTTAATATTATTGTGGTCTTGCGTTTTGTGATACACTGATATTATCTTCAACTATATGCAACACCATATTATCATGCAGTATACGCGACACTATTATTGGCTAGTTTTACGCAAAATTTCAAGTTCTTTTGATATACTTTCAAAATGTATATATATTTTGTTCAATTAAATAAGATTATATTATGTTATATGAAACACCAAAGTAATCTTTCATGAAACACTGACTTGGCTTGCATTACACACAAAATCAACCTTCCTCAATGGCTTGTGTTGCACGCAATACCAAGTTTCACTAAACAATAATATATTATAATAATATTGTTATGAACTAAGAATTATGAATAGTATTAACCGTATTTTGAATTTTACACAATTATCATTCATCTAATATATTTTCTAGAATATCGTATGAGAACCAAATTTATTTTTCGAATAAAAGAAGTATTTTTCAAAAAATGCATTTTGGTCACCTTTTGATGGCGCACCCATTTTAAATATAATTTTTTACAATTATATAAGTTAAATTTCACAATGTAAAATTCTTATTTTGAATCATGATATCCAAATTTATGATGGATAATTTTTTGACATTATTCTGATAAACTTCATATTTTGCAGAATATTAAAAATATGCTAAATCTTAATTAAAAACAACATTTTTCATCTAGATAATTTATATGGTTAAATTATAATATTAAATGGTTTTCATTTATAAAGATAATATATTTTAACCATTTAATATAATTTATGTCTTTACAATTAATTTTACATTGAATTCATAGTTAAAAATATTTCAATATTTTTCAATGTTTTAAATTTTAAAACCCATTTTCTCAACAACGACATTAATTTTAAATTATTTAATGAAAATTATATGTTTTGGATTTGGAATAATGGATTAAATATTTTAAATAGGTAGGTAAAAATGTTGTTACTATGAAAATTTTAATTTTGTCCATTATAAATAGTAACTATGGTAAATTTTATTTACCATAGTTAAAGGTAAATCGACTAATTAAGGGTAAAAATAATATTATAAAATTACCATAACACTCGTATTAATTTATTTGGATGATTATAATTCTTCTTAAATTATACATGGTTTGAAATTATATCTATTAGTATCCACTTGGATGAGTTTAAGACATTTAATTTATTTTAATTAAAGGACAGTGAAATATGTCTCACTCAAACATTAATAATTAAATTGTTTTTAATATAATGTTTAATGGAATATAAATTTAATTACAAATACTAATTTGAAATATAAATAGTATTTATTTATCATGGTAATTTATTTTTAATTTTTTAGTATTATATAATTACCTTAATAGCTTATACAATAATGATGCTGAGATTATTTATTTTGTAAAAAATCAATAATACAGTTTTATTTATAATAATAATACCCATCAGAAGACCTAAAAACATGACCAAAACTAATGGGTAGAGTATATCTACCTCATAATAATCCGTGTGTCGACTTGTGGACCCATTGAAGCCTTATAAAACATATTATGACATTTATATTATATTATTTTAAATGATGGCAAAGTTGTCACCTTCATAATTTAATAAACATAACATTTTAAAATTTTGGTTTTTTTGATGAAAATTTCAACTAAATGTATTATTATGAAAACTATTAGATTTATATTCATCACTATATTTTATTTTTAATTTTTATGGAAAAAATAAGAATATTAAATAATTATTAAAAAATGTTGTAGTAGTTATTTTGTTAAGAGAAATATCAAATTAATGGTTTAAAAATACTAAAATAAATTTTATATGAATTAATTCAAGTTCTCAAGGAATTTAATAGATGAATATGAAATTATAGGAAGAAATAAAATATTCATTTTACTTAGTCATCTATTTTAATTTTATTTAAATTCAAATAAATGAATAGTATCAAAATTGACATTTTTGATATTTTATAAAAATAACTTATTAATAAATTGATTATAAATCACAAAAATATATAAAAAATTAAAAAATGAAATACATATTATAGAAAATTTCATAATGTATCCAATTATGGGTAATTCACAACACATCAGTAATTATTTATAACCATTTAAAATTTAGAATATTATTAGCACAAATAAAATAAAATAGATTAAATAAGGATAAATCCAAATGATAAGGTTTAAAATAAAATAGAAACATGTCTAAATTTTATTATTTTATGATATTACAACAATATATTATCTCATATTAGAATTTAAGTATCTTTTTATGTTTTTAGTGTGGTTTGAGTTTATTAGAAATTAATATTTTGGAGGTTTCCAAAACTGCCTCTCTAATCTCTTATAAAATGGAACCTCCTCCCTCTTCTATTGAATCTAATTTTTTGCATTAAAACAAGTCCAAAACCTGAAAATTATCATTATAAACTTATATAGAAACATACTAGAGGTCCTGGAATTCTTCAAATACCAGCTTTAGTGCCCTATGAAAAGTTTTAGAAGAGGCTCATCAAAGAAGAGCTAATATCTTGTAACGATTCTTTCAAACTTATTTCTTCTTCTAATTACTCTATATGATTTGATTAATTTTTTAAAAATAACTCCAGTATCACTTGTATATTTATATTTTATTATGAATTTTAAAAAAAATCACCTTCTATCCATCCTACAAAAAATGAAAACATCGTGCATGCATTCATACGTCTTATCATCTCCACGTCGTGGTGTAATCTGTTTTTCCACCACCACCTTACTTGGATGGGTATCATGGGAGAAATAATTACTATATATGATTATTATAACATGATACTAATTATGAGATGTTATATCTTCCACTCAAATTCCATTCAATAATTATGTGGAATGATATCTTTGCTCGTGTGTACGTATAGATTACCGTCTCCATGACACGATTTGATTCATTCTCAATGTTAACCATTCAAAATGATTATCTAGTATATATATATAATAATAATGATGTATAGGACATAATAATTATACTATATTTTTGTGTTTAAATATATATATTTAATCTACTTACTTCCATTCATGTCAATAAGGAAAGGAAAAAAAGTTCATGCATACGTACAACCTACCGTCTCCTGGAACGGTGTATTTCATTTCATTTATCAATATATTTTATATATATGATGAATGAATATATATATATATATATATGATATATAAATCATTTTTTACATTCCAAAAGTAATTAAATCATGATTTAAGTAATAATATCAAGAACAACATGTCCAAGCACGTACGATAAATGAAATGATTATTACCCAAAACATTGCTTCAACATGGAATTGACAAATGAATGGGTAATATAAAGTCATAAGTGAATAATATTTGATATCAAAAAAATGACTATGATTTTTGAATAAGTCAATTACTATATTTAAATCATTATACAGGAGGTTCAGACACATATGGAAGAAATCTGACCTAAGGTAAGGGATTATTTCATCTCACTTTTATTTCTATGAGACATATTCCTTATTAACCATCTATTTCTTCTGTATAGTGTTTATGCTTCCCATTAATGTTTTATTACTTTTTTAATTAAGGATATTATATTTAAATATGCATGTAATTTTAATTATTTTATGACACGTATGATTCTATTGATCATAAATGGTAAGGGATAATTTTGAAATCTCGTTTTTATCCGAGATTGCTTATCTGTGAGTTTTTAATGGGGTTATATTTACCATCCATGTCCATATTATATAAAAATGTTTTCATAAGGTATTTACTATTCCTACATGTATGTTTAAACTAATTCTTTCCACTTTTTGACTTTTACAATGTACTATGGAATGAATCTTTCTTTTGTTTACCATACTAAGTAATTTTTGACTTTTCTGGAAAAATTACGATGAATGTTTTTTTACTTATACAACATGAAATTATTTTTACAGTTTCATAACTCCTTATTATAATGAATATTACTCGACCAGATTTCATGATAATTTTAAAAAAAAATAATTAAAATTGCACTACTTTTTGAGAGAATAAAATGTTTTTGAAGAAGAAAAGTTATTTTCCTCAAGAACTAAGTTCCAGTGTTTTATCAAAATTACATTCTCTAAAAGATGATATAGGGTTATGTTTCTATCACAATTATTACTTTTATTTTATTGTGTTATGAAGGATGTATTTTTATGAAGTCCTTATATCTAATATGGATTATGTTATGATGGCATCATTTTTAAGATTCCCATTTTATTACATGGGTTATGCTATGATGTATTATTTATGATTTTGTGGAACACATAAGAATGGTTTCATATGTGATGGGTGGTACCTATATCTCCCTCAAATTAATTGGATAATTATTTATACCTCATGAGATAGATATGTCTGGAATGAAAAGTAAATCTGGTTCAGTAATATAGGGCTGGAACAGGAAGTAAACCCATTTCAGTAATGGGGTTTGTCCACTATGATGGACTTGGAAGCAATGCCTTCGATACTATGGAAATCATATCATGCGCATAATGGATTTCCACAATTACATGTTTTGTTCCCTTTCTATTTTATCATGATTAATGTTCTATTGTGATATATGCCTTACATACTGCCATGATATATTTCACGACTCAATATTTGGATGTTTAAACATTATGTTCTAGTTTTTAATTTCAAATGTATATGTTTTTTTATATTCCCCATGCTTACCCATACTGAGAATTAGAGATCACCCTTAATATGTTTTCCTTTCCCTAGGATTTAAAGAAATGTTTTGGGTAAGAAAACAAAAGGGGAAGATATTTATGTGAGATGTGGAAGATCTTTGGCCTTGATTAGAAGATTATGTTGTGAGTTTCCAAAGACACTAAACTAATGCTATCTTTGAGCATTGGTTTTTATTATGTATTAAGTATTCCAAAAAAGTAATTTAATGTCCATGAACATCATTCTTGGATCCTTTATATTTTTTAATTCTAAAATAAATAATCTTGGATGATTAACTATACATAGACAAATTAAAAATCATTTCACTAACATTCTCTTATACAAATTACCAAACTAACAAAATCAAACCTATGATATAAACTATAGTGAATATAGTTTTCTTTGTTGACTCTTACATAATTTTAATATTAAAATTCATATTTTTTATACATTAAAGAATTAAAATGTTTAATATAGTGGACATAATAGGATCTAACATCAAACAAAAATAATAAAATAAACACATTTTTAAATCAATTTTATTTATTCACTTAAAATATCTCATGATATCCTAAGTACATGTATTCACTTGATGATATACAATAAAAAATTTGTGATCTAAAATCATACTAAGGGTAATGATAACATTTGATAAATAAAAACATGAACCAATAGAACATGGGTGAGAAATAATCAACATAATCATGTCATAACTATGGAATCATCATCATAAGCATGAGAAATACATTTGAAAAATAAATTAATTATGGTGACGTATAAAAATAAAACATCATTTCATAATAGTAAAATACCACACAATGTTATGAATAGTGCTAGAATGAATTCTACACATAACATGTGTGCATAAATAATAACATCACCCTTGCGAACAAATCTATCATCTTGTTCCCACATAACATATGTGCATAAATCATAACATCATCATTGGGAAGAAAGAGTGAATCATGAAGAAACATATTACACATTATATATTGAGATACATCACATTACGTAATTCATTAGAGTGATATATAATTTTTCACCCACCCTACCAATCATAAATACTCATAACTATGATTGAAACATTGAATGCAAATAAAATATAGTCGTCAAATAACTCATGAAAAGGAATGGGTTTCATATGGCTTTCATAAATAATACATTAATGAATAAAATTCTGGGTTCCAAAATGATTAATGGAAATCATATCTAGCATAAATGTCATCATTCATTTGTAAAGGATAAAAACCATAGGATAAGTCAAAGATGTGTATCGGAAAGAAAACACTTTTTGAAAAAATATGTATATTTTGTTGAGAAAATCTTAGTGAGAAAATGTATATCCCCAAAAATAGAAGGGTTGAATATTGAAATTATATTTTAGTAACATTATAGGAATGTAGATAATAAATATTTTGTGAATGAGGTAAAACCAAAAGAAATGGAGTTGGGTTTGAGAATCCCCTTACATTAACTCTTTTATTATTTTATCTTGTTTTTTCAGCATAAAAAATAAAAAGAGTTTTATTATAAAAATGGAAAATAATTTAATTTTGTTAAATTATGTAACTATTGATAAATTATAAATATTGGATTATAATAATTATTTTTTCATTATTTATATTGAAACCTTTTGATATGTTGTTTTCCAAAAATATCAAATTTTTCATTTATTTCTCTATTTTGTTCATGGTCATTTGAACAAAAGAATAATTAATTCCAAAATACTAAAATAAATATATTTAAATATTTATATATCATAAACAATATTATTATAACAGGCAATAGGACTGGTAGTAATAAATAATTAGTGATATCCCCGTCGGCGGTTTGCCGACCTATAATGGTATATCGTATAAAGAGCTTGAATGGGAAGTATGACAGTTTAATACTTTGTAAATATAATACATCTAGTAAGATAAAATAATTAATATAATTTAACATAATACATATTCACCCTTATATGTTTTGGTTTTGAAATGGGTGGAGAGAAAAAAACATGGAGAGTTGAATGAGAGGGATAATTGATGAAAACATACCATATTCTCGATATTTAGTTTTCTATATAGAACTAATCTCCTTCAATGATTTGGAGTTGGATAGATACAAAACATCTATAGGTATGATAAGACACTTAATTGATATTATTTGGTTATATATTTTGTTTTTGGAAGTTATGGATGAGTGGTTTGTCATGGGAAGGGAGAGGGTTTATTTAAACAATCGGATATGGGTATGTTGGACAAAAAATATATAAAAAAATTCTATATTTAAGGCTAACCTTGAAATAGTGTTAATTTTGACATTGTATACCATATTTTAAATAAATATAATTATTTTAATTATTTTAGTCACATTATGATTTTAATTAATTCGTTTAATCAAAAGGAAGGTGGAAAATGAGAAAATAGTATTATAATGTAATACTTTTGATTAAATAGTTTGGAATGTACTTTCTAGGTTTGGAAAACATTTTTATTATATTTTATTTCTCATTTATAAAATTATATATTTTTTGGGTAGAAACTCATGTTCTATAAATTATGAAGTCATTGTTACACCATGAATGATATAATTTAAAATACAATGATTATAATTTTTTTTACTACTCACTAAAGTATTGAAGTATTTAAAAAAAATACCAAAAAAATAACAACTAAAAAAATTTTAGGAAATGATTTTGAAAATTAAATTAATTTTATCAAAATAATCTTATATCATAAGTATGTTTATTTTTTTAATATGAACATTATTATTTTTATAAAATACATTAAAATACTATTTATAAAAAATGTTCTTATAATTTCTTTGATTTTTTAATCTTGTTATTTAATTTATGGAACTATACTATTAATATTTAGTTATATAAATCATGATAAATATTATTTATATCATAATTAATTTTTTATGTTAAATTAATGTTTCAACTATCAAGTTTCTATTTCCAATGGTCAAGCTACTATTCCCAATAGTCATGTCACTATTCCATTGGACACATTACTATTTAAATGGAATCATTACCTATAATAGATACCTCTTAATACCGTTATTAATTATTCACCTCAATTCCCCTCATGTTTATACATTTCCATTATATATAATTCTTATTTATTTACTAATATTTTTTCATTTATTTACTGTAATTTGTGGGAGGGATTATTCTAGATAATTGTGGATATCCAATTTTTTTATTAATGTTTTTTTCTTTTATTTTTAATCATTTTTTAATATTTTTAATACTAATCGGTTTATTCATTGACTAATGCATCTATTTTCAATAAGGATTTAATGTTTTATCCTTTCTCTATATGATTTATTTATATAATACTTGTATTATTTAATATATAACACATTTATTTTGGAAACAATTATCATTTAAAAACATTAGGTACCTAAATAAATTTTCACATTGTTTAACTGACACTCAATTACCCAATTAACATTATTTATAACACTTATGTAAAAAATCTCTATTTTTTTATCAATAAGAGGAACACACATAACTAGCTGCTTCGACTCCACTATTGGTGGGGCATACTCATCCCTGCATGTTTGATTTGGTCTCCTAGAACCAACAACATTTTACTTTTTATTAACTAAATATTCATTGAATTGAATATAAGAAAAAATATTTTTACTTGAATAATTTTTTAATTCAAATCATTAAAATGATAATGTCATTAGTGTATTGGTCACATTAAAAGGCCATTGTAGTTCTACTATCTAATGAGAACCTTAAAGTGCTTGATAATATTTAAAAATAAATTTCTTATTTCTAAATACATGTCTCTAAGGGGATAAATTTAATTTGTAGCTACTATTTGTTGGAGGATCATATGAAATTGAGGCTTCTTCCCATGAAGATCATTTTTGGTAATCTATAAGAGGGTAGATTTTGAGAACCTTCTTACTGGTAGTAATTCTACATGTTATTGTCTCATTGGATATTCCTATATATGTATTTGTGTATTGTAATATATAAATTATATTAATACTAATTTATATCGTAAATCAGGAATTTTTTATTGATGGAAACCATAAAAACATGTTCTCCAAGACAGTTAGGATGTGTTGGGTGTGTTATAAGTGATATAAAAATAATAAAAAAGTCAAGGAAATTTTTTTCCATTATATTTAATTGATTTTAATATCTCATTCTATTTGATTGTAAATATAATCTAGTCATAAGACCATATAAATGTATTTTTTTATTGATTTCATTTTATGAAAGATAAAGAATGATATATCAAGATTTTAGTTTTACAACAGAAGTATGAAACCATCTTTATAATATATCTAGACATAATAATTATATTACATATTGATAATATGTATAAAATTTTTATTGTGATAACATTTATTCCATTATATATGGGTATCTTTAATTTTTTCTGTTAAATGATCTTAAACATTAGTATATTTTTTCAAATTCCAATAAGAAATGGCCCATGAGGATCACACACTATGGGTATCCAATTTCTTTATTAAATTAAATTTTAACTAAATATTAGAATAAATATTATTCTGAATTTCATATGAATGAACATTATTTATTTTATGCGGATCACAAAAAATTTATTGAAAAAATAATACAGTGTTATTAATCTATTTAAATAAATATTTATTATTCAAGATTAAATTAATGTGGAGGATGACTGGAATGATGAGTTAATATCCTAGAAGAAGTGATATTTTTATATCCATGAGTTTATTTAACATCAAATAAATTAAAATATTTATCAGATCTATGTATGTAAAATGGTTTGTTTCTTTTCTACATATAAAATCATTGGTGTTCATAGTACATTCTAAAGTGTGATTTCTATCAAGCCCAAGAGATAAATTTCTCTAGAGAACTCTTGATAACAAATACTATTGATCCTTACACACCGTATCAGGTACTAGATATTTTTATATAGATTCATTCAAGATTATTAGGAATTTATGTTGTGATTAATGGAAAATATTGCAAGCAGTTTGGCTCATCCATGCTAGAACTTTTAGATTCAAATGTGTCATTTTGAGGTCCCAAGAGAAGATATGGATACATATAGTAGGATTATACTCATTAATACATTATCAAAATGATATGATAATAATAATTTTAACAAAATAAATAACCAATAAACAATTCATATAATGTTAATTATTATCTAAAAAATTAATTATAATTAATATGTAAAAGGATCCCCTCTTGAAACATTAATTTTCTGTTTACCTAATTATAATGATTTATCCAATAAAATTGATGAAAAATAATAATTGGGAATTGGTAAGACCACTTTTTAGGAAAACTATAATCTTTAATTGGTATCATAGTAGTCTCTTATAAATTTATAATTATTTATTATATGATTATTGAATTTCAAATTTGTGTCTTTGTTTTTCATTTGTTTTTTCATTCTTAACATTAATGTTGGGAAAACAAGATAATTCAGTTTAAAATGACTAATATGAGTCAAAGAACATATGAAAATAATTAAATGATCTTAACTAGAGGTTCCAAATATTATGGTTTTATAACAGTGACACACTTTGTTCTAATGAAATGTACAAATTGTGAACCCCTATCCATTACACCTAAAGGTGTTTTACAAATCCTTGAGAATAGTGTGAGAGAATAGTGTGTAATGTCATTACATGAATCATATTAACCATATGGATTCAAAAAGTTATCATATATAACCTGACATAAATCTAGAATACAGAATATGTGTCCCCCATATGTTTAAGATTTGTGGGAATCATAGAAGCCATGCGGTTAATGTATTCAACATATTGATTGATAGCTGAGAAACAAGGTCTAGTTGTGAGTACATGGAATGTATGTTTCATATAAGTTGAATAACACATAAATTACATTATGTATTACACACCAAGTGCATAATAATGTTTTTTAGTATCCAAACTTATTGAGTATACGGTGTATAAAAGGATATACAAATCATGTAACTTGTATCCTTTCACATGGAGTATAAACTATGAAAGGCTATTCAAAATATGAATAAATAATGTATAATGGGAATTAATGAAAGAATTAAAACTGAACTACACGTCATAAAGAAGTTGAAGAAATCGTTTGATATAGTTTTTTGAATTAAATTCTATAATTAATTATTCTCTATTTTATTTTGGAACTACAAAATGACTATTGTCATTGTAAATGATTTATAATTTACTAGGATTTTAAGAGATACAAACTATTTATATTAATGGAATACTATGTGATAATAAAAATTAGTCCATCTATGTTTCATAACTCAGGGAACTACAGATCAATTAATATCATGAAACAATATGTATATTGCATTCTATGTAATTATATATAACATAAGTAGTACAAAACACTGTATAGTCACACGCCTTTTTAGTGATAGTATATTTAATATGTAGAAAAACGGAATACTTAATTTTTCCACTAGTATGTAATATGTTAAATTCATTATAGAATTTAAGACTATCCTAATAGGTATATTCTATGAATCCTAGTTGTACATGTCTTGTATGAATTAATTTAAAATTTCTTTAATTTACTTAATATAATGAGAATTAGAGCGGATGGAAATCTCTCGGACAATTTCGATGATTAATTACAGAAAATAAATAAATTATTCAATAATGTAAGTAATATTTTATTTCTTTTAAATAATTATCTTAAAAAATAATGAATTGAAATGAATGAGAGCTAGTTTTAAATTTGTAGTCAGTAAATTCATGAATGATCCTGAGATTATCCAACCTATGTATGTGTTAGGATTATTATAATATATTTATTATTGTATGGGTTTTTATAATTTTTATTAAATAAAAATAAGAATATTTTTATCATCCCCACATTTTATTATGTATGGGTATACTAGTTCGTATCTTCTATTATATAACCCCACATAGTCAGTTCCCTTCCTTTGTGTATGAGTAAGCAAATGTAAAGGAATGATCTCTTAGGTAACATGAGATGTTTTAGGATAAATCCAAGGTGAAACCAACCAAGGAGATATATAAGAGAATTATTATAATGATATAACTCATACTTGGATCCACTATAGGGGTTACTCCACTATCATAAAAGGTTAGATTATCATCTTTTAGATAGTCAAATCAATATAAAATATCTTAATAAATCCAGATAATAAATTTATTATCGTCTCATGCATGGTTAGTTATTTATTAATGATATTCTTGTTTAAATGAATTCACATAATGTAACCAAATTTACAATAATTCTTGATGAAATATAATAAATATATTATTCATAAATTATTTCTTCCATATATTAAAGTGATGTAATATTAGAAATATTATAACAGTATATAATAAATAAAATTTAACCATAAAATTAAAAATTCATTTAATTAAATATTTTGTTAGTAAAGGTTTCCATTAATTTAGTTAGAATGAAATCACTGTTAAATGTACTTATTTGACCTTAATTATAGGTATTTCAATTAGTGATGGTATTTAATAATGATTTTAGATTGAATTAACTTACTTATCCACAATAGTGGATTTATTATATAATAATTAGTGAAACTATAAGTTAATTGGGGAGGAAATATGATCCTAGGATAAGAATATTTGGTACTCCATCCATTGGATCAAGGAATGGTGAGTTATTGTAGTTGAAATGGTCATTTAAATAAATAAAATTGAATAACTTTTCAGACCACCATCTGGGTCTTGATAATGGAATGATAGATCATACACACTAGAATATCCACATGAAAGGACTTCCATAATATAATGGTGAGGGTAATTGGGATGAGATAAAATATTAGGATACTATGAAATAAAATTTATTACATCACAATTTTTTAATGAAGATAAAGTACTAAAACATGATATTATTTTCTTGTAGAAAATGGCGTGTAATATTACATTGACATTATCCTTGTGATTGATATTTGAGAAATATTTCACCCTCACCATCACGAAATTATATTAGTGTTATGAGAGCTCCTACATAATACTATTCTGAGATAAAAATTTATATCTCTTATAGACCCCCATTCCATTGAAAGAGACTTCTGTGGATGATGATTCAGAGTTCATCGTCTTCTAGAAACAAACATATAATGCATTGAATTTCTAATACCTTGTTTTTTAATCAATTTTTAGTGGCATCCATATGATTAATTGAAAAATTGATACTTTCACAATGTTTTAATTATCCATGATATTTATCAAGAGAATGATATAAAATAGAGTTAGGATATTTCTAAAGAACTTTTCACCTGAAATATTATAGAAGGTGTGATATCCAAACATCATATATTCAAGACCATTGGTGATATAAATAATTTGGGAATCATGGTTTTAATCTACCCAATGAGTTGAGCATTAAATACATTCTTTCAACACATCATTATACATTCTCCTTTTTTGTTCTAAATATAAGTACAAATCTCTCTTAGAACTCCTTACTCGGATTTTCCAGTTGACTGAGGACATGAAAAATTAAAAACATATAGTCTTTTTTGTGATCAATAGGAATGGAAAGGAAAATTGATCTTAGACAACTTCCAACCCTATGTCTTCTTCGTACCACATCACCAAGTAGAGGAAGATCTAGTGGAATGATATGCAATAAGATACAAAATACATTCCATTCTGAAAGAAGGGCCACTAGAAAAGAAATGGATTCATGGAAAAGAAGTATGGGGAATATTTAGGTTTGTTATTTTATCAATGATAAATATTCCATTTATAACTGTTTATTATTAAATACAAAATTTGGGTCTCACGTTTGATTCTAAATACAAAAACAGTATATAATTATTATAGTTTCAAGAGGTTAGGTGTTTCTTCAAACTACTAGCAGAGCAAGACTAGATACTTTGTCTATTACAGAATACCACATTAAATTATTGATATAAATGATTTAAGTCAAAAAATTATATTTTATTCCTTTTTGTACGAAAAACATTATATCAATGTTAAGTTTATACTTTGGTTGATTTGTATTCTAATATTTAAATAAAAGATACTACTTATACAAATATATTGTACATTATGATATGTCATATATTAATAATTCTCATTGTGTATTAGATTATGAAATCTATGTGTTGGAAAATTAAAATGAATCATGTTAACATTTAATATATCTCATTCATTTTTTCCATCCCAAACATGCTCATGTAGTCTATATGTTCATGAAAAAAGTATTTCAAAAAGGATTATTATTTTATTTTTATCTAAAATGACTTGGTATGTGTAATTCTTGACAGTAAGTTCAATCACCAAACCAAAAATATGGTGATAATGTTAAAGGGACACAAATACTTTTGAATTAGTTCACTTAATTATGTAGGGATCTTTTAAAATTTATGTTATAGGTTTATATTCTTACTTATGATCTTGTATCAATAAAATATGTTGGTATGGATGTGTCTACATAATGAGGTGTATATTTTAATCAATAGAGAAGTTTAAGGAGTTCACAAATGATGTCCAAAAATCAAAATGGTAATAAGATAAAAATATGATACTCAGTCCAATGAAAAATTTTTCTTAACTATGAGTTCATTGAATACATAAGATATTTTTGAATTTTATCTCAACTCACTCCTTTTTATACACTGTAGTTGAATTGTGTTAGTGAAAGTAATAACCAATACTTTTTAGACATAATTTGGTCAATTATATGTTTTGAAGATATTCTATGATCCCTTTAAGGATATTTATTACATACTGAGGTGCACATTATTAATTGTGTTCTAACTAAATCAAAAAAAATTGAATTCTATACAAGATAATATAGGGGATGAAATTAGTTTCATCACATACTTTTTCATTGGTATGTGAATAAATTTTAATGTATTTATTGGGAAACAAACAAGCACCACAAGGCACAATGTGTAGCATTATAGGATATCTCAATTAAATTAGGGGATATTATATATATAAATTCTAAGAAAATAAAGTAATAGTGGAATTATATTCCATATTCTTTATGAGGGAGAAGATATCTTGATGAGATTGTATGTGTAATATAATCATTGAAAGGTTTACAATCATGATGAAAATCAATTAGAACATGAAAAAATTCCATAAGGCCCCATGTAATAGGTTATTCCAGATACACAAGTACAATGTAAGAGCGCCCGATAAGTAAGGTAATTACAGATATATGGTTTTCTAGTCATTTAAAATTGTGAATTGTTATTGAATAATAATGATGATCAACTGACCTACAATGAATCAACAAGTAGAAAAAAAGTTACAAGATATAAATAATTCATAAATTTTTAGATGGATTCAATATAGCATACCCATTTTTGGTTTCAAATATAATACCAATATATATGAATTATGTTTGGTGAAAATGGATATTCACAAATAAATTTTTCCTGGAAGGTATATTTATCTCCTACAAAAAATGAATGGTTTCTAATGGTTTTAAGAATCATCATGAAATTGTCTTTGATGAATACTTTTCACTAATTATGATGTCATCATCCATCAAAATTATAATTTCCATAGCTTCATACAATTGTAATGTTATTTTTAGAATGGATGACGAAAAATATTTATTTAGCCACAGCCTTATAGTGTATTTATACATGAATGAAACGAAAGGTTTCGTGACACCAAAATATGTTAATAAGGTATAAAAGATTAAAATATCTATTTATGGGTCGAATAAATCATCATGATCATGGAAAAATTTCTTTGATGGAGATATAAGGGAAATTCGTTTCATAATGAATGAATGTGAGCCATGTGACTACAAGAGTATTAGGAGGAGTGTAATTGTTTTCATAATAATGTTTATTTATGGTATATTAGTAATATAAAATGAGATAACTTTCATATAGTCATTTATGATGTGCTAAAATATGTACATATCTTTGAAAGACATGAGTGAAGTTGCCTACATTCTAGATATTATGATATGTTTTGATGAATCCAAAAGTATTTTTGTACTATATTATGGTATATATATAAACAATGTATTAAAAAGATTAAATATATAAAATACATTTAATGATTATATCTTTAATTGAATGGTAGAAATATCTCCAAGAAAATGTGTCCTCAACTACAATAGGATATCAGGAAATAGATATAAATAGAGAATGAGAGAGAGAATATGTATAATCATTTATGCTACTATAATAGGATCTATCATTCATTCTATGTTCTATACCAAGCATGATGTTTCCAATAACTTGAGTATAGTTGGAATATATCATGAATACCCATGAAAATATTATTGAAATACTCTGAAGAATATCCTAGAGTCTATAAGGAATACTTATGATATATTTCTAGGTTATAGAGGAGATGAGGATAAAATCATCATGGTATATACAAATAATAGTCTCCAAAGATATTTAATTCATTTGAAATTATATTCGAGATATGTATTTTTTCTTAACATATGATCTATAAGATGAAAATAATAATGAAGCTAGTGGTCCTTAATTTTACTATAGAGTCTTAGTATATTGTGGCTTTTGTTGAAAATAAATAACATGTGTGGATCAAAACCTTATCCTAGAGAATTATGTGTATCCTAATAGTAAAAATACTAACACATTATATAGTGATAAAACTATAGTGGTGGCCCTCATTAAGGAGACATGGTCACATCAGGTGGAGGTGTATATATATTAAAAGTATCACCTATTTAAGGATTATTTTCAAAGGGGTGAGGTTTTAGTAAATTTATTTTATATAAAATATATTATGAAATATAGATCAACTAAATCCATAGCTTTTATGTATTGTGAATATCATGTCAAATCTGGTGTGCTGAAAGATATTAGCAGTTGTATCTAGTGCATGGGGTAGTCTCTTAGAGTTGGTTCCCTTGAAAAAACTAATTTGTACATTAAATTACACGAATATTCATAGGATTTAATATTAATTAATATATTATAAAATTATGATTATTCTACTATACAAAATTAATATGATACTGTTATTGAAGTATATTTCACATTGAAAGGTCATTTTCATTTTTCACTTTGATGAGAACCTTAAATTGATATGATAGTATTATTCAATATATATTTCTTATGGTTGGATTATATGTATATAATGGGACACATATGATGTTTCCTTATCATTTTTTCATCATAATAAGACATTTAGGATTCTTCTCATGATGTTTTCACTTAGTAATCTCCAAGAGAGGAGATTATAAGAACGAACTCTTTATTATTAATTCCACTTGATATATGTATCATTTGATATTACTATATAAATATGGGAATATTGGTACTTATAGATAATAATATTCTCAATATATATCATGAATTTTATACATTTATGTGTTGAAATAAAGTATGACAAAATTTTCCAATGACGAGGAATGAAATATTTGATGCGTCATAAGCAATATGATAATAATTCATAATTATAAAAAATAATTAAATTTATATGTTAATGGATATAGATATCTTAGGAACCTTATTTTGAACGAAACTCTCTGATTAAGACCATAGACAAGGAGTTTTTATCAATGTGTTCATTTCATTAAATTCAAAGAATGATATAACAAGCTTATGGCTTGATGAAAGGAGATTGTTTTCTTATTCTTGGGATATCATGTTATAGGTATAATGTTATATATTAGGATATTTTATGAGGTTTTTTGTTGTGATAATAATATATTTTTTGTATAGGTTAATTGGCATGTTGTCAGAAATTTGATCTTTCTATTTTGGCAAGTTCACCGAATACTTCTATGAAAAAGGCCTAGAGGGTCACATGCTTTATGTATCCTATAGATAAGGGAAATTATATTTCAGTTAAATATTATAATAAATAATACTCTGATGTTAATATGAAGGATAATTATTAAAGTTATTTTTATCTCTTAATCATTTATTGGAAGAATAATAAAGGCATTTTCATTAATTTTTAAAATTGTTATTAATCAAGATTCATTAAATTCTATAGAGGATTGATGGGTCGAGTTAAGGGTTTAGATGAAATGATATTTATATATCCAAATGTTTATTTTAAATCAAGGAAATATTTTTATTAATTGTCTTCATCATGGGTTTTATATCAAATTAAGATAATATTTATGTTCTTTTTTCTATAATTATTTCTATGACCTAAGTTTGTGACCTGATTTATGTCATTTATAGGTAAAATTGTATTTTTGTGAAAAATGAATTTTATAGAGGGAATTTTGTCAAGTAACAAGGGGAAATATCTCTTGAATTCTCTCAATAGTGGATTTCATTTCTCCTATGACCTCTAAATTCCTTAATAGTGCTAGAGGTAATCCTTTATGATGATAAGGAATTCTTGTTGTGATTAATGGACAATAATGAATGTCAATATGATCATCTGTACTAGAACCCAAAGATTCTTAGGTGATGTTAGGAATTCTATAGAGTACGTGTGGATACTATTGGATGTATTCAACACAATAATCCTTCTATGGTATAATATAATGAAAATAATGAACAACCAATTTATTAAAAAAGAAATAATTCCAGAAGAGGATATTTATATCTAAATAAATTATATGCGATAAGTTCCTCCCTCAAATATTATTTTGTTCATTCAAATTGTTCTATATATTTATCTTTATAAATCAATGAAATAAAATTATTGTTCATTGTCCAAACCACATAATTTATAACTATAAATATTTGGGAGGTATCAAATCCCAATCATTGTAGCTTGAGTTCGATCTTAAAAAAGAAAATATTGGGGGATACTATAGCTTGATCTCCCTAGTCATGTATTCCATGGTCATCGAGAAACTCAATCCAAAAATAAACAGCCAATGAAACACCCTTACAAGAAATAAGTGGTCGATTTTGTAGTAGGAATTCCTGGGCCATATCTTATATGGCCATACTAACACCCAGTCTTATATATCATATAAAATATGACACCCAAATGAGACTCTCTATAAACTGTTGATCAATAGAATGAATGGGAAGAATATATGTTTCATGATCCATTTTCAATGGTTTAGACATGTCAATTCCCTTGTGTCACTCATGTAGAGGACATCATGGAGGCATTTTATTATAATTCTAAGGGAATCAATCCAATGAAAAGTCAATCACTGGTCCTAATATCAGTGTTTGGGGTATGGAATAATGTAAACACTCTACTATACCCAAAACATATAACCTATTATTCATGGGTCTCACATATCATGGATTGAGTATAACATAACCTACCCATCCATGGGTCATGTAAAATCTCACACTACTATATAAGACTAAACATAGTATGCCTGATAAAAAATTATATATCCATGGGATGGTTTATTTGACTATATGTAAGATATTATATTTAAAAATATGTATAAATTATGTTCAACACATTAAATAAATGATCCTCATATTATATCTCAAACATCAGTTGGGAATATCAATAAAAACTAGCATTCAAATTTCATTTCTTCCCTATGTGAAAAAAATAATGGATGAGTGTAGTCATAGTCCCACCATTGGACAAGATTGAAAATAAATTAACTAAAAATCATAAAACATTTATTTTAACCCCACAAAATAAAATTAAAAAATTTGTAATAGCAATATCATCTCTGGTAACATGGGAACCCCTCATATGCAGGTTACCTACTCCAAAAAATAAGATCTATATGAATCCTTGAAGTCACCATTTCTTCTATCAACCATATCTCTAAATAGTAATATAACATAAAAAACTACAAAAAATATTTTAATTTCTGTTGACTTTTTCACCTCTAGAATAACTAAACTAGGTTGTTACATACCTCAACAATGCGACCCCATATGTTATAATTCACTGACTAATAGTGAGGATCGACATGAAAAAGTGTGGATACAATACCCTCCAGTGTATAAAACATAAAATATAGTGTAATAAATATCAATAAGGTCCCATGAAATATAATTTCTATAAAATAATTGATAAAATTATTATCTGACAGTCTAAAGAAAATATCAACCATTATTCAATATCAAAATGAGCTACATTTCATGCCATAATAGTCATAAAACATAAAAAATATCTCTCATTATAATTTTATATATAAATTCGTTTGAAAGTAATTATAATTAATGGATATATTTATAAAACTAGTAAGGAGTCATTCCCTAATTCCATCTCCCAATGTAGAATCTACAACCTAGGTAATCCAGCTAAAGTAATAGTGTCATTTCCATTAAATGGGTCTTAAAACTAAATGTTTTCTCAGGAGTACTAAGGCTATCAATCAAGTTATGAGTAGGAAATAGTAAGACACAAAAATCTTATTCCTAAAATTTCCATTAAATATAATGGAATGTTTGATACCGAATGAAATTAATGAAATAAATAAATAAATAATCACATTGTGTTATGAATGATTTATAGACCATGTGCGATCATACCTTCTTCAGCCAGTGTAGAACGAGTTGTTTACCAAATGTCTAAAAACACATCTAGGATGACTGAGGTATCACTCCTAATATCTAAATCATGTTTAAAGAGTTGTCGAAATCATAGATACTGTGTGAATGGTTCATCAAAATCTCTATCCTACCAGGTGAATGATTTATCACTAATCAAATATCGATAGATAATGTAACATACTAAAATCCAAAAACCCATATTAGGTAGTTATATTACATTATTTGTATAGAATATATGAGTTACCTAACTATCCAATAGTTTATTTGTCTTGGAAGACAAGATACATGATTAATTTTCATTCAAAAACACAAGATTTAACATGAATACATTTCGAGAACATTATTATCCATTCCATTATATCCTAGAAAATTACACATATTTCTCCCCTATGTTTCTTGGGGAACTAAAAAAATAAAGGTTTGATGATATTCTCAGATAGGGGTACCATATATGGGAAACATATCATAACATAAACTTCAACCATGTTATATTTCCTGAAAACTAATCAATTTAAAGCCATAATCAACATAAATTCAGATCATAATAAATATAAAGAAAAAATTGAAGATAATTAAATCACATGGATAATAATAACTATTTTATTAGTGAAGAAATTCAAAATTTTGGAATAATAATTCCATACTATAAGCCAAGGAAAAATGATCCAATACAACAAGATATTATCGTCATGTCAATTTTCTATTCTAGGCAGGAAAATACAAAAATACCCAATAAATATCATTAAACTTATAAATTCGTCGAGGGGTTATATAATGTTTGAAGGACCCTAGAACACCCTAATAATGAATGGTTATTTATGGTGTTAATGTTTTCTTTTCAACTAATGGATCTTGGTCCCACATTTGTAGGAACCTACTAGACCTATCTAATGAGAAAGTGTATTGAACAGACAATTGCTTGAAAAGAAAATAAACTGAAATTTTTCTTGGTTCACCACTAAGGTATATATCCAGGTATAATACTCAGATAAGTTGTAATTTGTACTAATGTACACAAATCATCACTATTTTGGGATGAAAAATATTTACCACAGTCACTTTGTGACAGGGGACCTCCATTTAGAAGGTTTTATAGAATGCATATAGTGTTCGAAAGAATCTAAAATATGTTTATCAACATGAAGGTCTCTTCAAAGGGTTGTAATTAAATCATTCATCCTTAACAATATCTAGATTCTCTATTTATGTCATGTCTTCCTTTGTAGAAGTAATCTTCTTTTCTACATACTATTCATTTGTGAACATGACCTTGGTGATCTAGCCTTCTTCTACTTTGCACCACACTGCATGACGTACTACATATTCTTCATGAACCACCTCCGTGTACTACCTCAACAAACCCTGGATGTCTACTTCCTTCACAAACCACATCGGCATACAGCTTCTTCTATGTGGACCAACTCCTCCACCATGAAATGTCTTCTGTGAAAAGTATTCCATGAAACATGTTCTGGAAAAAATGTTTTTCAAACCATCATTCACAAATAATTATAAATTTCATTGAATTACTTCTAAATTTCTTATCAAAATTTATTTTATGGAGTTGTCTTCCCACGAACAACCCTATACTTGGCCGAATTCCTCCTGAGTTTTTTCCCTTGTCCATTTTCTAATAATGGTATTAGTGCTCCTTATATAGAAAAATAGATATATATAATCCACTAAATGGATATTTACCAAATATTTAATATGGAACCGCATTTACTGTGTATTTTCCACCTCCCATGAACTAATTTTCCTACATGGTTAGTGTACTGCCACTCTTCCATCGCGGTGGCTGACTTCTTCCATGAACCGATATCTATCTCTCTTCCACAAAAAACAATCAGTCTTGTGTACCAATTTTTTTGCAAACCTCCCTGACTCGTTTTTTTAAAAGAGTATCTATCATACAAACAATTTTCTATCTGCGTATTGAGAACCTTTATGCAAACCATAATCATCCCGTGAACTATTTTCTATTTACGATCTGTGTACCAATAATCCTGGCCATGTATCACCCTTTCATGAAAATCCTACATTTTACATCTTTTCTCACCGACCCACATACCTTATTTGTGGTCCTCAAATATTCCTTCACATCTCGTGAACTATTCCTGGTGGTCTCCTTTGGAGCAAACCATCCTTTTCCAAAATAATAAATTTTTAATTATGAGGCCCAATAATTTGGAAAAACTCTAAGATACTATTCCACCATTAACACCTGCTTTAGCCTATAATATACGATCACATGACTTTAAAACCCCTTGATCAACCCAATGTGGATTGATAAAAACACAAACCATACTCCATTTCTCGCAAAGAACTACCTTAGTTCAAATAATATACCCCTTTTGGATTGATGGTAATTTTAAAATAAATTCAATAAAGCAACAGACCTAATAAAAACTTGATACACAAGAAAAAAATCACCCAACACTATAATCCTACGTGACAAAAACATGGTATAGAAAAAAAAGAGCATGAATTGGGTTATCATGTCTTAGATTTCATAAATATTTTAATGAACAACTCTTACTACAACCTCATAACACCAAATTGTTTTCTCCATTCTTCATTTCTCTCTTTTATAACTCATCAATCTCCCCCATTGTATCATTTTTGAATTTATCAATTTTTCATCTTCCTACAAACAACCAAAAAAATATTTCATTATCATTGAACTTATAAAACCTCCCACTTTGGAAATAAACCCAAAGATTGAAATTTTTACAAGTAAATATATAATCACACACCCCCGAGGATCGTATCTCCCCCATAATTCGGTCAAATAATATAAAAATGACTAAAAACATTATAAAAACTAGGGAGCGGTGAGAAACTGGAACCTCCACGTGCAATGATTGGTTGTTGGACACCTAGGTTCAACTGATGTTTCTCAAACACATGTGATGATAATTTCTGAATCATTATGTCATCCACTTGATCATCAGTTCAAATATTATCCATTTTAGACATTCATTATTCCACCATTCTATAATGAAGTGTTATCTTATTTAAATGTGTTTCATTTGAGAATCTTGAATAGGATTCTGTATAAGATCAATTAAACTCTTATTATCATAGTGGATTACTATTGGTTGGTTCACCTTATCATCAATATCAGTCAATTTTTTCTTCTTCTAAAGTAGTTGAGTTGATGCCTTTGTAGTGGATATATACTTAGCTTTAAAAGTACTAGTACAAGTGATTTTCTATTTCTTACTCAACCATCCCACTCATATATTACCAATGAAGAATGATCCACCATTTTTGGATTTTCTATCCACAAAATCTTCAACACAGTAAGTATGAAAAAATGCTAAGAGTTCATTATCATTACCTAGATAAAAGTGTAATCCATACTTGTGAGTACCTTGAATATACCTCATGATTATTTAAACTACTACCACTTGTTCTTCCTTCAGATTTCTTTGAAATTGGTCCACTAGGAATGTTGCAAAGGAAATATCTTACATTGTTTTACTTAAGTACAATAGACATCCAATTAATCTTGTTTCCTTTGTGGGATCAATTAAAGTACCATCCTCATTATTTCATAGTTTAGTTATAACCGCTATTGAGGTCGACATTTTTTTAGATTCATGCATATTGAATTTATTCAGATACTCTCTTTCATACTTTTCCTTGAAATAAAAGTATATTATTTCCTCTGAACCACTTATAACCCCACGAATTATGTGAGTTTAACAATCATATAAATTTGACATTTCAATTTCATGTGACTGGATACTTCATCATTTGATCCCTGTATACATCCACACAAATATAATATCATCTATGTACAACAGAACTATGTACTGGTATTTTTGAGATTTCTTCATTTGAGATTATTATCCAATCATCCTCATTTAAATTCAAGTTCTTATATATAAGAATACAACTGAGAGTATCAGTCCTGGGGTGTTTCTCCAGACCATATAGAGCCTTCATTAATCTAAAACCCTTTATTTCATCATTATGAATAAGAAAACCCCCTGGCGGTTCAATATATATTTCTTCATCAAGGACACAATTTATGAATGATGTATTTTCATAAATTTGATGAAAT
Source organism: Viscum album (assembly GCA_963277665.1). Classification (NCBI taxonomy): domain Eukaryota; kingdom Viridiplantae; phylum Streptophyta; class Magnoliopsida; order Santalales; family Viscaceae; genus Viscum; species Viscum album. The sequence goes on along the minus strand of OY728146.1, from coordinate 1,506,056,871 downwards.
TTGTATCCTAATTGAATTTCCATGGAAATAAATAGTCTGATTGACTCCAGTATATCCCCCATAATAATTTTTTATTCAACATAAACACCATCAATTTGTGAATATCCTTTACACACCAGTCGTACCTTATTTCTGATCACATTTCCAGACTTACCAAATTTATTTTTTAAAATAAACTTTCTTCCAATGACATTGTGATTTTTATTTCAATTAATGGATCTAATGTTTGGTTTTTATATATCTGATCAAATTCATCATTCATGGATTTAACACATGATTCATCTTTTGTATCTTCGTTAAATGAGGATGCTTCCACAACTAATAGGAATGAAATTTTTTCATTATTTATCATTCTCCATGTCATTGGGGGAGCATTCAAATCCCCAATGATGTTTTATTGATCAATTTATTCTCATTGATTTCTCCTATAAGTATCAGATGGGTTTTCTTCAGCCATGGTTTCCCCTTATAACTCATTTTCTAAGTCAACATCATGATCTGATTCTTGAGTTTTTTGTACACATTCCGTTACTTATGTATTTCGATCAGTTCCATGTCCACATTATTTCTCATATTCTATCACATCAATATAATAATTATTTAAGGAATTTGAATTTTAATATTAAATTATCTTAACATCATTACTATCCATAAAATTTCCAAGATGTTTATTGAAACATTTTTTGGCTGTTATATTCATTCAATATCCACAGAATATTCCTTCATCTGCAGCATCACCATACTTTCAATGATTTCCTTATATGTTTGGGATAAATAATTTACATCTGAAGACATGAAAATATTTCAAAGTGGGATTCCTTCCAAGCCATAACTCATAGGGTGTTTTAGTTTCCCCATATAAATCCTTATTCAGTTTTCAATATAAAATACATCATGAACATCCACCTTCTGATAATGGTGAGAGATATAACTCTCAATCATCATAGTTCTACACATACTATTCGCATTTTGATTTCAGAACTAAACAACTCCATTTTTTGTTGGTTCTCATAGTATCCACCTCATGTTGTATCTGATGTTTCTCTAGGTAGTTTTCAAACTAAATGGATGTATATTCTCCACCACTATTTAACCACATAACATTGATTCTTCATCTGGTATCATTCTCGTATATTCAGCGATATATTTTCATGAAACAAGAACATATCATTTTTTACATATACCCATAACACAATCCATTATACTATAATCATAAATGAAGATAATGAAGAATATTTCTCCATGAGATCTAACCAAATTTATCAAACCAGAAACGTCTGTATGAATGAGATTATGAAAATTTGTTTCCATTTTCTTCTTTGACTGATATGAACTACATTCCAATTTACCTCAAATGAAATCATCACATGTATTTTACCATTCTCACTTCTGATTGGGTATATCCATGACTGTTTTCATCATAGATAATGTTTCCATGTCTTGTTGATTAATGTGACCCAACCTATAGTGCCATTTGTTTTCTTCATCAATAGTCATGTGGAAAATGTTCTATTTACAATCAAATTGATATAGGTTTCCATCTATAATGAAACCATTCATTAGAGAATCCCTTTTTCTTCCTTTTATATTGTACCCTGTTTGATTCAATGTCAATATAAGTCTTGATTTATAAAGTTGAATCACACTCGGGAGATTATGAGGAAACCCATCCACATAATGAAATTTGGTCTTCTTTAGCTCGCCATTTTCCAGCTCAGTAATTCCAATGCCTTTGATCTTCAAAGAACCATCATTATGGAATCTCACTATTCTATTGAACTTTTTCTTTGTATTATTTAATATATTTTTATTTACCATCATATGGGATGTGAATCCACTATCAAGAATGTAATTCCCTGACCCCAGTTGCCCAGATTTTATGCATTATTTTAATACATTGGCATGATTACATGGAATCAAGTCCCGGAGGACGAATCAGTTTAGCAGTCTAGGAATACAAATTACATAAATGAATGTTGCATTACACTTTAAAAAATACAACGCAACATAAATAATATTTTATGAATTCCATTATTCCCCTTGATAAACCCTACACATTAATCACAATACACTTCTTGAAATCCTAGGAAAAATAAAACATTGAAAGAGGTGATCTCATATGCTCAGTAAGGATAACAATATAGCGGAAACTTTCACAAATAAGCATAAACATTTAAGGAAATGTATAAAACAAAAAATATCCTTTTAAACATAATATTCCACATAATATGGAAAATATTAATCAAATAATTTCATTTACTTATTCACATGGATATTCTACTAGTCGAATAATCACATTCAATATCAATATCCAATTTCATAATGATGGAATGCATAATGCCAGACTTTATAACCACATAGTCAAGGACTTGTGGCAATAGTACAACTAAGATTTTGTCAAGGCCTTGTTCCAATACAATAGTTTTTCTCATGAGACCTACTTATGCATCAAGAAGCTATAGCAGGCTCCACCTGCCACTTTCTATGTCCAAGGTATTCCTCATATGAAAAGGTTTAAACATAACATAAACATTCATATTAAAACAAGCATACAAAATGTCAAAAATTTATCCATATACCATGCATGGAATAAAAATAAAACATCCATAGTTAAACAAATAACAAAACCTTCAATACAATATAAATGATATTTATCATAATAAATGAAACCCGATCAAAGAATAATATCCAGAAAAGGATGTTGACATAGTTGAAAATGATATGTAAAACTCTTTGAAGGAAATATCCATTATTTTCATGAAATAATTTTAAAAGTCCCCAAATTTATAATGGAAGTAACATAAAAGATATTATTGAATAAATGTGTCTCGTACCACTTTGAAACTCTTTAAAGTAATTAAAATTTTAAAACATACATGTTCATATAAATAAATCCATAAAATCATTATCAAAACATGGACATTAATGAGAAAGGGTTCGAAGAATAAATCATTAAACCATTTAAAATTATTTTTTTGTTAAAGACTACATTAAAAAGAATAATTTTGAAAAATATTATATGAATCATGGACTTGTATAAGAAATATGTCCCATTAAAAAATTAATCATTAACAATCTCGGGTAATAATGAGATAGAGGAATTAACCCTTACCTTCCACTTTTATTTGGTCAAGGATAAGTTTAACCCCCTGTATAATGACCATAGTATGTTAATAAATTATAATAGAACCATATTAATATTTATTAAATCATTCATGATTCATTTATGACTTTATACCACCAATTTAATATGGATTTCCATGTTAAATTAATATTTTGGGTAATAATCACTTTCTTTATCATACGTGTTCTAACTTGTTATTCTTGATCGTATCATTTAGATAATAAATTGAATAACTCCAGAATATAATCCTTGTTTTATATATCATATAAATTTAGAATATAAATATTTATGATAGATAGATATATGAAATGGATGGCACCGTTTATGGAGACGGTAGGCCGTACGTATGCATAAATGTTATTTCCATTTTCATATCGTATAGAACAAAAGTAAGTGAACAAAATACATGTAATTATACACACACACATATATTTATATCTACAATAAAATTATTATGTCATATATTACATACATATTAATAATATATATTTTTATAATCGTCGTTGAATGGTGAACGTGGAAATGAATCTCATTGTGTCGTGGAGACGGTAATCCGTATGTACACACAAGCGACAATATCATTATATTGATGGTGAAATAATATGTAATTGGATGGTATATCATATATAAATGTTTCTGACGCTTTCGCCGGGGCGCGCGCCCGTCCGTCTGTGGAGGAGGACGCGCGACGCTTTGTTACCCCGCATTCCCACTTTCCAAAGGCGGGCGGCATTCGCTCCTTATTCAGGGACGTCTGCTCCATGATCGAAACAGGATGATGGGATGTCGGTTCTTCCTCCTGTGGATTCCTCCTCATAACTCGTCTCCTAGTCCGGGTCTCCCTCATAGATTTAATACGTAGTTCGTGAAACTCTTCCCAGTGCCATGTTTCCATGGACGCCGGTTAATTACACTGCTTCTATCAGGACATTCCAAAGGGTCCAGTCAGGGCAGCAACCTTCAGTCGGGGGAGTAGTCAGGTTGAGGCATTAGTAGCGTGTCTGGATGCTGGGGAACCTGGCATGTATTTCTATTATCCCTGGTCACAGGGCTTCTCGAGGGTGTGGAAGCCTGAGGCATCCCACATCGAGCGCGAGGAATTATATGCCATAGACACATATCTGAGGTTTTCCTCAGCTTCCCGTGTTCAACACAGGTTATGTCGCGAGTTTAACGTCTAGAGGAGATGGATCAACCCAACCAGAGAACTATCTAGGATAGATCGGATTGAGGGTTTTTCCTTGAAGGGATGTCGATACCTGGGCCAGCCCATGGGCGGCTGTGAAGAAGAGCATACCAACATGGTTTCACCGGGATAAGACGGTCCGGGTGAGAATCGGGATGGGTGATAGGTTGATGAATGGAACGGAGGGGGAGTGAAATGGGACCATCGCAGGGGCGATGGTAAAGTTGGGCTTGAACCTTGAAGAGGCTTCCTACGTATCCCCGTGGAAGGGAATCAAAGTCCGCGTAGTTTGGGATGGTGCCGGTAAACAGACGTGAAGGTGGGCCTTGGCCCGATGAATGTCGTCGGCGAACCAACGTGATGGTGGACCTTGGTCTGATGGGCATCGTTAGCGTACCGACGTGAGGGTGGACCTTGGTCCAATGAGTATTGTCAGCGTACTGACGTGAAAGTAGACTCGTGGGTCCACTGGTGGTGGGATTGAACCTTGGGGAGGTTTCCTACGTACCATGCCTTGGCATGAATCAATGTCCTCGTAGTTCAAATGATTGATGGAATACATTTTAACGTCATGCGGGACGGTAGTGAACCCTGACGTGAATAAACGACGGGCGGTAGGTGTCGGCGATCTGACATAAATGAGGGACCTTGGTCCGATTGGAGATGGGCTTGATCCTCTTGGAGGATTCCTACGTACCATGCCTTGACACGGATCAAAGTCCTCATAGTTCGCTGAAAATTGGGGGCTTGGCACACCGAAAAAAAGACGGTTTGGGCCAATGTGTGTTGGGATTGAACCTCAGGGAGGCCTCCTACGTACCATGCCTTGACATGGATCAAAGTCCTCATAGTTCGGATTGGGAAATGAACTTTAACGTCATGCTGGACGTAGGTGGAACACGACGTGAATTGGATGATGGGTGGGCTTGAACCATGTGGAGGCTTCCTACATACCATGCCTTGACATGGATCAAAGACCTCGTAGTTCAAATGGGGCTTTGTCGGTGAACCGATATGAAAGTGGACCTTGGTCCAATGATTGGTGGGCTTGAACCTTTGGAAGGCTTCCTACGTACCATGTCTTGACATGGATCAAAGTCCTCGTAGTTCGGGTTGGGTTTTGTCAGCGAACCGACGTAAAAGTGGACCTTGGTCCAATGGGTGGTGGTCTTGAACCTTTGGAAGGCTTCCTACGTACCATGCCTTGACATGGATCAAAGACCTCGTAGTTTGGGCGGAAATGGGAGTGCAGTTTAATGTCATGCGGGACAAAAGGAGGCATGCAGTTTAACGTCATGCTGGACGAGGGCGCAACTCGACGTGAATGAACGACCGAGCACTATGGCATGAACCTCATGGGGGCTTCCTACGTACCATGCCTTGACATGGATCAAAGTCCTCGTAGTTTGCTGGGATGGGTCGCAACGGCTTTCCATTGGACCGGAATGCAGTTTAACGTCATGCTGGACGAGAATGGGACCCGACGTGAATAGATGACGGGTGGGCTTGAACCTCATGGAGGCTTCCTATGTACCATGCCTTGACACGAATCAAAGTCCTCGTAGTTCGCTGGGATGGGTCACAACGGCTTGCCATTGGACCAGAATGCAGTTTAACGTCATGCTGGACGTGAATGGGACCCGATGTGAATAGATGACGGGTGGGCTTGAACTTCATGGAGACTTCCTACGTACCATGCCTTGACACGAATCAATGTCCTCGTAGTTCGTTGAAAATGGTGGTCAGGGTCGGTGCTCACTCTAAGCCCACGTGAGTCATGCTCGGTGTGAGAAACAAGAGGTTGCAAGGACCTGATGATCACGTCGCGAAGGATGCGTCCGTGAGAAGCGAAGAGGGGCTTACTCGTTAGGCGGCCCATGGTGCTAGGACTTACTCCAGGATGGAGGCCCATGGTGCGACAAAGCGCGGGAGAGATGGACCTTGGTCCAATGATGGGAGGTGCCTCGTTCCATATCACGCCCTCCACTGACCTTGGTAGTGGGGAAGTACGGAGATGCAGAGGTGCAGCCTTCCGTTGGGGAACTAGGGTCGCCCTTCTCCTACGAACATACGCCACTCCAATAAGGAGGATATCATCCCTTGTGGATGGGTGATTCCATTCCTGTGGAGACGAGTGGTGTAAAAAATGTTTGACCTGGGGGGACCCTTCGTGAGGGAGACGAGTTTCGGTCATAGTTTAACATCATGTGTTGAGGACGTGGTGCTTGGCAGTTTAACATCCTGCAGCTCGGACGAGGTGGGTTCACTCCACACCACTAGGACTTACATAACCGGTACCCTCTGGTCCTTGGGGAAGGGATGGTACTAGTAAGGCCATTGTCAATGGGGGTTGTGGCATGAACCATCAAGGGGTCCACGTTAGCGTGGCTATGCAAAGAAGCAATAGCCGTTAGCATGCCTATGAAAAGAAGCATTAGGAAAATCAACTCTACAAGTGGTATTGTCCATGGGACTTTGAAATCACATCGTGCAAACCTGGAGGGTCACACGGGAAGAGGAATCGCTAAGAAAAGGAGTGTGCTTCACGAAGTGGAGTGCCTTGGCCTTAGCAATGGGCATAGGTGTGAGTGGAAGGTGCTTCGTGAAGTGGAACAGTGTTCGCGGAGCACTACCTCGCGATGAAGGGGTGCCTCGCGAAGCAGGGTCCTGCGAAGCAGTGTGCTTCACGATGTGTAGCGATCCTGCCTTAGCATAAGGATCACTAGCATGGGATGGGTGTTTCGCGAAGCATAAATGCTTCGCGGCTGCCCAGGTTCCCTTGGGAATCCCCTTCCTTCGTGAATGCCCTTGAGCTTCGCGAAGGGCATCCCTCTAGGAAGAGGGGCTCAAAACGAGACAATGCAGAGGAGTCTCGCGAAGTAGAAGTACCTCGCGGAGCTCATGATTCTCGGGGCAAAGCGTGCTTCGCGATTCGGGAGAGGAGAAGCCGAAAGGTCGGATTGTCCGTCCTCTGGGACTCAGGGGGAGTCCAGTATTTATAGGCAAGGGGCACCGCAAAGCAGAACTCACACGCCGCCTCTAGTGCTTTGCGGCGCGCTCGCGAACATCAACGTCGTCCGTGGAGGATTACCGCCTCTGGAGCTTCGTGGCGGCTCGCAAACGTCAAATGCGTTTGCGGAGGATTACCGCCTCTGGAGCTTCGCGGCGGCTCGCAAACGTCAAATGCGTTCGCGGAGGATTACCACCTCTGGAGCTTCGCGGAGGCTCGCGAACGTCAAATGCATTCGCGGAGGATTACCGCCTTTGGAGCTTCGCAAGGCCGCAAGGATCGGGATTCTTCGCGTCGGTCCTTCACGGCGGTGCTTCGCGGCGGTGCTTCGCAGGGCAGCGTGCCAGCCTTCTTTTTCGTTCCTTCCTTTCATGCCATATTATTTTGGCGCCAAAAATTCCCCCCTCAGACTTGGAGCCGCGGAGGGCGAAGGGTCGAATTCTGAGGGAAAATCGCCAAAATTGTCAGTGGTTCGCGATGCGGCTTCGTGAAGGGTGCCCGCGGTGCTGACCGGGGCCACAGATCCGGACGCGTCGCGATGTTCCGCGGGGGTGAGGCACGCTGCGATGCTCCGGGGTCGCCGCCTATAAATAGGGGGGTCGACCTCTTTTGTCTTCACGTGACTTCCTTGTCTTTTTGTGCTCTCAACTTCGCGAAGATCCGCGTACTCCGCGACAACCCTCTGCGAATCGAGCTTCGCGGCGAACCGTGGGTCTCCGACTCCGCGTCTGCGCCAAGTGAACCTCTTCCTGTCGGCCTTGGCCAGACATCGAGGCTTTGTCTCGCGACCGATCTTCGTGATCCGGCTTCGCGATTCGGCTCCGCGGTCGAGCTTCACGATCCAGTAGGAAAAAATCTTTTCTGAGGGCCACAGTTAAAATGGCCCATCAAGAGGCTGTATTGGGGGTGCTTGCAGATGCTGCTCGCCGAGATGAGATGGCCAGCTGTCCAGGCCTGGGGGAGATTATCCGAAGCCACTTGGACCACACTTATTTGATAGATCTGCTATCAGAGGGTCAGAAGGATTATCCACAGTGTAAGAAACTGCCATTGTACGGCTTCGGGATGAGGGATGACGTCTTTATCCCTGAGGCGTGTAGGGATGAACCATCTTGCTGGTTCAGGAGAATACCATGCCAGCACCAATGGTTCAGGGCGGCCGATGGTCATGCACAAGAGAACTTCACACCCATTACTGTTGACTGTCTCTACAACCATGTGAACGACATTGACGGGAAGCCACTGCAGCCGGAGACTTCCCGTCCCCTCTACCGTACCATGCTGAAGGCGGCTTTGCAGGATTCGAAGAAGGGATGGTCCAATGAGTGGGACCTGTGCCAGGGGGGCAACTTTACTGATGATTGGGCCTAGGCCTACTGGGTAGGCGCCTCATGCGAGGAGTTTGGGGCGAGCTGAGGAGAGTGGGGTTGTATGAGGCGGCATGGGCCTCCCAATTCCACATTTACCAACCGAAGCAACTGATGTCGGAGCTAGTGAGCAGATAGTCGTCTAGGACCAACACCTTTCACCTGCATCACGGGGAGGTGGGCATCAGCCTGTGGGATGTCCACCAGATTTCTGGGGTCCCGATCCTGGGGGCCATGTATGATGAATTCCTCCCCGTCGTCAGGGCATGGGGGTATACGGAGCAAATGTCGCAATTGGCGTCGGTGCTGATGGCACTTGTCCCCAGAGTGGACAAGGAGGCAGTGAGAGATGTCCACATTAAGAGGTGGTTCAAATGCTTCCTGAATTTCCCAGAGAATCGAGAGTTCCCTCCAAGGCCTCGAACTTGTCCAAGGGCGGCCCAACGGGGCAAGGGGCACTCGTATTGGCGGGTCTTGGAGGACAGCCAATGGAAGACTTGGGGTTTCAGTGTCAGCACTGAACAATAGCCGATAGTCAGGCTGGCGGCGTTCATCGCGGCTCTCATCTGTGGTTGGATCCTACCGGTGAGAGATACAAGCATGGGGGTATGGCCCAGCTCGTTTATCATGGTGTCGATGTTGGCTATGGGGCAGCGGATCAATCTCGGGATTCCGATGCTCACCAAACTGTACAGAATTCTGCGGCATATTAGCGAGGGAAAGAATCCACCAAGGATATGTGGGCCCTCCCACCTACTGTATGGGTGGATCGCAGTGCATATCAGGGGGATTTACGAGTATCCAATCCCCATTTCGCCGCCGGGATCGAACTTCCGCCCCTCCATCCTGAACGCAGTCGGGAGCTTCCCGTTCAAGCTAGCCATTCCGATGGTGCTGAATCGGGTGTGGAGGGCGGATGAGTTCAACTTCCACCCCTTCCCATTGCCGACGGGGATGCTTAGTGATGACAGACGGGGGACGGAGGAACATCGGGCTTACCTCCTGGCCTTCCGAGGTGGAGTTTTGGTGGCATGAATAGATCGTGAGCCGCTTTGTGAACCGTACACCCCGCATCGATTTGCGAGGAAGTTCCGGTGCCTCTAGAAGCTGACCCCGCAGGTCTACTGGGAGGTGCGTCACAAGGATCACCCTTGTGTGATGAGGCAGTTGTGGATCATGTTCACACGGGAAGATGGAAAGATGTGGATTGCATTGCCTCCATCCACCGCTGCTTTCGGATTGGTGAAGGAGTACGCCATCAGTTGGGAGGATGCTTACCCAGGGGAAATGCTGAAGCAACCAACTATCTGGGTTGGTGACGGTGGGCCTCCTCTATCTCAAGGTCGGGGTCGGAGGGCAGCAAGGGCTACTCGCGGTAGCGGGGCTTCCATGGCGGCGAGACCCGCACCGGCCAAGGGTATGGCAGCAGAGGTGGATCCGGTGATTCTGGAAGAGCAGGGTCATTCGGATGGGCGGCCACCGAGGGGATTTAGTAGGATATCCACTCAGGATTCGGGAAAGCGCCTGCGTCATATTGACATGGCAGAGGATGTCGTCTTCCTGGAAGCTTGGGACATTTGGGATGTCAACCGGCAATTCCTCAGCCCACACGAGATATGGGCCCACCTAAATCGCCTCGGGATGGAATTACTGGGCATAGGCCCAGTCCGGTCTGGATTCATGGCGTCTCCGGCGGGGGAAGCACAGTACCTGGACGAACTGGAGGATTACGTCCACTCTAGTGGTGTCCCTCGCCCAATGACAGACCGGGTGAAGGTACTGTTGAATCAGACAGTCCCCCCATAGTTATCAGGTGCCAATCTGAGGGAGCACTTCCCCTTGCCGGAGGAATCAGAGGACTCCTCTCGGGAGGATGAGGCTGGAGGAGGGAGTCTGTTGGAGGAGGGAGAGGTCGGAGACTGAGTCTTAGAATCCGACGATTCTGCGGAGGCTCTCGAGGTAGCATTCTGAACTTCTTTCCTTGCGGTCTGTTCTTTGGGTCTCTATGGACTTCTCACCAATTTTTGAGCAATGCAGGAGGAACTTGTTCGCATGCCTTGTTCTCGCTCCTTGGCGGGTGATGATGTGGGACCGTCAGAACCTGCGCCTATGGCTACGTCCAGTTCCACGTCTGGTGGGACCAGAGCGCCCGAGGTGTCTCCTTCGGAATCTCCAGACCTTCCAACAGTATACGGAGGGCCTCGTCTCGGGGTCCTGTCAGTACCGGCTCAAGAGCAGCACCAGGAGGTCGATCTCCGTATGTCTCCTCTACCGGTCTCCTCATTGTCACACGTAGACCATGCCAACTAACGTCTGTTCCTCTCTGTCGTACAGTTCTTCGACTAGTGTGGGATGTTGCGGCAATACTGGTCGGGATGTCTGGTGGCGTCCCTCCTAGGGGTATACTGGTGATGGTGGCGATAGTCCCTCCATCTCTTCAAGCTGCGGCACACATCATCACTGGCGGGACCACCGGCAGGTCCGTACCTGAAGTCATTGAGGTGGACTCCGAGGAAGAGGATCAACCGGTCGGTCCCAGTCTTGTCGCGCCTGCTTAGGCACCAGGTGTCGTACTGGATTCAACACCGGATGTTGATCCTGCCGAGGATTTCCTGCGGCTGTATCCCACGTACGAGCCTGCCAACCGTGCAGACAGGGACGAAACGGCCTTCGACGAGGAAGACATCATTATAGTCCGCCGCCGGTCGTGGAAGCTGATCACGCGCTTTATCAAGGCCACTCCCCAAGTGCAATGGCTGTCTGAAATGGATAGACTTCGCTCGCGGTTGCGCGAACTATGTGCTGGGGGAGTGGATGCCCAATGTCCTCACGTACTCATCCGAGATCTTATAGATGAGAAGATCTGGGAGCATGATCGCGGGCTCAGCGTGGGCTGGCAGCGGAGGAAGTCGACAAGTATCAAGAAGCTCCAGGAGGCTGAAGGCGAGGTTCAACAAATGCAGACCCGAGCAGATGAGCTTTCAGCCTCTCTTGACGCACAATCTGAGCTGGTCTCACGATTGAAGGCCCAGCTGGCGGAGGAAGAAGAGCATATGATGCAGACCTATGGATAGATGGCTGTCGTTCAAGCTGGCGTGGAGAGGGCCAAAGCCAGGACTGACGAACTGCACCCCACCGCTGCTGAGGAGGAGCGGGAGCTAATTCAGCGGCATCAAGCCTTGGATGCCACAAGTCAACGGGTGGCAATGCTGCAACGCTCTTTTGACGGGGTCAACCCGTCCATGGGGGAAGTTAACCCTAGAGTATTGTAACAAACCCATGAACCTTTCATTGGTACTTTCGTGCTTCAAATTTTTTTCTTTGTTTTGAATGTCGTAGCACGCACGATTTCCACTGTTGAATTGCCTTGTTATATCCCTACAATGTTTGCGGGACGTTCGGCGACAATTCCCTAAGCCCACGTGGGTCAAGCCCGATGTCCGGGAATCGGATTACCTGTCCGGATTTCTGAAAGGTGGGAGAGGCTTGATGGGGGAAGGAACTTTCAGGATGACCTAATTACTGTTCCCTCAGCGTGATCTTATGCATGAAAGGGGCAACGCCAGGGGCGCTGAAATCGGTCCAGACAGATGAAAATGGGAAGCGTATATTACGATACCCAAGATTCGGAGCACTGTGGGGATGGCGTGACAATGAGGGATGACCATTAACCTTGGAGGAGAAGCGGTACCCTTACTGTGTTAGACTGTAATGGGGACAACAAATGAGGTTCGAATGTTGACCATGTTTGAAACACGGGACCATGTCACAAATGTTGTTGATCAATCCTTCAGGATGTTGTCCCAGGACAGTTGGTGGACCATAGGTCAAAAATCCATACTGTTAGGGGGTCCTTCCAGATATGACCTGTCTTCCGGAACGCTGGCCCAGGACGGTAGGTGAGCCGATACGGCATGAGATCAGGCCGTTAGGGGGGTCCCGTGAGACATGAAAGGGGACGAGGGTCTGAATAAGGGGCACGCAAAGCATGGAATATGGAGTGATGGTCTGTCTGAATAGAATCCAACACTTAGATAGTTACACCACCGTGGTGGGAGTACGCCAGATGGGCGCATCGGTTTGATCATGGATCATTCCTTCTTTCAGACAGGGCCTCTCTGGCGAGGGGATCTGTCACTTCCCAGTGGGATCTTGGGGCATCCTGAACTTGTTTAGGGTAGAATCACAGTTTAATGTCATGTGTTGAGGACACATAGACTCCTGTAGTTTAACGTCATACGATAGGACGTGGAATAAAAGGGAAGGAAGCGTGTGGCGCGGTAGATATGAAACTGGCGTGAATGAGGACTTGGAGTCCAACTCATACCACATACCCCTAGAGGAAACTCTTCAGGTCGAGGGAACAAGAGTGAGGATTGGGCTGGGCCCGAAGCAGAGTGGTCGGGCATTCCTATGTACCCCATAAGGATGTAATCAAGCCATACATAGTTCTGAAAGCACAGTTTAACGTCATGCGGGATGAGGAGCAGCTTGACTGCGTTGGTACACATCCTACCAAAACTACTAAGCCCACGTGAGTCGTGCTTGGTGTGGGAAACAAGCAGTAGTGGTGGGAATTTCCCGACACAGAAAGGGGAAGGTTAGGGAAAAGGGACGCTTGGTGAACATCGGCCCAGTGACACTAACACTATCATTTAGCGCACCTAGATGCGCTAAGAGAAAGAGCCGAGTATGATGGAATTCCACTTGAACATGAGGAAGTGGAAATGTATGAATCATGGAGCTCGAGATTCAGATCACGATGATAGTGGCGTGACGACGGAGGATAACTGTTGACTGTATTCACAACACAGCATCCTGTCGCGTTAGCCTAGAATGGGGATAGACAAATGAGCATCGACCGCTGACCGTATTCGCAATGTGGGATTTTATCGATTTTTTGTCAAATATATGTAGGGACGTTGGCCTGAAATGATTGAAGGGCCCTTAGGTACAGCATTCATGGAGAGCCCTTAAGCCTAATATCCATGTCGTCCGGGGGTCCTTTTGGATGTGGAAGAGTATGATGATCCAAATAGCGAGCACACGAAGCATGGTCGTGGGACGAAGGGAATGTCCGTATGAAAGTCCCACACTTCGGGTTCTTTGTCGAAACACATCTGAATACGACAACGAGACGTATCAGAGAGTGGGAGCAGATTCCTTTCCCTTGGGAAGATCTTAGTTTAGGGTCGTAGAATTCGGACCATGAAAAGTTAGACTAGGCCCGCAGGGAAGTGCCCGGGCGCTCCTATGTATCTCATAGGTATGAGAATCAAGCCTTACGTAGTTCTTGATGAACCTTAGACCATAAATGGGTAAAGGGAGAAATGGACGCATGGCATCAAAACCCGACGTGAAGGAGGACTTAAGCCCTACTTACCATGCATTCTCTGGGGAAATGCTCGAGTCGAGGGACCGAACACATAGGTTAGGCTGGGCCGGTGGGGAAGTTCCCAGGTGCTCCTACGTATCTCATATGGATGAGAATCAAGACATACGTAGTTCTGAAAGGTGACATGGTAGGATACCAGTGTTAGGGGAAAAGGGGAGTGCGGGCATGGCCCTTGCACTAAAAGAAGCGGAATTTGATAAATCTTGTTTGTTCTTTAAGGTGAAATGTTTTTTTTGTGAAGCGACAGGCCTAGAATAGTAGGTCGTGATGTCACCACAGGGATCAAGCCGTGATGGGCGTTGACAAATGGCATGGCACGTGACCAATACCCAACGTGATGTCCTCTACAAGGAGGTCACCACAATGCAGTGCCGTTTTTCGTCGTCCAGCCAGGACGATAATGTCACAGTTTAGGGTCGTATGATAGGACCAAGCATGCATTTTATCGTCATGCAGTGTATACGTAGCAGAGACGATGCTAGGAGGGAAATGTGCGTAGTGTTATAAAACACTATTGACGGATACATGATCCCACATCAAATTGTACGCCATTCGGAGAGGGAAACCTTAGGCCAACGGGCCTATATAGAGGTAGGAGGTGAAACCGGGGGAGAGAATGGCTCCCTAAATGGGTTGTACCCAAAGACAGGGCATCCAGGCGGTCCTACGTATCCCATGAGGATGGGAATCAAGCCACATGTAGTTCTTAATGGATCCTAGTTTATGGTCTTAGAGCTCGGACCATGGGGGCCCCGAAGGACGCCATATTGCAGCTTTGTCCCCCTGACATGCAAAGGTGCACTGAGGGATAGTGCCAAAAGTGTCGAGATTCCACCTGGACATGATGGGGTGGAAAATGATGTGAATCATGCAACCAGCATTCGAGGACTGAAGGGGATGGCGTGACGATAGAGGATTACTACTGACCATGTTCGCAACACAACATCATGTCGCGTTAGCCTGAAATGGGGACAGACAAATGAGCATCGACCGCTGTCCGTATTCACAACGTGGGATTTTATCGATTTATTGTCCAAAACCCTCGGGGGCATTGGCCCGTAACAGTAGGAGAGCCCTTGGGCGTAGTATCCAGGCCGTTCTTGGGGGTCCCTTTGGGTGTAAAACGTGATGGAAGCCCAAATGGAGGGGAACACGAATCTTGACAAGTGGAAGGAACATGATCAAGTTGAATCTGACACTCTTGGTCCTAGACCAGAGTACTATAAACACATGGGTTGGTAGCTGCAAGGAGTCAAGGGGCTCAACATTGAGGGTGATCGAGAGATGGAAGATTCTCGGGGAAAGGGGCATGGCGCCCGAAACCTTGTATCATACCTACATATCCTCCTCCTGGAGAGGGATAGACCAAGTGGTCTAGGTGACCAGGAGATCAGGAGATCACTAAGAGGTGGGGCTAGACCCGAATCCTAGACATTCAGGTGGTCCTACGTATCCCATGAGGATGGGAATCAAGCCACACATAGTTCTGAAGGGTGCCTTTTAATGTCATGCAGGATAGGGAATAGGAGGGCTAACTCTCAGAACGGGGTGCGTGTGGTGCAGCTATTGAAAACCCGACGTGAATGAGGACGTAGTCCCACAATACGCCACACGGACCCGTGGTCGGGGTCCCAATGGCAGGACCCGAGAGGCGAATTAACTGAACTCAAGCTGGACCCAAAGACAAGGGGTCTGGGCATTCCTACGTATCCTATCAAGATAGGAATCAAGATGAATGTAGTTCCAGATGAGAATGTTAGTTTATGGTCTTATATCTTGGACCGTGGAGGGTGACAACTCCCCGAGTAAGCGCAGATGTCAACCCAATCCCTAAGCCCACGTGAGATAAAATCAGTGTGGGAAACAAGGGGGGAAGATCCTTATTGCAATACTTGGGGCGTCCATCAAAGGGGAGTCGGTAGAGAGTTCCGAAGGACACCTTTGATGCATCTTGTTCCCCCAACGCGCAGACGTGCACAGAAGAAAATTACCAAGAGTCCCGAGACTCTACTTGGACATGATGAAGTAATGAAGGGTGTGAATCGTGTACCCGACATTTTGGGCTTAATGGGTTGGCGTGGGGATAGAGGAAAACTATTAACCATGGTGGAAACACAGCGTCCATATCGCATTAGCTTGAGGTGGGAACAACAAATGAGCATTGACCGCTGATCATATTCGCAACACGGGATTTTATCGATTTGCTGTCTGAAACCCTCGGGGGCATTGGCCCGTAACGGTAGGAGAACCCTTGGGCGTAGTATCCAGGCCGTTTTTGGGGGTCCCTCCGGGCGTGACAGATGCTGAAAGCCCTGATGCAGGGATACACAATGCCTGGAAAGTGGGTGCGGACATGTCCGAGTAGAGCTTGGCATTCCAGGTAATAAACTAGAGTACTCTTTAGCACATTGGTGAACCGCCGAAAAGGGATTGACGAAACAACTTAGTAGGGGGAGGTAGATGGTGTGGTCATTACGAGACCGACGTGAATGAGGACATAATCCCACACCAAACCATATAATCCCCTCATGGAGGAAGGATAGGCCAAGGGGCCAAGATGGGATGAGGATTCCCGAGAGATGGGGCCGGACCCAAATCTTGGACATTCAGGTGGTCCTATGTATCCCATGCGGATGGGAATCAAGCCACCTGTAGTTCTCCAAATGTAGTTTAACATCATACGGGACGGGAAGGGGAGTAATATACCCTTAAACAAGGGAGGTATACAGTATGGAAATGAAGCCGATGTGAATGAGGACGTAGTCCCACACCACACCATACACTCTTATAAGAGAGGACCTGGGTCGTGGCCCAGAAAGGCCAAGGGGCCTGATGGTGGTCAGGAAGGCCTGAACTGCTTGTAGTTTAACGTTTTGCAATGAGGATGAGGGTCGGGGACCCGAGGAGGCCAAGGGGCCTGAGGCTGGGCCTCGCAAGGGGAGGCGTACGGCATGGTACATGATCCCGACGTGAATGAGGACGTAGTCCTACACCGCGCTGTACACTCCGGGTAAGAAGTTGGGCGAAGGGTCCCAGGAAGGCCAGGGGGCCTAAGGTCAGGCATCGGTCAGGAAGGCCTGACGGGTCTGCAGTTTAACGTCTTACATGGGGACGGGGTTCGGGGACCTGAGGAGGCCAAGCGGCCTGAGGCTGGGCCTCGTAAGGGGAGGCGTACAGCAGGGTACATGATCCCAATGTGAATGAGGACATAGTCCTACACCGCGCCGTACACTCCTATGATAGATCGGGGCCATGGGCCCGATCTCTAGCACCACCTGGGGAGAAGTTTGTCACCTCGGGATGGGGCAGAATGAATCACTACACTCAGTGTCTGGGACATCTCGGGGTGGATCCGAAGATCCAGGACACTGTTGACCATGTTCGAAACACATCCTTCCTATGGTGACCCGTTATGGGAGCAAAAAATGAGCGTCGACCGCTGACCAAATTCGCATCGCAGGACTTGTATTGGCTTGTTGCTTGAAAACCCTCGGGGGCATTGGCCCGTATCGGTAGGAGAGCCCTTGGGCGTAGTATCCAGGCCGTTCTTGGGGGTCCCTCTGGGTGTGAAACAAATGATGGAATCCCAGTCAAGGAGTGGGTGAAGAATAGCTGTATCCATCCACGAAAGAGGTAAACATCTCCAGGGGGATGTGCAGCCGGGTCGAGGCTTTCTCGATGTGAGTCGGGGAAAAAGTGCGCACCCTGCCATGTCTTGACCTGAGGGGAAGATTTTGGCTTTTGGGCTGGGACAACAGACGAAATGTCCGGGCGTTCCTAGGTATCTCATGAGGATGAGAATCAAGCCATACGTAGTTCTTAAAATTCCATGCAGTTTAGCGTCATGCGGTAAGGACGTGGGAGGATAGAAGAACGGGAGCGGGCACATGGTGCGACCCTTACAATCTTTGTGCGAGCGGGGTTGCATGAACGGGGCCAAGAAAGCCTACTCCCTGCTATACAAAGATCCTCCAAGGAAACTATTCCCAGGAGGAATAGTCGAAGAGAAAATCTTGGGGTCGGGCTCAAGACGAGGCGTCCGAGCGTTCCTACGTATCCCATGAAGATGGGAATCAAGCCGCACGTAGTTCTAGACATGTAGTTTAACATCATGCGGGATGATGAGAAGCATCTCATTTGGGGATATGTACGGTACGACGAGTAATCCGACGTGAATGAGGATGTAGTCTTACACCATACCATACAATCCCACAAGACGGTAGATCGGGGAAAACCAGGGTGCCTGGGGCCGGACCGCGGTCAGGGAGACCTGACCAGCTTGCTGTTTAACGTCTCGCGGTGAAGACGGGGGGCCAGTGGCCCGATGAGGCCAAGGGGCCTGAGGCTGAGCCTCGGTCAGGAAGGCCTGACAGTATTGCAATTTAACGTCTTGCAGTAAGGACGGGGGCCGGGGCCCGAGGAGGCCAAGGGGCCTGAGACTGAGCCTCAGTCAGGAAGGCCTGACTGGCATGTAGTTTAATGTCTTGCAGTAAGGACGGGTGCCGGGGCCCAAGGAGGCCAATGGGCCTGAGGCTGAGCCTCAGTCAGGAAGGCCTGACTGGCTTGCAGTTTAACGTCTTGCAGTAAGGACGGGGCCAGGACCCGAGGAGGCCAAGGGGCCTGAGGCTGAGCCTCAGTCAGGAAGGCCTGACTGGCTTGCAGTTTAACGTCTTGCAGTAAGGACATGGATGTAGTTTTAGGTCGTGCGGGACTATCTTGCAGTTTAACATCTTGCAGGACGAAGATGCAGTTTAAGGTCGTGCAGGACCATCTTGCAGTTTAGGGTCGTGCTGGACCCTTTTTTCCCTAGGCAAAGTATCGCTTGAGGAATTTGGCATTGGTGGGAGGGGTTATACGCTCTCCATCTGTGGTCACCAAGGAGTATTCTCCATTGGGGAAAACCTTATGGATGATATAGGGCCCTTCCCATTTGTGTTCTAATTTGGGTGGTTTCCTATCGGGAATCATTGGCGCTCGAAGGGCCAGTATCAGGTCGCCCTGTAGAAAAGAGCGAAGACGAACCTTCTTGTCGAAGGCCCTCGCTATCTTATCCTGATGCCTTTCCAGATTGGGCAGGGCACGAAGCCGGTTCTCGTCAAGTGCTTCTAATTCGGCTAGACGGATCTCGGCTACCTCATCTGATGTCTGGTGGTCATAAACTGCAGTGCGTAATGACGGCAGCTGGATCTCAATGTGTAGGACGGCCTCAGCTCCATACACCAGGGAATATGGGGTCACCTGGGTAGAGTTGCGAGTCGTCGTCCGGTAAGCCCAGAGGGCGTTGGGGAGCTTGTCCGGTCAACTTTTCTTGTTCTGACCAACCATCTTCTGCAGAATGTTAGAGAGGGTCTTGTTGAACGCCTCGATCTGTCCATTCGCCTGCGCGTGGTAGCAGGAGGTATGGTTCGACCGGATGTCGTACTTAGCGTACAATTTCTTTAATTCAGCTGCTCGGAAGTTGGTGTTGTTATCAGTGAGGACGGCGTGAGGTACCCCAAACCAGTGGATAATGTTGGAGCTCACAAAGTTAACGATGGAATGGGCCTTGACCTCTTTGAGCGGAACTGCCTCTACCCACTTGGAGAAGAAATCTGTAGCAGCCAGGATGAACCTACACTGGCGGGCCGTCGCCGGCGGATACGGTCCCACTACATCAAGTCCCCATACCGCAAATGGACAAGAGTACTTGGTGGGGTGGAGGGGCTCCGGCGGCCGATGCAAGAAGTTGGTGTGTACTTGGCACGCGTGGCATCTCTTGGCATATCCAATGTAATCATGAATCATAGAGGGCCAAAAGTACCCCAACCTCGGGATTTTATGGGACAGCTTCGGCCCATCTTGATGGGTGCCACAGTAACCGGCGTGAACCTCTTGCATAACTTGAGGTATCTCCACTCCTTGGAGGAAACGGAGAAGGACACCATCGAAGCTCCACATATAAAGGATTTATTCAAGACTGGGGCCGCTCTGGAGGGTAAATTGCAGTGCGCGGTGTCGGATTCACTCACGCTCGGCCCGGTCGTCCGGGAGCTGACCATTTTGGAGATACTTGAAAAAAGGTTCTCTCCAGTCGGGAGTGGCTCCAACCACTGCGTCTGATGAACCCGGGGCCCCTAAAGTGGAGGGTCCGGCGGTGATATGGCTTACCTGCGGGCCATCATTTTCCTCTTGGGTGACAAGGGAAATGACTCTCCGGTGTGCCACATGTATGATTAAATCATCTTTCTCGGGTTCTGCGAGCGATGCGGCCAAGCCATCCAAGGTGTCTGCTTGGCCGTTCTGTGACCGTGGGACATGGGTAACCTCTGGTCGAGAAGAGAACTAGGCCATTAGGTGGAGGGTGTACTCCAGCAACGGTGTGAGCTCCAGCTTCCTGATGACGTAGTCGCCATTAACCTATTTGATTACCAGCTCGGAATCTCCATTCACATGTAGATGGGGCACATGGATCTCAAGGGCCAACTCGAGGCCGGTGATGAGAGCTTGGCACTCTGCCTCGTTGTTCGTGCAACCTTCTGTCAACAGGAATGAGTATGGCAGGACGGCTTGCACCGGGGTAATGAAAACAATACCCAGGCCCACTCTATTGAGATTGGGATCGTTGAGCCTCCTACCGGTGGGGCTCCGGGAGGCACCGTCAAAATACATTTTCCAACACGGGACAACATGATCGACTAAGAGGATCGTATCATCAGGGAAATCCAGGTCCAGGGATTGATCCGCGGAGGTTGGATGGGCAGCTAAAAAGTCCTCCAACGCCTGTCCCTTAATGGCCTTATGAGGTACAAACCTAATGTCAAAATGCTGGAGAATCACTTCCCACCGCGCTAGTCGGCCAGTCAGTATAGGGCGGTTCAGGATGTACTTCAGTGGGTCCACCCGGGAGACCAATTGCACCTCATGGTGTTGCAGGTAATGTCACAACTTCTGCATGGTGAAGACGAGCACAAGGCAGCTCTTTTCGATAGGGGAGTATCTGACCTCCGTATCGAGAATCATGTGGCTGAGATAGTAGAGACTATTCTCAGTACCCTCGTTATTCTTCTGGGTGAGCAATGCGCCGAGGGATCTCTCCAGGGCGGTCACATAAAGTCCCAGCGGCTTTCTGGAGACGGGTGGCATCAAGACCGGAGGTTAGAGCAGATACTGCTTGATTTCCTCAAAGGCGGTCCAACACTCCTCATCCCATTCGTAGGCGGCACCCTTCTTCCTGAGCTGGGAAAAGGTATTACACTTGTCAGCCAGATTCGCGATGAATCAGCATATATAGGCTAAGTGCCTTGAAGGCCTCGATGCTCCCGAATGTTGCTCAGGGGAGGCATTTGGCTGATGGCCTTGATCTTCTCTGGGTCGATCTTGATACCTCGGTGTCTGACAACAAAACCCAGAAACTTCCCAGAGGTGACCCCGAAGGCACACTTCAGCGGGTTCATCTTCAGGTGACGGGAACGGATGAAACCAAACACTTTCTCAAGGTCTTTGAGATGGTCATGGCGCTGACATGATTTGACTACGAGGTCATCCATGTAGCATTCCACCAATGTCCTGAGAATTGGCTTGAATATGCAATGCATGGCCCTCTGATAAGTGGCACCTACATTTTTCAAACCGAATGGCATAACCTGGTAGCAAAAGGTACCTTGGGGAGCTCTGAAGGCAGTGGACTCCTCGTCTTCGGGGGCCATCCGGATCAGGTTATACCCGGAATACCCATCCATGAAAGAGAGGGCTTGGAACCTGGCAGTGGCGTCAATCAATAACTCTGTCACCGAGAGTGGGATGTCATCCTTTGGGCAGTGGCGATTAAGATCGCGGAAGTCAATGCAGACTCTGATCTTCCCATTCTTCTTCCTGACTGGCACAATGTTGGCAAGCCACTTGGGGTACTGGACCTCCTTGACAAAGTTGTCTTTGATTAGCTTGTCAACTTCGGCCTCAACCATAGCACCATGAAAAGGGTGCATCTTCCTGGGAGGCTGCTTAAACCCGCGATGTTTTGCTGGGAGGCCCAAACGGTGAACGACTACCTAGGGATCTAGCCCTGGCATCTCGTTGTAACTCCAAGCAAACATATCACGGTGTTTTTTGAGGAAGTCTACGTACTGCAGCTGCTCTTCGGGGGACATGGATGCCCTGATCAATGTGGGTTTCGGATCTGCCTCGTTACCAAGGTTCACATGTACCAGTTCATCAACCGTGGTAAGGACGCCTTCTTCAAAGGAGGGGGGAGCATCCTCCAGGTCTTCCTCCCAACCCGTGGGGGGACTTCCCGTGATGGAAGATACTTCTGGGCTATCAAAACTTGGGGGGAAGCTGGTGCCGGCTTGGGTAGTAGCGGTCATCACATAGGGAGACTCACTCGCCATTGAGACCATAGCAACGAAGGCAGTCGACCCTATCCCATATGGCCTTCAGCCTAAGGGGCTGCGTTTGATAATATCAAAGCAGTGGTGACATGTCGGCTTGAGTCGGTTGATTCCAGCCCGGCAGAAAGGACACGTATAGCGCACCGTCGTTGTCATAATCATGACACTCTAGTACTGTACAGGGGTAGGAGATTCCGGGATGACCTGAGCCTGGTTGATGTAGGAGTACGAGGTGATTTTCCGTCATCACTTGGACACGGGAACATGCCTTCCTTGCGTACCCGAAACAACAAAACATTTCCCCATGTCGGGGGTCGTGGCCTCCAACCGGTGGATCGGGAGGATGTAGGCGTCATCCATGCTTGCCCAGGGATCAATTGTGACTGGGGAGGGTTCATCCTCGCTTACCAAGATTTGATTGTCCTTAATTTTGTAATAACCCGCATCCAGATAGTGGACCTCACAAGAAGAAAAAGGGGACGCATCTCCTTGGAGCACGCCTACTCGACCGTTAAGCGAGTACTTGAGGCACTGGTGATACGACGAAGGGACCGCTGCGTGCAGATGGAGCCATGGCCTACCCATCAATGCGTTGTAGGCAGTGTCCTAAGAGACAACCATGAAATCGGTGCTTGCAATTAAGACACCGAACTGAGTCTTTAGGCGGATCTTGCCGACTGGAGTTTGCTCTGTCCTGTCGTACCCCTGGATTTTGAGGTCAGAGGGAGTTAAATCACCTTCCGACAGACCCAGATTTTGCAATGTCCGGGTCGGAATTAGATTGATTCTGGAACCCGTGTCAACGAGGCAGCGGCGGACTTCCATGCCATTGATGTGGCCAGTGATGTACAACGTGCGAATGTGCCCCTGTATATTAGGGTCCTCATCTTCACCGGAGAAAGAGATAATCACCTGACATTCGTCGTTTTAAATCATCCCGGTATGGAAGGCTTCTGCAGCTGCTACCACCGTCTCAAACTGGAGGGGGCTCCTTAGGGACTCGGCAAGTGCCTCGCGCATTTCAGATGACAGGTGAAGGGCCTCAAGGATAGAAAGCCTCTCCGGAATGCCGGACAGGTGCTTTAGGACATCATACTTTCGTGCCAAACGCGAACCTCTGCTTATAGGAGGTCATTCAGAATTTGGAGGCATAGCGGGTCCTGCTGGTTGAACCGGCGATCGACTAGTACTGGGTACAATTTGCTGCCTACTAGTAGATGCCTGGAGAGTAGTCGCCGGACTAGGATCGGACAGCGGAGGCTGGCCTATAGCCGCGAAAGGCTGACTTTGATACGAACGAGGCAACTCCCCCCGATCCAGTAGCACGAACGGCGGTGGAGATAGAGCCGAGGGCGTTAGATGGGGTTGCGCGTGCTGA
The DNA here is from genome assembly GCA_963277665.1 of Viscum album. NCBI lineage: Eukaryota > Viridiplantae > Streptophyta > Magnoliopsida > Santalales > Viscaceae > Viscum > Viscum album. Next base: position 1,506,033,045 of record OY728146.1, on the reverse strand, counting down.
GATCTTCGCTGAGCATGCTGCCTGGTCTCAGTAGCGTGCACGGCTTGGCCAAAAGTGCATGCTGACGTACCTCGATGACCGGCGCGATTACGATTCCGCTGACGTTGATGTCGGCTGGAAACGTTGGGGAGGTCTGCCTGGCGTTCCCTCTCGTCAGGGGTCATATAGGGCTTTACCAGCTCCACGGTGTTAACCGAAGCATACCCCTGGCTGTCGCTCGAGGAGTCATCCACCGCTGGGCAGATTCTGGGAGGAATCCCCATTTAAGGGGGAAAAAAGTTTTCGAGAGTGTGGGATGACGACGGCACCGGCGGTGCGCGTTGCTTCTTCTTTCGTCACCGTTGCTTGCCCTTTTGGGAAGAGGCCGACTGTGAAGACGACACGAAGGCACCGGCTACTTCTTCTGAAGGTTCCGACTGCTTCAGGCGTGCCCAGATGATACCATGGGCACGGACGAAGGTTTTTCGAGCCATCCAGTCGTCGTATTTCTGGGATCCGCGGGTGGGGACCTACTGCTACTCGCCTTCGCTGTCGCTGCTGATCTCTGATCCGGCAAAGACACCTGCCACTTGCGCTGGTGTTGGGCCCAACTTGACTATGTTGTTGCTGACCTGGTCTTGAAGCCAGTCTCTAAACACATAGCATTTCTTGAGGGTTTTCCCCAGGATCTCATGATAAGGGAAGCAGTTGGGGTGATCGGTGAGATTCGCCTCTGCCGGCCTTCTACACTTAGGCAGACGCACAATCCCTTGCTCTAGGGCACTTCGGAAGTAGCCAGGGACCTGATTTTCGTTGAACGAATAATTCTGGTACCTTATTTCCGGATAGGGGCTCTGGGGGGCCTGGCCCTGACGAGGGACCGGAGGGGCCTGCCGAGGAGGCGGCACCTGATTGTCTCGCCTAGGTGGCGGTGGCGCATTGCACGGGGGAACCTGTCGGTTCTGAGGTGGTCGTTGTTGGGCAGGAGCCTGTGCTTGAGGTGGAGGACCTCTGCGGGGTTGTCGGGGTTGTGCCGTCGGCAGTAACTCCAACTGCCTCGAAGCTTCTATTTGGGTCACCGCGGTGGGTTCAGCCCTGGTGGTCCTCCTGGCCGGGATCATAGGGGGAAACAAACGTGCCTGACTGGCCTATTGCAGGGCTTCCTCAAGGCGTTGAGCCTTATCTGAGAAATATCTGAACCCTCCAGGGTAGTTCTGGGTAATCAGAGAGGGTACCAGCTCTGTCTTGACGTTCCCCACACACATTGTCAGTAATTGCTCCTGGGTCAGTGGCATATCGTGTGAATACGTAAGTCCCTTCCACCGGATGATGAAATCTGCAACCCGCTCATCAGGCCTTTGCTTGCACTTGAAGAGGTCTGTAATGCTGGTCTTCCGTGCGGTGGAGCTGAACTAGTTTAAGAACTACCGGCGAAGATCCTCCCAACCGGTCACCTATCTGATAGGGAGCTGGCTGTACCAGACGAATGTCGGACCTTCCAATGTTTGTACAAAACATCGGAGCTTGGTGACCTCTTGCTGAGCCGGGGTCCCCAACATGGGGCCACACCTGGAAGAAAAATGAGCCAAGTGATGCGGCGGGTCCCCTGTCCCGTTAAAAGGCGAGAAAGTGGGGTTCCCAAAACCTGGAGGTGCGGGCATATCATCCACCCACGCGGGATAAGGCTTGCCATCCGGTGGGACCGCCACCTACCGCATTTCCAACGCTTCGAGGCGGGCTGTGAGTGCCGCGATAAGATCATCCGGGTGGGGGTCCCTGTCTTGAAGGGGATCCCTAACCACACGTGCATTGCCAGGTTCTTCAACACGGTAGACGGCTTCGGCCGCTCGTGGGTCAACTGGCTGGACGACCCGCGGGGCGACTGGGGGAACCCGGACTGGATTCTTCAGATTGCACCGTCGCTCGGGGGGATTTGGCGAGATGTATCGCGCCCTCTTTCCATACGTTCCGGCTTTTTCCCTGTCTGCGGCTGTAGCATGATCAGGGTTGCCCGGAGGCATCTCACCGGGGGAAATTGTTCCTGCCCCTGCTGCCCCGGCCTGGGATTACCATAGTCGGGTCGCCGCTCTGCGGTGCGCTCGGACAAAAGTTCGTCAACCAGCCTCTTCTGTTCAGCAAGCCGCTGGCGTAACGTAGCCTTCTCGGGATCTTCGTCCTTTTTCTGCACAGAGGCAGATGGGTCGGAGTGCTTGACTGTTCCGACGTGCTCCTTACCCTTGTCGGTGTTTCGACCGAGTACCAGCGACTCGGTGGGTACGAGGAGGCCTAGAAGGTTCCTCTGCTGACGGGTAACTCTCCCTGATGGGTCCAGCAGTGGCGGTACATTCTCGGGGGGTAAGTCTCCATCAGGGAACTCAAGATCATATTCCTTGTCCATGACGTCAGCCATGTGGACCGCGACCCCTCTCGAGGGCATGTCCTTGATGTCGCATAGCGAATCGGGCTGTCGTCAGATAGGGTCTAAGAGGAGAGCGGCATAGTGTCCCCATCCACGGACTTGAACATGGGGGGTGGCTTCCCTGATGATTCTGCGGAGTGCTTTAAAACTCTGAACGCATTTTCGTTGAAGGGCATTCTGGTGGCCTGGCGACTCAGGGTGCTGGGCCAAAAGGAGTGCGGCCGCATCGACCAGGCAGCTCTACTCACCGATTTCTTCGAAGTGCTCTCGACTTATGGGGTACACCACCCATTCGTAACGGGGGCGGAAGTGTGTTGCCCGTAGGTTTCGACAAAAGCACCCCACTTCATCAGGGGTAAGAGACTCTGGTACGCGAAAATTCAGCACCGCCGTCAGCCAGAACTTTTTCGGGAAGTAATCCGCCGCGAGGATACTCCAGAAGCTCCTGGGCTCGGACTCAGGGTCTGGCCCTGTGTTGCCCCACTCGTCAACCGGGGGCGGCTGAGGGACCGGTAGCGGTACTGAGGCGGACCTCTGAGATAGTTAGCTCGGCGGTGGAGAATACTGCGAACGAGCTGACTGGCCGCCGAATTCCGGGCCTTCCTCCAAAGAGTGAGGTGACCTGGCTGTGATGTCACGATATGATGGGCTGATAACCACAGCTTTCGGAACAGGATCCGCGGCTACCGGCGATAGGTCGTGTCATCGCTCTACCGTCGTTGGCCCCCAAAATAACATTCCGTGATCTCTGGTAGAGGTAGAGGGCGCTTCTGGTGACAAAGGCGGTGATTGCGTGGTCGAGACCTGCGGAATTCCCAATATTTCTTCCTCTTTGATGTACCTGCGGAGGGAGATGGGAATCTGGTGGACCTCCAATTCTGGGAGAATGAGGCTAACGCATCTGGTTCCTGCCCCAGTCCTTGATACGGAGGAGTGAGGAGAATGTTCCATCGCTGAATCGCATTCCGCTTCCGAGTCGAAGAAGCGGGCAGGTTTGATCTCTACCTGGGCCTTCAAAGGGTTCTTCTTGTTGCGGCAACGACCCGCTCTCCTACCCCGGGGTGGCTCTTCGGGATAGGGTTGACCCCTACCAGGTAGCCTCGGGGCGGCGCTGGCGCCGTGGCGGAGAGGTCCCCCACTCGAGAAAGCCGGGGTGCGAGGTGCACCGTTGCAAATGTCGAAGGGTACATGGGGAGGACCTCCATGAACATCACCCATATAGGCGGAGCCTCTGTTGGAACCGGCATGAGCATGGGGAGGACCTCCATGGTTGATGTGAGTGGAGCGAGGCTGACCTTCACTCCTCGAGTTGCTGGGGCGAGGAGGACCTTCGCCGGTTGCAGAGAAGACGTAGGGAGGGCCCCCACATTGGAGAAGTACCGGATGGATGGTGCCTTCAGGTTGGCGGTCGGGGGCAGGAGGATTGTCATTATGAATTTTTAAGTCATAAAACCAATTATGAAAGACTTGATTTTTTATTCCTATCAGATTATTTTTACCTTCATATATATTCTCTAGTTTATTACACATAGACTTTTCTAAAGTAAATATCATCACATTGAGATAGATTTGGTTTGAAAGAGCTACAGTGTGGGAATTATATGATTTAGAATCAACATCAATAATTTTATTGTCTGTATCAGTCAGAGATGACCTGGTTGGATCAATGACCTGTATTTCTTATGTAGTGAAAAAAAAACGGAATTCCATTCCAGTATAACTTATATGAGGTCTCATCATATTATTCCAAATCTATAATTATCTTCCATCAAGGAAGGGGACTCCCATAAAATTTACTAAATTCTATATAATAGAAAATGGAAGATTTAACACTAGCAACCTATCTCTAATACAACAAAAGTACCCTAGAATACACTGAGAACCGAGGTATTAATCTGGGTGTAAATGTTTTCTTCATTAATTGATGGATCTTGTTCCCAAACTAGATGGAACATGTTAAACAAGTCTTATTGTAATTTTCCCTAAAAAATCCCGTAAAAAGATATAAGATAACAATTTTACTTGATCACCACTAAGGGATAATCCAAGGACAATACGCCGACAGTGTATCAGTTATACCTAAATCAAATAATATTCACTATTTATTGAATACAATAGTTCTGATACAGTCACAATGTGCTAGTAACACATTCATTACATGTTTTTAGTAATTGCACATTCCGACCCTCAGAACACTTCTGTTGACTACTTCTAACTCACTACCTTGGGTAAAGTCATACTCAGTTTGTTGACATTAATGTTCGTTAAATATATTTCCATTGAAGACCTTGTCTCTTTCCATTAAAAGACTCTTCTTTCTTTGATTTCCTAAATCGATGCACATCAAAGCATTGATCAAACAAACCAGATGATCAAAACATTCTCAAAGAACACATTGGAACTTACAAGAAACACCAACAATTACATGAATTATTTGGGATTTTTCAATAAGATGAATTTCATAAAAACTTTATTTTCATACAACCACACCATTGTATTCACTCAGTGTTGATGGACTCAAGTATCATTTGGTGCGTAATATTTATTGTGTGTAAGTCTTCTGTGCGCAGCTCTCCAATGCAATATAGACAGAGAATCTTTGTTGGAAAAATTTATGAATCATGAATGGGGGTAACTGTCTATTTATTGGCCTCAATGCCCCTATGCTTAATATAATCCCTCATTTTCCTCCTTGCATGCAATATTTACCTATGTGTGGAAAACCACTATTGAAATCACATTGGATGCATAAATATATTTTGAGTAACCTTATATTTCGCACACATTTAAATATTTCACGCACTATTTTCCAATTCCATATTTTGGTGTTATAATCCTAAAACATTCCTTTCATGAAACATTACAATACAACTTTAAACTTGTGTGATAATTCCATTTCCAAAATAAACATTCTTTATTCTATAATTTTTTAACCCGTTGAATTGGAAATACACTAGAAAATGTATCCACCTTCAATAATGTTGTTATACAATCCTATAAAATCACTTGTATTTCATACTCCTTGATAAATTAAGATTTGATTGTAAAAAAGGAAAATCCAGACTCCATTCGCAGCAAATAACAACCATGGTTCCAGAATTTTCTATGCTTGGATGTACAGTCAAAGGGGATATATGAAATTCCCTCAGAACCTCCTCCATCATCCTCATGGGTACCATCATGTGTCCTCTAAAAATAATGAATTTCTCACCACATTTTGAAAATGCATTAAAAGTATTCTCTGTTGAAATATGAGCATGTATGTTCTCGTAGTTAGTAACACAATGTTGTGCCTACTAGAATTTTTGTAAGAGTGTATGGGTTACAAACATTGACAGGGGGTAAGATGCTCCATCACCATCCTAAATGGATAACTACAACAAGGCCAACATCCTTGACACCTCATTCAGTAACTATGAACAATCTTCTACGAATTGTACCTACAACCACATTCCACTTCCCATGAGTATATGAAATTTCAAAGTCCTAATCCTGGAGGAAATATAGACATTGCCTCTATATCCCATTGATATCCTCTAAAATAAGATACACATGAGGCTGTTTTCATCAGATTATATGATAAACCACTCTAACAACATGTAGTATCACCACATATTCAAAGATAAGTGTACCACTACTAACTCAAGATCATGGGTCACATAGTTCTGCTCATGTGGTATCAAATGTCATAAGCCATTGGAAATCACTACTTACCTATGAATCAGAACCCAATCAAGTATGGTTTCTGATGCATCATGAAAAACTCTGAACTTGATAACGTCATCTGAAAATCTGAACATGTCGATATCCACCTCAACTTCTGAATGCACTGGCTTGATTTCATCCTTTGTGAACCATTATGCCCCTACCACTAATCAAAGAGTTCATTAATCCCCAGTAGTGGATAATTTTTCTTCATCATCACCAGGTTCAAGCACCGGTAGTCTAAAAAAACTTCAAGGTCCCATCTGCTTTATTAGAAACCAAAATTGTGGTTGCCTCAGGAGAAATCTTGGGTCTCACAAATCCCTTCTTCTTCTAGTATTCAATATATTCCCTCAGCTCTCAAAGATCTTTGGGATCCATCCTATATGCTGTCATAGATATCATTGTCCACATGTGGTGTAGGTAGTTGTTGAATTCTATCTCTATGATGGGATTTAACCATGTAACATCTTATGGAATGATGTCCTCATACTCAGCCACAAATCTAGGAAATAAGAAATTCATAACATCCACTACACAAATAATTATGCTAGCCAATTTATGAGTAATCTGTTTGACCCTCATATATATGAGTCCTTCCTATGATGCATGGGTTTCCATTTCACAGATTAATGAAAATCTTGTTCCATTACTACAGACACACCACACCCTTGGATAAAAAATTTAACATGGGCATGGATTGTAAAACAAATCCATACCAAGAATTTCTTCATAAGGCCCCAACATCGCTACCAAGAGGTTTCAACTGAAACTATGACCTTCCAGGGCCAAGTCGCAGTGTTTTCATAAATGTATGATCAATGAGTCTTCTCTAGTATGTGTCTCCAACAGTAAGGTTCGAGTCAATGGTTCTACCTAAATCTCTAGGTATTGTACAATGTATGTTTCAAGAATGGAATGACTAGAACATGTTTCTATCAATAATTCACCTAATGTAGAAGATGTACATATCATACCATGAATACATACTATAATCCCTAGGTCATCAGCCTCAACCACCTTCAGCTATCCCTGCCCTTGTAATCCAATTCATTGGTCCTATCATGGACCACCTGGTGGTGAGGGTGGTAACATGTTCAAAAATATACCACCTCCTCCATCTCTCCCTAGTCCTCTTCTTAATCTTACACCCTTTTGATATACCGCATTAAGTCATTGAATCTACCTCGGTGGTCCATATAGGGTCTCTTTGTCAGTTTTATAGCGGGTCAGACAATCTTGGGGGAGATGTATTCCGTTATCACATGAGTAGCACTTCATCTCTCTTATATAATTACAACCACTATGTGATCCCTTAATTGTGGATCGTTTGTCTCAAGACCTCATCCTGAAACTTCTTTCATTTCCAAGTCCATGATACTAACATCGGGTCCCAACTAGCAAGATCTCTACTATTTAATTCTTACTACTGATTGATACTGGTTGTATATGCTTATCCAAGGAACTCTCGACCACCAAGGCTCACTCTATAACACCATAAGAAGTAGGAATTCATATAAGGATAACAATAGATTATATTTATCTACACATACCATGATAAATGGTTTGAGCCGTGATGAATAGGTCAGGTACAATATCTATCAAGTACCTGGAGAGGTTGGTTTTCTTCAATGAATACTCAAAAACCAACATGATATCCTAGTAGAGTTGTAAAATCTTCTGGATATGCATAGACCAAATATTATATGGTGGTAAATCCTCTCTAAAAAGTTTTTCAAACTATTTCCATGAAGGGGTAACCTTATTATAAGATATGGTAACTAATCCACACCATTAGTCTGTTGATCCAAGAAGAACGGTCAGTACTAGGACCACTATCTCATCTGTTGCTATCCTTGCTAGATAGAAAAATCTGTTCACCACCCCAATTCAGTCCTCATTCATTTATGGGTAGTGCTCAACTCAAAACCTAAGGGTTATCTGTACCTGAAACTCATGAATCACACATAACATGTTCTTCTTATTCACGGGTATTGTGGTTACCATGTGCTTCTCTAAAGGAGGCAGTATGGCTAGTGATCCAACTAGAGGTAACATCTCAGGATCTAGCCTCTATATCAGAGCCTAATCACTAGGGGTTTTTCCTCATGATCATGCTAGACAATCCTAGCAGGAATAAATCTTGGAGGAATCGTATATGTAAACAAGATGTGTCATGGTCATTGAGTATCTCTGGAGAGCTTACTCAATAATGATATGGGAACCACAACCCATTCCTATATGATGCATGTACCATTGTTTTTCCTTGAAACTAGTGTTCTAATGTACTAAGCCAAAAAGTATGTTATCAATGTCCAAATGTATGGATATGTCAGTTGTCGCAATAACACTTGCGTCCTTATCCTGAAATATAAACTTGAAACAAATAAATCTATTTCCTCAAACCAATATCACATACTCTCATTCCTAAAGTAGACCCTCCCTACCTTTGATACCACTCCTTCATGACCCTTCCCAATGAGGCTCATGCCATAACTCACAAAAACCATCCCCGAATAGGATAGAGGTTAGTCACTAGAACTTAGTAGGCATATAACTAACAAGGGAGGCATTTTTACCATACCTACACACACATATATCTTCAATCCCACAAATAATGAAATGTAAAAACGACTATTTATCCAATGAATGCATACAAATATATCATGCATCCAACGTACATCAAGAAGTAAAGTAAATTAAACCGGGCCGAATACAATTCCTCTACAAGGAGTCATTAACACATGTCCCTCAAGAAGGTAAAGGTACAGGTAGTTCAATCAATAGTTGTAGGAATACAACTTGGTATAGTCTTGTTTCACTAAGGAATCTGTCAAAATGATGATCATCTACAAAAGAAATGACATGTGTAGGTAAATCCACTGATGGGGTGAGTGTAAAAATACTCATTAGGACACCTCAATACCACAATGTAATACAATAATTGAAATTCTGTCAGATCTAAAAAAGTATATGTAAACAACACCTAAATCAAGAATATCCAGATTTAATCAATTCAAGGAACAAAGTCAAGAGGTAATCCCCAACTATAATCTACTAGTCCTAGTAATTTAGTTTTAAGATTCCACAAAGCACTCATCTTGGAGAACACACTTATGAGTCTAATAGTATTGATGATGTCCATATGTGGGGTACTACTCATAAGGTATTATACTAAGAGAGATATGCCGATAGATCTAAAGATAATATGATACAACATATTAGGATCACAGTGAGGTCCATGGGGTGATACCAACCACTCCATCTATATTTTCCCAATATCTAGATGATTGATGCTTAGTAGTATTGGTCACACTAATTCAAATAACTCTACTTAGGGAATGAAGATGAATAGAGGATCCCACCCTGGGCCTCCTTGGGGGATTACAACAACTCAATCTAGGAAGACATGTTGAATGGATCCTCGTCCAAGGAGTTGGAAACAATTCTCACCAAACGTTTGGAAAATGATATGGGGACCAAACCATACTGAAACATGTCCATGATATGAAGGACAAGATATCCAATTCATGTAGGAGGGGGTATAGGACATATACTTGGGGAACACATTATGTCCCATGACCCAGGGAACTGTCTATGTAGAATGGTTCATGTCACTCAAGTGATGTCATGTAGAAGATGAGTATATGACATGTAGAGGGATTACATGTTGTGTCCATGTATCTAGTGTCCCACCCATGTACATTAGTGTTGTTCCAATGCAAAAGGTCATATCGGGTATCTGTACCTGTGTACCAATACACAGGGTAGCCCAGGAACATGGTAAAATCTATGTTGTGTGAGGGAGTACACACTATGTTTGAAACCCATATTCTCCACCTCATGTATCATTACTCCTTCAGGTACATTTTGAGTTCATCTATGTTGGAAACACACTGTGTAGTCAAGGACAACCTATCGTTTCTATCTGGTTCTTCTAGAACCCATATTTTTCCTCTGGCTCAAATCGATTAATCCTACAGATTTTGTTATAGTTATTGGTTCACCTCAAAACTCATGATCCATGTTTATTGAGTCATGCCAACTCTAATTCGACATTTTTCATCATCTGATCTAGTCATTGAATGTATCAAATAATCAATCTTCATTCCACGTCATAGAACAAAAATTTGGGGACCCACCATCGCTTTTTTTCTCATTCTATATCATCAAACATTCTTTTTGTCATGATGATCCCTAGTCTATGATATTTGACCAATTCACCCAAAATCCAGTGCGGAATTATCGACTCATCAGGATGTGTCAAGTCATGGTCCAAGAAAAGAATTCTTGCAAAAAATTATAAATGGGGTATAAAAAATAATGACCAAATATAGGAATAAACCGAGATTGATTTTCCTATCGATCATGAGACGTGTCCATTATAATTAAAATAAAACAAACAAAATAATTGAAATGATTAATCTCCTATCAAAAACCCTCAAATGTAACCCATCCTACAAATATGATCTAACCATTGATCAATATGTTCGTTGATCGATCCACGTTCATCATGAAATTAAAGAACATTGATTATGAAATCAAAATATTAATTCATACCTCAATTTAGTATGATCTCTAATGGAGAATGATCATTGTGTTTTGTTATTTCGCAAGATCGGTTGAATCCGACGTTATGCCGATCAATTGATCCATGATATGCAACTTCATCATAGTTAGTTAAAGATAAATTTTAAGGATTTATCTATAATTATCCTATAATGATTCTTGGGTTATGCAGCTAACCTTGGAAAAATAATATAACGATTTATTTAAATATATATTAGGTTTCTTCATAAACACAAGGAATTAAAAAATGTATTAAATTATTTTATCCATTTTACGCCCGTGAAATCCTTTTCACAAACTACCTATATTTTTAAATATTAGGTTGAACATAGGATAAAACTTCATTATGAACTCAAAGATATCATCATATTTATGAACTAGGAACACATTTAAGAGTTTTTCAAATTTTTCAGGAAAACTATGTGTGCGTGCTATTTAATATATTTCACGCATTTATTCTGAGCCCACTGGACCTCAAATCACATGACATCGTAGTTCCTAGTCTTTGAATTAATCCATATAATATTTGAAAATAATAAATAGAAATTAAAAGGAATTATAATCAATAAACATATCGCAATTTGATCATAAGTAAAATAAATTTTTGATTTCATCGATGGATAGGGATTCCATAAAAATTCCATTAAAAATAGTCTAGATGAAGATAACCTTTTCACATTGAAAATCACCATTTATAACAAAAAGTTCATAATTTTATTAAAGGATATTTACCTTTTTAAATAATAATTGAAACATAAAAACAATCTTATAAACATTTAGTTTTAATGATGTTTGGAAATTTGTTTCATTCCATACACGTTAAAACAATGATTCCTTTCACATTTTTTGTAAAATCCAATAGAGCATTGTTTTGAAAAAGACATGAAGATTCATTTAAAAAAATTATAAAAAGTAAAAGTGGGTTAAAATGTATTCAATAAATCATTTTTAAAAGGTTAAAAAAAATTCAAATACTTTTTAAGAAAACATGGATTTTGATGAAAATTTATTTTCGACCCAAAAGAGATATATAGTCAGATTTTCTTAAATAAATTATCAATCATTTTAAGTACCAATGAGTTTAAAAATGGTAATATTACATGAATATGTTAATTGATAAACATATTAGAATATTATATATATTGTTTAATATATAATTATAAAATAATTTCCTTAAGGGATACTTAAACAAAAAAAATCCCAAAGAATGATGAGATTTTGAAACATACTTACCACTTTGGTAACTATTCAAGCCCAAGACCGATGGAAGAAATTACATCAAAAGAAACATTAAATACCATGAATACTAATAGTTTCATGATATAAAATATAAAAATTTTAATTATATTTTCCACAATAAGGAATATGTGATGAATATAGCGTATATCTCAAGGAAGTTAAAGTGAGAAGAGAAAACCCTTACCTCATGTACTACTAACATTATATGTGTCTGAACCTCCTGTATAATAAATATAGGTTTATTATAAAAATATTAAAGGAACATACTAATATGTATCATATAAAATTTTATTTAATTATAATCTTTTATTACCTATTTATTAATAATTCTTTGTTAAAAGCATTATTTTTTGGTGATAATTATTTCATTTTTCATGTATGTTTTAGTTTAGAAATTTTTTTCTTTAAATTAATTCATTATTACTTCATATATATAATGTTAACCATGATATAAATATCATATATATTCATTATATATGTATTTATATTAATATATTAATGTTATATAAAATAAATTGATCACACCATTTAGGATGACGATAGTCCGTGAGTACGCATGGATGTTTCGATTTTATCGATGTGCATATTGAAAGAAAAATATATATTAATTATATTTTACAAAATTATTATTTTTTATATATATTATTTTTATTAATCAAAAATAGCATTGTTACTATCCATGTAAAAATAAATGAAAAAACATTTCACATCATTGTGGGGAGGGAGTAGTCCACACGTATGCACAAGTGACGCTATTGTTTTCCAATGGTTTAGAAGGGATGATTTCATATGAGATATTATATTTAAAAAATTATTTGTATATAATAAATATCCAATAAATTAATTACATTTATCCTTAATACCATTAATTTAAATCAAAAGAAAAAAACAATCACATCACCACGTGAGGTGGTAGTCCACTATACTAACGAGCGAGCTCATTGTATCCACCATGGAATGTGAATTAAGAAGGTATATATCATATCATAATTACATATTTATAATTATTTAAAAAATAAAAACATGTTACATCCATAATTATATCAATTATTGAAATGTGGTGATGGAAATCGTATTACATTGGTTCACGAGGGGGGTAGTACGTCGTAGATAAGATCAATGGTTTAGTTTCATATTTAATGGAAGTGGACATGGATATTATTTATTAAAATAACATAATAACATATATTATTACATTATATACTATTTTTATTTTATTATCATAGTTGAATAAGTATTAAAGGAGGTGGAAGAAAAAGTAAAACAAATTTTCATGTTTAATAACCTTACCTCTTCTTCGAAGAGCCAATTTTGGTTTATAAAACATTAAATCATTAGAGGGATTCATAATAAAAACTAGTACTATATGATTCTTTTAGGGAATTAAGTAAGGTATTTGGGAATGCATTGGTTGAATAAAATATATTTTGAAGTGTAGAGAGGTGAAGGGATTGGGTGTCCTTTTATAAGTGGGTGAGACGAAACACATGAAATTTCATAAAAGATTAATTAATACCAACATATTTATCATAAAAAAGGTTCAATATCAGACCATGTATATTATATGGTGTAACTATGACTATAAAATGGGTTTTTGATATGTTTTTTGTTATTTTTATCCCATATCATTTTAGTTTAACCCCCATTAAACCAATGTTTACCTTAACTACGATAATAAGTTTTTACTATTTTCATTATTTATTATGGTAAAAAGTATGTTCAACTTTTTAGATAATAATAATTAATATTATTCCAAATATGGAATCAATTTTTGCAAATTACATTCATATAATTGGCAGAATTCAATTAAAAATTAAACTTTTGTTTCGGCGAAAGAGATGTTTTCTAATGAGAAAAATCTATTGATTATAGAATGTTTTGATTTTAAAATTCAATATAAAATTGATTAAAATGAACTAAATTAATTAAATTTTATTATAATTTATTGTATTTTACTTTACACCGAATTCAAAATTTAATTTTATTTATAAATAATATAAACGAAAATGAAATTTTCAATAAAAATGTTATTTTCAGTATTCATAAAATATAAATATTTCAAAATTTTGACCTATAATAATATTGACATGTATATTTAAACAATTAATTTTATTTTCTCGTATACATTTAAAAAAATAGATATAAATTATTTTTTTAATTTTCTGTGCTAAGTGCGAATAAATCTTCTTTTAGAAAATTTATTTTTTAGAAAACGTTTCATTTTCAATACAATGATTCATACACTATTTATAATAAACGTATAACCATTTAATTTATTTTATTAATTTGTAAAACATGTAATTTCATAATATAATAATTATTATCCATAATTTTCATCTTAAAAACTATGTTATAATGATCATGATTAAATAATACTATTTTACTACTTTATCATGTTTTGTTCAAACCCGGTGTTTCGTGAGTTGGAAGTCATCAAAGAATTTTAATTTATTGAAAAATAAATATATAATAATGTTTTTTGGTGTTTCATTCTATTCTAATCATGGTGTTGTGTTTCATACACACCATTGAACATGATGTTCATCTTTTAAAATATCATGGTGTTACAAAGATAATCTTGGGATTACCCCCAAATCGGTGCTTTGTTTTAACTATCTATAGTAAGACAACCTTTTGGATTATCTTAATATGAAAGAGGATGGTGAATCATGTCCAAAACTACCTAAGTATATTCTTACCAGCATTAGTGATATTAAACTTTTTGAAGACCCTTTGGGGATTTTCTGTCAAGTCCCACACATCGGTTGTGTCGATCTTATGCAGTGATGGAGGAGTAAATAAAATGTGGTGATTATTCCATTATTCCTGAGCATTAGGGTTTGTGTGCACAGGTTATAGTAATTCATCTCTGTAGTGTTACTTCCCTTTTGATTCAATCCAAAATATAATTTCATCCTTGACTACAAAAAATGCGTTAACATCATCTTTCAGGCTCATACAGAGTTCCAAATGTTTCTCCTCTTCAGTAGATGAAAGTTAAATTATTTCAAGGATCTCTATAAAATCAATAAATCCAAATGAATCTATAAAATATATATATATAGAGGTAAAAAATAAATATAATGCTCAGTAAAACAATAATCAAATAAAAACACAGATTCTTCGATGAAATTTTCCACTCCCTATAATAGTTTATCTTCATCTTCTTCAATCTATGATAGTTCCCATTTGAGTGTTTCTTGGTTAGGTGTGAAGTAGTTTACCTCCTCAATCATCACATAAATATATAACACCTTCAGTTTGGTTTATTTTAAGGAAAAAGAGGCAATTTCTTGTCCTTGTTTGAACTATATATTCAATAAAAACCATTATCTAAGTTAATGAAATAAAAATAATTATAATGAATATTAGGAATAAAATTATCATCAAAGATTTGTACAACATCTACAAATTATAGATATAACACCTTCTTCCATTCATCAAAATATGTTTACATATGTCGAATATGACATTACAATTTTGGATAAATGGGAAATCTCATCTCTAATATTGAAAACTCTAGCTTATTTTTTTTCTCCTATCATTTTTACTGATTTAACGAAAGTTTTGAAGTGGGTTTCAATATTTATATCATTCACTTTTCATCATCTTTAAATAGGTATGTAGTCCTACGGAATATCACAATTCTCTTAGTATCCATATTTTCCTTCTTGGTATGTTCCTTTCCCCCATAATACTTTTCAATTCAATTGATTGTTTGTGCATATAGTTGTTTCAATTGATGAGATTAAGTCTTTGTATCATTAGATAGAACTCCAACTTGTTGGGTTTTCAATCAAAATTAAATCAATTCCACATACTGATGAATTTATCTCATAAGAGTGTATTTTAATTATTAATCTGGGAATGAATTGTTAGAACCCATTGTTTTTTTTTCTTTTTTGGTAAAATAAAAATGTTAAAGAAACCCTAAGGGAAACATTAATTCCTAGACAAAAACCCAAAAATTTTAAGGAGTATTTGTAGTTAGAATTATCAATGATGAATTTATGGAAGTCAAGATTTATCATAATGTCTAACCATTGGCTTTCTCTTATGGAATCAATGTTGAATTCCCTAGTGGTATTCATGAAAAAATTTTATATATATTTTAAATATAGGAAATGAAAACAATATGAAATAGTTTTAAAATCACAAGTCATGTGATAGTGAGTGAAAATAAGATAATGAAACAACTAGAAAAGGGAAGGATAACATAGATAATAAATCAACAAATAATTAATGAAATTGAAATGAAAGTAAAATGTTCGATCTCGGTTAATTAAATCTCAACTCCATTTCATAGATATTCAAAAATCTAAATCATAATCCTTAATCCTCACACCATGCATGGGTAATACCTCATCCCATAACCATCACTCTCCATTAAATTGTGAACAATCAACAACAAAATATCATCTGTACAATATTTATCATCCATATAAAAAAATGAATCACCCGATAGAGTCATTCTGGAAAGGATATCTCACAATCCAAAATTAACCTACTGAGATAATGAAATGACACAACCAACTTCAAGTAATCAGTTGAGAAAAACGGGAGTGGAAGAGGGAAAATGAATGAGTAAAAATACTACAACCCATTCATATGCAAGATTGTGCTCTATTGGAACCCAAATCAATGTTATAATCTTCAAATAGTCAATAAGAGGTGATAGTAATCAACATGAGCTGAGGATCTTAACACAATATCAATATTCCCTCCCTATATCAAGACCCATGAATTAGTTCTCCATTTATATATATTTGAGATCACATCATGGGGTAATAATGAATAATATCTATTTTTATAAAATTGAAGAAGAATTACACAATGGTTGAAGAATTGGGGAAGAAAGGATTAAAATATAGTTAGAACTAGAAAATTGGAAATACTATAATTTCACACATGTTTCCTATATCTATGAATGTTAGATGATTTCCATGTTTCGGGATGGTAAAAAAATTAAACTCCTCATCTTATTCAGAAATAAAAATATAAAAATAGTGACAACATTACTAGAAGGAATCAGTTATTCAAATGTTGTGCTTCGACAAACCTGTCACTAGCCTTTGGGGAAGTCTTTGTGAAATCCCTCCCCCCGATACAACATACATCACCCTTATGAATTCAGAATGATATCCCCATGATAACCTTCACCCTTACATCATTATCAACATGATGTATTCTTCCACCTAACTAGAAAGAGATGATGTGTTATCCATTCCAGGTTTTGGAATTTAAGGACCCACATTGTGTCCTTATTCCGAAATACATTATGTTTAGAGTCTAACATCACCAGTAGATGTCCACTACATATATTTTATATTATATATATATATATATTATAATTATTTTTAATCTTTTTATAAGCATGGGTTGCTTCTCCTTCAATGGTGGTGGCATAACATTCTTGGATGGTCGACCTTCTTCTTTTGGACGGAGGCATCCACTCAGATAGGGTTCAACGGAGGCTCTATGAGATTAGTTTCGATGTAATGTTGCACCATAATCACCAATTTGCATTAAAAAATTGGATCCTTCATTATTTAGTGAGAATTAGGGTTTTATTAGATGTTTTATTGTCATGTTTTCAGGAGCCTGCTTTAGTTCACTCTTATCTATTCTCAAAGAGGGATCTAATTCATACTTTAGTATTTTAGATTTTATGTTCAGGTTCAACATCCGCTAATCTGTATTTATGATACTAAGATAGATTACATATATTTCATTGTTATTTATCCGATTTTATGGTCTCTCTGCATCAGTTTTGAGTTTAAGAAATCTGACTTGGTTGTCTCTTCTAATGAGTCATCATTAACAAGTTGATCTCTACAATATATTCTATTCCCTCCATTTTGAAGCATAGGATCGAGGATCAACACTTATAGAAGGGTGTATTTAGATATCTCCTTGCATGGTCTTTCCATAATTTTTAGGCTTCGTCCCATACCCTTTGAATTAACAATTCCTCAGTCAACATCAACCGACCTTGGTCAAAAAAACATTTAGCTCTTTATTTTTGTTTGATTTCAACCATCAATTTCCTTTTTAATTTCATGTGTGGTCGGTTAAATTCATTGCAGTAGGTTTCATATGGTGGGAAAGATAAGAAGTGCCCAGAGATTATGGTTCATGGTCATTAGAAGATTAATATAATGGTTTCTTCTAAGAATATTCATCATTCAAGAGGTTTAAACACATAAACAACATAGGTTAATCATAGGTTATTGGTTGTTTGAGTCTTCTTAAGGATAATTGACTTGAATTTTTTTCTTGTGTTACTCTTCTTGCAGTCATTTCAATTATGGTCATTCTATTACGTGTGCTCTCTTCCTATGATTAGTTTGATCCATTCTATAATTTTCTTCTCTATGGGTTTTAAAAAACATAAATCTGTTACTAAGTGATATAAAATATTCTAATTAAAAAAATTTCAATTGTTTAATTAATAATTCGTTCAAAAAATGTATTCACATAAATATTCATGTGAACAAAAAATTCACTAAATTAACACATTTAAAATTCTACATTATATTTTTAGTTGTAATAGTATAATTATGAAATAATAAATTCTTTGAAAATAAATATTCATCATCAAATTGAAAAACCATTTCCAAAAAATATTTGTTCTAAGAATTATTTGCATATAAAAACAGCTACAATCTAATCTAATAAGCCAAATTTAAAAAACAAATATTCAATGAATTGAAACTATCACCACAGATCAACCAAATTCAATATTTAACTCATATAATACAAATTTCCCCAATTATTCTTTCTATAAATGCTCAAAATTGTTTTGTTAAAAGGAATTAAGAACAACCACATCATTCATACATAACTAATGATGACCAAATAAAAGGTCAATATTTCAAATGCATTGGTCTTCTTGAATTGGATTAAATAAATCTTCAATTCCATAAAAAGATACTTATTCTTTATAGTAATTTCATTGATCTCCCTATAATAGATGTACAATATCATAGGCATAAATTTATTTTTCATTAATAAAACATGGGATCCCAATCATGAATCAATAGATTGCATAAATCACTTATCACACAACTTCTAGAGAAATTTATTAAACTCCACAAACTCCTTTAGTTCCATTATATAGTGATTTTTAGATAATTTCCTAGAATCAAGAATGAGTTCAATAGAGAACTTGATTTAACACTATTGTGGATAATTAGAGAAATCATATATAAAAACATCTATATAATTTTTTACAACAAGTACATCCTCTATTATTTCAATATATTCGTTATCAAAATATCATAATTGATCATGCTCTATTGGAAAAAATTTCATTATGGATAGCTATTGGGGGAGGATAAACATATGATATAGATAATGATGTTTCTTCCATAATAAAACATATTCCTTTTCACCTCCAAGAATCATAATATATATCTCATGGTCATAATTTATTTCATTATACAATGATGGGAAATATATAAAAATGATCATATTGTACTAAAACATAGGTTTAATAACCAAATTTTCATAAGTGTATGCCCATGAATCATAATTTGATCTACCTAACACATTTATGTTGCAATATTATTTCCACTATCTGTCTTAATTAATAACTTCCTTAAAAGGGTTCTAGGGAAATATTTGAATTTTTCAACCAACCTGTAAGATATAAAAGAGTGTAAAAATCCAAAATCTAATAAACTACCTGCTAACATTGAGGTTATAATTACAATACATGTCATTATGTCACTAAGAGCTTATAATTTAGTCACCGTAATCATATATGCATTACCTTTCTTCCTTGGGATTTTTTGAGGTAAATTCCCTTGATGTTTGGAAAATTGGATTGAATTATGTCCCTTATCCTTAATGACAAAGAATTAAAAATCAACATATTTTACGATAAAATTATATTCACAATCTTGATGAAAATTCATTCTACACTTTTAACAAAATCATGTTCTCTTATAATAATCCCCAGTGTGTTTCCTCCTATAGTTATCACATGTAGAAAATTACATCATTAATTTCTCTCCATTTTATTCTATGTTCTACCAAAGATCCTAATTTATCCTCTTCTTCTTCTAATTTCCCTTGAATATGTTCATCCTAGATAACTTTTTTTTATTTGACATAATGTTACTGGAAGATATATCCTCATAAGATAAAATGATCAGTGAGACCAATCCCTTTGAAGGAAGAACTTTATCCCAAAAAAGAAATGATAAATATTTTTTTATTATCATTGTAAATAATCAAAAACATACTTCTCTATCCTTGAAATTTTATCCTCATACTCAACAACATTTCCATATATCTTTTTTATAATATTGAAGAAAATTATTTCCCTTATTTCCCTTTGATCTCAATGAAATTAATTTTCACAGAATATGACCTTAAATATTCCTCATTCCATGTGTTTTATTGCATCCTCTACCTTAGTATTTTTAAATTAGTGACTAAAATTCATCTACATATCTCAATGGATAATATACTTCTGTGATGAATTTTTTATTTTCCCTAAAACCTAATGAATGAAATTTCTTCTATAATAAATTGATCCATTTTTCATTTACTAATGGGTTAATAGTTCTCATAAATATGATACACTATTTTTCCTCTATATAACTAACCCCATATTGTAGATCAACTTTTCACTCAATTTGGGTGGGATTTTTTACTTAGTTTCGATCAACTTACTTAATTTTTTTATCATTTGATTATCCTCAACACTAGATTCATTTAAATTATTATGTGCACATCCATACATTGACTAGTGTCGATAAGATTAATATTCCTCCCATTAATCGTCGTTTCATTTAAATGTAACACATATAAAAGTATCATGATAATAAATTGTAAATTAGAATTGAAATTATTATTTCTAGAGTGCTCCATAAAAATCCTGCATGGGGAGGTTCACTGTAATAACCAATCTAACTAGTTTCCACTAAATCCAGTTCCCAAGGATCAAACAAAATAATATTTGATTCCAAAAGTAATAGCCTAATATCTACAAATATAAATATGTTAGTTATAATATTTAATTAGTAATGATTAAAATAGTCCTTGAAGGATACAATTGTTTAGTAGTCTTGGATGATTATATACATAAATGATATAAGTTTGAGAAAATAAGATACAAAATTAACACAATACAAGAACATTACTAACCATTCCATTATATTCCAAAATAAAAACAAAAATTTCTGCTCTAGGTTTATTTGGGAAAGGAAAAAAATAAAGGTGAGCTCAAATTATTGGTAAGGGATAACATATAATGGACTCTTTTCATAAAATAAATAAGGTTCATGTGATATGGCCGGAATAAATAAACAATAGGATCCATAATCAACTAAAACTAAGAACATAATACATCCTAGGATAAAAATAAAAATAAATAGATCATATGGATAATATTAATGGGTTACTAAGTAATGAAATTCATAATTTCAAAATTCTATTTCTATACCACTATCCAATTCATCATGGAGTTAGAAATCATGATCTTACAATCAAGAAAATTTATTGTTATGGGATGTTGTATTCCAAAATACAAAAATATGTTTTCTTCATGAGACCTACCAATTCATATAGGGGTTATATTATATTAGGTCCCAACATTTAAATATTTATGTTTAATGCATCTATTATTTTATAAAATCAATATACAATTTGTAATTGATTTTTTTCAACAAAAATCACTGTTTGAATAAAATCATATGACATCCCAATACTTTTCCCCATGTAATAAGAGGAAAAATATGACCAAAACCCTTCTTATGAAATAATTTGGATGGTAAGAAAAACAAAATCAGCATTCCAATTTAATGATGTAAATGAATAACAAAATTTTGAATTCCAATAATTTTTTATATGTCAATAAAAGGGATAACATGATCATGCATCATTCAGAGGGAGAAGGTGAATGGTTAAACAAAAAATGGGCAACTATCAAAAAATTATTTGTATTAGAATAACATTAGAAATAATTTCAATAAATTCATAGCCAATAAGTAAACATATTCCATCTGAGGAAATAATGTGTATGGTTAAAGAATAAATAATTAACATAGAATCTATAGTGTATTCTTAATCTAATAGAAAGTACTCTTATCATAGAAATAATGATTAGGTAGTACTGAAGATTTATTTCAATGTGTGGTGTCCCCAATAGAAGATAGTAATTGGTTTCAATAATTTTCACTACTAGGAGAACATAACATAGATATATGAATCCATTATTATTATTTATAATGATCAGGTGAATATACAAAAGAATATCCCCTGGGAGTGTCTAGCCAGGTATTAAATCTTAGGCCCACTCATCTTGCATCATAGTGATGGTTGAGACAATGTTTTAACAAACTTGTTTTAGGGTGAATAAATAGAGTTGAATATGTTACAAAATCACATATACTTACTAGTATCCATATCCGATTGACATAGTTAAGAAAACAATATAATTTTTACATTCCAAAAATTTAGGATTTTTGGGCATTATAATGGATTATGAAAAGACTGTAATGAGAGGCAATATTATGTTGAATATATCAAACTGGTGATAATTACATATAATTATATACATGTGGAAATTATAATATATATTGTTAATTTATAATGAATGGGTGAGTGAGATCACTTATCACAACATAATAACTTCATTAAAAAAGGCTATAATTACGACACCACATATTTTAATACAACTTAATTAATGATTTATAAAATTTAGACTCAAATTATAAAATTACATAAGATCATAAAGCCTACTGTCTTTGGGAAATTAGGTACATAGCACTGTAATTTTAAACATGGGTATAAAACTAATAATTTAAAAATTTATAACATTCCACTATATTATATCGATCATATAATACTGCAAGGGATAACATGGGGAAATACATAATAATTGGATGAACAATAAATCCTAGTAAGGGAATAATAAAATAATAACATGTTGAAAGTAATACGTGTGAGTAAATAAAAAAATAAAGGAGACATAAAGTGGGTGAGAATCATAATCATGAAAATTGAAACATGACACAAGATGAAAACATAAATAAAACATAAGGATTGTAGAAAAAATGATAAACATGACACATTAATGTAATTCAAGGCTAATCACTATTAAATTATAACATAGTTTTCCTAGGATAATCTCCCATGCATCATACATGGTATCTCTTGAGATAAAAACATTAACAAATACATTGGAAATCTATTTAATTTCATACCCACCCATCAAATTCATACCATGTACCTACAATTATGTACTACAAAGATCATACAACATAAAAAAATATTTTAACACGTTTAAACCCATGATTATGGAGTTTGGATTAAATAAATGTATGTTTTAAATCAATATAAGATATAGATATATATATATATATAGGGGAATTACTTTCAATGAAAATTTGGATGGGTATTAACTACACAAATGTTTTATAGGGAAAAGCATATGATTATTTTGGCAGTATAGCAGTTGTACATAAAAATTCATGGAAGGATTTAATGATATTGAAAGGGTGCCTCTCAATTTATTTCAATCATATGGATAAATATTTAGATTTTTAAAATCATATGTTGACACAAACAATTGGAATTCAGAATTTATAAAACAATTAAGTTTCATCAATAGAGAGGAGAAGGAGAGGATCCCTTACCCTGAGAGGGCAGTTTTAAAATCCTGGAAGGAAATTACTATTTGATTGAGAATTCCATGGGTGATAGAGAATGGGAATGGTATAATTAAATTCTATCTCAATGTTTTATAGTCAAGAGGAATGAGAGGTTGGGTGCGTTTTTATATCCAAATAATGGGGAATTTTTTAATTCTTTCAAAATTTAGGTTCTAAAACCAATGATAAAATATTAAAACCTAAAACATTATATGGGTTCTACCAATGATTTCTTCTAAATATTAGTGTATTTATATATTTTATCTGTCTATATACCTAAATCATTAAAATAATATCACTAGTGATGTGGAAGTGAGTTATATTAATAAGGAATTAATTTTTTAATAATAAAATATAAAATAGGTTTTCCACGATTTATTACATGTTTATAAAATTATTCAAATAATTTAAAAAAAAATTTAAATTTGAAAAAAAAATTCTATAAGCATAATCATTATAGTATTTATTTCAAATCTTTATAGCATTTATTATTTCATAATAAATACCGTATATTTATACCATATTTAATTTTTAGCCCAAAATTTTACTATCCTAAAAAATTATGAAACATTTACCATTGTCTAATTAAGATTATCTAATTTTAAAAATAATATTTTTGTTATCAATATAATTCATTAAATATTAAAATTTACATATCTAAATCAAAATTAATATTTATTAAAAAGTAATGGTTTCAATGACAATAACTATTATTTGGCTCTTAAAAATATTATATTGGACATTATTAAATTAATTTATAGTTAATATTTTAAAAACTATTATTAAAAAAGAATATATTATTGAAATAAAATCTATTTTCACAATTCATGAATTTATCCTAAAAGTATGTCATAATTTAAAAACTTTATATTTCACAAACAAAAATGCTTTTGAATTCTTCGTATCAAAATATTATTTTTATAAAAGACATTAATTAAAGGGATAAATATAAAAATTAATTTATAAAAAAAAAATTTTAAAATTCATATTATTAGGTTCTAGATACATAATAACATAGTAAACTAGTTTATTTTTTACAGGTTACGTATATAATAAAGACACTTTCTTAGAGTGGTTTGGAAAACATGTTTTTTGGTCATGATCTCGATAAGCATGAATGTATCATATAAATGGTTTCTCTCATGATTTAGAAGTTTAATATAGGCTTAGGACTAGTAAAGGGAAAGTAAAAGTGATTCCATATCTCATTGAAGCTATAATAAATTTTTTTCATATGGTAAAATCCTACTAGTCATGGTCATATCTTTTTTCATTTCTGAAAATGGGATTTTATCATCACCCTTAAAATATAATAATCATAATAGTCAATATACAATTACTATATTATCAATGTCTGTATTACTTAATGGAATTGTAAATCATAAATTATATAACTTATAACAATCCAAAATAACTAATAAACAACATGTTTTTTCAATATCTTTAATACTTGATTTAGAATTAATCCTTTTGAATGTAAAACCCATTTATAAAACAACGGGTTATTTCAATAATAATATTGGATAATTATTACCTTATGAGAAACATGTAAAATGGGGGATAATATCATCAAAATAATATCAAAGAATTATATAGAAAAGTTATTATAATAGAATATTTTCAATTTTAAGGAAATGAAAAGTTTCTAAAGTCCTTTCATTTATATGTATCTTCTTAATGATTCAATGGACTCATTTATACATTAAGAACTCTCTATCAAGAATTTTTAGAGGGAGAGGGAAAGGATTTTAAGGACCAATTAATTCGGGGTGAATTACAATGAGAGAATCATTGAGAGTGATATCCTTTAATATGTGAAAATGATGCTCTTTTCACAAAAAAACATGGGAAAGGGGTAATAATGGAATCACATGGGTGTTAGGTGGGTTTGGTGAGTGTGTTGAATTGGCTAGATGAATGGTTGATTATATATGTGGGATTTACTTTCATTCCAAAAAAATATTTCTTGATGGTCTATGTGACCTCTCAATTATAAAAATTTTGAGATTATTCCTTTACATATTATTACCCATATTAGTCTTGATTAATAATTGACCATGGTAATTATTCTATTAATGAAAATATAAGATAAACCTTTATAATTTTTTTTACCATTATTAATTTTAATTTCTCATCCATCTGAACTAATTCAATTTCAATGTATAATAAAATTATGTTTTCAGTTAAAAAATAAGATATATGGATAAATGTTTGTATTGAATTTTTTTATATTATGTATTAATTTTTCATATTTATTATTAATAAATAATTTAATGCGGATTTTTTTTATATATTTTAAAAAATCATATTTTAATAATAATTTAATATAGATTCATATATTTTATTTATATAAAATTTATATAACGCTTATAAAATTAATAATTTGAAAAAACTCATTTCACTTTTACTATGCTAATTAATCATTAACAGAACTAATTTATTTCCAATCAATGAAAATAATTTATAGAACAATTACACAATTTTTAATTAATAATTATAAGTATGAAATTTATTTTATCAAATTAATATAATATTTTTACAGAAAATTAATTTCAAGATTTGTACCCATAAAACTGGTTCTTAAGTAAAATAAAAAAATTCATATTAGGTTAATATATCTCTTTGATTCTAAAAAATGTATTTTGTTTTGTTAAAATCCAATTCCAAAATTTATA
This sequence comes from Viscum album, assembly GCA_963277665.1. Classification (NCBI taxonomy): domain Eukaryota; kingdom Viridiplantae; phylum Streptophyta; class Magnoliopsida; order Santalales; family Viscaceae; genus Viscum; species Viscum album. The sequence goes on along the minus strand of OY728146.1, from coordinate 1,506,006,796 downwards.
AATTAATCTTCTAAATATACTTTTATAAAAAAGATCCATAAGGTGGGAATTGTGTAACAATTTTGGGATATAACATTTACTTGTTATAGTAGCATATCATGTATTACAGTGAATGATCCATCGCCTTGTAAATAATGAATCCCCAACTCTGGGTGGATAATTTACTACCACACACATTTATCTAGGGGATGATACACCACTAACAGGGAACGTATTATGTTTATGAGGTACCCCCCCAATATCACCTCTTTGGGTGGACAATATGCCTCCTCTAATCATCTATAGGTTGAGAAAACATGATCACCATTAATCTATAAGAGGATATTATTACCAAAAACTAAAACCTAAAGTTCAATGATATACCACAATAAAAAAGAAAGTTGTTGACGCTCAATTATGGATACTTTTTAGGTGGATTATACACCTCTGACGTCACATCAGAGGGTTGGAAAGACACTTACAACCTTCCAAAGTATAGTCTAATACAACACAACAGTATCATAACATCATGTCACAATCATAGATTACCCATCCATTGTCTAAAAATAGGTTTCCATATTAAAAGTAACATGGAAATCAGAAATAAGGGTCCCTTTTTTTATTCAAACTATTTAAGGGACCTCCCTTTTGTCTATAATATTAAATATATAGTATATGCAATGAATAATTTTATTATAAAAATTTATAGTGTATACACAGAAAGTGTTTCTTTCCTTATATCATGTTACACATGACACAATAGTAAATACTAGTTGTAAGGAATGTGACAACCTCCCTTTTTCTAGAAGGGTGTTAGTCATCAAAAAACCATCAACCAATTAAACCGCAATGGGTCATATTTAGAAAAACTATCTAAATGTAACATCCCGACCCATCTCACCACTAAACTGGAGGCCGGACCAGTCACCACATGACCTCATGTGTGCCTCCCTGTATGCCAGAGGCTTCCAACCAGTAGTGAGGGTCTAAGGATAGTTAGTGGGGAGACTATACCCTCATTTTAGTGTTCAAAAATAGAAAAAGGCGTTAAATATCGGAAACAGTATAATAAATGAATAAGCAGCGGAAATAATATTTTATAAATCTTGTTCAAAACAAATGGCCAATGACAAAGTATACAATAGTTGCATGCATGACATTATAATGATACAAAAGTAGAAAATAGTGAACAAAATAGCATGGTTTACATTTCTATGCATAAATAAATAAATAATGACTCAAAGCCCCTCATGAGATCTCCTCGAGCATCCCGACCCTCCGCTTGGTCATGTGATCCTAACTCCCAAGTAAATGCAAACAACATAGTCCTACAACCAAATAGAATCTACTCGGTTTCCCAGTGCAATGGCGGCCTGAGTAGGGTGTGAGATATAAATCTCAATAGTCTGGGACCACCGGTGTCTACCCCAAACCAGACATTTAATAAATAACTTATAACATGCGAAAGAATTCATAAATAAATAAAACATTACAATGTAACTCTATACCCTTGTACCTGCTTCATCCCTCATCTGGTGTCTAAACCTGTATTATACATTTTTCATACATACTCAATTTTCATTACATAATCATTCATCGGTTATTAGTTATTCAATATTAATAAATTATGAAGGTCTTGAGATTCGGCCTACGCCCAACATCTCTCGTATAAATCCCTCACCACATATGTCTCTAAATACCATCTCTGTAATAAAAGTAAAGACTAATTCCATGTTTGTTCTTTGGCTTGGAAAATGAATCATAAGTTATTCAATTCAACCTTTCATTTACTATGTCTAAGACTGCCCACTAATAGTGTTTCACCAAATTCATAAATAAGTCTGAAACCTTCCTCATAAACAATATACAAATCATCATGTCTCAACAGCCTTCATTAACTATTAACTCATATCATCCACGAATAATTGGACCCACAGTCCAATGTTAATTAATGGGTGTAGAAGATCATGTCTACCACCCACTGGAGTATTTGGAGCATCTGTCCTTGTCTCACAACCCATTGGTATTTGGAGCATCAGTCCCTGACCCATAAAAGAATATTTTCTTTGATGCTGGGTGTAGAACGCCATGTCTAGCACCCCATGAGTATTTTGAGCTTCAGTCCTTGTCTCACAACCCATTTATCAATCATACATATATATTTATCATTGGTGTAGAACACCGTGTCTATCACCCCATGGGTATTTGGAGCATCAGTCCTTGTCTCACAACCCATTTATCAATCATATATTTATATTTACTTTTGGTGTATAACACCATGTCTAACACCCCAAAACCATACATTAATTAATTCATAAAATAATTAATCCAATCCGTTATTTAATTCAACAACTTATTAACAACAAAAATCGCCCGTCAAAAGTCAACCCTTAATTAACCATTCAACATCTCAATAGTAAATAATTAATTAACAATTAATTGTTCTTAGTAATCCAAATAAATAATTAACTCAACATTTAATTATCCAAATTCATTAACAAGTCTGAACCCATCCAGTCAAACAGTGATTCGTCCAGGACTTTAATAATTTACATGCACATCATAATCATAAAAAAAACATGCTGAAAAGCCCATATATTTAGCATTAATCTCATACATCATCACTTAATATAGAAAAACTCCATCTAAGAAAATATAATTCATGGAAATCTAACAAGTATCAAAAAGTACCCTTAGCCAACAGTCGTAATAAACAATCAATTCACAATCCAATTTAATGCATGCATATTAATTAATTCCAAAACTAATTAATTAAATATTATCTCTTAAACCAATAATAAATTCATTAAACATTTAACATTTTACATGTAATAATTAATCTGTCCATTAATTGTTAACAATTTCAAATTTATACTTTTGAACATGTCAAATCTTCAATATTCCCAATCATCAATAAAAGCCACAAATTTTATTCCAACTCGTGACATGATAATTAATTCTACAATTAATTACCCTATTATACATTCTTCCCATTCAAATAAGTTCACTGTTTAATCATATCACTTTAACCAAATTAGCAAAATATTCTTAAAAACAACAGAAGTTCAAGCCCTCATTTATCTAATGTGGGCGACATCATTTAATAACTCAAAAGTGTCATGCATCGACATATCATAATCAAGGATGCATACATTTTCAATTTATTTAAAGAAGCTATAATTATTAAAATAAATTTTTAAGGATTTAAGACCCTACCTCGGGGTGGCACCATTTTAAATCAAGAGTGATTTAATGTTCTTGGAGGCAACCAGTCCCCAACTGGTCCGTAATTGCACGTGAACACACCTTTATATATGTGTGTGTGTGTGCACGTGCACACGCGTAGTCTACATTGATAAAAAAAATTCATATATTAAACCGGTAAACATAATCAAAGTTGTAATAAACAAAGCACCTCTTACATGGTACGAGGAACTCATAAAAAAATTAACATGCCTTAATATAACTGGTGCAAAACCAAACTGCAGGTTTAGAAAGTAACCAGAACCAACATCGGCAAGACAATTCAAGACCTTCTACCTCTCACTTAGTGGCAGATGTCTGATTATAGACCATTGGGTCCCGAGTCAACATTCACATATCCTAAAAAAAGAGGAACTCATTGATTGGATTAAAACCAAACCATTGGGGTTTAGCTGAGAAAACAAGGCGAGAGAGAGGAGTCAAATGATCGATGTGAATCACCAGTTATATGCAAACAAACTCACCTTGACGTGGTGGAAAAGATTCATGAAGAGTCTGAGGGGAATCCTCATGTGAAAACTGGAGTCTGGGAGAGGGGTGGGGCGCCTCTAGGTATTTCTCGGAGGAGGGTTGCACAACGGAGGTCACGTGATGTAGTAGCTCTGCCCAGGTGTCGTGATGCTGCATGGATGGTTGCTTAGGGGTTCGCGTGCCTCTTGGTCGCACTGCTGGAAGGAGTTCACACCATGGAGGGATCTCAAATGAGGGAGGAAGGGGCCGCGTCATGGGGTGTGCTACTGCGTGCGTGTTGTGCCTTGTGCATAGGGAGGAAGAAGAGGGGAATTCTATTCCCATTATTTTCTTTTTCAAACCCCTTAAATAATTTCCATTAATAATATTTATTATGAAATTCTTGACACCCAATAATAATAATAGAATTAATGTGATAATAATAATAATGAATGATAATAATAATAATCATTTTATTATTATTATTATACACATTAAACACTTATCTAAAAAGTAAAAAAAACTCCCCAATTAATCCTTCTTAAAGGAAACGTCTCATTTAGAAAATCAAACTCCCCTTTACTCCTCAATTAAATTAATACCCCTTTGAATTTAATGTAATAAAAATAATAATTCCTTTGCCACAATTAATAAAATTAGTTTTTCCTTGAATTTAATTTATTAACAAAATAATAATAATAATTATTAAATTATTATTATTATTATTATTATTAAAACGTTCATTTTTTTAATTCCACCAAAATTCCCCAATTCATTACAATTATTATTTTCCAATAATAATATCCATAACGATCATATTTATCCATATTTGTGAATAAAATATTAATATTACTTTATAGGGAACGCTATGCTCGATGGAATACCCAATACGCAACAACGAGTTTCATTGAAATCTTACGTTTCACTATAATAATTTAATAATATTATTTTAAATGGTAGCTAATGCCTAGTTGTTGTAATGGAGGGAATGACCATAACTTACTAAAAAATGATTATACATTTTTTTCAAGTATTTTTACTATTATCCAATAAATTTTAGAGGCTTAAAATGCAAAAGAATCCAATTTTAAGCATAAATCTTCTAATATTCTTTAAAAGGTAGATTAACCACCTTTTGATGGAGAACCCTTTTTAAATATACATTTGACAATTTTAAGTTTTTTATTTGACCAAACAAAATACTTCTTTAGAATCTGGACATCAAATTTTAATTTGTGTAATTTTTTTTTTATTTTTCAGATAAAGATCATTTTTAGTGAAAATGTTGCATTTTAATACAAAAACTTCTATTAATATGATTTATTTATATGGATAGATTATATTTTTAATTGATATTAAAGTTTATTTAGAATAAATTTTTACCATTTAATCTAATGGTGGTCATTGGAATTAATTTCACTTTGAAATTGGACTTAAACTAGTGTTCATCTTTTAATAGATATTGTTTCTTAAAAACACGATATTTGTTTTGACAGCGGGAATTAATTATTAAATTAATTAATGAAACTTATATGTTTTGAATTTTTTAAAATAGACATCATTTCTTAATTCAAAATATAAAATATAGTTTAGGGTGATTTTTTGGTATTTTTCTGAAAAACATCAATGTTTGATGAATAGTGAAACAACTAAGTGGTAGTTAAAGAAACTGATTTTTCGTTTAAATGAAACTTTACCACTTCTGGGATTTGATTTTCAAAAATCCGAAATACATGGTTGTCATTAGGATGTAAAATGTCAGTCAATGAGATTAAAATAATTTTTTATAAATAGTAACTTTTATGTTTTATTAATCGTGATTAAAGGTAATTAGTGTAAATTAAGGTAAAGATAATGTTATAATAATATGAAATGACCTTGATGCATGTATTAACCTTATTAGATGAGTCACGGCTGAGAAAAAAATCCATGGGTCAACCTGGGGACCCCATTGAGACACTTTGGTTGGAAAATGACATTAATAACATTTTATTTAAAGTTAAAATTAAAATGTCATAAACTGGTATTATTTTACTAAAACAATTTTTACATGGGGTTATTCAAGTTATATTTTTTACTATAAATACTCATTAGACATATAAAAATATTTCCTACATCATGATATTTTTTTATAATTTTTAGACATTTAATAAACTAATTTATTTATGATACCGTGATGATGGAGTGATTAACTCATAAATGAACAATTTAAATAAAATGAGAAGATAGGTTAAAATATAAGTCTAAAACTTGTCACAAACCTATTGGATGGGTGGATTTAAAAACCATATCACCTTATCCTCGAAATATATCCTTTTGGGACCTTTAAAATCCGAAAATCATTTTATAATAAAGTAATATTTTATAACTTTACAAGATTACCCCTCCTTTTCTCTTATAAAAGGCCCCCACCTCTACCACCATACCCACACCATTCAAGCCATTAGTTCGGAAAAACCCTGCCAATTTCATCTCTCCACATCCCTCTATTAATCATTTAAGCCTCACCTTTGGAATAATGCTCTTCAAGAAACCCTTTTGGTTCAAACCAAGAGGAGTTACCTGATTTAATGGTAATGTCTTCACTTGTGTCCTTTTGTTTTATTTTGCTTCTCCAAACACCTAAACTCTTTTTATTACTTTCTTTTGTAACAAAAATAGTATCTTAAATATATTAGGATGTTTTTATTTGAAGGATTCGACCTACCCTTACACACACACCTCCGTCTAATGGTTAAAGAACATACTGTATCTATGGATGGCGAATTACTGCCTCACGAAACGATGATTGTTCAATCTTCTCTTAACACCTTTCATGGTGGCCATTATGATGTCACTGTATTTTATATATAATATACATGGTATTTATATTTTCCATATTCTTATGTATTTTATATTTAAATCATACCTTTATTCTTTTCATGTTGTGCAAATGCGATAATTTTATACGAGAATGTGTGGACTACCGCCCCCTCACGTGATGTGACTCGTTCATGAAATACATGGAATGTATAAAGAATGAAATTAATGAACTTATGTGACCTATAAAACATATATATTATAAAAGAATTATAATATATATATCTCTCAATTATTTTTAATTCCATTAATATGACAATGAAATGAAAGTAGCGTTTATGCGTACGTATGGCCTACCGTATCCATGAACAGTGCATTTGATTTATTTTTATCTAAAAATGTTATGGAATAGTATAAAATGAATATTTACAGGATATATTTGATATTTAAATCATTAATAATATTCTGTAGATTATTTACTTATAAGTACATGGACAATCGTTTTCATACATGTTCATTTTTGAATCATGTAGCAAACATTGACAAAATCTTCTGATATGAACTCACATTATTAACCAATTATTATAACATTATAATATGTGATATGAACTGAATAATAATCTTTAAATTACGACCTTAAGAAATCATAAATTTACCAATGTTTATTAGTAAGGAATATAATGAAACGTACTAGACAAGTCGGACTTGAGGTAAGTGATCCTACCTCTTTCTGTTTTTAAGTACTCTCCTTTATGTCATTTCTTTTAAGCTCATCCTTCTTATGTTTGGGGATGTTCTTTTATATTCCTCATTATTTAATTTTTATTTTCTTATTATCAGAGACCCTATTTGATCTCATAAATCCATTTTTGGAAGTTTTATGTGGCGTCGTTAGGCTTGTGAGTTTTCGTAAGGGATTTTTCATCTAACTTATATTCCTGTGAGGTTAATGCTACATTTTCCACCATTTCCTATGAGTGGTGTTTTTACTTCCTGTTATTCTACTTATTGTGTAATATAATTTCGTTTATGAGTATTTAAATCAATTTTGTATAGTCCTTCTTTCATGGGGTGTATGTTTTGAAAGTTACCCAAGTAGGTAAGGAAACCTTTCACCCTCTTTTTAAAAAAGACTTCTTTTGTTATGTCTTTTAAATTACATCTTCTTAAGTTAGGGTATGTTCTTATATATCCTTGTTTCTGTAAAATTTATTTCCTAGTGATGATATACCCTTTTTTTCTCATCTACTCATTTTCTGAATTTTAATGTGACGAAGTTAGGCTGTCAAAAGTGTACAAGGGAACTTCTTAACCCAATTTTGATTTCTTTGGGTTCAACCTGTAATTATAGAATATTTCATCCTATGAATATGTGTGAATGACCTCTAGTTGTTTTACACTTAATATCCACTTATATTTGGTGTGTTTATATTTTTCACACATAATTACGAGATTGATTTGTCCTTAATTTAAGGATACCTTCTCTATAAGGGATTTCATCTCATTTTTCATTTCTATTGAGACTTAATAGTTGTTATGCACCAACTCACTCTTATATGGTGTATATAATGTCCTTTGTAATATTATATCATGAATCCCTTTATTCTCATGATATTAAAAATTTCTGATTAAATGTTATTCCTCAATTATTGTATTCATGTGTCTCTGATTTTGTTAAAAACCCTTTAACTAAAATATCATGTTAAATGGTTTAATGATTTATTCTTAAAAATATTTCTCATTAATATCCATGTTTTCAAAATGGTTTTATGGATTTCATTATATCGATATTAATGGTTTAAAATTTTAAATGCTACAAAGTGGTATGGGACACTTTGATTCAAAAATCTATTTATTAAATGTTTTAAATGGTTTTGAAAATGGGTTTTAGAATGGATTAATTTAATTCAATAATAAGTAGCGTTTATGGGGGTGGGGTATTTATAGAAATATATAGAATAATTGTGGTGGAATCATCATTTTTAGTCTACTTTGATTGACAAATCATGTATTAGAGATTAAATAATAATAATAAATTAGATATGGAAGAACGACAAGGAAGGGATAGGCCGAGTTTGCATGCCTTCTATAAAAGATAAACGGGGATAAAAAAATTCAAAATATATTAAAATATATTAAAATTAATTATAATAAATAACGAAATATAAAAAACAACTATGTTATGATTGGAACTCTGGTGCACATCTACTAGAACACTAATGGTCTACCAAAGTTCTCGTGCTTTCCTATTAGAGTTCAGATATTAGTGGAAGTCACCACTACCACCCACACCAAAACACCTATGTTCCTCCAAAAGTCCTTTAATGTGGAATATAAAAGATGGAAGATCTAAACCACAATTAAGTTTTCATAATACGTAATCCAAATTCCCAGATAACCCATCTTACATCCAAAATATAACAAAATATATATGGATTGGCCCAAATTAATTCAAATTAATATATCATAATTGGTATATTGTTACACTTCTCTCTTATGAATGATTTGGTCTCTATGTATGATCATCATGTTCATATTATTTTTTTAATTTTTTCATTATGATCTAGAGAATAAAATATCATTTTATATACAAATCCTCCATATTTGAAGTAATTATAACATTCTAATAATTTATGAAAAAATATCTCACTAAGATATCAGTAAATCTGAAATTCATAATTTCAATAATATTATGTCAACATAGTAATTTCAATAAAATTATTATGAATATATATATATATATGTATATATGTGTATTTATATCATATTTCATCAATTTTTTGTTTTGGCCTTCAAAATATAGAGAGATGTTTCAGAGTTTCTAACTTCACGGTTATATCATCCTCAATTTGTATATCAAATTAATTTCAATCCAAGTTCATTTACCTTATTTATGATTATTTAAATAATAAATGTATATATGGACATAAATATAAAATAAGATGATAAATGGATGTATTTTTATCTAAAAGAAATTAAAAAAAGAATTATCCCAAAATACATGAGACCATACCTTATTTATCAAAAATCTTATCAACTCGGGTGTAAATTCCCTCATTTAGACATTATTTTCTTCTAAGTATAAAATGAGTTATAATGTTTAGACCAAGACACCCTCTAAATGTATTAATATATTTGAATGGTGGGATATCGAAGTACTATAATCTTAATAATAATATTTTTATTCTAACTTAAACCCCAAAATCCCCAAAAATATCAATGTTAGAAAAATATCTAAAATATCGAAAAACAATAGTATCTTGTTCCCAATTAAATCATTTTTTTTTCAAATATGAAACTCTCGAAAAGAGAAAAAATACATTATAATATTTTAGCCATTTTTTAATCTAATACTGTATAGATACCTTTAAAACATAACATATTAATTTAAATAATAATTTTCAATCATAGTAAATAATTATTATAAACTGATGAGTCTAATAGAAGAAACTAATAGAAAAATAATAATGTTTAAATAAATTATATATTTATGTGAAACCCAAAGTACTAAAATTTTCTGAATTAAAATCTAAAAAAAGAAACCAATATCTAATTCACTTATAGAAGATTTATTCTTACATGATCTTATCGATTAATTTATTATACTATATGATTGAATCTCTAAGAGATGGAGATATATGGAAATATATATTCAATTACCGAGGAGATCAAAATTCTCTTAACACTTAAGAGGTGTTAATTTTCCCAAACATTGAGACAATATAATCAACTTATGACAGAGAAACCATAAAGTCTCCTTAAAGAAGTCATTATTCTTGTAAATGATTATTTAAAATTTTAATAATGATTAATAAATTGTAAAAATGTTTTTAAAAACCAAATCAAGGACATTTTACATAACTATGTGGTTATCATTCATTTTTTCCCGAATAATGTGTCCATAACTAGGAAATCAGTGTTATCTACTTTTTCTCAAGATGTGTGGTCAACATGCGTAGTTACATTAACGATTCATTTATTGCATCCTTGAAAACTAATAAGAATAGTTTTCATACATGGATAGTCTAACCATATTTTTAATTCTATGTTTTGACCAACCCCAAAATCCATAATTCATATATAAATTTCAGGTTTTTATATTATGATTTTCACCATGATTTAATTAAATAAGTGTCTCTAATTTCAAATTTTCAATTAAATCTAATGAAACCTAAAAGGAAACCATATATACCACATCATGGGTGTTAGAAACAATTGTTACAAAATTTTTTACACATCAATTTAAAATATTTTATTAATAGAAAAAAAATCATGTTTTTTTTGTTTTTAGAAAATAAAAATAAAATTGACTTTAAAAACACAAAAAATAAATAGATTTTAATAAATGGTTATGAAATGATTCTGGAAAGTTATAATTTCTACAAGTTATTTTCCCTATGGAATCTATTCCCATTGAAGGAAATTACTAATGTAATTCATCTTTTAAGATCTATCTCAAATAAAAAAATCTTATATGTTGGATCATTCGTAGAGAATATAGATTTATCCACACTATTAATCATATGAACATTTTTTCAATATATACATCAATATTATAATGAAACTTTAATATTTTCATTTATTATTCTCTATACTACTTGTCGTTATTTCTATTATATTTTCTTTGAGATTCTATACCAGTATTAATTCATTATTATTATCATCATCTATCAATATCATGATTCCTCTATGACGAAAAAAATGGTTCTAATTATGGTATACGTTTCAATTTATATTATGGTTTTTAAGTTTATTTTTAATCACGTTATCAACAATAAATATACCATGCTGAAATGACTAGTCTAATGAGTATAATATATTTTATATGTAAATCATTAAAAATCTATCTTTTTTCCCTCGTATAATTTATAATAAATTATTCTTGACAAGTATTTAGAATGATGAGATTCCCGATGATGCATATGGTCTTAGTGACACGATTGAAGAGAAAATCAATACTTAAGAACAAGGCCACAAAAAATTAATTATTTTTTTCTTTCATTTCCAAGAAAATAATATAAAAATGAGTATCTAATTGAACAAGATCCCTTATTGTTTTAAAAAAACTATCAAATATATGTATGATCACCTATAATTAGTAATATTATAAATAGGGATATACAAATGGGGTCATTTTTTATTCTTGAATTTTTAATCAAATGTTAATATAAGTTCAATATGTTCAAAATAACCTTACAATCAAATGTATAATGGGAAAATATTAATAACATGGTTATATTATGGAATATATTGTCTATATTTCAGGAAAAACCTTTATTCTATAATGAAAATGTCACGAGAAAGGTTATAATAAATAATTATTTTTTATATACTAAGTATTGAAAAATATAAATATTAATTTTATTTATTAATATCGATATCTGATTGAGACTATGGATGAATGAGGTGTTTAATATATAACATTAATCAAGAGAAATAGTTGATTCAGTAGAAACATTCAAGGTTTCTATTGGATTTCTATTATATTAATATATGTAAAATCAATTCAATTATGGTAAAGTAGAAGCATACTGAGACTATTATAATTTTTGGTTAACTGGATCTAATGCTCGGCTTGAGTGCCACACATTGGTTCCCTAATCTGGTTATTCACATGATCTTTGGCACGTCTCCCAGTACTCCAAAGGCTTCCGACTATTAGTAAGGGTTTGGTAAGTCAGTCATGGGGAGACTATACTGTATTTTATCAGAGTAAAACAACAGCGGAAATAAACATAAAATAGCAGAATCACTATATAATCATAGAAAATACCAATTTCACAATATAAATAATGAAATAATATAATATCACAACTAAATAATAGATATGTCATGTTAAGTATTCTCTATGTGTCAAATGAAAACCAAAATGAAAAGACACTATAAACTACTATGTGGGTCCCAAACCATATATGATTCCTTCATCAATGATCCATTTCCAATTTACCAATCTAATATATGGAATTTTACTTCAACCTTTCCAGAAAACACAATGTCTATTAGAATACCGATCAGGATGATTGAGTATGGTGTGATTACAACTCAGTTGGCCACCACCAATGGTGTCTAAAACAAATTCAGTCAATAACAATTCATGTAGTTGTATAAAAAATAATATATAATTAATAATGTAAATAGTTTACATTTATTCTGTTATCCTTTATTTAATATCAAAATTCCTTAGGTTCCCATGGACACCCTTATCTCAATACCTTCTTCATCCCATTCCAGAGTCTAAACCATTTCATATATTCAATTCAAAATAATTATATCACATGGTCTTCCATTATACATTTAATTCAATTAATATACAACTAATTGGATTTATAGTTCAATTGAAATAAATCGGTGTAGAACATCATTTCTTTCTCCCTCATATGTATTTAGATCATCTATCCTTGACTCACTCCCTAAGATTATTTGGAGCCTCAGTCCCGGTCCAATAAAAGAATATTTTCATGCATGATGGGTGTATAATGCCATGTATATCACCTTGTGAGTATTTAGAGCATCTGTCTCTATCTCACATCCCATTTAACAATAATAAAAATATTTCATGGCTGTATAATTTCATGTCTATCACGTCATTTTTTAATCATTCACTATACATCATTATATAACAATTTCTATATTTCACAACAATTAAGGTTAATTGACATTAACCCCCTTATCACATTTCACATCACAATGTGACATTAATTAATTTAACAATTAATTAATCAAAATATATCAAATGAATAATCACATTATACCATTAAGTTATTCAAAAAATAATTAATAATTTCAAACTTATTAATTAATTCAATAATTAATTAATCACAATAATCTCACTAATTAATTCAACAATTAAGTAATCACAAAAATTCTATTAGTTAATCCAACAATTAACTATTCATATCACTTTCATTAATTAACTCAACAATTAATTGATAACATCAACAACATTAATTAATTTGAAAATTATCTAATTAAAAAATTTATTTACAACATCAATTTCCATTAAATAATTCACAAATTAATTAATTACAACCCATATCTATTAATTAACACAATGAATTATTGACCACATAATTTTAAATAATTAATTTAAAAATTTAATTAATCATAATAATCCCTCGAATTAACACATAAATTAACTGTTCACATCAACTCCTTTAATTAATTCAAAAATTAATTAAACATATAATTTCCATTAATTAATTAAAAAATTAATTAATAGTTTCACAACTCAACATCTTATAATTTATTCACCAATTAATTATTCACAATTTATATTTCAAATCTTCGACAATTAACTCAATAATTAATTATCCTCCAATTTCATAAAAAATTGAACAATTAATTTATCAGATAAATCTCTTTAATTAAATTCCCAAATTAATTAAGTATGTCAATCCAATTAATTAATTCAAAAATTAATAAATATCCTCAAACGTAATATCTTTTTATTTATTCAATAGCTTTAATATCTCATAATTAATTATACAATTAATTATCTAAATTCATCTATCTCAATATCTCATAATTAATTCAACAATCAATTATCCAATTCATGAATATCAAAACCTCATAATTAATTCATTAAAAAATTATCTATAAATTGAAATAACAGAATAGTCACCATTAATTAATTGAGATATTAATTAATTTAACTCATTGGATTGAATTTACACATCAAACACTATTACTTAATTCATCAATTAAATAATATCGTTATTTAATTCATAAATTAAATAATCATATTGGTCAAATTAATTATTTATCTATTTAATTAATCTTATTATTTAATTATATGATTAAATAATCACCTTTTCCACATTAATGAATTCAGAAATTAATTAATCCTATAATATAATTAAATAAATAAATAATCCCATTAGTCACATTAATTAATTCACCAATTAATTAATCCAATTATTTAATTCTCCAATTAAATAATCTCAAATACCCCCACTAATTGTTTCATCAAATAATTAATTTCATCTCGAACATTTCAATATCACTAATTAATTGGCCAATCTCCATTAAATCAACCACATTAATTAATTCCTAAATTAATAGTTTCATCTCAATCAATTTAATAAGCACAACTATCTCTGATAATTAATTCTATAAATAACTATACCAATTCACAAACCTCAATAAAAAAATAAATATTTTTTCAAATTATTATTCAATTTCAAGAATATTTAACTCGCCATAATTAATTAAATAATTAATTCTACCAAACACAATTTCATAATCCAAACCATTCCCATTAATTCATTGTAAAATTAATTAATCATGTTCAACAATATTAATAACTCTGTAATTAAGTTCAACAATTAACTATTCATATCACAATTTTATAGACTCATAATTAATTCACCAATTGATTATTCAATTCATAATGTCAATATCCCATAATTAATTCGAAAATTAATTATCTAATATAAAAAATCACGATATCTCATAATTAATTTAACAATTAATTATACATGATCTAAAATCCCAACATCCCAATTTCATATATCCATTAAATAAATAATTCATCAAATTAATTAACATAATCAAGAACTCAATTTCTAAAAATCTAATAGCAATTATACAATTAAATACACATATTATTATTCAGGACTATAATGGCCCATACTTTACATGTAGATATTAAATCAATATTTAAGAACATTTAATACACAACCTAACAAAAACTGTGCCAGGACTATATGGTTTTAGTGTCTTTAGAAACTGGGAATCATAAACAACTAGTTTATAAACCATCTACATGGTCTCCCTCTTCTTTCATCAATACTAGGCTCCTTTTTGAACTATCTTACATAATAACCTTATTCATTACCTGGGGAAAATAATCTTATGAAATGGTGATCCCAAATTCTCAGTATGGTTAAATAAGGGAAATATCATTCATATCATAATCATTAGAACATGACATTAGAAAATCAAATCTGGTATACAAAACATCATAATATCATGTCATGGGGTAAATCATAAAAGTGATTTTTAATCCCAATATTAATAAAATAAGTCATGAAATTTTCTGTCATTCAAACAAATGCATGTAAAATCAATTCATATTAGTCAAGGCTCATTTCCATGACCATTACAGTGGAACAATTCCATTACTGAACTGATATCACTCCTCGTTCCATCCTTGTATTACCGAACAGAATTTACGTTTACTTATATTCATGTATATCTCATTTGATATTAATATTTTCCTAATTCATTAGAGTTATATATTGGTCTCACCATCTCATAATGAAACCATTATTACATGTGCCAGAATAACATAAATCATTTATCATAGCATAACCCATGAAATAAAATGCCTCATTCCATCATAATCAATTTAAAATAAATGGATTTCATAAAATAATTCCATCATAAACACAATCATGTCAGTGTAATAATATTTATTAAAACATATCTCTATGTCATCTCATATGTAAAATGATTTTGATAAAACACTTTATATTAATTCTTGAAAAAATATCATTTCTTTTAAAAAAACGTTTTATTTTCCCCAAATTACATGAAATTTGAAAGGAAGATAATATATTTGAATGTAATCTTCATATGATGTACAAGAATATTCATGTTATAATTTTATCATGAAACAATAAAAATCCATTCGTGCAATATAAATTTAAAAAAACTTTCTCCTCTTACTTTGACCGAAAGAAGTCAAAATGTACCTCAAATCGAATAACCAAAAAATATACCTTTCATACACTTTTATAAAAGTTTAACAACTGGGAAAAATAATTATAAATTTTTTTGGAGGATTAGAAATAATATTACATAATTATGAAACATGTATGTGGAAGATAAATATACCCTAGTAAATACTTAGGTATAAATAATCTCAGATAAAAATGAGATTGTAAAATTATCCTTTACCTTAGGTCTGATATCATTATTATGTATTTGATCCTAATGTATAATTATTGAAATAATTATATTTACTTAATAAATAATCATATTAATTTTTATTATATCATATATAATTAAATTATCATCTATTTGTTTGTAACCTTTCATTGTCCCTTGTTATTCAGATGTAAACTGCATTATGTTCTTATGAAATCATTTTCAGATAAGTACATCTTACACTTCTTCGGTTGTATTTAAATAATTTAAATATTAATATTAGTTTAATATATATCAATTTTTTTCATTCAATTCATGTATATAATCTTGGACAAATGATGATCATGTAGAATGAATCTCATCACATCGTGGAGACGGTAGGTTATACGTACGCATGAGCGACGATATCATTCCAAGATAAATAAAATAGTATTTATGTGGATGATGTATAATATTTCATAATTATTAAAATGTTATGATATTCTAGTATAGTTATTATTTCCATCATTATACCCGTCCATGTAAGGTGGTGGTGAAAAATAGATTACACCATGTTGTGGAGGCAGTAAGGTGTGCGTACGCATGGGCTGTGATTCCATTTTTCATTGGATGGATAAAAGGTGAAATATGATTGTTTAATATTTATAAAAACATATAATTATATGAGTTATAATAATTATATTAATTTATAATTAAAAAAACTAATGAAGAGGAATTAGAATAAGGAAGAAGTTTGAAAGACTCTGTATAAGAGATTATCTCTTCCTCAGCGTGCTTCCTCTAAATCTCTTCATATAGCACTTTAGTTGGTCATTGAATTTGGCCATAACATTTAGAATGTAAATAGGGAAGTTTATATGGAAACATGGTATGTTATGGACGAGCATGAAGGCACAAAATGAAGTGAAGACGTGAGGGAGGTGGTGCCCTTTTATAATTGAGGAGAGGGGAACTTTTGGAAACTCTATATATAATAATTTATAATAAAATCAAACCCTACAAAAAAACCACCAACATGAAAAAATTTCTAATATGAGAGGAGATAGGGTTTTAATATCATTAAACAATAAATTTTGGACAAGTTATTTTGACAATATAAACCATATCCTTTTAATTGAAACTTAGTTACTCTATTTAATTTTAATTGTTGTAATAAAATTCATAATATTTAATGATTATATATATTTACTTATATAATGTTAATTTACTCTAAATGGATATTTTATATAATTTTAGAACTTATAGTTATCATTTTGTTGTTTTTAAATATTCTTATGTTTTTTAAATAATTTAGTAAAATATTATTTTTATAAAATTTTAATAGTGTCAAATTTGACACTATTCATTTATTAGACTTTAAATAAAATAAAATAGAATATAAAATCAAAAAAAATAATTAATACACTCCATAACTGTAATAGTTATGAGATAAAATTCATGATCACATTAATTAGTTCTTATGATATTTCTTTTAATATTTTTAAAACCATTTTATGATATTTCTATTAATAAAATAATATCTACATCACTATTGTGTCATCATTAATGGTAATTATTTTCTCAATATAAATTATAATTAAATATATAGAATGTATATAATTATTTATTATTTCCATAGACTATCTATTGTCAATATTATCTTCTAAATATCAATGTACTAAAATTAATAAACTTATATAGAATGATATTGTAACATTTTTTCACATTCATTGTTTTTTATTATATTCATATAATAATAAAAGGAAAGGCTTTAATAAGTTATTATGTTTATAAAACTAGATGATATGGGTAAAAATTATTCATCCAAAATAATTTTTACAAGTATTAAAGTAATTTTATAATATTATTTTTACCTTTAATTACCTGATTTACCTTTAACTATAGTAATAATAATAATTACCAATGTTACTATTTAATATGCCAAAAAATAATAGTATCCTATAAAATAATTTGAAACTAATGATTCCAAATATTTATCCCATTTTTCAAAATTAAAAACATATAATTTTCAGTAATTAATTTAAAATTAATCTTGTTTTTGTAATGAGAAAATGATTTTTATAAGATAAAATATTGCAAAAGATTGAAATTTTTTACATATTAATTTAATGTAAAATTACTTCCAATGACCTAAATTATATTAAATGGTAAAAATATATTATAAATATAATTTTAAATAATTAAATAATATAATTTAACATTATAAATTATTTCAATGAAAAAGTATACTTTCAAATAAAGATTAGCGCATTTTCATTATTCATCAAAACATGATAGTTTTTAGAAAAATATCAAAAATAAATCCAATGTAAATTTTTATGTCCCACGACAAAATAAAAAAACTATATATTAACATAAAATTTATTAATGTGTCAAAATCATAAATTAAAAGTGTTTGCCCATTCAAAGGTGTAAAATTACACTTTAGAAAAAAAAAATGTTTTTATACACCAATTAGGATTTTATTCAAACCCTATGACTAAAATATCCATTGGATGAATGTAAAAAATATTTTAATTAATATATAACACAAATATATCACATTAATTCTATTACAAAACTTAATTCAATAAAAAAATAAAAATAACTAATTGATTTATATTTTCCATAACTAATTAATAGCCAATGAATTCACAATGCATTTTTTATATGTTAGTAATTATTTCTCCCTTTAACCTAACGACTAGAATATAATGGTAATTTTATAATAAGGGTTTATCATAGTTCATTAAAACTCACGATTATGTGAAATGAAGGCTGCTAATGATTTACAATTATTTAATGAAAATATTTCATAAAAACATTTTGGTGTTTCAAAGACATTGAGATTTGAAATTTAGACCACTTACATCATGATTAGTGATGAAGAACACTCACCAAAGAATATCCCCAATATGAGTGTAAATAATCAAGAACTCATTAAATAATCTGATTTTGTTCTAACTCCATAAAATAAGAGGAAGTAGTGAAAAACCCCAATGTATGTGATAGCAATCAAATTCTTAAAAAATCAGGGTCCAAATATCAATGTTTCGATGCAAGATAACTTCCAAACTGAAGAAGATAGTCAAAAATCTATGGCAGTAGATCTGCAGTAATAGGAAGTTGCAAAAAGGGTCTCCGGTCAATTATTACAAATCATTAATGGGTTTTGGTCCAAGGTAGATGTGTGCTGAGAAGTTTCAGTCCAAAATGGTGGTCCACAGAGTGTCTGTGGAAAATAAAAATGGGTTTTGATGGTTACACAGCATATGAACGTGTTTATAATTATCAAGGAATTATTATCACATGATTTGAATCCTCATTTCACTTAGTGTAATGATTTGTAACCAATTTTCCCTTTTATCCAAGGAGATCCAAATAATCCATTTAAAAAAAAATTAATCAATGATTAAAAGTGGTGAAATCTAATTACACATTGTAAAATATTACATGTTATGAAATCTAATTACACTTGGAGAAATCTAATTACACATGGTAAAATCATATTTTCTAAAATTCCAACTCATGATGAAAGACAGTTATAGGGGGTGTAATCTACTGTCATGACATGTCTATATGCAGAAAAAACTACATTCATGACATGTATTCATGTGGTCGAGAACATTTAATAGTGGTGAAAATTTTAAATTTTTTGAATTAATTAAATATGTTAATTAAATTCATATGTTCTTCCACAAAAATTATCTTATTTATGTTTCACCCCTAGAAAAATTCAGGTTCTTAAAATCTCTCCCACCTTCTATAAGCTCATCCAAGAGTTGTACTCCAAAGAACCATTATGAAAATTCAGGTTCTTACAATCTCCACACCTTATAATAGATCTTCCTAAAGCTATACTCTTAGGCATCTCTACGATTGTGTGTAATAGAAATTAAGGAAAATGTTCCCTACTATCGACTTCTCTCTCCCATGTTTCCACCTCAACTCGTCCATGATTCCAAAAAAAACAACTATCATAACAATCCTTCCATGTAACACCTTTTTACTGCGATACACAACAAAAATAAGATACTAGTCAATTGAATCATTGGTCCCAATATTGATTATAATGAAATTCCTAATTCCTTTTCCATCTAAGCATTTCCAACAACTGCAAGAATCCGCCCATAATTGGTACGTTTTCTTTACATAAAAAACTATCTATAAAGGACATACATCCTTCACAACCTAGGGTCACCCTACCATTCCTTGGGGAATTTAAACATGCATTTTATAGGTACATCATTTTAATTTAGATGCAATCACTTAAACCCTTGGTCATTACCAACTCATCTATTACTTTTAAATTTCTCCCCACCATTGGTGCACGGTTGGCTTCCCCTGTCAGGCACCTCAACCACCACAGACCAAGACCCATTAAATTCATAAACCTCTAGTCCCTTTTGAGAACCTCATCCATAAAATATTGATCTCGTACCTCACATCATCCAGGTACACATATATATCGCTTCATAAGAAAAACATCCACGGTGAACCATATCACATTAAAACACATTTATGTAGATAGGAATATAGCCAATGCTTTCTCAGCATACCCAGGATGATGTCAATGTAGCAGACATTATCATCCTTAATTAGAAGTACACTATTAATTCATCAATGAGTAAAACCGTCAATACCTCATAACCGATGTTTGCACTCACTATATAAACATCTTAGACTATTGAATTTAATGGGCTTCCCTACTTACCAATATCTCACCACACAGATCCAAAACTAGATAGTTCTTCACAGAACCCACAACTAAGGTCTCAAACTAGGGAATTCTCACTACCAAAAATACCCACATCTAGGGAAAGAAAAACCAAAGATGTTTTTTTAATTCAAAACATTAACTATGATAACATGATGTATTTACACAAAACAATATTGATTCTTTCCCCTATTTCTCACCCCATGGTAAAAAATGATTCATTATAACTACCTTTAACCATCCTACACCAAGGTCCCAGTTAACAAGGGTAAACACATTGTTTTTATTAAACATTTTTATTTAGAAACTCATTTATTCTCATCTTGAATCATTTTAAAATATTCCTCAATTTATTGTTAGGAACCAAATTCAGTTCAATTTCATAGCAAAGGAAAAATAGTTCATGTTCAACAACATACCCAAAAAACATTTTCCTGAGCATGCCTATAATGATGCATTTCAGAAAATAATCTCTATTACCTATAATGATTCAAGAAAACTATGTTATAATTCTATTATAGGACATGTTTCAATCTCTAAAAATCTAAAAATCAATAATCACATCACAAAAAAGGTGTCTAACCAAAGGTGAAAAAAACAAACTATAACAACAAATAACAAGAATAACAATTCCCACCTTAGGAACATGGGTTCTACCCATACATGGGGTAGCTACACCCATGCATGAGCGCATAACCAAGCCTCAACAATTCCTAGTATTCTATATACCTTTTCCAAAAAGTAATACAAAATAAAACTAAAATAAAACAAGACCTATGATACCAATTTGTAACATCCCAGCCTCTGTGTCATGCATTGATGCTCCGAGCTAGTTAGTCACATGACCTCCAGCA
The DNA here is from genome assembly GCA_963277665.1 of Viscum album. NCBI lineage: Eukaryota > Viridiplantae > Streptophyta > Magnoliopsida > Santalales > Viscaceae > Viscum > Viscum album. The sequence continues at coordinate 1,505,984,884 of OY728146.1, read as the reverse complement.
TGCCTCCCCATACGTCAGAGGCTGTCGAATAGTAGCAAGGGTTTGGTAAGTGAGTCATAGGGAGACTATACCCACTTTTATCATATTAATGCACACCCATAAATAAATATATAGTTGTGTAACCATATATATAATCATAAAAATTACCAATTTCATAGGATAAACAATACAATAATACAATATCAAAATTGAACAATGGATATGTTAGGCTATCTACATTCAGAGTTTCAAATGAAAACCAAAATGTAAATAAATTAAAAACTCCCAAGCTAGTCTCAAACCAATCAGGATCCCTCATCTATACTCCATCCCCAATTCAGGAATCTAACATAGGGCCTTTTCCCATAAGCTATCCACAAAACTCAAAGTCTATTTAGGTACAGATTAGGAAGCCTGATTACAGTGTGAGAAAAACATAGTAGGACACCACCAATGGAATCTAAAACATATCCAATCAATGGATGTTTATTTAGTTGTATAATGAATAACATACAAGTAATAAATTAAATATTTTACAATTATTCAATTATTCTGTATTTAACCACATAATCCCTTAGGTTCCCATGGACACCCTTATCTCAATACCTACTTCGGCACATGCCAGAGTCTAAACTAGTTCTCTTATTCAATTCACAATCATTTTATCACATGGGATTCCATATTCCAATTAATTTATTTCACATTAATCTAATTGGATCCATAGTCTAATATAAATAAATGGGTGTAAAACATAATTTCTTGCACCCTCATGAGTATTTGGATATTTAGTCCTTGTCTCTGTCCTCCGGGTATTTGGAGCCTCAATCCATGTCCCATACAAGAATAATTTCATGCATGATGGGTGTAGAACATCATGTCTAGCACCCTATGAGTATTTGGAGCATTATTCCCTGTCTCACACCTCAATTATCAATCATACATATAAACCATGGGTGTAGAACATCGTGTTTATCACCTCATTTCTCAATCATTCACAATATATCACAATATCACAATTTCCATATTTTACAACAATCAATGTTAATCAACATTAACCCCGTTGTCAAATTTCACATCACAATCTCACATTAATTAAAAAGATAATTTATTAATCAGAATAGAACTATTTCATAATCACATTATTCCAATTATTAATTCAACAATGATTTAAGCATGTCAAACTTATTAATTATTTCAAAAATTGATTAATCACATTAATTTTATTAATTAATTAAATACTTAACTACTTATGGCAATTCCGTTATTTAATCATGTAATTTACTAGTCACATCCCCTTAATTAGTTAACTCAATAATTAACTAACCATGTCAATTACATTAATTAATTCTAATATTAATTAATTCCAAAATTAATTGAATACATCAAATTTATTTAATTAATTAAAGAATTAATTAATCATAACCCAATTTCATTAATTTTCCCAATAATTTATTAATCGCATAAACTTCATTAATTATTTTTTACAATTAATTAATCATTACAATCCCTTCAAATAATTAATCAATTAATTGGTTACTTTAGCTATATTAATTAATTGAACAATTAAATAACCCAAAAAAGTCAACTAATTAATTCAAATATTAATTAATTATTTCACAACTCAACATTTAATAATTAGTTCACTAATTAATTATTCACAATTTATAATTCAACAACTCGTTATTTATCTTGAAAATTAATTGTCCTCCTATTCCATTACCATTTAAATAATTATTTTATCTCATAAATCCCATTAATTAACTTCCCAAATTTATTAATAAATTTAATCCCACTAATTAATTAATCAATTAATAAATATCAACAAACACAATATATTATAATTAATTCATTAATTAATTATTATTAACAAAAATGTTAATATCATATAATTAATTCTACAATTAATTAAAACAAATTATCTCTCTCAATATCTCATAATTAATTTAGCATTTAATTATCCAATTCAAAAATATAAAAACCTCATAATTAATTCATCAATAAATTATCAATCATTTTTAATAACAAAATAGTCCCTGTTAATTAATTCGTAATTTATTTAATTTAACTCATTCAATTTCATTTGCACATCAATCCTAATTAATTAATTCTTCAATAATGTAATCATAATTTTAATTCAATAATTATATAATCACATTGGTTATATTAATTAATTCAACAAATAATTAATCCAATAATTTTATTATTCGATTAAATAATCACCTTGATCAAAATAATTAATTTAGTAACAAATTAATCCCATCCTTTATTTTAATAATTAAATAATCACATTAGTAACATTAATTATTTCTATAATTATGTAATCCTATTATTTAATTAAGCAATAAAATAATTATTAATGGTCCCATTGATTAATTCCTCAATTGACTAATTCCATTGTAAACAATTCATTATTACTAATTAATTTATCAATTAATTGTCATATATTCATTAATTCAACCACCCCAATTAATTCTTCATTTAATTATCCTAGTTCACAAACCATAAGATAACCATAATTATTTTTTCAAATAATTATTGAATTTCAACAAACATTAAATCTCTATAATTAATTCAACAATTAATTATACCAAAACACAGTTTCATAATCCTAATTGTTCACATTAATTAATTATATAATTAATTAACCATGTTCAATAATTTTAATACCTTTCTAAATAATTTCAACATTTAATTTTCCAAAACCTAATTTCATACTCTCATAATTAATTCACCATTTAATTATCTAAAATCCACAATCCCGACATATCATAATTAATTTTACAATTAATTATTCTAGATCTAAAATCCCAACATCCCAATTGCACATATCGTTTAATTAATTAAAATTAATTAATTTAATCAAGACTGTAATTGCATTAAATTTAATAGAAATTGTAAAATTACATAAACATAATTTCAATTAAGACTATGAGATTTGAATTTTAGACCACCAACCGATATATTGGTGACAAAGAATGCTTGCCAATGAATACCTCCAAATTGAGTGTAAGAAATCATGAAATCAGCAAAGAATAGGATTTGGATCCCACTCCTTCAAAGCATAGGAAGTGGTGAAAACCCCCTATGTATGTAATAAGAATTAGCTTCATAAAAAATCTAGGCCTGGATATCCATGATCTAGTGAAAGATAACTTCCGTACCGAAGAAGACTCGTGAATATTAAGGGCATAAGACCCATAGTAAGTATAAGGGTTCAAGGAGGGTCTTAGGTTGAATATTTCATTGCATAATATAGTTATGGTCCAAGGAAATATGTGTTCAGATCTTTCAATCAAAAGTGGTGTAGCGTAGAGCATATGCGGAAAATAAAAAGGGGTTTAGATAGTTACATAGTACTGGAGACAGGTTTTTAATTATCTGAGAATGATAATAACATGATGTAAATTCTTTTCTCAATTCCTATAATGATTTGTAACTCATTTACCCTTTTTCATGAGGAAATCCTATCGAACCATCAAAAAACACATTATTCAAAGATTTAACGTGGTGAAATCTAAATATATGTGGTGAAATATTACATGTGTTGAAATTTAATTACACATGTTGAAATCTTATTTCATGAAATATTTACACGTAGTAAAAGATAGTTATAGGGAGTGTAATTTACTTTTGAGACTTGTCAACACACATTAAAAACTACATTCATGACATATCTTTATATGGTGATGAAAATTTATAAGGGGTGTAAATTTTAAAATTTGTGAATTAATTCATGTTGTTATTTAAATTCATGAGGTCTACCACAAAAAAACCTTATTCCTTTCTCACCCTTAGATAATTTCTGGTTCCTACAATCTCCCCACAAAATAATATATTTTCCGTGAGCTTTTCTCCAAACCAACTTAATGAAAATTCAGGTTCTTACAATATATCATTTGGGTCACCTAGGTTTAGTATGATGATAATGATGATTAATTAAGCACAAAATCAACTATAAATAAATAAAACGTGTTTTCCCCAAATTTATTTATCAACAATTATATGTTTTCATGTAAAATTTTCTATTATACCATCACAATATACATTTGGGATTATATCCACAATATTTTTAGAATGAATTCATCGTGATATATGTGGTCAAATCCATCCACCATATGATGAGTTTTGGTGTTTTGGATATTTTTAAATTCAACCAGTAAATTGTAACTTGAATACTTATTATCAACTCGAAACTATGAATTTGTATAATTATTTACCAAAATAATAAGTTTAAGTGAACAATTTATAGAAAAATTAATCAAAAAATTGAGCATGATAATGTTAGAGAATATTCAATAGAGAATTTCAATAATGATAACATATTGAATAAGTGTTGAATATGTTTTTCACATAATAACACTAAAATTTTTCTTATTGAATCATTAATAATGGGATTACAACATATATATAAACCAGTACTTCTAATAACTCAATTGAAAATTTCATTATTGGTTAAATAAATGATACATTCTGTAGTAAATTTATAGTTATACTATCTAGTTATCTTGTGTTTTACCATTTATAATTTTCTTTTGGTCATTAGTTAAATAATTCACATTTAATAACATTTGGTTGTATTTTATATCTTCCAATTTTATATTCATAATGAACAAATGGGGAACCCAATTAAGATTTCAGATTTATGTCAAATTTTAATATACCTAGATGATAAACTAACTTCAAATAAAAAAAGGATAATATTTAGATCAAGATTTTTTGATTGAAATTTTGATGAATGGATGTTTCCCATTATGAAAGGTAAAATAAGTATACACCAAAAGTAATTTCATGGAAAATGACAACATTATAACATATTTTTTTTTAAACAATTTGTAATTGGATTTTCAAAACCACGTGATTCCAATTAATCTTGTTCTCACAAATCATTATACTCTACATTGGATATCTACATATACCCTCTTATCACCTTCCAAAGAGAGTTTCAATCGACATCACTCCATTTAAATACTCTATTATAAACCCTATATAACCAAATATGAAAAAATATTTGAATTATATTGGTTCAACAATATTAAATTAAACAATTATATGGTCAATTATATAAAAATCTTACATTAAAATGAATATGATACTCTTCCTTTCCTATAAGAAGTCTACGTGGTGGAATTTAGTTTTAATGAACCCCAACCCTAGGCTCCTGATCCTTAACACCCCAAAAGGACATCTCCCAAATTGTATAAATCCGATTTACTTGGGCTCTGTGACCTGAATTTTTGTGGGATCTGAAGCTACCCAAATTTGGTCATACAATATGTTCTTCTCCTAAAACTCTCGTTTATCTAAATCTATGATCTCTAAAGAAGAAGGGTGTTACACCATATTACATATATATTTTTGAATAGTGAGGATGGAGGCTCGCGGGAAGGCGACACTCTCAGGTGATATGAGTAACCCTAACATTGCTGATCTAGGGTATCAAGATGAGCGATCCTTCGCAGATGTAGTTTCAGGTAGAATCCCTCGCACGGAATCGAAGGCCTCTGGATTCATTACTCCAAAAACCTACTGACACAGAGTTCTATCGGCGATTAGTTTCTCCAAAGATGAGGTAAATGATCTTGCTTCAGACCATCGATTTGTTCTTGTTGTCCGATTTATCAAAAACCTACCTTCTCTGTTCTTTTTAAATAAAAACCTTGAGAACATAGGTTTTACGAACTTCCAGATTGGACTTCTTAACTCTCTCAATGTTGTGTTTCGGTTTTCCTCGGATAATGACTATTACCGATTTTGGATTCGCGGTTCTTGGTCTTGGGGGGGGGGCTTCTATGAAGGTATTCAAGTGGTCTACTGATTTTGAACTAGGTTATAAGACCCCTATTGTTCCACTTTGTATCGGTTTTCCAGGGCTGGATCTACATTTCTTCCAGCAGTGTGCTCTTACTGCCATTGCAAGTCCATTTGGAACTCTGATTAGATTAGATTCTTCCACCTTGAATTTATCTCGTCCCTTAGTTGCAAGAATCTGCACTGAGGTTGATATATCTCAAGCTTTGCCTTCCAGATTTTGGCTTCAGAATGGTGATAAAGGCTATTCTCAAGAGGTGGTTTTTGAAAATGTTCCACCTTAATGTAATTGCTGCTACAACGTTGGTCATTTCATGGGAAAATGTGTGTCAAAAAATTCTGAACCTCCTCAACCTCGCTGCAAAGCAGTTTGGGTAGAAAAAATCAATGCTAAAATTAACTTGAATCCTCCAAAATCAAACCCTGTTGATGTTATTGAGACTCCTATTACCAACGATGTCCCCGGGAATTCTAATGTGACTCTAGAACATTGTAATTCACAGAGGGATCATGAAAGTTCTTCTCAGGATATAGGTGAGAAGGGGATTTCACACTCTGTGGTGAATGAAAATGTACATCACAGTCTCACACCCTCCCTGGATGATAGGTCGATAGTGAAAATACAAGAAGGAACTTAGGAAGATGAGGAAAAAGAGAGGAGTGATGCATCTGAAGATGATCTCTCGCAAAGCACTGAAGAAGATAAATCTACTGATATTGAGGAGAAATACTTAAGGGACATGTCCAGGAAAGGTAAGAAACCAACAGTGGATGCAGATGGGTTTATTACACCCAATCCAAAAAAAACTAGAAAACGTAGGTATTTTTCTCATGTGGAGAGGACTATTGTCACTCGTTCGTTGGACATTGCTAGACATAATGTTTCCGCACCTATTGAAAATCACCAAGTAGAGAAGGAGAAACATGCTAAAAGGGATGATAACCATACTATACAAACTTGTGAAGCTCCTGATTCTTCAGAGGGACTCAGTGATGAAATCTTATATAGCTCTTTTAAGAAGGGAGAGATCACTAAGAGCGCATACTTGGCTTCTAAGCAGGAAATTTTCAATGAAAGAATCCGGAAAGATTTCTTAAACTGATTATATTTCGGATTTCTTATTTTTCCCAGCTTAGATACACTCTCCTGGATGTTTTCGTTTTTTTTATGAAAATCAATTTTATTTTTTCCTACTGTCTGGATGGAGCTGTTTTAGAGTTCCTCCTCTGAAGAATTTATTTTATTTTCTTCAATCCTCTGCTATCAGGCTATCTAAAGTGTTTCTGGGTTTTCTGAGTGGGCTTGCAACCGGGCTGCACTATCTGTTGGTTTTCCTTCTTCACTTGATGTCTGATTTTCTCTTTGGATCATAATGGAGCCTGATTGTATTCTGATTCATTGTTTATTGAGGAGCGTGTCCCCCCTTTTATGTTATGACATGGGATGAAGATTCTCTCTCTCTGATCTGAACAACATTGTGCTATTGGTTGTTGCTTGATGAATATTTTTGGATGCTTCTTGGATTTCCGGCTCTGACATTTCTTGATAGCCTGCAACTTTTCAGATTAAAATGGTTCTTTAGATGATGCTAGTTCTGCTTACTCTTGATCTGTTAAGAACAGTGCAGACTGTTTCCCTTGTTTTCTACTCATAATGGTGCAGTGTTTATTGGAGTTTGTGGCCTTCTTTGGGAATATTTCTTTTCTCAGATGTTTCTGATTTATAATACATCTTGGCAATTCGGATGTCTGAATTCTTAGGGATTGTTTGAGTACTGTTTTATTTGGATGGCTCTAAGCTATTTCTGTACAGATCCTTAATGTTCTGCTTCTACTTGGTTTCTCTAGATTTCAGTTATTTTCTCTGGTTTTTGGTCTGTTTGAATTATGTTCTATTCTCTTGTATAGATCTCTGGCTCTTCTTATGGTTTATTTGAAGCTGGTTTGGGATGGCTAGCAGCTCAGATTGAAGAATGGTCTTGCTATCTTCCTGCTGTTCATGTCTGGGATGTTTTCATTTTTTGTTTTTGAACTTTTTTGTCCTATATTTTTCTTTGTATCCCCTTTAAATCCCCACTGGTGTAAGATCCTTACACCTCGTGTTTGTATTGCTACAATTTTATTTTAATAAATTTATTTTGGGGGCATGAATTGGGAAACCAATTCATGCCACCACCTTAAAAAAAACATATTTAGTATCCATATATCAGAACCATATCCACCCTCCTTAGGTGGGATATCACAATCAAGCTGAATATTTCACTAATAAGTACACTAATATCACTCAACTAATACTACCCCTCTTGGAAGAAGTCATAAACACCTTCTTTTTCTAGACTATATGTATGTCCCCTAGAAAGAATACTCAAAACTCCACTATATACTACCTCAAAAACCCACACCTAGGATCCAAATTACATATATACCTATCAGATGATCCTCTCTAAATCCAGTACAACTGAATAATCAGATCTATACTCATGACCAATGACAAGGATGTAAAATGAATGATATTCACCTAGTATTGAATAGAATTATAAAATCCATCATTAAACACCTTTTCATGGTAATTTCATTACACCCCAAAGAAGGTTTGAACTATAAAAAATTGTTAAATATAGAGGTATAATTCATCAATAACATGAATTTCTATCGAAGATACAAGAACATGTTGGCCCTACAAACTATCAAAATCAACAGGAAAATGTTAATAAAAAATATGTAAAACATCGGTCCTCATTATGGGTAAAGATCTATTTAAATGGTTATGAAACACATGTTTTTTATTTGTATTTAGGTGTCCCATTTGGTCAATAGTTGCCTTGATAGGGTTTTAGTTTATTTGAGATCTTATATAGCATAAATGGATGAAGACTGTAGCAATTAAAACCATAACACAAGGTGATATGTCATGAAATAGTTTGAATAGAGGGTGTGTACCTATCTGAATAAACCATTACATGAAAATATAGTTCAGTATGTGACAAAATATAGGTAGTAAAAACATTTAATATGTTTAAAATAAACACAATAAGAATGGGGGAGGTCATTCAGTCAGGGAGTAACATGTACCTCATACCTCTCCTCTCCTGGGTTCGAAGTGCGGTCCTCTTTTATTTCGGTCCAACATTTATGTTTTCTTTCATTAAATTTGTCTTCCAAGGGTATGTATTACCTATTTCATCCCACATTACTTGATTTCTATCCCTATATTAATGTGTTGCACCATTTATGTCCATTATGCACTGTTTTTAGTATTTTATCAATTTAATTAATTCATGTCATTTATGCTCAAATCAGAGGGTTGTATTATCTATGCACACATCTAAAATCATAAATTATGTGGTTCACATATTTCAAATAATTTATATGTTTGATTTATTATTCATGTTAAATGTGATTAATTATGGTGGTCTAGGTGACACCATTTTTGTACTACTATTAGTATTTTTTCCTTGGGATATTTTAAAGGGATACCTCATGTGTGAAAGGGTAGGATTGAGCCTAGTATGGCATAGAAGTCATGGAATATTATTTCATGGTTAGTTTTTCATTATGGTTTCAGTTATATAAATTTATTAAAGTAAGTTTATGGACTAGTTCATTCTATGGGAAGATGTTGGGCATAGGCCATGTGACTATGGGTGATGTTGACCACTAGAAGTGCGGTGATGGAGTTTTTCAGGATGTGGTAGATTGTAATAACCAATGCCACTGTCGGGAAACATGGTTGATCAGTGGCTGATGCATTTTCATTCAAGGTGTATCCTTGGATTTCATGTGATTTTTTCACACTATGGTTATCCAATGGTGTTTTCAAGGATGTGTAAAAATGGGATAAGACCTAGTGAGTTGGTCTTGACCACTAATTAGAGGTGGAGTCCTTACTAAATCAAGTGACATAAGAGATGGTTTTTACCATGTGTATGGATTAGGTGATCAATGTAGAGTGATATAGTTGATAGTGTGTAACACTATCTAATGGGGGTTTATGATCACCAATATGTTGGGGTTGATGGTTAAGCACTAGGGTTGGGTGGGTATTTTTGTGCCTTGGGATGTCATGTTTTTTAGCTGAAAATCGTTGAATGTTGGGATTTTCAATAGAATTTTAACACTCCATGTGTATGTACCTCCATGGAATTATGTTTAATCAATATGGTAGTTTGGAAATGATGTAAAATTATGTTATGGGGAAATTGGTGATGCCATTTGTGTTAAAATTTGTGGTATAGGAATAGATGGAAGACTAAGTCTTCTTCTATTATGAAAGACTTTGGGTTCATCATCCCACTCAGGAATTGGTTGATGTAGGTATTAGTACTATTGTGGTTGTTGATCACAAGATTATAGGGTTATGTAATATGTGTTTATCAATATTTATTTATATTACTTTATATATTAGTATTGGAATGGATGAATGATAAGGACTCCATGGGTGGTGGAATACTATGTTCACACTCAAACCCTACTAGGGAACTTTGATACATGTACTAACATCATAATTTTTATTACATGAAAGGGATCATAATTGAGATCTAGAGATTAATGAATAGGTATATATAGATAGTTCTATGTATTGATGAAATTATTTGTGGAAGAAGGATGGGGTGGTTCCTTGGTTCTCAAATAACGATATTTTATGTTATTTTGTTCATGTGAATATATTATTGGTCATTGGGATATCATTTTATTTTCTTTCATTACTGTAATGACATGTATATATTATTTGGTATATATAATAGGTCTACTTATAGATTATTAATACTAATATTTTAAATTGATTCCACTGTGTTTGATTTACTATCACTAAAAAATTGTCATTATTATTGTTGTTTTTATCACAAGAGGGTATAGTATCCCCATGATCACCCAATATACCATCACTATAGTCAAAAGTATTTGTTGAATTGATAGGTGAGTCAAAGGTCCAGTAACTCTAGGGTCTAGACATAGTTCTGATTTGCCTAGGGTGGGGATGTTACAAAGTTGTATCAGATCCTTGTTTTCATTAAATGGTAGAATCAATAAGCTTTGTAATTACATGGAAATATCAAAGGAGGATGGTTATAGAGTTATAATAGTGTTTTTTTCATTCATAGTGGTATTAAAGAGGGTTTATTGGAAATTGTATTTTCAGTTTGTTAATGGTAGAATAAAGACAAGGTATGTGTCGAAATATTGGATAGTAGTAATGTTGAGATGCTAGTTACCTCTTATATGAATTGATGTCCAATATAATTAGGAAACTGGGATTATTGTTCTGGGTACCATGGTTATAATTGAGATATTTTATTATGAGTAATTTTGATTTAATCTTATTTATTTATTTGGAATCTTGACCTAAGGGGAATGATAGCGTACTCATGCATCGTGATAGGAACCTAGTGTCAACATGACATACATGTAGGCTTGTGGATACTTCTTGGATCTTAAATTAAAATGGGGTATCATTTTTAGTGTCTCAATATATAAACATACAATTTATATTATCATATTCACATGGTGGAATTATACTCAACCATCTCAAGTAAATGATTCTTGATGTGATAAGAATGATCTCTTATATGTACATGATTTATGTTGTGTCTGAATCTGATATGGATAAGATGAGGGGATAAGATGTGGATAATATGTGGTATGTATGTGATAGGGATGTCTATGTGTAGTAATATATGCTTCATGTTACAACTTTACCTATTTAAGATATTTGGATATATATATTTTTTAGGTACATGGTATTCAGTTCTCAGTATCATACCCCCTAGATTAATCTGTAAGATCTCCAGGAGAGAAAATATATGTTCCCTATAGGGTACACATGGGAACAGTCCCCTAAGGGAAGAAGTGAGCATGATCTATTTGTGGAGGCACCTAGGGTGGAAATAATTCCAAGGTGGAAATAAGAGTCTGGGCTATAGTGGGAAGTGGAGTTTTGTCCCGACAACATGACTAGCTTAGATTGATATTGGTTTGGGTAATTTAGATCATTGATCAGGGAGCTTAGAGAGACGATTTACTCATATAGTATCCAATGTGGTAGTATCATTATTAGCACCTTTCATTTTTCTAGAATGAGGGTGGACCATTGGCGGACATGTTTTGAATAGATTCTATGTAAAATATTTTTGATCAGATAGATACACACCATTCGATGAGAGTAATGTTCACCTGATAAATGATAAGGCAACCTGGGATGTGTTGGTGGGACATATAAGTAAAATAAGGAAGAAAAGAAGGACCAATATAGAAGAAAATCAACACATTATACTTAAACCACTTCTTTCCTCAGACATTGATTATGGATCAATGATGTAAATTTATATACATATAGTTAAAAGATTCCTTATTTTTTGGATATATCCTTATTGTACATGGACCTTTTTTGTTTCACACTTTCAATGATAGGATATAACATCATCAGTGAGTGTTTATTTGGGGATGGGTTATGACATGATATTATTGTGCAGGTAAGAATCTTCATATTTACCTCATTATCAAAGGTGGTGAAACTAGAATTTATAGGTGTGATAAAAATGATTGATGAGACAATACTGAGTTTTAAAGTGGGGTCAGGTGAAATAAGAATTGGAGATATGATTATCTAGAATCGAATCCATGATAAAACCAAGTATGGTAGTATAAATTGAGACTCAAGGTTTCTACTATATGGTGGATCATCATAGCATTTCTTCATTGTGGGTAGACATGAATTGTTATTGATCAGTATGATTGTACACTAAAGGAGTTTTTTTAGGGATAGATGATAAATTTGGGGAGTTTTTTTTAGAAAACATCATGGATAGCTGATAGTCAAGCACCAAGTCTTAATCATGGATTTGATGCAGGATGAGGAGTGGTTGCAAGAGATGGTAATCATGACATGACCACACATTCAGGATATTGTAGGGAGAGAGATACCAAACTATTGGGGTAATGGATTATAGTGAGTGATGTTCTATATAAAATACAAGAATCATATGGTTATGCTCCATGTTAATTTTATGTTGTTGAGATGAAAGATACAAAGAAATATTAAGAGTTGGAAATATATAGATGTACCCCATGATAGTGACCATGATTTTTTAATGATATATTGAGGTTCAGGAGGTGCATGTATATTTAGTGAAATAAAAAGTTCTATTTAATATGTGATCAGTGGGTCTAGTTTATGATAGACATTGGATGTGTTGGAATTAGGGTACATTAGTGAAAATCATGTGTGGTGCCTGAATTTTTTGGTAATTAGGTTTGATGCATGGAATTTGTGGGAAACTGATGTAGTGTGGGACTTTTTTTGGATTTAGATGTGATTAAATTTTTTTGTGAGAACTGTGAATTATGTCGGTCTTTATGAGTGTCAGGTATTTTGTGGTTATTATATGAGTATCTGAAGGGTTGTGGGACAAATAGTTTATGATGGTTGGAATGTGTGTGTTCTAAGATGATGATTGAAGTGGAACCATCATGATTTCACGAAAATAGTCAAGATGTGACCATGTAGGTGATTCTTATATTGAAGAGTCCCAATGAAGGATTCAACTAACTGATTTAGTAGTTAGGATAGTTTAGAACATTTTTAATTTTACAAATATGGTTGGTATCATCTCAGAATTTTTGAATGATATGAGTGGGATTTTATATATGGATAATTGTCCTAGTCAGTGTATAGATGAATAGCTTAGGGAAAATATATTATGTGGTGGGGAGATTTTAAAACCCCATACCTGGTCAGAGGTGAGGATCCATTGAATAGATTCTAAAACCTATTTTTTCATTATTTTATGTCTTTACGGGTTTTGGAGTATATCAAAGAAGATTTGGGATGAATTAGTAAGTTTGTATCTAAAATGGATATAGACTGCATCTATTGAATCCACAAAATAGAGTGTCATGGTCTGAAATGGGTAAAAAATATGGGGGCTCCCATATCCTGATAAATAATGGTGTGTAAATGTATTTAATAACAAGTCCTAGTCTAGTAATGTAATTTATTTCTCAAAATTAGATCAAAAGGAAAGGGGGCGCTTATTCAACCAAGAATAAACAGACGTCTCATCCTTATACTCTCTTGGATAATAGTTGTGTTTATCCCTCTATTACTTTCATATTTTGGTTTCGTTCATTTTATGAGGTATCCTATGGTATGTATAACACTTTTTATCCCTTCATCTTTGATTTATCTCACCAGTTTGAGGTGTTTCATTATTTATAGAAGTTATGACCTATTTTTAGGTAACTATTATCTTCAATGGCTCCCATTATTTGGTATCAACTCATACGTTGGTATTCAAGGAGTATGTATCTAATATAATAAGTTATGTGTTTTCTAAATTTCTATTTCTGTATTCATGTTCTGTGTAATGCGTGGAAAATGGGAATGAGTGGGGTAATCTTGGTGAGATTAGTAGTATACTTATTTTAGTTTTTGTGAATCCTAGGAGATACAGAAGGGAAGCCCCTTGTGTAAAATAATATGATTTATGTTGTTATTTACTAAAAAGTGTGAAATGTGGTTCCATTTTTGTATTTTGATGATTTTTATAGTTGTGTAAATTTATTAATGTATGTTTATGGATGAGTTCCTTTCATGTGAACATGTTGGGAATGTCTCATATAACTATTCATGAGATTTATCACCTGAAGTGAGGGAGCTTGGTTATTTAATGTAAAGACCTTTTCCCTAGTAGCCATGTGTATCTGGTAACATTATTACATTGGTGCTAGATAAAATAGATTTCATCCCAATATTATGAATAGTTTATTATAATTGGTAAAATATGTACATAATTCAACTTCACATTTAATTTGAAAACATAAAATATAAAATATAATTGTTTTTGAGTATACCATTGTTCTATTTACCATATCATTGCATATGAATCATAAAAAAACATCTTGAAATCATAGGGGAAGGAAATATAATAAGGGGTGAGACCTAATGATTATTAAGGGTTTGATTATAGTGGAATATATAATAAATAATTAAGCAATAATCAATATATAATGATAAATAACGGAAACACATGTCATTTAATCAATAACATGAACATGCAGAATAATATTACAAGAATAAAAGATGATCAAATAATGATAGATAAATATTGATATGTTCCTGAAAATTATACATGGATATTATAATTTATAAAATAATCACATGGAAATAAATATTTATTTTCATAATTGGAGAATATATAATTTTGGGCCTCATAATCGTAAATTCAATGCCTTATACAAAGAAATATTACATTAATGGGTAAGGCCTCTACTAAATATCCAAGATCGATCAGATCTTAAGGTCTATCAATGCATTTAGGGGATATAACGAGACCCTCCCATCACTTACTAGGTCCATTTTAATCCTAAAATTAAATTTTTTAAATATAATCAATGTAATCAATTTTATTGAAAAAATATCAAATGAAATGTTAATAATTACCCCAATCAATAGACATAATCATAAACAATCCAGAGTAATATGAATGGAATAAAAATAATATATCACCATTCAAACAAATCATAAAACATCTAGATAAATAATAAGGATGGTATCATTACACCATATCCCCATTAGATACTAAGTATGGTAATGGTTTTTGATGTTGATCATATAAATTGTGACATAAACCCTTACCACTTTGGTATCTCCCAAATCATAAGCCATGTAATGAAAATAATCCTTAATGAAAAATTAAATACCTCTAATATAAATAATTTAATGTTATATTATATCAGAGGGTGTATTATATATAGAAAACAAATCAAATAGGTGGTAGATATGACATATGTCTCATAGAAGTAAACGTTTGATGAGAAACCATTACCATAGGTCTGATTTCCATCATACATCTTCGTAACTAATATATAATAAATATATATATATTATAAATATATTACAGAACCATAATAATATATTTTGTAGAATATATTATCTACCTAAATCATTTTATGACCCATTTATTTTGAAGTCTTTTTTTAATTACAGTTTTTGGGGATAATTTCTTTATTTTTCATAAATATTTTGGGTTCGTAATTTTAGTTTTTTTATATGGTTTCATCATATAAAAAATTTCCAAAATGATATATATATCATATATAATCATTATAAAATTATTTAAAATATCTTATAAAATTTAATAATTGGGAATTTAATTACACCATTCATGGAAAGAGTATGTTGTACATGTGCAAGAAAACTGTTTCTAATTTTTTAATAAAAGAAATGTAAGAAAGTTAAATTATATTAAATTTTTAAAGAACCATTATTATATAAAATATTTCATTTATATTCATTAAATAAATCTTATTACTATTCATTTCTATTTAAAGTGAAAAAAAATTGCATTGATATGCGGAAGAGATAGACCACACATAAGCACGAGCGACATTATTGTTATCTAATTGATTAGTAGGTAAGTAGGTATATGTGATATTATAATTATATAATTATATAAAATCCATTAAATTCATATAAATATTATTAATATATCATTATATATATCCATGCGAGGTGGTGACGAAAAAAATTACATCAGTTTGCATGGCAGTAGCTCATCATACACTCGATCAACCGTTTCATTTCCCAATTGATAGAAGAGGGGATGGATATATGTTATTAAAATAATAGAATAACATATAAGTATATAAGAAATAATTATTTTTTTATTTTATCATAGTTTTATAATATTTAATGTATATATAAGAAGAAGTAAATGAAAACACATGGTTACGATCTTTACCTCTTCTTCGGAATACCTAATTTAGTTTATACCTAAATCCTTCATAGATTTGATTTATGATCAAACCATAAAAAATAGGATGTGGGTATGTATTTGAGAAAGATATTTTCGTGGGTATTATTCTATACAAAATGTTTTGGCAGAATGAAGATAAAAGGATAGGGGTGTCTTTTTATAAGTGGGTGATAGGACACAGTTAGATTGTTTTGAAATGAAAAATCGATACCCACATTTTTCAAATGGAAAAAAGATCCAAAATGTATAATTCCAATACCAAGGATGTAATAAGGTATAAATATTAATATATAATAGGAACTATCAATGTGTTTATGTCATTTTAACCATTATATTCATAGTTTATCCCTTCAATATACTCTTTTTAACATGAACAACATTAATTAATTTTTAATTTTTTACTATTCATTATGACAAAAAAATGAGACGTCTTTAATTTATAATCATAATTTTGATGATATAAAATATGAAATTTATTATCCCAAACAAAATTTATAGACATATAATAAATTAATATGAAATTAATCACACATCTAAGACAAAAAACAGGTTTTCCAATGAAAAGATTATATAAGTATTGGAAGTTTTAAAATACAAATTCAATACTGAAATTGATTAAAATAACCAAAATCTAATTAATGATAATATAATTTTACAATTTTTACTTTTTAATAATATTATAAATCATAATTTAATATTCAAATTCATTAAAAAATTATGTTTTCATGAAAAACTATTATTTTTTACTATTCATTAAAAATTAATATTTTTAGATAATTATCATAAATTATCTCAACGAATATATTTAAATGATGAATTAAAAAATGAAGAAATTATTTTGAAAATATTTTTACTAAATTTGGTAAATATTAATATTTATTTATGTGTGTATTTTGTATAAATTTTACTATTTTTAAAACTTAGTTGTTTTTATTTATACCAACCAATTTAGTGGCTTGGCTATAATGACATGCAATTCATTTAGGCATAGGGTTTCGTTTATAACAAATTATCGACGAGATTAAATAAAAAATATATTTTCCAAGAATCATTTAATATTTTTGTTCCATGTAATATACGATAACATAAACAATTTTCATCTATTAATATATCATGGAGTTATTTTATCCCCACATTTAATAAATTTTAATATCATAATTTGAACTTTATCATGGTAATATGTGGTTCATCATTTGAAAATAACTTTCTTGAATTCCCACATCAAAATAAGGGTTAATAAAACATCCTGCATGATAAGAGATAAATATAAGTATTTAGGTTATTTAAAATAACAAAAAAAATATGTCTAATAGTAGGCAAAAATTAATGGGACTTGAAAACATAAACATGGAAGAAAATTATAAATAGTAATATAGAGTTATTGAGATAATTCATCACAAGAAAGTGAATGATTAAGGTAAAGTCAATGAACAAATCTATGATGAGTTAAAAGTCCATTGATTCCTCTAATGTGAAGGTAATTGGATTATATTTTTGTTTAAAAATCATTTTATTAGTGTTGGGGGATTATTTTATTATCATGATATAAAAAATTTTCCAATATACATAAAATTACATATTTTTTGTTGTGACATGATCAACATGAAATTCATTTATAACTCCAAGAAATGAATAAACAAGATGATTTTTTTATAAAAATCACTGACATTAATATTTAATACATCATAAGATCTATAAAAGTGTGACAAGTGCTTCTGTTGGTCTTTAAATATTCACCAATTCCAAAATATTTATCATGAGTTATCGTATATAACTCAGTAATCTATAAACCTCAACAATAATACCTAAGGATAAAATTAATCACTTCCATCAGTATTTATCCATCAAATAGTGTATGTGAAAATAATTTAATATTAACTAATACATCACATAGTATAGGGGTATGTGCCTCACCCTTGTCACCCATCAATTATGGTTTAAACATTATAGCCTATTCAGATTTGATGGGTTTTTACCAAAAAAATGGCTTGTCCTTTTTCTAAATCTAGAATATGGAAATATCTATAAAAAACATAAATATGATGAATATTTTCAAAAATACCATTGAAAAGCCAATAACATTTTATCCAAAAGGGTTTTTAATTAGTCTTATTTTTTTACAAAATTAAATAATCATAATTTAATATCATTACCTTAACAACAATGATCACATTGAATCTATAGGTTATCAATACCTTTATTGTTATGTCTACACAATGTAAAGGTAATTTCATTATAAATTTTTATCACTAAAACATATTCCAATACAATTGTTTTTATTTCCATAAATTTCTCTGAAAACATTCTTAATCATGATAAAAAAAATTTCTGAAAACCTAAAAAAGGGGGTTCAAATTATTCAAAATATGGTCAACCATCAACTTATAATCCCATGATAGTGTATGTAACTCTTAAGTTAATATTATATTAAGATATATATGCTTCCAAAATTAACAAAATCCATATATGTTTCATTATCCTTATAACCAAAAAACATATCAAAAAATAATTATTAAACATATTCCACGAATCCAAATACTTAACATGTTTAATCATACCACATCGTAGGTTTTAATAAAATAATCTGGACCATGATCTCTAGATATTTTTTATTGAAAATTCACATAATCCAAAAGAGGATCCTTCACATAGGTTCCCATCGTAACATAATTGAATTATTGTACATTAGAAACCACTTTCCTTCACTAGGAATCAAGAGCACTATATCCTTTATCTCTATAGATGTGAAAAAATCTCATTACCTTTAATCAAGGACCATTGTATTTTTTCACAAACTTAAAACATGTGGGAAAATAATTCTTCCCCTTATTCACCTTATAAATTTTTTATCCACCATCCTATTATTCTATTTATCCCATTAAAATCCATATGACTCAAATAATTCATTCTATATATTTATAAATAAAATAAAATTTCATCATTTGATGAGAATATTCTAGAGATTAGTTTCATTCAAATACTTTTCATGACACCATCCACGAAACCATCAATTTTTCTCTTTGGATTATGTATCTAGTCCACAACATGACATTCTAGCCTTGTAAATTCATCTTCATATTTAGAAATATTTTCCATTACTTTTTTAATATATTTTGTAATTTCCTCTTAATATTCACTAGTTTCTAATGATGAAAATATTTTTCTAAACAGAGTACCTTAAAATCATTCCACTGTATATTTTTTATTACTTATTCATACTTAGTGTTTTGAATAAATAACAAAAACTGATCTGAATCCCCTAAGAGAAGATAAAACTTGATTAAAACCTCATCTATTTCATACCTCCCAAAATAGAAAAATATATTTTTTGTGGAACTTATCATTTTCACAGCTACAAGTGGATTTTGATACCCATTGAATGATGTAGTGTTATGATACATGAAGTGGTCTAACATTATTATATCACTTGGATGATCAAAAGGTGACAAAAATATGGTAATGTTATTTCTCATAACCTATGTCAGCTTCTCCAATATGGTTATAATTTGATTAGTCCTAGTTGTTTCTCTAGTTTTAGCTTCATTATATTTCCCATGATGGAAATCCCTACATTGAATACGTTCATTGATACAGTTCTCATTCCTTTCACTATAGAACTATTTTAAAATAATTAAATACACTAGATTAGTTCATAACATTATGAATCATAATGTAAAATACGAATACTTGCTAAACACATAACATATATTGAAGAATTTATGCATAGCTTATCTCAGAATAATAAACATAGTTTCTTTTTAAAAATTTCACACCATAAAAATATTTGAAAATATTTTATAATTGTTTGCAAATAAAATATTAATTTACTAAAGAATATCTATTTGGAGTGTCAAAATAGGTGTATAGTAAGGCCCATTGGCCTGCTCTAGCTGACGATCAAATCAATTTCCATTGCACCCTTTTAGGATTTATCATCTTGATGTAAATATATTGAAGAGACACATCCACATGTAATATTTTAAAAGAGATATATTTCATGTTATTCCACATGAGCACTACCTAAAAAACATTTGGATGTTGTTATACAGATAGTCTTATCATAATTTCATTCATAGGGTTATGTTTACTAATCTATGTTTTCCAGATTCTAGTTTCCAAGGTTTAAAATAAACTTCTCAAATACCAACTGTATTGACCCTATCCCTAGTAGACTTGAGTCAGTGATTACTTTTATAAATTGTTTTTTCATACAATAGATTTCATACCAATGGCCCAAATAGATTTATAGACATGGAAAAATAAATACAAACATGAAATTCCCATTACATTTGAAAACATAAAATCCAACATTGAATATTATTTATTACACCATTATTCCCTTTAGCATATCCCATCATATCAATCATAAAACACTTCCAAGAATCCTGGGGAAAGGAAACTGAAGATAATGTGAGATATAATACTTAGTAAGGGTCTGTGTATAGTATAATATATCATCAATTAATAAGTCATAATCAATATATCAATGTAAATAACCGAAACATGATGAATAATATATAAGGAATAAATGATGAATGTATAATTCCATTTAAATAATTCCATGATCTTGAAAATTTTCCATCAATATTATAACTAATCTAATAAAAAAATGGATATAAATAACTAATATCATAATGAGAGAATAAATAATCATTGATATCATAACCAAACATTCGAGGACTCATTCTGACTCATCTTACATAAATGGGAAAGCATTAAAGAAATACCCAAGCTAATTTGTCTAGTAAAATGTATTGATTCTTTATGGGGCTATATAAAGACAATCCTATCACATACTAGTTCTAATACATTACTCATATAAAAGGGTATAAACATAATAAATATAAACGTTCATATTGAAATAGGATGTATAAAATTTTAATAATTTTCTTTCTTAATAAATATAATCACAAACTCTCAAGAGTAATTTGAATAGTTTCAACATAGTACATCCCTAGTCAAAAAGATCATAAAACATATAGAGAAATAACATATATGGTATCATTACAATATATACTCATTTTAGAGTATGTAGAATTGGTTTTAATGATGTTGATGAATATATATTCAATATAATGATAATTAAAAACTATATTTAGGAAGATAACCATTTCAAATTTGAAAATTACTTTAAAAAAATAAAAATTTACAGAGTATTGGGAAATAAATTTTATTAAAAAATGTCCTTGTAAAATTCCAAATTAATCTTCAATGTAACAATTTTTTATGATGATGTGTAATTACATACGTACAATATAAGTTAAAAAATTCATTTCACATTATTGTAAAAATGTTAAAAGCACCTTATTATGAAAATGACAATAAAGTTAAATTCAAACCATTTTGTAAAAAGTCAAACATGTGTAAAAATGGATTTAATAAACCATTTTTACAATGTTAAATAATTTTGTCATTTATTTTTGAAAACATGTTTTTGGAAGAAAAAGTTGTTACCACTGCATAGATAAATGAAGTTAGATTTTCTTAAAAATATTGTCTTAGTCATATTAAGTTCTAAAAAGAGGGAGAATGGTACTATTAATTGAAAATTTCTTGAATAACAAGTGTATATGATAATTTAAAAGTCTCTTGAGAGGTATATTATAACATTTCCTCATATGAGACTAAATCACAAACAATCCTAATAATAAAAGGGATTGTAATATAAACCTGTACCAAATTTTTAACATATGAATCATAAGCCCCATGAATGAAATAATATAAAATTCAACCTTAAATAGCATGAATATAAATTATTTCATTATATATAATATCAAAATGTGAATTATATATACCATGCACAAGACATAAGTTTTTAATATTATATATATCTCACAGAAGTAAAAGTGAGATGAGAAAATCATAACATAGGTATTATTTATTTCATATGAATTTTTAAATCCTTAATAATAAAAATTTACTAATTATAAAAATCTTACATAACCATAATAATATATTTTATACCGTATATTTTTTTCATAGTCTTTTATAACCCATTTATTTATAATTCATTGTTATAATCCTTGTATCATGTGATATTTTCTTCATTTTCCATGTATGTTTTGGTTTTGTAATTTATGTTCTTTTTCTACAATCATGGTTAAATAATTTAATGAATTATAAAAATGATATAACTATCATATATAATCATTATATAAGTATTTATAAAAGTCATAAAATTTAGATATGATAAGATGAGTTCCACAATTCCTAGAGATGGTAGGTCAAAAGAATGCATGAACTATATTTTTAAATTTCTAGCAGATAGGGAGTAGAAACAACGAATAAATTTTCACCTTTATTGAATAATTAATATATCAAATATGTCATTTATATTGTAAAAGACACTAGAACACCCTGATATGGGAGGGGTGAATCAGTGTGTCAACTTTTTCTTCTTTAGTGACGAATCTTGTTCCGATGTTGGTCGGAACCTATTAAATTTTTCTAACCAGAAATATCAGAAAATAAACAACCACATGAAAAGAGACAACACAAAATTATTAATTGGTTCACTACTAACGGCTAGTCAATATAGCATACAATGACTGTGTGTCAGTCATACCTAAATCCACTAAAAATCACTAGTTATTGAATATAAAAGTTCAAAAACAGACACTCTATTCTTGGAACACTACCTTTATAAGATTTCTGGGATAAAATAATGTGTCCCTCATAATACATCCATAAAATCCCCTGGATTACTTCCTTGGATGAAGTCTTACTCAGTTTATTATCATTAAGGCCACTTGAAAGGATTGAAATTAAAGTTTTTGTCCCTGAATAGAAAAAGGCTCTTCTTCCACCATATACCTATGTTGATCCAAATTGAAAGAATTTTTCACTACAAAAATTTAGGTTCAAAACTACCCTATGAAAATCTTATTCATGAAGCCTACTCCTTCATGTAGAAAACATCCTTCGTAGAACTCACTATATATATGCGGAATACCAAATCATCACAAAGCACCTATTAATCAAAATAATTGGCATCATCCATGAAATAACTATTATTTTCTCGATTCTAAAGCACACATAGAAAGCTAGATGCATAGAGATTCCCAATATTCATGAAATCATAGTGATTTTAGATTTTCCAAGAATTGTTTTGTGTCAAATGATGTTGGGGTAGCCTCATATGCATATGCTAGGCCATAATGATGCTCCAACACCACTTATACATTTTTATGATCTTTCAAAAACATTTTTCTGTATATCCTCATTTTTTGATTCTCCAATGATATTTTTCATTGTCATGGAGATCACCTTCAATGCATCATGCAACTACGATGTTCCAATTCCCATAGTGGTGTAGAACATCGTCAACCCATCGTGAAATAAAAAACTCACCTTTATGAAACCTATTTTTTATGAAAACAATGTCATTAACATATCTATGAAACTTTTAATCGAGAAAAAACCTTTTGTGATGCAATCTATTCCTATGGATTTTGATGCCAAATATTTGGAAAACAACTAGAAACAAAAATGCCTTCAACATTGTTATTAGAGTGTACTATAACATTACTTGTATTGCAAAATCATTGATTAACCCGGTGTGTATTGACAAGAAACAAAAACTGAAATCCATTTATTTCAAATAACAACCTTGGTTCCAACATATTTTTTAAATTTCTTTATCACCATTAATGTAAAAATAAAATGAAAATGATTTCACATCATTATGTGGAGACAGTAGTCCCTATGTACGCACAAGTGATGTTATTATTTTCAAAACAATAAGAAGGATAGAAGGTATAAGAAATATTATAATTACTTAATTATACAAATTTAATAAATATCATATTTTTTTAACCCTATAGTTATATCCATCCATGATAGCTGGTGATTGAAAACAAATTACATTAGTTTACATGGCGAAAATACTCCATACACCTGATTGATAGTTTCATTTCCCATTTGGTGGAATAAGAGATTGGTATATGTAACATATCAGTATATAGGAGATAAATTTTATGTTAATTTATCATATTTGAAGAATATTTGAAGGATTTATAAGAATAATTAAAATAAAAATTCAGGGTTAATAACATTTACACTACATCAGACAACATATTTAGACTTATAACTAAATCCTTCCTAGGATGTATTAAAAACAAAAACAAGTCCTCTAGGTTATGGAGAGGAATTTAGGGATGATATTTTGGTATGTTTTGGCTGAACAAAAATTCTTCTATAGTGTAATGAAGATATGATAGGTGGTGGCCTTTTATAAGTAGGGGAAATGATACACTTGGAATTTATGAAAATAAAAAGTGGGTCCTACTTTTTTCACATTGCATAAGGATCCAAAATGGATAATTACATAACAGGGGAATAAATAAGGTATAAATATTTCCATAAAATATGAATATTACAATTTTTAGGTCTTCTTAACTGTTATCTTCTTAATTTATCTGTCAATAAAGTCATGTTAACAATAACTGCGGTATTTAATTTTTATAATTTTTACTACTAAGTATAAAAAAATTTGTTTGAAATTGTTTTATAATATTAAATATTCTCATTCTTAATATTTAATCCATTTCTCCAGATTATATTCATTTATGTGTCATAATTTAATTTAAAATTTACCTCATATAGTCGATGAAAAATAGGTTCTCTAAAGAAAGGTTTTCATAAGTATATATTGTTTCCATGTAAAAATTCATTATTGAAATGATTAAAATGGCCTAAATATTATTTATTATATTATAAGTAAACTAATTTTACTTTTCATCAATTTAAAAACAATTTAGTTTTTAAATAATTTAAAAAAAATGAAGTTTTCAATAAAAACAAGTATTTTTTTACTATTCATTAAAAAATCAACTTTTCTAAAAAATTTCATAAATTTAGTCTAGGATATATAAAACATTATCATTCGAAAAATTAAGTTTATTTTTTAAAATTAATTTTCCTATTGTCATAAAAATTAATTTTAAAGCATGTGTGCAAAGCACGACCAAACTTCCTTTTATAAAAAAATACAATTTTTCATTAAAAATTAATTTTATTTCAATTTTTTATTTCTAATAAAATGATAACCATTCAATTTATATTATATATTTTTAAACTATATAATATTTAAAAGTTATTTTGTTTTATTCATAACATTAAATTTGATTGAAGAGTTATAACTGTTTGTGTTTCATTTAGACTCGGGGGTTCATATATCACAAGCTATCGAAGATAATATATTTAATGAAATATATTTTTTGGATTGTTTAAGATCAGTTATATGTGATTTATATAATATAAAACAAAATTTTCTACTTTTAAAATATATATTTATTACATTAATAATGAGGAGGAAAGTTATCACAAATTCCTTAGTTGGGTGACATGGTTCACAGGTCACTATGAAGGTTTTCTGGGGGGATGGTATGGTATTTTTAGTGATTTCTAGTAATTATGGATGTAACATGGTTTCCATAGGTTTATACAAAAATGATATTTCATAGTGAGGTGGTTTTGATCACTTGTTATGGGTGGTGGATTCTATAATTCAATATTTATTGTGGTGGTGTTGACCATTTTTATGGAGGAGGTTCTCACCATAGAAGGGCATGGTAATGGTCTCTAAGACTATAGGATGGGGGATAATGAACATCAATATATTGGAATTAATGGTACAAGACTATGTGAGGTTTATTATATTTATTCCTTGGGATTTATGTCTTTTAAGACATCATTTTTTGAAAAAAAATATAATTTTGATGGACTTATGACATTCTTTGTAGATGTGCCTCTAGGCCTTCAGGTTGACTCGAGATAGTTAATTAGAAATAATGGAAAATAAATAATGTTGGTATGTGGTGATAGTTGGCGTGTAACTTCATGCAGTTTAGTAATGGAAGGAAGACTAAGGGTTCTATGGATATGATAGACTATGAATACACAATTCCACTCCAGTATTAGTCTAATAAGGTAAAGTAACTCTATTGAATACAGAGACCAAGGGGGGTAGATTATGTAATATATAATTATTGTCCTTTATTTTCATTTTTTACACACAGATATATGTATGCATATAAATTTGGGACACCATTATTAGTTTCATTCTATGATTAAACTCGTACATTGTATGGACCCATTGGGATGTTGTCATACATTATGGTTAGAGTATAGTAAAGGGATCTTATTCAATATTTGGATCTTAGATTTTAAAAAAATTCATTGGGTACATGACATTTTTTGCTTGGTTTTGGTAGATATGTCAAGTGGTTCCTCCTTGCGATGTTGTTGAAATTTTGAGTAATTTTGTTCATTTACATATATCATCATCCCACATGTGATCTATTTTTTCTTTTAAATGACTAAAAAGATATGTAGATATTATTGATTATACATATTAGGATTACATTTATCACTTTACTAAAAAATTTGAAAATTTATTCCACAATGTTTTTTTTACTTATGAAGCATTGTTGTTTTATTATTATTATTTTTGTTGTTTTTGTTTTGGTTTTGGTTTTTTTATTGTAATTCTCAAAATATGGTATAGTCTCTTCATTATACCCCAAAATAAATTCACTATTAATTATAATTAATTGGAGTATGAGGAGGTGCACCAAAGGTATTGTAACTCTCAGGTTCATTCACTATTCAGAGTAGACCAGAGTGGGTATGTTACAAAATCCATCAAAATAATCATTCTCAGACATTACTACTTAATGTTATTACTAATTTAGAACATCCTAACAGTGCTTCATGGGTCCTAAAACCATGTATATAGAAATATTCATGAATATATCAAAGGATTTATCATGATTATTAAATATTGTAAGGATAATATTTATCTAAATCCACGTAGCATTTAGTATACCATCACTGGAAATAAGAAGTTGATGATGTTGTTGGAACACCCTCATGGAGTCTAACAAGGATGAACTAACCCCCAAAAACCCATTTAAAAAACTATAACAACTAAAGAAGACTCTCTATTATTTATTGATTGAATGGAAAAATAGACACTCGTATTGGATTTGGCCCCACTGTCGTTGAGTAATTGTCATCTCCACCCTCTTAGAGCTCAACTAGAGGATGTTATGGTATAATTTTACCATAAAAAACAAATTACACTGATAACAATTTTATCAAAGTTATTAATATCACAAAGTAGGGTAATAACTAAAATGAACACACCAGTCTCCATAAAACTCAAAGGCTATAATAAAATGGTCTCACCTATCTCACATATAGTTTCTTCCAAACAATACACTCATGGATCTGATAAACATTCATGTAGTTCTATGTAAATAAAAATCCTATATTAGATAAAAAAACTCAATATCCATTATTTTGTTTATATAAAGAACCAACAATAAGTTATATATAAAATATATATGTTTTCGTAAACATTAATCCCTTTATCATATCCAAAACATCAACTAATAATATCAATCAAATGTTGGTATACAAATGTCATGTTTTCTGAACATTCTAAAAATGATGCATTATTGCAAGACAATTTCAACCCAAGCCATGATTAATATTAAATAAAATATAACTCACAAAAGTTTTTTCTAACCCCATACCATACACCTCATATACCCAGAATATCAATCTTATACTTGCACAATTTGGTTTTACTCATTTTGGGATTATCTACTCCCATGCATAAGGTCCATTAAAAAACCCATGAATTTCCTTTACCCAATTTTCAATATCCAAAAATTGTAAGGCAAAATAAACAAGGCATTGACACATTGTAATATCATTGATCTGGTTCACCTCTGATGTGATTGAACTAAGCCTCTGTATACCTCATGTGTGCCTCCCCAGACAATAGAGTCTTCCAACTAGTGGTGAGGATATATAAGAATAGGTAGGGGTAATACTATTAGTCATACATAACTGTATAACCTAGTTGAAGAAATATCAATCAAATTCATCACTATATAATATTAGTGTAGAAATAAAGAGAATAACAATGTTCTATATATAATTAAATATCATTTATCATGCTATGTCAATTTTATTTATTTTATATTTAATAATATTATTATATCATGAGAGGGAACTATCATGGACAAATCATGTATACATAAATACAAAATTAAATATAAGGAAATGAGATATCCACTAAACTAGTCTTGAGTCTTAGGTTAGTCTCGTCTCCCTACCCTAACATTGTATCCCATCTTAACCATCCAAAATAGAAATGGTTTTTCCATTACCTAAACCGGGAAACCAAAATTCGACCTTGGTACTAAGGTGCCTATATAGGTTGTGAGTACAACTCTGTACGAAGTCTCCAATTGTTTCACAAACAAGTCTAGTAGATAAAGGTTCATTAATTATATGTAATTAGAATAAAATATTTATAATGAAAAATAAAACCCAATGAAATGTTTAGCAGCTAGACCACATGTGACCATACCTACTTTGGATAATTCCATAATGTGATGGTATAACCATACTCTAAACACACATCATTGATGATTAATGTATCACTTCTCATATCATAATGAATATGAATGAGCTATCCGTAACTAATATAATAGGGGAATGATGCATCAACATCACTATCAAACCATTTCAATGATCCATTCCTAATCTAATATCAATGGTGAACAGTACAACATCTATTTAATATATAATCAATAAAGATAGGTGGATAATATTACACCACTACCCATACTCAAGTGGATATTACACAACCAACCTGAATCTCTATCAGTGAATAGGTCACCACCAATATCAATTTAGAATGCATAAATAATACATCATTTAACTGAAATCTAATCACTCTAAGGAGTGGTTCTATAATACCTTCACTTTTTTTAAATTAGTAGAAGATGATGGTTATTCCCATTAATGATTCTGTAACATCACAGGTAAATAAATGAATATGGAATTTTCATATTTTTTTAATATTTGTAAATTAATTATTAATTTTACTTTAAAGGGGATGTTATGTTCAATGGGATACCCTATACACAACAACATGTTTCATTGAAATCATACATTGAACCCAACACTGAGTTATACTAGAAATATAATAATATAAATTTGTTTTATATGGTATTTAACAACTAACCAGTGTACTGGTAGGAATGGAAAAAACTGACTACAATATAAATATACATGTTTGTCAAATAATTTCACATTAACCCTATAAAAGTTATATGCTTAAAATTTGAATGAATCTAATTTTAAGCATAAATACTCTAATAATCATTAAATGGTCAATTTACAGTATTTTGATGGAGAAACCACCTTAAATATATTTTTGGTCACTTTTATATGTTTTATTTTACAAAATAAAATTCTTATTTAGATTCGGAAAATTAAAATTTACCTTGGGTAAAATTTGGGTGATATTCTGATAAAATTAATTTTTTAATGAATAGTTAAAAGTACTGTATTTTAATTCAAATTTTTTATTTAATATAATATATTAATATGTATAGATTATATTTTTAATTGGTTTTAAAGTTTAATTATATTATATTTTTACCATTTAATCTAATGGTGGTCATTGGAATTAATTTCACTTGGAAATTGGACATAAACAAGTTTTAATCTTTTGATTGATGGTGTTTCTTAAAAACATGCTATTTGTTTTTTCAACGGTAATTAATATTAAATTATTTAATCCAAATTCTATGTTTATATTTTTGTAATATAGAGATTAATTTTTAATTTGTAATATCAAATATAACATAGGCTTATTTTTTGTATTTTTCTGAAAAAAATCAAATTTTGAAGAATAGTGAAACCACTTAGTAGTAGATAAAAAAATAAACATCGTCATTTAAATAAAATTTAGCCGCTTTCATGATTTGAATTTAAAAGATCAGACATACATGGTAGTTATTAGTATGTAAAATGTGGTTCAATAAGATGAAAGGGAATAGTAACTGTTGCCTTTTATTCATCGTGATTAAAGGTAAATAGGCTAATTCAAGGTCAAATGAATATCATAATAATAAAAAATTACCTTAAAACGTGTCCTAAGTATATTGGGTGAGTCATGACCGACAATGGGTGTCTTTGGGTCGATTTTGCAACCCCATGGAGCTACTTAAGAGTGAGAATGTCACTTTAGATTAATTAATTGAAAGCCAAGACAAAAATGACATAAAAAATATCTTTTAGTAAATTATTTTTTATATAAGGTTATATAAGTTATCATTTCGACTATAAATATCCATTCGAAAGATAAAAATATTTCCTACATCATTGTATTTTTTTATAATTTTTAGACATAAAATAAATAACATTATTTATGATAAACAATTATGTAGTATTTAACTAATTATTAAATTATTTAAATAAATAAGATTATAAAGATTAAAATAACATCATAAACCTGTCTAGTTCATAATGGATGAATTTATTTTGACCATGATTTATCTTATCTTAGACCTTAATATGTTTTGGTCCTTTATGAAATGATAATATTTATATAATAAAATAATATTTTTACACTTTCCTAAAGAACCCCTCCTCACCCATAAAAAAGCCCTCACTTCTATCTCATTCCTCACACCTCTCAATCCCCATAAATAGTCCAACCCTTGATCCAATAATCTCTAAATATCCCAATATTCCTCCTAGAATCATTACCTTAGGATGAAGTCACTTTAAGTAATCCATTTGGTTCAAACTAAAGAGGGATACCCAATTTAAAGGTAACGTCTTCTCTTAAGTCCTTCTCTTTTATTTTACATTCAACCCCTAAACTACTCTTATTCCTTTATTTTTTATCAAAACTAGTATCATAAATATACTTGGTTTTTATGAAAAGTATTCCAACAATACTTACACACTCCTCCAACTAATGGGTAAAGAACACACTGTTTCTGTGGATGGCAAACTAACACCTCACAAAACGATGATTGTTAAATTATCTCCTACCGCCTCTCCTGGTGTCCATTATGATGGAACTGAATTTATATATGAAATATATTATTTTAATTGTTTTCTTTATTATTCGGTATTTTTCATTTATATCATACCTTTATGGTTTCCATTATGGGTAAATGCGATAATTTCATTTGAAGAAGTGCGGACTATCACCCCCTCAAAGTGATATGACTCGTTCATGCCATATGTGGGACGTATAAAGGATGGAGTTAATGAAATTATATATTATATTATACTTGAATTATAATATACCTATGTATCATTATGTTTTCATTCTATTAAATACAAAATATAAATGAAAGTAGTGTTCATGTGTACGTACGACTTACCCTCTCCATGAATTGTGAATTTCATTTCATACCTCTAAATGTTATGTAATATTATAAATACATAGATATACTGGATTTATAGGATATATATGATATCAAAATAATTAATATCATTCTAGATAAAATGTAATTTTTACCACATTGACATCTTATAAATATAAGAAGTTCATTTTTGACTCATATACCAAATATCGACAAAATGACTGTTATTAACAAAAATGATTACATAATATTTATAACATAATAATATATGATATAAAATAAAAATAAACGTGAAAATCTTCTTAAGCATATAGAAATTATTTAAGATTATTATTCAGGAAGAACATGGAACAAACAAGTCAAGTCAGACACGAGGTATGGGATTTCTTATCTCACTTTCAATTCTGTGATATTTCCATTGTTCCCCACTAATTTATTTGATGTGATGTATTTTGGGCTTCCAGTTGATATATATTATCATTATTGTATTTATATTCATTTTATTATGTGATTTATATGGTGTTTATTTAATTTTTTTCATACTACTCGATCGATTACAATGTGGTAAGGGATTTTCATTTAACTTTTTATTCCTCTGAGATTCATGCTATATTATCAACTATTTCATTTTTTTGTGGTTTATGTACTACCCATGACTGTATTAATTTTATAATATAATTAAATTTAACGGTATTTACATCTTTGTTTTATGATCTTTCTTTCATGGGTTTTATGTTTTGTAAGTAACCAAATCGGTAACGGAACCTTTTAACCCAATTTCCTTCCTTGGGTTACTCTTCTCATTATTAATTATCTCTTGCTAACACTATGCATGGAATTACTATTTATTTATTTTTGTTATAATTTAAAATCCATTTTGTTTGGATATACATATGATACATATAATCACTACATTGATAATTTCCCATGTAATCGATTTGAACTTGATAAGAGTAATTTTAACTCAATTTCCATTCATTTTGTTAAACATCGAAGTCATTGGTTTTGTATTAAAAAGAACATGTGTGAATTTCCTATGATTGATTTACATTTAATATCCAATCGTATTGATTGTATTTATATTTGTCACACATTATTATGTAATTTATTTATCCTTAATCTAAGGATACCATTTTTATAAGGGATTTTGTCTCAATTTACAATCCATTGTGAAATCATTAACGTTATGAACCGATTCACTTTTACAAGGTGTATATACATTCGTTTGTAAAATTATATCTTGAATCCTATTATTCTCATGATATTATAAAGTTCTGTTTAAATGCAATTCCTTAATTATTTGAATTCATGAGTCTATCATATTGTTAAAATCACTATAACTAAAATATCATTTTAAATTTTATAAAGATTTATTTTTATAAATATTTCTCATTAATTTCCATGTTTTCAAAATGGATTTTAGGACTTATTTATATAGAAATTAATGTTATCAAATGATAATTCGTTTAAAATCTTCAATGTCATATGGTACACATTGATTCAAAAATAACTTTATTAAATGTTTTATATGGTTTTGAAAATGATTTGAGAATGCATTGCTTATTTAAATATCTTGATTTGATATATTGGTATTGGAATGTGGAAATATTATATTTTCTTTATTCTTTTGTTATGAGTTATGAATATGTTATGGTTATTGGGAATTGTTACATATATCGGTGGTTCCCTGATAAACCTTGGGAGGCTGAGCCCAAGATAGCTCTCTAATGCATTAGGTAACGTGATGGAGGTAAATGTGAATGTTTCTCCTAAGTGATTTAGGGAATATACAGGGATGGGTATTCCAAATGTGACTCCCTCTGTAGTTGTGATAGCTACAATGAATGTATCATATGGATGCATCAAGTTACCTTTATGATTTATGATTACAATGTACTTTTCATAAATATTATTATTTTAGAAGGTATGTTATGATGGAAATTATAGTTTCATTTATATGTATTTATTGATGGGTTAATGTTTCCTTTCTTTATTTAATAACCCTTACTAAGCTTTTTATACTCATACCATGTTTTTGAATTGTTTTTTACAGGTTATAAGGAAGTGTAAGAGAAATAATGTATTCAAGAATATTTATATCAACAAAATAAATCTTTTTAAATGTGTTTTATTATTGTGAAAAATTGGTTAAAGTAGAGGAGTCTACTTTATGATATTCTAGTTGATATGTAATACTTATGGGCTAATTCTCTACAACTCTAAACCTGAAAAGCTCCTTAATGTGAATTCTTGACATAATTCAGGATTATGTAATGTTTTAGGTCGGGTCCTTATAGTTAGTGTCATATAAATTTTGAAGGTTGGGTTTTCTTTTTGTATAAGTGACATTACCATAATGGTTAGGATATTAGAAAGATTAATTGTTATTTTAGAATAAGTTATTGAGTTTAAGATAACATGAATAAGTATATCATAATATTTACCATCCTTATAAGAAATTATATGATGATTTTACAGATATACTCACACTGATATTTTTGGTTTTATTAAATGGTTGGATCTAACATGCACCAAAGTAACAGTGTATGTGAAGAAAACTGTGACAGTTTTCTGAATGATCAAATGAATGAAATGGGAGTTTCAATGAGAACACTTGTGGTTATTCTCAACCAACAATCTGGAGTCCTGATTGACCACCTTAACCATGGTGATTTTTATAAGGCATCGTATATGAAATAAAACAATACTAATGGATGTTCAGGTAATAATCCTAAAGGTATGCATATTCAAAAAGCTATGTGTCAAGGATGTGGAATGAATCAAATAGGAAAATGTTTCAATGGGACGAGAAGATTCTATACATGTGGAAGTGAACGGTATAAAGAATGAACTAGCCATGGAAAAAGGAAGCATCTAGTTGACTCTAAGAAAGGGAAAAAAGTATTTTAAGAGGGATCAATTGAATGTTTTAAATGTGGTGTGCATGGTGATTATACAAAAAGATGTCCTACGAAGATGTTTCGGGAATGGGATCACAACAATCATACAAATTTTTTTCTATCAATACCTAATGTTATTCCGATTGAGGATTAAGAAACTGAAATTGACCAATGATAGGTATGGATTATTTCTTAACATATGTTTTGATATTATTGTGTCTTAGGAGATGATTCATTATTTTGTTTGTATGAAAGATGTATTTTTGAATAAGTTGGTAAGGAGTGGTTAATGGATCATAAATAATGTTGAATGAGTAAGAAGTCAAAATATAATAGATTTATGTGTTATGGTAGATTTTAGAATGGTGAAATTATTAGAAGAATTAAGGACCTTTTGATGATAGGATTAAATTGGAATACTTTTTGTAGTATATGTATCCCTGATGTTTGATATAATAAAATATTATCCATTTATTAATTATCATTTCTTTTTATGAGTAGTGGTGGAATTTTATTTTGGAAGAATCCATCTTATTATTATTTAGTTATGGTGATTTGGGCTATTTATGGAAGTGATTAACCTCTAATATAGAATATGATATTTGGTTAATTAAACTTCATAATGAGACTTTAAGAGTAGTTAATGTTTTTTGGAGATAAATTTTAAGATTTAAAATGGATGATTACTTGATAAAATCCATCTGAGCATTGGGTTTCAATCATAATTTTGATTATATTGAAAAATTTAAGGACAATTGTATATTGAATGGTATTTCTTCAACTTTGGGTAATTTTGATTGAATTTTGGAGATTTTGAGTAGTACATCTTTAAAAAAAGGATTATCCTTTTCGGGATTATCTGATCACATACTAACCAATTTTGTTTTTGGTTAATGTATAATGATATGGGAAATATATGGTTCATCTTTTTTGGATAATGAGATTCTCTAGATGATGACCATTACACTTTCAAGGTAAACAAGTCGTCTTGAATACTCATCATTTGAATAAAAAATGAGTTTGTTGAATGAATTTTGTAAAGGATGGAATTTTACATGACAAGTAAGTGTGGTTCCTTATGTTTTTAGTTATGCTCATAAATAAATTCCCACACAATAAGAAATTTAACATTAAACAAAATCTTTGTCGACTAAATTTTCCAATTGGGGAATCAAAGACCGTTTAACCCATCACATGTTGGTGATTTTCTTGTGGTTAAATTTATACTAATCATGTTTTCTATCAACCTCCATCAGAACTTGATGGTTTTTTTGTATTCCATATCCTTGTTTTCAAGGAATCATAGTATGTATTGTCTTGGGTAACCATTGTACTTCCCTTCCATTATATTAAAGTGATAGTTGTATTGACTATTTTTACGATTTACGACGTTCAATGATGTTTTCAAGACCAATATTAAAATTGTGAAGACGCAATTCTTAAAATGGGGGAAGGATGTAACATCCCAGGTAAATAAAGAATATGGGATTTTCATATTTTTTAATATTTGTAAATTAATTATTAATTTTAATTTAAAGTGGATACTATGTTCGATGGCGTACGTGATATACAACATTGATTTTGTTTGAAATCCTATATAGCACACAATGTTGAGTTATACTGAACAATAATAATATCATATTATTTTATATAGTAGTTAACACAGAGCTATAGTATTGCTAGGAATAGACCAAAGTAACTATAATAGAAATAAACATGTTCACATTTATCCAATAAAATTTAGAGGCTTAAAATGTGAATGAATCAAATTTTTGGCATAAATATACTAATATTCATTAAAATGTAGATTTACTGCCTTTTGATAAAGATCACTCCTTAAATATAATTTTGGTCACTTTTATATGTTCTCCATGAAAAAATAAAATTTTTCTTTATAATAGGAACATTAAAATTTACCTTGGGTAAAATTTTGGTATTTTTCTGATAAAATTCATTTTTTAATGAGTAGTGAATGATATTGTATTTTAATTCAAATCTACTTCTTAGTCTAACTTATTTATATGATTATATTATCTTTTTAATTGTTTTTAATGTGTAATTACATTATATTTTTATCATTTAATATAATTGTGGTCACTGTAATTAATTTCACTTTGAAATTTGACATAAATAACTGTCAATCTTTGGATAGATATTGTTTCTTAAAAACATGGTATTTGTTTTGACAAAGATAATTAATTTTTAATTAATTAATGAAACATCTATCTATAGAATTTTTTAAAATATATATAATTTTTTAATTCTGAATATCAAATATAACTTAGTATTAATATTTGGTATTTTTTCTGAAAAACATCAATTTTTTAAGAATAGTGAAACCACATAGTAGTAGTTAAAAACTATCTTTTTAATATAAATAAAATTTTACCACTTCTGTGAATTGAATGTTTAAAATATGATATAATTTTTTTTATTTGTAAGTAAAATGTGGTTCAATAAGATGAAAATAATTTTTCGTGAATAGTAACTTCTGACTTTTATTTACCGCGGTTAAAGGTAAATTGGCCATTCAAGGTAAAAAGAATAACATAATAATACAAAATAACATTTACACTTGTCCAAAAAATATTAGATCAATCATGCCTAACCATGGAAATATTTGGGTCGATTTTGGGACCCCATTGAGCCACTTAAGAGTGAAAATGAGACTTTATATTAAATAATTTAATGTAAAGGCAAAAATTACACAAACAAATATCTTTTAGTAAATTAATTTTTAAAAGGTGATATATATATTATCATTTCATATATAAATATTCATTAGATATATAAACTGATTTCCTACATCATGGTATTTTTTTTATTATTTTTAGACATCATATAAATAATATTATTTATGACACAATAATTATGTAGTATTTAAATCATTAATAAATGATAAAAAATAAATAAGATTATAAATATTAAAATAATATCCTAAACCTGTCAAATTTTTATTGGATGAATTTATTTTTACAATGAGTCATCTTATCTTTGACCTTAATGAGTTTGGGAGCTTTAGAAACCGAAAATCATTTATAATAAAATAATATTTTCACACTTTCCTAAAAAACCCATCCTCCCCCTTATAAAAAGCCCTCACATATAACCCATTCCTCACACGTATAAAACTCCTTGGATCATCCATCCCTTGCCCAGATAAGCTCTAAAGATCACTCTCTTCCGCATAGATGCCTTACCTTAGGCATAAGGTACTTCATGTAATCATTTTGGTTCAAACCAAAGCAAGATACCCAATTTATATGTAATGTCTTCTCTTAAGTCCTTTTGTTTTATTTTAAATATCCACCACACTAAACTCTTTTTGTTCCTTTATTTTATAAAAAAAATAGTACCATAAATATAATAGGTTTTTTTATGAAAAAAATTCTAAAAAAACTTACACACACCTCCATCTAATTGTTATAGAACATACTGTTTTTGTGGATGGCAAACTAACGCCTCACGAAATGATGATTGTTCAATTTTTCTCCTACAGCCTCTCATGGTGGTCATTCTGATGGCACTATATTTATATATGATATATATTATTTTTATGTTTTCTCTATTCATCTATCTTTTTATTTATATCATACCTTTATGGTTTCCATTATCGGTAAACGCGATAATTTCATTTGAGGAAGTGCAGACTACCACCCCCTAAAAGTGATATCACTTGTTCATGCCATACGTTGGATGTATAAATGAGGAAGTTAACAAAACAATATATTATATTATATTTTAATTATAATATACATATGTATCATTATTTTTTCATTCCATTAAATACAAAATAGAAATGAATGTTTCGTTCATTAGTACGTACGACTTACCATCTCCATGAACCGTGCATTTCATTTCATACCTATAAATGTTATTCACTATTATAAATACATATATATAATGGATTTATATGATATATATGTTATCAAAATAATTATTATAATTATGGAGACAATGTAATTTTGACCACATTGACAACTTGTAAATATTACAAGTTCTTTTTGACTCAAGTACCAAATATCGACAAAACAACTATTATTAACTTAAAGGATTACATAATGTTTATAAAATGGTAATATGGGATATAAAAATAATAATAAACATAAAAATGTTCTTAGTAAAATATAAATTAACTTATGTTTATTATCCAGGAAGAACAAGGAACAAACAAGTCAAGTCAAACACGAGGTAAGGGATTTATTATCTCACTTTGAATTCTGTGATATTTCCATTGTTCGCCACTTATTTATTACATGTGGTGAATTTTGTAATTTAATTGATATATATTATCATGAATGTATTTATATTTCGGGTATTCTATGATTCATTTGGTGGTTATTGTCTTTTGGTCATACGACTCGATTGATTACAACATGGTAAGGGATTTTCATCTCACTTTTTATTCATTAGAGATTCATGCTAAATTTGCCATTATTTTCTTTTTGTGTAGTTTATGTACTACCAATGATTGTATTAATTTGTTAATATAATTCAATTTATGGGTATTTACATATTAATTTTATTATCTTTCTTTCATGGGGTGTATGATTCATGAGTTACCAAATTGACAAGGGAACCTTTTAACCAAATTTCAATTCCTTGGGTTAATCTGATAATTATTAATTATTTCATGCTATGATTATGTGATGAATCACTATTTACTTATTTATTTTGTAATTTTTACTCCCATTTGTGTGTATATACTTTTGATTCACATAATCACTACATTGATAAATTCCTTAGTCATCGACATGAACTTGATAAGAGTAATTTTAACTCAATTTCCATTCATTGAGTTAAACATCCAAGTCATTGGTTTTGTATTAAAAATAAATTGTGTGAATTTCCTATAATTTATTTAAACTGAATTTTCAATCATATTTAATGTATTTATATTTGTCACACATTATTATGTATTGGATTTGTCTTTAATCTAAGGACACCGTTTTATAAGGGATTTTTTCTTAATTTACCTTTCATTGAGACTTCATTATCGTTATGCACCAATTCACTTTTATACGTTGTATATATTATCCTTTGGAATATTATATCATCAATCCCTTTATTCTCATGATATTATAATGTTCTTATTAAATATTATTCCTCAATTATTTTTATTCAAGAGTGTCTCATTTTTAAAAAACTATTTAACTAAATTATTATTTCAAATGTTTTAAAGATTTTTTCTTCTAAATATTTCTCATTAATTTCCAAGTTTTCAAAATGGTTTTTAGAATTTATTTATATGTAAATTAATTTTTTCAAATGATAATTCATTTAAAATAATCGTAGTGTTTTGTGACACATTAATTCAATAATGTATTTAATTAATGTTTTAAATCGTTTTGAAAATGATTTGATAAAGTATTGATTATTTCCATATCCTGATTTGATATATAGTGATTGGAATGTTGAAATGTTTTCTTTTCATTATTCTTATGTCATGTGTTATGAATATGTTATGGTTATTGTGAAT
Organism: Viscum album; assembly: GCA_963277665.1. Lineage (NCBI taxonomy): Eukaryota > Viridiplantae > Streptophyta > Magnoliopsida > Santalales > Viscaceae > Viscum > Viscum album. The sequence goes on along the minus strand of OY728146.1, from coordinate 1,505,944,776 downwards.
TAAAACATATACGGGTGGTTCCGGGATAAACCTAGGCCAGGTAATCCCGGGATAGCTCTCCAATGCATTAGGTAATGTGACAGAGGTAAATGTGAATGTTTCTCCTAAGAGATTTTGGGAATATACTCTGATGGAAATTCCAAATCATACTCCATTTGTAGTTGTGATATCTAAAATGAAATTCTGATATGGATTCCTCAATTTCCCATTATGTTTTATGATTATTATGTGCTGTTCATAAATATTATGATTTTAGAAGTTATGTTATGATTGATAATTATGGTTTTATTGATTTCTATTTATTGATGGGTTAAGGTTGAAATTCGTTATTTTATAACCCTTACTGAGCTTTTTATCCTCTTCCAATGTTTTTTAAATGATTTTCTCAGTTTATAAGTAAGTGTAAGGGAAAATAAGTATTCAAGAATATTTATACCATGACAAGAACTCTTGTTTAAGTAGTTTTATTTTTCTGAAAAATCGTGTATAGTAGAGGTGTCTACTTTGTAACATTTATGTTGACATGTAATAGTTAAGGAATAATTCTCTAATACACTAAATCTGATAATATCCTCAATGTTAATTCTTGATATTATTCAAGATTATGAAATGTTTATGGCTGGTCCTTATAGTTTTGGAATATAGTTTTCAGAAAGAGGTGGTTTGGAGAATTTTAATCAGATATGTTTGTCACAAGAAGGTGTTGTTTATAGGGTTTTTAGGTTTTACTTCTAGAATATGGGGTTGTTTTGTTCTATTTTGTTGTGTCATTGATTTTGATAGAGGTTTTTTCACTTGAGAGGTTACTCGAGGAGATCAATGGTTGTAATAGTGGAATTGATGGACTCCTAGAATTTTTGAAGGTCGGTGTAATAGTATAAATGTATGTTATCAACTATAAATGGATAGTGGGACCCTTATATGTTAAGGTTGTAAAAAAATATGATTAGTTGTTTATAAAAATCCTAGTGAAATTTTATGTTTCTAATTTGTATGTATTAATTTCTGGGGAAATGACATAATGAAATGTTTCTTCTGTAGATGAATTATTCTCAATCTGAACAATGTAAAACACAGTTTTCATTAATGGAATACATTTAAATACATTGGAAGAATATTTTAACTATATAAGTGGACAAGGATGACAAATGGTTTTCGAATTTGTGTAGTGATTTTAGTGAACATTTATCCTACCATGTTCTGAAATATTATGTCAAGAGATTTCCTTCACAATTTAGTCTAAAAAAATGATTCTAAAAGTATTTCATCGGAATGAGTATCATAATAATAGTTTAGTTATATTGTTTCATTAGATGTGGAATAATAGTGAAGGATATTATAAGGTTATTTAGCTTCATCTATTGTTCTTGCAACATTCTATTTAACTATTTTTTTTCAAAATTTAGTGGAAGTATTTATTTTCCAAAATTATGGAATTAAAAGTTGTCAAGATTAGGATTGAAATATATAATCGAACATATTATAGATTCATCAAAATAAAGATAGAATAATACTATATTCAGTAATATACGTATATTTTTTTCAATATTTTCAAACCAAAAGTAATGAAAAATTTTCAATGGGACAAAATACAATATAAGTTATATGGTTCGATATGAATGTCTTTATTATTGAATTTGGATTTGATAATTTGGGGGAAGAATACTGAAATAGATATTATGAAATTCATGTAATATATTTATAAGAAACATACAACACTAAATAATGTGTTTTTGATGAAAAGATTGTTCATTATGAGGTTATGAGATGGAATATCTGTATCAGATCTTTTGAATGACGTTAACATAATACAGAGCCATCCTGAGTTTGTAATGCTTATATTGACAAATGAATTATGGATTATTTTATTATTATTATTATTATTATACTTAACGTAATATTTATATTCCAGGTTTATATTTATCTGTAATTTAATTGAAATGAATTTTATGGTGTTCACTGATAGTCAGAACTATATTATCAATGAGGAGCTCCAAAGGAAAGAGAGTGAAACATCTGTCAATGATATATTGATTAAAGAAGTAAAGGTGATATCACCTCATCTAAATAATAAGAATTATTAATAGTTGAAATCAACATAGAATAGCCTAGGGATGTATTTTGGGGGAATTGTTGTTTACTGGAATTTTGGATATATTGGTCACCATAAAAAATATTATTTGACAAGAAGACATCTTCCTAATGGTAATTTTACAAAGAGTTGGGTGTGGCATAAGAAATTAGTTTAAATATACATATAGATTTTTTTTAATAAAAATGGAATCATGGATCATTGATTTTTGAATTATTATTTAATTCCAAAATAGAAAAGGGGTTTAGATCATAGAATATATTTAGAAATTTTGTTAGAGTGTATCTTAATGATGATAAAGCTCCTAACATTATGGTAAAGGTAAAAGTTAAATTTTAGTGGATGAGTATGAGATTTTTTATACTAAATTATATTTAGCATGTTCCAGGACATTAAGAGAACCTGATATCATTGGGCCAACTAGATAAAGTATCATAGATAATAATATTTATAGAAAGAGTATGGAATATTATTCATTATTAACTTATCACAGCCATAGTTTTAAAATACTGGTCACAATATCTTTCCAAATGGGATGTGAGAGTAACAATCACTTGAATGAAATATTCTATATGGTTTTAATTGTGGTATTATACATTATTCACCGTAGTGGGAAAATTAAGAAGAATCTCGTACATTTAGGAATATTTAAGATAAATCAGTCATGATTTAGATGTTATGATAGTTTTATACTCTAGAATATAATGTAGGTGTCATTATATCTTTCTATAAGGACACCTAAATTTCTGAAGAAATAGTTGGTTCACATCGATTTTTGGGAGCTTCCCTGCTTCCATAATATGGAAAAATTAAAGACCTTATAATATTAATTTCTGATTCCATAATAAATTTATGGTTATAATTTTGATAAATAATTGTGAATTGTTATGAATTTATTATTAATGTAAGGATACGATGAAAAGATAACATGAATTCTTAACTAATATTTCAAAGCCTAACAAATTGTGGTGGTTTTATTTGAATTATTTTCCAATATTATTTTCATTAAAGGGTAGTATCATATGAGAATAAAATTCTAATAACACTATAAAAAATGGTGTTACTATGATAATGTATTTTATGTTTACTGAAATAATTATGATTATTTTTTAATACTTTAGAATGTATATGTATTTTTTCATGGAATCTGTAGGCACAAAAACATAATTGATCAATAAAAATCCATTGAAACCAGATGGATAGAATTTACAAGATGAAATTTTTCAAAAATTTGTTTTGGAATTTTATTATATAGATTCATTAATAGTTTATCCTATAAGAAATTTGATGAAAATGATAGAGATATTCTAGAAGAAATATCATTGGAATTTTTCATTATAGGCTAAAGATATTAGAATTTTTGTTTTTTGTTTTGGGATACAAAAAGAAGAACGTTTTTATATCCTAAGGATGTTCTCTTCAAGGATCAGATCTTTTTGAAAGATCAAAACAAGAATTATAAAAAAGTTTAAGATAATGAATCAAATTCAATTTAATTTAGTCTAAATTGTGGATCTGAAAAATCTCATTTTCTGTAATGATTGAATGTCATTGAATCTAACGTAAGTAATCATATTTTTGAATTATTTTCATAATTTAGTGAATAAGGTTGGGAATTTCCACCAATAGATTGTATATCTAAAATTATATGAACTAGGGAAGCTCATTCAAGTGTTTTAGATGGCGAGTTTCCAAAAGTTATTATTCAAAAAGAATCTAAATTATAGGTTATTTTTTTATGGTCATTAAGGTTCAGATATTTGTATTAGAGGTATATAGATGATATGAGTATCGTACTTTTAGTAGATGAAGGATAACAATAATGTCCAAAATAAGTAGCTACATTAAGTGATTCGAGAATATGGGTGTTTGTAATGTTGGTGGATTTGGATTAATTGTGACTGAATAACACTTGGGGACTATCAAAATTACCATTAGGGAGGAAATAACTTGTGAAAGTTTTGTTTTTTTATTTAAAATAATAGGTTTATTAGAGGAAGATATATAATGTTATACTAGTTGGTAAAGGGATTCATTAGAAGAAAGAAATTGAATTATCTATGATATTATCATTGGGAGTAAAAGATTCTATAATCTAAAATAGTTTATATTTAGATACTTCATGAAATTTTTACCTATGAAAATTATTTGTGAAGATATACATTCAATAGATTGATTACAAGGATGATATTTACAATAATAAATGTGTATTTTTAATAGAAAAATGGAATTTTGAATTGTATTAAAATCTAAGAATGAGTCTGTATTAATCGAAATAATACCCAAAGTGATAGAACTGGAAGTTTATTTCCATTATGTAATATAAAGGATTAACTTGATGTAACTGTAATAACTATTTTTATTAGAATAATTTCAGAATGTATGTCTTCATTATCTTACTTTTTTACATGGATGATATATTATTAGTCAATATTACAATTCATCTAATTTAGAAGTTGTAAAAGCTTCTATCAAAATGGTTTTAGATGAATTATCTTTGGTAAATATAAGAATACCTTAGACATGATGATTGAAAAATATTTCAATACTGAAAGATTAGTTTCACCATAGAGGAATTAAATTTTAAATATCATTGAGATATTTTAAATGAGTGGTTATAATCTAGTTTCAAAGTACCTTATTGGTCAATTTGACCTTTTAAATGAGAAAGTTTCATGAATAGAAGAAGAAAATAAAAACATGAATAATGTTTTTTATTCCCTCATATGTAATATGTATAATGTATTCATTGATATGAAAATGGTCATACTTATCTCGTGTAATTGGAGTGGTCATATATGGTAGGAAAAATATATATAATGTTCACTGGGAATCTATTAAGTCGATTATTTAGTATCTCAATTGAAGGGAAGCTAAAACTATTTATTTTAGAGAATATGATCCAATAAAAGTGTTTCTATATGTACATATTAAGAGATATTTTGATTCTTATAAGATCATAACAAAATACTTTAACACTTTTTGAGTAACTATGGTAACTCGGATGCCTAGGATATACATTGTGATTTCACTATCTCAGATGAAGTAATGAATGTGGTTGATATGGAATAATGTAATGAGATGGTATGGTTAATATTTATAGTTAATGAACATGTATACAGCTAGGGGAATGGGTAGTTATTATTTGATAGTCATAATTTAATTCATTTTCCTAAGAATCCATTTTTTCATCCAAGAACAAACATCCCTGATCTAAATTACAATTAAAACCAGAAGATATTGGAAGATTGTGAGTTGGATTAATGAAAGGTATTTGGAAACAAAAGTCATGTGGATATTTTTACCAATAGTTTGGGTTCATAAATAATATGTCAACATAGATATTTATTTGAGATTAGGGGAAGGGAATGATGTGGAAAATCATTTTATGTAGTGTTATTATATGGATGTTTTACGGATGATGAACTGGTGTTGTGGTGTTTTCTCTAATATAGTTTTCAAGTGGGATATTTTTGTTAAATTTGTGAATCCTAGATCAGTTTAAAGAAATCAATGGATTTTAAGGTTTGGTTATAAAATATTATCACTTCATTGATATATATATATATGGTTGATGGTATTTTCCGTTTAATTTTAGAAATTATTTTTTTGAAGGAGGTTTCCAGAATGATGTTATTCCGAAGATGCTTCTTCATAAGTACTTAGAAAATATAGGTCATATTTTTGGAAACTATACAGAAGTAATTTTATAATTTAGGGATTTTCATTAATGATGTGATGTACTTGGTTTTTTGAATATAGTGGAAAATTTTAATATTTCTATAAGATATCGTAGGTGTGAATACGTAAAAATATGGTCTCTAGAACACTTTAAAGGTTTGTAGAATCGAATCAACTAATGTTACTCTCTCTCTAGATGAAATTTGGAGAACCATTGATATTAAAGTTGGAATTTAATGTTATAACTTGTATTAAATTAATTCTATTTACATCATAATTTAATAAGTTTTAAATTATTTTTTCTGGAAAAATAAAATGTTGTAATGTTTCTCTCATGGTCATAGGACTTTATTTGTGAAATATATAAATACAAAGTGTTCTATACATCATTATATTTAATTTCATTTAATTATTTTTATATCTATTAAATTTAACATGTTTGAAGTGAGGTTTTAATCAATTTTATTGTGATTTTGGATTTAAAAAAAGTCCATATTTTGAAATAGTATGTTGGGATAGATCCTTACAGAATCGAATTTCTCCAAGTAATTCTAGAATGGCTACATTCAATTGAGTATCAGAATTTAATTTCAATTAAATTGTTTCTCCATAATATCAACTATAAGAGTAGATGAAATACCTTATTTTTCTATCTCTAGGTGGGTAATTCCCCACCAAATATACACTTTATGTTGTTGATGTACCAACAACAAAAATTATAATGCGGATTATGTTGTTCGAGTTAGTTCCCTAAAAACTAATTTTTGAGTACTTTATGATTACTTGTATTCATGTATTTGTATTTAATAAATATCTTATCATTTCTTGATTTTTATTCTATGTTAAATAGAATGTGATAAATTTTTAAGGTTACTTGTCCAATTGAAAGGGCAGAGAAGATCCCCACATTGTTGAATATCTGAAAGTGTCCCAATAATAATCTTCAATAAAATTAATAAATATAGATGATATCATTTAATACATCTTAATTATACAATATATAAATGGTGTATAATCAATACATTGAGACACTTTGTCATGGTGTACACCCATTAAAATCATCAGTGAAGAAAATTTTGAAAAAATGTCCTTCAAATATGAAATATAAATTTATATGTGTTATTGGATGTTCCAATATATAGTCATATTTAATGATCCATAAACATAATTGTTATTTTTAAATCATTTCATGAGTCATGTTCTTTGATGTATTGACTAAAATCATTAAAACATATGCTTGTTGTGAATTAGGTGTTTTTAGGGGCATTAAAAATAACATTGAGTTAATGAATAAGGTGATAATGGAATTTTCCATTCTATTGATTAATAGAATTTGATATATCATGATGTTTTAAGGGAATAAAACTACATAATTATGTCCATGGCCATGTCAGTCTTATCAATAACTTCATTTCAAAAATTTGAATGAAAGATAAATTTATAATGATAGATGATGACAATAGTGTTCCATCTAGAAAAATTATATGTATCATGATATATAAATTATATTACATATTGTACATTTATAAGAGGTTATATGTCATTGAAATATTAAATTATTTCTCTATATAAGTGTTAGTATATTGTAAAATGCTAGCAATAGATATCAAGAACTGTACAAAAATGAAACCAATAATGGGGCCTAGAGCGACACATAGTAAACTTATTTGGAACCACCAATAAAATATATTTGAATTTAATATGTTCCCTAAATATGATACTTATAGAAAAATTTTATAAATATTCATGTTGGTTTTATTGAAAATAATTAATAACCATTTGTTTAAGAGAATATATATTGGATTTGAATATTTAATAAATATATATTCAACATATAATTAAATATATAATTTTATGAATGTGTAACATATATTTACTCTTTTTTATTTTCAAGGTAAATAAAATTATTTTATTTAGTTATATGACAATTTTTTATCTATTAATTCACTAATTTTGGTGAATATAATAGTTATTTATCTATTGAAAAGCAGTGCAGTTACATTTATTTATTTATTTATTTTTTATTTAAGTAATTATAAGTATTGAGTATTATTGGAGGAATGATTTTATTGGTTCACAGAGAAATGTAATTTTAAATATATATTTTAAATATAAATCGATTTATTCAATATAAATAAAATTAATTTAATCAATTATTTTATAACATGTAAATTAAATAATAATAATTCTATTGTTATTTAGACATAGGTTTCTCCAAGGATTACCAAAATAATAATACCCCTTATGTTATAAATATTTTAAATCCTAGTCATTATATAAACATGGTTATAAAATTATCTATGAGTGGGGACAGCATTCGTTCTTTATGAAAAATGAGTTCTAAAGAGGATTCTCTCTTACCCTAAATGGATCTCCCCAAGAACACATTAAATAATGATGATCTTTTTTACTCCTCCAATAAAGTAAATCCCTTTTTTATTGAATGATTTAGTTATGTTAAAAATGACAATTGAAATAATTATAACAATATTCACTAACAACGGAAGGATTTTAATATGATGATTGGGTGTTTGCACAACATGTGTGGATCACTACTATTGAGAATATTCCCTTTATTCTTATAATGCAAATATAGTACAATAATAATTGGTATACCAATTATTCGAAAAAGAAATAATCTAATGAAATTTAAATCTTTAAATAATTAAATAAAGAATAAATTATATTTTAAAAGATCCTCTTCTCTTGGTTCTATATTATTTTAAATTAATCGTTCAATTAATTCTATTGGTGATGAAAATTCATTAAAATTTATGTCTTATATTATTCAGGGGTTGTGAAAAAATCTATTTGGGTAGAGCTCATCCCATACATTTTTTGTGCACAGATTTATCAAGATAATAGGTCAAATAATAATTTGTAATTATTTATTCTACTTTGATCGATTTTTTGTAATTTTTGTAATTTTTTTACTTCACATTTTTTTGTTTACTAACTGAATTTTTAATAATATTTTTTAAACATATTCATTCTCTTCATTAAATTTTCATATGATCACAATTTTTTATTAATAACAGATGAATAATAATTGGAGATGTCATTCGTGGATGCTACAGATTCTGCACAGTGGACATGAATACACAACATGTTACCAAAATATGTCATCATGTACCCATGTTTACTACACGTAAAAATATCTCGATACACACAAAAAAAACTGATCTCTAAAAAAATGTATTTTATAAATTTCACACCCTATATTGATAGGGATAACATTGCACATGGTCTATCATACCACACATGTGTTATTATCCAACACATTTTGTGGTATACATAGTTTATTTGTGAAATTCATGTTAACCATATGATCAAATAAATGGGATAATGTCATGTGACACTGAAAACACTTATGATTAATTATATACAATGTGTGTTGATATTGTATATGTAATGTTAACCATTATTTTTTATTTTTATAAACATTTCGAGTCCAAAAAGGGATATATTGACTAGAATTAAGAAAAGCTCATGGATTGTTGATTATTACTACATGTTTTGTGACCCACATATGATAGTATAACAACATAAGATTAAAAGACATGGATATTACATCACTTTTGATGAATATTTATCACATTAAAAAAGTACATTCCCAAATACCATAATAGTTTAGTGTCTTTGGTAACATAGAACACAATCTTTTAGTTTGGGAAACGTAATAATTATTTACAATAAATATATTCCCCCTTTGAAATTATACTTAAGACCTTTTAGCATTACCTAGGGAAAAGAAACTTTTGAAAGGGTGAGATTAAATAGTCAGCAAGGGTAAATAAAGTAGATACTTATTCATAACATAATAATATGGGTGTGAGAACATGAGAAAACCATTTAATGGTCACTCCCTAGAAATAAAATATAATAAAAATTACTCATGGCATAAAAATTGGAAGATCATAAGAGATGAATCATATACATAAGCATAAAAATTCTCACCTTTAGTTTACCATCGAATATTTTCCTAAAATGATAGGATTGGGGTAATAACCTATGTACATGATTTGGGATTGGGATTACTTCCTTTCTACCCTCTAGATTTGGGATTGGGATGACCTCTTTTATACCCTCTTATTTCATGTTTGGGATTCCCTCTAATGTATCCTCTCATATCATGATTAATATTCACTCTAATGTACCGTCATTTTTAAGTCTAGAGATGACAACCTTTATAGCATTTGATATTATAGAACATTTATCATTACCCTTTGCATTGGAGGGACACATAGGTCTCACCCATCACATAATGAAAACTATATTTTTCTGTGACATAAGATCATAAAACATTCATCATATAAAATCCCTTGAAATGAGATGGGTATTATAAAAATATAATAAAATCATAACCTTTTTAAAATAGATAGGATTCATAATCATTTAATCATATCATAACATATTCAAGGAAGCATGTTTCTTATGAATATTAACATGGTATATATCGTGGAAGAGAAATAGGTTTCATAAATATATTTTCATCATAAAAACCCATTAAAATAAATAATACGAATTTTATCCTAGGATCAGGCCAATAGTAAAGAATAAACTATATCAAACTATGTCATCTTGAATGGTAAATGATTTTCAAAGATCCTTAAGATCATTTCTAAATTAAAATAAAATATCTTTAAAAATAATGTTTAAGAAATAAGTCATTTTCACACTCTCTTTAATTGAAAACCACTTTGAAAAATTATGAAGTAAGATTTATAATTTATTTAAACTATTTCTTGAGGAAATTTTTCTTTTTGATTTGAGAAAAAAATTATATTCAAAAATTTATTGAAAAACATTTTCTTTGAAAATATCCCTAAAAATTTATAGAGGAATCTTTTCTAATTTATTTAAACCCTTTTTAAAACATAATTTTTAAACATATTTTCCCAAGAAAATTATCTTAAAATACAATTTAAATCTTTTTTTTGAAACATGATTTTAAAATCTATTTCTGACCATGTAGAGAAATGAAGTTATATTTTATTAAACAAATTTATTAATGATCCTAAGTAAAATGTGTAGAAAAATGGTACTATAATATTAATGTTTCATTAATAACTATAGTAGATGAAAATTCATGAGTATTCCAGAGAGAGGGATCATAATATTTCATCAATTGAAGCATAATCATAAACAATCTCGATAAATGATGGGATTATAACAATAAACACTTATGACTTTTGTGACATTCAATATTAATACACATGAAATAATAATGTTAAATGAAACTTCAAATATTGTGTCAAGAATTATATTCATGATATTACATGTCAAAGGGGAAGTATATACCCTGTAAAAGAATATTATTTCATAATTTAACATGTTTCATAGATAAGGAAAATTGAGACAAAATTTATTTACTGATTATTTAACTTTTGAACTATAATACCCATTAAAGATAGATCATAAAATTGATATTTGAACACAAATAAATTTTATGACATGTACCATAAAATAAATTCTTAGTATATATGTATACCACTTATAAAAAAGAGGTGTGAATATAGCATGTTCCTCAAAAAAGTAAAAACTGAGACCGAAATACCTTACTACTTGGGTAACCTTTGAATCACGAGAACCATGAAAGAATAAAATTATATTAAACTTTTAATATCCTTAAATAAATTAATTTCAGGATATAAAATTTCAAAAGGTATCATTTACACCACAAAAAAATAAACTTGTGGTGAATAGGGAATAAATCTTGCAGAAATAAAAGTGAGACTAGAAATCCCCTTACCTAAACTATTAACATCATTATTACACATTAAAACATCTTGTATAATTAATATATGTTTATTATCAATATAAATAATTAACTAAATCATATAAATAATACCATATATAATTTTATGAAGACATTTTATTACCCATTTATTCACAATTCCATGTTAAATTTATGTTCTGGGTAATAACCGCTTTCTTTTCCATATATATTCTGACTTGTTATTTTTAAACTTTTAATTTTATCTTTATTAAATCATCTAAAACATATAAAAAGTTATATATATATTTAATATATTAATTATATATGTATTTATAATACTATAAAAATGATATAAATATGAAATTAAATACACCGTTCATGGAAATAGTATGTCGTACGTATACATGAACGATGTTTCTATTTTCTTATCATATAGAATGAAAGAAAAATGAACGATATATATTATCATTATATTAGAATTATTATTTCATATATATCAAATATTTATAATAAAATAATCATTAATACATTCCATGTAATGTGTGAATGAATTATATCGCTTCATATGGAAATAGTTTTCCCTACACCCAAACACCATTATCTTATTCCCAAAAAATAGAAACCATAAAGTAATGATTTATATAATAATTAAAAAATCATAAATAAATTATAAATATCATAAATTTAAAATATAAACTATAAATCCATCATTATTCCCTTCAACTAAAGGTTGTAATGAAAGAATAAACGATATTGGTTCGTGATGTCGTGGTCTGATGTACACAAGAATAATGATTGTGTATCCCATTTGATTTAAGTGTGTGAAGTTGTATGCGGTAACCATAAAATAAATATATATTACTATATATATAATAATTATTTTATTATATAATCTGGATATAACAATATTTTAAGGGTTCGATAATGATATATAACAGAAATTCACATCGATGAACGTTACCTCCTCAAGTTTCACTCCTTTTAGTTTAGACCAAAGGACATCATTGGTTGGATTTATACCCAAATTGAGGATTCAATTATGATAGTATGGATGTTGGGAGTTGATTATGGTAGGGTTTTTATGATACAAATTTCTTGAGATGTCTGAAAATATTGTGAAAGGTGGATTCCTTTTATAATTGAGGTGAGTGGTGAACATGTAAATTTAAAAAATGTAAACACTTTTAGGAGTTATCCATAACATCATGTTCCTACAATAGAGATCCATGTTTGATATAATAAGTTATATGGTTGGAATATGTCAATAAAATTAGTTTTATAAAATTTTAAACTCAATTTTATAAATTAAGATAATGTTTAGTCTATTAGTAAACTCGTTTTTATCTTAATCACTAAAATTAATTTTAACTATTTTCACTAATAATTTTTTTAATAAATAAATTTAGACTTATTATAAATTATAAATTGTTATGATTAAAAATATTTAATCCATTTTTCTAAATTCTAATCATATATGTGGATGATATTAATTTAAAATTAAACCCACTAACGAGATGAGAAAATTGGTTTTTAAAATTTAAAAGGGTCAAAAATTTGAAATGTTTTCATATCCAATTTCCACATGACATTGATAAAAATTAAATAAATTGGATTTATGGATGTATAATTTAGCAATTTATAAATTAAAATATATTTAAAATATATTTAAATTATATTTTATCTTAATAAATAAATTATACAAAAATTCATTTTGCAAATAAAATTCAGTATTTTAAACAATTCATCAAAAAATTGAAACTTCTCCAAAAATAAGAAAAATAAGATAATTTTTATATCATGATTATAAAAATGAAGTATATTTTACCAAATTAAATTTATATAATTTTCCAAAAACATTGTTAAATTGATCTTTTCATAAAAAGGTGAAAACAACATTTTAGAGAAATACTATTTTCTTATGCGTTATAGCAGATTTATTCATATCTTTTGTCCGGGAAACTCATAAGATGAATTTTAAATATATTATTTAAAATATATGGTACTAATTTCATTTAAATAATTCAACAAAATTATTTTATATAATTTATAAAAATCTGTTTCTAGAAAATGATTTTCTATATTTTAAAATGGGTTTTATTTTGATTTCTTCTTAATTGGTTACAAAATAATTTATCTATATACATGGGAAAACCATATTATATTAATAATTTAATAAATATTCTTAATAACTTCTATAAAAATGGATATGTGAAAATTATCATAAAAGGTAATAATATTTTAAAAATATCTAATTTTTCATTTAAAATCAATGTTGTGTATAGCTAAAGCTAAACATAATGTTCCACGTAACTAAGGCTAAGCAAGTGTTTTGTACAGTGATATATTTACACGGTGTTCCTTGTAGTGAATGATTAACTTTTTTCTAATGTAGATATATTTTCACTTTCTGTATCTTGTAATATAATACAAATAATTTTCTTTCAAATAATACATTCTCTATTCATTGTTTCAAGAAATGAAAAATATCTAAAATAATTAATTAATTTAATATAAATTAACAAAATCTTGTAGTGTTACATTCTACCCCCTTAAAATTAATTTATCCCTAACACGCCATAGTTACTTTCATAAAAACCGACATCATAAGAATGAATACTAATACTTCCTTTAAAAATGGAATGTTGAAAACATAATAGTTACCCAAAGTAACACCTTACTATCTTTCCACAAAGGAGAACATAGTTAGAAAGTATTGATTTTGAGGTGGAAGATAATCTTAAATAATTATACAGTGTGTTAAAACCATTTATCAAAAGAATGTGTCTGATCCATAGAAAGTTAACAACCATAAAAACATAACATAAATATGTGGGATAATTCCATTGATATCATCAAAATGATGATAATAATACAACATTTTTTTATCAATATCATTTTCCTAATGTGGGAGAATTTTTACAAAAAGATATACTTGATTTCATTCCATTTTATATGCAGAATATCACCCCTTATTTGTTCCTGGATAAATTTACACTACATATATTAATACAAGAAATAGAGGTGAATTTGTTATCCCTGAATCCTTAATTGATCATAAGATCCATAGGTAGAAAAATACGTTATCACAGCTATCATCAGATATCATCAAAACAATGTGTTTATAACAAGTTATCTAATATATATAAATCTTCCTATGGATAATGAATACATCAACCTATGAAACCACACAAAAATTTCAACGTAAACTATTCCATTAATTTTTAACCTTTTGAACCTTCCAAAATATTAAAATACAAACCTAAATTTCTCCAAACCAACTTATCATTGAACACATGTGTATCATTAAGCAGCTCTTGGTTGTCCCATACCAAACATTTGAATACCCCTATCATGTATTCTCTTGAAACATGGTAATAACCTGAATTACAATAAATCCTTATTGAAGAAATTCTTTATTCTTGAATCTTAATATTATTGGATATTTTACATAAATTCAAATTTACATAAAACATGATTAATGATAGCATAAACCTGATTTTCAACTAATCGTTTATCAGTTTTGTGGTTATAAATATTATCTAGTTTACTTTATCTGTATCATCATCTACTTATCCATACTAAATATCATTTTCTCCTCTAAAGGAATATTGTAAGGGTTGCGATTATAAAATTATAAATTATATCATTAAATCCCTTTTCTAGGACATCGATACCATTCAACATATTCTTCCATATCCTTAATTAAAATATTATACTGAATAATACTTATATATTTCATACTTCTTATAATATAATCATTGTATTCCAATATGTAAATACTTCATTCATCCAACTTCCTTCTAATTTTTTTACTAACCTTCGTTGTTTTATTCTTCAACACTATCTTCCTTTCACATGTCAACAATATTGTCTTAATCAATAGCAATATTATCATTACTCGTACATCATTACAAATTAATATAACAAGATTTCTCTTTAGGACATTGAATTCCATAATGAAAATACATTCCATATTTAAAGCTTCCATCTATCAATAATAATATAGAGAGACCAATATTCCTATCCATTTCATTAACGGAGCTTTTATTTTCCCATTTTCAGCTACTTGATTTGCGTCTATATTAAACATAGTCAAACCATATTCTTATTCTTTAAATACATTCACATGTGTGTTAATTCCCATATTCTTATCACATGGAAAATAGAATATTCTTTCCTCTATGGTCTATAATATATAAACTCTCAACTAACTCTTTTCATCTATTATTTGGTGAGTTTGAGAGTTCATTAGTGTATTCATTATTAATCCTATTACATGAAAACTAATTAGTCATAATCACAATGTCCTTCACTATAGTCATTACTACATTTGATTTTTGATCAGAAAATTATATGTCACACTTAGTATTAACATTGTCTCTTAAATTTTTATCTATTGACTAAAACCATAAAGAATATTGTGAAAAATATTAATCCTTGAAAAAACAACATACTCATGAAAAATAATATATAAGATTTATAAATCATTACACCTTGTTATTTAATCTATGAAACCATATGATTATTAAAGGTTTTTTCATATTTTTCTTCTATTGAAATCTATTATGATGTATTGTAAAGAGTTTTAGAATTTCAAAATAATATCCCCTAATGGTGATAGACGAGGTGTGTAGTAATGCCTGTTATCAGGCACAAATTCCTGACCATGTCTATCTAAAAATGGTGTTTTCAAGGTTGTTACCCCTAGGTACATCTATTCTAGTTCCACATCTATATGTATTATACATAAAATAATATAGTTTTTTTGATATACACTCTCTCAATCCTTTACCAAAATTATAAGACATTTTTATAAACATTTAATTATACTTAAACTTATCCTCAGAGACATCCCTATATATATCATTTGAAATATCCTTAGGGGTATCACAAAATTTATATCATCCTGTTTTCTAATGGTTAACTAAACATTTCCTTTGATACCAAATTTAGTGAAAGAGGATTAATATACATTGATATTACATTAGTTTAGATGAATATTAAGAACATTTAAAATGTACATGTTAGAGGACTATAATTGTGTAATGTCTTTGGAAAGATACAACAAAATCTTCTTGTTTGGTGATTGGTCTCTTAATGCTTCTCATAATGATATCCCGTTTTCATAAACCTACTAAAAACATTTCATCATAACATAGGGAAATGAACCATAAGAATAGGTGATCATAATTTCTTATTAAGGTTAAACAAAGAAATTGCATAAACATAACAAGAACATAAGGGTATCATAACATGTGATTAACACTTAAATTTCATACAATGCATAAAAATATCATACACATGAGTCATGGAATAATTATTGGTAGATTATAAGACATGAATCATAAGGGAATCAAGGGAATAATCTATGAGAGAACAACTTAGGAATAAGATTTAAAATTGTGACATACACATAAGCATAGAAAATTTTACATCAAGGATGCCTACCAAGACCTTCATAACATGTTAGCCTTGGGGTAATAACCCATGTACCTACTTATAGATTGGTATTACCTCATGTTTACCATCTAATTAGTCACTTTTGATGACCTCTCATGCACCATCTTGTTGTATGATAGAGATTCCTTCTCATGTACCCTCTGGTTGTAGTGTGGGGACTCACTCTTGTGTCCCCTTTATTGTAGGATTGGGCTGACCACCCAAGTATCTATTGAGCTCATATAAAATTTATCATTACCCGCTGAATTGGTGGTAGATATAGGTCCCACATATCACATACTAAAAACCATATTTATGTGTGCCTTAAGATCACCTAAAGATCATCATATCATAATCTATGAAATTAAATGGGTATTGTAAACATTAGTAAATATTATAACAAGTGGAAAAGTGAAAGGATTTATAATAATTTCATCATATCATAACCCGTGAAAAGAAGCATGTTTCATAAGAATTTTAATATGGTATAAATAGTGTAAGAGAAATGGGTTTCAAAAATAACATAATTATAAGTATAAAAAATTAAAAGAAAAAAATAATATATTTTTTCAATGATCATGTCCCCAATAATTAATAAACGTTGTAAAATTAATTCATATTATATAGAGATCGATTTTGAATGATAACATAGTTCATTTCACAATGAAAAAAAAATTAAAATTATTTTTAATACATAATACATTTTCAAATTAATTTTCATTAAAAAACAATTTGAACACTATTGAGTTATTCATTAAAAATATCTATAAAATTATTTGAAGAAAATCTACTTTCTCTGTAGAAAAAACACTTTTAAAAGCATAAAACATTTTTGAAAACATTTATATTAGAAAATAACCTTTAACTTTTAAAATGTAATCTTTGAAAACTAGTTTAAACTCATTTTATAACATAAATAAATTAAAATCGTGTTCCATGAAAATGAGATTAAAAGATCATTCAACAAAATTGGAAACATTTATTTAATCAATTTTTCAGACAGAAGAGAGAAATAAAGTATTATTTTCATAAAAAATATTTTTATTGATCAAAATTACAAAAGAGTTGAATATGGATATATTACATAAAATTATCATTAATAAATAGAGGAGAATAAAATTTATTAGAACTATTAAGATATTGATCATAATATTAAATTTATTGATGCATAATCATAAACAATCCAGATAAATGATGACATTATAACAATAAACTCTTACCACTTTGGTATCACTGAATCCTAATCCCAATGAAATAATAAAATTATATGAGAATTAAAATATTATTATAAGATGTATATTCATGATATGACATGTCAAGGGGTAGTTAATACACCATTAAAGAAAATATCATTTCATAACATAACATGTGTCCCATGAAGGAAAATTGAGACAAAATTCCCTTACCGATTTAGAATTTTTAAACCATAAACTCCAAGAAATAGACATAAAAAATCAATATGTCAATACCAATAATTTTGGTTATAATAATCATAAAATAAATTCATGTTAATTATATACACCATATAATATATAGATGTGGTGAATATAACATGTGTATCACTAAAGTAAAAAGTCATATATAAGTCTCTTATTACTTGATTAACCATTGAATCGTGTGATCCATGAAAGAATAACATAAATTGAAACATTTAATATCATAAAAAATAAATTAATCATATAACATGTCATATGGTAGAATGTAAATCACACAAAATAAATGAGTGGTGAATATGACAAAATTCTCTTAGAAATAAATATGAGACTAAAAATCCCCTTACCTTAATTATATAATTCCTTATCACACATTAAAAACTCATGTATAATAAATATATGTTTTTGATATATCTTAAAAATTAAATATTCATATATTTATTACGATACATTATTTTATTATGACTTTATATTAAACAATTATTAACAATTTTATGTTACAGTTATGATTCGGGTCTAAACCACTTTGTTTTTCGTATATGTTCAGACTTTTAATTTTTTTATTTTTATCCTAAAATCATTTATTCCTTTCCAGAATTTAAAACATAATATAAATATCATATATATTTATTTATAATAATCTTTAAATGATAAAAATATGAAACGAAATACATAGATTATGGAGATAGTTGGTCGTACGTATGAATGAACGTTGCTTCCATTTTATTATCATATCAAAAGATATAAAAGTTAATGATATATATATATATATAAACTAAAGTATCATAATTAATTTTTCAATAAAAAATATTTCTACTAAACTCATCCTTAATATATTCCATGTAAAACATTAATGAATCACCTTGGTTCATGAGGCGGCAGTCCTCTGTATACATGATTGATGTTATCATATTCAAAAAAATTGAATGTATAAAGGTATGTGTTATATAATAATTCCATAAGTATAAATAAATTTTAAATATAATATATTTCATATATAAACAATAAATACATCATTATTTTAAACTTGAAATGGTCGTAATGGAAGAACGAACGACATCAGTTTTCAAGGCGGTAGTCCGTTGTACACATGAATGGTGATTGTGTATCCCATTTGATGGATTTTTGTAAATTTTTAGGTAATTAAAAAAAACATAAAAACATATAAATGTTATTAATATACTGATTTTATTAAATTATATTGATAAAATAATAATTTAGGGGGTTTTTTAAGGAAATAAAACAAAAATCGACATTGATGAATGTTACATATTCATTAGGTAACTCATTTTGGTTTTCCCCAAATGAGTTCCTTGGATGTTTTTATTATAAAAGTGAGGATTAAAATTATATAGGATTCAAATATTTTAGTTTATTTTGTTAGGTTTTGGAAAATCAAAATAGAATGAGAGCTTTGAATAGTGGGGGTGATTTGGTTGCCTTTTATAAGGGAGGTGAGTGGAAAACATGTAAATACAGAAAATATAAACAATATTGGGAGGGATCACTCACTTAATATACCTCCAATAATGAGTAATTGTGGATAAAATAGGTTATATGGTCTAAAAATGTCCATAAAATACGGTTTATACATGTATCTAGGCCATTTGGCTCCTTAAGTTAGAGTTTATTCCCCTAATAAACTCATTTTTCTATTAATCGCAGTGATTAATGTTAAATGTTATCACCAATTATTTCAGTAAAAAATTATATTTTACTTATTATAAATTATAAAATTTTCTCATTCAAAATATATAATCAATTTTTATAAAATTAAAATCACATAATTAGAATAAATTTATTTAAAAGTAACCCAGCGGATGGGATGGGAGAACGGGTTTTAAAAATGAAAATATTCAACAGTTGGAAATATTTTTATATCCAATTTCAACTCAAAATTTAATCAAATAAACTAAATTAGATTTATTGATTTCTGTTTTAACTAATTATACATTAAAACCAATTTATAATATAATTTATCAATATAAATAAATTATATAAAATGACAGTTTTCAATTAGAATTCAATATTCTTCACTATTCCGTAAAAAAATAAACCATTTCTAAAAAATACTAAAAATTCACCATAATATAATATTGATATTACAATTCCCAAAGTTAATTTTATTTTATCAAATTATTTTTTTAAAATATTTATAAATTAGTTTTAAAATGATTATACCATAAAAAGGTGACGAAACCACTTTTTAGTGATTTACCATTTATTTAGGCATAATGATGGATTTATTCTTATCTATTGTATAAAAAATTCATAGGATAAATTTTAAATATAAAATTGAATATATAATATATTAATTAAATTAAAATATTTCTCTATAAGAGGATTAATTAATTTATAAAAATAGTATTCCAACAAATGATTTAATATATTTTCAAAATGGTCTTATTTTAATTTATAGTAAATTGGTCAAAAAACATCATATTATATATATGTGTAAACCAATTTTTTTAAATTTAGTTAATAATATTATTGACTTCCATTCTATTAGCCAGTTTAATATTACCATATTAGATATTAATATTTTAAAAACATTTCACATTTCATTTAAACTCAGCTTTGTGTATAACTCCAGATAAACATAGTGTTATGTGTATCATATTGTAAGACATTATTTCATGAAGCACAAAATTAAATTATTATTTTTGGTAGCAGAATTGTTAATTAGTGTTTCATGTGGTGAAATCATAAATTGTTGTTTCATTCAACATAATATAAACTTAGTTCTTTTGTATAAAATAATCTATATTTAGTGTTATGAGAAATGAAAAATAATGAAAAGATTAAATTAATTTAAAAAACAATATTTCAAAAAATAGTGGGGTGTTACAAATACAAGTTGAGTCCCTACGAATTTTTAATTTTTATGTAGAAAGTTTTTAACATGATGTGTATATTTTTAGTACATGTCATGTAGTCACCTGATAAATAATATAATTAAAATTATATAAATAATAATTAAATAAGGTATATAAAATATGATTAAAATATTGACATTTTATGTGGTTAATATGTAATAATGTTTTCATAATTATAAAAACATAAATTAATTCCATGTAATTACCATTAATTACAGGTCTATCTAACTATTTTCCATTATTCATTTTTGATGGAATTCTCCAACAGACTTCAAACGAGAATTATGTTAAAAGGTATTGGAAAATTTATACATAAGTTGAATTAATTCCGGATTTATTATCATAATAATACAGATTTAATTGAAATGAATTCAAATTAGATTAATATTTCTTATTTAATTCATATACATGAATGGAAATGAACCTAGACCATCATTTGTAGGTCATTAGTTTATTTAATTTATTATTGAATTCGATTTTTTAAAAATTATTAAATTTAATAATTTCATGGGATTAATTCATCTCCAGTCATTATTTTATGGAATATGTGATGATAGTTTCAAGGTTTTAAACCCCATATACTCTTCCTTTTTTTCACCTTACCTTCAAGTGTGTAACAATTTGTATTGGTTAGAGCTCCAAGGTTAGTGGAGGCAGTTCATGTTCCGATCTGACATAATACCAATCCATGAGGCATACAAGAGTACAATAAGAACACATAAAATTGAAACAATAATGGTTATATGATTTGAATTTATATGTAAATGTTTTTTATAATATATATGATAAACTAACCACTAAATAATATCATTTTAATTCAAGTTTATTTATTTTATTTCTATCAATTCTTTGTTTAATTATTTATATGTTTTTATGTTGTTAAAAAAATTAATTAATTTCCACGAAACATGGAATGAAAATAAATATTCTAATTTTTATAAAAAAAATTTATAAATGATTACTCACTTAAGTAAAATAAATTTAATATTAGAAATAATGCAATAAGTTAAAATGTGAGGGTTTCCAATAAAGATAAAAATCATTCAAATTAAATATGAAGCCAGCATAACCATCTACTAAACGAGTCAAATTAGAGACATAGTTTAATATTATTGACTAATACAAGTCAATAATATTTCAATTAGTCTATAATTTATCATGATTTTCTGGGTTGATATAATATTTTTCACATCAAGGTTTGACAACAGAATAATTAATTGGTGTAACTAAGAGGAAATTGATTAAAGAAACTTTTAACTAGAATTTCAAGATTGGGTGTCCAATTAATTGGTCATGGAGTTTTGGGTTAGTGTATTTGGAATTTTATGTCTACCTAAATCACATCAAATTACTTTTATGGGCCATGTCTAGGCTATTATAAGGTTAATATATATCGCTTATATTAGAATATCAATGATATGGTACATTCAAAATATAGTGGTGAGGGTTTTTAGATTTGATAAATAGTGGCATAATAATAATATTAAATTTCATTATATAATTTAATAATCAATATAATGTACTAAAATTAATCTCTAATTTATTATTGACTGCAAATCATTTTTTTCTTTTTTTAAAATAGCCGGTTTAGGGGTGTCCGGTTCCCAACAAACAAGGTCCAGCAAAACAATACAAAGAGGAAAACTAAACAACACAATGTTAAACATCATAATACCCATAGTTGTCGCCACAACCCAAACTGGATTTCTCTTCCCAGTGGCTGATTCCCACTCCAGGCTTCTCAAAAAACTCACACTTTGAACACGATTTCTAAGTCGTTCCAGGGCAGCCATGTCGGGTGATGTCTTCTTAGTCCCACTGCCCTTCATGACTCCCAGAACCACCTGGTTATTCTTTTTTGAAGCAAACCCGGTCCGCATTGGTTGTGGGAGATAGGAGTAATCCTTCCATGATCTCCTACTTGCAGTTGCAGTGAACAGTCCTTCCCCTACAGTTTCTTTCTGAATCCCCTATTGAAAAATCTCACAGAAGGACCGGCCAACCGGAGCACTCTAGATCTTCTTACCCTTAGACTTTTCCTTTCCCACCCTAGATTTATCTACATTGTAGTCCCTCCATTGATCTGGTGTTTTATTCTCTCTCAATGGGAGACGCACCTCCTACATATGAATATTCTCCACAATCGTGAGTTGTCCCTCATTCCCTAAACCATTTTTCTGGGAATTTCCTGACCTCTGGTTTGCACCTGCCACCAGAGAGCCACTCCTATCCATACTGTGTATGTTCAATATAGCATGATTCTGCCCCAATTCCTCCCCTGGTTTAACCTTCTCCATCTCCATGCCCAACCTAGCATGTTCAATTCCCAAGACATCATTATGTTGATTCTCCAAGACCACCACCTCATCCCCCTTCCATGTAGTATCCTCAACCTCCATTTATTCAGCCAACATATCCTTAGACGGTCCATTTATCCTGTTAAGTAATGAAATTAAAGGAGTAGCCAAAGGATCCAAACCTGAAATATTCCTTTCACCTGTCATGACAACCACTTCTTCTGTGTTTGAAGCCGTTTCAACCCCAGCCTGCTCTGAACTCAACTCTACCATTATCCTAGGAGGATTTATAACATCCTGCACAGCATCCCCGCTAGGCCCTGTAGTTTTACTCTCCACAGCCAAACCAGACTCACATAAGACCTTCCCTCTTACAGTAGGTCCGGCAAGATTCTTGTCTCTGTCCATCTCCAAATCAGCCCCCATGGTTTTGCTTCTAACATCAATACCTGAGATCACAGGAGCTCCTTTCCTACAGTGATCCTCCCTCAATTGTGCTGGATAACCACCTCTATACAAATCAATCGAGTGGCACAGCCTCTTGCAAGGGCCACAGAAATTGGTCGAGTTCTCATAGATAACCCATTCATTGAAATGGTATTCGACTCCAATCGTAATCCAGAAAAAATAAAATGGGATGTGAGAAGCATAAACCTCCACACAAACACGAGGATTCACTAGGTGGAAAACAGCCTCTGCTCGACTATCAGAACAAAGAAAATGACCAACCAAATTCCCCAACATACGAATTATCAAGGGATTTTGAAACGGTAATGGAAGCTTAGGAAAACATACCCAAACTGCCATGGAAGGCGAGTCGTGGTTCATGTGAAGATTAAAGGACCACCTAAGTAGAAGGAAACAAGATCCATTGAAGACACGGGGGGCTCTCGACCATGCATGAATCAGATCCTCCTCAGTCTCGAACCGAATCATGATTTTCATTCTATCCAGCAGGCCTACCACCGCTCGTTCCTGGAGATCCCAAGACCCGAAGACGAACCAGTCAAAGGCATCAACTGAGGGCCTTTTTTGATTGAATTGATCCACCAGAGTGAGGTTTAATAAACCCAATGCTTTAGGAAATTCATTAGTGGAAAGCTGAGGATTTGGAGCCCCGTCGATTAGATCTGCAACCTTAGGGTTTAGCACTGCTTTCGGAAAGGGAGGGAGAAAATCCGGGTTGGAAAATTGCTGGAAGGACCCCGATCTCGCATGTGACGATGATTCCCCCTCCCCCACCATGTGGGGAGGAGCCAGCGTGGCGGTCGCCGTCATCACCAGAGGGGATGGAGCTGAGGGTTCCCCCTTCCTCCCTTTGTTCGACATATTATAATTTATTATTGAAATGGAAAACTACATGAATTTTACTATATCATTATGATCCACTATAGAGAAGTATAACCTTCTCACCATCTCAAATTTCCAAGAATGGTATAAGAATTTACGCATTATAATATTCCCTGAAAAGAAATTATATGTGTTAGAAAACACTATTCCTAATGCACAATGAAAAAGTAACATGTGGGAAAAGCTATCTATCTATAAGAAACATTTGGATGATTCCATGTTTTTTCAATGTATCTTGGTGTCATTCATGTCTAGTGAAAGTTTAATGTAGCATGAGGATATTGGTTCCTATAAATCTATGTCTCAACCTCATTATATTTATTAATATAAAGTGATACTAGAGAGTTATAATATCTTTATTTCATTGATAACATGAAAATATGGAGTGTTGGTTCCAACTAGGCCACATGTAGTCTAGATGAATGGATACTATGAGTACTTATATATATTAGGAATTAATATCAATGGTGATGAAGACATAGATCACATTCTATTTTCATATCCTAAGAGCATATCCAATTTAATTTTTAGTCATAATATTTTCAATAGTGAGAAGCCTCTCTTAGAACACCATACATTGATTCGCTATGTTGATAATGTCAGGGGATGTAAAAATCCAAAATTCCTTATTGTGAAATAGTAAATGAAGAACAAGGTAATGGGTATAAATACCCATAACCATTCTAAACCTCCTAATAAAAATCCTTCCATTAAAATAAAGATCTATTGAAAGGTAAAGGAAAATGATATAGTATATTTTATAAGTGGTAAGCAGGCCCACTAGAAGAATATTTGCACCCATTTAAAGAAGAAATTAGAATATTGAGGTGAAATTGTTTTCAAGTTAAATATTAATATATCTACACATTATGTATTAAATATATCTCCTATTTTCCAAATATTTATTCAATACTAGGAACCAAGTAAATGTAAAATCATTTCTAGAGGAGAGGAGGATTTTTGTGTTGTGATTGGTGTGAGTTTGGCTACACTATCAATTGGAAACTACCATCTTATATTTATAACTATGATGGTCATGGTTTTAAAATATTGTTATTTTATACCAATAATTACAAAATTAGTTATTTATGTATCTTTCCTAAACAAAAATGGTTTTATTTTCATGTTCATAAATAAATGTTGTTTCATTTATAATTATAACATAGGTTACGTTATTGAACATTCAAATAATTGTAGTTATGTATTAAACTATGAAAACCAAGTATTTTCAATTGATGATGATTTATGTTTTCATGATTGATTTCAGACCCAGTCATGGAATTACCATCTTATTCATATCAATGTGAATCATTTGACAAATCTCTCTTAGAATGATTACTCAAACTCTTTGGAGATAAAACAACTTGACATATGTCACAATTATTTACATGAAAAAATGATCAAGATACAATTTTATAGATAATGTTTAAGAGATAAAAATATTCTAAATTTTATATACACTGAGGTGTCTGGAAAATTTATAGTAGAATATATAGATGGGTATTCATGCATCATTACTTTTAATGATGGTTTAAGTTAATATGGATATTTCCACATAATGATGTATAAGTAAGAATATTTTTACAAATTCCAAAAAATTTAGAATGTTGAAGACAATCAACATAGAAAGTAGTTAAAATGATTTTATCTAATCTAGGGGGTTCTTATCTTAACCAACAATTCATTAAAATCTTATTAGAGTGTGGGATTTTATCCCAACTCAATCCACCATATAACCATAGTGTAATGGTGTTAGTGAATGTAGAAATCGTGCCATTCTTTTTGTGGTATGGACAATGATGAGTTATGAAAGTCTTCTGTTATCCTTTTTGGGATATTCATTACACAATATAATATATACACTAAACTATATACCAAATAAAGTAGAAAAAAAATCCATTAATTTAATAGTGTGGAAAGAAACTCATTTTGTATCATATTGATGGATAGGGTAGTGAGTCATTCCTTAATGAAAACTCTAGAAAAAATTTTACCACATTTAGTCATGAAGTGTTTTTATATAGGTAATCCTAAGGAAACTAGGGGATTATATCTATAAATATCTTTGAAGTATATTTTTACTATCCCAAGTTAATCCACTTTTATTTAGAGGGATTATATCATCAAGAAGTATAGTGGGATAAATAATGACCTTGATAATGCTGAAGCGCAAGATATACAAGTGTTGGTTTGTGAATAAATTCTATATATACCCATGGAATATTTTTTTCTTCGTAAACAAGTACTTCATATGTGTACTAGAGAGGATATATAATAATAAATACATGGTTTTCTAGTCCTAATATGTAGTGACCAATTATTTTTAGACAATAGTGATACAGAATTCTATAATGACATAGTATATATCTCAGAATACGAAATATGGATGAAATCCATAAATTCTATGATGACTAAAATTTATCTAAAATAGGCATGGGTTCTATTCAATCTACTAAATGATGTAAATATATTTGTGTGCCAATTAATATTCAAGATAAAATTATACATATAAGTTAATCTGTGTACCTATAATGAAAGGCTAGTGGATAATGTATTTATTAGACATTATGAAATTAATGATAAGGAACATTTTTCTCATGTTTTCATGTCTACATCCACAAATATATTCTTGAAATAGTTGTTTTATATAACATTGAGATATTACATATATATATATCAAAAGATTTATTTCCATAATTTAAAAATACAGAAATATTTTATATTATATATCCTGAATGGTTTATGACTCTAGGAAATTATAATAAGATACAAATATTTTATAGATCCATTTATGGGTTAGATAATGAATCTAATCCACAAAATATTCTATTCAGTGATGCTATAATTTATATTCTTTCATAATATATGAATGTGAGTAATGTTTTTACAAGCAGTTGAGAAGATGTGTGGTCGCATTCATATTACTATATGTTGATGAAATATAATTTTTTGGAAATGATATTGTAGTGTTATAATTAGTAAATTATTGTTTAATATAGTGTATATCGATAAAGAAATCAGGGTAAGCACCACATATCATTGGAATCAAGATCATTCATGATATATCCTAAAGGATACATAGAATATGTAAAAGTGCATAAATTGACAACATACTATAGTGATTTTTTAAGCAAAAATATAAAAGGTGACTAGTTATAGCATCATATGGAATAAATATATTGATTAAAATTTTCTCTTAGACACAACTTGAGAGAAGGAATAAGTAGGATTTCATATGAATCTTCAATAAGATCTAACTTTTATAGAATGTTATATATTATGATTAATTTTTTCTAAACATTAAATATGGTAGGTAGATATCATGTTAATCTAGGAGAATAATATTGGTATACTGGTACATCTATCTATATGAATTTTGGGAATAAAAACAATATGTTCCACGTATATGGATGATACAAATAATTATTCTTCAATGGAAATACTTTTACTAGTTTTGAAACTGATTAGAATGATGTGAAGTCATTTATTCGATATAAATTCAGACTCAATGATGGGTTTTTTATGTTAGAAGAGTTCAAAGTAGCCCGTTTTTTACTAATCCTTTAGTGGAGTATGAGTATAAATAGAATTTTTATACAGTCAAATATGTAGTTTAAATAAATAACATTATCTTGGAGAATGATGTGGTACCTAATAGTAATGATCATATAACATTATATTTTAATAAAACCATAATTGTTCTTATTTTATCAAAACCATGGTAACATTAGTAAAGAAATAACAAACTCTAAAAATATCAACTCTTGATGGATATTCCTAAAAGGTATTAAGTCATTATGAGTAGTGTTTCCCTAAATGAATCCATATATGTCCCCATGAATAAAACACTATCAATACAAAACATGATCATAATATGAGAGAAAATTGACCAAATTTTGGTATAAGTTGGCTCTGCTGAATGTTGGAAGTATTTTGTAGTTGGTTTCCAAGAACAAAATTATAAATATTTCATGATTAGTTATATTCATTTATTTGAAAATTAGTAAAATTTAAAATCGAATCATCATTTTTCTTTTGTATGAACTAATATTTGATAATGTATAATGGATAATTGTCATATTAAATGGTTATAATAGCTCGTTACAATGATTATAACCTCTATGTGGCATGATTTTAATATTAAGTTTAATTTTTATAGCTAGATGATATAATTTAAAAATAAAAAAAATTATACAGGCTATCAAGGTTCTAGATATAGAGGATATTAAGACACATTTTCATGGACTGTGCCCTTGGCACTATTAATGTGGGAGATTATGAGAACATGAACCAAAAATAAGAAATCAGCATTAATATGTTTCAATGGATTTTATTATCTTCAGACAATTGTAATGATCCATAGACATTAATTATCTTTTTAATACATGTCTAGTGTCTTTTAATTTATGTATCCATCAAATCCTTGATGATATATGCATGTTATAAAGTAGTATATTTTGGGTGTGTTGTGACCAATATTTTGTAAATCAATAATGAAAAAAATTGATTTTCCATTCTATTATATAATGTAAGTTGATATATTATGATCTTTCATGGGAATTGAGTGTAAATACCCTTAAAATTTAAGGAAATATTTTTTTCTTAATTTTCTTTGTGATTTTACAAGAACGCAGTTTCTGACGGCACCTGATTCTGAGGCCCTCTGTGCCCGTAATCATTTTCTGAAGTTTAGCTTGGGTACGTTCAGTGAACGAATGAGCGAGTTTTCCTAACTTTTGAAGCGGTGCTCAGAATCAAAATCTGAGGACACCGATGGAATCACAGTTCTGGTAATTGCTTAAGAACGCCTTTTCCGGAGTTGGGTTTGCTCAGGTGGAGTTTTACTTAATTGGGTTAACTAAAGAATAAAATAAAATATTGTGCAACAGATTTTATTTTTATTCATGGAAGTGTTAACCTAAACTAAGTGGTTGGAGTGGGAACCACAATATCCTACCCACTAGGTAGGATATTTGTGAGGTGGGGCCCATAAGAGCCCCACCGTTTCTTTTCTTAAACCCCCTCCTTTAATAAATTAATGCACTCGCACCCCCCCCCCCTTCTAAATAAAGTCAACTCGTGCGTTTAATTAAATATTAAACGCCTCTATTAATTTGGTGGTTTAAACGTTGCAATTAATTCAATTAAATTATTGATTCATTTTTGAATTTTCAAATACATTTGGTTGTGTGTTAATAAAATAAGACAAGTCTTATTTTATTAAGGGGTTCGTTTTGCGTTAAGGATTGGGAGGATTTTCTCAAGGTCTTGAAGTTCTCCTTCCTCGACGAAGAACGCGAAGAACGCCGACCTCCGAAGAAGGTGGACAAGAATGTCGGATCCTCGGAGATCGACGATGTGACACCAATGAATCTTTTCTCCACGATGTGACGATCCTCCTCCCACGACACCTCCTTCCGCGACGTGCAATCCCGTGATGAGCCTTCATTCAACTACGCTCGAGGTAGGGGATTATTTTTTTAATTGTTGTTCGTGATTACTTCTGCCACCTTTCTTCATTTCAAATTGGGCCATCTGTTATCGCAATAATGGGAGGAGGTCGGACCGCATGAACACGGCCTACCCCCCTCTCCCTGTGGTTTTTTGATATTGTTTGCGGCATGAGCAAGGCAACAGGGTGCCAAAGCACCACGCGGGAAATATTAAGGGAAGGGCGGAGAAGTGCGGCACTGTTGGAGACGAGCTACACCGCGGTGCCGTCGTGCCACGCCAGAGAACTACAATGGAACCGTGGCCGGAGCGGGGCTACGGCGGAGGGGCACGATGCTGTCACGCTACGCCGAACGAACAAAGGCTGCGGCGGAGCTGGGAACGGCGGCCAGAAACCAGCCGCCGGCATCGGAGGAGGGGGGTTGGACCGCCCCGGTCCTGTTGCGGCAGCAGCCGGCCGACCGGTGCGGGCCGGCCGGTCAGAGGGAAGTTCCAGGGGTCGTAGCCCACGGCTGGCCAGCAGGAGCGTCCCCCCACATGTGGGTTACGGTTTCACAACGCGGGGGGCAGCACCCCCCCCCCCCCCCATCGCTCGGTCGTTACGGCCGAGCCGTCAGGCCACGCTGGCCAGGCCGAGCCGCTAGGCCGGGCCACGCTGGCTGGGCCGGGCCACGCCCACTGGGCCGGGCCACACCCTAATGGGCCGGACCCGGACATAGTTCGGGCCGACCCATGGGGGTATCGGGCCGGGTCAGACAGGGTCCGAACCCCCTATTCCCTGACCACTTTCCGTCTTTTTCCCATAACTTGGGCTACGAACCTCCAATCGATGCACCGTCAGCTGCAATGCGATCCTTGGATTGAGACAGTCGTTATGATATATTACACTGAAGGTTTCTAAGAACTTTGTGTTCGGCCGGGTTGGTTCATACACGAAACCAACCGGGCCCTCGGAGAGGAAACACATATAACTTGAGCTCCGGACATCCAATTGACATTCAATCGACTTTGATGGACTTCTATTAGTGAGACGGACCTTTTTTCTTACTCCGCTCGAGGTTTGGATGTAGTTGGAGTACGATCGTGTTGGTTTTGACTTAAAAACCAATCGGGCCCCTAGGACGAAAAAGTCAATAACGTTCAGACCGGGCGTCTGATTGACGTGCCATCTGTGACGTTGAGTTCCTGTTGAAGATATGAAACATTTGGATATATCAACTCCAGACTATGTGTCAGTTGATGTATCAGCCTCTTGGCTCGTGGAGCGGATCCTCCCGAACGAGCTTGCTGTGTGTTGGAACCCTAGAGATGGATGCAACTGTGATGACGGTGACGACTGTTCAGAAATCCTCCATGGTTTTGACAGCGACGACTACAACACTCAGCAATCCTATGTGGATCAGTGATACTGATCTTGTGTGGGTCAGATCCTGTGTGGTTCAGTGCTCATCAGTCTTGTGTTGGCCAGCGCCTACCGATCCTGTGTGGGTCAGATCTTGTGTGGGTCATTGCGGGGGTCAGTACCTATCGATCCTTTGGGGGTCATTGTGGGGGTTAGTATCTATCGATCCTTTGTGGGTCATTGCGGGGGTTAGTACCTTTGATACTATGTGGGTCCGACAGCTTAGATGAATCAGTGGATACATCTGATCTTCTCTATAGTCTTACGAAGAAGTATACCTGTGTGACCTAATTCTTGACTTTCAATCATTATCTTCAATATGATTGACTTGCTTTCCTATGTGGATTGTGTTGTGTTGTCCTGTGTGGATGTGATCGAACTCGGGCTCGGATGTTGGAGCCAATCTGGAATTGATCACTTAGGTATATGTATGGGCATATACCTAAGTAGTGTTTGATTTTACATCATTATTGTATCTTTCCATTGTGGATTACCCTTTTGGATTCTGGGAGACCTTTGGGGGTCTCGGGTTCCCTACTGAGTAGCTTATAATCAACCATGTAGGGGCTATGCCCGCACTACGTTGTGTTGGGTGCAGACGACGGACAACGCTGATCGTGGTAGAGGCTAGCGGAGCAGTCAGTACCTGGAGGTGGACCACTGGGCGGGACATACACAGAGCAGACTGCTGGACCCGAGGAGCTGAGGTGGCTATTTGTACCCACCCTTCAGGTGGGAGTACCATTGGACGACTCGATGTTGCTTCTTTACATTCAGTTGTTGTACATTCTTTCCAGTTGTACTTTACTTTCAGTTTGGGTTTGTATTCTGGCCCATTTACTTTCTGCACTTACATGTACTTAGTTTACTTAGTGTTTACTTCTACTGGCTTACTCTGTGATGTTTGTTTACTTTTAAAGGCAATGCCTTCCCTTTCTGTTGCGATATACACCTTGGAGCTAGTCGCCAACCCCTGTCCTATGGAAGGCAGGCTTGGGGTAGTCACGGCACGGGCCCCGAGGTTGGGTCGTGAAAAATTGGTATCAAAGGAGTTCGGTTCTACTGCAGAACTCAGGACTCTGATCTTTTTCTATGTGAAACAATAATGTTAAGAGTATGGAGTGTAGTTATCAGTCCAGGGAGTCCAGTGTTGGTGCGGCGGCCGACATATCCGTACAACAAGACCCTGACTTCTAATTTCCGAGTGACCATGGCACACCTGTCTCTTTTCAGGATGCCATCACAACAGCAGCCAGCTAGGCTTGCGAGTGTTGTGCGGGACGACAGCCCACCGAGCGACGAGGCCTCGATATATTGCCCTTTGACAGCAGAGGCACCGGCGGTACCTCAACCCGCCGAGCCACCGATGCTACCAGCCCCAGCTGCTGACGGTGCATGTCTCCTTAGTGCACTGCATGAGTTTCAGCGTCAGCGACCACCCATGTTCTGTGGGGAGATAGACCCTTAGACAACTGAGGATTGGCTGGAGGCAATTGTATGAGTTTTTTGTTTGGTAGGGACACCAGCAGACCTCGTGGTGAACCTTGTAGCGAGTCTCCTGCACGCGAAAGCTGGTAGATGGTGGAGTTTGATGCTCCAGGAGCACGACGAGGCGTCACTCCTCTGGACGGACTTTGAGAGCCTCTTCTGCTCGGAGTTTGTCCCAGCCACCCTCCGTGTGGTGCGCATCCAGGAGTTTCTACAGCTGCGACAGGGCAGCATGACGATCTCCCAGTACTCAGCGAGATTTATAGACCTCTTGTGCTATTCGACGGACATGGTATGGGACCCATTCTTCCGGGGCCGGACCTTCGAGCAGGGATTGAGGCATGAGATCAGAGCATCACTGATCTCCGTCAACATTCCGACACAGGCAAGAGTACTGGAGCGAGCTCTTTTCATAGAGAGTTTTCTTTCCGAGCCTACGCCAGCAGCAAGACCTACCGCAGGGCGGCATGTAGCAGAGTCGTCTGCAGCTGGAAGTCGATGGATGTCACAGGGGTGCAGGTGGACCGGACCATCAGGAAGATGACCTCAGGACACTTTCTCAGAGGTGCGGGGAACTCAGTGCAGAGCCAGTATTTCGAGATGCAGACAGTGCTACACATGCGGTGGGTAGGGTGACATGGCTTGTGATTGCCCGACCCGCCGTGTCGAGGAGCAGCATACGGTTTAGGGACCACCTAGGAAGAGGCAGAGGGTCAAACGTGGTGGTCCACGGGGAGAAGGTGGACGAGGAAGAGGAGTTGGCCAAGTAGCCGGTGGTGGGCGATGCTTCGAGGCTCTACCACCACCACCACCAGGAGGTCCACCCCGACCACAGGGAGTTGGCGGGCAGAGACAGGCACAGCTCCAAGCAGCGGAGGCCTACGACCACGGCACGCCCGAGATGATTCGAGGTACTATCTGTGTTTATTACACCTTTCCTGTAGTTCTTATAGACACAAGAGTGAGTCATTATGTCATAGCTGCTGCCCTAGTTCGGAGCTCTGAGATTCCGACAGAGCCGTTGGCTCGATCCTTATGGATAGAGACTTTTATGGGAGCAGACTCGATGATTATGCACTGGTGCCGACAGTGTGAGCGTACTCTAGGAGGTAAGAGCTTCGGATGAGATCTTCTTGTAGCGGCATCGAGGCCTTACGACGTCATCTTGGGAATGGATTGGTAATCTACAGTCCATGCTCAGATTGACTGTATTAGGTGCAAGGTGTGAAGTGTACGCACCGACGGGAGCAGGTTCACCTTCACCGGTGATAAGGGAGCCGTAGCAGCACAGGATAGAATCACATAGAGGAGAGGAAAACCCATCACTCATCAGTTGTCTAGCCTCATCCTAGGAGCAGTTGGCGTGCCGAGTCCTAGTTTTCCTGCAGTGGTGGATCAGTATGCAGACGTTTTCCCTGATGACGTCCCAGGGGTACCTCCTCGCAGAGAGGCAGACTTCTATATTTTAATGTATCCCGGGACAGCCCCGATATCCACTCCAGCATATCGGATGGCCCCCACTGAGCTTCGAGAGCTTCAGGTACATTTGGAGGACTTGTAGGGCAATAGATTCAACTGACCCAGTGTTTCACCCAGGGCTTCCCCGATATTGTTCGCCAAGAAGGCGGATGAGAGATTGCAATTGTGTGTCGATTAACGTCGCCTAAACTAGGTGAACGTGTGAAACAAGTATCCACTACCAAGGATTAATGACCTCTCCGATCAGCTCAAGGGAGCACAGTGGTTCTCAAAGATAGACCTTAGATCAGGTTATCATCAGGTTAGAGTTCGAGACGAGGACCTGCAGAAGATGGCTTTCAGATGTCTGTATGGACACTATGAGTTCTTGGTTATGCCTTTCGGCGTGACCAATGCTCCAGAAGTGTTCATGGGTCTCATGAACAGGATATTTCAGCCATACCTCGATTGATTTTTCATGGTCTTCGTTGACGAAATATTGATATACTCGATGACTGAGTAAGACCATGCCTAACACTTACGGGTTGTACTGGACACACTCCAAGAGAACCTTCTTTATTGTAATCTCTCGAAGTGTCAGTTCTGGATTCGTGAGGTCCACTTCTTGGGAAACATCTTCTGTGAGGTAATATTTGCGGTGGACCCTACGAAGATCGAGGTAGAGCTAGCTTGGGAGCCACCTAGGAGCGTGACGGAGGTGCGGAGTATCTTGGGGCTTGCTGGGTACTACAGGAGATGCATGCCAGACTTCTCCAGAGTTGCAGCACCACTCTAATCTTTAGAGAAGAAGGGGAAACCCTTTGTGTGGTCAGATATATTTCAACAGAGCTTCTAGGAGCTGAGACAGTGATTGACCAGTGCGCCTATCTTGAGGCTACCAGAGGAGGGAGTTGGGTACGTAGTTTACTGTGATGCATCAGGGACTGCACTCGGATGTGTCCTGATGAAGGAGTGGGACATTATCTCATATGAATCATGATAGCTGAGGCAGTATGAAGAGAAATATGCTACCCATGACCTGGAGTTAGTAGCAGCGGTCTTCACTCTGATTATGTGGAGACACTATTTGATGGGCGAGCACTTTACAGTCTATTCTGACCATCAGAGTCTCAAGTGCATCTTAATGCAGATGGACCTGAACATGAGACAGCGGTGATGGCTTGAGTTCCTCCAGGACTATGACTTTGATATAGTCTATACTCCTTGAAAGGGGAACGTAGTAGCCGATGCTCTCAGCAGGAGGACGGGAATTCAGCTACTTGGGGAGGCAACAGAGCAGCTAGCCGCTTTGCAGATATCCTTTGTTGATAGAGATGGAGCAGCCTTTCTTCAGTCACTCACAGTCACTCCTCCACTACTGCAGCGGGTTAGAGAGGCACAGCGTGGGGACGTCGACTATGAGACGTAGCGTGCGCAGATATCCTCATGACAAGCGCCTGATGGATTCTCTTTAGGAGGAGATCACGACATCCTTTTTAGAGGACGTACCATGGTACTAGTTTCTTTATAGGAGGAGGTGATGAGAGATTTTCACACTTACCCATGGGCGGTACATCCAGGAGTGGCGAAAATGTACCAGGACCTCAAACGACAACACTGGTGGCCGAGTATGAAGAAGGCTATGGCAGAGTTCATTTCTCGATGCCTCACCTGTCAGTAGGTGAAGGCGGAGCACCAAGTACTAGAAGGCTTGGTACAACCTTTGGAGGTCCCAGAGTGGATGTGGGATGACATATCTATGGACTTCGTTACTGGACATACACGCACTTCCAGAGGTCACGACCCCATTTGGGTGATTGTCGACTGACTAACCAATTCGGATCACTTCTTCCCCATTAGAGAGCATGCCTCAATGAAGAGCTTGTGACGTCTCTACGTTTAGGAGTTTGTATGTCTTCAAGGAGGGCCATCATCCATCGTCTCTGTTTGAGATGCACGCTTTACTTCCCAACTTTGGAAGGGGTTGCAGGAGGCATTCGGGATGCAGCTACATCTGAGCACAGCCTTTCACCCCCAGACAGATGGTCAGTCGGAGAGGACCATTCAGTCTCTCGAGGACATGCTCCATGCATGTGTCCTCAACTTTGGTCGCAGCTGGGAGGACCACCTACCCTTGGTGGAGTTCGCATACAAAAAAAGATTCCACTCCACCATCGGGATGGCACCATACGGGGCATTGTACGACCGACCTTGCAGATCACTATTGTGCTGGACAGACCCGGGGGAGTCAGCACTTGTGGGACCGGATAAGGTCCAAGCCACGACAGAGAAGGTCCATGTCATCCAAGAGCAGATGAGGAAATCTCAGAGCTGACAGAAGTCTTATGATGACAAGAGGCGGAGGCCACTGGAGTTTGAGGATGGTGACCACGTCTTCTTGCAGGTCTCACCACGACGTGGACTACATAGATTTGGCTGAGGTGACAAGTTGTCTCCGTGCATCATCGGACCGTTCTAGGTTCTCAGCAGGGTAGCGGAGGTGGCTTATCACCTGGCTCTACCACCTCAGTTGCACTGGGTGCACGACGTCTTCCATGTATCTTAGCTGAGGAGATACGTGCATGACCCGACACATATCATTGGCCATGGGGAGCTTTAAATTTATTATGGGGGGACTTTTGCGGAGGTCCTAGTGGAGATTGAGGATCAATAGGAGCGGGTCCTACGTGGACGGTAGATTCCTCTAGTGCGCATCAGATGGCAGCACGAGAACCTCCAGGAGAGAACATGGGAGCTGGAGGCTCAGATGCATGCACAATACCCACATTTTTTCCCCTAGTTTATGATGTATCTTTACAGGGACGTAAATCCTTGAGATGAGAGTAATGTAAAGACCCGTAAAATAAATTGAATTTTTTTCTTAATTTTCTTTGGGATTTTACAAGAATTCAGTTTCTGACAGCACCTGATTCCAAAGCCTGGTATGTCCAGAATAATTTTGGGAAGTTTAGCTCAGGTACGTTCAGTGAACGAACGAGTGGGTTTTCCTAACAATTGAACCGGTGCATGGAATCAAAATCTGAGGACACCGATGGAATCGCAGCACCGGTAATTGCTTAAGAACGCCTTTTCCAGAGTTGCGTTTGCTCAGTTGGAGTTTTACATAATTTGGTTAACTAAAGAATAAAATAAAATATTGTGCAACAAATTTTATTTTTATTCAAAGAAGTGTTAACCTAAACTATGTGGTTGGAGTGGGACTCACAATATCTTACCCACTATGTAGGATATTTGTGAGGTGGGGCCCACAGGAGCCCCATCGTTTCTTTTCTTCACCCCCCTCCTTTAATAAGGTAACGCACCCGCACCCCCCATTTTAAATAAAGTCAACTCATGCGTTTTATTAAATATTAAAGGCCTCTATTAATTCGGTGGTTTAAACGTTGCAATTAATTCAATTAATTGATTGATTCAATTTTTAATTTTCAAAGACGTTTGGTTGTGTGTAAATAAAATAAGACAAGTCTAATTTTATTAAGGGGTTCGTTGTGCGTGAAGGCTTGGGTGGATTTTCTCAAGGTCTTGATGTTCACCTTCCTCGACGAAGAATGTGAAGAACGTGAAGAACGCCGACTTCCAACGAAGGTTGACAAGAATGACAGATCCTCGGAGATCGACGACGTGACGCCGACGAATCTTTTCTCCGCGACGCGGCAATCCTCCTCCTGCAACACCTCCTTCCATGATGTCCAATCCCACGACGAGCCTTCGTTCAACTACTCTCAACGTAGGGGATTATTTTTTTAATTGTTGTTCATGATTACTTCTTCCGCCTTTCTTCATTTCAAATTGGGCCGCCTTTTATCACAAAAAGAGGAGGAGGTCGGACCGCATCAACACGGCCGACCCCCCCCCCCCCCCTCTCCCCTTGGTTGTTTGATATTGTTTGCGGCACAAGCAAGGCAATGCGGTGCCAAAGAACTGTGCATGAAATATTAAAGGAAGGGCGGAGAAGCATGGAACCTTCGCGCTACGCCGTTGAAGACGAACTACACCGCGGCGCCGTCACGCCGCGCCGGAGAACCACAAAGGCACCGCGGCCGGAGAGGGACCGTGGCGGAGGGGCGCGGTGCCATCGCGACGTGCTGGACGAACCAAGGCCACGACAGAGCAGTGAACGACGGTCGGTTTCCGACCGCCGGCGTCGGAGCAGGGGGGTGGGACCGCCCCGGTCCCGTGGCGGCATCAGCCAACCGACTGGTGCGGGCCGGCCAGTCAGTGGGAAGTGTCGGGGGTCGTAACCCCCTGCTGGCCAGTAGGAGCGGCCCCCCACATGGAGGTCGCGGTTTCAAAATGTGGGGGTAGCCCCCCCCCCCCCTAATCGCTCAAATGTTACTACCGTGCCGCCTAGCCACGCTGGCCAGGCCGGGCCGCGCCCAAGTCGGGCCGGGCCATGCCGGCTAGGCTGGGCCACGCCCACTGGGTCAGGCCACACCCTAATGGGAGGGACCCGGACCCGGGTAGGGTCGACCCAGTTCGGGCTGACCTAGGGTGTATCGGGCCGGGTCGGACCGGGCCCGAACCCCCTATTCCCGGACCTCTTTCGGTTTTTTCCCCATAACTTGGCTACGAACCTCCGATCGATGCACCATTAGCTGCGATGCGATCCTTGGATCGAGGCGGTTGTTTTGATATATTACACTCAAGGTTTGGGAGAACTTTGGGTTCGGCCGGGTTGGTTCGTACACGAAACCAACCGGGCCCTCGGAGCGGAAACAATTATAAATTTAGCTCCGGACGTCTGATTGACGTGCCGTTGACTTTGATGGATTCCTCTTAGTGAGACAGAACATTTGGATTACTCCGCTCGAGGTTTGGATGTAGTTGGAGTACGGTTGGGTTGGTTTTGACATAAAAACCAACCGGGCCCCTGGGACGAAAAAGACAAAAACATTCAGACCGGGCGTCCGATTGACGCGCCATCTGTGACATTGGGTTCATGTTGACGATACAGAACTTTTGGATACATCAAATCTGGACTATGTGTCAGTTTATGCATCATCCCTCGGCTCATGGAGCGGATCCTCCCGAACGAGCTTGTTCTGTGCGGGAACCCTAGAGCAGGTTGCAACTGCGACGATGATGACGACTGCATAGAAATCCTTCGTGGATTCGACGACGAAGACTACAACACTCAGCAATCCTACGTGGATCAGTGCTACTGATCCGGTGTGGGTCAGATCTTGTGCGGGTCAGCGCTCAACGGTCCTGTGTGGCCCAGCGCCTACCGATCCTGTGTGGGTCAGATCCTGTGTGGATTTTTCCGGTGGATAGTACCTATCGATCCTTTGTGGGTCATTACAGGGGTTAGTACCTATCAATACTTTGTGGGTCATTGCGAGGGTTAGTACCTTTGATCCTGTGTGGGTCCGATTGCTTAGATGAATCAGTGGATACATCTGATCATCTCTATCTTCTTACGAAGAAGTATACCTGTGTGAGCTGATTCTTGACTTTCAATCATTATCTTCGATATGATTGACTTGATTTCCTATGTGTATTGTGTTTTGTTGTCCTATGTGGATATGATCGAACTTGGGATGGAATGTTGGAGCCAATCTGGAATTGATGACTTAGGTATATGTGTTGGCATATACCTAAGTAGTGTTGGATGATACTTCGTTATTGTATGTTTTCTTTTTGGATTACCCTTTTGGATTCTGGATGACCTTCTGGGGTCTCAGGGTCCCTATTGAGTATCTTATACTCACCCCTGCACGGGTTATGCCCTCACTACGTTGTGTTGGATGTAGACGACAGACAACACTAATCGTGGTAGAGGATAGCGGAGTAATCTGTACCTGGAGGTGGACCACTGGGTGGGACGTACACAAAGCGGACGGATGGACCCGAGGAGCTGAGGTGGCTATCTGTACCCACCCTTCAGGTGGGAGTACCAGTGGACAGCTCGATGTTGCTGCTTTACTTTCAGTTGTTGTACTTTCTTTCCAGTTGTACTTTACTTTCAGTTTGGGTTTATATTCTGGCCCATTTACTTTCCACACATACTTGTACTCAGTTTACTTAGTGTTTACTTCTACTGGATTACGTTGTGGCGTTTTTTTACTTTTAAAGGCAATGCCTTCCCTTTTTGTTGGGATATACCCCTTTTGCTAGTTGCCAACCCCTAACCTAGGGAAGCCAGGCTTGGGTTAGTCACGGCATGGGCCCTGAGGTCGGGTCGTGACATTGAGAAACATAATAATATTCTTTTTCTTGGTAGTTTCGTTGACTAATTCATTTTTGGAATGTTAAAGAACAACACATCAACCATGTTAGTTGATGGTACCATTACTCAACCTTCATGATTAGATATATTGAGTGAAAATGATTTTATTATAAAGTGTTTATTCATATGAGGTAACTTATAATTGCGAGATTGTCTTCAATATTCATATGATCCTTGAAATTTTGATATAAACTATCCTTGGACATTAGCTAGTGTAGTCTAATTACTTTTATAAAGGGATCTATAGGTTGATAAACTAAGTTTATTCAAAATGTTATTTAAATTCTCTATGAATTTAATGGTTAGATTAATATTATTCTGGAATATGGTTTATAATTATCCACAATGGTTTCATCACAAATATTCAATCACATGTTATTTATGGGAATATATATATTTGAGTTGAATATTTAATAATTGTTTATTCAATCTATAATTAGAAATTTAATTATGTTTATGAAATTTTTGTATTTAGTACGGTTTATTCACAAGGTAACAAAAATTGTTTTCATTTGTTTATGTAATTACTTACTCAATGATTTTAGTGAATATAATATTAATATATATATTGTAGAATAATATATTGGAATTTAATTAATTAACTAATTAATCATTATTCAATATCTTATAAATATTTTGGATGATTGGTGATCTGAGTTTAGTAGTCCTAGGAGAAATTTCATATTAAATATTATCAAAATAATATGAAAAACAATTATTTAATAAAAATAAAATATATATTTAATCCATGAGTTTATCTCACTTCAATTAAATAATTATTATTATATATTATTTTTAAACAAGTTTTCCTATGGATTAAAATATTAATAATATTCCTTGTGTAATTATTATTTTCTAACTCCAACATTATATAAACATGGTTATAAAAATTTTCTAGAGTGATAGCCACATTATTTTTTTGTGTATAGTGAGTTTTAAGATGATTATCTAACACCATACTGACCACTCCCCGATAATAATCAAAATAATGTAGTTCCCTTCACCTCTTCCACCAGTGAGGATTCTTTCACTCTTGATAGATTCATTTTTTATTAACATCGATCTTCGCAAGAATTAGAAATATCCACACTATCACTCAGAGGATTCTACGATGACAATGATTAGATAATGAAGCACATCTGGATCACCTATATATAGAATCTATCCCAGATTCCAATGACCCAATTATGGTATGATAATAAGTTTTCATATTATTCACTGATGAAAAAATAATTCAATGAAATTTAATTATTTAATTATATAAAATTAATTTTTAATTATATGTGAAAGGATCCACTATTATTAGTTCTCTATTGAAGTTAGTAAATATTTGAATTAATTATAATGGCCATTAATATTATTCACCATTTACCTAATTGATTATTCATGTGTTATGACAAAAATCCATATTGGTTACGACCCAATTGACACTTGTGTTTTACCTGAAACCTTAAATTATACCACCAAGTCATATTTTTCAGTGGAAAATACTCAACTAGAATCATATAATAGGGTGGATGTGGAACCACCAAAATACCAAGGTATAACATAGGACACCGAATGAGGCTCCTAATATAAAGTCTCAATCACATGATAATGTTGGGAAAAATACCTTAAGGTGACTTTGAAGTGTTTTGGGATTGATTATCATTGTTGATAAAGTGGGTTTTCAATGTCAGTTGTGGACTTCCAAATAATTTTCAAACTAATTATCTTGGCAATGTTCAATATAGTGGTATGAAATATTTGTAATTTCTTTTTGAAAATTATTTGTATATGTTTTCATTGTTTACAATTGATTTCTATGATTTTTAGTTCACAAATTTAGAATATGGATCCAGCTTTAAAAATACTAATTACATGTATGCCTCATAAAAATATAGAAAATGCACAAAATTCATGAAAAAAGGGTGTTTTGTGATTTCATAGTGATTTTAAATGGTTTTTACATTCATAAAAGATGGACTAATAACTCGTTAAATATTCTAAATTAGGAAACTATGAAAATTATTATGAAAGTAAAATTTCCCTAATGTCTCACGAAGACATGGGTTTTATAAACAAGAATAACATGTTTTTCATTATGGTAGTGTAAATCATGAAAGATTCATGAAGGGGATGGAATTTCTATAAATAGGTGGATGCCCCTTCATTTTAAGAGAGAAATACATTATGAAAATCCAATATAAATGAATTTTTTAATGTTTTTTGTGATGGTTTTATCTTGTGTGATGGTTTTTATAAGACCGTAAGATTCTTGATGAAATGAAGTTTCATGAAACTTATGTAATATTCACAAAATTTTCTAGTTTAATGGCTATTTTGAGTTTCATGAAAGTTTTTAATCTCAATAAGGTTGTGGGTTTCATGACATAAGTATGTATTGTAATGAATTGTGATGTTTCATGAAATTGGGGAAAAGGATTTTGAAAATTTGAATCTTACATGAACCAGAGGGGATTTACAATTAATTCTATCATAAATACATATTCATAATGTAGATGGTTGCATAGATTCATACTATACTAAATGTGATGTATGAAATATTGATTCAAGTGATCAATAGAATAGACTTCTAATGGAGCAGTGAGCAAACACCAGTTGAGATAATAGTGAGCTTTCAAATTGTGGAAGGTTGTGAACCATTAGGGATAGTGAGTATAGTACTATCATTTTTACATTATTCAAATTTATCGAATTTGGTACAGAGTCACATTTACTTTGAATTCTCATTTTATGTAGCTTAGTGTGGGTTAACCATGTAAAATTGATGGGTTTTGTGCATGATTTCATTTCCTATCATACATTTCAATTAGAAATGATGAAAACAGCTTTTATTTTACAAAAAAACAATATCTAAAGGGGTATTTTTTAATCTATCATGACATAATTCACTCCCCCCTTTCAAGGTATTTAACCTAGTTTGGAGAACATTTACCACTATTATATCCAAATTCAAGGTTCCATATTAAGCCCCACAATGAAATAGGTCGACAGTGAGCTTAGTGCCAATACATATCACTCGAAGGACCTGTCATGGTATTAAATGATTAAATAAAAACTAAATGTATTTATTAATTTAATTTAAATAGTTTTCTAGTGAATGTGAACAATGTGGTTCTTCTATCATTTAATATAATACAGGTTAGGTGATTAAATACCTATGAGAAAGAAAAGGACCACCTATATTGGTCTAGCAGTGTGAAACTATAACTACTCAAAACATTATCATCCAATATTTACATGAATTATAACAAGGGA
Source organism: Viscum album (assembly GCA_963277665.1). Taxonomy (NCBI): domain Eukaryota; kingdom Viridiplantae; phylum Streptophyta; class Magnoliopsida; order Santalales; family Viscaceae; genus Viscum; species Viscum album. The sequence goes on along the minus strand of OY728146.1, from coordinate 1,505,900,579 downwards.
TTAGACTTCATAAATTTCTAGAATCTATTTAGGATTAATGTTTTATAAAATGAAGAAAAATATTGTTTAATAAATTTTAAACTCCCTGATAGTGTACATTTTCTCAATAAAAAATGTCTCATATGTTTTTTGTATGGTTTCATTCAAGAAAATAATTCCTCATTTAAAATGATTCAACCTAAAACATGGATATAGACTTATATAATTCAAAATTATCCGTCATAAAAATTAAAATCATTTTATAATTTGTTATACTAACAAAATATTATGTAATGAATTTCAAAATGAATTAATTTTTTTATTCCATTTTAAAATCCGGAAAACCCATTAGAAATTATTCCTTTTTATATAATAATATTTAAGTTCAAATAATCATTTAAATAAAAAAACATTATTGAAAAAAAAGCTTAAAAAAGATATTATTATCATGCATAAATGAAAAATCATAATCATGAGGGTTTTTTGAATGACATGAAAACATTCCTTGAAAACAATCTTTTTTATCTAAAAAATTAAATAAAATCAATAAATTATTTTCTAACCTTATAAAATATAAATATTTACAATAATAAACATTAAAAAGTATATAATTAACATTTATATTCCATGGGACAATATATTTATATCACTTTTACAATCAACCTTACAAATCGAATAACCATCACCATTAATTCCAGCATGTCTCCCTAGAAAAAAAATATCAATACCAAATGCATCTGAAGTATATATCGAACCCACACATCATTATAAAAAATTCTCAAAAACAATAACATGAATGAAAAAACTATAATATTTCATCTAAATCATAACACTAATAATAATTTTCTTTTAATCCCCTAAGAAAAATCACATTCGGTTATCTCATAAAAACAAGATTAAATAAACATTTCATTAAAAATAGAACATTAGGAATAGGATCATATTTGGAAAAACATGTGAAATTGTATATTAACTATGGTAATTAAAAATTTATATGATTATGGGAAAGTAAATTTATACTAATAATATTAAATATCTTTTATTGTGATCTTTTATATAGAAATTCAATAATTGATCAGTACAGTAAGGTATAAAAATATTCATTTAAAAACAATTTTTTTTATATTATAAAGTAGTTGAAAATTTCATTTAACTGTAATTTAATTATAAAAAATAATATTCTTGAAATATTTATAATAGCATGTATATGGAATCGAAATATTTTAAAACATTTAAAACAGCATTTTAATAAAAATCGCATACCTTGAATATTGACTCGCCGTATATGTATTTCACATTCATGAATAAAAAAATTATATTTATTTTTATATTACTAAATAAACATTATATTTTTCATTAAATATCATTTTTATTTTTTTCTCATTTATTAACATGTTAAATTTAATTACAAAATTGATTAAGTTCACATCAGATGTTTTGAGATTGTTCAGTTAAATGAAACATTGGTGTCACTACTATGGTCAAAGTGGTCATGGATACTTATTATTAATAATATTAAAAAACACTTAATTATATTTTGTATACATTAAATTTTATTTTAAAATCATCCATGTAAATCTGTTATAAAAAATGAGATAGATAATTCATGGATGCGTTAGTCCGCACGTACAGATGAGTGGTGTTTTCATTTTTATAATAGTTGAAAAATTAATAAATTTGATGATAGATTAACATTAAATAATAATATTCATATTTTAATTATATGTTTACTCATTAATTCCATCTTTAATTCAATCCATGATAGGTGATGGTGAAAAATGAATTAAATCGCTTTGTGGAGTTGGTATTACCCATGATCGGCATTTTTTATTTTTCAATGGATGGAATGAAGGTAGATGATTGTTATTACCTACACATAATAGAATTTTATTATATTAAAGATATATATTTTGTGACATTATCAGGTTTAAAATATATTTGAAGGAGGTGGAAGAGTAAATAAATCATTAAAGAATTTATTAATGATTTATACCTTCTATTTGGATATCATTCTTTGGGTTACACAATATTGATTCTAGGATTAGTATTTTATGATATCACTCCCAATAGTACCCTGGGAGGAGAGTTTAAGAGGTATTTTGGAAGATATTTTTTGTTTTTTGGTTCTTAACATATTTGAGGAAGTGATGATGTGATGGTCCATTTTAAAAGTGATAAGAGTCACACCCATGTAAATATTAATAATGTTAAAATATACAGAAAAAAATCTTATGTATTGAATCAAATTTAGTCCAATTAATATTATATGATATTTCATGGTCAAAATAATCTAAAAAATAAAATTTATAAATGTTTTATAGATATTTTAATCCTTATCTCATAGTTTGGACATTATTTTAACCATTTTATCAATTTCCATGTTAAAAAACATTAATAAGAAACTATTTCATTGTGACTAAAAAATAAATTAAAATAATTAATAAATTTTAACATGATTATTATAAATATGAAATAAATATTATATGAATAAATTTACTAAATTGATAAAAACCACTTCTAATATAAATTTGACAAAAAGTTGAAAAACTATGTTTAAATAATTATATTTTTAAGAATAAAAATAATTTTATACCAAAATAAATTATTTTTATTCCAAAGTCATTTACTGGATTATTTTTAATAATATTATGATTATTTGTACTTTCAACCCAAAAAAAGTGAATGGAACCATTTAAGTTCTTTATTAAAATGAAATTTTTGAAATTTGAGAATACTGTATTTTTCACTATTCACCTTAATGTCAAATATTTTAGAAATATCATAAAAAAATATGTTCTGATTATTATGAAATGATGAAATATAAAATTATTTCAATTAAATAATTAAAAAATTATTAAATTATTAAATTTATTTTTAAACACACCCATCCAATATATGGAAAACCCGTTTATTTAAATAATAATATTCACCTTTAGATTTCATAATTCAATGATATTATTTAAACAATAAGGATGAATCTAAATATAAATAACAGAAACTAATAATTCATTAAATGATTTTGGTTATATTATTTCTTGGGTTATCTCATTCTTCCCCCTTAAATAAATTTCATCCTCATAATTTTATTCATTATTTGAACAAGTATGTTTATTTTTCACTAGGGAATTTTTTACATTCTAAAGATTCATCCATAGTCATATAGTTATTAAATAAAATTTTAACTATGTGAGATGCATTATTCTATAACACCTCCTCTCAATTATCTTTAATTTGAAAAGAAATTCATTATAATAGATATTCTTCTCCAAATGAACTAATTCAATATAAAAGAAGGAGATGCATCAAATATATATTTATGTAAAAATGAAACATGAAACACATGAGGTACTTGTGATCATTCTATTTGTAAGGGTTATCAGTAAGACACTAATACCAAATTATTTATAATTTCAATCAAAAAATTATTACATGGACTCAATTTTCATTTCCTACTAAAAAGCATAATACCTTTACAAAGAGACACATTAAGAAAAACATACTCTTTTGACTCAAATGAATGATATATCAACTTTTTATCTAAATAAATCAATCATCTAATCATATATTCCCTCATATAGTGTGGAATCATTTTTACCTTTTTATCCCTATCTTCTACAAATTCAATTCCCAATACCTTTCTTTCTCTCACTTTGTCCCAATATTCAATATTATGACCCCACTTTCAATATGATTTTTAAAATTCATCCATATGAATTCCATAATGAAAAATATTATTCATATAAAATTAAAATAATGAATAATTATTATCCAAACTTTTATGATAATACAAATATTATTCCTGAATCATATATTCAAATTTCCAAATTGTTCACTCTGACTCTCTATCAAATTGAAAATTAAAGGTTGTACTAAAAATTAATTCTATACCAAAAAAATTATAAAGTGTTTTATAAAGTATAGAATTAATTGAGGGTTTGTATTCAGATATAATATAGAGGCGGACTCCATCTAACCAAAACATCTCTAAAATATAGATCCTATAAAGATTAATCGAAGAATTAATATCCCAAATAATAATAAAATGAAAATAATGAATAAAAAATTAATAAATTACTAATTTTCATTATTATCTGAATATTTAGTTGGAAATGAAATTATGAAATCCATGGATACATTATCATATTTCCTTTCAAGCCCTAAAAATGGATAAATAATCCCATTTTTTAGTTGTCTCTCAACATTATATTTTTGAACAATAAAACTTTTATAGTAAAATTAACAATATAAAACTTCATTATTTAACAAAAATAATATTCTTTATGGCCTCTATATATCTTACTAATACTATGATGAAAATAAATATGAGAGTTAGGAGCCTCACTCAATAATTCCTTTTTAAAAAATGAATCCCTCAACACACACAACCTAATTCCAAATTTTATATCACATTCCTTATCAAGGTTAAACTCATGAAATTTACCTTCCTTAACTAATTATATTCTTTCTATAAAGCCAAAATCAAATTTTTATGCCTTCTTAATTATGAATAATTAGGATTAATGTAATAATTATTGATCCAATAGATAACGGGTTTTTGAATTCATAATTTATAGATGAAAATTCATTTAATCATTAAATAGTATATAATGTTCCAATTGTGGAATTTTTAATTATAAATAATCCTTTTAACATAAATAATAATCTAATTTTTTTACTTTAACCAGATGAAAGTGAATCAAAAATTCATAATCATTTATTTTTTATAACCATATTCCCTTCCTTTTATTAAAATATTTTTGAATGACCTTATAAATTAAATTTCTTCATATTTATATACATTAAATTTCATACCAAATAAAATATTCTACTATGTTTTCAATTAAAACACACAAAAATAATCTCAAAATCATAATTTGGATAATTTTTAAATGGTATCTTTAGTTTTAATTGATAATATGTATTTACATAATCATTTTTAACAAAAAAACATCCAAATCAATTCATTTATATATTCCTACAATTGAAAAATTCTGTATTTCAAGATGAAATGTCTAAAACAATACCATTAACAAATAATAACTTTAATTTTTAAAAACATATTTCAAATTATTTTTTCAAAATAAATTTAACTCCCTTGTGAGTTAATATCACTAATCAGATAGATAACTAAGAATATTTTTTTAACAAAACATTGATAATACCCTATCAGTTAATGAAAACTTCAAATATAAATGATATAAGTCGGATTTTTTCGTTCTTCCGCTGCATAAGTTTTATATCAATCATCTATTGTGCCTTTTTCAATTATGATATACTCACAAAATATTGGTTACATGATAAAATCAAATTTACTGCATTTTCCTTAAAATATAGTTTCTTTTATGGGGTTTGGAATAATCTTTAAATGTTTCTTCTAATACTGTAATATTTTATAAAATTTTATAATATAATAAATATACACAGTGAAAACTTTATCTATATCCGTCAAAAAATATTAATAAGATCCATAAATACATCCAATTAATTTTTTATCCAAAATGGAATAACCAAAAATTCATAATGGTCATACCTATTATGAATTACATACCTTTAAATGCCTTCCACATTCAATTTTATATGTTGATTCCCAAACCAATGTTGAATATTTAAAAAATACCTTGTACTCTAGAGTTTATAAAACAAATAATCGATATGATTAAATAAAAACTTCTTCTTACAATAATTATTATTGAGTTCTCGGTAATCAATTCTAAAAACACATAGAACCATATATCTTGATTATTCAAAACAAGTGATACCCATGGTGAATTACTAAGGAAAATTAAACCACTATCAAGAAAGTCATATAACATCATTTTCAATTTCATTATATATGGACCAAACATTATATAATATGTAAAATTGTTTCTTTAAAAAATAATTTATTTACATTTAATCCTGATGATCTTTTAGGTTTAAATTTTTATAGATTTTGGTAATCACCATTATATAAATAGATATTTCATCACAAATATAACACTTACCCTCAATTTATATTTTTCACATAATAAAAATATTTTAATAAATTGCCAGCATTATCTTCATGATATATCATTCCAATTTTTATCTTGACCTCATATTTATCTATAATATTCATTAAAACCCATTGAAAATAATTAAATAATGTAGGATAATCAGAAAAATCTTATTAAGGGAAACATAAAATGAGATAATGAAACACATTATTCCATGAAAACTCATAAAAAATTTCCTTTTCAGAATATTATTCTGGAAGAAAATTATTTTTTTCTTACCCAATAAATAAACCTCACAAAAAAAAATTTCATAGAAAATTTCATGAGAAATCTTAACGGAAAAATAAAACACATAAAGAATATTTTTAAATCCTAAAAAGAACATCAATTTCTAAATGTTATACATTTCACGTTTAAAATGTATCATAAACTTGCCTTTAATCTTAATCTCATTAGCTTACCAAGTGAAATCATATGATCTATATAAAACCCATAGAATGAATATATAAATCATGTATGAAACATAGTAAATAATTTATCTATCACTCTTAAAATCACCCTTAAAGATATAATAACTCACCCAGTAAGTCCCAATAACCTTTTATGAGAAACATAACTTGATAACTACTTCATTTTACCCAATAAATTAGAGAGTTATAACAAGATTACCCATTAAAATGAGATATATTCAGGTCACCTAACATCGTGACCTATATCATATCACCCTTTATCATAAATAATTTTAAACAACTATAAAATAATCATAATAGATGAAATTTATAATTTTCATCATCACACACATAAAAATATTCTTTTCACCTATAAGACAACTATTTTTGGATATTGAAATATCTATATAATTTAAAACCCTTTATAAATATAACTAGAAGAAAGGAAAGTATGAATTTTATTTTAAGATAAAATGATACATTTTAATGGGTTCTAAAAAAAGTGGTTATGGTGGTGTAAACCCCATTTATTATGCATTCTTTAAAATAAAACATTCAAATTTCCATGTTTTGAAAACATTAAATGAATTTTTTATAAAATATTCTCTATAAATAAAATTGAAATAAATTTAAAAGTTACATAATATGTCCTTTATATTTCATTTGTTTCCTAATAAATACATTAATAAAATAATTTTAAGAATATTTACATGGGAAAAAATATTTATAAAATCAATCCTTAAAAATTTTAAATGTGGTTTTTAAGATAATGTGCCCCTCACGTCGAGTTCAACTCTTCTTGTATATTATCTATCTTCCTAAATAATAAATACAGGTAAATTATATAATTTATTAAGAATATTTTTAAATATTATTATCCCTTTTATTTTAATTTTTATAATGTCATATACAATTACGTAATCAATTAATTTTAGGTCATATTTTTTAACAATACTTAAATTATATATCAGAAAAGAGTTCTGTGACATGACTATGTTAAAAGATGTCATTATTCTCTAATCTCAAAAATGATAATAATTAAATATTTATCATTTTCATAAAATAATTATAACCATAAAATCAATCAAGAAATATGGTTATGAAAAATGAATCATGTTACAATCATGGAGATGGTATGTAATACGTACGCCTAAGTAACATCTCAATTTTTCAATAAAAGTGAGGTAAATATTTAAGGTTTATTATATATTTGCAGAATTATTATTATATAATAAATATCATATTATATATTTATATTAAATCATATATAACCTCCATGTCATGTGGTGACTAAAATCTTATCAAATTGCTTTGTGGATGTGTTAATACAAACATACACATTAAAAATATTATCATATTTAATGGATACAAAGGTAAGAAAAAAGTGATATATTATCACTCTAAAATGAAAAATATGTTATTAATATCATATATATATATATATATATATATATTAAATCTATCATTATAACCATATGTTAGTGGTAGGGATGGTACATGAAATGAACTGATGAAATATAATTTTATGTAAGATACTATTGTCATTATTCTAAAATGTTTTAATAAGATTATATAGAGGTATAAGAATAAATAAAATGAAACCATCCATTTAAGAAGTATACCTCTTCTTCTAAGAACCTCTTTAGGTTTATACCAAAATACTTACTAAGATGGATTTATGATAAAACCAAGGAATTTATTATTTAGATATGTGTGATATAATAGTAATTTTGTAGTTATTAAATGAGATAGTATTATAAAAGTAATTAAGTAAGATAGGAGATGAGGTTCCCTTTTTTAAGTGTTGGAAATGACGAACAAGGAATTACATAAAAGACTAAATAATAAATATCATAATCTTGTCAAGTGGAACTAAAGAACACAAAACTAAATCTTAATTGATGATAGGTTATAAATAACCTCTACCAATAATATTGAGATATTTTTTAGAATCATTTTAAACCATATCACTTGGTTAAACTATTTAAACCTCATTTTCACCTTAACTATAATAACTTAAAGTCTTACCATGATAATATAATTTTATAAGAAAAAAAATGAGGCATTCTAAAAAAACGAAATGATTGTTATAAATTTGGATAATATTTAATCAGGATAAAATTATTAATATAGACCAAATTCCTTTTATTATAATAACACAAAATTCATGAAAATTAATTTTTAATAAAATACCTCTGTTATGCATAAAAGTAGTTTTACCTTAAAATTGTTTAATAAATAGGATTACATAAACTTTATTAGTTAAATAAAAAATAAGATAAGGTTTTTTAATTTTAAAGATTACAGAAAAATAATTTAATCTTCTAACCATTTCATTAAACATAAATACCCAAAAATAATTTTTAATTGTAATAAAATAGAACTTATCTTAATAAAAGTAAAAATTTGGTTCATAAATTCATTATAATATTTTAAAATAGATTTTGTTAATACTAAAATAGATATTTAGTAAAAAAATATCAAATAATATAATGAAGGTAGTTTTTTTTATAATTCTAACAATTATATCTATATCTTTCCCTTTGGTAAACCTATTGTATCATTAAATATAGTAAAAAAATTATAGTTTTATTTATTCATTATAAAAAAATTAAGTTTAAACTATTAGATTATATTAATTATAATTAATTAATTTATAGAATCTATTTTATAAAATTTAATTTATTGTAGAGGAGGAATTTTATTAAAAATTAAACCCACAAACCATGATGAAAACAGTTTTTTAGAAAAATGTCATTGTATGTATAAAAATGTTTCAATAAAAAATTCATGTATGCTATTGATTACAATAAAATTTATTTTATAATATTAAATAAAATCAATATAATTAAATTTTAATACAAATTTAAAATATTTGTTTTATTTTTTATTACATGAAAATATAACAATATTTACAAAACAAATATAGTATTTTTACAATTCATATAAAAAATAAAACATTTCAAAAATTATCAAAAATAAATCTTGACATAATTACGAAAATATGAATTAAAAAATTATTTATATTTTTTAATATTTAATTTCTTTAATTTCCAAATCAATATTTTAAATAAAACTATACAATGCATAAAAACAAAATTCTGTTTGAAATTATGATTTTTTTTCTTTTACAGTAAAATTTCTTAATATTATTATATCGAATACAATGCTAAAAAATATCATTAATGAATATTAATAATACATTAAAATGGTTTAATTTAATTTTAAAAATGATATTACAACATTCCCCCTTTAAGATACCCCTACCTCATAATTGTATTCATTAGGTAAACAAATGGAAATATTTTTCCCTCATAGCATTTTCAGATTCTATTATTTATTCTTCAATCATATAATTTTTCAACAAAAACATAACCTAGTAAATAACATTACTCTGAACCACTTTTTATATAATACAATGAATATATATAAGTTTTTTTTCAGAAGAAATATATTTATCCAAATGAACTTCTTTAGAAATCAAAATATGAGATACATCTGTTATTTATTTTCACAAAAAGAAACATGGATTACACCTCATACCTAATAAAAATGTAGTCCAAATGCCACATGGTGGCCAACCAATCCAATATTCTCTAAAAATTCATGTGGTCTAAAAAATTTATACTGAAATTTCCAATTTTATTAAAATAAATAACACTTTTATGTAAAAAAATAGTTTGAAACACATGATATCATACCACTAAAGAATGATATTTCCTTTGGTTATATTCATAAGATTTCTAAATTCTCTACACAATACTCATGTGCTGATTAATCAACATTAAATTTTCAACCATTCTTATACTAATTCTATTCCCAAAACATTCTTTCTAATAATTAATCCTAGCAAGATGGATTCCCATTCCAATTTCTGTATAATACCTCAAAAGGTTCTATTTATATTTTAAAAAAATAATTATTATAATAAAACTCATACAAATTCATATCTTGATCCAAAATTCTCCAATAATCCATTAAACGTGTTTAATTCATACCCTTCTGAGACTGAATCGTTCATCCTGAATGGCCATCATATCGAGGATGGAAGGTTTTCCTAAATCTTAATTTAGTACTCAATTTATTGTAATGTCCATTCTAGAAATTAGATGTAAAAATTGGATCACGATCATATATAATTGAAAGGGGGACTCAAAATAATCGAATAATTTCATTAGGAAAATGTTGATAAATATGATCCAAATACACATTACCTTGAATTTGAATAAAATGATAATATTTTTTTAATTGATAAAAAATTACAGAAATATTGTTATTACATATAGATGAATTTAGTAATCCCATAATGAAATGCATGGATATATTTTCCCATTTTAATGATAAACATTAAAAATTCATAAATTTTACCTTTTAAAATTTTCATTTAACTTTATCCTTTAGAAAATTTATACATTTAATAGAAAAATTAGCAATATATATCAGCATTCGTTCCCATGAAAGGTTCTCCTAATGGTATCTATCAATTATTGTGATTATAAGATGAATAAATAATAGAGTTTTTAAAGAGAATAATACATGATGTATCTCCTCAAAAGGCATGTTTGGGTTCAAAAATTGTTAATAATGGTTAAAAATAAAATTTTAACTCCTTAAAAATATATTTAATCAATAAAATTTAATAAAATTTGATGAAGTCATGTTTTTATGTAATACTGACCATTATCTCTTTAGTTTATCCCCTGATACACCTGTTTTAACATTAACTATTGTGACAAAATTTTACAAATTTTACCTTTTATTTTAAACAAAACTTAAGTTGAACAAAATAAATTTTCTCAATTATGATGACTACCAATAGAGAATTTTTTTCTAAAATCCAATTCAAATAAGTTGAATAATTAAATTTAAATTAATCGAAATAAATTATGAAAATTGGTTTTTTCAGAAAAAGTAATTTTATTCATAAAAATATTTTTATACCAAATTAAAGTGTAATTTTAATTATAATATAATTTATTTTCATAATTTTATTCAAAAGGAACTAATATAATCTTAAAAATAATGAAAAATATAATGCTATTTTTTTAAAAAATTGAAACAAACAATTGAAAAACTTATCCTTAGATAATTTCAAAATGATGAATTCAAAAATTTATTTTATTTGGCAAGTTAAATTTATATATTTTTGGAAATAAATCATTTAAAATACCATATAATGTAATAAAACCCAATTTTGTTGGAAATATAGATTTTTCTTATTGAGTGAAAATTTCCCAATTACTCATATAATTAATATAACTCAACATTATCAAATTAATGTATATTAATGTGACAAAAAATTATTTATTTTAACATTACATGGGTTTTTACAATTAAAAACACTATATAAATTGAATAAAGATTTTTTTAAATTTAATTTACATATAAAACAAATTCAATGTTAAATTCCACATATCGATTATGAATAGTTTTAAGAATATCATTCTAGAATACATATGAAAATTCATTTACCACAGACACATATCTATCCTGAATAATTCAATTTTTCATGACGTGTTAAAGTTAAATTATTCACCAAAATATTTAATAATTTTCCCATCTTCTTGATATGTTATCAAAATTATTAAATCATTACTATATAAGATATATAGCATAATAAAAAAATTTAATAGGAATTATTTATCTATGTAATTTATCTTATTATCAAAAAATTCAAGTCAATCCATTCTTCAAATAACATCAAACTCTAGTAAGGATGACACAACTAAATTTTCATGAATGCATGTTCCACATATGATTATTGGAAGGTTATGATAAGTTTATTTTTCATTAATTCAACCACATTAATTTTTCACCAAGATTTGTTACTTCATTTATTGAGGTGATATTTCCATTTTTGTATCAAAATTACTATAAATAAATGAATGTGTAAGCCTTGAATAAAACAAGACATTGGTATAATATTAATAAATATGTAATATACTTATTATCTCTTAATAAAATGTTTCAAAATTCCCTGAGGTAGAAGAAACCTTCTATAACACATCATTCTGCATATGGTCAGGATGATTAATATCATTTAGGTTCTTCTTTAGTCTCATATTAGCATAATGTACCATTTCATCTTAATAAACACACATTATTGTTGTATTATATTAATTAGTCTAACCATATCTGTTTCCATTTTCTTTTCATTCATGATATAAATGTACCATCTTACCATATCACTAACACTTTCTAGACTTCATTAGAGATTCCTCATAAAAAAATTTTCAATACTTTTCATTACAATTTTTTTAACTTCCTAGATTAATATTTTCTTGATGGATGTTTCTCCATTTTTACCCTCCAAGGCCCCTCCAAATATTTATTGATATAAAAAACAAAATATAGAAAATTTTAGTACATCTGAAAATTTAATCATAAATTTCTAACTCAAGATAAACTAAATCCATTTGTAATTTTTTTTAATTATATAATAAAATATATAGATTTTACATTAATAATTTAGATTTAAATTTTTTCAACACTTGGTAATTTTATTTTAATTTTCATTATATACAATAACTAAATCATCATAATTTTTTTTAATTATAATAATTTAAATTAAATTCTAAGTCTGATAACATTATTCAAATATTTATCAAGAAAAATAATATTCAATATTTTCAACTCCTAGGGATAAATCTAATTTATCTCTTTGGTGTTAATAACTAATAACCCCCACTAATCATATTCACCTCTAAATTGATAAATGGAAAGAGTAGCCTTTTGATATTTTAAAAAACACAATAATATTGAATATATTCTCCACAAACATGATATATCCTTTACAAACCACTAGTTTTATAGATCCACTAAATGACAGTGGTTTTTTTTCATGAAATATTGCACTATAGACTATTCCTCTACAGATAATTTAGTCTCTCCCGACCATAATTAACACCATTAATAGTTGTCTTAACTAATTTAGCACAACCAAAAAATGAAATTTTATAAATCGAAATTTAACATCCCAGGTAAATAAAGAATATTACTTTTTCATATTTATTAATATTTTTTTATAAAATATTAATATTACTTTAAAAGGAACGCTATGCTCGATGGCATACCCAATACGCAAAAACAAGTTTTTTTGAAATCTTACGATGCACTCTAATAAAAAAAAATAATATTTTAAATGGTAGTTAACGCCTAGCTATTGAAATGGAAGGAATAAAAAGAACTAAATAAAAAATGTTTATATATGTTAAATGTTTTTATATTTATCCAATAAAAGATAAAGACTAAAAATAAGAAAATAATTCAATTTGAAGTATAAATACCATAATATTCACTAAAAGGTTTATTTATCGCCTTTTGATAGTGAACCCTATTTAAAAATAGTTTTGGTCACTCTTATACATTCATTTGGACCAAATAAAAACCTTCTATAGAGTCGGGACATCAAAATTTACTTTGTGTATGTTTTTGTTAATTTTGGGATAAAGTTCATTTTTAATGAATAAGTGAAAAATGTTGTATTCTAATTCAAAACCTCATTTTAATCTCATTTATTTATATGAATATATTACACTTTGATTTAGTTTTAAAGTGAAATTATAATATATTTTCACTATTTAATCCAATGGTGGTCATTGGAATTAATTTCACGTTGAAATGTGACTTAAACAAGTGTCAATATTTTGATATATTTTGTTTATTAAAAACACGCTATTTGTTTTGACAATAGGAATTATTTATTAAATTGATTAATGTTACTTATATTTTCTAAATTTTGTAAAATAGACATCATTTTTGAATCTGTAATATCAAATATATCTTAGGGTGAATTTTCTGTATTTTTTCTGAAATACTTCAATTTATGATGAATAGGGAAACCATTAAGTGGTAGTTAAAAAAAATTTCGTTTAAATGAAACTTTACCACTACTGTGAATTGAATTTAAAAAATCCAACATACACAGTTTTCATTAGGATGTAAAATTTAGTTCAATGGGATGAAAATAATTTTTGGTGAATAGTAACATTTATGTTTTATTAATCACGATTAAAGTAAATTAGTGTAATTTATGGTAAAGATAATGTTATAATAATTTGAAATGACCTTGAAAGATGTATGTCCCTTATTTTTTGAGTCATGGCCGACCATGAAAATACATGGGTCAACTTGGGGACCCCATGGGGCCACTTGGGTATGAAAATGACATTAATATCTTTTTATTTAAAGTTAAAATAAAAATTCCCCAAACATGTATCTTTTTACTAAAACAATTTCTAAATAGGGTTATACAAGTCATATTTTTGAGTATAAATATTCATTGTAAATATAAAAAGATTTCCTACATAATATCATTTTTTTATAATTTATATACATTAAATAAATTAATTTATTTATGACACGATGATGATGTAGAGATTATCTCATCAACGAACGATTTAAATAAAAAGAAAAGATAATGTAAAATCTAAGAAATACACATGTCAAAAACCTATTGGATGGGTGGATTTATAACCATTATCACCTTATCATCGAAAAATATAATTGTGGGACCTTTAATATCTGAAAATCATTTTATAATAAAGTAACTTTTCAAGACTTTCCAAGAGTGATTTTCCCTCTAAGAAAAGGCCCCCAACTCTACCCCCTCACCCACACCTCTAAAGACCTTGGATCATCCAAACTCTACTCATATTGTCTCTCCACGTCCCTCTCTTACTCCTAGAATCCTCACATTGGGCATAAGTCTTTCCAAGGAAGCCTTTGAGCTCAAATCAAAAAAAGTTATCTGATTTGAAAGTAATGTCTTCTCTTATGTTCTTTTGTTTTATTATTCTTATCCAACCCCCTAAAATCTTTTTATTCATTTATTTTGTAACAAAACCAGTATATTAAATATACTAGGATACTTTTAAAAGGAGGATTCGAGCTACAATCATACACACCTCTATCTAATGGTTAAAGAAGATATTGTTTCTGTGGGTGGCGAATTACTACCTCACGAAAAGATGATTGTTTAAACTTCTTTTAACACCTCTCATGGTGGACATTAAGATGAAACTATATTTATATATGATATATAAATTATGTTTATGTATTCATTATGATATTTTATTTATCATTTATTCTATACCTTTATGGTTTCCATAATGGGTAAAAGCAATAATTTCATTTTAGAAAGTGTGGACTACCGCCACCTCAAAGTGATTTGAATCTTTAATACCATATATAGGATGTATAAAGGATTGATATAAAGAAGTTATATATTATATTATAATGTAATTATAATATACCTATGTATCATTATTTTTTCCATTCCATTAAAGTATGAAATAGAAATGAAAGTAGCACTCATGCGTACGTACGACTTACTGTCTCCATGAACGATACATTTCATTTCTTATCTCCAAATGTTATGTACAATTATACGTACATATATATAATGGATATATATGTCATATATTACAAATAAATGATTTATATAATTCTGGAATTATAATATATATATCTCTCATTTAGTTTTAATTCCATTAATATTACAAAGAAATGAATGTAGCGTTCATGCGTACGTACGACCTACCGTCTCCATGAATGGTGCATTTCATTTTTTATCTCCAAATGTTATGGAATAGTATAAAATGATTACATACTGGATATATATGATATTTAAATCAGTAATACTATTTTTTAGATGATTTAATTATAACAACATGGACAATTCTTTTCAAACAAGTTCATATTTGACTCATGTACCGAACATCGACAAAAATGTCTAATATGAACTCACATAATTAACTAAATATTATTACATTATAACATGTGATATAAATTTAATAATAAACTTTAAAGGAGGTCCTTATGCAATTATAAATTGACCAAAGTTTTTTATTCAAGAATATAAGGAAACAAACAAGACAAGTCACACTCGAGGTAAGGTATCCTACCTCTCTTTTTCTTTTTAAGTACTCTATTTTATGTCATTTATTTTAAGCTCATATTTATTGTGTTGGGGAAAGTTAATTTACAATCCTATTACTTTACATTTTATTTTCATTTTATGATAGACCCTATTTGATCTCGTCAACCCATTTTTGGATGTTTTAAGTGGCGTCGTTAGGCTGCCGAGTTTTCGTAAGGGATTTTTCATACCACTTTTATTCCCGTGAGATTCACGCTACATTTGCCACTATTTCCTTTTTTGGTGTCTATATACTTCCAATGAGTGTATTAATTATGTAATATACTTCAATTTATGGGTATTGACATCTTATTTTATTATCCTTCTATCATGTGGCCTATGTTTTTTATGTAACCAAATCGGTAAGGGAACCTTTCACCCTCCGCTTTTTAAAAGACTCCTTTCTTATATCTTTATATTTACATCTTATTATGTTAGGATATGGTCTTATATATCATTATTGATGTAAATTTATTGTACAAGTGATGAGATACTATTTTCTCTCTCATCAACTCTTTTTCTGAATTTTAATGTGATGTTGTTAGGCTCTCGAATTTTTCTAAGGGAACTTTTTAACACAATTTATATTCATTGGGTTAAAACTCTAATTCTTGATCATGTCATGATATGAATATGTGTGAATGTCCTCTGATTGTTTTACACTTAATATCCACTTATATTGGGTTTATTTATATTTGTCACACAAAATCACATAATTGATTTATCCTTAATCAAAGCACATCGTCTTTGAACGGGAATTCGTCTCAATATCCATTCATTGAGGTATATTTTGTTATATACACAAAATAATTTTATATGGTGTATAAACCCCTTTTACTTTTAATTTTACTCAAAAGGAATCTTTTCTATACGAAGTGTTTTACTAAATGACAAAAAGTATGTTTCTTTTTAAGGTACATGGTGACAATGACCTTTCCGCCGCCGTGAGTATTATTTGATCTTTGGCATCCCCAACAAGCCGTAATGTATTTAAATATAAATAAATACTATGTACTCGGTTATGTATTTTGGTATTGAAAATGTTCTTGATAATGGATTTGTTATGTCAATATATTTAAGTTATATATTGTGATTGAAATGTGGAAATGTTTTCATTCCTTTATAATTGTTTTATTTTTTAGGATTTTATAATTGTACTTGGACATTTGACGGGTGGTTACATGATAAACCATATGACAGGTGGTGCCGTGAATACGAGGAAGGGTGGTTACATTATAACCTCCAATGCATTGGGTATGGACGTCGGTCGTAAGTCTATTGTATGTAGTGATATGTGTGGAGGTCGACCGTATGGTTATTCCATTTAAGTATGTTTATGTCCAAAGATACCTTTATATGTTATGTGTTATTTATATGGGTTTATGGTAATCTTTTGAGTACAAAGGATAAGTAGTGATCTTTTAATTAGTAAAGAGTATTTACTACTTCATAAAGGTGAAAAGTATTACATTGATATAGTATTCATGGTTTAGGTGTTGTTTTGAAAAACTAACAGTTTTCATTCTTTGGGTATCCTTTACTGGGATTTTTATGCTCATCCCATGTTTTTGAAATGTTCTCCACATGACTTAAAGATGAATAGGGTCAAGGATGGGATCAATGAAAGACATTCTATCTAAAACATGAAACTATACATGTTTCTTTTTAAGAGTTTTTATTTTATGGAAACTTAGTAGAAGTGTCTACTTTGTAATCTTTAGAGATGAAATAGTTATGTCCTGATTCTCTAAAACTCTAAACCTGAAAAGATCCTATATGTGAATTATTCGTCTAATGCATGATTATGTAATGTTTTAAGGCTGAGTCCTTATAGTTGGTATCAAAGGTTGGTTTAGATAAATTTATAGGTTAGGGTATATTTTAAGCATAAGTGACATTACCATAATGGTTAGGATTTCAGAAAGGGTCAGAGTTTTTGATAAAGTGAATGAGTTGAAGATAACATGAATAATTATATCTTAGTATTATATTATTATTCTAATGATATACTCACACTGAAATTTTTGGTTTAGTAAATGGATTGATCTAGATGGCACCAAAGTGACAACGGGGTTGAAAGAAATTGTGGTGGTTCTCTGATTAAGATACTGGATGAAATGGGGGATTCAATGAGAAATATTGTGGTTATTCTAAACCAACTATCAGGAGGCATGATTAGCTTCTTTAAACATGGTGAGTTCTCTAAAACATCATGTACGAGATGACCAACTCAATGTGGATGTTCAGGTAATAATTATAAACGTAACCATTAGGGTTAATATGATCCTTACTTTTGAGTTAATTATGGGTTACTATATGATATGATGGAAAAATGAAAGGTATGAGATAAAATTGAGGTTAAATTATGTTATGGTTATTTTTTATGATCTTATCACTTTTTGTGGAATGTATTGAGAATTATATAGTTTTGGAAAGAGGATCACACGTAGACCGTGTGACAACCCATCGTGTTGGACAAAGCTGTGGGAATCGAACCAACAACTAACGTGAGACTGGTATTTATCACCTACCACTGGTCTACGTGATGTCCCTCGTTAGTATGACAAATTATTTTTAGTTATATAATTTTATGAATCAAGATAAGTTGATTTTGGGTTATCTATGGAAATGATTAGCCTATCATGGAGGATATATGATTAGGTTAATTACTTTTCAATATGAGACATTAAGAGCAACTGATGTTATTTGGAGATAAATGTTAATATTTACCTTGGAAGACTATGTGATTTAACTCCTACAAATATTTGGGTTTCAATCTTAGTTTGGATTACTTTGAAGAATTTTATGGACAAATTATTTATCGAATGGTCTTCGATGAACTTTGGGTTTGTTGGACAAAATTTGGTGATTAAAAATAGATTATCTTTTTATAACGGATTATCATTTTGTGGATTATCTGATCTTGTTCGAACAATTTTTGTTTTGGTTAAGGTCTAAAGACATGGGAAATATATAGTTCTCTTTTGTGGATTATGTGATTCTCTAGGTGTTGATTATAGCACTCTTAATGTGAACAAGTCATCATAAATACCCGTCTTTTGGAGGAAATAATGAGTTTGTGTATGAAATATAGTAAGAGATGAAAGTCTAAACGACAAGAAAGTATTTTTAATTATTATTTAGTTAGGATCATAAAAAATTCCTCAATGAAAAGTAACTTAAAACTAAAATGTTATCTGTTAACTTTTCCTACTTGGGAATCAAATACTGTTTAACCCATCACAAGTTTGTAATTTTCTTGGGGTTAACTTTTATCTAATCATATTTTCTATCACACTCCACCCAAACAAAACCCTTTGTTTTTTTCTTCCATATCCATGTTTACATGGAATACTAGTACCTGTTGTCTCGGGTGACCTTGGTATTTTACTTTCTTTCTACTAAAGTGATAGTTTAATTTACTCTTTTTCTGATGTGGGGCTTTCAATAAAGTTTCCAAGCCCAATTTTAAAATTGCAACGACGCAATTCCCAAAAGGAGGGAGGCATGTAACATCCCAGGTAAATAAATAATATTACATTTTCATATTTATTAATATTTGTGAATAAAATATTAATATTACTTTAAAAGGAACACTATGCTCGATGGCATACCCAATGCGCAACAACGAGTTTCTTTGAAATCTTACGTTGCACTCTAATAATAAAATAATACTATTTTAATTGGTAGTTAATGCCTAGCCGTTGTAATGGTGGGAATGAACAAATCAAAATACAAAATGATAATATATGTTAAATGTTTTTACATTTATCCAATAAATGAAAAAGGCTTAAAATAAGAAAATAATTCAATTTTAAGCATAAAAATTCTAATATTCACTAAAAGGTCGATTTATCACCTTTTTATGGCGAACACTCTTTAAAAATAGTTTTGATCACTCTTATACATTCTATTGGACAAAATAAAATCCTTCTATAGAGTCAGGAGATCAAAATTTACTTTGTGTATGTTTTTGTTATTTTTCTGATAAAGTTTATTTTTAATGAATAAGTGAAAAATGGTGTATTTTAATTCAAAACTTCATTTTTATCTAATTTATCTATATGATTATTTTATCTTCTCAATTATATTTAATTTTCAATTAGAATATATTTTTACTATATAACCCAATGGCGGTCATTGGAATTAATTTCAATTTAAAATTAGACTTAAACTAGTGTCAATCTTTTGATATATTTTGTTTATTAAAAACACGCTATTTTTTTGACAACGAGAATTAATCATTAAATTGATTAATGAAAATTATATGTTTTTAATTTTGTATAATAGACATCATTTTTTAATTCAGAATATCAAATATAGCTTAGGGTGTATTTTTTGTATTTTTCTGAAAAACTTTAATTTTTGATGAATAGTGAAACCACTAAGTGGTAGTTAAAAAAATTAATTTTACTTTAAATGAAACATTAACACTCCAATGAATTTAATTTCAAAATTCTTACATACATGGTTGTCATTAGGATGTAAAATTTAGTTCAATGGGATGAAAATAATTTTTGGTGAATAGTAACTTTTAAGTTTTATTAATCACGATTAAAGGTTATTAGTGTAATTTATGGTAAAGATAATGTTATAATAATATGAAATGACCTTGAAAAATTTCCTTCCCTTATTGGTTGAGTCATGGCCGACCAAGATAATCCATGGGTTAACTTGGGGACACCATGGAGCCACTTGGGTAAGAAAATGTCATTAATAACTTTTTATTTTAAGTTAAAATAAAAATGCGACAAACATTTATTATTTTACTAAAACAATTTTTACATGTTGTTATAAATGTCATATTTTTTACTATAAATATTCATTTGAAATATAAAAATCTTTCCTAAATTATAGTGTTTTTTTATAATTTTTAGTCACTAAATAAATTAATTTATTTATGACACCATGATGATGCAGCGATTACTTGATTATGAATGATTTAAATAAAATGAAAATATAATGTAAAATCTAAGACATAAACTTGTCAAAAACCTATTGGATGGGTGTATTTCGAACCCTTATCACCTTATTCTATAAATATATAATTTTGGGACCTTTAATATCCGAAAATCATTTTATAATAAAGTAACTTTTCCAGACATTCCAAGAGTTCCCCTTTTCCCTCTTATAAAAGGCCCCCAACTCTACCCCTCACGCACACCTCTCATGCCCTTGGATCGTCCGACCTCTGCTCATATTGTCTCTAAACATCCCTCTATTACTTCTAGAAGCCTCTCTTTGGGAAGAAGTCATTCCAAGGAAGCCTTTGAGCTCAAATCAAAAAGAGTTATCCGATTTGAAGGTAATGTATTCTCTTATATTCTTTTGTTTTATTTTTCTTCTCCAACCCCCTAAACACTTTTTATTCTTTTCATTTGTAACAAAACCAGAATATTAATTATTCTAGGATTCTATTATGAGGAGTATTCGAGATACACTCATACACACCTCCATCTAATGGTCAAAGATCTTATTGTTTCTATGGGTGACGAATTACTGCCTCACGAAACGATGATTGTTCAATATTTTTTTAACATCTCTCATGGTGGCCATTAAGGTGTCACTGTATTTATATATGATATATAAATTATATTTATGTATTCCTTATGCTTCAGTATTTTTCATTTATGCTATACCTTTATGGATTCCATATTGGGTAAACGCGAAAATTTCATTTTAGGAAGTGCGGACTACCGCCCCCTCAAAGTTATTTGAATTGTTAAAACCATATGTGGGATGTATAAAAGATTGATATAATGATGTTATATATTATATAATACTACAATTATAATATACCTATGTATCATTATTTTTTTCATTCCATTAAAGTATGAAATAGAAATGAAACTAGCGTTCATGCGTACGTACGACTTACCATCTCCATGAACGGTACATTTCATTTCTTATCTCCAAATGTTATGTACTATTATAAGTACATATATATAATGGATATATATGTAATATATTACATTTATATGATGGATATCATTCTGTATTTATAATATATATATCTCTCATTTATTTTTAATTCCATTATTATGACAATGAAATGAACGTAGCTTTCATGTGTACGTATAGCCTACCGTCTCCATGAACGGTGCCTTTCATTTTCTATCTCCAAATGTTATGGAATAGTATAAAATGATTATATATAAGAAATATATGATATTTTAATCATTAATAATTTTCCGGATATTATGTACTTATAACTACATGGACAATTCTTTTCAAACAAGTTCATTTTTGACTCATGGACCAAACATTGAAAAAAATTTCTAATATGAACTCACATAATTAACTAATTATTATAACATTATAACATGTGTTATTAATTGAATAATAATCTGTAAAGGAGGTTCTTAATCAATTATAAATTGACCAAAGTTTATTATTCCGGAATATAAAGAAACGAACAAGACAAGTCGGACTTGAGGTAAGGGATCCAACCTCTCTCTTTCTTTTTAAGTACTCTCTTTTATGTCATTTATTTTAAGCTCATATTTCTTATGTTGGGGATGTTATTGTATATTCCTATTACTGTAAATTTTATGTTCATATTATGAGAGACCCTATTTGATCTTGTCAATCTATTTTTGGATGTTTTATGGGGTGTCGTTAGGCTACCGAGTTTTCGTAATGGATTTTCCATCTCCCTTTTATTCCCGTGATATTTAGAATACATTTGCCACTATTTCCTTTTGTGTGGTGTATATACATCCGATGATTGTATTCATTATGTAATAAACTTTAATTTATGGGTATTTACATCTTCATTTTATGATCCTTCTGTCAAGTGGCTTATGTTTTGTAAGTTACCAAATCGGTAAGGAAACATTTCACCCTCCTCTTTTTAAAAGAATTCATTTTGTTATATCTTTTAATTTACATCTTATTATGTTGGGATATGTTATTATATATCTTTATTGATGTAAATTTTTTTACAAGATTTGAGATACCATTTTCTCTCTCATTAACTTTTTTTATTAATTTTAATATGACGCCATTAGGCTGTCGAATTTTTGTAAGGGAACTTCTTAACAAAATTTCAATTCATTGGGACAAAACTATAATTCATGATCATGTAATGATATGAATATGTGTGAATGACTTATGAATGTTTTACACTTAATATCCCTTTATATAGGGTTTATTTATATTTTTCACACATAATTACATAATTGATTTATCCTTAATCTAAGGATACCATCTTTGAACGGGACTTCCTCTAAATCTCCTTTCTTTAAGGTATATTTTTTTATAAAAAACTTTCTTTTATACGGTGTATAAACCCCTTATACATTTACTTTTATTCAAAAGGAATCTTTTCTATATGAAGTGTTTTACTAAATGACAAAAAGTATGTTTCTTTTTAACATACACGGTGACAACGACCTTTCTACAGCTGCGAGTATTATTTGATCATTGGCTTCCCCAACAAGCCGTAATATTTTTAAAAGTAAATAAATAACAGATACTCTTTTATGTATTTTTGTATTGAAAATGGTTTTGATAATGGATTTTTTATGTCAATATATTTAGGTGATATATTGTTATTGAAATGTGTAAATGTTTTCTTTCCTTTATAATTATTTTATGTGTTATGATTTTATAATGGTACTTGGACATTTGATTGGTGGTTACATGATAAAATTAATGATGGGTGGTGCCGTGAATACCAGGATGGGTGGTTACGTTATAACCTCCAATGCAATGGGTATGGAAGTCGGCTGTATGGCTATTCCATGTAGTGATATGTGTGGAAATCGACCGTATGGTTATCCCATTTATGTATGTTTATGTCTTAAGTTACCTTTATATGTAATGTGTTATTTATATGGGTTTATGATAATCTTTTGGATACAAAGGATAAATAGTGATCTTTTATTTAGGGAAGAGTATTTACTACTTCATAAAGGTGAATGTTTCACTTTGATATAGTATTCATGGTTTACTTGTTGTTTTTAAAAACCAACCGTTTTTCTTCTTTTTGTATCCTTTACTGGGATTTTTATGCTCATTCCATGTTTTTGAAATGTCCTCCATAGGACATAAAGATGAATAAGGTTAAGGATGGGATTAAAGAAAGACGTTCTATCTAAAACATGGAAGTAGACATGTTTCTTTTTAAGAGTTTTTATTTTATGGTAACATAGTAGAAGTGTTTACTTTGTAATCTTTTGAGATGTAATAGTTATGTCCTAATTCTCTAAAACTCTAAACCTGAAAAGATCCTCTATGTGGATTATCCATTTAATTCATGATTATGTAATTTTTTAAGGCCATGTCCTTATACTAACAATTTCACATTCTGTATTTTGAAGGATATCAATCTCTTATTACCTCCCCACTTCATTTATCCTATCTCTTCTATGTAAAACTAATCTAAATAGATTTTTTTTAGATAAATAAACATGGAATTACTCAAAATGTACCCCATGATAATATAACCATAAATAATAATCTCTTAAAAGTATATTTTAACATTATCATATCCTCTAATGTTGTCTAAATGGTTTCGTTGATACCAACTATAAAAACCCATAACAAAATAAACCAATAATTACATGATTTATAATAAGAGTTTTTATTTTTTATATTTCTAGGATCATTTATGATTATAGTTATTGATAATTAGGAAGATAATTATATAAGAAAGGGGGGTACTTCTATATAGTGTGCATTTGTTCTATTAAAGTAGATACTTATGTTTCCACAACTCCATTCAGAAAACATTTTATTCATTTAAGATAAATTTCTATTGAATAATTATATAACAAGATAAATTAATTACTATTCCATATTTCATGTGAAATATATTTTGACAATTTTGGATGAGAACATAAAACTAGAAAAAGAATTTAAAAAAATAATGAAAATCATTATATTTTTATAAAATCTTGAGAACCCAAAATAATGGTTATCTATGACTTAATTATATTTGATCTCACATAGCAATTTCATTATGAATAAGACATATTTATTTCAAAAAGAATCATAAAAAATATTATAATAAATTATTATTGTAAAATTACAATCATGAGGGTTCCATGAAAAAAAACATGAAACAATTTCCTTAAAAACATTACATTTATATAAAAAGGAAATAAAATTTAATTATATCATTGGTTTACCTTATAAAATAAAAAAATTTATATAATATCACATTTCAATAAATATAAATATAAAAATATTTAACATGTGATGTTATTTTCATATTACTCTTATAATCTCCCTTACAAATGGAATAGTTATTATGTTTTAATCTAATATATCTTCACTAGAGATAATATCATTAGACAATGCATTATAGAGTTATATCAAATCTATTCAAAATAATATCAAATAAATTGACTATAAAATTAATTAAAAATTAAAAATATTAAATTTACAATATTTAACTTTGGAGAATTGGTATTTGAGCCCATAAACTAAGTAACTTTCATTCATCTCAGAAAAATGTAAAAAAAAATTCTTCTCTGTTTGAAAAATTTTAAATACTAAAAATTCAAAGATATATTAGAATATTATATTCTTTTAAACCCCATTGACAATTTTAGATTAATATTTAAAATGAACAATGGATTTGATTTGGTTAAAAGGCAATCATCTAATAAACGTTATGTTTTTTTGACTTTTGTAAATAAAGTCAAAAATTGACCCAAACTAAAAGCACTGAAAATTTTCCATTGTAAAATTTTTTAAATAAAATAAAATGTAGTAGACAATTAAATGTAAAAATATTTTATTTATAAATATAAAAATTAAAAAAAAGCTTACATTGACATCAATATGGGATATAATGAGTTTAAACATTTAAAATATTGTTTAAAAAATCACTTACCTTGAATCATGATTCACCAAGTACCTCTTTTACATTCATTGATAATAATATTTTACTAATTATTTTATTTAATAATAAATTTTTAATGTTCATTCAATTATCATTATTGAATTTATTTCATTTATTTAGATGTTATATTTTTTTACTAAATAATTTTTTTTCATGTCTCATGTTTTTTTGTTGTTTAGTCCAAAATAGATTTGTTATGTGGACCAGGATCCAAGGATTCAAGTTTCTATAATCTAAATAATCATAAAAATGATATAATTATTATTATTTAACATTTAACATTCTTTTAAAACAAACTATGTATATTGGTGATGAAAATTGAGATATATCATTCAAGGAGGTTGTAATCTGCACATACTAAAGAGCAATTTTTCATATTTATAATATATGAAAAGGTAATAAAGTTGATTAGGGATCACTATCTGAAAATAATAATTATTTTATAAATATAATATTTATTCATTAAATATATCATTATGAACAATCATGTGAGGTGGAGATAATAGATAAATTTCATCACTTCATGTAGGTGGTATTCTATACGTTAACACAAGCGACATTAACGTTTTTTAGGATAGAAAATAGGTATAAAATAGTTATTAAATTAACATAGTTAAATTTTATAATATTAATTAAAAATATTTAATCATAGTATTATTGTTATAAGATATTTTATGGTGGTATAAAAATAAATAAACCTGAATGAATTGAAAATAAATTTACCTCCTCTTTGAATATCTTCTTTAGGCTTACACAATAAGCCTTCACAGATTATTAATTTGTTGTTACAATGAACTATAGGGTGTATATTGGTTTTTTGATAATCTATTTGGGTATATATTATACAATATATTGTGATTAATGTTTGTGAGTAAATGAGAATATGAGGTTTCCTTTTATAAGTGAGAGGAGTGAAACCCTTGTATATATTATGGAATTTAAAATTTAATAAATGTATTTATAAGGTAATGTTGATCCAATTTAACAAAATATAGAATATATTTTAATTTATGTTCAAATTATACTCATACATTAAAATTTTGACATGTTATATAGATATTTTTTGAATTATCTCTTCGATTACCCCTCCCACTTTAACCTGTTAAACCTTCGGAGTGATGAAAAACATTAACCGTGGTAAAAATTCATTACAATATTAAATTTAATTTTTTAAAAAATTATAAAATTATAATACCAAATGTTGAATATATTATCTATGATTAAAATTTTAAAGTGTCGAAATCATTTTTAATATAAGTTGATAAAAAATAATTAAAAATCGTTCTTAGGCAAATTCCTTTTAAATTCCTAAAAATGTTTTTATTCCATAATGAACTATAATATTTATTAAGATGGAATTAATTGAATTATATTTTATAAAAGGATAATTATTTCATTCTAACCCAACAAAAATCAAAAGTATCCATGTAAATACTTGAATAAATGAAAATTTATAGTTTTGTTCACATAATATTTTCACTATTCCCCTAAAATGAATTATTTCACAAAAATACCCAAAAAATTATCTTAAAATTACAATTAAATATAAATGAAATGTTTGAATTCAATTTTATCAATTTAAAATGATAGAATAATTAAATTTAACTTTTAAATTATACAATATAATATATGGAAAAAGAATTTAGTTAAATAAAATGATTCATTTTTTGTAAAAATTTTATAAAATTATTTGTAAAAATATGATGAAGAAAAATACATAAAATCAATATTTATAAATTCAAAAATTTATTTATTTCTATTATGACATATTTTAGAACACCTAATCTTCTAAAACCTCCATCTAATTTATCCTATATCGATCAAATTCAGAAAACATGATTAAACCTCCCACAATAGGGCTTTGCTAATAATACATAGTAAAATAGCGAGTTAAAAAAATTGTTGTATATAAGTGTTATATTCAACCATATTACTCCTCGTTGATATAAGTAGCTCTTATTCTTTCTAAATAATAAAAAAATAATCACATAGGATGAAGAAACTTCAAAAAAATGTGAGAGCTTTAATGCTTGCTCTAAGAGTGTAATAGGGAGAAAACTTAATTTTACAACATTTTAACACCAAATAAATTGATTAATTAAAATATTAAAAAAACATAGTTCCCCCTGGTAAAATTATTTAACCTCTAATGAAACTCATGTGTGATATTAATTTATCATTTCATTCCCAGCAGAGTCCTGATGGTAGTAGAAATCGCTACTACCTCCCCCACTAGAACTCTAGCAAACCCCCATCTGACTTTGGGTGGAAAATAATCTACATGGAAAATTTCCACCACCAACCAGTTACCATGAAATGTGAACCTTATCCTCCCCCGATCACTCCTACATCCAAAATAAACCAAAATGGAAGAGCCAAAACCAAAATTTAAAAAAATTTATACCTCATAATGGGTAGGGTTTTACAATTGACTATTTAATATATTTTAATATATATATTATTTTTGTGTTCCTTTTATTGTTTTATTTGTTTCTTAATGAAAAAAACAATATATTATTTTCTATATGAATAAACATAGTTTGAAATAATTCTCACTTTTATCAAAATTTATGAATTAATATATCTCTGAGATATCTTTACAACTATAATTAATAATATCAATAAATTTATGTCACTAAAATAATTTAAAGAAAAGTATTATTGATGTATATATATATTTGTATCTTATATCATTTATTTTATGCTTGATTTGAAAACATATATGGATTCTTAAATTTTTTTATCTTTACTATGATATTAGAATCAATTTGTATATTTGATTGATATCACTCTAATTCCATTTCAATTATTTATTTTTAATGTTTATTATAAACATAATTAAATGAATCAAATATTTTATGATAGAATAAGGGGTCAGGATTTTATGGTTATTAACATAAATAATGATTAAAATATTCAAATGATCATAACATGTTTTTCATTGATCTTTTGAACCCTGGACAAATCATATCAATTGTAGGATGTTTACTTCTCAATTGGAAATGAGTCCTAGGGTTTTTTCCACACCGCTATATTGAAAGATTAATATATAGATATAAGAGTTATATTAAAATAAATAATTTTATTCTCACCCAACCACCATAATCATCAGAAAATATCATTTTAAAGAATATCTCAAAATGTCACTAAAATAAAAACACTTTGTTCCCAATTCAATGGTGAAATTTAATTTAAAATCCGGCACTTGGAAAAGTGAAAAAATTACCATTTTACCATTTTATTATTTTTGGAAGACAATTATATATTTAACTCTATAATATATGCCATAAAACATAATTTTATCATTTTAAATAACTGTATACAATTATATGACACTAATTATTCTAATAAAAATAGAAAATATTAAATAGAAAATTTATTATTTTTTAATAATGTTTTCATTTAAGTGAAACTAAAACACTACAATCTAATCTAAAAATACCTAACAAAAATAAAATGATATATGATTATCTTATTCTTGTTTTAATCTTCCCTGATTCTATTATGCACTATCTAATACTATATATTGATTCTACAAGAGATATAGAAGGGGAGAGATGTTAAAATACTAAAGTTATTAAAAGTCTCAGACCACTTATCATCCTTAGTGAGAATTGCATCAATTTAATATAAAGAAGTATAAAAATCTCCCCAAAAAACAAATTATCTT
The DNA here is from genome assembly GCA_963277665.1 of Viscum album. Taxonomy (NCBI): domain Eukaryota; kingdom Viridiplantae; phylum Streptophyta; class Magnoliopsida; order Santalales; family Viscaceae; genus Viscum; species Viscum album. The sequence goes on along the minus strand of OY728146.1, from coordinate 1,505,870,734 downwards.
AGAAAAGACTTTTTTAGTATATTAATTATCAAAAAAAGGTCAAATGGTTTTTTAATCATAAAATTGTATCCAACAATCTAGTTACTATTCATTTTTTCCAAAACAATGTGACTAACAAAGTGTCTATTACAGTATAATTTTTCTCAAGATATAAGGCCAATATGAATGGTTAGTTTAATAGTGAATTGGATAATTTATATAAAACCAAATCACAATATTAGATCACATGGTTATCTTAACATTGTTTTTCCCTCCGCCAAAATAGAATATGGATAGTTAGGATGCACAATTTGTAGATTTTCAATTTAACCTTCCTTCATCAATAAAAGTATCTCAAATATCAAATATTTTTGTAAATATTACTCATTCCTAAAATAAACCTTATATATCATATTTGGGTCCTCACACTCAAACATTAAAATATTTTTTAATCCTATTTTTTAGTTATTTTATGAGTAGAAAAAACAAAAAATTTAACCAATATTGGTTTTTTAGAGAATACAATAAAAAAATATTCTTAAAATCGAAAAATAAATAAATACTAAATATATTCATTAAATAATTTTGATACTAATAATTTTTTAAGTGGTTTTATCCTTAGCATGTATTTCGGTTGGTCATAATTACCATGTCCTTTTGATTATTAAGATATATCTCATATCTAAAATCATAATAATTTTATTTTTTAAAGATAATAAGTATTACTCTATTAAACTAATGATATGTACATGTAATCTATATATTTATTGATATAATTGTTTTTTGAATAGTTGGATTTATTATTCTGTCTTGTATTTGAATTCATTTTTATTTTATTTTATATTAGAATATGTACATTTATTCATTCAATATCATTATTACATTCAATAGAAACCATGAATCATCCATGAACATTGTTTTGGTTTTAATTTTGACATAACTAAGGCAATTTTAAGTGTTTTAACATTTATTTTACAACATTTTTCATCATGAATTTTACCATTATGGAAATGATAGTCTTATCAATACGATATATAATCTATGGAAGTCATTGAGAAGGATTATTTTTTCCCTCTTATCCTATGAAAATATTCTTTTTATGGATTCATTATCTGAAGATATACATTTATTTATAAGGACTTCATGAGATTATTAAGGGGAATATAAATAATATAGCATAAGACCACGCGAAAGCACAATTTTTCATCAACCATCACTACAAAAAGGATCTAAAAAAAGTAAATTATGAAAAATTATCCTAAATGTTTTTGGAAAATATAAAATAAAGTTATGATTGCCTAATTTTAGTAATATTACGAAGTGAATAACATATATTGAGTCATTTTTTATTCCTGAATTTTTAATCAATTAGTGAATCTGACTCTTTGGTCTTTAAAATAATATCACAATTAAATTGTTTTAGGAAAATATTACTAAAAATTATATCTCAAATAATATATAATCTAATTTACATGTATAAATGTAAATTTTCAATGAAATTTTCTTGAAATTTTTTTTCTTAATATTCTAAATTACTTTGTTATGTTCTTGTTGTAGAAAAAATCATTAACTCCAAATGAGGAGGAATAAATCTAGATAAAATAGTTTAGATCCATTCCTATAAATGAATATGGATAATAATATTTAGGTTCATCAAAGATATAATTCTATTAAATTTTGGGAAAAATATATATCCTATGAAATTCATACAACTAATAAAAAGGTAAAATAACACCAACATAAGTGTTTCAGTAATGAAAAGTTACACATTGAGAGACCAAAACATGGTTAAAGTGTGTTTCTAATGATTCAAAAATGTGTACTGGTCATGTATATGTACTACAACAAAATATTTTGTTTATAATTATAATAAAGCTATTAAAGGAATAGAAAAAATAACAAATATTTGAATTTAGTAGACCAAACCATGATGTATGATGATGATATAATGGATTTCAACATCTGTGGACATTTTATAAACCCGAATGTTAATAAAAATAATGATAATTAAAAAATTTAAAAAAGGCTATTATTTTTATATTTAAATGTATTAATAAATATTGTGTGCATGTTTATTTATAATGTTATTTTTTTTACTCATAATATAACTTATTTTTTTTATTATAAATGTGTGTTATAAATCACCCAATTAGAATTAATTTCCATAATGATGATATATATCTATTTAATTTATCCATGACACATATGATACATAAACTATATATATACTTTATTAACCTTAAAATGGGAAGTCCTCAATTGAGTACCTTAATTGATAGTGGAAATTTATTAGAAGTACATAGAAGAAAAAATATATACAAACCTATGGGTATATAGATTTTTAAAAAATTTATCTTTTATATCGTGATGATATCTAGTATGTTATGAATATATTTTTGAAAATGGACATCATGTTTTATCAATAGATGAAGGAGGTTTTGAATATATATATATAATTAATGAAGATTCCTGGATTATTTTATAGATTAATTTATGTTTTCTTTTAAATTTATATTAAATTAATATATATAAAATTGATTAAAATATGGTAAAATAATAGCATATAGAGACTATTATATTTTCTTATTACAAGATAGTTTTGTTCATTACTGGTCATTATGATGATAAAAATTATTAATTATACACATAAGCATTTATTGGTTAATAAAGAATGTTTTATCATGTAATCATTTATCATATGTTTTATATTATAAATGAAAATTAATTATTATACCATCACTATCAAAATATGGGATTCAATCCCATTTGTTTTTGTAATGAATTTGTGGTTATATATTTCATTCAATTAATTACCAATTTGGATATTTTCTTGTTGACATTTATTTATTCATCCAATATATTTTCTAATGTATAATTATTGTCAACTCATTACATGGAATTTGTAAAATTTATTTCCCCTGGATATGGTTTTGGAAAGAATTCTCAGATCATTCAATATAACATAAACAACCTTATATCATTGAAGAATACTCATTTCAATCTTTAAAAAAATTATTAATTTTTGATTGGAATAATTTCTGAATACCTCATTTCACATGTCCTCGCATAAAACGGTCTAGTTGAATTATTTATAATGTGATTACAACTTATAGCTTGAACAATAAGTTCAAAACCTAAATTACAAATCTCGCCATAGGATAAATTAGTTTTATATTTATCAAAACCTATTTAAATTATACCATCATCTTTTCATGATTTTTCATTTTTATAATTAGATTTTTTTTCATAAACTAATTATCTCACAGTTAAGAACATTTGGTTATATTGTATTTCTTCTAGTTGTACACCCATAGAAAATACGGGGACCCATAAAATATTTTGGTATTATGTTTGTTTTTTTATCCCTAGAGTAAAAAATATATTCACATAATAATAGGAAATGAATTTACTATATGATTTTTTATCATCATTTTTATAGAAATATGTGTCCATCATTAAAATGAAAAATCAATCTATATCAAAATAAATATCATAGAAAATGAAATCATTATTATATTTTGATCCTTATACAAATATAGTAACATATAATTCATAAGTTCATTAATTTTGTAAATTTATTAAATCAATTAACTAATGAATTATTTGATTCAAAATGTGTTGTAAAATTATATATACTTATCATAAATACACCATTATGAATATATTACCTAAAAAATTAGATAATACCATTAATGTTTATTTTAATTTATTCCTGAAACATGGGATACCACTTAGTTCAAAACATAATAATCCATGATAATGAAAATGGTAAAATCCTATAATAATTGAGAAAATAAATAAACTGAAGGTAAATATAAATTATCATGATTATAATATTCCTCATGGAATTATTGTAAATTTTATTAACAATAAATGATATTAGAACTGAGTGGAAATTATTTTTGATGATATATTTTCATATAAATTTCACTTGATATTTTAAATGAGGATCAAGAACATAATTTACTGAATGAATATTGTAACAGATAAAATTTTATTTAATTAAAATTCATAAATCTGATTTTATTTAATCTATCTTTCTAAACATATAGTTTTTGGGTTTTTTGTGAAGTCCTTGGAATGGATTATACATATGGGTTATAAATTGTTATTTATGAGAAAGTAAAAGTAAAATAATCATGTTTTCATATATAATTAATGGATAATTTCTAAAGGTTTCTTACAAATATTTGTAATTAACTATAATGAAACATATTCCCCAGTAATGTACACAATAACTTTTTGATATCTCATGATATTTTATGAAAATATTAAATTACCCCCAATGGGTGTTGTAAATGTATATAATTTTGGTACCCCAAATGTTAATGTTTGTAAGAATAAACCATAATGGATTAAAAATAAATATATCAAGTTTAAGATCGTGATATATTTTTTAATTATACTGAATAAATAAATATAAAAATAAATGTTGTCAAGACCCCCTCCCCAAAAATTGTACCCCTCCAGGGTCGGCAATGTGAGAAGAGAGATAATGACCCCCGAGTACCGCCTCCAGTAGGCCCTGGGTTGGCGACTAGCACCAAGGGTATAATAAACACACAAATGGAAGGTATTACCCTCTAAGAGAACACATGCAGAAGAGAGAGATAGAATAGATTCCAATCAACTCCAACTCAGAACTGAAATATAAAAGAAATCCAAGTACATATATGAAATGTCATGGAAAAGTACTACAACTGAAAGGGGAAACTAAAAGTACCCAAAAGAAAGTAGAACGACAGCGACCACAAGCCCGAACAGCTCCTCCTCCAACCACAAGCTAGTAGTAACCAGCTTGATCTCCAACCTACACCAAGTGACCTGAAAAACAGTTTATATGTACATAGGGTGAGTATAACAGTATACTCCGTAGGGTCCTCCCAAAGCTACTCGTTCAAAAGTAATGAAAGCATGCTAAAGCATAGTGAACAACAAGTGAATCTAACTCATCACCTAAATAGGTATACTAAGTTCCCAACCTCACCATGGCTACTCTCACCAAGTAACGCATAAAAGAATATAGCATATAATAAATAATATCAAGGGTACCCCGCTACTACTTCCCCACTGGTTTTTCGCTTCGCCCCAATGATATACGTCCAATGCATCTCTCTCCAATGCTTTCCCGCAGACAGCTGGGATAAGCTCCACAATCTGCACCTTGTGCACCACAAATGCTTTCCCACAGACACCTAAGCGAAGCACCACACCATCTTTCCAATCAAAAGTAACCTGGTAAGTTCAGAGAGCCACCAAAGCCCGCCTAACGTGTATCATACATCGGGTATTATACCTCAAGACATTATAGCCCATACGCCGAGTATGGATCCTCAAGCCATCACAACCAATACACGTTACACCTATAGTAGTCCATAGGATACTATATCCAGAATATAAGTGTGTGAAATAACCACAAGCCATTACAGCCCTCTACACACATATATGGGGAAACTAACTGGTGTTTTTGTTGGCACATGTATCTACCAAGAGAAGAGTGTGGGGCCAAAGGGGGTAGTCAGCCATTCGACCTCCCATCAGAATGTTGGGGAAAACACCCTCTATGGATCAGAATCCCCGGGGTGTCAGTTTCCCTTACCGACAGGGTGGAGTAGCGTATAGAAACACAAAAGTAGAGAATATATATATAACTCACATCCACACTATGGGCATTACCTAGTCTTAGATACAACTGCAGCTAACGTCTCTCAGACCCCAGGCTGCTACTTCTAAGACTAGGTATCCTAGAAGCACACAATTATTTGAAGTGCATTATTAGATTACACCATTCTCATTTTATCAGTTCCACTGTATGTTAATTAATTCTTTAAACATTAATTAACCATGAACAATTCCAAATTAAATTGAATTGGCATCACATTCAAAATCAAATGCTCCTTTTAAGATTCACATCACCTTTAAATTCCAGCATCTCCATCCCCATGGATTATCACCATTTAATCAAACTTTCATTTCAGAATTTCTTTCCCATATTTCCAGGCATTCTAGAAAGGCATCATATGCTACTAAACCCAAAGGGGGCTCAATAAGGTGAGTAGATATAGTACCCATAGAGTATTGCCGCCTATAGCAAGAGCATAGACCCATTCTCCCTTGAGATGCAAAAGAGGGAAAGCACGTGGCATAACCCGCGTGTCTTCGCCTCCATCGGAAGGAGGGTAAGCAAAACCAACTTCCTGAGCAGTGGAGAAAAGTAAAATAGATCAACAACCAAACAAAACCACAAACATCCATCCATCACATTCATCCCATACCATCATCCTGGGTGTCCTCCCTGACACCCACATGCATAAGCTGATGTATCTCACCACCCTAGGCATCGTCCCCTACCACAACCACAAGGCTTACATGCCTCCACATATCACAACACCCCTCGGGGTCACATCACAGCACAAGAAGCAGGAAAACAACAATCACATCAATGGGCTCATTTCCCTTTAACAATCAAGAGGGTAACTCAGAACCCTTTAAGAAATTATCACACAATCTGTTCCTTAATCCATATTGAATTAGCAGATTTTTTATTCGCAGGTTCCAATTATGGAATATCTAATTAGTAAGCTATCACAATTAAATAACCATGCTTACTTACCTAATATTATTAACCTCAAATTAGAAAAACTACAACAACAGCAACAACTAGATTCATTTACATGCCTCTTTATCTTTAGCCAATTAATTAAAAATTAATTCCGGCTTTACGTTCATTATCAATTTCCATCAAGAACGAACAACTAATCATAGAAAACATAGATATCACTATATCTAGCAAAACAGGAGGCAAACTATTATAACGATACAAAGTAACAACATGCAATCAACCAATTCTTTTAATCCGGTTCATGTATTTAATTAGTTCAATTTCATTGTGATCCGAAGGGATAAATCATGCTAATTCTACGATTGCACATATAAAATTAGATAAGCCATGAATCCCCTACCTGGAAGAGTTCTTGATGTCCTTTATCCACACAACGGGTCAAAATCCTCCTCTCACGACAACTGCATCCACCAGAGGATACCACGGTACGACAGTACCAACCAACCCCAAGAAAAACCCATTAGAATCATGGAAATTACATGGTATAACATGGAAGGGAGAAAAAAGAGAAGATGATCCCCAAATGAACGATGATAAAACATACCTTATTGGGAAGATTGACCGACACAGCTCGGTTGCATCCAAAATAGAGCAGAACCAATCCTAGGAGTAAAGATTGATTGTGAAACTCCTACGGGAATGATTGAAAGGTTCTAGTATCTCTTAGTTGATAACAAAGGGAAAGAACAAGGGAGAATGATATCTCGTCCCTTTTTGAATATTTAATGGGGCGACGGTTTAAGATCTACTTAATTCTCCATTAAAAATGGATCGCATTAACCCACACGGTTTGACCAAGTAAATACATTCCAAGACTTAGGAATAATTAATATAGGATTTATGGCCTTTGAAACGGCCTTAAGAGCCCTTAAAAAAGGCTTTAAATGTATTTTACATCAAAGGAAACGTCAAAAGGGGAAAAACGGTATGAATTTGGAAACACTGTTCACCCACCATTACTGTACATGAAACTGATCTGTCAGACCGATCTGTGAAACCGATCTGTCAGACCGATCTGTGAAATCGATCTGTCAGACCGATCTGTGAAACCGATCTTTCGGACCGATCTATAAAACCAATCTGTCAAACCGATCTGTGAGACCGATCTGTCAGACAGATCTGTGACACCGATCTGTCAGACCGATCTGTGAAACCGATCAGTCAGACTGATCTGTGAAACCAATCGATCAGACAGATCTGTGAAACCGATCTGTCAGACGGATCTGTGAAACCGATCTGTCAGACCGATCTGTGAGACCGATATGTCAGATCGATCTATGATACCAATTTTTCAGACCGATCTGTGAAACCAATCTGTCAGACCGATCTGTGAAACTGATCTGTCAAACTGATCTGTGAGGCCGATCTGTCAGACCGATCTATGAAACCGATCTGTCAGACCGATCTGTGAAACCAATCTGTCAGACCGATCATTGAAACTGATCTTTCAGACCGATCTATGAGACTGATCTATCAGACCGATCTGTGAGACCGATCTCTCAAACCGATCTATGAGACCGATCTGTGAGACCGATCTGTTACTGTTCATAAAACTGGAAACATTGTTCATAGAACTGGAAATTGGAAATGTGTTGGCGATAAGTCCCCTTGACCACCCGGAACACATCCAACACCAAAATTCACAATGTAATGGACCGGAGAGGTTCAGGCCATTACATCAGATACCTCTCAAAACATTCTTGTCCTCGAGAATTTAAAACCAGCCTGAGGAAAAGATGGGTCTGAACAACCACCTCGTAAGATACCTCTCAGGGGAAAACCACCCTGAGTTGTTCGAAAGCTGGAACAAAACTACAACATCCGAGAGTATGGGAACAAAAAATCCATAACCAAACAATTAAATCATAACATCACATCAAAGGTCCATAAATAAAACATGAAAGGTCTAACCACAAAGGAAACATCATTACATGAAAGGAGTTAAACAAAAAGAACTTTGGGTACTGAGCACATATTTGTGACTCATGCTCCCAGGTACTCCCCTTCATGCCACCGTGTCACCAAAAGACACGAATTAAGGGGATAGAATGCCCATGCAATACCTTCTACTTATGGTCTTGGATCTCCACAGGTCGCTCCCCGAATGTTGCATCATCATCAATATTGATCTCTCCCCAATTGATAATATGAGATTCATCATAAAGATAACGACAGATCTGTGATACATGGAAAACATCATGTATCCAACTCATCTGAGGGGGAAGTGTTACTCAATACGCCACATATCCAACATGAGCTAACACCTCGAAAGGCCCAAAAAACCAGGAAGAAAGCTTACTTCCACAACCAAACCTTCACTGCCCATGACGGGGAGTCACCTTCAGAAACACATGATCCCCAACATTAAACTCTAATGGTTTCCTTATTTGATCAGCGTATGATTTTTGACGATCTTTCGCTATCTTCATCCTCTCACGAATCACCTGAACCATCTCTGTTGTATTCTGCACTAGTTCTAGTCCGAGAATTGCTGACTCTCCGACCCCAGTCCAGCACAACGGAGAACGGCATGGCCAGCCATACAAGGCTTCAAATGGCGCCATACCGATGGTAGAGTGAAAACTATTATTGTAAGAGAACTCTACCAAGGGTAAGTGCTTCATCCATGAACCTCCAAAATCAAGAACACAAGAGCGCAACATGCCTTCAACATTCTGGATGGTTCACTCTGTCTGACCATCCGTTTGAGGATAAAAAGAAGTGCTATGGCACAATTGAGAGCCAAAAGCATGCTAAAGACTTCTCCACACCCTGGAGGTAAAATGAGGATCTCGATCAGAAATGATCATCCTAGGTACTCCATGAATTCTCACTACCTCCTCTAGATACTACCTCGACAAATCATCCACTGAACTTGACTCCTTGATCGCTATAAAGTGGGCCGATTTTGTTAAACGATCCACTACCACCCATATAGCATCATATCCTCCCGGAGCTCGAGGTAAACCTATAACAAAGTCCATTGATATGTCCTCCCACATCCACAGAGGAATCTCTAATTGCTGGAGAAGACCACCAGGAACACGGTGTTCAGCCTTCACCTTCTGGCAGACTAAACATCGCGACACACACTCTGCAACCGCATGCTTCAGCCACGACCACCAAAACTGACTCCTCAAGGATCGGTACATCTTTTTCACACTAGGATGTAATGACAAGGGCGAACTATGGAACTCTCGGAGAACCATCTCACGCATCGCCAAGGGAACAAAAAGCCTTCCATGATACAACACTCGGTGTGGTTCATCCTCCGACCAACCATTAGGGGCCTCACCACAAACAACTCTGTCTCTCCAAACTTCCACCTCTACATCACCCAACTGAGACTCTTCCACCTTCTACATCGAGGATGACTGCACCGTCATCTGGAGAAGACAACCTCTACCCACAAATTCTCCCATATCAAGATGCAAAGTTGATAGCTCTTCCATCACTCTCCAAGAATCACCAGATTCACGGACAACATCATTACGTGACTTTCGGCTTAGTGCATCACCTACAACATTCCCTTTTCCAGGTGTATACGATATTTCAAAGTCATATTCCTGCAAGAACTATATCCACCGACCATGCCTCAAGTTCAAGTCACGTTGGGATAAAACATACCTCAAACTCTTATGATCGGTGAAAACCACAATGTTCTCACCAATGAGGTAATGTATCCACAACTTCAGAGAAAACACCACAGATGACAACTCAAGATCATGGGTGGCATAGTTGCGTTCATGGGGACGCAACATCCGAGACCCATAAGAAACAACTGACCTCTGATGCATCAGAACACAGCCTAGCCCTAGATGTGAAGCATCCTAGAAAACATCAAACTGGACTCCCTCTGCTGGAACACAAAGGACTGGAGAACTTACCAACTTCCCTTTTAGATACTAGAAATCTCTCTAACACTGATCAGTCCATATAAACATTTGACCCTTTCTGGTCAAAGCTATTAGAGGAGTCGCAACTCGGGAGAAATTGGCTACAAACCTCCTATAATAGCCTGCGAGACCAAGGACACTTCGCACCTCTGACAAGGTCTTGGGAGCTTCCCATGACACCAATGCTTCTATCTTCGACGGATCCATAGCTACTCCCTATTGGGACACAACATGCCCCAAGAAACGAACTTCTTGAGCCCAAAACTCGCACTTCAAAAACTTCCCAAACAACTAATGTTGTTGAAGAACTACCAAAATGGCTTGTAGATGCTCTGAATGCTCCTCCTCAGATGGGGAGTATACAAGGATGTCGTCGATTAAAACCACAACAAACTTGTCCAGGAATTCACGAAACACAGCATTCATCAACCCCATGAAAATAGCTAGAGCATTCATCACGCCGAATGGCATTACAACAAACTCATAATGCCCATGACGACAATAGAAAGCAGTCTTCGGGATATCCTCATCCTTTACACGCATCTGGTAATATCTTGACCACAAGTCAATCTTTGAGAACCAAATTGCACCCTTCCATTGATAGAATAAGTCATCAATCCGCGGGAGAGGATAACGGTTCTTTATTGTCACTTTGTTTAATAGACAATAATCGACGCACAACCGCAAACTGCCATCAGCCTTTCTCACAAACAAAACTGGTGCACCCCACGGTGACACACCTGGCCAAACAAAACCACACAGAAACAGACCATCAAGATGTATACGTAGTTCTCATAACTCAGAAGGGGCCATCCTATACGGAGACATAGAGATAAGAGACGCTCCTGGCTGTAGCTCGATCCCAAACTCGATCTCTCGTCGAGGGGGTAACGCTACATCCCCTTTTGGAAAGACATCAGGTTACTCCTCTACAACCATAGGAAGAGCCAACTACTGAACCTCTGAAGAACTAAGCATCATCTCAGCCATCATGGATGATAAGGATTGTACTCGTCTATGACTCATCTGAGGATATCTCTCACCCACAAACACCGAGTTCTCTCCATCTGCATAAAAAAACGACGTTCTTCATGTAGAAATCCACAATATCCTGCACCGAATACAACCAATCCATGTCTAGGATGACATCATATGGTTGTATTCGTAAACATTGGAAATATTCCCAAGAGCGGTGTTGCCCCAACACTAGCTCACAGTCTCTACATACTTCAAACAAGTCGGCTCTTCCTCCAACTGGCGTAGTCAACGCCAAGGGCACTGGAAGCCTCTCTACCTCAAGTCCCAAAGCATGGACAAGGGTAGGTGATATGAAGGATTGCGTTGCTCCTGAATCAAAAAAGGCATACACCAAGGTAGAAAACAAGAAAAGGGTACGTCGAACAACATCTGGCTCCCCTGGGGCTAGCAACGCTAGAGAATTAAGCTGACCACGACCTATCCACGACCTCTCTGACCTAGATAACGACCACAACCACGGCTGCACTCTGTTCTCTAAGGACGGGAGCGTCATGGGGCTATCCTCTGCCTGCTCCATCTACCCTCTGGTGATCTAAAGATGGTGCAACATGTTGCTGCTACCTCGGCTGGAACTGCCTCAACGGAAGAACCTGGAGCGGAGCGTCCGGTGCACGATGACTGCTCTGAAAAGTCGGACACTCACGCTGCTGATGACCATGACCACCACAAGAAAAACAAGAGCCTTATCCCTTGGCATGGGCCTGAGAGTTTCTACCTCTGGAGAAACGAGATGGAAAGGGCTGGGACCTACCCCAAGGTATACGAAAAGTCTTATGCCCTAAAAACCAGGAACCCCGGACCACAGCTCTACTTCGTGAGGAATCATGACGATTCCCCTCTCGTGACGTTCTGGTCATGGACAAAGTCCTCTCAACAACCTCTGCCCTCACCAGCACCTTGAGATATGTCTTCAACATGAATGGGGTGACCTGGCACTGGATCTCTGGATGCAAAGCCTCCTCGAAATGCCTCACCCTGGCCTCCTCATCTGGTAACAGGTCTGAAGCATATCATAGAAGGTTCATGAAACGGATTCCAAACTACTGAACACTGGAGGTCCCCTATCGAAGGGTAAGAGGCTCTTGGCAACTGGACACCTTCGAAGTTGATGAAAGAAACTCAACTCTAAACCTGTCTCGAAACTCCTCCCATGGGATCACTGACTCCTCACAATCCCCAAGGAATAAGAACCACCACTGCCTTGCTGCTCCACACAACATCGTCACAACCAAGGACGCCCAGTGTTCCTTCTGAGCATGAATATAACTGAAGCCTATCTCTACCTCCTCCAACCAGTCTTTTGTGACTGCATTTGAAATGGATCCTTCGTACTTCTGTAGACTCTGGGGCTGAAACTCTCGGAGTGTATTTCTCCATGTCTCATCGTCGTCAACCCCTACCCGGCGACAATCCGCTGGAATAGCCTGCTGGACATCTTCTGCGCAAACCTGACAAGGACGTCGACCTGGAGCCTTATCTTTAAAATAAAAACTGTTAGAGCTCCTAAGCCTGTATTATGAAAGACTCAACATTAATGAATTAATTGTTTTCTTTTATTAATTTAATGTTAACATATCCCAAGGTCTACCCATTAAAACACAGGCGCAAAGAAGAATGATGTATGATCCTTTCCTAGGTCTCTACCCTGCAACCAATATCACTTTATTTAGTAGCCATCATAAACTTAAAGGCCCGTGCAACAGATCATAGGGGGCCCTAAACGCCTATGTCTCTGCCGGTATCCAGTGTTTACCCCACTTTCTAAACATAAATGACATTGTTTCCATACCATCCCATGCATCCTCACCAGTTCCTAACTCCAAAATCCATCATATCCCTCGACCAGAGCTCTTATACCACTCTGTCACAACCCCCTCCCGACAAAGTGTACCCCTCTAGGGACAGAAATGTGAGAAGAGAGATATTGACCCCCGAGTCCCGCCTCCAGTACTCCCCGGGTTGGCGACTAGAACCGAGGGTATAATAAACACAAAAATGGGAGGCATTACCCTCTAAAAGAACACATGTAGAAGAGAGAGATAGAATAGACTCCAATCAACTACAACTCAGAACTGAAATATAAAATAAATCCAAGTAAATATATGAAATGTCATGAAAAAGTACTACAACTGAAAGGGGAAACTAAAAGTCCCCAAAAGAAAGTAAAACGACAGCAACCACAAGCCCGAACAGCTCCTCCTCCAACCACAAGCTAGTTGTAATGAGCTTGATCTCCAACCTGCTCCATGTGACCTGAAAAAAAGTTTATATGTACACAGGGTGAGTATAACAGTATTCTCAGAAGGATCCTCCCCAAGACTCTCTTGCAAAAGTAAAGAAATCATGCTAAATCCTAGTGAACAACAAGTAGAACTAACTCATCACCAAAACAGGTATACTAAGTTCCCAACCTCACCATGGCTAATCTCACCAAGTAACACATAAAATAAAATAGCATATAATAAATAATATCAAGGGTACCCCGCTACTACTTCCCCACTGGTTTTCCTCTTTTCCCCAATGACATACGTCCTGTGCATCTCTCCCCAATGCTTTCCCGCAGACACCCGGGCTATGCTCCACAATCTGCACCTCGTGCACTACAAAGGCTTTCCCGTAGACACCTGGGCGAAGCACCACACCATCCTCCCAACCAAAAGTAACCAGGTAAGATCCGGGAGCCACCAGAGCCCGCATAACATGTATCATACAACGGGTATTATACCTCAAGACATTATAGCTCATACGCCAAGTATGGATCCTCAAGCCATCACAACATATACATGTTACACCTATAGTAGTCCATAGGATACTATATCCAGAATATTTGTTTGTGACATAACCACAAGCCATTACATCCCTCTACACACATATATGGGGAAACTAACTGGTGTTCCTGTTGGCACATGTATCTACCAAGAGAAGAGAGCGGGGCCAAAGGGGGTAGTCAACCATTTGACCTCCCATCAGAATGTTGGGGAAAACACCCCCCAGGGCTTAGAATCCCCGGGGTGTCAGTTTCCCTTACCGACAGGGTGGAGTAGCGTATAGAAACACAAAATTACAGAATATATATAAAACTCACATCCACACTATGGGCATTACCTAGTCTTAGATTCAACTGCAGCTAACGTCTCTCAGACCCCAGGCTGCTACTTCTAAGACTAGGTATCCTATAAGCACACAAACATTTGAAGAGCTTTATTAGATTACTCCATTCTCATTTTATCAGTTCCACTGTATGTTAATTAATTCTTTAAACATTAATTAACCATGAACAATTCCACATTAAACTGAATTGGCTTCACATTCAAAATCAACTGCTCCTTTTAAGATTCACATCACCTTTAAATTCCAGCATCTCCATCCCCGTGGATTATCACCATTTAATCAAGCATTCATTTCAGAATTTCTTTTCCATATTTCCAGGCATTCTAGAAAGGAATCATATGCTACTAAACCCAAAGGGGGCTCAACACGGTGAGTAGATATACTACCAGTTGAGTATTGCTGCCTATAGCAAGAGCATAGACCCATTCTCCCTCGAGAGGCTAAACACGGAAAGCACATGGAATACCCGCGTGTCTTCGCCTCCATCAGAATGAGGGTAAATAAGACCAACTGCCTGAGCAGTGGAGAAAAGTAAAATCGATAAACAACCAAACAAAACCACCAACATCCATCCATCACATTCATCCCATACCATCATTCTGGGTGTCCTCCCCAACACCTACATGCATAAGCTGATGCATCTCGCCACCCTAGGAGTCACCCGCTACCACAAACACAAGGCCTCCATGCCTCTACATATCACAACACCCCTCCAGGGTCACATCATAGCACAAGCAGCAGGAAAACAACAATCACATCAATGGGATCTTGGCCCTTTAACAATCAAGGGGGTAACTCAACACCCTTTAAGAAATTCTCACACAATATGTTTTTAATCCATATTGAATTAGCAGATTTGTAATTCTTAGGTTCCAATTATGGAATATTTAAACAGTAAGCTATCACAATTAAATAACCATTATTACTTCCCTAATTTTATTAACCTCAAATTAGAACAACTACAACAACGGCAATGACCAGATCCATTTACATGCCTCTTTATCTTTAGCTAATTAATTAACAATTAATTCCGGTTTTACGTTCATTATCAATTTCCATCAAGAATGAACAACTAATCAAAGAAAACGTAGATATCACTATATCTATAAAAACATGAGGCAAACCGTTATCACGGTACAAATCAACTACATGCGATCAACCAATTCTTTTAATCCGGTTCAAATATTTAATTAGGTCAATTTCATTGTGGTCCAAAGGGATAAATCATGATAATTCTACGATTGCACATATACAATTAGAGAATCCATGAATCCCCTACCTGGAAGAGTTATTGACGTCCTTTATCCACACAACGGGTCAAAATCCTCCTCTCACGACAACTGCATCCACCAGAGGATGCCACGGTACGACAGTACCATCCAACCCCAAGAAAACCCCTTTAAAATCTTGGAAATTATATGGTATAATATGGAAGGGAGAAACAAGAGAAGATGATCCCCAAAAGAACGATTATAAAACATACCTTATTGCGACGATTGACCTTCATAGCTTGGTTGCATCCAAAATATAGCAGATCCAATCCTAGGAGTTAATATTGTTTGTGCAACTCCTACGGGAATGATTGAAAGGTTCTAGGATCTCTTAGGTGAGAAAAAAGGGAAAGAACATGGGAGAATGATATCTCGTCCCTTTTTGATAATTTAATGGGGCAAAGGTTTAAGATCTGGTTAATTCTCCATTAAAAACGGATTGCATTAACCCATGAAGTTTGACCAAGTAAATACATTCCAAGCCATAAGAATAATTAATATAGGATTTATAGCCTTTGAAACGGCCTTAAGAGACCTTAAAACAACGCTTTAAATGTATTTTACGTCAAAGGAAACGTCAAAAGGGGAAAAACTATAGGAATCTGGAAACACTGTTCACCCACCGTTACTGTACATGAAACTGATCTGTGAGACCGATCTGTGAAACCGATCTGTCAGACCGATCTGTGAAACCGATCTGTCAGACCGATCTGTGAAACCGGTCTGTCAGACCGATCTGTGAAACCGATCTGACAGACCGATCTGTGAAACCAATCTAACAGACCGATCTGTGAAACCGATCTGTCAGACCAATTTGTGAAACCGATCTGTCAGACCGATCTGTGAAACCCATCTATGAGACCGATCTATGAGACCCATCTCTCAGACCGATCTGTGAGACCGATCTCTCAGACCGATCTGTGAGACTGATCTGTCAAACCGATCTATGACACCGATCTGTCAGACCGATCTGTGACACCGATCTGTCAGACCGATCTGTGAAACCAATCTGTCAGACCGATCTGTGAGACCGATCTATCAGACCGATCATTCAGACCGATATGTGAGCCTGATCTGTGAGACCGATCTCTCATACCGATCTGTGAAACCGATCTGTTACTATTCATAAAACTGGAAACAGTATTCACAGAACTGAAAATTGGCAATGTGTTGGGGATAAGTCACCTTGACCTCCCGGAACACCTCCAACACCAAAATTCACAATGTTATGGACTGGAGAGGTCCGAGACATTACAAATGTAGTCCAGAGGCATATGATATAACTATCTGAGTAAATTTCCAATTAAATAAGTTTATAAAAATCATGCCACTTTCCTAATTATTTTCAGAAAGAGGAATGTATTGGGATTTTGTATCATTGGGGTATATGTTGGTGATTTTAATATTATTTGGACTTTTGATGAATAATAAAACGTAGTAAAATATTCAATGAAAAAATTAAATGAAAGACTTCAAAATTTAAAATTCCTTCATTAGATCAAATATAAAATATAGGATATGAAAATTTAATTCATCTCTTAATTTATACTATAATTGTATTAAAAAAATTTAAAAAGATAAATATAATTCATTAAGTACAAAAATTGTTGTACGATCTTATGATCATGATTAATATCATTCCAGACCATGTGACGATAATAGAGAACTTATTATTCCAAACCAATCAGATATAAATATTGTAGCGTCACTAATGTACCTTGAAAATAATAAAATGTCAATAATATTATATTTCAATGAATTTACTATCCATTTTTAATTCAGATCCCACTCATAGTAATCTAAATTGCATTAAATAAATATTTTGATACCTTCAAGGATTCTTTGATTACAGAATTTTTTTCATGATGTTTAAGAACAAGACTAGTTTAATATTATGGTGTTTTATATTTTTCTAATAGATTTTAGGAAATATATCAGAATGAATATTATATACATGTGATGTAACAATGATTTCATATAGTTCTACGAAACTAATATTTTTGAAACTTCGTAATAATACATGATGTTTTTCACATTTCATGAGGAATGGTGGGAATGTATTTTGTTTATTTTAGTCATTCATAATTTAAAAAAATGTTTGGAATGAAATATTAATAATTATATTTCAAATATATCAGTATTTCTTGTATAGTGATATTTAAAGGTTGGTATATCAGAGGTAATTGGATAAAATATATCCCACAAAAAATACACTTGAGCTTCAAAAAAATGGTGAATATTTGATTTATTTATAGAATAATTACAAAATATAATTTTTTATAGATTGATTTACAAAAATATGATTTTTTAACTCAAAATAATATCATGATTTATCCTGGGGGATTTTGGAATTTTATAATATTTTTACCTTAATCAAATTCATCCCATGGGGTCTTCCTTATGTTCTTTTTAATGAGGTGACAAAAAATAGGCTAATTATTAAATTATTTGGGAATCAATTTTTCTCCCATTATGTCATTATTATATGTATTATAATTAAAATTTCGTGAAATTAATGATATCCAGGGTTGATGGTTTCAAAATTATTGTGGCTTTTCCCAATTTTAAGGGGTTCTTCTCTTGTTCATTATTCCCATGGGTAGTAGTTATCATTGTCATTCATCTCCAAATATCTACCTCATGTTAATAATACTAGTCATTGGATTATTTACACGGAATTTTTATTAATCCACTCTATTTATCACATGAATATATTATCCATACTTATGTTGAAAAACTAATTAAATGTGAATTATTTCCTCCAATGCTCACTCTTCTACTTGTATTTATTTTTCATGTCTTTGAATTCGGTTTATTTACTCTCATTCATATAATTTCATTATCATCATTGATCATCACCATAATTCATCCATAATTTTCACTAAGTATCAAATTACAGCATACTATTCACTATCGATGGGTTCTTTTAGATTTATTTTAAATTCTACTTTTTTTAAATTTTTTTAAATATAAAATTATATGTCTGTAAAACATAAAATAAACATGTCCGTAGTATTTCATAAATGTATTATTTAATTTTATTTTTATTCAATACAATGTCTTGATCTGAATAATAATAAATAAATTTAATTAATATGTTATTGAAAATACAGATTTGTAAAAAAATTCTAATAATACATCTCATTTGCTATTTTTAAATATTTATTTTTACATTTGATTTTTTTAACATAATATGTAAATAGTTGTTAAAAATAAAAAATTATTAATAAATATATTTTTATAAAAGTAAAAAATTGTTTTTGAAAAATTAAATCATTCATTATCTTTGAATAAATACAATATGAAGTTATTTTTAATATCTAATAAATTTCAAAGAGTTTTTTTTTAATAATAATTATTTTTTTAAACAATTATAGATTAATATTTATTCCTTTTTTAGAACATCACATATAATAAATATCATTGGCTAATGTGTCTTTTCATTCTTTAGTATGTATCCATTATGAAAAACAAGTGTGTTTTTTTGAAATCCCAAGTCACTATACTATATTCACAACTCTAGATTTGTGACTCAACCTAAATTCGGGGTCAACACTATAATTAAAAATATATTAGATATATATTTAGAACTTATTTTGTTAATATAAATTTAAAAAAAATTCATTAATAGAGATATAATAATGTATGAGTTGTTTATAATGTCATTATTTGGAGAACATGAAATAAAAGTAGTTTTTGAAATAAAATAAGAATAAAAAAATATCAAATAAATATTTTTTTTATATTTAGGGAAAAATAAATATAATAAGTCAATAGTTTTATATAAATAAATTTTTCAATAATATTCCATATAAATTTAGTATAAATTATTAATCTAAATAATTCTTTAAATAATTTATTATTTAAGAAATCATCATTTTAAAACATTATAAAAGAATATATTATGTTGACTAATAGATTTTTTCATTTAATATACATTATTATTTCTAAAATATAAGTCTATTCATTAGAAAATGTTGACCATTAAACATGATTAATGGCTTAGTAATTTTAAATTGACTTTATTAAAGGTATTCGTTATTATTAAAATATTATTAAACCCCACATTATAGAATTTTGTTTAATAAAAGGAAAAATTAAGAATAAATTATTAATTGTTTTTATATTTTTATGTTGAGAACAAAAAATAATAGGAATTTTTTGAAATAAAAAACTAAATAAAAAACAATATAAATATATATATATAGTTTTGTTTTCTTTCATAAATTTTTTTATAAACACATGAAATTTATCAGTCCTTAATTTTTACAAATGCTTTATTTTGATAATTTAATAAAGTAAAAAATATTTAAAATATTTTGTTTATCTAAATAAAAAAATATATAATATACATAGTCTGAGATAATATATTTCTTAAAACATAATTTATAATTAATTCCCCTTAATCATGTATTTTGTCATTTTTTAGGATTTATCTCTTCGGAAAAAAAAAAGTGTATTAATTTAAAATTTTATTTTACATGGAAAAACTGGAGACTAAAGTGTTTCAACTCCACCTGATTAGATCTCATCAAACATTACAATTTCAATATATGTATCATTATAATTTATTGTTTTCATATAAACAAAAAATTATCAAAAATGATTTATTTGTTCGTAAAATATCTCTAAAGGTTACATTGTAGCGTTTTAGGTTGGTTACGCTTCTTGAAAATGTCGATTGACAATGTGGGTTGAAATTTTCTAGCACAGTTCATGGAAAAGTTTGTTTCAAAACTACTAGGATAATGTAAAGCTATATGAGTTCATAGATTCTCTAATTAGATAAATGATAATGTGATGAAATAAATAGGACCATCAAGGAATATAATATTTGGATGGTGTTTAGGATGTTACGTGT
Organism: Viscum album; assembly: GCA_963277665.1. Classification (NCBI taxonomy): domain Eukaryota; kingdom Viridiplantae; phylum Streptophyta; class Magnoliopsida; order Santalales; family Viscaceae; genus Viscum; species Viscum album. The sequence continues at coordinate 1,505,849,956 of OY728146.1, read as the reverse complement.
ATAATATGGAGGCATTTCCTATTGTATATCAAATGTTTTCAATGAAAAATTTGTCAGAATGGGAGAGTTGTTTATTAAAAGTAAAGAGATTCATAAAAATTGAATTTTTTTAATAATGGGAAAAGGAGTTTCATGGTGGTATGTTAAGGTGATGATTCGAGGATGACTCATTGGAATAAAAAAATAATGTGTTTCAGAAAAGTTATTATATTTTTTAATTTTTATACTTTCTTGACAAATATATGATTTCACGAGGAAGACACAGTTTCTTGACCCCATGAAATACAAATGGGTTTTTCATTACTCTATGATTTTTATACAGAATAATATGTGAAATAATTTACTTTTACAAAACCAATAATAGTTTTACTAAGATAGTGGTATATAAGGTAGTTGTGTGAAGGGACATCCATGTCTATAAATTTTCTATTACCCCATGATTTATAGTATCCAACCATTAGATAATATAAGGCTCGAATATAATTTATGATTTACACATTTTCTTTATTTCTTGAAGCAATTGAGAAAAAAAATTCGTTACAAGATGAAATTTTCCTAATGTTTACATGACCATATGTGTTCTTCTACAAACATACATGTTGTGAAAAATTAGGGAGTTCCAAAACAAACTAATTTTTTTCCAAAATAAAGGTATTCCTTGATTAAATAAAAATTAGCATGAACGTTTTGGGTGATTTATAAATTTTTAACAAAGGATAAATTAATTTTATACTTTTATAAAATAAATGGAATTTCCCAAAAATTATGTGGTAAATTTATATTCATCACGTGGATCAAATAATCACATCATGGAACACACATATTATGTAGTAAACAATTTTAATGATAGAAATCAGTTTAAGAATATTCTTGAAGAGTAGTAAGTACACTTCAGCTTAGAGATTAGTGGACTATCAAAGTGTGGTTGGTAGAAAACTATGTGGGAATGTTTTTTATCTCTGAACATTATAGTAGTTGTGCCCTATAGTGGATTTGGTACGTTGAAACATTTATATAGTATTATCAATGTATTATCCAATTTTAGGGTGAACCATGAAATTTTTCATGTCTCGTGAATTTATTCATCTCTACTCATATATTTTTATAAGAAGGATAGATATGTTTTTTTTACTTATGAGGAATCAATATCTAAATAAGGGAGTGTTTTAATATTTCATACAATGAGTCACCCCCTACCCCACACCTCTAATTATATTTAACCTAATAGGTGGAAAATTATCATTGTGGAATTTTAATGTGAGTCTCTCTCTCTCAGTTAAAGCCACATAAGTCATCAAACACAAAAGGATTCTTATCCTTGAGGGAATAAATTTCCAGCTATGGAAAATAGAATGAAGAAGTACTTTTTATAATTACAAATGGATTTATATAAAAATATGTTGTATTATATCTTTATTAGTGTAGATATAGAGGATTTATTATATGGTCAATGAATATAACAGGATATGTATTCTATATGAACTATTGTTTTATGGGGAACCTGTAACACCCTGAGATTGTTTGAAATATTTTTTTCAAATAAATTTAATATTTAAGATAATTTTAGGTACCCACAACACCATGATAAGTTTTTTGTACATAGAACACTATTTTTATTTTTAATTAAGTGCATAATTGATTTTGGAATTTATTACTTGAAACACTAATTTTAGTATGCATTACACGCAACACCATGTTTGAACGAAATTTAACATACTATTAAAATTTCATTAGATAATATGATAGTTATAACATAGAAATTGGAATGGTAGGTATGAATAATATTAAATTAACTAATAAAATATGTTAATAACACAAGTATATAAAATTAATTATTTAATAACCAATTAATAATAATTGAAAATAAGAACCATTTGAAAAGAACTGAAATCTTTTTTTAAAAAAACTATTTTAATCCACACAAATGTTTTTGACATCAATAAAATAAAAAATTCAATTATGGTGAATTTTATTAAAGAAAATATATATTAGATATTCAATCTAATGTTTTACATTTATCATATGTGTTTTTTATGAATGATATAAAATATATCTAATTTTATGCTTAAAATTGTATTCATCTAAAAATTAGTTTTTTCCCATTTTACATATTTAATTTAAAATTTATATAATGGAATTTTATAAAATTTATTTTAAAAAATTAACTTAATTTTTTAAATAGTAAGGTAAAAATTATATTGAGGTGTTTTTTGTTATATTTTTAAAAAGATAAAGTCTTTTGTGAATAGTGAAAACACGGGTTTTTTTAAAAAAAAATCAGTCAGGGAATAAAAAATATATATTTTATTTTAATATGGTGTTAAAATTGTAATTTAATTAATAATATTTATATTAATAAAATTTATTTTGTGTAATAAAATTTATATTGAATATTGATATACTTTTTTTTAAACTTTTCAAACTTTTCTCTTTGCATAACCACTTTTTCCCAACATATGTTGGATTAATTTTAAATTAAAATTTGAATGTTTTGAAAATTGAACTTGAAATAATAGATTACATATTTGGAATCACAATTATATATAAAATCTAATAATTTCCACTTAATTTTGTAATGTAAATAATTGAAAAGATTGATTAAATTAATTTTCGCAATTATGATTAAAATGGATTTTCCAAGGTTTAACCGGACACATAATGTGTAAAATGACCCAAATTTTTTTTAAAACCCATTTTATGTCCATTTTAAAAAATATCACCTATTATGTTTTATAATTTCTTGTTGTTTTATCTTTTTTCATGTTCAAAATTTGGGTACATCATTTTGTATTCAAAAATTACTAGTGTGGTACTCACCTCACTTATTAAAGTCCACCACCTATACTCTAATATTCACTACCCTAAAACCACAATTTTAACCAATTTCATCCAAAATACATTACTTAGTTCTCTACCTTAATACTATAAGATTATTTTTTTTAAATAATGATTACACATGAGGTCGTTTGGGGAAAACTGAATGAAATTGTATGAAAATATGTAGTCTCCCTAACCAAGCATTTTATATTTTTTATTCCTCCACATACTACAATTATTGTTAAAATATTAGTATATAATAACCTCAATATATTCAATATAATTATATGTTTATATATTATGTTCATGATATACAACAATATCCACTTCAATATGGATATTATTGAACCATTTTCAATGTATGAGGACAAAAAAATATGAAATCAACAAACACATGTAAAATAAAGTAGTTATTTACCAAAAGTTTATTTTAACAATGAACAGTTAACAAAATGGTAATACAATTTCATCGTTAAATAATATATGCTATGATTTATTTGTTTATGTTTTTATAAAAAATTTATAATATTAATATATTTTTATATAGGAGTATTTTATATGTATGAAGGAATTCAAAACATAAGGTAATGGATCATCAACTCAATTTTTACATTAGTGAGACACATGCCATTTTAACCACCTATTTTGTTTATGTGGTGTATATAATATAACACCATAAGATTTTAAAATCGTCAAATTTTATTTGATATCATATAGGACATGAAACACAAATTTCATCTTGTTTTATATGCGTCTTTTATATTTTTATGATCGATATTGTATTCAACATGGAACACGGAACATAAATTAAACATTATATATATTATCGTAATAACCTAACCGTTAAATTAGAGGGTATGAATAGTATTAAATACCATATGAAATATATATGTTTATTTATTTATTATACAATATAATTTTTTATAATTTTTTATTAAATAGTAAATTAATTTTTTGTAATGTTATTTTTTTCTTCCAAAATATGCTTTCTTTAAAAATGATTTCTATTACTTTTCTGGAAAAAATATATTTTATAATAAAATTTCTAACTTTTAGAAAATTTATTTGATAAAATTAACACCATTTTTGAATCTAAATATCAAAATTTACTTTGGGTGAAATTTTTTGAGTTTTTGGAAACTATTGATTTTTCTATGAATAGTAAAAAATATTGTTTTTATAATACGTCTTTTATTATCAATAAATTAAGTAATTTATAAGTCAAAAATTTTTTTTAATATTTTTAAGTAAAATTATTTATATTTAATCAACTCAATTACATTTAATCAATGTATTTCTGTATCATAAGAATGTTTTTTTTATAAACATGTTTTTATAAAAAATGTATTAAAATGCACAATGTTTCAATAGTTTGATTAATTAAATTAATCTCAAATTAGAAGTGTTATAAATTAAATTTATATACTATATATCATTTAATATTAATTTATTTTCATACAATTATTATTCTTAGTCCTAAAGTTAATATATAATCATACTTCAAAACTCTTCTAAACACATGTAGTCTTACCGCATATGTGGAATTAATGTTTAGTTAATGTTTTCAACTTATAAGAATGAAATTTGGAAATTTTTATTCCACATTTTTAATCATCATAATTTAAAAATTCTAATAATATTAACTTAATTTTTTACCAAAATAAAGAGTGAATGAGGTCAAAAATTAATTAATACGATTATGGTAGAAATCGATTTACTATGGTATTAAACTAGAATGATAAGAGTGTAAATGATCTAAAATGTATTCATAATTTTATTTAACGAGTTTGTTTAGACCATTTCCATAAAATTATCTGAAATAAGTAAATTAATTCCCACTTTCCTTTGAATATGTCCCATATATAAAGTTTTATAATGAAAAAGACAAAAGGGATACTTTTCTTCTATTTATTTTCAATAATTCCTTGGTATAGAACAAAAACAACATGAGTTTGGTTACAGATATTATTTTGAAATATAATATTTTTTCATAATATTCTATATTTAATTTTATAAAATGAAACAATTAATTATAATTCTTAATATATGCTAACAATGTAATTATTTAGTGAGTAATTAAAAGAAATAAACAATAATAAAAACAATAAAAGTATGTAAAATGAGTTAATTATTATGTGGAATTAATTTTATAGATGAATATATCATGTTACATATTTTTCAAAATAATATATTCAAATTATAAAATTGTACTGATAATTTTAAATTCAAAATAAATGAATAAATTAAAAATTTTAATTAATATTATTTTATTATAAATTATATTTTATTAAATGATTTTAAATTACAAGAAATACTATGTTCTATGATGTTATTTGTATATGACAAAAAATATCAACTATGATAAATTAGTGGAGCAGGTTATCTTTTATAAGGAATATAATGAACCATAAATAAATAAACTATTTTAGTGTAGTTATTGTTAAAATGGTATTTTTACAAGTTCATGTGTTAGTGTGAAAACAAATTATGAAAACAAATAGTATTTTTATTTGATAAATTATATTTTTTGCCTGGAATCAATGGAAATAAATTTTATAATAGTTATCACTTTAGTTTATTTTTTGAGTTTAAATTACCTAGGATAGATAACTAGGCATCGTTGTAAAAAACAAAAAATGCTAACAATAAGTAAAATTGGAGGTTAATGAAAAAAAATGTCAAATTTTTCTTTAGTTGTGTAACCCTAAGGATCAAAATGATGTGTAATTTAGGTAAAAAAATCCTTTTCATTTCTATTGAAAAAATTTTAAAAATCAAATTTGGGTGATAACTCGTCACATCGGAAAAGGTGGTGGGACTCAACCCCACAACCAAAGGGTGATAATGTAGTAGCACCTACTACTAGCCTACACAATTTATTAGTTATTATGAAATTTTTATAGGTATATATTTTTTTATTTTATAAAATTATTCTATTTTATTTTTGGAATTATAGTTGATATATTTTGGAAGTATATATGATCAAATCCTTCTAATCCTTGGGTTTCATACATTGTCAAAAAATGTTTAATGAATTTTAAGGATAATTATTTATGGAATGATTTGGTTTTAACTTTAGGTATTACTTTTTAATTTTTTTAAAAAAATATATCATATAAAGGATTTTTCATTTCGGGAATTATATTACCATGTGAAACCCAATTTAGTTTTTAAAAAATTATAATTATAGGAGGAATAGAGAATGATATACCTTTTAGGGTAATATTGTGATTAAAATTTTATTTTATTGCTTTGTGAATGAAAAAATCATCTTGATTACTCATATTTCGTAGAAAAATATTATATTTTGTTACCAATTGGCTAAATGATGAAATTTTACAAGATAAGTAAGTATATTTCACTATGTTTGTAGTCTAAATTGGGAAATAATTCCACAACATTATGAAATGGATATTTAAACATAATTATTATACTAGTATCTTCAACTATGATAAACCAATGGTCTTATAGATATTAAAAATTTAATTTTTTTTAATCCCTTAACTTTTTATTGATCATTAACTTTCTTATGATCAATTACATTAATCACTCCCTATAATTATTTATGATTTTTCTCTAATATAACTGATTTTCTCCTATTTTAAATTATATTTTTGTATTATTCTATATGATCTTTTTATGTCAATTTATATCTTCTGAATATGGTGTTTAATTTTCTATTTTTTTTAAAATGATTACCAAAAAAAGTATTTTTCAAATGTCCATACATTGATTAGTGAGATCAAGTTCAAATTGCGAGGAAACAATTTATTAATTAGGGGAGGATGTCACAACCTAAGGAATTTATGTTATGAAAATTATATTTGATATTGCAATGGAAATTCAACACTCGGATTAGATTTCATTACATGTAACCCCAAGATTTTTATGTTCGATGTCATATTCAATATGCAACACCAAACTTAAACGACCAAGGATATATATTACCGTTATAACCTAGTCGTTAAATTGGAGGGTATGAGTAGTATTAATAACCTTATGATATATATTTATATATTAATCATTATAAATTATTGAAATTTGATTACTAAATTATCAATTAGTTATAGTAAATTGATTTTATTCTGAAAACATTTGTTTTCATGAAAAGTTATTTTTATTTATTTTTCTGAAAAAAATATAATATTTGACTAAAATTTAATAAAACATGTTAAATAAAATTAACCACATTTTCTGAATCAGAAGCTAAAAATTTCTTTAAGGTGAAATTTTAGGATTTTCAGAAAATATATACTTTTTGATGAATACTGAAAAAAACAGATTTTTTACAAATTACTTTTCTTTTCAATTATTTAAGAAATTTAAAAGTAAAAATATGTTTTGAATATTTTTTCAAGTTACCAATATTATATTTCATTCACATAATTAATTTTAATCAACATTATATTGGTTTTTAGTATAAATTTATTTTTTATTTAAAAATAGGGTTTTCTAGAAACTATTTTCAAATAAATAATTTTTATCTAATTAAATAAAATTAAATAACCCATAATTGGGATAGTTTTATATTTTATTTATAGACTACATGTTATTAAATAGTAATTATATCTCATATAATTATTATAATTAATCATAATGTCAATTTAGAATCATCTTTTTTTTAAAAAAATATTATTCTTAAATCATGATATCTCACCTTGCTTATGTGATTAATGTTAAATTTATTTTTTCAACTACAATGAATTCACTTTTAAAAAATGTATTAAAAATTTTAAATAAGAATAATTTTTAATTTCAACTTATTTTTTGAAAAAAAAATTAATATTGAATTCAGTAAAACATAATTCTCATGGTTAAGGTAAAATTTGAGATACCTAGGGTTAAACTAGAATTATAAGTGTATAAATGACCCAAAATATTATATTAATTTTATTGAATGATTTTATTTAAACATTAAACAAAAAGGAATCTAAAATATGAATATTTATTGCAACAATTATTTGAATATGACATAAATAATATGTTATGTTATGAAAAAGACAAAAAAAATTCCTTTATTACTTTAAATTTCAATACAGATTTGGGACTGGGATAAAACCAAAATAGTATTGGTTATAGATATTATTTTTTAATATAAATAAAAAATTTTATCATAATTATTTATATTTAATTTTTATATATTAAATAATTACTTATAATACTTAATAAATTCTGACTAGTAATTATTTAGTTAACTATTAAATGAAATAAATCATAATAATAATATAAAAAGTCAAGTAAAATTAATTAATTATTATGTTAAATTAATTTTTTAGATGAATATATCAGTTTAAATTTTTTGAATATAATAAATTTAAATTCCATCATTTTTTCATATATTTCAATTCAAATTAAATGAATAATGTAAAATTAGACATTAATGAAATTTTATAAAAAAAATATATTTTTTAACTGATTTCAAATTAAAAAAATCATATATTCTAACATGTGATTTCTTTATTAAAATAAATATCAACTATGATCCATTAATTGACCATATAATCATTTATAATTCCTATAATTACCCCTAAATAATAAAAATTATATTAGCACAGTAAAAGTTTAAACGGTGTTTTTCACGATCGTGCACTTGTGTAAAATAAAATGATCAACACACATTTTATTTTCAATTTATAAATAATATTTCATGTTTTAAAACAAAGTATATATTTTTATAATAATTATATCTTTAACATTGTCTTCACAGATAAATTATCTATATTTGAAAACTAGTTACTGTAGTAAAAAACAAAAAATGGTAAAAATAAAGAAACATAGAAGTTAAGGAATAAAATGTTTTAGAATGTGTTTAATTGTTTTATGGAGGATTATATGGACCATATAATCACTACACACCATTAATTATCAATTTATATCAACATTGTGTAATATTGACCTCCCAATAGTGAATAATTTTGTGTATTTACAAGAATATCACTCCTAAAATATAAAAGGTCACTAACTCCATGCAAATCTTCCTCCATATCAATCCATTTTATCAAAAAAACATTCAAAAATCACTTCCAAAATCATATACCCTTATCCTATAGTCGTTTTTTGTCATAAATCCATCCTTTCAATGTTTTAGTGCGAACGTAAAGAAGATAACAGAAGAAAGGGTACTGTTCTTCAATGGGTGACTTTATTTTACCACTTTATCCACCTCGTTAAATTATTATTTTACCCTGATGATATAATAAAATCATTATATTATATATAATTATATATTTTTTCTTTAATTTTATAACATAAAACCATAAACCCTTCCATAAAATGGGTTATAAAATCATAATTCGTGTGTACGATGATCTATCGCTATGCGAAACGATGTCATTTGTTTTTCCATCACCACATCTCATGGTTGGGTGTAATGATGTTTATAACGTTTTTAAATGATATTTATAATATAAAAATATCTCTAGAGTAAATATATCATATATACCCTTTTGCATTCCATGCCATAGGGGACATGATAATGTTGCTCATGTGTAAGGCGGACAACAGCCTCGCGAAGCGATGTGAATCATTTTTCACTAACACAATACATGGAAGGTAATGGGTGTAAATATAATAAATATATGTGATATAATTGAAATATTTTTTATATTAATGAAATATTTAACATTATTTAAATATAAAATATCATTATAATTTTTTATCTTTTCACTCAGTGAAAAAATGATAACATCGTTCGTGAGCGTGTAGACTATCACCTCCTCAAAGCAACACAATTCATTTTTATTCATCACAAAACCAAAATAATTATATATATAATTATAAATAACTAAATAATATGTAAATTATGATATTATTATTATTATTAAATGATAAATGTTACTTACCTTCATTCTATAATGATCATTGAAAAATTAAAATGTTACATAGTTGTTTGGCATGACCTACTGTCTCCATGATCATAATTCTAGTTAATCTATCATAAAAATATTTCATGATTGGTTTAAAAATTATAATGATATATAAATGTTACATTTATTTCATTATTTTTATTTTTTATTTTTATAAAATGACCTCTTGACCATATCCAACCAACCTATGTCATTTTTGATACACATGTCGAACATAGTGAAAACATCATACATAATCTTAATAGATTAAGTAGTGGAATATAATATTTTAGTAAGTGAAATAAAATTAATAATAAACATGACCAAATTATAAATGAAATAAATAATTAATGAATGTTTTTTATTTAGTATTATAAAGAACAATCGTTATGAATCAAACTCAAGGTAGGGATTTTCTCATCTCACATTTACTTCTCTAAGATATATACCATATTCACCACTTATGTTATAGTGTATATACTTAAATTTAATGTATTTTATGATTCTTGAAAATAAATTTATGTATACTTAAATATTCATTTTTGTATCACTCTTTCATGGATTTTTTGGATTCATAGTTACCAAATCAGTAGTGGATTTTTTTCACAATTTCCCTTCTTTGAAACTTATGTCTTGTATTGCACCTATATTATTTTAAGAGGTATATATACATACCCATTTGATATTCAATATTATGAATATATTTATTCTCATTATATTTTTAATTTTACTTAATTTAATCCATTCATGGGGATTATGATTCAATGATACCAATGATGTAAGAGTATTGTGTTACAATCTCATCCTTTAGTAGGATTGTTTATGATTATGCTTACAATGATGGGATATTATGACACATATCTAAATAAACCTAGGAATTTTATCACCCCTTAGTTATTCATGAAATTAACATTTAATAATATATTTTTCCACTATTTTTTACTTATAATTTTTAAGAAAAAATATTTATGAAATTATGAATTTTGATTATCGTTGTATTTGGAAATCTATTATCATTAAATATCCTATTTATAAAAATGTTTTCAGAATTATTCATAAAATTTTCAAAATGATTTACTAAATATAATATTACCCATTTATTCTTTTTATAAATATTTTTCAAAGGAATTTTCTTTTTATTTTATAAAAAAGTAACATTTATAACTTTTTTCACTGAAATGAGAATGTTATTTTCTGAATATTATGAAAATATACACCATTGAGGACATCATTTAATTGTACTTTGATTTGAATTTTTATGATTTTATTTTTTAATAATTTTATAAAAGTTATTTTGAATGAAATGGATTTTCAAAATGTTTTTTGTTTTAATAATTTATTTTAAAAATGAAAAATGTATCTTCCTCAAAATGTATATAATGATGATTTAATGGTGTTTCCATTCATCAAAATCAACTAACAACATAGTTATGTATCTTCCACTATGGATATTTTTTTTAATGCAATAACTATTCTCTATCAGATGGATAATGATTGTTTCAAAAATATTGTTATGGAACCAATTTTTTCCATTAGTTAATTATGTATTAATGTGATTGTTAGGGAACCCATTTCTTCTCCATGGGTTATTAATGTCCTAAAAATAATAACTTTCATTTAAATGAATTATAAAGATATTTATTCTATATTATTTTTATTCATTATTCAGTTCATGGTCATTATAAATGATGAGTGTGCATAGATAGTGTTGGGGAAGATCGATATTGCTTATACAATGGGTACACCCAAATAGTTCTCTAATGAATTGGGTAATGATTATATTATCTAGAAAATTATATTGGAGGTTATATGGATAATTATTGTAATTTTAAGTGTTTTTAATGGGGTTTTAAGGGTTTCGTAAGGATTATGTTATTGTTATATGATACTAATGTTCCCAAATATTGATATATTTTGTCTATGGATTTATGATGATTCATTTCATTAAAATTCATATCAAATGGCTGATTATTATTTATTTTTCTGAAACATTACAAGGTTAAATACTTATGCCATGTTTTCATGTTTTATTATATAGTTCTTGATGGGTATGAATATTCTTATATTATACTCAATCACTTTGAATATATCACAATACCCATTTTCTCTTCATATTCTCACTGATGTATTTCTTTTATTAAGGCATACATATTCACTTAATGAAAATTTTATCTAACAATTTTTATGTTTCCTTTTCCTCAATTTATAAATAATTAGTTTGAATGGGTTATTCTAGAACAGATTTAATATGTATGGTGATGGTTTCATAAAGTGAAAAATTAAACTAGGGTTTAGTGAGATAAATGCTCATTTAAACTCTTGTGAATTGTTTATATATGAGTTTATCCTAATTATTTAAAACTATAAACCTAAAAGGGACATGATAATTTAAGTGATCCAATTTCTACTTTTTCTATTATAAGGTTTTAATGGAAAAAATCAGGTCCCAATTATTGGCATAAATGTTGTAACACCCCGAGATTTTATGAGATATATTATTTTTAATTTCTTTAATGTATTTTATTTTACACTACACCACGATTAGATTGTACTATACACAACACTGTATTAGCTTACAGTATGCGCAACACTATTCTTGGCTCGTGTTACACACAGTTTCAAGTTCATTTTATGGAAATTATTCTATGCAAAATTAAGTATAGAATTAGTTTAATGTATAAATGAAATAAGTTTTGATTGTGTTATACGCAAAACCAAAATGAACTTTCACTACATGCATCCCGGACCGGGCTTGCATTATACGCAATCAATACCTTCCTCGATAGCATGTGTAGTACGCAATACCGAGTTTCACTAAACAATATATTATTATAATATTATTATGAACTAGCTGTTATGAATACTAATACCCACTTTTTGAAATTTTATAAAATTTATCGTTCAAAATGGACTTCATTTTGTCATTCGGAATATCATAATTCGCCTAGGGGGATTTTTTGGTATTTTTCTGAAAACTTTCAATTTTTGATTAATAGTGAAAACACTAGGTTACTATTTAAAGACTGACTTTTTATTTAAATAATTATTTATTTTATTTAAATTTATTTTAGGTCAAAATTGAAACATAATACCTATATAAGTTCAATTTAATTCATTGAAGTCATTTTATAATAATTTTAGATATATAAATATTTTATTGAACTTTTCACCGTCTTTTACCCACCTCCTGGAAGAATTTGAAAATTTACATAAAACATAATTTTACCGCTTCTGTGAGTGATATTTTGAAAATCCGAGAGACACTGTTAATATCATGGAGTAAAATGTGGTTCAATAAGATAAAAATAATTTTTGGTGAATAGTAACTTTTTACTTTTATTTACCACGGTTAAAAGTAAATTGGGTAATTAAGGGTAAAAATGATATATTATTACCCTAACACATGTATTAATTCTATTAGATAAATTTAATTCGACCAAAAACAACCTTAGAAATAAAATATTATCATTTAGTTCCACATAGATTGGATTAGAAGATTTATTATTATTTTATTTAAAGAAGAGTTAAAATAGTTAAAATCAAAGTTTAATAACTAAATCATTTTTAATATAGGGATATACATAAGATAAATTCGACTATAAATATTCATTAGAAAGATAATAATATTTTAAACATAATTGTATTTTACTTATAATATTAAGACATTAAATAATTTAATTTATTTTTGACACAATGATGATGAAGTAATTACCTTAATAATGAAATATTAACATAATTAATGTTTTAAATACCCAAATAAATGTAATTTGAGAGTTTTTATAAATTAATCTAATTTTTTGTGTTAAAATGACATGTTATTATTGGTTCAATTAACATTTTTCGAACTACTCGTGTTTTTTATGATTTTCACAAAAAATAAATTACCAAATAGTGTCAAATTGACATAAAATAGTTTTTAAAACAAATATTGTATTATTAATTGTTATTCTATTCCTAAAAATCTGAGGATCAGAAAAATGACTTAGATAAGGATATATATATATATTAATAATTAACCACATGGGGTTATTTTGTCTTGTTTTATTATTTTATTAACCATATAGTGTAAGCAAACAAGAAGACACGGTAAAAGTTAAATTATTTAACTTCGAGTTAAATCTCAATGATAAGGTTAAAATTGTAATATAAACTTTTATAAAACCAATTGGGTGACAGTATTTAGACCCATACCCACTTTAGCTTCTAAATAAATCAATTTGGATCTATTATAAACCGAATATGACTTTATTATAAGATAATTTTTATGTTTTTCCTAAGGTGCCCCTCTCCTCCCTTATAAAAGGGAACCACCATTCTCTTCTCTTTACACAATTTTGAGCCTTAAATCCTGGAAAACCCATGCCCATTTCACATCTCAACTTCCCTATAAACATTATAGAGGTTCTGGTCTCCTCAAAAGACCAACTCTAGTGCCTTAAGAGGAAGCGTAAAAGTGGTGTGTCGAAGAGGAGGTAATCTCTTCTACCGATTCATTCAAGTTTCATTCTTCGTCAACTTATTCTTCATTATATTTTTCATCCTAAATTAATAACATCAGTATCACTCATATAATGATATGTTTTTATAAATATTTAACAACCCTATTTCACCTTCTATCCATCCTACGAAAAAAAAAAATCAATGGGCCTGCATACGTACAAAATACCATCTCCACGCTGTGGTGTAATCTATTTTTCCTCCACAACCATACTTGGATGGGTATAATGGTGTAAATAATAACTATATATAGTTATTATAACATCATACTGATTCTGAGATATTATATCATCCACTCCAATTCAATTCAATAATTATGGGAATGATATCATCACTCGTGCGTATGTACGGATTACTGTCTCCGTGACGCGATGAGATTCATTCTCCAGGTTAACCACTCAAGATTTATTATAAAGTATATATAATTAATAATAATGAAATAAATTACATGATAAATCTACTGTATTTATGTATATATATATATATGTACTCTACTTACTTCAATTCAAGTCAATAAGGAAAAGAAAACAGTGTTCATGCCTACGTACGGCCTGCTGTCTCCATGAACGGTGTATTTAATTTCATTTATCTATCTATTATATATATATATATACTGAATATATATAATATATAAATCATGATTTATATTCTGGAAGTAATTAAATAATGATATAGGTAATAATAATATAAATAACAACAAGTCCAAACACGTACGATAAATAAAATGATTTTACACATAACACTGCTTTAACATGGAATTTACAAAAGAACGGGTAATATAAACTCGTAAGTGAACCATATATGATATCATAACAATGAATATGATTATTTAGTAAGTCAATTACATTATTTAAATCATAATATGGTAGGTTCGTATTCGTATGAAGCATATCAGACCTAAGGTAAGTGATAATTATTCCAATCTCGTTCTTTTATGAGATTTTTTATTTGTAAGTATTTACATGGGTTATTGTTATCATCCATGTACAATTTTTTAAAATTGTTTTTATGTATGTATAATGTCCTTTTTAACCATTTTTTTCTTTTACCAAATGTTATGAAAGTAATATTTCTTTTGTTTACCATACAAGAAACTTCTTGACTTTTCTGACAAAGGTACGAGGAGAATGTCTTTTTTAAATTATACGACATGAACGGATTTTTACGGTTTCATAAAACCTTATTTTCATGAATATTACTATAAAATATATCATGACTATTTTAAACAAAATCTTCTACTTTTAAAATTTCATGGCATTTTGTGAAAAGGAAATGATTTTGAATAAGAAAGGATATTTTCCTCAAAAATTTATTTCAAGTGATTTATCAAAACAATTCTCCATCTAATTTGACATTATTTAGTATGATTATGTTTCACGGATAATTTCTCTATGATTTAAATGGTTTCAATTCTCTTGTGATGAAATGATACCCATTTGTTTTATATGGATTATGTTATGATGGGATGATTTTTATGAAACCCATTTTATTCTTTGGGGTAAGATTAATGATTTATGCTTATGTTGTGGGACATGTAAGAATGAGTTCATTATGAGATGGGTGGGACCTATATCTCCCTCCAATGCATTGGGTAAGGATTTATATCTCATTTGATAGACAAGGCGGGAACATTAAGTTAATCTAGTTCAGTGTTATAGGACTGGAATGAGTAGTGAAATCGATTCAGAAAGGGACTTTGTCCACTAA
Source organism: Viscum album (assembly GCA_963277665.1). Classification (NCBI taxonomy): domain Eukaryota; kingdom Viridiplantae; phylum Streptophyta; class Magnoliopsida; order Santalales; family Viscaceae; genus Viscum; species Viscum album. Next base: position 1,505,834,090 of record OY728146.1, on the reverse strand, counting down.
GTTGGTCTTGGTAGCAATGCCTTGGCTAGTATGGAAAAAATATCATGTGATTAATGGTTTTATAAAATTACATGTTTTATTCCCATGGTATTTTACAATGATTAATGTTTCGTTATGATCTATTCCTTACGTTCTACCATGTTTTATGTCATTTCTCAAGATTTTGATGTTTCAACATTAGGTTCATGTTTTTTTAAGTTTAAATTTATATGATTTGTTTTGTTTTCTCTATTCTTAACCATAGTGAGCTTTTGAGCTCCCCCTTTATATTTTTTCTTATCCCCATGATTTATAGAATGGAATTTAGGTAATAAAACAACAGGGGATGATATTTATGGGATATGTTGAAGGTCTTTCACCACGATTAGAAGATAATATTCTAAGTTTACAAAGAAACTAAACTATCACTGTCCTTGTGTGTATGTTTTTGTAATTTATTATGTATTCCACAAAAAGTAATGTAATGTCCATGTACATCATTATTGGGTCTCTATAGTTGGTATCAGAGGGAATTTTTAGTTAACCATTGGAAACTAGTATCTGAAAACATTAGTGAGACCCCTAGAGATATTTCTAAGGTATGTCTAGGGATACCCCTAAGGTTAAGTACAAGTATAGGTTATAGTCCTAGAATTGCGGAAACAATATCAGAATTAATCCTAATTTGTTAGATATTCAAGGTACTCCCCCTTTATTATGTTGTTTTCCCTAGTATGATTTTTCCTCTCACGCTATTCTTTTTGGGTATTAGATGATGGATGGAACTCAAATGAACCATGTTGATTAATGTAATGGACAATGCAATGATTTTCATCCTAAACAAACAAATGTGATGGGAGATGGAGTGAAAAATCTTATTTCTATACTTAGACAAGCTATGAATCATTCTGGACTTTTAAATTAGCAGATAAGGGAACAATATTCTATTGATTCCTTCATGAGGTGACGTCCACCTTCTTTCAGTGGGTTTTCTGATCCACGTGTTGCAGAACAATGGATCACAACCATTGAAAAGATATTTCTCATACTTCGTTGTTTGGAACATGAAAAATTTATTCTGGATATTTACTATTTAGAATGTGAATCAGATCAATGGTGGACTCTAATTAAGAATACAAGGCCCCGAGATAAAATTGAATCCATGGAATGGGATGAGTTCAAGAACATACTTTTTCAATAAGTACTTCCCTCATATTCATTGAACAAAGATAGAAAAGGATTTCCTTGAGCTTCTGAAAAAGTAAGACGAATCTGTTGGTATATACGAATCAAATTTTACAGGTCTTGCGTGGTATGCTTATGGCTTTATCATCCAACATGAATGTAAAGTTGATCGATTCTTCAATGCCTTAAAACCATGTCTTCGAAGGGCATTAGCTATAAGAGAATTCAGTAGCTATAAAGAAATTGTGCATTGTGCTATCAAGGTATACATTGATGTTGGTGTTACATATCCATCTCATTCTTTTGACAAGAAACGAAAGATGGAGTTCAAGGATAAATCTCAGAATAATGGTGAAAAGAAGATGAATGTTTCTTTATTCTCAAAGTGTGGAATGAAGCATGGTGGAGATTGTCATAAAGGGACTAGAAAATGTTTTATTTCTTTAAAAGAAGGTCATCGAGCAGCTGAGTGTCGAAGTAATAGAAAATGAGTTTCTAATAATGTGAATAATGGAAATACTTTAGAGAACGCACCACCCACACTTCAATGCTTCAACTGCAAGAAAATGGGGCATTATGCTAATCAATTCCCTAATCCAAGGGTTAATGATCATAAACATGAGCAACCTCTTAAGATAAAGGATAAAGGGATGTCACATGTGATCACTATTTGCGATGTTCAGTATGACAATGATGTTGTGTAACGATTAAGTGTTTATTTAATGGGATTTAAAAATAGAATCATGGAAACTCATTTATGGTATTGTGGAATTTTGTAATATCTATGTATTGGTTTTCAATAATTATATGGTACCGGTAACCATAAAAAGTGATTTAAATATTTTTGAAAATAATATTATATGCGCATAATGAAGGGATAAAGAGAAAATGAAATGAGCTCGCAACTGATATAAGGACAAAGTTATATAATGGTTTGAGTATATAGAAATTTTGAGATTTTGGTATGTTGAAAGAGTTAACTTTTAACAGCATTCATGTTTTCACTAAGGTTCAATAGGTATTAATTATTCAAGAAAATACATGATTAAGGTATTCACATGTTTTTAATTTGACCAACATGATATATTTTATGATATATGAGGGATAAATGATGGTATTCACATTCTCGGTAGATGACATTTCTAGTAATTGTTTTATTTATACTATGAGATTAGACAGAAGTATTTTGGATAAGCCTAAAGATTTTAATGGATTTTGTTGTACATAAGTTAGTATTGTTTAATGAAATAAATTTTTTCAATATTATTGATGGGATGTAATAATAATGTAGTTTTAGAAAAAGGACAACCTGTAGGATGGGCGACATCCCGTCGCATCAGAAAAGGCTGTGGGAATCGAACCCACAACCAACGTGTGACAGGCCATTATCACCTACCACTGGCCTACAGAAAGTCTTAGGTTAGTATAAACTAGTTTAATTTAATTAAGCAATGTGATAGATGAAGTGTAAGTCCATTTTTGGAACCATATACAATTAATCTCACTATAGATGGACTTATGTACATTTAATAACTTTTGCTAACTTTTTGTTTGAGACAGATGGAATAACCTATAATTCTATCGCTTGATCTGCTAAAACTTCACTAATGAAAAACTCAATATCATATCATTAAGATATGATGTGGGAATAGTTTATGGAATGACCAATGGTGAGATTATACCAAATTCAAGAAAGTATTTCTTCTAATTCCAATTTTTTCAACTTTAGGGAAATGATCTTGAAGACCAAATATGTTTTACTATAGCCATCATATCTGTTGAATTAGATGGTACCTTAGAGCATCACAAATTCATGTCTTTTTGATTGTTGGATTTTTCATAGCCATGTCCTCTACCACTCTCCATCAGAACTTGATGGTTAGATTTTTCTTCCATGTCCATATTTCTACCTATATTTATCTATGTAGAAACCTAGTGATGAGTTAATATGGGTAATAGTTATATTTCTTACATTACTTTTTAAAATTAATTTTTAGTATTCTTTTTACGATGTGGGTTTTTACGAATGAAGCTTTCATGTAGTAAATGATTTATAACCCCGACGAATTTCGAGGGCGAAATTCATTTTAAGTGGGGTAGAATGTAACACCCCGTGATTTTATGAGATATATTATTTTTAATTTCATTGATGTCTTATATTATAAACTACACAAAGATTATCTTGTACTATATGAAACAATGTATTATCTTGCAGTATACGGAACATTATTCTTGGATGGTATTATACACAATTTCAAGTTCGTTTTGTGCAAATTATTCTACAAAAAATTAAGTATAGATTTGGTTAAATGTATAAATGAAATAAGTTTTGATTATATTATATGAAACACCAAAGAGAGCTTTCACTACACCCAGCCCTGACATAGCTTTCATTACATGCAATCAAGACCTTCCTCGATAGCGTGTGTAGTATACAATACCGAGATTCACTAAATAGGATATTATTAAAATATTATTATGAACTAGCCAATATGAATAGTAAAATGCACATTTGAAAATTTTATAAATTTTATCATTCAAAATGGACTTCATTTTTGGACTCCTAATATCGAAATTATCCTTGGGTGAATTTTTGGTATTTTCAGAAAACATTCAATTTTTGATGAATAGTGAAAACACTGGGTTACTATTTAGAAACCGACTTTTTAGTTAAATAATTATTTATTTTATTTAAATTTATTTTATGTAAAAATTGATACATAATACCTATATGTGTTCAATGTAATTCATTGGAGTCATTTAATAATAATTTTAGATATATAAAAATTTTATTGAACTTTTCACCGTCTTTTACCCACCTCCTAAAAGAATTTGAAAATTTAAATAAACCTTAATTTTACCGCTTCTCTGAGTGAAATTTTGAAAATAAAAGAGACAGAATTAATATCAAGGTGTAAAATGATGTTCAATAAGATAAAAAAATGTTTGGTGAATAGTAAGTTTTTACTTTTATTTACCATGGTTAAAAGTAAATAGGGTAATTAAGGGTAAAAAATTATATCATTATTACCCTAAAACATGTCCTAATTCTATTGGATAAGTCTAATTCGACCAGAAAAAACCTAGGAAATAAAATATTATCATTTAGGTCCACTTGGATTAGATTTAACATTTATTATTATTTTATTTAAAGAAGAGTTAAAATAGTTAAAATTAAATTTTAATAACTAAAAATTTTTAATATAGTGTTATACATAAGATAAATTTGACTATTAATAATAATTAGTAAGATAAATTGATTTCCTACATAATGGTATTTTATTTATAATTTTTAGACATTTAATAATTTAATTTATTTATGACAAAATGATGATGCAGTAATTACATTATTAATGGAATATTAACATAATTGATGTTATAAATACCCAAATAAATGTCATTTGAGACTTTTAATAAATTATAATAATTTTTGAGGTTAATATGTCATGTTATTATTGATTAAATTAACTTTCTTCGAACAAATGATGCTTTTATGATATTAACAAAAATCAATTACCAAATAGTGTCAAAATTAACATAATTGTTTTTAAAACAAATATTATATTATTAATTGTTATTATATTCTTAAAAATATAAGGTTAGGAAAAATGACTTAGATAAGGGTATATATATTAATAATGAGTCACTTGGGGTTCGTTTGGATTGTTATAGTATGTTTGTTAACCATATAGTGTAAGCAAAAAAAAGACACGGTAAACGTTAAATTATTTAACATAGAGTTAAATCTAAATGATAATGTTAAAATATTAATCTAATCATGTCTAAAACCTATTTATTGAAATTATTTCGACCCATCCCAACTTTAGCTTCAAAATAAGTCAATTTGGAGTTATTATAAACTGAATATGACTTTATTATAAAATAATACTTTAAGATTATCCTAAGGTGCCCCTCTCCTCCCTTATAAAAGGGCACCTCCCCCCTCTTCTATTTATGCAATTTTGAGCTTTCATGCTCTGCCAAACCCTTCCCATATCCCTTCTCAACTTCCCTATAAACATTATAAAGGTTTTGTTTTCCTAAAAAGACAAACTCTTTTTCCTTAAGATGGAGCTTAAAAGGGGTGCGTCGAAGAAGAGGTAATCTCTTATACCGATTATTTCAAGTTTCTTTCTTCTTCAACTTATTATTATTTATTTGTTTCATCATAAATTAATAACATCAGTATCACTCATATACTGATATGTTATTATAAATATTTAACAGCCCTATTTCACCTTCAATTCATCCTACGAAAAACGAAATCCCCGCGAGTGCGTACGTACGGAATATTGTCACCATGCCGTGGTGTAATCTGTTTTTCCCCCACCACCTTACTTGGACAGGTATAATGGTGTAAATAATAATTATATATAGTTATTATAACATCATACTTATTATGAGATATTATATCATCCTCTCTAATTCAATTCAATAATTATGGGGATGATATCATCGCTCGTGCGTACGTACGGATTACCGTCTCCACGACGCGATGATATTCATTCCCCATGTTAACCACTCAAGAATGATTATAAAGTATATATAATGAATTATAATTTAATATATGACATGATAAAGCTACTGGATATATATATATATGTCATCTACATACTTCCATTCAAGTCAATAAGGAAAAGAAAACAGCACTCATGTGTACGTACGACCAACCGTCTTCATGAACGGTGTATTTCATTTCATTTATATATATATTATATATATATACTGAATATATATGATATATAAATCATTATTTACATGCTGAAATTAATTAAATAATTATATAAGTAATAATAATATCAAGAACAACAATTCCAAACAGGTACGATAAATAAAAATATTTTACCCAAAACGCTGCTTTAACATGTAATTTACAAAATAACGGGTAATATAAAGTCATAAGTTAACCATATATGATATAATAACAATGAATATGATTATTTAATAAGTCAATGACATTATTTAAATCATTATACAGTAGGTTCAGACCCATACGAAGCATATCAGACCTAAGGTGAGGGAGAATTATTCCAATCTCGTTCTTATCAGAGATTGTTTATTCGTATGTATGTACTAGGGATATTGTTATCATCCATGTCCATGTTTTCTAAAAGTATTTTTATGAATTTTTAAAGTCATTTTTACCCATTTTTTACTTTTACCACATGATATGGAAGGAAATATGTCTTTTGTTTACCATACGAGGAACTTTTTGACTTTTCCGACAAAAGTTCGAGGAGAATGTTTTTTTAACTTATACGGAATGAACAGATTTTTACAGTTTCATAACACCATATTTTCATTATGCTTACTCTACAATATTTCATGACTATTTTCAAGAAATTCCTCTTCTTTTAAAATTGCATGTCATTTTGTAAAAATAAATTATTTTTAATTAGAAAGGATATTTTACCCAAGAATTTATTTCAAGTGTTTTGTCAAAACTATTTTCCATCCAAGATGACATTATTTAGTATGATTATGTTTCAAGGATAATGTATTTTTGATTTATATGGTTTCACTTATCTTATGATTAAATGATATCCATCTGTTTTATATTGATTATGTTATGATGGGATGATGTTTATGAAACCCATTTTATTATTTGGGTTTTGATGAATGATTTGTATTTATGTTGTGGCACACGTAAGAATGATTTCATTATGAGATGAGTGGGAACTATATATCCCTCCAATGCATTGGGTTAAGATTTATATCTCATGAGATGGACATGGCTGGAAAGGTATGTTAATTCGGTTCAGTGTTACAGGACTGGAACGGGGAGTGAACACGATTTAGAAAGGGACTTTGTCCACTAAGATGGTTTTGGCAGCAATGCCTTGGCTACTATGGAAATCATATCATGTGATTAATGGTTTTCCACAATTACATGTTTTATTACCATGCTATTTTACCATGATTAAAGTTTCTTTATGATCTATTCCTTACGTACTGCCATGTTTAATGTCATTGCTCAAGATTTTGATGTTTAAACATTATGTTCATGTTTTCATATGTTCAAATGTATATGATTTGTTTTATTTTCTCCATGCTTACCCTTACTGAGAATTTGAGCTCACCCTTTATGTGTTTTCATTTCCCCAGAATTTAATGAATGCTTTTAGGTATGAAAACAAAAGGAGGATATCTTTATGGGAGATGTTGAAGGTCTTTCACCACGATTAGAAGATTATATTCCGATTTTCCAAAGACACAAAACTATTACTGTAATTGTGTGTCTATTTTTGTTATGTATTAACTATTCCAAAAAAAGTAATGTACTGTCCATGTATGGAATGCTTGGGTCTCTACAAATTTAGGAAATGTAAATTTTATGATTCCAACCCCGGATCTGGGAGTGTGAGTTCTAGAATGTTATTTATACTACGGAAGATGTATTTTAGGAAAATTATTCATAAAATTATAGGGATTTATATATCCATTTTAGGATATCTCATTAATGGGTATTATGGTTCAAAACCTACCATGTTATAAGGGTTTTTTCCTGAAATTTTCTTCTTTGAGGGAAATGTTAATTTCTGCACCTGTATTACTTTACGAAGTGTATTGACAGCCCATTTGAAACACTATATCATGAATCTACTTATATTAATGATATTTAATGTTTCTTTTTATTCTATTCTTAAATGGGGATTACGATTCAAAAGTTACCAAAGTAGTCAGGTTTTTATGTTATGATCTCATCATTTATTAGGATTTTTTATGTTTACGATTCCGATGATGAAATATTATGATCTATATCACAAGAAACTCATGAAATTTATTCTCCAGTGGTTATTTCAAAATAATAAATTTTTTACCTTCATTTTACTATCTTTATATACTCAACGTTATATAATAATGATTTTAAGAGAACCAATTTTTGTTTTTATCTTTGGTCAAAAATCCTTTTTCTTACAAAATTGAGTTTTAAAAAATTGTTTCCAAAATTGATTTTATAATTATAAAAATTATTTATTAAATTAATTTTTACCAATTTTTACTTCTTATAAAAACCATTTAAAGGAACATTCATGTCTTTTTCTAAATTATTTATTTTTTTATCTTATCAAAATTGTGACGGGAATATTTTTTTTAACTGATATGCTATGAAAAAAATTGCTACTATTATGGCCAATAAATATTTTAAATCATCATTTATAAATTTCATAGTTTATTACAAAAGAAATGTATTTGATTTTTTTTTTGATTTTTTAGTTTTTTTAAAAAATCTATATGGAAAAGATATTTTCCTCAAGAAATGGTTTAAATTATTTTTTAATATATCCTTTTTATTTTGACAAGGTTATTTTTAAATATAATTATTTTGAAAATGTTTTATTTTTTAAAAAGAGTTTTTCAAAGTGGAAAAGTTGTTTTCATCATGAAATAATCTAAATGATCATTCAAAATCATTTTCAATCTATCATAAAATCCTTTTATGTTACTTATTATTTACACATGATAAGACTGAATTATTTAATCCTTATTATTCCATAGGATTGTTAGTGTTTATATTATTTAAATGGTTATTAAAACCATTTATTTTTTATGGGTTATGCTACAGTGAATATGTGAAATAAATGTGAAACTAATTTTCATTACACATGTTATGATTTGATGTTTTATTATATTTTTGCACACAAAATGATGGCTTTCGTTATGCTCTGGGTGGTACCTATATCTCCCTATATTTCATTAGGTAAAGATGGATAACTCAAGAGTAGATATGTTTTGTGTGAACCTAATTACATGTTCATAATGTTATGTGCTAACCTGATTACATGTCGATAGTTCGAAACAAGCATATGACATTAAAGTATATACGGTTATGTGTGGACTTAAATGAATGTATATAAGTTAATGAAACGGTCTGATTACATTTACTTAACTTAATGAGTGAAACTATTACTATTTATATATGTTCTTAATGTTATAAGATTATGTGTTTGTGTGAAAGATCCCAACCTTTTCTGGAGATGACTCGAGCATGATATTTTTTTTAAATTAATTTTAGGGTTTAAACATGGGTGGGTTTGGGAGAAAATTTGAGAAAAATGTATGAAATAGAGAAGTGCATGGTTGGCGCACGGTATTCCCAAACTATGTGCCTCAGTCCAACAAACTGTACAACCCTATACAGTTGGGAGTTTTCATGGTTATTACATATTTTTTCAAACTATACTGTCTCATGGAGTAACTATGTACCCCAATAAAGGGACTCATGTTTTAGGTACACATTTAAGGGAAACTATGTGCCCCTATTTTGTAAACAATGTGTTGGAATATAATTCAAAAAAAATAAGTATTAATTAATCCTAAACCCTCATTTTAACTCCAACTTGACCCCCATTCGACTCTAGTCCAAATTTCATGATTTTGGAGCTCTGTGAATGGATTGAAAGGCTTTATAACCTCTGTTCATTATGATTTGTTGTTTGGATCGTAGATCTTCATCCATCTTGGCAAGTGGATTCTATCCCACTTGGTTCAACTTCCATTATCCTTTCTTCTCAAATAATTATAAAGGGTTGATTGATCTATTTTTATTTGATATATATATTTAATTTTATGTCACGATCTTGATTTTAAGGATCTTGATTTAATCAATATTGATTTATGGTTTTAGATTCATTTCACATTATATATCATTATACAACTCAAATTTTTGGGATTTCTGTTAAAGAGTGTTCTACATCAAACATGAGGAAGGTTGTTTATAATAAAAATCCAATAGTCATGATTTAAATTTGGTGTATTTAATTATTGTATTACTAATCAATGTTTAGAAATTGAGTTCTTGGTTGGATTAAATAATTTGTTGAATTGATTAATAAGAAAATTTTGAAATTGGGTATTTTGATATTATAGATTTAAATAATTAATTACTGACTTATTAAGCAGATTTTGAGATAAATTATTTGAGATAACTAATTCAATAATTTATTATAAGATATAATTTGTTGATTTAGATAATTAATTGATGAATTAGTTATAATATACTGAGTTATGATTTAAGATAATTAACTGCATAATTAATTATGATACATTAATATTTTTATTTGGATAATTAATTGTGGTATTAATGATGTGATTTTCTCTGTATAATGATTAATTAATTGATTATTTAATTAGTTCTTATTTTTTAACTTTATTAATTTGGTAATTAATTAATGGGAATTATGTGACAAGAATAAATGTTGAATTAATAATGAAATTGTAGTTCTAATCTAATTATTCTGTTACCAAATATACTTTTCGTGATTAATTAATTATTAAATTTATTTATTTATTTTATGTGGTTAATTAATTTTCTAAATAATTAATATTTCTAATGAAACTATTTTATAATTTAATTAACTAATTGAATAATGATGTTTAACTAATTGTTGAATTAGGAATTTAATTGATGTTGATAATTATTTATTGAAATAATTATGAGTCGATAATTGGTAACATGGTCATTTGAAAATGAAATTATGAATGGTAAAGTGATCATTTAGTTGTGAAATAAATTATGAGTACATGGCAATACCATTGTGTGAGATTGAATGGTAACATGGGCATTCTAGTATGAATTAAAAATGGAAACATGGTCACTCTATTATGTGAATTAAATAATAGTAAAATTGAATTCTAAGAAATGATTTCCCTCAAACATACTAGCAGCCCCAGTATGAACCAAAGAAGATATTGAAGTGTTGGTGTCTATTAAAACATGGGGATTTATGTGGTCAAATAAAGAATAATTAATAATGTGATAAAAATTTACTTATTCATTAAAATTATTTATTTAAACTACTAAATACACTTTCTATTGACTGTATATTTTTTAGACACTGTTGGTGGTTGACTGCTTTATTGTACTCACACCATACTCAGGATTCCTGATCAGTACCTTAATATACTTCATGATTATTGGAAATGATAAGGGCAAAGGCCTTGTGTTAGGTGGATGAATCAGGATAGAGAATATATGAGGGGACCATATGTTGTTCTTGGTCCATTTGGGATTCGTCAATTTCTTTACTTTTGAGTTTTCATTTGATACTAATAATGTACATTGGCATGGCATATTTACTTTTTATATTGATGTCAAATCTAAAGTTTTGGTCATCTTGTGATCTTGGTACAGTTCAATTTATAGTTTTGTCTTATCAGGATTTGTTTATCTATTTAATTATTCTACTATAGTTTAATATTCTGATTAAAGAGGTTATAGTATCCCCATGATAGATTTCACACCCTCACTACTAGTCAATAGCCTTAAGAATATGGGTAGGTGTACTTGAGGTCATGTAATGAATCATCTCGGGGCACCGGTGTGTGGAACCCAGGATGGGATGTTACAAAGTGGAAACAAATGAGTTTAATTTTCTTTTTATTATGTATTACTATTTAGATAGTGTATATATGAGACTTGAAAGAGTAAGTCCATGGTTATGATCACATTCATGGGTGTAATTAACCCGTATATGCGGGAGAACACAAGTACCTAGTTTGGGAATTATTGTTATTGTCATTATTTGTTATAGATGAATTTTATTTCTCCTTGGGTGACGCAGTTGTTTCATGCTATGATTATGGATGTTGAGATTTTATTTGATTTGAATCGTGGCCTGTTTTGGCATGAGATTTTAATTGAATGCATCATTCTTGTCACTTATGATTATTGTGACATGCATCATCTTTGGCACGCATGGGAAAACTGGTTATGGTTAAGTTGTTGAACATAAATTATTTTCCCTTTCTTGTGGAATTTAAATTAAAAAATTGTTCCAAACATGAATTTTAGAAAGATCATAAAATGAAAAAAGATAATAATAAATGGATCTCTAAATGAGAAACTTGAATAAATAGAATGTTTTTACCCTTGTTAAATTGGACCTAGGTATAGGATGTATAAGGGTAGTGATAATGCCTCAGTTTTGACTATGATGATAGGTGTGGGGAAATGAATATTTATGTATTTTTGTTTTTTCCCTCTTACATAAATATGTAAATGATTTCAATTTTTTCCTATGGTTCATGTTTTTAATTGTATAATATATGCATCCATGAGGACACTTGATGAGAAATGAAAAGATTGCATGGAAATAGATGATCCTCCGGTAGTTGAACCAAAGGAACTGATCATGCTGAGTGAGGAAGATAGGGTGAAGATCAAATATTACATCTATGGAATCATGCATCTTATGGAAGGAGACCCATGTTTGGTTGTGAATATTATTTCTGATCTGACGAGGTATTTTCATTTGCAGCACCCTCCAACTTTTTCAATATAGCATGGACCTAAGGGAGAGGAAATCTGGGTTGATTCAATCAAGATGATAATTTAACATTTAGAGAATATTGCTAATAGGAGGATCAAGTTTTTTAATTATATGTCTCTAGGATCAGGGAAGCGTTGGTGAGACATTTAGGCACAATCTAGATAGAAAGATGGTAAGATATGGATGCAATTATTGGAGAAGTTCGTGGAGCACTACTATCAAAATAAACCAAGTTAGGAGATAAATAATAATTTCTTTAGGTTGACTTTGGGGGAGTGTGTCTCTGATGATCTATGTTGGGTACTTTATATATTTCCAAGGATTTTCACAAATGTTTGGAGGGGATAATAAAACTACTATATGTAAATTTCAGGATGGGTTTAAATGTGATATTAAGTCACAAACTAACCTTTTTCGATTAATGAATTTTAATGAGGTGGTGGATCAGGATATCATAGCAGAGGGGAACCACAAGAAGGCTTCAAGTAGATGGAATATAGTTTCAACTAGATGATCAAGAGGTGTGCCTCCCAATAGTATGAAACGATTCTACAATATATTCGGTTAGGGTAGTGCAAAGTGGGCTAAATATACAGATGGATCAGTTACTCAAAATGTTACTCGAGTGATTTCTCACCAATGTGACTGACGAGTAGTGATATGGGTGCTAGATAGCCCTAGGGTATAGTAATGGGATCATTAACACCATATCAATCAATAATATAGAGGAGATCTGGAAAAGGTTGTATGGGAATTGGACACAGTGCTTCTAGGAAAGATTTCATGTATTATCAAAGTGGGGTAGCTTGGGGAAGTCATACTGAATCACATGGAAGAGGGGTATAATATTTTCATGCGGTGTAGCCTACACCTGTAAAGATCAAGGATAGACTATATTCACTGATTGGTACTATTATTATTGTTTCTAGTTTAGCTAGTTCCTTATTTGATACTGATGTTTACAATTATATTATTCTTTCACAAATTTCGAATGGTTTGTGTCTGGTGGTGGATTTTGTGAGTAGAGTATTAATGATAGACACACAACTAGGAGTATGGTCAAGAGGCATTTTCTTATTCAATGGATGTTGTCTCGAGGATAAAGAGTATCATTTTATGTGGGAAATCAATATTCATTAAATGTTAGGATTAAACCTAATTCTGGGTATATAATGTCTTGTATAATACCAATCCCACATTGATTATTACCATAAGAGTCTAACATTTAGATATCCTAAGGGTGACAACTATATTTGCTGTGGAGTGTGGGATATCCATGAAACCCGATCGGGACCAATTACTCAACAATTGGGATAGCTGCCAACCTATGTTTCTAGTCTATTTCTAGATGAAGATCGTGTAATGAGATATGTCTTTCCACCTATACTTGACCAATTTCAAGATAATATTCCTAAAGACTTCTCAGGGATTCCATATGTGAGAGATATGGAACTATCCATTATGTTTATGCCAAGAGCTGAACCTATTTCTATTCCCCCATATAGAACAGAAGTAATTGATCTACAAGAGATGAAGGTTCAACTAGAGGAGTTATAGGATAAGGTATTTATCTATCCATGCATGTTTCCTTTGGGTTCACCAGTTTTTTCACTACAAATCATGGGGTTACATTGTACTTATGGGTTTATTTTAAAAACTTGAACGAGATGATGGTGAAAACCCAGTATCCTCTTCCACATATTGATTGTATTTTTTGACTAGTTGAAGGGATCCTATATCTTTTCCAAGATAGAATTTAGATCATGGCATGATCAGTTGAGAGTTTGAACTTATGATATACTTATTTATGCCTTCAAAAGAAGGTATGGACTATATGAGTTCTTAATAATTTCTTTTTGGATTAGAGAAAACACCAGTAATGATTATGGATTTAATGAATAGAATCCTATATTTGTACTTGGATCAGTTTGTGGTAGTTTTTGTGGACAACATTGTGGTGTAATCCGTGACTCATGAATATCAGGACTAACATCTTGATAATATCCTAATTATACTAAGAGAGCATCACATATACTCCAATATATCTATGTTTTAGTTTTGGATTGATTAGGTATACTTATTTGGTCATAGCATCTCAGAGGAAGGCCTGTTAGTGGTCCCATATAATGGTTAGGAAATGGTTTCACAGAGAATCCAAAGAGCGTGTTTGATATTAGTAGATTTTTGGGGTTATTAGGATAATATATGAGATTTATTCAACGATTGTCCAATTTGGAATCACTGCATTCAGGATTTACCAAGAAAGGATATTGTTTGACTATTTGGAAACTTTGAGGGTGCTTTCTAGGAGTTAATGAATCACTTGACATCGACACCAATTTTGAGCCTACTTGAGCCAGGTGAGGTATACATGGTGTATTTTAAAACATATGGGAATGGATTTGGATAAGATTAGATGAAATGTGGAAACTTTTTTGCATATAGGAATTGGTAGTTGATGTCGTGGGAATGTATCTACCATTTGAATGACCTTCATTTAGTATTTTTGGTTTATACTATATTGTGTTGGTGGAATTAACTGTTTCGGTGAAAATTTCACTATATATAGAGACCATAAGATCCGGAATTAATTCTTTTCATAGATAGATTCGAATATTTGGTTGTGAAAATAAGTTGATTATGTGTATTTATTTGATTCTGAGCCGTAATATATGCCCAAAAATGGGAATAGTGTGGCTGACACATTGAGAAGGAAAACTCATAATTGGGCAGTTCATGATTACATGATAAGTGGAAAATGATGACTTTTCTAGATGAAATGAATGGGTCGGTTCATGATATTTAGGATAAGATGACTCTTATAGTAGTTTCTTTATATTCTACACTTTTTAGCAAGATTCAATATAAATAGTATGATGATCTAGAGTGTTGGGTCTTGAGATAAATCTTTGATGGTGGGGAGTAACCTTCAGTTTTGAGCATAGATGTGGATGAGATCAACTATGTCATGAATCTTTTTTTTATGCCTATGAGTATGTGGGAGGATATAATATGTGAATTTAATGTATCAATGTGGGTGTTACATCTATGTGTGACCAAAATATATCCTGACCTACAATGACCATTTTGGAGGTCTGTCATGAAAAATAAGATAGTAGAGTTCATGACATGATGCAACAACTGTCAGCAGGTGAAGGCTGAGCATCAACAACTTAGAGTTTTTCTACATCCATTACCCATTTCGGATTGGAAGTGGGATGACCTGACCAAGTTCCTTGTGGTAGGTATCCAGAGGAATCCTCATAAGAATGAATATATTTTGGTTATTGTGGACATATTCATAAAGTTAGTGCATTTCTTTTCGTATGGGAGACATTCATAGTAGAGAAGTTGAGAAAACTCTATGTTTTTTTGGATAGTCCATCTATATGGGGTGCCATAGATTAATGTTTCGTAATACGACCCATGTTTTACTTCCTTCATTGAGTAGGTTTTATGTAAGGAACATGGTGTTCATGTTTAATTGAGTATGACTATTCACCCATAGATAGATGGGAAGTCAGAGTGTACTATTTATTTTCTTGAGGATATGTTGTGATTTTTTGTTCTAGGCTATGGTTGTATTGGATGAAGCACATTTCCTTATTGGATTTCTCTTATAAAAACATTTATTAGGTTTTGATACAGATGGAACCATATGAATCTCATTCTGGTAGGCCATGTAGAGCACCTCTATGCTTGATGGCGGATGGTGAGACATATTTGTTGGGGTCGAGTCTCAAACATGAGACATCTAAACCATTACAACTAATTCCAAATGTATAGATATAGACTAGATTAGATAAAATTAATATATTGATAGACATTGATGACCCCTAGAGTTTATAGAGGGTGATCATGTATTTTTTTGGGTGTCTATAGGTTGGGTCATATTAGGATATAGATTCATGGAATGTTAGTACCTTAGATCATTGGACTATTTGAGGTTGTGGAAAGAATCAGTTCAGTATCATTCCAACTGGATCTTTTATATAAATATGGTCCTCTTCATGATTTTTTCCATGTTTCAATACTTCAGTAGTATCACCCCGACCCTTCTCATGTGATCGAGGTGGATGATGTTGTTCTTGAGAAAAATAAGTCCTTTCAGGGGAATCTGATTCGTGTGTTAGAACGCAGTGAGAAAGTATTGCAGGGAAAGACAAAACCAATAATTCATGTCGTGTGGAATCATGGGAATTTTCAAGAGTAAACATGGGAATGGGATTAATATATAATTTATCAATGGCACAATCTTTTTTACTTAGAAACTTAGAGATGCTTAGGAGTGGATCTCAAGGATAATATATTATAAGGTTGAGAGATTGTTAGATCCTGACCTTTTGGGCGATGACTCGATCTTGATTTCAGGTATTCTTTTTTCATTATTTGATAAAACGTCTTTTAGGTTTATCATTAGGGTGTTTTTGGGTTAAAACATGAGAAAATATAATAAATAGTGTAGTGTATAGTTGGCACACTGTTTTCTGTAACTATGTCCCCCAACCCAGTAAATCATGCCACCATGGATAGTGGGGTTTTTCATAGTCGGTGCATAGTTTTTTAAAATTTTCACACTCTTGGGGTAACTGTGAACCCCTTTAAAAGGATCACATAGTTTAGGTGCATGGTTAGGTGAAATTATGAAACCCTACCCTACCAACCTTGAACATGAATTAAATTAACCAGAAAATTAGTTTTAATTATTCTTGAACACCCATTTTCACTCTAATTTGACCCCCATTCAACCCTAGACCCTCTTTCATGATTTTGGATCTCTATGTATGGATTCTAAGCCTTCATAACCTTCTTTAATCAAAATTAAAATCCCAGATAATAGATTTAGTCCCCTCCGAGTAAGTGGATTCCATACCACTGGGTTTCCTGTTCATTATCATTTCTTCTCCAATCTTTCAAAAGGGGCTATTATATAGTAATGATTAGATCTATATCTAGGAATTTAGATATAGTTGTAGATTTTATGGATCTCTATTTTATTGAATTATGATTTAGTGTTTTAGATTTAGATCTCTTTCTACCTCGTTGTGCTGCTCAAATTTTAGAGATTTTTGTTGGCGATAATTCTTTGTCATACTTTAGTTAGGTAGTATATAATTCATATCCTGTATTATTGATTTATATTAATTTTATGTAATTTGAGGACTTCCATTCACTGTTTTATAGTAGACTTCTTGGTTGGATTAACTAATTTGGTGAATTAAACAATTGAGAATATGTAAAATTAGGGATTCAGATATTATAGAATAGATAATTAATTTTCAAATTAATTATAAGATTTTGAGATAATTGATATGAGATAATTACTTTTAAAATTAATTATGAGACATGAGTTTTTAATTGAGAAAATTAATTGAAGAATTAATTATAAGATATTGATTTGTGATTTGAGATAATTAATCATAGAATTAATTATGAGACATTGATTATGTGATTGAGATAATTAATTATGGAATTAATTATGGTATTATTTATTTTGTTGGATGACTAATTAATTTATGATTTAATTAATTGGGATTAAAATGCTTAATTAATTTTGGAATTAATTAAGAGGAATTACATGATAAACTAATTATTGAATTAATAATTAAATTTATGTGGATAGTTAATTGTGGAGTTTATTAATATAATTGAAGTGATTAATTAAATGTTAATTTAATTAATGTACTTTATGTGGTTAATTAATTGTGGAATTAATTAATATTAGTGATGTGACTTGTCAATTGTGGAATTAAATAATGGAATAGTGTTTTTTAACTAATTGATGAATTAGTGATGGAATTTATGGGGAAAATTAATCATTCAATTAATTATGTGTTGATGATTAGTGACATGGTCATTCGAATGTGAATTTATGAATAGTAACATCGTCATTTATTTTTGAAATAAATAATGAGAACATTGTCATTCTATAATATAAGATTGAAAGGTAACAAGAGAATTCAATCTTGAATTAAATTTTGGGAACATGGTCATTCTATTGTGTTAATTATGTAATAGTAACCATGCAATAATGAGATATGATGTAGAGACCCAAAGCTTGACGTACATGGACATTACATTACTTTTGCGTAATACATAGTACATAACAAAAACACACACACAAGGATCGTAATAGTTTAGTGTCTTTGGAAACTCGGAACGTAATCTTCTAATCGTGGTGAAAGATCTTCAATATCTCCCATAAAGATCTTCCCTTTTTTTTTACCTAAAAACCTTTCTTTATATCCTGGGGAAAAGAAAACATAAAAGGGTGAGCTCAAATGCTCAGGAAGGGTAAACAAAATAAATATCAATCACATCATATATATAAGAACATAGCTTTTAGAAATATTAACCTGCAAAAAAAGCTCATAATATCATAACAAGGGATAAATCATAGAAGTGAAATGTAATCCCAATAATCATAACTTAAAACATGAAACTTTGTGGCATACACACATAATCATAGAGAATCATTTCTTGTTAGTCAAGACTCAATGCCAAGACTATCTTAGTGGACAAAGTCCCTTTCTGAATCGAGTAACCCTCGTTTCAGTCCTGTTTCACTGAACCGGTATAACCTACCATTTCAGCCATGTCTATATCATGAGATATAAAATCTTTACCCAATGCATTTGAGGGAGATATAGGTCCCACCCATCTTATAATGAATCCTTTCTTATGTGTGCCACATAATCATAAATCATACATCAATCGTATAACCCATGTAATAAAAAATGGGATTCTTAAGCAACATGACATCATAAAACAATTCATATAAGATAAAGGAATTCATAAAAATGTTTCCATCAAAACATAATCAAATACATGTAATAATAGGGATAAAAACAGAACCCTTTTATTATCTTAGATGGAAAATAATTTTGATAAAACACTTGAACTTCATTCTTGAGGAAAATATCCTTTCTACTTCAAAAACATTTTTCCTTTCATAACATGTCATAAAACTTTAAAATAAAAGAAGTTGATTAAAAATAAACTTGAAAACTTGTAAAGGAAGCTTCTTGGAAATAATGTTTTAAAAATCCATTCATGCCGTATAAGTTAAAAAAAAACATTCTTCATACTTTTGTCGGAAAAGTCAAAAAGTACCTCCTACGAAAAACGACAAAAGATTCCTTTCATTTCTTTTACTAAAAACTCATCGAAGGGTAAAAATGGATTTAAACAATTGTAGGTGGATGGAAGTAATATTACATATTGATGAAACATGGATGTGGATGATAAAATACACCCCAGTAAATACTTACGAATAAACAATCTCGGATACAAATGAGATTGTGATATTTCCCTTACCTTAGGTCCAATTTGCTTCGTATGTGTCCGAACCTCCTGTATAATGATTTAAATAATGTCATTGACTTATTACAGAATCATATTCATTGTTATGATATCATATATGGTTCACTTATGACATTATATTACCCGTTCTTTTGTAAATTCCATGTTAAAGAAGCGTTTTGGGTAAAATCGTTTCATTTATCGTAGGTGTTTTGACTTGTTGTTCTTGACATCATTATTACTTATATCATGATTTACTTACTTCCAGAATATAAAATATGATTTATATATCATATATATTCAGTATATATATATATATAATAGATAGATAAATAAAATGAAAAACACCGTTCATGGAGACGGTAGTCCGTACGTACGCATGAACGCTGTTTTTTTTTTCTTTATTGTCTTGAAATGGAAGTAAGTAGATGACATACATATGTATATATATACATAAATCCAGTATCTTTATAATGTCATATATTTCATTATTATTTCTTATATATACATTATAATCATTCTTAAATGGTTAACATGGAGAATGAATCTCATCGCGTCGTGGAGACGGTATTCCGTACGTACGCACGAGCGATGATATCATTTCTATAAATATTGAATTGAATTGGAGTGGATTATACAATATATCAGGATCAATATGATGTTGTAATAACTATGTATAGTTATTCTTTACACCATTATACCCATCCATGTAAGGTGGTGGTGGAAAATAGATTGCACCACGGCGTGGAGACGGTATTCCGTACGTACGCACGCGCGGTGATTTCTTTTTCCGTAGGATGGATAGATGGTGAAATAGGGTTGTTTCATACTTATAATAACATATCCGTATATGAGTGATACTGATGTTATTACTTCATAATGAAACAACCTAAGAAGAAGAAGTGGAAGAAGAAATAAAGATGAAAGAATTGGTAATGGTAATTACCTCTTCTTTGAAGTGCCTCTTTGAGACCTCCTCTTAGGGAACTAGAATTGGTCTTTGAGGAAGACCAGAACCTCTAGGATGTTGCTAGGGAAGTGGAGAAGAGATTTTGGCAGGGGATGGCCGAGCTTGAGTGCTCAAATTGGTGTGAGGAGGAGTGGGAGGAGGTGTCCTTTTATAGGGGAGGAGAGGGGCACCTTAGGAATATCTCAAAATATTATTTTATATTAAAGTCAAAATCGGTTTATAATGGTTCCAAAGGGTCTTATTTCGAAGCTAAAGTGGGGATGGGTCGAAATCCTATCAACCAATAGAATTTAGACAAGTTTAGGATATTATTTTAACCTTATCAATTAGATTTAACTCTAAGTTAAATAATTTAACTTTTACCATGTCTTTTTGTTTTCTTTCACTATATGGTCAATAAACTTACTATAACATGCCAAACGAACCCCAAATTGTTTATTATTAATATATATATCCTTATCTAAGTCATTTGGCCGAACCTTAGATTTTTAGGAATAAAATAACAATTAATAATATAATATTTGATTTAAAAACTATTTTGTGTCAATTTTGACACTATTTGATATATGATTTTTGTGAGAGTCATAACAGAATTAAATGTTCGAACCAAGTTAATTAAATCAACATTAATATATCATAGTAACCTAGAAAATTAGTGGAATTCATAAAAAGTCTCAAATTACATTTATTTTTGTGTTTATAACATCAATTATGTCAATATTTCATTAATAAGATAATTACTGCATCATCATTGTGTCATAAATAAATTAACTTATTTAAAGTCTAAAAATTACAAATAAAATACCATTATGTAGGAAATCGTTTTATCTTTCTAATGAATATTTATAATCTAAAATCCAACATATATAACCCTATGTAACAATTGTTTTTCTAAAAGATATATGCTTGTGTCATTTTTGTATTCATTTTAACTTAATTAAAATAAAGTGTCATTATCACTTACAAGTGGATCAATGGGGTCCCAAAATCGACCCAAAGATGCCCATGGTCGACCATGTATCAACCAATAGGGTTAAGACACGTTTTAGGGTAATTTAATATTATTATAATATTATTTTTTAACCCTTATTTACCGGATTTACCCTTAACCATGGTAAATAAAATATTTACCGCAGTAATTATTCAAAATGTCTAAAAATAAAAGTTACCTATTTACACAATTTGAACATCCTGATTCCAAATATGGAATACATTTTTCTAAATTCAAAACACAGAAGTGGCAGAAATTAATTTAAAATTAATTCCCGCTGTCAAAACAAAAAGCGTGTTTTTAAGAGATAATAACTATCAAAAGATTGACACTTATTTATGTTCGGTTTAATTGTAAAATTGTGTCCAATGACCAACATTATATTAAGTGATAAAAATATATTCTAAATATACTTTAAAACTATTCAATATTATAATTTAACCACATAAGATATTACGATGAAAAAAGTTGTTTTTAATTAAAATATAGCGTGTTTTTACTATTCATTAAAATATGAAAGTTATCGGAAAAATATCAAAAATTTGTCTAATGTAAATTTTTACATCCTGATTCAAAAGAAGAATATTATTTTGTCAAATTGAACATATAAACATGTCAAAAACTATATTTAAAGTGGGTGCGCCATCAAAAGGCGGTAAAACTGCATTTTTTGAAAAATACTTATTTTACCCGAAAAATTTATTTTGTTCTTATACCATGTTCTAGAAATGTGTAAGATGAATAATAATGTTATAAAATTCAAAATTTAGTTAATAATATTCATAACGGCTAGTTCATGACAATATTATAATAATATAACATTGTTTATTAAAACCCGGTATTGCGTACAACACACGCTATCGAGGAAGGTCGTGATTGCGTGTAATGCAAGCCAAGTCAGGGTTGCGTGTTGTGAAAGAATCCTTCATTGTTTCGTATAACAGAATCCAACCATATTTCATTTATACATTTAATATATATATATATATACTCAATGTTGCGTAGAATAACTATTATCAAAATTGTGTGTAACACGATCCAAGAATAGTGTTGCGTATACTGCAAGCTAATACGGTGTTGCGTATAGCGCAAGGTAATCTTGGTGTAGAATACAACACAAGACATTAATGAAATTAAAAGAATATTTTTCATAAAATCTCGGGGTGTTACATATGATGTCCATTGGACATACATTATGTTATGGCATGATCGGATGTAGATTTTGAATTATAGGAGTCCCTGAGTACCCAAGGATTTATGTCGTAAAATAAAGATTAATTGATAATGTGATAATGATTTACGTATGCATTGTAATTTTTTATTTGTACAACATCATACAGTTGATATAGATTGGATATTATTTTATACACCATTGGTGTTAGCCTACTAAGTTGGACTCACACAATTCTCGAGATTCATGATCGGTACCTGAATAGATTTTCTTGTTGAAGGAATGGATAAGGGAAATGTCCCTATATGAGGTTTCTATCTTAGGATGGATCATTGATGAGATAACCAGACATGGTTATGGAACCATTTTGGATTCAGCATTGTCTTTACTTTTGATTTTACATTTGACACTTCGCACATACAATATCATGACATATATAATTTTTAAATTGCTATATTATAATCATCTTTGTTCATCTTGTTATGTTAGTACTATTTTGGTTATGGTTATGTTATATCATGATTCAGTTATCTGTTTTTATATTTTTTGGTGGTTTATTACTCTAATAAAAGATGTTATAATCAAATGTTAATGTATATTAGACCCTCTCTTCTAGTAGGTAGCCTAGGGTAAACGGGGGGGGGGGTTGAAGTCACGTAGACAACCGGCTTGACACCCTAGTGTGTGGAACCCATGTTGGGATGTTAAAGTATCCAACAAATCTATTCCTTATGATAGTATTCTATTCTCATGGATCACATTCTTTGATTCTGTTATGATTCATGTCATATCTCATCACCCTTATTTACATTGCTTACTGTGCGCAGCTAATGCCATTGTCAAACCATCACATGTTTTCCTCACCCTTTCTTACCTCCAAACTACATCATCTCCCACAACATAAAATTTTGTTACCACTCTGTAATGACCCCTCTCTAAAAAGGTTTCCTTCCAAGGGAGGAATTTATGGCAGAGAGATAATGATTCATGAATCCCCCCTCTGATGGGTTGTGGTTTAGCAAAAATTATTGAGGATATATCAAACACACAAATAGAATGCATTTACCTCAAATAAAAAATATAAATGATAAATAAGATAAGACCTACAAAAAAACTTAATCATAAATAAAATAAATAGAACCCAATGATTTCATGACATTTCATACAACTGAAAAAAATTCAAGGAAAATTTTAAGTACCAAAAAGGAAATCATAGATAGTTACCTCAAATACCAAATAGCTCTGGATAAAGTCTAAGATTTATGAATTTATGTCTCTATATCCAACCATCTCCTTAGGTCCTAGAAAAT
Source organism: Viscum album (assembly GCA_963277665.1). NCBI lineage: Eukaryota > Viridiplantae > Streptophyta > Magnoliopsida > Santalales > Viscaceae > Viscum > Viscum album. Next base: position 1,505,809,909 of record OY728146.1, on the reverse strand, counting down.
AGTTTATATAGGTATAGAGTGAGAATAATAGGTACACTCAATAAGATCCTCCCAATATCCTCTCATAAAAAATGTAAGGAGGTCATACCAAATCTTAATGAAGAAACAATTGAAACCAACTCATCATTTAATCTTGTATGTTAAGTTCCCAACCTCACAAAATATCACACAAAGGTTATAATATAGTATACAACATAATATCAAAATGGATTTACCATGCTAATAATTCCCCAATGGTTTTTCACTCTACCCCAATATCATTTATCCAAAGACATCTCTCCCTAAAAAAAATTCATCCCAAAAACACCTAGTCAACTACAACATACTATGACCCTTATATATCAAATCATATAATCATAAACATACACATTTTCTTATAGAAAATGTGTTGTTTCTAAGAGCCACCACATTTTATATATTATGTATTATACCTCATGGTGTAACAACAAATACACAATATACCTATAACAATCGTTCTGATACTATACCGATAGATACAATTGTGTGAAATAACCACAAGTCATTATAACCATATAAAAATATATATATGGGATTTAAAACCATCATGAATACATGTAAATAATGCTATTCAAATAACTGAAGGGGGAAAGAGGGTGTATTCAGTCGTATGATTCTCACGGAATTGGATGTTGGGAATAACACTATCTATAGTCCCCTAGTGGCGGTCACCCTACCAATATTGGTGGTGTAGTGTAGGACATCACATAACATAGGAATATACATATAGCTAACAACCATACAATAGGAAACTACCTAAACATAACCACAACTATTTAAATCATCTCTCAAACACATGACTACAACTAATAATTACTAAATATCATATGATCCGAAAACATTTCATGAGGAATTCGATTAATTAGTTATTTTATCCTTAGAATTTTATATTAATTAAAACATAATTCCATTCCATTCATTAATAATCAAAACTATTACATGGTTTCTCAAGATTTAACATCATTATGTATTCAATAAAACCACTAACCTCATCTTCTAAATTATTCAAAAAATAATATCAATCAATAAATCTATGTACTCTATGATTCATCCTAAGATATCATAAAATATAGATACACCATTAAAGACTATTGATGTCAAACAGGGGGGGATGGAATATAGAAACAAGAAACCCACAATTCAACCATTAAATTAGAATCATTAATAAGAAATATTACAAGATTTAATCAGAATAAAACAATTGTAAATCTTGGATTCAATGCATTCCATCAATCCCGATGTCATACCTAACACCAACATGCATATTTTCATAACTCCCTCCATCAAAAGCCCCGAAATCACCCACAAACCTGAGTATCCCTACCTATTTGTCTTCATCCATAATAATCATAGTCTAAAATAATATTCCATAAAAAATCTCCTCATCCAGAGAAAACACAATAGTTAACAAGGGAATGGTATTTTCAATAAGAAAACAAGGCCCTATAACTTATGAATATGGCCTTCATAAACAAACAGACTCGCTAAAATGAAAGAAATGATCATTATAAAACAACTGATAATTTTTTTCATAAATGAACATCTTCAACTACCATAGGTTTCAAGTATATACGACCTAAGTCATATGATGTGAATAGTTATTGGTTAATCAAACATTCCACAATCATATCTTTTTTTTCAACCATGTACAATAAAAATGATATCAATTAAAAACTAAACATCGTCATTTTGATAAATAGGATTACCAACTCCAAGTTCATTGTCTAATTTACAAGAATAATAAATATGTTAAACCAAAACATAAACAATAGATATAACACTATCTTTTAAAATAAATAATAAAATAATCATCATGGTAAAAAGACATGTGATTTCTACCACCCAAATCTAAATATTTCTTCAATCAATAGTAATCTTAACTAAAGTGAATTCCACCATTACAAAATGAGATAAATCAAGAAAACATTACATTTTTAGATAAAAATATTATAATAATAATATTCAGTACTATGATTTAAAAGATAAATATTCACCAAGAAATAATAGATAATCAAATATAAAACACTTTTGTAAATGAAGGAGGATTTCTGGTAATATATCACTGATAATCCATTAAAAACACACACTCATATATATTCCCATATTAGATAAGATTTCTTTAATGTTCACCCAAGGTAGAGGAAGAAAAAATCCATAATGACGAGGGAAGGTTACCTTGATCAAGAGAACTCAATTATTGATGATCTAAGTTAGAATCCAGAATTATTTTTCATGGGGATTCAAGGGGATAAAAATATCACTTACTGAGTTACAATAGCCATCTATGGATCCTCATTATGAGAGAGAAACCCAACAATGATTAAGGTTTATTTGGAGCAACAAGAAATTGATGGAATTTATGAATAGAATCATGTATTGGTAATTAGAGGGGATAATCAAAATATAAACCACATTCAAGGCCTGTAATTTAAGATTAATATGTTTCTACATTTAAATAGATGAGATCCAAGCAGAAATATGATGATTTCATCCATTTAAAACTGTCTCAATGGACAGCATGTTCATAGTTTTCTTGAGAACACCATCTGAATATGGATTCTACTAGGGAATAATTCCTAACCCATGTCTATTTTCCTTAACCACAACCACCACCATGGATGTGGTGAGGCATTATTAATTATTTTAAACAAAAATTACTCCTAGATTTTAAACGTAGTGTTACACCCACCCTGGTTATTTTGATAGTGTACATTTTGGATAGGTGGAAGCCTCAACTAACACAACCCCCAAAACAATAATGAGCCATATTTCTAGTTGTAGTTCATGAAAAACCACCCAACTAGATAAAAACCACTAGGTCTCAACCTTGTATATCCTAAAATGGATTTCCAACACACACACCTCCAAGAAAAAATTAACCATACCCACCATAGGGGCACGGTAACCCCTAGAATAGCCAATAAAACTCCACTAGCCTCCAAAATTCCACTATAAACCATCTTAGAACCACCGATCATCAATAAAGAAAAAATTAGAGGTTGAGAAGGACTGGAATATTACACTATAGGTTATTTCTCCCACACATCTTATCCTAATAACTAACACATGATCAATCCAATATTATGGATTGTAATGAAAATGTGATTAACCAAAACAAACCCCATAGGAGTTTCAACTAAAGTGTTCCGTAATGAACCTTTTCACGCACTGGGTAATAATTATGCTAACACCAAACATTCCCTTTACAACGTTACTACCCCTAAGCACATCTTTGATACATCCTGCATCATCCTATATTTTCCAATCATGGATATTATTTTTAAGAAAATTACATAGTATCAATATTACCAACATTTCATTATGTTATCCAGTACATAGAATCATCCATTATAGTTTTACCTATGGATTTTTCTATTGTTCTATAATCTAAACCCCCCTAAATCAACAAATATAATTGTACAATAAATATAAAACCTAATTTTATGCTAAATATAGGTACCCAATATAGAAAATTTTTATATTATATTATTTCTATAATAAAAAAATTATACTTCATAAAAAAATACAAAATTCCCAAGAATATAGGGTTTTGTGTCTTTAAGGAAATATTAATTAGGAAAATTATTTTACACCTCTTTTGATAATTTCTCCATGATCAAACCACACATGATCCCTTCTTAACATTTCATATGTTACATTCGTCTTAATAACCTAGAGGATAGTAACATAAGAAATGGGTGATCTCATATTCATAGCAACATTAAATATAAGGGATAATAATCAAAGATCAGAAGTGATAATAGGAGGATAATATAGGTATAATAGTGATACATATTAAAATAATACAAAAAATTAATAAAACATAAAACATGAGTGATAGGATAAGTCATGGAATAACATTAGTCGTGAATCAAAAGAGTTTGGAAACATTATTCAACATTCATGAGACATGAAATCATAACATAGGTATTAGAATATATATAAGAGTGAGGCATTGAAATTTTAATGAAAACATATGTCATTTTGATCGTATGTTTACCAAAAATATGTCAATACATAGAGTTATGGTCATTTACTAACCACAATTTTACTCATGAACAACCATGTGAGAAAATCTTAACCACAATTATACCCAAGCACAACATTGTATGCAAAGATAAACCACATTTATTCCCATGGATAACCTTGTGAACATATCTAAACTGAAATTATAAACATACATGAAATTTTAGGCATAACCAAATAATAATTATACTGATGGAAAAAAGTTGGAGTATATATTAACATTAATTATACCCAGACACCCCCTTTTGAAAATAGCTAAACCTCAATTATACCTACAGACAAACCTATGAACATAGCAAAATATAAATTATTCACACTCACCAAATCATTATCTAATAAAATATAAAACCTTATCCAATGCATTATATGATCATATAGGATGCCGACCATCATTATTAGTATATATGTATTCTACTTAAAATTAAATAAGTCATCTTATCATAAATAACCTATGGGAAGAAAATGATTTTTATAACATTGACAAATTATAACATAGAAAAAATGATCATTTGATGCCCCAAAATGATCACTCAAACAAACTATTTAAAAAGAGAATATATTGCGTGGTTTATAAACCACTACGTTATTGGTGGAATATCCTTAGAATATGGTAGAGAAATAGATAAAATTATTTTTCTTAAAAATAATTTCATAACATCACCATGAAATATGTTATTTTTAATTCACATTACTAATACTATTTTTCAAAAGTAGATGAAAATTAACCCCCAATACTAAAAATTATAATAATCATACCTTGGTAAGAAATATATCATACTTCAAAATGTGAAGTGGAATCGAAGAAAAAAGATACATGAAAAGGAAAAGCCATTAATATATTTTAAAATGAATTTTCAGAATACCCATCTCACTAAAAGGTCAATAAAAACATTATTTTAAAATAGATAAAAGGGAATATGTTGATTATTGGATAAAAAAATTGATTTAAATTAGTGAAATTATAACAATGGTGGTATGTAAAAACATGAATATTGAGAAAAACTCATTAAAAGAGATGAGAACTATTCATAACAAAACTACATTTCTTTAGATCATTATATTAATAAAGGATGAAGTCATTGATGTGAATAATAATTTACGTAGAAAATAATATTGAAAAACCTCATAACATATATATAAAGTATCATATTTTAATTTTAAATATTATAATCAATGTGGAGTTATTATGACTCAAGAAAAAATATTTGAGACAAGAAACCCCCTTACCTTTATTCTCAATTTTTCCAATGTGCTCTAACATCCTATAAAAAACATAACTATATTAATAATATATTTAAGAATCATATTAATAAAAACTAAACTTTTATAAGCATCATTTAAGTACATTTATTATGAATATAATTGTTATTTTTCATTATTTTTTAACATTTTGCGTTTGTGGAATTAAATGTTTCGTGCAAGATATATAATGTCAATTTTGGAACACATTATTTGATACCAAGTGTATAATTACTAGGTCCTGGAATCTACTATAATGGATTTTTTATAATTATTTATAATGTAATAATCCCATTATATGAGGGGTTTTTTTTTGTTTTGTGGAGGGAAATCAGTGATGAATTTATTTTGGGTTATTTATTGATATTAATAGATTATATAATAACAAATGTTAATTTTTGTGTTATCAGTCAGGAAAACTATTAATTATATTTATTACCTTATATGTCATATATATTCTTGAATTATAATTTATAACATACCATTAATATTTTTGTAAAAATATAATATACCATTTCTTGGAGGCAGTTGTTCAAATAAATGCATGGATAAAGAATTCATTTCTAATTGTACAAGAGAAAACATTACAATGGTTTCTTATTTTCAAAACCAAAATAATTTTGTAAATATCATACTTATATATTAAATCACTTTATTAGGACCTTCCATGTATGTAGGCAAAGTAAAAAAATCACGTTAAGACATGGATGTTGTAATTTGTATATATGCATGATATTCATTTTTACTTTTACTAAGGGGAAGTGGAGAGTTGGTTCATGTTTATTCTCAAAATATTAAAAATCTAAATATAATATTAATAATGAAATAATTAAAAAATATTTTGAAAACATATATTTTAAATGGAAGGAAAAATGGAAAAAATTTATGGAAAGGATTGAACATATAATGAGAACATTGTGATTATCTAAGAGGATTCCTTGGAAAAGAAGGGATTAATAAAATATATTAATACTTTAATCTTATAATTGTTAGATAGGATAATAAAATTAGAAAATGGGGTAAATATTTTTTAATAAACATAATATTTAGTATTGTATTGAACGTTTGGTGGGATTCCACTTTTGAATGTGCTGAGAATTAAATTTTATTAAATATTTCAAATTAATATAAATGGATCACATGTTAAATAGGATATGTGGTTAAAAAATAGAAAATAATTTAATTTTAGGTGTTATAAGGTGAATAATATTTAACATGAAAAGTATTTATAGAATAATATATTTTCATATCAATGTCTATATATTAATTAGATAGTGTTTTAGAGGTTTAAAATGAGAATAAATCCAGTCTTAAGCATAGAATAATCTCATATTTTCAAAAGATTTTTTACCTCCAATTGATGGCATACCATTTTTAAATCTATCTTTTCACAATTTTAAAAGACATATTTTTTAAAATACACTTATTCTTTAGAATTAGGAAATTGAAATTAACATTGCATAAATTTTGGTTATTTTTCTGATAATGTTCATTTTTTAAGTTATAGTGAAAAATACTGCATTTTACTTCAAAAATGTGTTTTCATCTAATTTAATTATATTGATATATTATCTTTTTAATTGGTTTTAAAGTGTAATTAGAATATATTTTTACTATTTAATCCAATGGTGTTCATTAGAATTAATTTCACTTTGAAATTGGACATAAACAATTGTCAATATTTTGATAGATATTGTTTCTTACAAACATGCTATTTGTTTTAACAATGATAATTATTTTTAAATTAATTACTACAATTTATGTGTTTGAAATTTGGTAAAATGGATTCCATATTTGGAATGATAAGGTCAATATTATGTAATTAAGACTCTCTTTTTTTACATTATGAATAGTAACGATGACAATTATGTTTAATTATCGTGATTAATTAGTAATCAGGTAGTTAATGGTAATAAAATTATAACATAATAATTTTAAAAGACCCAAAATTGTTTCCAAATCCTATTTTGAGTCATGGGAGACCATGGGATTCCTTGTGTCAACTTTGCAACCCCATGGAATCACATTAGTGTGATAGTGATTTTTTATTATATTATTTTTAAAGAAATGAAAATATAACCAAAGTATGTATCACCTAAGTAATACAATTTTAGTTTTATTTATATAAATGGTATCTTAGATGATAAATATTATTGGAAATATAAAAAGACTTCCTACATAAGGTTATTTTTTATATAATTTTTATACATTAAATAAATAAATTTATTTTTGAATCTATGATGATGCAATGATTACCTCATTAATGAACGATTTAAATAAAATGAAAATATATGATACATTATAAGACCTAAACTTATAAAAAACCTATTGTATTGGGGTATTTAGAACCCTTATAACCTTATCCATGAAATATATCATTTTGGGACATTTAAAATTCCGAAAATCATTTTATAATAAAGTAACATTTCAAGACATTTCAAAAGTAACCCTCCTCCTTCTTATAAAAGGCCCCCATGTAAACCCCCATAACCACACTTCTCAATCCATTGGATCATCCAACCCATGCTCATATTATCTCTCCACATACCTCACCTCATCCTATATGCCTTACCTTAGGCAGAAAACTCTTCAAGAAACCCTTTTGGCTCAAACCAAGGGGAGTTACCCGATTTAAAGGTAATGTCTTATCTTATGTCCTTTTGTTTTATTTTGATTCTCCAACCCCCTAAACTATTTTTATTCCTTGGTTTTTTTTAAAAAAATTATATTAAATATTCTAGGATGTTGTTATGAGATTTATTCGAGCTACACTTACACACACCTCCATCTAATGGGTGAAGAACATACTGTTTCTTTGGACTGTGAACTACTACCTCACGAAATAATGATTGTTCAATTATCTCCTATGACCTACATGGTGTCCATTAAGATTCCGCCATATTTATATATGATATATATAATGTTTATTATTTCCTTATTCTTCTATATTTTTCATTTATGGAATTCCTTTATGGTTTCCATAATGTATAAATGTGATAATTTCACTTTAGGAAATGCGGACTACCACCCCCTCAAAGTGATTTGAATGGGTAATGCCATATGTGGGACATATAAAGGATGGAGATAATGATATTATATATAGTATTATACTGGAATTACAATATACCTTTATATCATTGTGATTTAATTCCATTAAATATGAAATAGAAATGAAAGTAGTGTCCATTCGTACGTACTGGTTACCGTTTCCATGAATGGTGCATTTAATTTCATACCTCTAAATGTTATGTAATATTATAAATTAATTTATATACTAGATATATATGATAAATATGATATCTAAATCATGAAAATAATTCTGGTGATAATGGATATTTTACCACATGAACAACTTGTAATTATAAATTTTTTTTTGAATCAAGTTCCAATGATCGACAAAACGACCGTTATTAACATAAATGATTTCATAATGTTCATAACATGTTAATAAGTGATATAAAAGGAATAATGATCTTAGAAATGGTTCTTAAAAAAATATAAATTAACTCTAGCTTATTATTCAGAATATTAACGAACAATCGAGTCAGGTCAGACACAAGTTAAAGGACATCATCTCAATCTCCTTTCATTGAGGCATATTTTGTTTTATACACAACTTTATTTTATATGGTGTATAAACCACTTTGAATTTTACTTTTATTCAAAAGGATTCTTTTCTATACAAAGCAATTTACTAAACAACAAAAAGTATGTTTCTTTTTAACATATGCTGTGACAACGACTATTCCACCACCGAGAGTATTATTTGATCTTTGGTATCCATAACAAACCGTAATTTTTTAAAAAGGCAAATAAATACCACATACTATTTTATGTATTTTGGTATTGAAAATGGTTTTGATAATGGATTTGATATGTCAATATATTTTGATTGAAATTTGGAAATGTTTTTCATTCCTTTATATTTTTTGTATGTGTTATGATTTTATAATGGTACTTAGACATTTGACAACTGGTTACATGATAAAACAAATGATGGGTGCTGTCGTGAAAACTAGGACGGGTGGTTACATTATAACTTCCAATGCATTGGGTATGGAATTCGGTCGTATGGCTAATCCATTTAGTGATATGTGTGGAAGTCGACTGTATGGTTATTCCATTTAAGTACGTTAATGTCCCAATTTGACTTCATATGTTAGGTGTTATTTATATCGGTTTTATGGTATTATTTTGGTAACAAATGGGTAGGTAGTGATTTTTTATTTAGGAAAGAGTATTTACTACTTCCTAAAGGAGAAAATTATTACTTATGTAAAAGTATTCATGGTTTACTTGTTGTTTTTAAAAATTAGAAGATTTTATTCCCTGTGTATCCTTTACAGAGATTTTTATGCTCATCCCAAGTTTTCAAAATGTTCCCCATAGTACTAAATGATGAACATGGTAAAGGATCGGATCATGGAAAGACATGCTATCTAAAACATGGAACTATACATGTTTAATTTTAAGAGTTATTATTTTATGAAAAAAATGGAAACTGAGTAGAAGTGTTTACTTTGTAAATTTTGTGTAGTAATAGTTATATCCTAATTCTCTAAAACTCTAAACCTAAAAAGATTATCAATGTGAATTATTCATTTAATTCAAGATTATTTAATGTTTTATGGCCGAGTCCTTATAGTTGGTATCATAGGTCGGTTTAGACAATTTTATGAGTTAGGATATTGTTAATTAATGTCAATAAATTAATTTATGGTATGATTGAAATTATATATAATTTAAAGATTACCATGTTACTTCACTTAAGATATTTCTTTGTTCAGAATGGTTTTCTGCAGAGGAAATAAGGCAACTATATTGGAACGACATCAGGAGGAAAACAACCTTCCAAATCAGCAACCTGAGATGGTCAGAATCAGAACTGAACAGTTTGTTGTTGTGATGGCACAATTAACTCAGGCTATAAATGTTGGTGGTATCCATACACATGAACAAACAGAACAACCAGAGAGGAACATGTCAGTAGTGGAGCATTTCATTAGGAAAATCCCCCATCATTCAGAGGATCAGCAGACACTGTGCTAGAAAAAGTGTGTATTAATGCACTAGAAAAGATTTTTGATGTCATGAGGTGTTCAAAAAATCAAAAGGTTAGTCTCGTTGTTTACCGTTTTTAAGGGGAAGCTGATCATTGGTGGTTGATGGTGAAAATATCAAGGATGGTGAGGAGATTGATGATCTTGACTGGGATAAATTCAAAGGTATGTTTCTTGAGAAATATTTTCCTAAGGTGGTTCGACTTAGGATGGAAATAAAATTCCAAGAATTGATGTAGGAGGATGACTCAGTGGCTCCATATGAATCAAAGTTCACTTGACTGGCATGGTATGCTCCAAATTTAATATGAGATCTTGATAGTAAAATCAACCGTTTTTACTCTTGGATAAAGTCAAAGTATCTAAGGTATTAAGATTCTCGCGAGTTCCAAAGTTATGAAAAACTTGTTTGATGTGTAGAGAAGGTGGAAATAGAGTTTGTCAATGATCATGTGTTCTTAGAAAAGTAACAAAATAAGAGGCCCAGTTGGCAGAAAATTGGAACGAATTTATCAATGAATCCTAGAGGTAAGAAAACCAAATATCCATCTTGTATGAAGTGTGGTAAAATGAGTCCTGGAGAATGTTATCCACATCTGGAAAGTGATTCTGGTGTGGTAAGTCTGGTCATATTGCTTGTAACTGTACGGAAAATGATCAAGTAAGTAATGAAAAGCCAGCGGTAAGATGTTTTAAGTTTAATAAAATGGGTCATAATGCAAATGAGTGTCTGACGAAGAACTAAACTGAGGGAAAGCAGCTAGACTACAATCAGAAAGGGGTGGTGAAATCCATTGAAGCTACTTCAACAGATGTGGGGCCATAAAATTACGTAGTATCAGTTACACTATTTGTTTGTTCAGATTATGCCAATGTGTTGTTTGATTCATGGTCTACACATTCTTTCATTTCTGAGAAGTTTTCTAGTAAATTGGGAATTCCATCTCAAGATATGAATCCTAAACTTATGGTAAAAACACTAGGGAGGAACGTTGAGACAAAAAAATTATAAGAACCTTCTTATCCTTGTGTAAGGAAAGAATCTACCTTCAAACCTTATTTTTTTCCTCTGGTGGAGTTTGATGTTATTTTGGGCATGGGTTGGATTTCTATTTATCATGATAAGATTGATTGAAGAGATAAAGAGGTTTCTTTTCATAAATATTTTTAGTTTGTGTACATGAATGAACCCTTTCTTTTGATAACATATCAAGAAGTTGAGGAACTATTAAACGATGGAAATAAATGTTACCTTGCACATATTTTTTTTTAAAAAAAGAACTGTTCAGATTAATGATATTCTAGTGGTAAATGATTATCTTGACGTTTTTCCTAATTAGTTGTCTGGTATTATACCAGATCGAGAAGTTGAATTTACTATTGACTTAGTTCCTGATTCTAAGACAATTTCAAAACCCTTGTATTGAATGGATCAAGTTGAACTTTTAGAGTTAAAGAAGCAATTACAAGAGTTATTAGATAAAGTTTTCATTCGACCTAGCACATCACTATGGAGTGCTCCGGTCTTGTTTTTTAAAAAGAAAGATGGTTCAATGAGACTTTTCATTAATTATAGAGCATTGAATAATATCATTTTTAAGAACAAGTATCTTTTTCCACATATTAATGATTTGTTTGATCATCCCCAAGGTGATTAGTATTTTTCAATGTTTGACTTGAAATCGGGGTACCATCAGTTGATTGTAAAATAAGAAGACGTTCTGAATACCACGTTTCATACTAGATATGGCCATTATGAATTTTTAGTTATGCCTTTTGAGATAACCAATGCACTTACTGTATTCATGGATATAATGAATAGAATTTTCCATGAGTTCTTGAATAAGTTTGTGGTTGTGTTCATTGATAATATTTTGGTTTTTTCTAAAAGTAAAGTGGATTATGGAAGTGATTTAAGGGTTATCTTGCAATCCTTAAAAAAAGAAATTGTATGGAAAAATTTTCAAGTGTGAGTTTTGGTTACAAAAATTTCTTTCCTTGGTCACATTGTTTCAAAAAATGGAATAACTATTGATCCAAATAAATAAAGTTGTTGAAGAATGGCTCAGACCCACAAATATTACATAGATCCATCATTTTCTTGGTTTGGAGAATTATTACTGGAGTTTTGTTGATAATTTTTAATGGTTATCTACTCCAATGACTATGTTAACTCGAAAAGGTGTTATGTTCATCCGGACAAAAGAATGTAATGATTGTTTTCAGGAATTGAAAAAAATATTGGTGAATGCTCCAGTTGTAGCACATCCTTCTAGAAATGGATAGTTTTTTATCTATAGTGATTCTTCATTGAAAGCACTTGGTTGAGTCCTAATGGAGAATGGTCAGGTAATTGCTTATGCTTCACATCAGTTGAAAACCCATGTGATAAATTACCCTACACATGATTTAGAAATAGCTATTGTTGTTTTTTATTTAAAAATTTTGAGGCATAATTTGTATGGAGTAATGTGTGAAATATATACTGATCACAATAGTTTGAAGTATATATCCACTACGAATGAATTGAACATGAGATTGATGAGATGGCTGGAATTAATCAATGATTATGATTGTGCAATTCATTAACATATGGGAAAATTAAATAAAGTGGCTGATGCTTTGATTCAAAAAAGTAATGCTTCATTAACCATGCTACATTTGGAACGAGATCCATTGGTTTTTTATTTGATGAAATTTGGAATAGAATTTTTTGGTATAGGAAGTTCATCTGTTTTTTTAGGTGTCTATGAGATCATCTCTATGAGGAAAAATTAAGCAAGAAAAGAAGGAAGACAGTGGGTTACACAAAAAGGTAGAGCTGGTTCATAAGGGTAAGTTGCCTGAATTTATCATTGATAATGATTGACTTTTGAGGTTTGGGAAGAGATTATGTGTTCCTTGTGATTCACAGTTGAAGAACGAGTTATAATGTGAGGCTCATATTTCATCGTTTTCGGTTTATCCTAGTAGTACTGATATGTACAGAGATCTATGATAGTATTACTGGTGGGATAGAATGAAAAGAGATATTGCTGATTTTACCGTGAATTGTTTAACTTGTAAGCAGGTTAAAGTTGAGCGGCAGTAACCAAAAAGAATGCTTCAGTCTTTACCGATGCCAGAGTGGAAATGGGAAAATATATCCATGGACTTTGTTGTTGTATTACCAAAGACTTCTTGAGGTAAAAATACAATCTGGGTTATTGTTGATCGATTGACTAAATCTTCTCATTTACTTCCTTTTCAAGATACATTCTCTCTAGATAAACTTTCTCAGTTGTATGTTGAAGAGATTGTCTAGTTACATGGAGTTCCCCTCTTCATTTTATCTGATCGTGATCCTAGGTTTACTTCTAACTTTTGGAAAGGCCAACCGAAGTCATTGGGTACTCAATTAAATTTTAGTACACCTTTTCAACCACAATTAGATGGACAGTCATAACGAACAAATAAATACTTGGAGGATATGTTACGTGCTTGCACGATGGATTACCAGGGATTTTGGGATCAACATCTTTCTTTGGTTGAATTTTCTTATAATAGTATTTTTAATTCCAGTATACAGATGGATCCATTTGAGACATTTTATGGAAAGCGATGTCGAACTTAAGATTTATGTGATGAACTGGGGGAAAGGAAGCTGATGGGACCAGAATTGGTAGAAGAGATGATAGAAAATGTTCAGTTGATTTAGAAGTACATGAGAACATCTCAGAGTCGGTAGAAAATTTTTGCTGATAACCGGAGGAAGGATCTTTCTTTTGAGGTAGGTGATCATGTTTTTCTCAATATTTCTCCATGGAAAAGTGTGATGCATTTTGGTAATAAGGTAATGTTGAGTCTGAGATTCATTAGACCTTATGAAATCCTAGAGAAAGTTGGATCAGTTGCATACAAAGTGGATTTACCTCCATGTTTGTCCCAGGTACACAATGTTTTTCATGTTTTAAAGATAAGGATGTACATGCCAGATCCATCTCATGTTTGGATCCCAAAGGTAGTTCAGCTGGAATAAAATCTATCTTATGAGGAAAAATCGGTCTAGATTGTTGACTACATGGAGAATGTGTTGTGGAATAAGGTGATTCATCATGTAAGGGTTCTATGGGAAAACCATATAGTTGAAGAGGCATCATGGAAATCTGAAAATTCAATGAGGGATAAATATCCCCACTTATTCAATAAGAAAATAAATTTCATGGATGCAATTTTCTAAAGGGGGAAAGGATGTAACATCCCAAGTAAGTAAAGAATAATATATTTTCATATCAATGTATATTTATGAATTAGATAGTTTTTTAGAGGCTTAAAATGATTATAAATCCAATCTTTGTCATAGAATACTCTAATATTTTTAAAAGATTGGTTTACAACCTTTTGATGGAAGAACATTTATTAATCAAACTTTTGACAATTTTAAAAGCTCTGTTTTTCAAAATAAACTTATTCTATAGAATTGGTACATAGAAATTTACATTGGATAAAGGATGTAGTTAATGATATTATATATGATATTATACTGGAAATATAATATACCTTTATATCATTGTGATTTCATTCCATTAAAAATTAAATATAATTGAAAGTAGCGTTCATTCGTACGTACAGGTTACCGTCTCCATGAACTGTGCATTTCATTTCTTACCTCTAAATGTTATGTAATATTATAAATGCATTTATATACTGGATATATATTATATATATGATATCTAAAAAATGAATATAATTCTGGAGATAATGGATATTTTACCACATGAACTACTTGTAATTATAAGAAATTTATTTTTGAATCAAGTAAAAATGATCGACAAAACGACCGTTATTAAGTTAACTGATTACATAATGTTCATAACATGGTAATAAGTGATATAAAAGGAATAATGAACATAGAAAAGGTTCTTATGAAAATATAAATTAACTCTAGTTTATTATTCATAAGATTAAAGAATGATCGAGTCAAGTCAGACACAAGGTAAAGGACTTCGTCTCTATCTCCTTTTATTGAGGCATATTTTTTTATACAAAAAAAATACTAATTTAAAACTAAATATTCTTTAACAAAAACAATTAAAATTAATTATTTATATTTTTAAATATAAATTTACTACTCAATGGATATTAATATCATTAATTGAGTTACATATATATATATATATACGATATCATGTTTTAGAAATATTTATATCAATATTTATATTTAATGCATAAATATATATATATTATTATAGTAACATATTTTTATTTTATGGAGAGTTATATTATTTTTAATTTAATTATTAATAATAAAAAATACCATTTGGATATATATACAATGACCAAATATACAATGACCTTATTTTCAATGTCCAAATTTTCAATGACCATAATTAGAACGTTCATATTTTGTTATTATATATATAACATTACTAAAAATATTCTATTCATACGCCCTTATAGTATGAATTGTCCTAGTAATGGGGTTTTCATAGATTAATTCAGATAAAATCAATTTTTTTAGAAATTAATATAGAATGTATTTGGATGAAACTAATCCATTTCCAAATCACATAAAATTTTAAAAAAGATTACAGGATTTGTAAGATGTATATTCCCATAAACATATATTAGGTTGGGGTTATTGACTTTTAATGTATTATTCATACTAATATGAGTTTTTATAGGAAAATAAATTTCTTATCCTTAAATTTTTTCGATATTTATAAGTAGATTGAGCATGGACCAAATATGACACATGTATTTTTTATATTTTTCTACAATTGTATGATTCATAATTCATTTTCATGTCCAACCTCAATAATTAATCCTGTATAGTTTTTCCCCATGTTCTATTGACTTAGGAGCCTATTAACATTTACTATCATCAATAGTTGTTATGTTAGTGAACTAACGTGCATAGTTCCCATACAAAATTTCATTGGTTTTCCTACTCATCTCTCCATTATAAAAATGAAGTTAATGGAAAATACTTCTATGCATAAAATATTATCTTATTCATTATTAAAAAGTTCTTGGGTGATTATTTAAATATTATTAACATGTAGGTAGTTGAAATATCATTTCTCATTAAGCCTTTTCATCTGAGTTTCATAGAATATCCGTCTTCATTTTCTTATCTATGGATTCCAGACATTAATTTCTTTCTTATTTACACATATAAAAATATATCAATATGAATCAATTTTTCTTATATATAATTAATTTCATATAATTGGTTTTATTCCACCAATGAACTATTTGATCTTAAAATCGGGGTCCATAAAAAACTTGTTTCATACATTGCAAGTCTCATAACACTAACTTCATAGGTACTCGCTAGTTTATCCTCCTTCAAATACTACATTAGGAATTCTCTCTATATTTTCTTGTGATGACATTAGTGAAAATATTTACTAATGATTATATTTTTTTAATTCCACACATTACACAGAATGAAATTATTCATTTTTATCATATTCTAAAGGAGGGTCCAACTTATACTTACCTCAACTTCATGTTGATAAATACCTAAAAAAACATTCACATGCTTTTAGAATTTGAGGAAATAAATTATCATTTCAATTATATTTATTTATTACACAATAATAAGTGTATATAGTTATCCATATAAGGATGTTTGATATTGTTACATTAAATACTTAGTAGTACATTTCTCCTTCCATGGTGTGTTTGTCACCTGAAAAAAGTTTTTCTTAATATTAATAAACTGGGGTAACATTTTTAGAATTGGTTTCAAACTATTTTTCAATCCATTTTTTTACAAGTTGAAAAAAAAAAATTTACCATTGCATTATTTATTTACTGAGATTATCCTTTAGGCTTCATACAATACAATCATTAAATTTGGGTAACACGAGTGATGAATAACTGAAATCATAATATAATTAACATAAATTTTCTCATAAAAAAACTTCCCTAAAATGATTTAATATCGAAGAAAATTAAATTAGGTTTCTTTATAATCAATATTACTCTTGATTCGATCTAGTTTTATTTATGGAATGACCCCGTCCATAAAAATATACCCCTCTAATATGAGCATTGAAGTGAGGGACAAAATGATGCCCGAATCCATCTTTAAATAGGCCTCATGTTGGAAAACAAATGGATGGTATATTATAAACCCAAATGGGGGTCATTTCCCTCTAATATGAAATTGAAATGAGAGATAATATAAAACCAAAAAACAATATAGTCTCATAAAAATGTAAATAGATCTTAATTTATTTACGCAAGGTTGAACTACTAAAACAAATACAAGGATAACTAAAAGTACCAAAAAGGAAATCCTCATCCTAAACCTCACAGACCAAATAGATCCATGAGCTATTAATTTATAGCATTAACACCAATTGTATATTTTCTTACTAAAGGGAATTTTATATAGATTTAGGGTGAGAATAACTAGTAAACTTAGTCAGATCATCCTCAGAGCCTCTAATGAAATAGATAAATAAATCATAATAAATTTTATTGAGGAAACAGGTAAATATAACTCATCACCTAATCAGGTTTCCTATTGTCATGGCCTCACCATGGATCTATCTCCATATATAAAATATATGTAACAATATATTATCTAATAAAATATAAATATTAAGGTACCCCACTTCTACTTCCCACATATTATTTTCTCTTCCAACATCACATGTCCCAAGCCATCTATCTCAAAGAAAACAAGCTAACCTAAAACACCGGGGTAACTGCAACATACCATGCACCTCGTACATCACCTAATGTCATAATCCACATCAACTTATAAATATAATAAGTTAGTAGTTTTGTGATCCACTAAAAACCATACATCAATTATTATAACTCAAGTCATCACACCCAATACACAACATAGCTATAATAATTATTAAGATACTATATCTATAGACACACATGCATGAAATAAACAAAAGCCCTTATATACATCTATATACATAAATATATTGGAAAGGAAACCACTATGAGTTTCAAAACATAATAAAACCATTAAATGTGATCATGGAAAGAGGAGGTAGTCAGCCATACATTCCTCACCAACATGGAATTCGGGGAAACACCCTCCAATGTCAGTTAGTGTTTATCGCTCTTTAACAATGATTGGAAAATTAGTTTAAATAACATAACATAATAATACACATAGATCTTACAAATTTTTTTTGGTAAACTACCTAGCCTTAACCTCAACAACAATTATAATCTCTTGGATACCCAACTCCCACTTCTAAGAACATAAAATAATATAATCATGAAAACAGTTCAATTGGAATTTGATTAAATAATTATTTTAATATTTCATATTTACATTAATTACCATCATTATTATATTACCATTAGGAATATTCTAACCTCTTACAAGGTTCCTCATGATTTAATATCATTCAACATTTTATTAAATCGCCGACTTTATGGGTTAAATTATATAAAAAAAGTATGAATCAATAATTCCTAGTATTCTAGGACAAATCTTAATATACCATAGAAGTTACATACAACAGTCAAAAATATCTACGTCAATTAGTGGTGAAAGGAATACCAAACCATTCAACCCAACCATTCAACCATTAAAATAAAATCATTATAAAAATTATTTTAACTTTCCTCAGACCAATGCATGGGAATGCTTAACTTCAATAGGTTTCATCAATTATATTTTCATCCCCAACACCCCCATTCATATATTTATCTATCTTGCAATCATTGATGCAACTACTACCACAATACCCCAAATCACCACCAATTTTCTATTAACCATCATCCATCCTAGTCTCACAACTCTTCACATATCATGGATCCTCATCTATAGAAATCACAAATAAAAGAAGGAAAATTATATAGTAAATAGGTAAATCGGTCCCTAAAACCAAGGTATCCATAATTCATAAGAAAATAGGATCATTATATGCCAAAAAAATTATTTTTTGTAAAACAACTGATTTTTTTTCCTCTTGAGTTAAATAATTTATTTATTAGAAGTTACAATCACATTAATCCAGAGGAATCATTTATCAGAATATATTTTTTAATTATAAATTATTCAATAAACTATTTGATTTCCATAATTTAAAGGAAGAATTGTAACAATTAAAGATGCAAAATTATCATTTTAAAAATAATTTTTACAAACATTATATTTCTTATCATATTTCAATTAATAAAAAATTTCCAAAACAAAATCATAGTAAATGGATATAAAACTATCACTAATGCAAAAAGATGATTTAATGTCATTTTTTTCAATTTAGACGTCGGTTTTTAACCAATTTATATACAAGTTACATAAAAAAACAAGTTTTTCAGCATAGATTTTTTAAAAACCAAAACTAAAATTGATAGTGTGCTTAATTTTGAGCATCGGTTTATACATAAACTGATGCTGAAAGCATTTTTGGTTTGGTTTTCGGCATCGGTTTTTATGAAAACTATGCCAAAATAGTTTCTGGTTTTCATAATTATGGAAACAAACACCAAAACCCATTTTATTTTATTTTTATTATTCAGAATTGATTTCTATATAAAACAACATATCAAGTTAAAAAAATTAGAAATGTTTGAATATTAAATCCCCCTAATAATCAAAATCCCTATAATAATAACCCAATATAAAAAAGAAGAAATCATGTAACATTGAATAAAAATAAATAGGAAAATTAAAATGTTTTATCTAGTTAATCAAAAAAAATATATGCATTTTTATTATAAAGTAGAATTAAAAAATACCTAACTAAAATTTACAACATGTTGGTTGTTGGTTATTGTTGAAGAATTAATATGATATCATTATGTTTAAAACCCTATTATAACTAAATAATTATATGTTTTTGGAACCCATTTTTTTAGAAAAATGTAATAATAATCAGAAACCTAAGAATATAAATACCATATATCATAATCATACTAAAAACATTGTTCATAAACAAAGATCAAATATGGTTAAGATCTTCCTACATTTTACAATCGACATCTTTGAACATCTACAGAGAAGATGAATGTTATAATATTAAAAAATCAAATACAATGATAGAAAATAAAAAATAATTAATATGACTAACATAATAATAATCAATCATTACCCCAATTGTTATTATCTCTTAAATTAATCATAGAATATAATAACCACATTCAACATATCCTTATTACTGGTGAAATTGTAGTTAATGAAATGGTAACATGATAATAAAAAGCAATATATATTCAAATATATATTTCCAAAAATAAAAATAATATCTAGTATAAAAATTAATTACCTATACTTTAATATATTTGATTTCATTTTTTGTCTATATTTCCAAGTTATATTTTCTAAATTTTTTCCATGAACTAAATTTTCATACATCAATACTAATAATACAAGTATAAACAATTGAAATTAAAAATAACGAAAATTTAAAAAAAACATACTTGCCAAACAAGGTGGAGATTTTCTTATAAGCACTGCCTATTAAAGAGAAACACTGATATAACTTGTTTTCACTTGGGAAGAATACACATAACATAAAATTCTCCCTACAATACAAAAATTTCACATTTAATGACATTATATTGAACAGTAGTTCATAATTATGATCTTTCTCTTCCCCATTAATAAATGGCATTAACCAACACCCAATATTCGTCATTGATAACCTCTCACATATATATTCCACTGTATTTTTAGTCGACACATATTGAACATACTTTGAAATATATTATGGATCTATGAAGCCCAAAACACATGTGTTTTCAATTTGAATATTTTTATTTTGTGGATACATTATTAAAAAAAGTAATATAGTATATCAATTTATTTCATCTTTAATTAATAAAAATAAAAATTGATAGGTTAATTTACTTACATGTAAAACAACTGCATGAATTTCATGATGAAATATTAAAAATCAATTAGATCAATGATATATTGGAATAATAATATCATTTGATATTATCTTCCACATATATCATATGACATCCAAAACTCATAAATATTAGAAATGGAAGAAGAAAAATGTGATAATATTTCTATCCCATCATAAATATCTGACGTATCTATAGTTGTTTATTTCTGAACTTTTTTGTTTTCTTATTGTGCCATTTTATTGGATTTTAGATACTCTTATATAATTTAATTTTTAAAAAACATTATAATAAGTTATTCATCCGAGTTAATTAATATATAAAAAAACACATACCTCATTAGAAATATGATGAACAAGGATAGATGGAAAAAGTAAAAAATGGTACATAAAATTCCCAACTCATGTAATCTCTATAGTAGAGAATTGTAGTAGAGTAGTATGATCAATAATATCATGTATCAATAATGTAACCCAACCCATCTTAATAGGATAGTGATGTAAAAAATCCCCCAAAAAATTCCAAATCCAAACACTAAAATATTTACATCAGTATCTCCTGCATATAATTCACAACCTAAGGTTGCATGCACATTGTCTGCATTATATTTACTATTATCTGAAAATTGTCTAGTAGATGAAGAATTCTCATATAAATAAATAGCATCATCATCATACTCATTAGACAAATGGATTCTTTTCCCTTGAAAAATTATGGACCACTGTTTATTTGATTGATCGATGACATAAAATATTTGGTTTGTATGTGTGGACATGATAAATGGTTCCTAATTGCAACTAAGTCTGTTGAAATCGACCAGTTTAAAAATATATTCATAATTTTTAAAACCAATTTTACTTGTCACCCAATTGCACTTAAACATTGTGACTTGAAATATAATATAATAAATTTCCCATATTTCTTGAAGAATGATAATATATATATTTGATACAAAAATTTGGTTTTTAACTTTTTCAGTCATAAAATCCAGTGCTTTGGCGATGACCATTACACCACTATTTTTAACTATAATCTTGTCATCGATATTATTTATGTAATCTATGTACCTAGTAATATAAAAATTAGACCATGTGATCATCTTAGTTGACTTTCCCCTTCCATCCATTTCAATGCTTCTGGTGTAGATATATTTGTGATGAAATTATCTTTAAACAATGAAACAAATTTCTTTTTATGCTCAATCATCAACCAAATTTCATTTATTTTCAGATATTATAACATAAATTCTATAGTATCTGATGATATATATGTTTTAACCTCGTATGTGTTTTTCAAAATGTATAAATTTGTCTGAACCACTTCATCAAGTGGAATGATCTTTACCATTAAGCCTCAAATACCTCTACCTTCACTATCAATTGTCATATTTCATGATATAGGGAGACTGATATGATCCAATTCATAAAAATAATTAGTACAAAACTAAATAACCACTTCTGATACATATTTCCGAATAATATAGGCCTACGGTCAATAATGATTTTTAACATATCCCTTAAAAATATGATATATCATTCAATAGAATACATCCATCATAAAAATAAACCGGACCACATGCTCTTAACTCATACACCAAATGAATCACTTGATATCCATTATATATAAAAACATCGGTGGGAAATACATTTGTAGATGACATAGAATAAGAGCACCCTCATTCTCAAATACATTTAACAAATTTTGATCAAATACTTTACTAAAAATGGATTTAAAAAAATTACATAACACAAAGATTGTATTTCAGACAGCTATCAACAATATAACACACAATTTGATTAGTATAAATTATTGCATCAATATGTGATAATCATTAGATTTTATACCTATTAATTTATAATCCTCCAATGACACATAATTATTCAAATTTAAAGTATAACCACTGTGTACTTTAATACAATGAATACACTGACAAAAATTAATCTTCTCACTCTTTCTAAATATGTGAATATATAGTGGTAAATATTTAATGTTTCCTTTCATACTGGGAGCTAACTATAAATTTATTACCATTCATATCAAGTGTAATCTAAGTAGAAATCCATATTTTTCATTCCATTTTTTAAAAAATGTTCCAATAAAAATGTAACCTATGATTTTTTCAACATGCCTTACATGGATGTTATGTTTAAACTTTAAATATATCCAATAAGGTAGTTTGAAAAAGATAGACTATTTATTCTAGATATTTTTATGAAGACTAGAACATATTTTCCTTCCAAATGTCAAATCAATATTTTTCACCAAATCATAATATTCGTCATCTAACAATGGTCAAGGGGGAAGGTTTTATTCCAAGAAACCATTGAATTCTTATATCAATATATGATAAGGATTATGAATTGTCCAAATTATTTGATTACAAATTAATATTGTATTTCTTTCATTTTTAAATTGAAAATATTATGACTCTTATTCACAAATTGGACATACATTATGTCCCTTAATACTGTATCCAGATATGTTTCCAAATGATGGAATGTTTTTTGTAGTGAACGTTATCTTGTCACGAAAAATAAAATACTCATTCTTGAATGCATCAAAACATTAACACATGTCTCCCATAGCATTTTCAATACATCAATCAATTGTAAAAATACACAAAAATATCATTTCTATGATATTTTGTTCTAGAAATCATCAAGATCATCGTAACATATTTTTTTTAAAGAAATATTACAGGAATAGTTGTAAACTACCAAAAAAATAGGCAATGAAGAATGTTGGCTACTTAGCATCTAATATGGATTCATTTCATCAGTACACAATCTCGTTCTAAGATTCCTAACATCACTTCCAAAATTAAGAATTGTTTTTATCAAATCTCATCCACTATGATGAATTAGTAGGGTGACTTAAGCTCCCAATAGTTATGCTCTCATATGAATACCATCTTAACATTTTTCATCCAATTTAATTTGAACGATGCTTAAAATAAAGAATTATTTGAATGTACTATATTCCTTTAGAAGTAGTTGCGATTTTGGTACCTAAGAATGAATCATAGTTGACTTATAGATATTTTAACATTGAATTTTGAATTTGGAAAATTGTTTCCTTTTATAAGTATCTATTTTAAAATATCAAGTAAGTTGGACAAAATTTTATCACTCCACCCATTTCATACTTTCATGTTAACTAATCTCAATACAGCTGATAACATTGTATATATATTGTAACCTAGGAATAATTTTTTCTCTTAATATCCATAAAATAATTCATAAATTGCAATTTTCTTTTAGTTTCAATGCCTAAATCTTAAATTAATTCTTCAATATGATTCTCTTCCTCGTTATGAATATTGTCATCAACGTTGGATGATGAATTTTCATTTCATTCACAATGCTAGATCCAATTGATAATATTAATGATAAAACCATAACCAACGAGATGATACTTTATTTATCTAGATTTTAGCATTATGATATTCAAACACATCACATCGGGAAAAATCAAATCAATGTTTTGATTATTTCAATTAGCAAATTACATGAATTCATCAACTCCTTTTTAATATTCACTAGTGGTTGTTCATAAATTTATCCAATTATGATCCAATCAATACTAGATATCTTAATATCATTGGTGAATATATTAAAACATATAAACATTTAAATATATATATAATCAAATAAATTTTAAACAAAAACAAATTTAATAAAAAAAAATTGATTATTTGTTAGGAAACAACAAATATGAAACACATTAACAAATAGTAATCTTTTAATTTTCATATTATATACATGTGTTTTATTGATATTATAATTTAATTATTTTCAATAATCTATCATTTATTAGTTCACATTACATAGTTTTTTCATTAGTTCGTTGTTGCGTGTTTCAAAATTATTGAAAATTTCCTTAATTTAATGGGTGAAAAATATGGATACATTAAATGTTATGCCCATTTTATTAAGGAATGATGACACTATATAAAATTTTTAATTTCATAATATCATCAAGACTATTTAATAATTTCAACAAATAATTTGTTTTTCTAAAAGAACAAAACAATATTTATAATCCAACATAAAATATAAAATAATAATTAAAACAACTCAAAAATATAATTAAATGATAAATAATTTATCTTCAAAATTTAAAAAAACATTAAAAAAATTAGAGTTGAAAAGTAAGAATGGAGCCTAAATCTAAACTTCTCTCCATTGAGGTTTTTGATGAATAAAACCTACAATATTTATATCTAAATGATTGTAAAAATGAACAATAAATATGAAAAAAATAAAATCAATCCACGATTGAATGTCGACCAGAAATAGGTTTCTGAAGAAAAAATAATATTTTGGGTGATGATACAATGGTATAGGATATGAAATGGAGACTCTAGATCCTGAAAATCAAAGAAAATAAAAAAATGGTCATTGGGGGTCATCAGCTCACCTTCAGAGTCATCATGAGTTGGGAGGGAATCATTGCAATTTGGGAGAGAGGTTTTGTAGATCCACAAAAATGAGGGTTTCCCGACCTCGAATATTTTTAAAAGGATTTAGGC
The DNA here is from genome assembly GCA_963277665.1 of Viscum album. Classification (NCBI taxonomy): domain Eukaryota; kingdom Viridiplantae; phylum Streptophyta; class Magnoliopsida; order Santalales; family Viscaceae; genus Viscum; species Viscum album. The sequence continues at coordinate 1,505,784,211 of OY728146.1, read as the reverse complement.
ATTAGTTATTAAAAAACTAGAATTGATAAGTCCAAGGAAAAACATTTTTGACATCAATCATAGTGAAAATGATGCAAATTGATCTATAGCATCAGTTTTTTTAAAAAACTGACCCTATAATGAGAGTATTTAGCAGTTTTTGGATCAGTTTTTAGTAAAACTGATACCAAAACCTTATTGAAAAAAATTTCATGTCATTATTTAGTAAAATTGATGTAGAAAACCTCCCACATATATTGTTTTCATCATTTTATAAAAAATTGACGTTATTTTTCAGACTTTAAAGCCACTATTTCTACTATGTATCTTATAAATAAAGACGCAATATACTATCATTGTAAAAACACATTTGATCACTAAATCCAAAAACCAAATATTTATTTAATCTAATTGATATTCATTAAGATTAAATCCAATATTACCCAATGACATAATTCATGGTAAGCATTCAATTTCACATAATAATATGAGAAGTAATGAGTCCCTTACCTAGATTTAGATGTTCAATGTACTCCGAGAAAGAAAATATAATAAAGGATAAAAAACTATTGAAACTGAATGAGGATCCACTAAAACCTATAAAAAAAATTTGAAAAAAAAACCATGCTCTCGTATTGTCAAAAAATAGATAAAATTTATATAATGACCACCCATGATTAAAAAATAATGAAAGGGAGAAATATTATGGAAGTGTACCATGATCAAGAGTAATTGATTTTCCATGAATTCAGTTAGAATCCATAAATATTTGATCATAAGGAACCAATATGATAAAATTAATACTTTCCCAACAACTAAATCATTCTTTGGTGCCTCAACATGAGAGAACAACCTAACCATGGCCTAGGTTCATTTGGAACATATAAAAATCCAAGGAATTCAATAAGTAATTTGCGGATCAATTTTTATAGGGGATAATTGAATTGAAAAAACACATTAAAGACCTCTAATATATGATTGACTTGGTTCACATTTAAAACAGATGAGATCCACGAGGAATGGTGATGATTTTTTCTATTTGAAAACAAGCTTGATAGCCACCATGAATGTGGTTTTCTTTAGAATTCCTAACTAAAACAACTTTATCCATGTAATTTTTCCAAGTAGATCTGAATTTTCCCTCACCATGACCTCTACCACAAGAATTGTGATATCTCATTACATGTTTGATATAGGAATTCCTCCAAGACTCCATTCTCAGATCCATGTCAACCCTATACATTTCTATTCTAGTTAGGTTGAAAAATAGGATGCCCCAACCAACAAAGACTACAAAATTGATGATAGGTCTTATTACGAGAATTTGAGGACTTAAACCGTTTGATTAGCTCAAAACATCTTGGCATTGACCATGGCCTTCCCAACAACACTTATTTACACCCTCACCTCTAACACAACCTTCACCAAACCCACAACTAGGGTGTGGTGACCCTGTGAATATCCAATACAACTCCATACCCTCCAAAATACTTTCCAACTCTTTCTCATCACCACTGAGCCTTGAAAAAAAATGTTTTGTATTGTACACACCATTACATTAGATACCACTCAAAAAATTATTTCCTTAATAATTAAAACAGAACTCAAAGTGAATTGAAAGAAAATGAGTCATCCAAACAAAAACCCCTAGAGATACCTTCCAAGAATAACTTCATCATAAGAGCCCACCCACATCACATAGAAAAAAAATGTATAAAAATAATGAAATAGGTAAAATTGGATATTTAACACTATCTCGAGGGATATACATCTAAAATTGGACATGACACACAAACAAGGACACAATGAAGAGAGAATTTGTTTCTTAAAATAGATAAAGGACCACATAAATAGGTTTCCTTAAAAAATATGAACTAAACAACAAACATCTCCAGATAATGAGTGTATAATAATGATTCATGTTCCAGAGTTCTCTCATTTATGTCATCATGTCGACATGGGAAATGAACTGAACATATTGAATTCCCATGCATCACCTTATCCCATAGGTCTTGGATCGATAAAGGATTCTCCTTGAAGGTCACATAATCATCAACATTTATTTTTCCCTAAATGTTGAGTTTAGAATAATCATAAATATAGTGGTAAAATTATGACATGTTAAATAAATAATGAATCCACCTCATCTACGGGGGAAGTACTGTTGCGTGCATAATAGCTTTGACATGATCCAACAGCTCAAAAGACTTAACAAACTATGGGGAAATATTACACTGAAAACCAAACCTTATATGCCCATAATATGAAGTCAACTTCCATAAATCATTATCTCCAATATCAAACTCCAAAGGTCTCCTCCTATGGTTATAAGTGTAATTATAATGATCATACACTGACTTTATCCTCTTATGAATCACCAAATTATTTTCTTTTACATTTTAAAGTAGTTTTGGACCTACGATTATATAATTTTTTATCCCAATATTTCAATAAAGGTAATGGATATTTCAGTCATACAATGATTTAAATGAAACTATAAAAAAGGTAGATTGGTAACTATTATTGTAATTAAATTTCACAAAGAGTGGTTTCATCATCCCAGAACCAATAAAAACTAGGATACAGGAATGTAACATGTCTTCGAGATTATGTATGGTTTACTATGTCAAACCATTCATATGTGGATGAAAAATTACTGTTAAGGAGAAATTGAGATCCAAAAGACTACTAGAGACCAATCTACACCCTATAGGTAAAATGAAAATCAAGATCAAATATGATCATCCTCATGACTCTTTGGAGCCTCATCACCTACTGTAGGTATTGAATTGTCAAAACCTCTACCGATCCCAACCCTTTGATCTCTAATAAGTGATCTTAATAAATAAAAAGGTCTATTTTAACCCATATAGCATCATAGCCTCACGAAGATCATGGTAAATCGGTGATGACGTCTATCAAAATTTCCTCCCACTTCCACTTTGGAACATCTAATGGTTGGATAAATCCAAGAAAACCATTTTGTTAATACATATCCTTTTGGATGACTAAACAGTATGATAGAAACACTGTAACTAAATTCTTCAAACCTAGCCACCAAATATGACCTCTCAATGCATGCAACATCTTCAGCACAACATGATGTGCTACTAAGGGTAATCTATGGAAATTTTGGAGAACCACTTCACGCATCAATGATGGAAAGAAAGTATTCCCTTGAAACTAAACCTGATGATGACCATCCATCTATAATGTTTTAGTGGAATCAAAAAATACAACCCAACATCACTAGACCTCCATCATGAAATCCTTTTTATAGGACTCCTCCACCTACTTCACTAAATTTGACTGCCCCAAAATCTAAAAAAGAAATACTCTACCAAAAACCACTCCATTAACATGATTTATCATGGATAACTCTTCTATCACTCCATAAGTGCCTCCAAACTCACACACATCATCATTATGGGACATCATGCTTCACACAACAACAACAAAATTACTCTTTCCTTATGTATAAGAAATATCAATTTCATATTCTTATACCATAATTTTCCCATGATTATGATAAACTATGATAAGACATATCATAGGATAATTTTATCAATGAAAACCATAAAGTGTATGCCAATGAGATTTTGTTTCCAGAAATTCATAGTAAAAAAATTGCTACCAACTTGAGTTCATAGGTTAAACAGTTAAGTTCATGGGGTTTCAATAATTGATACCAATAAGAAACAACTTCTCTTTGATATAGTTGTACAATTCAAAAACCATGAATTGAATATTTATACAAAAACTCAAAAATACCTCCCTATTTTGAAATATAAAAAATGCGTCATTGACCAACGTGTCCTCTAGGTAATAAAAAGATACCTCTAACTATTAAATATATAATAATTCAGGATAATTTCTAGTTAAATATATAAAAGGGTTCACAATTTGAGATATCAATTTTATGATCCACCTATAATATCCTTCAAGACTAAGGAAACTCTACACCACTACAACATTCTTGGGGGATACACAAGAAACAACTACCTTGATTATCAAATGATCCAAAACTATACCACACTAGGACACAACATGCCTTATGAAACCAATATTATAATACCAACACGCGGACATTGAAACATTATTGACCAATTTATTATGGTGAATAATTTCAAAAATTAACCACATATACTCTTCATGTTCATCCTCATTCATAGAGTATGCAAGGATGTCACCGATGGAAACAACCTTGAATTGATCCAGAAATTCTCTGAACATTGCATTCATCAATCCCATGAAAATGGACGGTGTGTTTTTACATTGAAGTACATTACAATGAAATCATAATTCCCATAACAATATCAGAAAGTAGTCATTGGAATATCCTCACCCTTTACCCGCATATGATGATATCTCGATTACATATTGTTCTTTGAAAGCTAACTATCTCCATTTATCTGATAAAAATTATTAATCAGTGGAAGATGATACTTATTAATTAGTATTTCTTGATTCATGATATGAAAATAAATATATAGATGCAGACTAACATCATCATTATTTACAAATAAAACCAAAACACCACAAGGATACATGCAGTGTTGAAAAAAACCTCAATAAATGATATCAATAATCTTAATAAATAGCTCCCTCCACACATATGGTACCATTATATATTGATATATTGAGATTTTACAACTCCAAAATTTATCTATAACCCAAAATATATCTCACGTTGAGGGGGTAATTCCAAAACCTTCTTAGGAAATACATATGTGCAACAATCGACAACCATAGGAAGTATTATTGATTGAACCTCCAATGAATTTACCATCAACTTACCTATAATGTAATAAAAGGATAGAACAATCCTTAAAACTGTCAGTAGGACTTTAACACTAATAAATTATATAGACTCTCTATTAGAATCATAGAACACAATTGTCCACTGAAGTAATCCATGATAGAATGCATTGAATATGGCCCGTGCATTTCCATGAGGATGTTGAATGGTTGTATCCACAGACTCCACAAGTCTCACAAGATGTAGTGATGCAAAAAACTACCTCAAAAAATGTACATACTTCATACAGATAATATCTACCTCCAACCATCATATTAACTACCAAGGTGATTATAAGTATCTCCACTTCATGTCCAAAATCAAATATTGGGGGTGGTGAAATGTGGGAGTGTGTAGCTCCTAAATCAACACAATAAATCTTCCAACTATAAAACAATAATGGGATACCTCACACAATATATGGATAATGTGGTTTTGGAAAATATATAGTAGGTATCTAACCAAGGCATTCTCTATGGATCTCTATCACTGATAAAGGCCACCTCCAGTGGTTCTCTCTACTCTTTGAGGACATGGAGTATCATGGGGATTCCCACTACCAACCATGTCTCCCATATTCTAATGAAGGGATTGAGTAACCTAATTTTGTTTCCATAACTAAAACAATATCAAAGGTGGGACCCAAGTAGGAACACTACCAGTACACTTCCTAAATATAATGTTAGAGAAATATCTTCACTAATATTTATGGCCTATATAAGGAAAATAGAATTATGATCCCTTATAAGGGGGATAATGGCTTTAACCCATTGAGAATTCTGACATCTCCCCTCTCATAATTATCTTGGCCTCACTAACATCCTCTCAAGGACCTCTACACTTGGAATATCCTTCAATTAGAACAGATGCATAACTTTGGTGACTTGATGGTGAATATATATATATAAGGCCACCTCAAAATGTTTTTCTCTGGCCCTTTAATTTAGAAATATTTCCAGATAATATCAGAGAAGGGTCCTGAAACAAGTCCTAAACTCTTGATTGATATAACTCCCCTATCAATGGGTAAAAAACTCCTTGTTACTGGAATCCACTGTGTTTTATGAACAAAACTCGCATTTGAATTGATCCAAAAATTTATCCTATGATATAGATGAATTCCTAATGATTCCCGAGGAATAAGAACCATCGCTTCTGGGCTTCCCAACATTGTATCATCATCTACAAAAATACCTAATCATCCTTCTAAGCATGGATCTAATTGAAATATATATCCTACTCTAAAATAATGTACTCGTAAAAAATATGAAACATATATCACATATTTTTGCAATGTTCGGTTCTAAAACACTTATAATTTCCTCCTCCAACTATCATCATCATTGAACATAATTCTACAATTATTATTTGTCAGGTACTGCTGAATGTATTTAGTGAAAACCTAAATAGGAATATGACCTACAGATATTACTATAAAATTTAAAAAATATTTAGGAATATTAATCCTAGAATATGAAATCATTAATATTAAGTAATTAATTAAGGTTCAACCTAATTCCAATGAATACAAATTTCAAACACACGAGCAGATGGAATTAGGTTTGATCATTTCCTATAACTCAACCCCACAACCAGCATCACTATACATAGTCGGCTAACTAAAATTAAATTTCCATAAAATAGATAATAGGTGGACTTTAATAAATGTGTACATGATAGTATCCCATGTTTAAATCACTTACTAGGCTTATATGAAACCATTTCCACACTAACCCATACATTCTTCACCCATGCCTACCTCCAAGCTCCATCAAATACCTCATCCTTTAATTTTATTACCACTCTATAATGACCCCTCCTGAAAATGGTACACCACCTGGGATAGTAAATAAGGAACATAGATATTGATTCACTAAGATATGATCCAATAGGATATAAGATAGCAATAAGAACTACCAGTATATTATAAAGATAAATGAACGGAATTAGCCTCTATGGTAAAAATAGAAATGAAATATATGATACAAAAATGAAAAAAATCTTAATCACAACTAAAATAAAGAGACGAAAATACATTCATGAAAAATCATAAAAATAAAAAAATTCACGGAAAATGAAAAGGTCAAAAAATAAAATCATTTTCAGTGACCTCAAAGCTCTAAAAACTCCTAAATAACTCCCATATCTTATAATTTATATCCTAACAACCTACCATCTCTTGCAGTCCTACAAAAAATAATATATAGATCTAGGGTGAGGGTAGTATATATAATCAATAGGATCATCCTCAAATAATCTCATTTAAATTATAAATATATAATTTTTAAATGCCATTGAAGAAATCGTTGAACCTAACTCATCACCAAATCTTGTATGTTATATTCCTACCCTCACAATGGATCTCTCACCAAGTATCATATACAAGTAAAAATATAATATCAAATATAATATCAAAAAGATGGTACCCAGATACCACATCCCCATTGTTATTCTAATCTACCCCAACATCTAACTTCTTAAGAATCAAACTCTAAATAAACAATCCTACAAAAAAACAATTTTGAAATGATGACATTTCATGAACCTCGTGAATCACATCAACTCTTAATCAAATTCATCCTCTCCATATGTATCCTATTAGTTCATAGTATCCACTGAAACCCATAAATTTATACATCAAGTGTTCACATCCCATACACTACATAACTATAATAATCTTTATGACACTAAATCTAAAGATACATGTGTGTGAAATAACAACATTTCATTAAATTATTCTACACACACACACATATATATATATATATATTTGAAAGGAAACCATCATGTGTACAATAAAATAATCAATCCTATAGAAGATAGAGGGGAAATAAGGGGTATTCATACATTTGTTCCTTACCAACCAGAATATTGGAGAAAACACCCTCTAGGGTCCAAAACTGTTGACCACCCTACCAATAATGTTTGTGTGGCGTATAAAGTCCCATAGCATAAGAATATACATTTATCTCACAACCAACATATGGAAAACAAATTATACTTTACCTCAACTATAGAAATAATCTATCAAACACCCTGCTTGTACTACTAAGGACTAAATATAATATAGGAACAAAAACATTTCAAAATACTTTTAATTAAGTCATTATTTTTTGTGATTTAACATTTCAATTAGTTTACCACTTAATTATATGTCCTTTGACAATAATACAACATCATCCAATGTTCATGAAGATTTAACATCATTCATAATATTTCTAAACTGCTATCTTCATGGGTTAAATTATTAAATATTTTTTATCAATCCTTAATTATAGGTACTCTAGGACTTATCTTATACTACCATAAAATATTAATACATCATGTATAACCAGATATATCAATTTGTGTGGAAAGGAATGTTGAAGTAATAAACCCGTCTATACAGAATTTAAATAAGATTCATTAAAAATATCCCAATATTTTGTAAAAAACAACATATTATCCCAACTTCAACAAGTTCCATTAATCTTGGAACCCTCCCTGAAACCACCATGTATATCTCTATCCATCCCATTATCATAGGTTCCAATTTCTACCACAAACCTAATCATGCATACCTTTTTATCATCATCCACTATTAGTCCTAGGATTATATCATATCCCATTGAAAGTGTAGTCATCCATATTTATAAAACAAGGAACAAAGAAAAGAATACATTATATAGCAAAAAATAGGTCCTAGAATCAATGAATTTATCTTTCATAATAAAATGGAATTTCTCAATCCTAAACAATTATTTTATTAAAACAATTGATTTGATTTCATATTCAATTAAATTATTCATTTAACACATGTTAAAACCATAGGAAAATTAAGGCATATGATAACAATAGTTATTTTTAAATTAAACATGCTTCAAGCAACAATTTGACTTCCATAATGTCCAAGAATAATGGTAACAATTAAAATTTTAACTTTATCATTTACCCAACTAGCAATACCATCTCTATATTCTTTATACAATTTCAAATAATGAAAAATATGTTAAAAATTATAATGATCTAAATAAAGTAATTTTTTATCAAAAAATGTGGTAAATCATTATCATTGTAAAAACACATGTCATTGATATATAAAAAATACAATTATATTCATTAAAATGGTATAATCAACAATAATGTTAATTCCACCATTACCTAATGATATAAATAATTAAAATATTGTGATTTCACATAAAAATATAGAAAGATAAAAATTACACAACCTTAATTTAGATGTTCATCACTCTTCAATAAATAATAAACATTCCATAATTACATGCCACTTTAATTGAAGGAGGATCCTCCAGAACCTATCCTCATACATCCTCCAACAAACCACACATATATCTCTTCCCCTCCAATAGCCCGAAGGCCTTTAATTTTTATTGATTTTTGATAATCCACCATTCAAGTGGTGAGGTGGAACCCTAAAAAAGATCGTAGGCATAATTATTACATGGACCGTAGGCCGTAGAAGAATTCATTGATCGTAGGCTTCAAACATTACATACAACTAAGACTAACTACTTTGAACTACTTCTCCCCAGTATCTTCATTTTGAAATCAGCCCTCCAACATCACATGGTTGTTCGACTAGGATTTATCATGCATTCATAGGCTTGTCCCAATTTAAGGTTCCATACCCTATCTTTCAAGCAATCTATTTGGATTCTACTATGGTGAAAGCTCCTTGATCCTCCTTCTGAAGCTTGTTCCTTTTAGGTTTTCTGGTTTTCATCTGCACTTAATGTGGCCCGAAGGCTTTGAGGTGGCCCGAAGGTCTTACTGACTCGAAGGCATGGGTTTACTGAAGGTCGGGGTGACCAGAAGTCCTTAAAGGACTCAGGGACCAAATTGGTGGCTCGAAGGCCTAAAAGGAGAATATTCCCAGCTGCTATAGTGCCAAATGGTGCCTGCTACAACTCCCACAACAGTACCTACAACAGTTCTGCACAGTTTCTTCTATAGTACCTGCTACAATACTTTCTACAGTACCTAGAAATTATCCTCCACCTGGATTTGATCCTGGACCTCCTGAATGCACTTATGGAGTCCTCACCAACTGGGTTGAGGCTCATGTTCACACTTATATTTCATCCCAAATTAGATATGATTTTTAGAAATATCACTTGATATATTGGTATAATAAAGAGAAGGATGTGGGAATGGTACAATGATCAAGATCACATGATTCTCTATGACCCATGTTATAAACCACAAGAATTTAATCACAAGGTTACAAGGGAAAAAATATAGCACTTACCCAGTGAAAAAATCTATCAACATAACCTCAATGATAGGGATAAATATAAAGTTTTCTAGGTTTTCATAGAGCATGTTGAAATCAATGTAATTTTAGAACAGAAGAATACATCAATTATTAGTGGGGATAATCAAATTTAAAACCCCATTCAAGTACCATAATTTTGTATACACACATTTCCCATTAAATTATACAATACCCATAATTAACATTGATGTTTTTTACCATTTCAATATCAGTGAAACCACTACCATGGTTGTTCTTTTCTTGGGCACACCATCCTGACACGACTTCTACTAGGGCGTGTTTTCTAACCCTTGGGAATTTTACCTCACCATAGACACTTGAAAAGGCATGTTAAGGTCTTTTTCTATATTTTAGATTGAAATTCCATTGAGATTCCATTCCTGAAATCATTCCCACCCTAGGTATTTCAATGATGTACATTTCTTATAGGAGGATTCCCCAGACAACACATCCTCCCTAACAACTGATAAGCCATATTTTAGCATGATTGTACTAAAAACAAGACAAAAAACATAAAACAGCCAAGGCTATACCTATACTAGCCTAAAATTTCATTCCCACCACCCTTATCTCCAACATAGCTTTCACCATGCCCGCCACTAGATTATGTCGACCCACATATAGTCTATGTCCACTCCCCTAGATTCATAAACTCAAAAAAAAACATTATCACTACTGGAAACGAAAGGTATACTAATGGTTGAAAACATTTTTCATAGGCTTTAAAACCATTGGTATAAATTATACCAATGGATTTAAAAACCATAGCCAAGTAAGCCATGACAACAGACATATAGCTACAGTTTCAAAGAAACAGTTGGTATATGTGAGTAAATCTACACTATACCAACGGTTTTATGTACACCATTGGTATAGAGGTGAGATATCCCAATGGTTACAAACCATTGGGATAAACATTATATAGACATTTACCGATAGTCCTTAAGAACAATTGATAAATGTCTAAAGTATTCGAACCTCTACCAATGGTTACAATCCATTGGTAAAAGGTTTTGACCAACGATTCTCTTAGAACCATTGGTAAAAATACCATAGAGAACCTATACCAATGGATTAAACCCATTGGCATAGTCTTAACTCTATAATTCAAACATTAGCCTGATGCTCTGTGTGCTGCTGTGTGAATTGTACAGTAGTTAATGCAGAATTACAAAATAAGGATACATAATACAATACTCAATTATGAATACAATACATTAAAAACTAAATACGTTATTATATGTGAAACATAATAATGAATACATACAAAATTGCATTTTTTATAACACATACACGATTGAGTTCAGAAATTATTGGCTAATAACCCAAATTAAGAAAATAAATTAATTAATTCAATCAAACGGAAATATAATGTACCATGGTTTGGGGTGGGTGTCTTTGATCATAGTGACGATGATAATGGGTGTGTATCAATGAGCTTGTGTGACTTAGGGAATATAGTTGTCCTTGGCGTATTAAAAGTCATGTGTTTTAGAATAAGGGTAGGATTTCCTCACATGAGAATTGTATTGTGTGAGGTTGGACCATGGATCGTTGTGCTAAATATCAACACCATCCAAATAAGTTTGGTTGGTTTTCTCTATGCCAGTTGTTTTTACATAAAATGATGTCCATTTTAAAAAAAGCGAGATAGTTAGAGTGATACCACCCACACTATCCCCTGGATTGAGGTAGGGTTGACTTGTATATGTCACGTATGACCCATGGATCATTTTCCTAAAGTATCAACATAATATGAATGTATTTGATTGGTTTTTTGTATGCCAGTTGTCGATTTGACTTAAAATTTTGTCCATTTCAAATAAAAGTGAGACACTTTGAGTACTACTAGACACACTAGGACTTAGATTGAGGATCAGTTGACTCGTACACATTAGAAATGACCCATGGAATGTTGTGATAAAGTATCAACACAATCCGAATACATTTGGTTGATTTTCCGTATGTTAGTTGTTTTTACTTTAAATAGTGTCTATTTAAAAAACAGAGACACTTAGAGTGCTACCGGCCACACTATGCCTCGTATTGATGTGTGGTTGACTCATACACATCACGAATGACCCATGGATCATTGTTCTAATTTATAAACACAATCCAAATGTGTTTGGTTGGTTTTCCATATGCTAGATGTTGTTTTAATTTAAAATGAGGTTCATTTGAAATAAATGTGAGACACTTTGAGTGGTATCGGGCACTTCGCACCTCAGATTGAGGTGGGGATGACCCTTAAACGTCAAAAATGACCCATGTATCGTTTTCCTAAAATATAAATAGAATCCAAATGCATTTAGTCAATTTTCAGTATGCCAGTTGTTGTTTTCATTTAAAATGTTGATCATTTCAAATAATGGTGTGACACTTTGACTGGTACCGGGCGCACCGCTTCTGGGATTGAGGTGGGGTTGACTCGTACACATCACAAGTGACTCATGGATCATTTTCCTAAAGTATCAATTGAATATAAATATGTTTGGTCAGTTTTCTGTATGCTAGTTGTTTTTACATAAAATGATGTCCATTTTAAATAAAAGAGTGACACTTAGAGAGATACAGGCCACACTGTGCATCATATTGAGGCGGGGGTTGACTCGTACATGTCACATATGACTAACATATCATTTTTCTAAAGTATCAACACAAGAAGAATGTTTTTGGTTGGCTTTATGAATGCCGGTTGATGTTTTCACTTAAAATGATGTCCATTTTAATCAAAAGAAAGACATATAGAGTGGTACCAGCCACACCGTGCCTCAGATTTATGTGGGGTTGACTTGACACATAACAAATGTCCCATGGATCGTTTTCCTAAAGTATCAACACAATACGAATGTGTTTGGTCATTTTTTCATATGCAAGTTGTTTTTTTCACTTAAAATGTTGTTCCTTTCAAATGAAAGTGAGACACTTTTAGTGGTACCAGCCACACTGCGCCTCTAATTGTTGCGGGGTTGACTCTTACACATCACAAATGTCCCACAGATCATTGTTCTAATGTATGAACAAAATATGAATAAATTTGGTTGGTTTTATGTGTGACAGTTGTTTTTACTTAAAAGGGCATCCATTTTAAACAAAAGAGAGAAACTTTGAGTGATACCGACCACATCATGCCTCAAATTGAGGTGGGGTTGACTCATACACATCACATATGAATTAGGTATCATTTTACTAAAGTATCAACACAACTTGAATGTGATTGTTCAGTTGTTTGTATACCAATTGTTGTTTTTACTTAAAATGATGTCCATTTTAAACAAAAGAGAGACACTTTGAGTGGTACTGGCCACACAGTGACTCATATTAAGGCGGGGTTGGCTCATACACGTCACAAATGACCCATGGATCATTGTCTTAAATTATCAACACAATATAAATGTTGTTTCTCAAAGAATACCAATGGTTTAAAATCGTTGGTGTTGTGTATTTCTTGAACAATTGCACAGCAGCCCCTCCAGTAGCCCCTCCAATATACACCTGCATAAAAAATAACACAAAAAACACATTCAAACGGACATAAAATAGCATAAAAACACCTGAAATAGCCCAAAAAACACATAAAACCATCAAAATATCTCAACCATGTCATGTACTACAATTCCCTATTTCAATCTTCAAATGAAAATAATCTTCCAGTAGAGTTTAATAATATTTTCAATAACTCAAGAATTTATTACACCCATTTCAATCTTTATATGACAACCACTCTTCCAATAGTAATTCACCTCACCCCTGCACAACCCCCCAACCAGCACATCACCACACCTCCCCATCAAATTCTAATAGACTATATAGTCTGGGAAATACTTATTAGAGTTGAATAAGTGTTTGAAATTGGCTCAAATCTAATTTTTTTCTGATCCTAGATTTGGGTATGTAATGATTTGTGATGCATTTTTCATTGAACATGTATTTTTTATAATATATGGTGATAATGTATTTTTTTAGGAGTCTCATCACTGATGAACCCATGAGTGAAACTACCCAACTCATGAAAAGGAGTTTGCGTCTTTCGTTGATGAGTTTATATTTCAGAGACACCACATCTTTGATTAGAGACATGTTATATATACAAACTGAATGTCATAGTAATATAATTTACTCTAATGTGAACTAAATAGTTTTTAGATGCGATGAATAAAATATATGTAGATGTTCAAATTTGAAATAAAATCTGTTCTTTGAAAAGAAAATGTCAGTTTTGATGCACTATGAAGGAAGATAAAGGAGTTAGGGGTGTTAATGTCATATATTGGGTGAATGGTAATGGCTTTGTTGGTAGACTCTATAGGGGTAATATCATAATATACTTGGGTATTGTTTTTTATATGCATAGTGATCATGAAAAAATTGGTGGAGTAAGTGGATGTTGAAAATGTGACAGGTCCAGAGTGTGTCGTGACACATATGACTTTGACAAAAAATAGTCCCCTTCAAGGATGGGTTATAGTCATACATGGTGTACTACTGGTTAATATAAGGGTGACACTTATTTATTTCATGATAAAAATAATTGATGAGACCCTCTCGTGATTAATATTGAGAATAAATGTGATAACACATAATATCCTCAAAAAAATTGGGTCCAACTAAATCATGCCCCAAATGCCCACTTTAACCTAACCATCCTACCATAGGACTTTGACAAGTGGCAGCATATTCCCTCGTTACACTTTCTTGGTGTTGTGAAATAAAACCCCTCAATTTTTGAAATTGTTTGGTTTTTGAGATTCATAATAATATATCTTGACAAAAAAATAGAACACAAATAAGATCTATCCTCAAACACAAGAAACATTTATAGAAAATGAAAAACGTCTGAAAAAAGATTTTACCTGGAAGTGGTTATCTTCTTCCTAAATCTACAAAGAATGGATGATGATGCATGATATGAAACTAAATTTAAAAATGAGGTATGGAAACTAACACATGGTTCCATGGTCATTGCAAAATATGTAAAGTATCAAACTAATCACATGATTTAAAATTCAGGAAGAAGTTCAACTTGTGATGGTCTAGAAGAATGGAAATATATGTTTATTGACCGTAGTGAGAATAATATTAATGTTCTTAAGTCTATGAACACTAAATGGTACAACTATGGTGCGATCTATCAATCAGAGTAGGATTCCACCACATCGTTCCTCGAATTGAGGCAAGGTTAACTTGTACACATAATAAATGACTAATGTATCATTGTCCTAATGTATCAACAGAATCCAAATATGATTGGTCAGTTTTCCATATGTTAGTTGTTGTTTTCACTTAAAGTGTTGTTCATTTTAAAAAAATTGTGACACTTAGAGTGATACCGGACACACCGTGCCTCAGATGAAGGCAGGTTTGACTCGTACACGTTACAAATGATGCATGCATCATTTTCCTAAAGTATCAATACAATCTGAAAGCGTTTTTTAAGTTTTCTATATGAAATTTGTTGTTTTCACTTAAAATCCTATCCCTTTCAAATAAAAGAGAGACACTTTGAGTGATAATGGTCACATTATGCCTTCTATTGATGCGGGGTTGACTCGTACATGTGAAAAATGACCCATGGATCATTTTTATAAGGTATCAACACAATCCAAATGAGTTTGATCGGTTTTCGGTATTCTAGTTGTTGTTTTCACTTAAAATGTTTCCCATTTCAAACAAAAGTGAGACACTTTGAGTGATACGGGTCACACCGTCCCTCGAATTGAGGTGGGCCTGACTCGTACCTATCAATAATGATCCATGGATTGTTTTTCTAATGTATCAACACAATTTTAATGAGTTTGGATGGTCTTATGTATGGCATTTGTTCATTTCACTTAAAATCCAGTACATTTCAAATAAAATTTAGACACTTTGAGTGGTATCAGCCACACCGTCTATCAGATTGAGGTAAGATTAACTCATACACATCAAAAATGACGCATGGTACATAGTCCTAAATTATCAACACAATCCAAATGTGTTTGATCATTTTTTCGTATACGAGTTGTTTTCTATTAAAATGTTTTCCATTTCAAATAAAAGAGAGATACATTGAGTGTTATCGGTCACAAAGTGCCTCAGATTGAGGTGGGGTTGACTAGTACACATCATAAATGACACACAGATCATTGTGATAATGTATCAACACATTCTAAATGCAGTTGGTCAGCTTTTCATTTTCTAGTTGTGGTTTTCACTTAAATTTATGTCCATTTCGACAAAAGTGAGACACTTTGAGTGATACCGGTCACACCATGACTCGAATTGAGGCAGTGTTGACTCGTAAAGATCACAAATAATCCAAGGATCATTTGGATAGAGTATCAACGCAATACGAATGCATTTGGTCAGTTTTTCGTATTCCAATTGTTGTTTTCACTTAAAATCATGTCCATTTCAAAAAAAAGTGAGACACTTTGAGTGGTAGTGGCCACAATGTGCATCAAATTGATTCAGGGTTGACTCGTACACATAATAAATGACCCATGGATTGTTGTCCTAGATTATCAAAACAATCCAAATGCGTTTGATTGGTTTTCCTTATGTTAATTGTTTTTTCATAAAATTTTGTTCATTTCAAATAAAATTGAGACACTTTAAGTGATACCAGCCAAACTGTGCATCGGATTGAGGGAGGGTAGACTTGTACACATCAAAAATGTTGTCTTCGGTACCTAGTTTCCCATGGGGTGTGCATAGTTTCAGTGGACTATGTGCCAAGCATGAACCACATTTTGTTGGGTAAAAATACTTTATTTTCTCTAAAAACACTAAAGTAAATACATGGGAAAAATTGCCAAAAAAATATAAAAATTACCTCTTAATTAAATAATGGTTGTGACACATGGCCAACCATGAACCCACATGGACAGCCCACCCCCTGGACAGCATGCCCACCCCACCCCATTCCCCAGCCCACCTGCACACTCCCCCTCCCCACCCTAAAAACATGAAATTGTAATTAAAAATACCTTAAATATGATTTTTTTTCTTCAAACAAATGCAAATATAATTCCTCTAATGAAAATGCTAAAAATGATATCATATTTATTTCCATTCTGATGTTGTTCATGACCTTTATTGTGGAAGAAAATAAAGTTTTCTTTTGTAATAAGACTATTTGGAGTGTTCTAAAAATAAATAGGAGGGTTTAGAAAATAATATTAAAGTGTTGTAAGTAGGAATTTTATGGATGGTTTTGAAATTTCTAATTAAATATCTCCAAAACATATAGAAGTTAAATATTTCAGAATATCCTAAAACCTACACATAATTGTAAAAGAATAGATTCCTCAAAGTGGTGTTAAACAAGGATAATTGAATTTTAAATCCAACAAGGGCGTTATCGGGAGAACACCCTAATTGATTAAGAATTTTGTAAGAAATTTATTAATGATACTAATATGAATCACCATTTATATATTTACATTGGATTTATTGATGGATAGTTATCATCTTTTTCATGTATGGAGTTGGGTTGACCTCAACACACTAAATGGGGTTCCACTCTATACTTATGAGAATATATTAACCAAATCTATGATGCTTCCAACTATAAACATGACAGCATTATATCAGTGCCTACAAAAATTTGATGAAATTTACGGAATATGTGTTTTGTGAAGAGCCTATGCATTATAGAGATGTTCATGAATGATGGTTTTTTCTATATGTTTATGGAATTCAGTAACGAGGATGGGTTATTCCATTTAACAAATTTTATAGTGTATGTTTAGGATGAGTTCGTTCATTTAACCAGTGTTCTAGTTTATGCTCAGGTGAGGTGAGTTAGAAACTAAGTTAGGCATGTCATTAGAACATGGGTTCTACCATTTAACCATGTAGTCTTTTATTTCTATGATGAAAGTATTTTGGGTAATATAATTAATAACCACTCTATAATATGTCCATGACATCATATGGGAAAACCCATTAAACAAAGGCTTGTTTAAATGGGACTTTTTCAACACCCCATTGGCCAAACATACTTTTCACCATATAGGATTGGCCAAGTATATATATATGGCTATCCAATTCATGTACATTGTGTACATTTTCCAGAAACTATATTATCATAGACACCATGGGAAACCTTATTCAAACCATTTGAACCCTTAAACCATATATACATTATTATAATGATTAAAAACAACTTATTAAAAACATAATTTGTCATAGATAATCAAATTGAACATAAATCAAGAATAAAATTGGATATATCAAGTAAAATGAAGTCATACTATCTTACATCCTTAATGATCACCCAGAACCTTGATTAATGTCCACATAGCTCTCTTTTATTATAGATAAAAAGAGAAAAAAATAGTCGTAGAACATCAAAACCAAGGTACAAAAATTAGTTGCAGAGCAACAAAAACAAGGTATCATTTACAGATTTTATGGTTAGAAGAAAAAATTTCATTGATTGAATATGGATAGATCAGTAGAAGAAGTTTGATAGGCTCAGGAAGAGGGAGATATGATTTAGGGCACCAATGGAGTGGAGGGGGACTTGCAATCGAGCAGATGGGGAACTAGATGCCCAATCTGCATTTAGGGGTAAACATTCCCAACAGTTTTTAAAAACTGTTGCGAATGTATGTATAGTATGTCCAATACCAACAGTTTGTATAAACTGTTGGTAAAGGGAGGAAAAATGTGAGGCATATAACAATGGTTCACAAAAACCGTTGGTAAAAAGCAAACATATACCAATGGTTATTGATAACTATTGGTAAAAGTTACTATATTAAGGCATATAACAGCGGTTTTACAAACTATTGGTAAAAATCATTACAAAATCTTCTTTGCCAATGGTTTTAAGCAAACCGTTGGTATATATAGCCATTCCCAATTGTTTATATAAAATGTTGGGATATAATCATTTGTAAAAGTGGGATTTACAGTAGTGTATATTGGAACTATCGAGCCTTGGGAAAAAATGGAATGTCTAGAAAGGACTGTACTATTACACTTTATATTATTTTCCCCCATACTTATGGTACCAATTCCTATAAATAATAAATAATTTGTTATGTATTTCAATGATAATGTGATTAACCATATAATATCCACTATGAGTGTCAAACCAGGTGTGAATTTATGAATTTTTTCCTGAATCATGTGATAATTAAGTTAATACATAATATTACCTTTTCATTGTTATTACCCCTAAGTACATATGTGACAAATCATACATCCACTGGTATTACTTGAACATGAATTTTATTATTGGGAATCCAAACAAACACTGATTTACCAAAATTTAAGGATGTTACCCTATATTTTAAATTCTACCATAAAATTTTCCCTAGGCCTTTCAATAAATTTCTCTAATCCAAATCCTAAAAAATAACTACAAAAATGAAAAAATTAAAAAAAAAATTGATAGAAACTATAGAGACTAAAGATAAACATATCTTTATTTTATATCATTTTCACAATCAAAATATTACATATCACACAAAAATAAAAAAAACCCAAGAATGGAAGGATTAGTGTCACTGAGGACCAGTTATATAAAAATATTATTTTACTCAACATGTGATTATGTCTCCATAAACAAACTACACTATATAATTTCTAAACATCAAATTCGTTGCCCTCATCTTCATAATATGGGGGATGGAAACATAATAATGGGGTGGGATTAGATGTTCTATAAAAGAGTTTGGAAATATTAGTTTGTAAACCTAACCACTAATAGAATACCATATGCATCGAAATTTTCATTATAGTGAGTAACAAACATAGGCATGAAAAAATATATAATTTTAATCTTATATTAATCACCACAATTAAAATGCACAGACTTTTTATAATAATATAACCAAAATTATTCTAATACAAAAAAATTTTAACATATATTCATTATTATTATTCTTGTTCACAATGATGTGAGCTTAGAAAAGCTGAAATTTTACCCACAAAAAAATTACCATATCTAAACTGATATTATAACAATAAACAACCATGTAAACAATATTAAATCATAATTATACTCATGTAAAACATTTTGAGCATATATAAACCATAATTACATTCATTAAAATCCTCATGAACTTAGATAAACAATAATTATACCCACACACAACCACGTGATCATAGCTAAAATGAAATTATACCTAAAATAATAATCTTATTCGGAGATATAAAAACTTATATAATGATCCATGAATTGTTTTTCTAATGTATCAACACAATTTTAATGAGTTTGGTTGGTCTTATGTATGGCATTTGTTCATTTCACTTAAAATCCAGAACATTTCAAATAAAATTTAGACACTTTGAGTGGTATCAGCCACACCGTGTATCAGATTAAGGTAAGATTAACTCATACATATCAAAAATGACGCATGGTTCATAGTCCTAAATTATCAACACAATCCAAATGTGATTGATCATTTTTTCGTATACGAGTTGTTTTCTATTAAAATGTTTTCCATTTCAAATAAAAGAGAGATACATTGAGTGCTATCGGTCACAAAGTGCCTCAGATTGAGGTGGAGTTGACTAGTACACATCATAAATGACACACGGATCATTGTGATAATGTATCAACACATTCTAAATGCATTTGGTCAGCTTTTCGTTTTCTAGTTGTGGTTTTCACTTAAATTTATGTCCATTTCGACAAAAGTGAGACACTTTGAGTGATACCGGTCACACCACGACTCGAATTGAGGCAGTGTTGACTCGTACAGATCAAAAATAATCCAAGGATCATTTTTATAATGTATCAACACAATAAGAATGCATTTGGTCAGTTTTTCGTATTCCAATTGTTGTTTTCACTTAAAATCATGTCCATTTCAAAAAAAAGTGAGACACTTTGAGTGGTAGTGGCCACATTGTGCATCAAATTGATTCGGGGTTGACTCGTACACATAAACAATGACCCATGGATTGTTGTTCTAGATTATCAAAACAATCCAAATGTGTTTGATTTTTTTTCCTTATGTTAATTGTTTTTTCATAAAATGTTGTTCATTTCAAATAAAATTGAGACACTTTAAGTGATACCGGCCAAACTGTGCATCGGATTGAGGGATGGTAGACTTGTACACAACAAAAAAATTTTCTTCGGTACCTAGTTTCCCATGGGGTGTGCATAGTTTCAGTGGACTATGTACCAACCATGAACCACATTTTGTTGGGTAAAAATACTTTATTTTCTCTAAAAACACTAAAGTAAATACAATGGAAAAATTTCCAAAAAAAATATAAAAATTACCTCCTAATTAAATAATGGTTGTGACACATGGCCAACCATGAACCCACATGGACAGCCCACCCCCTGGACAACATTCCCACCCCACCCCATCCCCCAGCCCACCTGCACACTCCCCCTCCCCACCCTAAAAACATGAAATTGTAATTAAAAATACCTTAAATATGATTTTTTTTCATCAAACAAATGCAAATATAATTCCTCTAATGAAAATGCTAAAAATGATTTCATATTTATTTCCATTCTTATGTTGTTCATGACCTTTATTGTGGAAGAAAATAAAGTTTTCTTTTGTAATAAGACTATTTGGATTTTTTGAAAAATAAATAGGAGGGTTTAGAAAAAAATATTAAAGTGTTGTAAGTAGGAATTTTATGGATGGTTTTGAAATTTCTAATTAAATATCTCCAAAACATATAGAAGTTAAATATTTCAGAATATCCTAAAACCTACACATAATTGTAAAAGAAGAGATTCCTCAAAGTGGTGTTAAACAAGGATAATTGAATTTGAAATCCAACAAGGGCGTTATCGGGAGAACACCCTAATTGATTAAGAATTTTGTAAGAAATTTATTAATGATACTAATATGAATCACCATTTATATATTTACATTGGATTTATTGATGGATAGTGATCATCTTTATCATGTTTGGAGTTGGGTTGACCTCAACACACTAAATGGGGTTCCACTCTATACTTATGAGAATATATTAACCAAATATATGATGCTTCCAACTATAAACATGACCGCATTATATCAGTGCCTACTGAAATTTGATGAAATTTATGGAATATGTGTTTTGTGAAGAGCCTATGCATTATAGAGATGTTAATGAATAATGGTTTTTTCTATATGTTTATGGAATTCAGTAACGAGGATGGGTTATTCCATTTAACAAATTTTATAGTGTATGTTTAGGATGAGTTCGTTTATTTAACCAGTGTTCTAGTTTATGCTTAGGTGAGGTGAGTTAGAAACCAGGTTAGGCATGTCATTAGAACATGGGTTCTACCATTTAACAATGTAGTCTTTTATTTCTATGATGAAAGTATTTTGGGTAATCTAAATAATAACCACTCTATAGTATGTCCATGACATCAAATGGGAAAACCCATTAAACAAAGGCTTGTTTAAATGGGACTTTTTCAACACCCCATTGGCCAATCATACTTTTCACCATATAGGATTGGCCAAGTATATATATATGTCTATCCAATTCATGTACATTGTGTACATTTTCCAGAAACTATATTATCATAGACACCATGTGAAACCTTATACAAACCATTTGAACCCTTAAACCATATATACATTATTATAATGATTAAAAACAACTTAGTAAAAACATAATTTGTCATAGATAATCAAATTGAACATAAATCAAGAATAAAATTAGATATATCAAGTAAAATGAAGTCATACTATCTTACATACTTAATGATCACCCAGAACCTTGATTAATGTCCACATAGCTCTCCTTTATTATAGATAAAAAGAGAAAAAAATAGCTGTAGAACATCAAAACCAAGGTATAAAAATTAGTTGCAGAGCAACAGAACCAAGGTATCATTTAAAGATTTTATGGTTAGAAGAAAACATTTCATTGATTGAATATGGATAGATCAGTAGAAGAAGTTTGATAGGCTCAGGAAGAGGAAGATTTGAATTAGGGCACCAATGGAGCGGAGGGGGACTTGCAATCGAGCAGATGGGGAACTGGATGCCCAATCTGCATTTAGGGGGAAACATTCCCAACTGTTTTTAAAAACTGTTGCGAATGTATTTATAGTATGTCTAATACCAACAGTTTGTATAAACTGTTGGTAAAGGGAGGAAAAATGTGAGGCCTATAACAATGGTTCCCAAAAACCATTGGTAAAAAGCAAACATATACCAATGGTTATTGATAACTATTGGTAAAAGTTACTATATTAAGGCATATAACAGCGGTTTTACAAACTATTGGTAAAAATCTTTACAAAATCTTCTTTGCCAATGGTTTTAAGCAAACCGTTGGTATATATAGCCATTCCCAATTGTTTATCTAAACTGTTGGGATATAATCATTTGTAAAAGTGGGATTTACAGTAGTGTATATTGGAACTATATAGCCTTGGGAAAAAATGGAATGTCTAGAAAAGACTATACTATTACACTTTATATTATTTTCCCCCATACTTATGGTACCAATTCCTATAAATAATAAATAATTTGTAATGTATTTCAATGATAATGTGATTAACCATATAATATGCACTATGAGTGTCAAACCAGGTGTGAATTTATGAATTTTTTCATGAATCATGTGATAATTAAGTTAATACATAATATTACCTTTTCATTGTTATTACCCCTAAGTACATATGTGACAAATCATATATCCACTTGTATTACTTGAACATGAATTTTATTATTGGGAATCCAAACAAAAACTGATTTACCAAAATTTAAGGATGTTACCCTATATTTTAAATTCTACCATAAAATTTTCCCTAGGTCTTTCATTAAATTTCTCTAATCCAAATCCTAAAAAATAACTACAAAAATAAAAAAATTAAAAAAAAATTGATAGAAACTATAGAGACTAAAGATAAACATATCTTTATTTTATATCATTTTCACAATCAAAATATTACATATCACAAAAAAATAAAAAAAACCCAAGAATGGAAGGATTAGTGTCACTGAGGACCAGTTATATAAAAATATTATTTTACTCAACATGTGATTATGTCTCTATAAACAAACTACACTATATAATTTCTAAACATCAAATTCGTTGCCCTCATCTTCATAATATGGGGGATGGAAACATAAGAATGGGGTGGGATTAGATGTTCTATAAAAGAGTTTGGAAATATTAGTTTATAAACCTAACCACTAATAGAATACCATATGCATCGAAATTTTCATTATAGTGAGTAACAAACATAGGCATGAAAAAATATAGAATTTTAATCTTATATTAATCACCACAATTAAAATTCACAGACTTTTGATAATAATATAACCAAAATTATTCTAATACAAAAAATTGTTAGCATATATTCATTATAATTATTCTTGTTCACAATGATGTGAGCTTAGAAAAGATGAAATTTTACCCACAAAAAAATTACTATATCTAAACTGATATTATAACCATAAACAACCATGTAAACAATATTAAATTTTAATTATACTCATGTAAAACATTTTGAGCATATATAAACCATAATTACATTCATTAATATCCTCACGAACTTAGATAAACGATAATTATACCCACACACAACCACGTGATCATAGCTAAAATGAAATTATACCTAAAATAATAATCTTATTTGGAGATATAAAAACTTATCTAATGCTTTAGAGGGAGATATATGACATCATATTTCATCATCCACACATATGAGTGCTACATAAAATGAATTCATTTATCTTATCATAAATAACCCCTGAGAAGAAAATGGCTATCATAACATTTTTAAATTGTATCACATAAAAAATGATCATTTGATACCAAAAGACTAGATCCCCCAAAAAAAGAATTAAAAAATCGCACATATAGGTTGATTTGATAACTTTTTCTTTATAAGACAAAAATCCTTTTAAAATTGAAGATATATCAAAAAATGATTATTCTTAAAAAATGTTTCTCAATATCACCTTAAAATACATGATTTTCAATTCATCTTCCAAAAACAATTTTTTATGATGAAGAAGAAAATTATTTAAAAATTATTTTAAAATATATTCTAATAAATAGACATTGATATTAATAAAATAATATTTCAAAATTTGAAGTATATTCTATGAATAAACGATCTTGGTATGCAAAATCCTTTTAAAATTTTTAAATGTCATTATTGAATACCCACACCATTGATAGGTTAATAGTGCCTTTTTGAAAGTGAATAAAGGTAAATGAAATGGTCATTATATGTAAACACTATTTTAGTTTCCTCTAAGGAAAGGATAGCCATGGAGGGAATTAGAAACATGTATTTTTAGAAAATTTCCTTTAAAAGTGAAGGGAATTATTCTTTAAAAATTTACATTTTAATTAATCATTAGATTCATCAAGGAATAATAATTTGATTTCAAACATGATTTTCTTTTAATGTAATTTTTAAATAAAATATAACATCATCATAATGTTATCTAATTCAATATTGATATATTATAATCGAAGTGCAATGATTTTGACACAAGAAAAATATTTGAATCAGGAAAACGCATTAACTTTATCACCTCTTAGTTGAATGTCCTCTAGACACCTATAAAATAAACATAATTTTTTTAATAATATAGTATATTACATTTCTAATATACATTATAATTTTATATACTTCATTTATGGTCATTTATTATCAATATGTTAGTTAGTAATCACTTATTTTTACCCACAGGTTTCTAACATTAATTTTATTGTGTGTGCTTTGTGATGTCGATCCTGGAACCCATTATTTAATATAATTTTTTTCATTACTAGTTATTATAATATACTGGAATTGATTTATTTCAATTTCCTATAGTTTTATAATCCCATTATATGATATTCTGGTTACTTCCCATGACAAACAAATTGGTGATGATTGAGTTTCTGGTTATTTATTAATGTTAACAGATTACCTAATAATGATTATTAATTTTTGTGTTATCATTTAGGAATACTTTTCATGATATTTATTACAATTTATATTATATTTGAACATAAATTATAATTTTAAACTAAAAATTATTGTGGTGGTGAAAAAAAATAATATACCTCTCTAGGGAGGTTGTAGTTCTCACGTACACATAACTGATGATTTCATTTCCCATAGTATGGGATAATTGAGTAATATGTGTTATTATTTTCATATACTAAAACATGTTTCCAATATCATTATTAAATATTATATTCCTTTATTATTACCATAATTGTAAGTTGGTTAAGGGAAATGAAACATGTTATATCGTTTAGGTGATAGTCTGAACATACCCACGATTGACATTTTCATTTTTATTAATGGGATGGGAAGATGCGGTTAGTGTTTATTCCCAAAAATAATAGTATTTATTATATAATAAATAATAAATTCATCATATATTTTTTGGAAATAATAAATTATAAATGAAATGATCAATAGAAAATATAATAGCAAAATGATTGAACTTAAGTTGGGAATATTCGGTTTCTCTTAGAGTATTTCTTGGAATGGATGAGATTAGGAAAATATATTATTACAATAATATTATGAGAGAGAATTAGAATTATTGGGGATTTAAATAATGAATATATTCTATAAGAAAACTTTTTTTATAGTGGTATTTAATGGGTGGTGAAAGGCCCCTTTTATAAGTGGGGATACTGGAATCTTCATAAATTTATCAACTTAATATATTGGGAGAACATGTTAAACACATTACGTGGATCCAAAAAACAGGGACTGAGTGTATGGTTGGATAAGGTCAAAAATATTCCAAACACTAAATTAAAATCATTTTTATCATTAATTATGCTATTTACCCCTTGAATTATTAATTTTTCATTTAATATTTTACTGTAATAACTAGTTTTACCTAAGGTAACGTAAAATTTACGAATAAAAAATGGCACTTCATAGATAATGTTATTCTTATTGATTTTAAATTTAAAAATATTACCTTTTTATTTAATTTATAAAAGTAATAAATATTAACTTTCAAATAATAAATATATAATATATTAAAACAATTTTTGAGAAAATATTAATAGAGTTTTAACATACAAATCATAGTATTGTGAACTACAATCAAGATTTTAAAATGTATAATGTAATTTATAAAATAATTAATTTTATCATGAAATTTTTTCCATAAATTTATATGTCATACATATATAATAACAATTTCATAAAATTTGAAATTTTAGTAAACACATAAATTTTCAACATTCAAAAAAATAAAATGTTTCAAGTAAATCCCAAAATTTCACCTGAATATAATTTTTACAATCTAAATTTAAAATTTATGTGATATTTATATATTTAATTTTATAAAAATAAAATAATTTTATTTATTATTAAAACACTAAATAAAATGTTAAACTTCTTTTTTTGAAAAAAAAATTTAATCATTATGTGTTCTTATTATTATTTTAGTCAATTTATAATTTAAGTGATGTTAATATATTATATAATTTATAATAACATTTTAAAAGTGAAAAATATAATATGTTATGATATAGTATATATTACATAACAAAACAACTCATAGAAAAAAAGAGATATTATTTTTATAGTAAATACTCTTTAAAAGATGTCATTAAAATTATTTATTTATTTTTTTAATTTTGATTTTACTACACCATTGATAAAAAAATAATTATTTTGATTTTATATATACATTATATCATATTTTAATAATATTTGTATTTATATTTATACATATGGAATATATATACATCTTTATAATATTTTAATATTATATTTTCACTTCATTGTGTGTCATACTATTTAGAATTTACTAATTAATAATATACAAATATAGTGTACCTATTGAATATATGATCAACTACCATATTTGATACGACCATATTATCAATGAATATATTTTTAGTGATCGTTTTTGAAACTATAATATTTTTAATGACTATATTTTATTCCAATATATATTTATATAAGCTTACTAAACATATTCTTTTCACAATTCATGTTTCCATAGTTTTTCATTTTTGATCTCACAACATGGTTACTCCATTCATGAGATTATTAATCATTGTTGGTTTTGATATTCTAATAGTTATTCTTAAATGTGATGGTGGTCCATAGAGTATACTAGTTCTAAAGATATTATTCTTTTCAATTTATTATTCCCTTTTATTTTTTATAGTTTCAATGTATGTTATCATCCATAATGTGTAAAATTTAGTTTCAGGTGAATCTATGGTAACATTTTACTATGAAAGAATAAAATATTGCTAGTTTCAACCTTATCTTATATGAATGGTTTCCTAATATATTTAAATTAATTTTAACACATGTATAAAAATTATTCAATATTATAAAAATATTATTTATCATAATAACATGCTTCATAGAAACCTGGGTTATTATTGAAAGCCAACTCTTTTTTGTGGAATCTGTCTTGGTGGATTGTGTATTTACTAGCTAATAAAGAAAAAATACTGAATTTATATGAGCACCACATAAGTTGAATATGTTTCAGCCACTCAATCACGTATGCAGTTACAATAGATAAAAAATAGCTTGATGATGTGGGAGTTGATATGAAGTCATTAATTATAATCCAATAAAAAAATTCGTATCTCATAAATCTTAAAAAATAACATTTCCATCACTCATAGATGAATAGAATTTAAATCAGATAAAATTTTATCAAATTTAAGGTAGATTATGAATTTCTGAAGGTACATTTTGGGCCTATAGAACGTTAAATTTTTGGAATTCTAATAAAGGGCTTACCAAAAGATTTATTGGAAAGGCTTCGAATAGCTCCCCGAGTCCTGTTGAAACCATGAACATAAACAGTCTATGTTGAACACTTATTCCCCCTCAAAGTTGTCACATATAGATTTGTTGAAATTTTTTGAGAATTAATGTTCATGAATAGTGGGTAAGAAGATATCGGGAGCATGGAAATTGGGTTTTTTTAGATAAGATGATGTTAAATATGTTCATTCAATGTTGACATATCATGACAGATTAACAAATGTATTCATGATTAATAAAGTTACATAGTGGGGTTCAAGAAGTGCTCTTATTGTGTCTCTTAATTATTCTTAGATATGATTGAATGGTTTTTTTATAAATGTAAACATCCAAAAAATTTAGTTTTCAAATAAAATTTATTCATTGAAGAATATTTCATGATAATCATTTTTCTCACATCGAGCATGCGTCGTTTGGGATTAGAGTATGTGTTGAGGAAATAATTAACTTATATATAGAGTTCAATGATATGAATTATTATATTATAAAGAATAAAATACATTTTTATTAAGTTTTTGTAAATATTATGGTTAATGTTCTATCAAAGGTTGAATAGTATTCAACAAACCCAATGTAGGATATTGTTGGTCAAAATTATTTCATAGTGACTTCCCAGTGGTTTCATATTGTTTTTTATGAGGAATGTAGTTTATAAGGTCAGTTGTAATGTTCTAGCATTGTTTCAGAAAATTACGCTCACAAAGATCTAGTTTGTTGGAGAAAAGTACACGTTTTAAACTTATATAAGGAGATATGGATTGAGTATATCCATGAAATAATGGCATCAACTTATGAATGATATTGAATGTGTTTATGAAGTTTTACATATTATGTGGAACTATTTACCAATGTTTCTGAAAATTTAGGGGATATGGAATGGTTTTTTTAAGAAAAAGAATCATTTTCACAAAAATGAAAAAAATTTATGAAATGGTAAAATATTTCCATGAAGTAATATTAAAGTGAAGATTTGAGGCCACCTTATTGGAATATGGTAATGGAATGTATTTCAAAAATCTTATACAATTTAATATAACTCATATTTTTGATACATAGATTGAGTTACATGAATCCATGAAATATAGATAGAGGTTTAATGATGGAAAGAGTTTTGTTCTAAACGTAAGGTCAAATCATTAATTTAAATAAAACTATGAATGTTTTTTGAAAGGTTAGTTACAAGGAATGATGTTACAAGAACTATAAATTGAAACTATAAAT
Source organism: Viscum album (assembly GCA_963277665.1). NCBI lineage: Eukaryota > Viridiplantae > Streptophyta > Magnoliopsida > Santalales > Viscaceae > Viscum > Viscum album. The sequence continues at coordinate 1,505,754,247 of OY728146.1, read as the reverse complement.
GTTGTATACCCCCTTATATAGAGGGTTATACCCTTATAAATATAATGTTTGAAAATCATGTAATAGTTAAGTGAATTAATCTTTATGTGATGTAGATACAAAAAACATCAGTTGTGACAATAAATAGAAATTGTGTCTATATGACCAAGTGAGTTCCATAAAAAACTCAAAATTTGTGAAACAATATGCTGTTCCCTGAAAAAATTTATTGTTGTACAAAAATTTTGGAGTTCTATGAAAAATAAAAAAGTTTCATGAAATGTAAAAAAGTTATACAAAAAATTTACAAGGGTTCTATAAAAGTGAATGTGTTTAAAACCAGATGGAACTTCCAAGAAATTATATAGTAAAGTTATATTCATCATGTGGATGAAATTATTTCTCCATTACACATCTATTGTGTTGTAAACAACATTTATTAAAAAAATCAACATAATAGACTTATAAAAATTAGGTATCCACACTTGAGTTTAGATAGTAATTTCCTTTCAAATATTGAATGTTAGTTAACCAGGAGTGATAATGAGTCTTCTCAAAACATTATAACCATAGTGAACTATAGTGGATTTTGTACATCAGCACATTTCCTTTGTATGCTCTTTAGATTGGCCTAGTTAAGGGTAAACCAAGTGAAATTATAGTGTCTCATTCATGTTTCCACTTTTACTCATACATTGTTATGGGGATGTGAGAGAAAATCATATTCTATAATGGTGGAAAATGATCCAAATTATAGAGTTTTTTAATCTATTATAACAGGATTCCCCCCCCCCCCCTTTTAGGTTATTATTCCTAGTGGCACCAAAATTTTTATTTTTTCATAACATATAAAAAATTCTTATGAAAACCAAAAAATCTGAACATATATCAATAAACATAAATGTTTTAATACCTAAAATATTATTTTAGAAAATAAAAACAAACATTTCATTAGTTTAAATAAATGTAGTTATTAAATTAGATACAGGAATGATTTAGAGCATGATTCTATAAGCCAAATAATGTTCCCCAAAATTTTATTATCAAAAAATGAGAGTCACAGTGATAACTTGAGGTGAAACATATATCCACCAACAAAAGATATAGTGAAATAACATACCAGAGAATGGATTTGGAACATTTCTTAAAAAATAAATTTAAAACATTCCAATAAGAACTGAATTCATTAAATGAAAATGAATCTCATAGCCAATATCAACTCCCATGTCATCTCTATATCAACAAAAATTAAGTTATTAATCCAAATCAGCATCGTCATATCCATAATCTGCATCTAGAAAAGGCATGAGATGACTGATAATGTCACGACCCCCTCCCCACAAAGTGTACCCCTCCTGGGCCGGCAATGTGAAAAGGGAGATAATAAACCCCGAGTCCCGCCTCTAGTAGGCCCCGGGTTGGCAACTAGCACCGAGGGTATAATAACGTACAAATGGGAGGCATTACCCTCTAAGAGAACACAAGCAGAAGAGAGAGATAGAATAGACTCCAATCAACTCCAACTCAGAACTGAAATATAAAAAGGAAACCAAGTACATATATGAAATGTCATGCAAAAGTACTACAACTGAAAGGGAAAACTAAAAGTACCCAAAAGAAAGAAAAACAGCAGCGACCACAAGCCCGAACAGCTCCTCCTCCAACCGCAAGCTAGTAGTAACCAGCTTGATCTCCAACCTGCTCCAAGTGACCTGAAAAATAGTTTATATGTACATAGGGTGAGTATAACAGTATACTCAGTAGGGTCCTCCCCAAGACTCTCGTGCAAAAGTAAAGAAAGCATGCTAAAGCCCAGTGAACAACAAGTGAAACTAACTCGTTATCTAAACAGGTATACTATGTTCCCAACCTCACCATGGCTACTCTCACCAAGTAACGCATACAAGAATATAGCATATAGTAAATAATATCAAGGGTACCCCGCTACTACTTCCCCACTGGTTTGCCGCTTTTCCCCAATGACATACGTCCTGTGCATCTCTCTCCAAAGGCTTGCCCGCAGACACCTGGTCTAAGCTCCACAATCTGCACCTCGTGCACCACATAGGCTTTCCCACAGACACCTAGGTAAAGCACCACACCGTCCTCACAACCAAAGGTAACCAGGTAATTTCTGGGAGCCACCACAGCTCGCATAACGTGTATCATACGTCGGGTATAATACCTCAAGCCATTACAGCCCATACTCTGAGTAAGGATCCTCAAGCCATCACAGCCTATACACGTTACACTTATAGTAGTCCATAGGGTACTATATCCAAAATATATGCGTGTGAATAACCACAATCCATTACAGCCCCCTACACACATATATGGGGTAACTAACCGCTTGCCTCATGGCACAAGTATCTACCAAGAGAAGAGAGCGGGGCCAAAGGGGGTAGTCAGCCATTCAACCTCCCATCAGAATGTTAGGGAAAACACCCCCCCAGGGCTCAGAATCCCAGGGGTGTCAGTTGCCCTTACCGACAGGGTGGAGTAGCGTATAGAAGCACAAAAATACAGAATATATATAACTCACAACCACACTATGGGCATTACCTAGTCATAGGCACAACTGTAGCTAACGTCTCTCAAACTCCAGGCTGCTACTTCTAAGACTAGGTATCCTATAAGCACACAACCATTTGAAGAGCTTTATTAGATTACTCCATTCTCATTTTATAAATTCCACTGTACGTTAATTAATTCTTTATACATTAATTAACCATGAACAATTTACCACATTAAACTAAATTGGCATCACATTCAAAACTGCTCCTTTTTAGGATTCACATTACTATTAAATTCTAGCTTCTCCATCCCCGTGGATTATCACCATTTAATCAAACATTCATTACAGAATTACTTTTCCACATTCCCAGGCATTCTAGAAAAACATCCTATGCTTCTAAACACAAAGGAGGCTCAACACGGTGAGTAGATATACTACCCGTCGAGTCTTTGCCGCCTATAGAAAGAGCATAGACCCATCCTCCATCGAGAGGCTAAACACAGAAAGCACGTGGAATACCCCACGTGTCTTCGCCTCCTTCAGAAAGAGGGTAAGCAAGACCAGCTTCCTTGAGCAGTGGGGAAAAGTAAAGCAGATAAGCAACCAAACCAAACCACCAACATCAAACCATCACATTCAACTCATACCATCACCCTTGGTGTCCTCCCCGACACCCATATGCATAAACCGATGCATCTCGCCACACTAGGCGTCATCCGCTGCCACAACCACAAGTCTCCATGCCTCCACATATCACAACAGCCATCTAGGCTCACATCACAGCACAAGCAGCAGGAAAACAAACATCACAAAGTGGGCTCTCGGCCCTTTAACAAACAAGAGGGTAACTCAGAACCCTTTTTAGAAATTCCTACATAATCTGTTCTCTAATCCATATTGAATTAACAGACTTGTTATTCATAGGTTCCAATCATGGATACCTAATCAGTAAGCTATCACAAATTAAATAACTATGCTTACTTCCCTAATTTGATTATCCTCAAATTAGAACAACTACAACAACGGCAATAACCAGATTAATTTACATGCCTCTTTATCTTTAGCCAATTAATTAACAATTAATTCCGGCTTTACATTCATTATAAATTTCTATCATGAACGAACAACAAATCAAAGAAAACATAGATATCACTATATCTAGGAAAACATGAGGCAAACCGTTATCACGGTATAAAGCAACAGCATGCGATCAACCAATTCTTTTAATCCGGTTCAAGTATTTAATTAGGTTAATTTCATTGTGATCTAAAGAGATAAATCATGTTAATTCTATGATTGCACATATACAATTAGAGAAGCCTTGAATCCCCTACCTCGAAGAGTTCTTGACGTCCTTTATCCACACAACGGGTCACAGTCCTCTTCTCCTCACGATAGCTGCATCCACCAGAGGATGCCACGGTACGACAGTACCAACCAACCCCAAGAAAACCCATTAGAACCATGGAGATTACATGCTAATATGGAAGGAAGAACAAGAGAAGGTGATCCCCGACGGAACGATGACAAAACATACCTTATATCGAAGAACGATCGACACAACTTGGTTGCATCAACAAAGCGGAACTGATCTGAGTAACATTTGATTGTGAAACTCCTACGAGAATGATTGCAAGGTTCTAGCGTCTCGTAGATGATAACCAGGAGGAAGAACAACGAAGAATGATATCTAGTTCCTTTTAAAAAAATTAGAGAGGCGACAGTTTAATATCCGGTTTATTCTCCATTATAAACGGATCGCATTAACCCACGTGGTTTGACCAAGTAAAAACATCCCGGCCTTAGGAATAATTAATATAGGATTTATGGCCTTTGAATCGGCCTTAAAGTCCTTAAAATAAGGTTTTAAAAGTATTTTACGTCAAAGAAAACGTCAAATTTGCGAAGCTGGAAAAACTGTTCACATACTCAAAATTTGGAAAAGTATGGAATCGGTAGCTCTTATGGAGTCTGGAAACACTGTTCATTCGTGAAATTTGGCAATGTATGGAATCAGCAGCTCTTATGAAGTCTGGAAACACTGTTTATTCGTGAAATTTAGCAAAGTATGGAATCGGTAGCTCTTATGGAGTCTGGAAACACTGTTCATTCGTGAAAATTGGCAAAGTATGGAATCGGTAGCTCTTATGAAGTCTGGAAACACTGTTCACAGAACTAAAAAAATTGGAAAAGGAAAGAAAATCTCACCGATAGAGCCTTACCGATAGAAACACAAGTCTACTGATAGATCTTCACTGATAGAAGTTCACCGATAGGACCTCACCGATAGAAACACTGTTCACAGAACTAGAAATTTGGCAAAGTGTTAGCCGAGCCACTGCTAGACTGCGGCTACTAGTATACCGAGCTATCAGTATTTCATGGCTACCAGTAAACCCAGCTACCGGTAGGATGTGGCTACAGGTAGACCGAGCTACCGGTAATCAGCAGCTACCGGTAGACCGAGCTACCAGTAATCAGCAGCTACCGGTAGACCGAGCTACCGGTAATCAGCAGCTACCGGTAGACCGAGCTACCGGTAGGCAGCAGCTACCGGTAGACCGAGCTACCGGTAATCACCAGCTACCGATAGACCGAGCTACCGGTAATCAGCAGCTACCGGTAGACCGAGCTACCGGTAATCAGCAGCTACCGGTAGACCGAGCTACCGGTAGGCAGCAGCTGGGGGATAAGTCACCTTGTCCTCCCGGAACACCTCCAACACCACATTTTCACAAAGTAATGGACCAGGGAGGTCCGGGCCATTACATTAGATACCTCTCAAAACATTCTCGTCCTCGAGAATTAAAAACCAACCCAGAAGAAAAGAGGGGTCTGAACAACCACCCCATAAGATACCTCTCAGGGGAAAACCACCATGAGTTGTTCAAAAGCTGGAACAAAACTACGACATCCGAGAGTATGGAAACAGATAATCCATAACCAAACAATTCAAACATAACATCACATCAAAGGTACATAAATAAAACATGAAAGGTCTAACCATAAAGGAAACGTCATTACATGGAAAGAGTTAAACATTAAACAACTCTGGGTACTGAGCACGTATCTGTGACTCACGCTCCCAGGTACTCTCCTCCATGCCACCGTGTCGCCACAGGACACGAACTAAGGGGATAGAATGCCCACGCAACACCTTCTCCTTGTGGTCTTGGATCTCCACAGGCCGCTCCTCGAAGGTTGCATCATCGTCAATATCGATCTCTCCCCAATCGATAACATGAGATTCATCATGAAGATAACGACGGAGCTGTGATACATGGAAAACATCATGTATCCGACTCATCTGAGGGGGAAGTGCTACTCGATACGCCACAGATCCAACACGAGCTAACACCTCGAAAGGCCCAACAAACCAGGGAGAAAGCTTACTTCCATGACCAAACCTTCGCTGCCCACGACGGGGAGTCACCTTTAGAAACACATAATCCCCAACATTAAACTCTAACGGTCTCCTTCTTTGATCAGCATATGATTTCTGAAGATCCTGTGCTGTCTTCATCCTCTCACGAATCACCTGAACCATCTCTGTTGTATTCTACACTAGTTCTGGTCCGAGGATTGCTGACTCTCCGACCCCAGTCCAGCACAACGGAGAACGGCATGGCCGGCCATACAAGGCTTCAAACGGCGCCATACCGATGGTAGAGTGAAAACTATTATTGTAAGCGAATTCAACCAAGGGTAAGTGCTTCACCCATGAACCTCAAAAATCAAGAACACAAGAGCGCAACATGTCTTCAAGAGTCTGGACGGTTCGCTCTGTCTGACCATCCGTCTGAGGATGAAAAGCAGTGCTAAGGCATAGTTGAGATCCAAAATCATGTTGGAGACCTCTCCACACCCTAGAGGTAAAACGAGGATCTCAATCAGAAATGATCATCCTAGGTACTCCGTGAAGCCTCACCACCTCCTCCAGATACTGCCTCGACAAAACCTCCACTGAGCTTAACTCCTTGATTGCTATGAAGTGGGCCGATTTAGTTAAACGATCCACTACCACCCATATAGCATCATGTCCTCCCGGAGCTCGAGGTAAACCTGTAACAAAGTCCATTGAGATGTCCTCCCACTTCCACTGAGGAATCTCTATGTGTTGGAGAAGACCACCAGGAACATGGTGTTCGGCCTTCACCTTCTGGCAGACTAAACATCGAGACACACACTCTGCAACCATACGTTTCAGCCCAGGCCACCAGAACTGACTCCTTAAGGATCGGTACATCTTCGTCACACCAGGATGTACTGCCAAGGGTGAACTATGGAACTCTCGGAGAACCGTCTCGCGCATCGCCAAGGGAACAAAAAGCCTGCCATGATACAACACTCGGTGTTGTTCATCCTCCGACCAACCATCAGGGGCCTCCCCACAAACAACTCTGTCTCTCCAAACATCCACCTCTAAATCACCCAACTGAGACTCTTCCACCTTCTTCATCAGGGATGACTGCACCGTCATCTGGAAAAGACAACCTCTTCCCCCAACTTCTCCCATATCAAGATGCAAAGATGATAGATCTTCCATAACTCTCCAGGAATCACCAGATTCACGCACAACATCATTACGTGACATTCGGCTCAGTGCATCAGCAACAACATTTCCCTTCCCAGGTGTATACGATATTTCGAAGTCGTATTCCTGCAAGAACTCCATCCACCGACGTTGCCTCAAGTTCAAGTCGCGTTGGGAGAAAACATACCTCAAACTCTTATGATCGGTGAAAACCACAAAGTGCTCACAAATGAGGTAATGTCTCCACAACTTCAGAGAAAACACCACGGCTGCCAACTCAAGATCATGGGTGGCATAGTTGCGTTCATGGGGACACAACTTCCGAGACCCATAAGAAACAACGGACCTCTGCTGCATAAGAACACAGCCTAGCCCCAGATGTGAAGCATCACAGAAAACATCAAACTGGACTCCCTCCGTTGGAAGACAAAGGACTGGAGCACTTAACAACTTCTCCTTTAGATACTCGAAAGCTGTCTGACACTGATCAGTCCATATGAACGCTTGATCCTTCCTGGTCAAAGCTGTCAGAGGAGTCGCAACTCGGGAGAAATTAGCCACAAACCTCATATAATAGCCTGCGAGACCAAGGAAACTTCGCACCTCTGACACGGTCTTGGGGGCTGGCCAAGACACCACTGCTTCTATCTTCGAAGGATCCATAGCTACTCCCTGTTCGGACACAACATGTCCCATGAAACGAACTTCTTGAGCCCAGAACTCACACTTGGACAACTTCCCAAACAACCGATGTTGGCGAAGAACTCCCAAAACGGCTCGTAGATGCTCTGCATGATCCTCTTCTGATGTGGAGTATACAAGGATGTCGTCGAAGAAAACAACAACAAACTTGTCCAGGAATTCACGGAACACAGCATTCATCAACCCCATGAAAATAGCTGGAGCATTTGTCACGCCGAATGGCATTACAACAAACTCATAATGCCCATGACGACAGCGGAAAGCAGTCTTCGGGATATCCTCATCCTTTACACGCATCTGATGATATCCTGACCGCAAGTCGATCTTTGAAAACCAACTTGCACCCTTCAGTTGATCGAATAGGTCATCAATCCGCGGGAGAGGATAACTGTTCTTTATTGTCACTTTGTTTAAGCGACGATAATCGACGCACAACCGCAAACTGCCATCAGCCTTTCTCACAAACAAAAATGGTGCACCCCACGGTGACACACTTGGCCGAACAAAACCACACTACAACAGACCATCGAGCTGAATACGTAGCTCTCGTAACTCAGAAGGGGCCATCCTGTACAGAGACATAGAGATAGGAGACGCTCCTGGCTGTAGCTCGATCCTAAACTCGATCTCTCATCGAGGGGTTAAGGATACAACCTCTTCTGGAAAGACATCAGGGTACTCCTCTACGACCCTAGGAAACGCCAACTGTTGAACCTCTGAAGAACTCAGCATCATCCCAGCCATCATGGATGATAAGGATGAAACTCGTCTATGACTCATCCGAGGATCTCTCTCACCAACAAACACTACTTCCTCTCCGTCTTCATCAAAGAAAACGACCTTCTTCTTGTAGCAATCCACAATAGCCTGCACCAAATACAACCAATCCATGCCGAGGATGACATCATATGGTTGTATTCGTAAACATAGGAAATCTCCCCAAGAGCGGTGCTGCCCCAACACTAGCTCACAGTCTCTACATACTTCAAACAAGCTAGCTCGACCTCCAACTGGCGTAGTCAATGCCAAGGGCACTGGAAGCCTCTATACCTCAAGTCCCAAAGCGTGGACAAGGGTAGGGGATATAAAGGAGTGTGTCGCTCCTGAATCAAACAAGGCATACACCAAGGTAGAAAACAAGCAAAGGGTACCTCGGACGACGTCTGGCTCGCCTGGAGCTGGCAACGCTAGATCATGAAGCTGACCACGACCACCTCCACGGCCTCTCTGACCCTGATGACGACCACCACCACGGCCGCGCTCTGCTCTCTGAGGACGGGGAGCGTCATGGGGCTATCCTCTGCCTGCTCCATCTACCCTCGGGTGATCTAAAGCTGGTGCAACATGCTGCTGCTGCCTCGGCTGGAACTGCCTCAACGGAGGAACCTGGAGTGGAGCCCCTGGTGCATGATGACTGCTCTGAAAAGTCGGGCACTCCCACTGCTGATGACCATGACCACCACAAGAAAAACAAGCGCCTGATCCCTTGGCATAGGCCTGAGAGTTGCTGCCTCCGGAGAAACGAGATGGGAAGGGCTGGGACCTACCCCCAGGTGAACGGAAACTCTTCTGCCCTGAAAACCGGGAACCACGGACCACAGCTCTGCTTCGTGAGGAATCATGACGATTCCCCTCTCGTGACGATCCGGTCCTGGTCAAAGTCCTCTCAACAATCTCCGCCCTCGCCAGCACCACAAGATATGTCTTCAGTATAAATGGGGTGACCTGGCGCTGGATCTCTGGACGCAAAGCCTCCTCGAAATTCCTCGCCCTGGCCTCCTCATCTGGTAACAGGTCTGAAGCATATCGTAGAAGGTTCCTGAAACGGATTCCAAACTCTCGAACACTGGAGCTCCCCTATCGAAGGGTAAGAAGCTCCTGGCGACTGGACGCCTTCGCAGTCGATGAAAGAAACTCGACTCTAAACCTGTCTCGAAACTCCTCCCACGAGATCGCTAACTCCTCACGATCCCCAAGGAACAAGAACCACCACTGTCTCGCTGCTCCACGCAACATCTTCACAACCAAGGACACCCAGTGTTCCTTCCGAGCACGAATCGAACTGAAGCCTATCTCGACCTCCTCCAACCAGTCTTCTGTGACATCATCTGAAACGGAGCCCTCGTACTTTTGTAGACTATGGTGCTGAAACTCTCGGAGTGTCTTCCTCCAAGTGTCATCGTCGTCAACCTCTACCCGGCGACGATCTGCTGGAACAGCCTGCTGGGCACCTTCTGCGCAAACCTGACGAGGACGTCGACCTGGAGCCATACCTGTAAAATAACAACTGTTAGAGCTCCTAAGCCTGGAATATGGAAGACTCAACATTAATTAATTAATTATTTTGTTTTATTAATTTTTTTTTGGTTAGCTATCCCAAGGTCTACCCATTCAAACAAAGGCGCAAAGAATAATGATGCATGATCCTTTCCTAGGTCTCTACCCTGCAACCAGTATCACTTTGTTTAGTAGCCATCGTAAACTTAAAGGTACGTGCAACAGATCATAGGGGGCCCTGAACGCCTATGTCTCTGCCGGTCTCCAGTGTTTACCCCACTTGCTAAACATGAATGACACTGTTGCCCTACCATCCCATGCATCCTCACCTGTGCCTAACTCCAAACTCCATCCTATCCCTCAACCAGACCTCTGATACCACTCTGTCACGACCCCCTCCCCCACAAAGTGTACCCCTCCTGGGCCGGCAATGTGAAAAGGGAGATAATGACCCCCGAGTCCCGCCTCCAGTAGGCCCCAGGTTGGCGACTAGCACCGAGGTTATAATAACGTACAAATGGGAGGCATTACCCTCTAAGAGAACACAAGCAGAAGAGAGAGATAGAATAGACTCCAATCAAATCCAACTCAGAACTGAAATATAAAAAGGAAACCAAGTACATATATGAAATGTCATGCAAAAGTACTACAACTGAAAGGGAAAACTAAAAGTACCCAAAAGAAAGAAAAACAGCAGCGACCACAAGCCCGAACAGCTCCTCCTCCAACCACAAGCTAGTAGTAACCAGCTTGATCTCCAACCTGATCCAAGTGACCTGAAAAACAGTTTATATGTACATTGGGTGAGTATAACAGTATACTCAGTAGGATCCTCCCCAATACTCTCGTGCAAAAGTAAAGAAAGCATGCTAAAGCCCAGTGAACAACAAGTGAAACAAACTCGTTATCTAAATAGGTATACTATGTTCCCAACCTCACCATGGCTACTCTCACCAAGTAACGCATACAAGAATATAGCATATAGTAAATAATATCAAGGGTACCCCGCTACTACTTCCCCATTGGTTTGCCGCTTTGCCCCAATGACATACGTCCTGTGCATCTCTCTCCAAAGGCTTGCCCGCAGACACCTGGGCTAAGCTCCACAAACTGCACCCCGTGCACCACATAGGCTTGCCCACAGACACCTGGGCGAAGCACCACACCGTCCTCACAACCAAAGGTAACCAGATAATTCTGGGAGCCACCACAGCTCACATAACGTGTATCATACATCAGGTATAATACCTCAAGCCATTACAGCCCATACTCCGAGTAAGGATCATCAAGCCATCACAGCCTATACACGTTACACTTATAGTAGTCCATAGGGTACTATATCCAGAATATATGCGTGTGAATAACCACAAGCCATTACAGCCCTCTACACACATATATGGGGTAACTAACCGCTTTCCTCATGGCACAAGTATCTACCAAGAGAAGAGAGCGGGGCCAAAGGGGGTAGTCAGCCATTCAACCTCCCATCAGAATGTTGGGGAAAACACCCCCCAGGGCTCAGAATCCCAGGGGTGTCAGTTGCCATTACCGACAGGGTGGAGTAGCGTATAGAAGCACAAAAATACAGAATATATATAACTCACAACCACACTATGGGCATTACCTAGTCATAGGCACAACTGCAGCTAACGTCTCTCAAACTCCAGGCTGCTACTTCTAAGACTAGGTATCCTATAAGCACACAACCATTTGAAGAGATTTATTAGATTACTCCATTCTCATTTTATCAATTCCACTGTACGTTAATTGATTCTTTAAACATTAATTAACCATGAACAATTTACCACATTAAACTAAATTTGCATCACATTCAAAACTGCTCCTTTTTAGGATTCACATTACTATTAAATTCCAGCTTCTCCATCCCCGTGGATTATCACCATTTAATCAAACATTCATTACAGAATTACTTTTCCACATTCCCAGGCATTCTAGAAAAACATCCTATGCTTCTAAACACAAAGGAGGCTCAACACGGTGAGTAGATATACTACCCGTCGAGTCTTTGCCGCCTATAGAAAGAGCATAGACCCATCCTCCATCGAGAGGCTAAACACGGAAAGCACGTGGCATACCCCACGTGTCTTCGCCTCCTTTGGAAAGAGGGTAAGCAAGACCAGCTGCCTTGAGCAGTGGGGAAAAGTAAAGCAGATAAGCAACCAAACCAAACCACCAACATCAAACCATCACATTCATCTCATACCATCACCCTTGGTGTCCTCCCTGACACCCATATGCATAAACCGATGCATCTCGCCACACTAGGCGTCATCTGCTACCACAACCACAAGTCTCCATGCCTCCACATATCACAATAGCCATCTAGGCTCACATCACAGCACAAGCAGCAGGAAAACAAACATCACAAAGTGGGATCTCGGCCCTTTAACAAACAAGAGGGTAACTCAGAACCCTTTTTAGAAATTCCTACATAATCTGTTCTCTAATACATATTGAATTAACAAACTTGTTATTCATAGGTTCCAATCATGGATACCTAATCAGTAAGCTATCACAAATTAAATAACCATGCTTACTTCCCTAATTTGATTATCCCCAAATTAGAACAACTACAACAACGGCAATAACCAGATTAATTTGCATGCCTCTTTATCTTTAGCCAATTAATTAACAATTAATTCCGGCTTTACGTTCATTATCAATTTCTATCATGAACGAACAACAAATCAAAGAAAACATAGAAATCACTATATCTAGGAAAACATGAGGCAAACCGTTATCACGGTATAAAGCAACAGCATGCGATCAACCAATTCTTTTAATCTGGTTCAAGTATTTAATTAGGTCAATTTCATTGTGATCCAAAGAGATAAATCATGCTAATTCTATGATTGCACATATACAATTAGAGAAGCCATGAATCCCCTACCTTGAAGAGTTCTTGACGTCCTTTATCCACACAACGGGTCACAGTCCTCTTCTCCTCACGATAGCAGCATCCACCAGAGGATGCCACGGTACGACAGTACCAACCAACCCCAAGAAACCCATTAGAACCATGGAGATTACATGCTAATATGGAAGGAAGAACAAGATAAGGTGATCCCCGAAAGAACGATGATAAAACATACCTTATATCGAAGAACGATCGACACAACTTGGTTGCATCAACAAAGCGGAACTGATCTGAGTAACGTTTGATTGTGAAACTCCTACGAGAATGATTGCAAGGTTCTAGCGTCTCATAGATGAGAACCAGGAGGAAGAACAACGAAGAATGATATCTAGTTCCTTTTAAAAAAATTAGAGAGGCGATAGTTTAAGATCCGTATTCTCCATTAAAAACGGATCACATTAACCCACGCGGTTTGAACAAGTAAAAACATCCCGGCATTAGGAATAATTAATATAGGATTTATGGCCTTTGAATCGGCCTTAAAGTCCTTAAAATAAGGTTTTAAAAGTATTTTACGTCAAAGAAAACGTCAAATTTGCGAAGCTGGAAACACTGTTCACATACTCAAAATTTGGCAAAGTATGGAATCGGTAGCTCTTATGGAGTCTGGAAACACTGTTCATTCGTGAAATTTGGAAAAGTATGGAATTAGTAGCTCTTATGGAGTCTGGAAACACTGTTCATTCATGAAATTTGGCAAAGTATGGAATCGGTAGCTCTTATGAAGTCTGGAAACACTGTTCATTCGTGAAATTTGGCAAAGTATGGAATCGGTAGTTCTTATGGAGTCTGGAAACACTGTTCATTCGTGAAAATTGGCAAAGTATGGAATCGGTAGCTCTTATGAAGTCTGGAAACACTGTTCACAGAACTAAAAAAATTGGCAAAGGAAAGAAAAGCTCACCGATAGAGCCTTACCGATAGAAACACAAGTCTACTGATAGATCCTCACTGATAGAAGTTCACCGATAGGACCTCACCGATAGAAACACTGTTCACAGAACTAGAAATTTGACAAAGTGTTAGCCGAGCTACTGCTGGACTGCAGCTACTAGTATACCGAGCTATCAGTATGCCGTGGCTACCAGTAAACCCAGCTACCGGTAGGATGCGGCTACCGGTAGACTGAGCTACCGGTAATCAGCAGCTATCGGTAGACCGAGCTACCGGTAATCAGCAGCTACCGGTAGACCGAGCTACCGGTAATCAGCAGCTACCGGTAGACCGAGCTACTGGTAGGCAGGAGCTACCGGTAGACCGAGCTACCGGTAATCAGCAGCTACCGGTAGACCGAGCTACCGGTAATCAGCAGCTACCGGTAGACCGAGCTACCGGTAATCACCAGCTACCGGTAGACCGAGCTACCGGTAGGCAGCAGCTGGGGGATAAGTCACCTTGTCCTCTCGGAACACCTCCAACACCACATTTTCACAAAGTAATGGACCAGGGAGGTCCGGGCCATTACAGATAAAAAACCCAAAAATTTGAATAAAGTCCCACAAAAATCAAGGAATATAAAATTCCAATAAAATATAAGATTTTAAAGTCCATCCTATAGTGTTTTTACCCACTATAAATGAATAAAACATGAAAATGAAAAAAAAAATTCACAGGAAACCTCATAAGATTCATATAAACAATAGATTCCATTTGACATTGTAGATGACCAATTCCAATGTAAAAAATTCTAGATTAGTAGCTTATTATAAGTTACATCATTTTACTATCTATGGTTCAGATCCTCGTACCACAAACATCATCTTAAAAAAACATAAACCCTTCATAAATTTATTGTCTCCATCATATGTCTCTGGGCAAGATTCTAGTACCATCCCCATAATTTTCTTATCATCAAACATTAAAACATTTCAAAATGTAAAGTATCACCGGATGCCAAGAACATTACAATCGTACTTTTTTCAAACTAGATATTCTAAATATAATGAATTATTTAAAGGTAGAACAAATAATAATGAAAACTATAAACTGAAAGGGTCCACCAAATACCACATCCAAATACATCTCTTGTAAAAATTGATAAATGTAAGGGATCAAAAGCTACCAAAGTCACATCATAATATAGTCAAATAAACACCTCCAAGGTAAATTATTTCCTTGACATATCTCCAAAAATGAAATTTGGGTCATGATAAAAATCTAATTCTAATTTAGATATCATATTCTCCCAAATATAGATATATTCCTCAAAAAGGATTTCACCTTCCTTGTACTTATCTAACATTTTGGTATCTTCATCATCAATCTTGGATCATATCTCCTTTATCATTCCCTCTTTTTGTGAATGAGGTACATTCATATCTCCAATCGGAGGGTAAAATATTAATATATTATCCCCAACATGTGATTCCTCAGTCCTTTATAAAATTTATGTTACTCGCTGAGATATTAGTTATCTATATGGTAGAAAGGGTTACTGGAGTATTTTATTATATTAGTCTCAATCATGGTATCATGTATAGAATTATTGAAATCTTTTTTGGTTTTAGATTGCACACTAGTGTCTTGGTATTGCTGTATTCATCCTTAAATTCAATATGCTTAACAATATATCAAAAACATTTTGGGGATGCTAAATCAGAAATTTATAGGGCTTCTCGACTCAAATAATAAATTTATTCAAATTGAAGGAGAGGAAGTTCTTGTGAAAGAATATTCTAAGATTTCTTGTCTCCTTAAATCCTTCCATTTTCTGCTCATCAAATGGGATTATAGTGTTCATCAACACTAATATCCATTATATTCCATGGTTTGGGTGTAGATTCTGTGTTTTTTTCATTTCCTTGATTATTATTTTTAATAATAATTGGTGATTCTTATGGTTGGTTTAATTATTTATAAATATGAAAAATGTAAATAATACACCATGTTTTAACTTATATTTATTTTAATATTGATTTGGTGAACCCTTTATTGGATTATATATTCATTTGGATTGATAAATATAATTATATCAAGAAATCAGTGGTTTTTGATAGTTGAAGTTTATTTTCTCTTCTCTATAAGTGATAATCACGTCACACATGTTACTATTTTTGTGGTCCATCCAGGGAGGGTTTCCCTCCTTCCATAAATATGTTCCATGTTTCATTGAAACATATTGAAGAAGTCCTTCAATGGGATACAGATGGTCGTTACATGGACTAATTTTAAGAATTTTTGAACATTAAAGGATCTCGTGCCTAGAGGATTCAAGATATTTATCCTACTTCAGATTTCATGGACTTATTTAGGGAGTATAATTCATGGGCTCAAATTTAAATTATTAATGAATAATTTCTGAGTAATACCACTATAGAATAAGTAAAAACACAAATCATTCATTTACCTAATCCAATAGTATCTAAGTTATTACTATAATAAGGATGGATTTAAGAGTAATGTTTTCAATCACAAAAGTGTCTCTAGTTGACCATGGTTCTAGGGAGATAGAGGAGGAAACATGGTTTGATGTAATAAAATATTTCAAATCTATGGATGGGCATTATACATCAATGAAAAAGATGCAACACACCCATTAGTTATAGTAATATATTTATTTATTTAACAAAAGAAGACTAAAAAGGTGTGACTAATACACCTACTTTAAATTAGGCTGTTAATTAGAGGTAAAAAATAGGTGAAAAGAAGGGGAAACCCTAAATAACAAGAATAAAAAATAGTATAAGGTCTAAAAACATATCCGGAAAGGCTGATAGGACATTATTAAATAGATTCAATTTATAGGATGGGAATAGTATAATTCATTGTGTTGTATTGTAGGAGTTCCATTATGGAGATGAGTCTACTCACCTCAACAGTGACATGCCTAAATTTACCCCATCGAGAGATACATAGGATCCAATTCATCTCAATGGAACAAAATAGTATGTTTAAATGGTCCAATTGGTTTATCAGAATATGGAAGATTTTACAGATTCTAAATCTATTATTTTAACTCCCTACTTGGGGGTTTAGCAAATATTTACCTATAATCGAAATATTAAAATAATTTATCAAGAATCCTTCAACCCCACTCCATCCAAACATGAGTTTAATTCGTTCGATATTGAATTCTAATAAATTTAAATTCTTCATTGTTGGACTGCATTCCAAATCTTAGTGGCTTCAAAATTGGAAAAGGAAGATTAAAAATAACAATATATATAGTAGTGTGATGAGTTTTGAATTACTCTGAAACATATTCATACTGATTCAATCAACAAAAAACTATGCTAGGAGATGAATGTTTATGTTGAAGGGTAACAATTAGTGTTCTTGTGAATAACTAATTATATTATTAAGTTCATTTGGATTGATTTTTATTGGTACTATAATTGGTTTGAACATCGCATAATGTTGATTCTTTAATAAAAAACAAAAAAGAGATCACTAAAAAATCCTAGTGACTCAAGAGTTTTAACTTATCCTTATTCTATTAAAAAAATAATATAAAAAATAAAATAAATCATGATATGCTTTTTATTTTTATTTCTAGAACATGATATAAATTAAAATTTATAATAAAATTCATATATAAATGAATATGTATTATTTTTATTATTTTTTAAAATATAAAAATTATATTATAAAATATAAAATAAATAAGCATTAATTCTAGTAAATGTGTATTATTCAATTTGATGATATATGTGAACGTTTTTAAATATTTTTTAAAATAAAAATAATAAATAACATTTTAATTAATATTTGATTCAATTTAATAAAATTAAAAAATAAAAATAATAGGACATCTTATTGAATAATGAATTTTATTATTCACTAAGTAATATCTATTTTGAATAATATGATTGGTATTTTGAAAACATAGATCATGAGACCAAATTAGTGACTCAAGACTTTAGAATCAATATATTAGGATTTATACTACTAGTATACTCATATTTTACACCTTAATATAACTTATCTTGATAGAAAAATTAAAATAAATATATTATTCTTTTTTAATGATTTAGAATAATATTAAAAAATTTAGAATAAAAAAATATAGAATGTCTATATTTAGTTTTGTAACATAATTTGTTTTATAATTTAGGAAAAAAATTAATTTCTTATGTTTCAAGAATTGAATTTTAAAACTCTATTTCATTCCTTAAACAATAAAAACATGGTTATGAAATTGAGGATGTTTTTAAAAAAATATCAATTTATGTTAATCTATTATTTTAAAATTTTCAAATAACACATCCAATAGAAAAATATATTTTCTAATTTACAATGACCAAAAAATTTAAAAATATATATTATCTTAAAAACATGGGTTGCTAGATGAGATGGACGATTCAAGAGTTTAGGTTATATTTGAGATATTTTATATGATTTAATGGAATTGTAATTAATGGAATGATAATAAATGAAATGACATGAAAAAAACGAATGTTTAGTTAAGTGGATGTTTTGTGATGAAATTTAATGGGTTTTCTATTTATTAAATAAATACATAAAATTATTTTTTGTTAATAAAATTCAAAAGAAACCAACATATTTTCACACATTTTTCCAAATTCTTATTACCTAATTAATCACAAATTTACTTGACTTCATGTTTTTTTGTCACATTGAGGGGAATTGTTTTATAAAGATACTGATATTAGAACTTCCATTTAGTAGTATCTCACACTAGTATTATTTAAATAAAATTCACGATTCACTGTATTTAAAAAATATTATACAATTTTATAATTACTTTCTTCTTTTAGAAACATTATTACTTAATTTTTATGTTAAAAATAAATAAATTGCACATATAAATAAATAGGTCTACTGTCTAAAAAATTTAATCCTAGAATACAATAAAATATATATGAACTATATAGTCATTATTTCTATTTTCATATATTTCTCCAAGATCTCACAATATTCCTATCATAGCATTTGATATCATGGGGACATGAATAATGTATGAGTTAGTAATAAATCATAATAAGGTGACCAATCTAGATAAAAATTGGGTGATAAAATTAGAAAACATGAAAAAATAACATAAATTCAATAAAGTGAAGGATAAAAACCCATCAAATAGAAATATATAATAAGATACAAGATGTCGTAGGATTATTGTAATCAGGAGAAATATAATAATGTGATATACACGTATTGCTTGTCTTTTCATTAGTCCTTCCCAAATCTGAGTACATGATTTGTACATTTTTCATAGTGATGGATCATCAACATGCATCAATTTGAATAAATATTTATAAAAAAGGTTCTCTGTCGATAGGTCTATTGTATATATTATTGTTCATCCATCGATTGGACCTTCTGTATATATATAGGTTGTTCATTTTTTATTTACATGGTGATTATACTTTGTTTTAAAGCCATAAAGGCGAACAGTCTATAATTAATCTTCATTCATAAAGGATATAGCAGTTTTTCTATTGGGATCAAGACCATAATAGGGGATTCTTATGTATCCATATATAGGGAATCATATCCTAAATAGTTTAGTGAAACATAATGGGACATGTCATACCTTTTAACAACATGCACTGAGGACAAACATGGTTCCTTTTTATGGTCATGCGACCATCACCAAGTGAATTACATTTTAATGTTGTGGGACCAATACAGACACTGTTTTTATTTTAAACCTCATTAAGAGAGAATTTATATCCTGGTTAAGAGGAATCAAATCCCTCGTAGTTTTAGTTGTACATTTTAGTGTCATGGGGAATGAATGATCCATAGAATTTAGCACCGTGTGGTACAGAAGTTTTGTTATGTATCTTATAGTCATAAAAATAGGAATTTTATGTGAGAGGTAACTGCCAATGGGTTAGGGGGGACTTATGTATGGATGTTTCATCATGTTTGTTAGTAACTAAATATGAGGGTATTGTTATACTCACATAGCTTATGGGCTATGGAAAAATATAGGACTCACACGGATTATGGACAACTGTGAATTTATTCATAAAAGGGAACATGGAGTATTGCATATAAGATTTATATGGGTCACATCCCCATGAGGATGATTTGGGGATTACACATGGGATACCTATATGGGGTTAGATCACTATTATATCAGAAGGATACAATCATTAGCAAGGGAATGATTATGTATTGCACCTAGAAGTAGGTTCATATTATCATATACTTCCCATAAATTGATGGTTGTAAAAGAAAGTATGATTGGACTGATTCAGTATATAACCTAATAGGAATGTGGATGGGGATTATGCATGAGATTACTCGGCTATTTTTTAGAGAAACAACCATGGATACATCATATAGATACCTAAATCGGTTTATGAGTTGGGAAAACGAATTATTTCAATTATTAAAGCTATTAGATGTCCCTTGGCATGTATTCATCTAATTTATGAGTAATATAGATGAAACCATTAATTGGAACATTGTTAAGGAGAACACAATTCAGGGTGGGAATCATGATCTAGGAGGAGTATCATAATTATATTGATGATAAAACCCCTCATTATCAAGATAATATATGATGAGGATTATTACCTAAGGATCCTATCAATTTTGGGGGGTTTCCCACGAGTGGTATTTAATCAATGAAATACATTATCACAATGTTTCCCATTGATATACACATCTCATTCATATATCAGAGGGGGTAGTGTAGGAGACCTTTGTAGAATGGGTTTCTTATGATTTTTGACTTGGTTAAAGGATGCCAACAAGGTTTTTTTGGTCACCTCGACTTGTGTAGGTGACATGGTTGAAGATGATTACAAGATAGAGGCCTAGTTACCTTTATTTGGGTTACTTTGAAATGTGTATATTTATAATCCAGGTACTTTGAGGCCTATGTCTATTAAAGAGAGGCATGAAATCGCCTTAGTATTACCTACTTCACATAGAATTTATATTATACATGAATAAGGGTATGAATTTTATGTTTCATTAGTTAAAGGTAGTTCAACTAGGTCATCAAGTGATAACCCTCTAAAAATAGGATTGTTGTATAACATTTCATAAATAGGGTCTTCATATATGTTCTTTGTGAACTGGCCTTCATGGGTGGCCCCATGAAAGACATAAACTAATGTACTCATAAGGATTATTCTCTCACAATAACAAGATGTATTACAAGATTCCTATTAAAGTAGTTCTTTTTGATTTGTTTTTTGAATGATATTGTTCTTCTAAAATGGTATTAGTCATTGAATAATGTTTCCAAAAGAGGTAATATTCATGATTATTTCCAAAATATGAATGAATTTTTATGTGTGTTGTAGTATTTATATGCAATGCCTTTCAAAAAATGATCCTAATGAAACTATGTTTCCGTTACGAGTACACAAATTATAAGGATAAGAATCTACCATCCATAAACTGCATATTTCTATGATAAAATTAAGAAATTGTTTAGAAGTCTAAAAAATTCACCCATAAAAAATGTTATGCATGAATAAACCATGTATCCATGAAGTGGTATCATCTGCATATTTTAAATGAGTGTCAACCTAAAGGAACTATGAAATCATGAAGGGATTACATGGCCATGGTGGAGTCCAAGAAAATTACCATTAATTATTTCCATTCCTCATTAACATTATTCTCTATGGTTAGATTTTAAATTACTGAATTCACAATTTACATAATTAATTTACCATTAATAGTAGAGACATTAAAAGAATCAATAAATTCATACACCCCAAATTATAATTGTTTCTTGTTAGGATGAAGAGGATCTAATTTAATGAACTATTGTTTTCCCATGTAGGTTCTTTAAGTTGAATGTAGGATATCCCAAAAAATATGTTCACCCTAGGGGCCTATTTACAAAAAAATTTATTATCTTCTACATCAATATTTATTTGTAATTGATATTGTACTATCACAATTCACACTTTTACAATAAATTATAAACGTATATTGGCTTTCATAATTGATCGATACTTTATGAAAAAATGTTTTTGAGAATGTATTATGAAAACCAAATATGTATTATTTAAAGAAACTTTTTTAAAAGAATATTTCCTTATGAAAAACATTACTCCTATTGTGCATATGAAATAAAAATGAATTAGACTAAAATATTTTGAACTCATTAAAACTGAATTCTTTTACCTAAATATCCATTTATAGAGGAAATGGATTATAGATATTCTTGCCTATCTAGATCTATAAATAAAACATAAGGGGGTGTATACATTATTAGAAATAGAGATCCAGCGAGAAATATCACATCACATATTAGAATTTTTCTTAAATAATCCTCCAAAACCAAATCATTAATATTAGCATCACTACAATAAAATATACTAATAGAGGTGGTATTTTTTATTTTTAGATTGTTTAAACTTCCACTATCTGGTTCTGTGATGGTTTCCAAAAACCACTTCCTCAATTTTCATCAGTATCCAACAAATGTTGGTTTTTCTGATTTAGTAGCGTTTTCAGGGAACCATCATAGAACATTTGTTTAGCAACGTTTTTTTGGATTTATTGACTATTTCCCCTCCTAGAAAATGTCAAGCTTAAAAAAACGGTTTAAACCACTATTAAAACCAAAAAAACAACTGCAATACAAATTAAAAACATAAATAGAAGTTGTTTAAACCTTCAATAATGAATAACTTTCCTTATATAGCTATTTTTTAAGCCGCCTTTATGTAATTATTTTTAAAAAATATATAAATTTAGAATCTGTAGCCCAAGACTAGAAAAAAAAACAAATATGTGTGTGTGTGTGTGATTTATGAATCAGTAATGAATAAGAAATACTATATAATTTCAATGAAAACTATATTTGTAGTCTTATAATATAAAAATATATACAAATAGCCCTATAATACTAAGAAAAAATGGAGTGAAAAAGAGCCAACATGGTATTCCCTAATACTCTACAAGACTAATAGAACCACCTTCTATATTGAATCCCTAAGAACTAAATAAATAATGTAGTCTTATAGATGTATAAGAGGTCTTATATTACATAAATTATATCTATTGAGACTTCATGCACACCATTAAAAATATACATGTTAAGTTCATATATAACCATATGGAAACCCACCAATACTTATGATAGCCACTTATTAAACAAGAAAAGGTAATCTATTGTCTATTAGAAATAGAATAGAAGTAAAATAAACTTATAATACATAGAAATTAATGTAAATAAATAACACAACAATCTAAATTTACTTTTAGAAACATTTATTTCTAATAAATAACCCACACCATAACTTATTCACCCACTCTACGAACTAAAACCTAGGAATGTGTCACCCAACCAATGCGGAACCTGCATTTAAAAAACTAACTTGCTGATAATATATTGACATTCACTTATCATATTATATCATGGTCACCCATCAATATTATATAATAATCATTTTATTTTGGGGGGGGGCTCGCAATGAACCCCACCCATTAAGACACCCACGAGCCTGGGTGTAGTGTTCCTTGCACTAATGAAAAACCACTTATTTATCCCTTTTATAATGCACCAATATTATGTAGCATGGTTGTAAAACCTTTTATTACTAAAGGGTCTTCCATATGAAAAAAAATATCCAAAAAGGAATCCTCAACAATTTCACCCATCATAGAACACTAATCACCACAATGGTAAGATGCCACAACAGTAACTGCAATAGAACTCACAATATGATTTACAAAATGGTTTCAACCAATGTTTAGTGAAGACA
The DNA here is from genome assembly GCA_963277665.1 of Viscum album. NCBI lineage: Eukaryota > Viridiplantae > Streptophyta > Magnoliopsida > Santalales > Viscaceae > Viscum > Viscum album. The sequence continues at coordinate 1,505,730,656 of OY728146.1, read as the reverse complement.
AATAAGCCAAAAATACCCCTATATGACCACATCCCTTCCCAAAAAATCACAAATTTTTCCACTAAATCTCATAACATCAAAATTCACAATAAAAATGAGACAAACACATAACAATGGTATCACATTCTGCCTTCTATTAGGAATTTCTTTATAACAATGCTAGAGGTTGTCAGTGTTTATAAAACAACTAGGGTTTCTATTGTATCATTATTGATTCTCATTGGGAATTTTATATTGGCACAAAAATTATACTATAATAGACTAACCATTGGTACATGATTATATAGAAAGAGATTACGTTGAACATACTGTGATATGATTCACATATAGAACCTTATGGGATGTCCTACTCAAGATCAATAGGACCCCCAACAAATTTTGAAATATATAACAACTAACACAATGAGGAAACTACCATACATTATGCTAATGATAGATCTCAAATCATAGTAACACCCAAATAAAATATAATTTCCCTTATTAATGAATATTCATCAAAAATGTAATTGCTATTATAAAACTAGAGTTCGATATGGATGATCATACAATGCTCTTAATATGGCCCCCTGATGCATCTAGATGAATACAAACAATTTGAAAAATAATTTCACTATATGATATTTTGGAAAAATGTACACTAGGAAACTAAAACACCTCATCATATAAATAATCGATATATTTTCTATATACATCCCATCCCCTCTTTAATTTGAATTAAATACACCAACTCGATGAGTTTCCCTGGTACAACATTGATAACATTCAATATATAATCATTTTAGAAAATACGGTGAAAAAGGCCCTAAGAAATCCCTTCCATTACTGAAAATGTATATGAAATGATCAAAATTAAAATTGATTAGTGTTTGACATTAAATAATACATGTACCATCCCAATATTAGAATAGAAAATCCAGTTCAAACTATCCTGACAGAAGGAGGAACCAAAATTTGATCCTAAATCCCAAGTGATATTAGTGATCTTATTTCAACCTTTCAACATATCCTCTTCATTATGGTTAAAACTAAATATATTACATTTAAAATTTGACCACTAGACCTCCTTATAATTGGAAAACAAATTCAGTAATGATAGCCACATGATGGAAAACAATGACATTATCCTAAACTATACATCCCATCTTCATGTAAGTGATTTAATACATGAATCATCGATGTTCATGAATTACACTATCCTATCACCAGAATATATTTGAGTTATTAAATCACATAAAAAATTGATTATGAACTATCAAACATATTCAAAGAAATTTGTACAGATACAAGACATGATAATACAAGAATAAGAATTTGGAAATAACCCACTAAGCACAAATGTTGTGATTCCTTGATTTTTTTAGAAGGGATACTGTTAAGACATTCTAAGAAAATAATTTACATATTTATAAATAAAGTAATATTATCAAGTACTCAACCATAAAGTAAAAATAAAAAATGTGTTTAACCATACAAAAAATACTCCCAAATAACCAAGAATATATATTTTCACGCAATTTAAGGGAAATTAAAATATACCTAACAGAAACCACAACATGGTTTTTGAATCACAATATTCATGTTAGTCTATCATAAGTTTAGTTATACATCATCTCTCAATCCAAAGTGAACTCTAATCAGTTCCCAATAAACCTTTAGTGTCACCCTCTCTATCTCTGTCCCCACTTCACGATGTTGGCACCTGCATGAAAATTGTGTTGAAAATTAAAAATTCTTGTATATTTGTATTTAAACATAAAACTTATTTTTTTTTTGTATGAAATGATTTTGAATTTTTTTGACTTACCTTATCACTACCATCTATCGAGGAAATATTACCAAGGAATGATCTAGTTGTTTTTTGATAACATTCAGTCCACATGATCAGTAGGGAGATAACCTTTCATCTTGCATCTTTATATGAGTCATGTGTTCTTGAATTTTTCTTTTTACTGAAACAAAATCCCTACAAGAATCTCAAGTTTGTGAGTAACTACAACTATGTGTAGATGCTACTGTAATACCCAATGTCCTGACAAAGACCTCAGATGATAATCATCTCAACCCCATCCTGCACACTCGACCGGAATGCTCCTTCCCAATGAGTTGACCAATTTGATTATCCTACAAGACCAAAAAGGACCACGTGGGGTTGGAATCCCATTGTTATTTTATTTTTACCTGTAAATTATATATAAAAAATATTATAAGAAATACACATTAACATAGTGACAACTTAAAATATGTTATTACAAGGAAAAGGGAATTCATACCCCAACTTCTTTGGTAGTCACATTAACATAACTGCCATCATACTTTTCTTAAAAATTCATCCCCAGTTTTGTTCAAAAGACACGACGACAAAAATTCGTCGACTGTATAAAAAAATCAATAATTATATGTATGAAATAGATAATATTATTTTATAAATATTTAAACTAATGAAAATATGACAAGAATAAATATGTGTTTGGAAAAACTAATTGACCTAGAAGTGTGGGTGGTGATTCATATAGCTCTACTTGATGCATTTTTTAAATGAAAAATTATGAAATAAATAACAGGTCATTTCTTATTAAAGTACGAAATTTCATATCCTTATAAAATTCAAGTATATATGTAAACACAAATTAATATAATAAAATATATTTCAATACCACATGCTTATTATGATAATGGATATCATCAAAAACCTTCCATTTATCTCTAGTTACACCTTTAGGTACCTTATCATATATCTTATCACAAACCAAACCAGGTTACTATGAAATATGAAACACAACTCAGACTATGACATGGATCGAAGGGCATTATTCATCCCCACAGGCAGGAAACTAGTGTCTGGTTATCAAAATATAGCTTGGGAATGATTTCACCTAGTTTTATAATCATAAACAGTCCATAATAATAAATTAACCAAAACTGAACAATCATAACAAAGCATGAATTAACAATTATTCAAATTCAGTATTTATAACATGTAAAAAAATCCCTAATTGGGTATAATAAAAAGGTATCAAGTCACTATCCCAAAAACTAACAAGAAATGTGAAGAGAATTGTCCTCAGGCCATAGCCAAAACACCTACAAGGGAAGGCTACTAGCATTCCAAAACACCATCAAGAAACATCTAACCTTTACCAATGTTAAATATAACCACACCTACTTGCACCCAAATGTTTAAGTAGGGTGTGATCAAAACCCCATTAAGATTCCACCCAATAAAATAGATTCCATTACAAAAAAAATTAAGATAAATTAAAATAATGTTTTTATAATAAGAAAATCTAGATACATTTTTTTAGAAATCATGTAAATGAAAAAATTTCACAAGAAGAACATTTTTGAAAGAAGAACATGCTATTCTTCATAAAATATAACACAAAGTGAATCATAATATGACGGTGAATATAATATCACAATGGAGTAGTATGTCACTAGAAAACCCTATAGGTATAATCTCATTAGGACACTAGGTACATTGTACCGTGGTGAAACTTTTTATAGAAACTGCACTGATTATCCTCCTCATGCATGAGCCACTAGAGAGGAATCTATCCAAAATCTTATGTTCTAGAACTATCATTATCATTTATTTAGTGTTTTATCCTAATCAATTCAAATTTAATCCATGATAAAACAATTCTATGATAACTATCATTCCAGTCTTATTCAACCCACATATATACCCAGGTTTCCCTTTATTCTCAATTATTTATTTCTCATGTTACATCACACATTATTTTCACACAGGCACAACCCAATAAATATCCCACACATGAGAGACAACCATTTCATTACCTAAGACTTATTAAAAATTCAAACACACATTAACACCATTCCATATCATGTTTCTCACCACATGAAAAACTTATTAAACATCTTGAATAATTTATAAAACACCTTCAAGAATATCTACAATGGTTTACACATGAAATACACCATATTTTTTTTGAATTTTGTTTAAGACAAATACATCTCAATGAAATCAAAAAAACATTATTAATCACAAATATAAATCATTAAACATATTTGAACACTCAATAATGCATATAAAATTATTCAAATAATTTATAACCATGAAACCACCTACCGCAAGTGTAGAAATTTCAATAATCTGGTAGAAACCAACAACCGCACACCAAGAAAACCATATAAATGAAATATAAAACAATAAAGATTAATATAAAACCCTAAAAATCAATTTCAAAATATAAATAGGGCACCCAACTATTAGAGTTGGTGTCCTAGAAGCAACGGTTTTTACTTTTATTACATGGATATTTAATGTATTTAAATATAAAACAACTTATTTCATATATTCATTATTCAGAATGAATATTTTATAATAATTTCCTTGAGTATATGTTGCATTGATAAGGTCACAGAAGTACCCCGCTATGATGAGAAACTAGAAATGCTATAACAATATTCTTAAATATAATATATGGTTAGATGAAATTCAATGATGGGGCACATAGTATACAGACTGTCAGGTGCGAGTACTCGTAGGAAGATGAGGCATCCACTCATGAAGGTATTACATGGTAATCTACAAGACATGATATTATGAGAACATACCCGCCAGTTGGAATTCAATATGTATTGGTGGCATTAGATAATCCTACCTATGAGCATGTGTAATGATCCTTAATCTTTAATATTATCATTAATAAATTTCACGACTCATGTACTTTGATTTATTGACAAAACATGTCATGCAAACTATTAGAGGGAAGTAGGGTACATTGGGTGATTCATGAGTGTCATGTTATTAATGGATAATTCAAAAAAGGATTTTTCCCTTCCATTAATGGAAGTTGATATCTCAGCCCATTGATTGAAATAGAACTATCGCATGAAATTTCCATACCATGGTGTAACGACGAGTTTATTTTAGATAGTCAAAGAATGACTTATCAAGCACAATGGTTGATGAAATTCTCATGAAACTAGCTTGATGAGATATTGAGACAAAGGGATTACATTACAAAATGATTATTCATATGTGGATATCATTGTTTTGACATAAAGTTCTTTCTCTTGGGTTCCTTGACTAATTTCTAGATAGTACTATTTTACTTTACGCAAGCCCACCTAATTTCTATGAGAAATAATCCTAGAGGGTCACACGATCAGTGTTTCTGATGGTCTTGGTTAAATTAAATTGGAATTTAATTAATAAATATTATACTATTGATAGTGGAATAATTTTATTCATGTTAAAATTATTTCAAAAAATAAATAAATATTTATTCACTGGATTGTGGGTAAAATATGTTTATTTATTTTATTATAAATTTAATAAATTTCTTTTTACTAGTTTGTAAGTAAAATATTTATATAGGATAATAAATTATTTCATTCTTTATTTATTTGGGTCTTTAATAAATATAAGTAGAGTTTGATTGGACCAAGGCTATTCTGGTAGTAAAATAATTATTAGCAAGATGTTAAATAATTATTTAACGAGTTGGAAATAATTAAAATAATAATAACAATCCTCTTATTTTGTGACACATATTTTTATTTATAATTTTCATTACAGAAGATGGTGCACCATAAATAATGAAATGGTATTGTTATTAAGATCATGGGTGTAATAAAATGTTATGACCATATTTTATTGTTGTTATACAATTAGATATTGTAATTGAAGCCTCATGTTGATAAATGGACACATATGTCTATTTTTTCATGTACAGAATTGCACGCTTGGTGAACTGTAAATTGTTGACCTAAATTTTTTTTCTCTTGAATCCTCTTATATACCCTCTAAATAATAAGATATGTTCTTCAAGGTCGAATAACAAGTGATCAAGAATGGACAACACGAGACACTTGCTTTGCTATGATAGCACCCGAGGAATGAGTGGTGTCGATCGGAGGCCTTCAGAGCACCTATGGATTACCTCCAGAGGGATTCTAGATTATATCCTCACAAGTGCAATGAGATAATCTAGAAGGGATATTCTGAATGACCAACATCATCAATGAAGATAATACCGAATATCCAGGAATTCATTTCATTATGATATTAATTAATTTAATTATAAACATGATGTTCAAGATCCCATCTAATGGTTTTGAGACACTTCCTTCTTTATCTTAACCTTTTATTCAATTATGTGGAGAATGGCATTCACCTTCGTATTGTTCCCAGAATAATCATTGATCATGGTAAAAATTAAAGTTGGGTTCCATCCCAACCATGCTTCCACTATGACTAGAACCATCACCAACATTCAATATAAGTGAAACCCAAAGAAAGAAGAAGAAAATTCATAATAGGATGGAGAAACAAAGAGATAAGGGGGATTACTTGAGAAATTATAGATAACCCACACTAAACCCTCTAATATAATAGAGATCCAAGGGAGTAGTAGGGATATAGTAGGTTCTGGAGCTGAATAATTCTGATGGGTGGGGGGATTTGGAGTGTTTGGGTTTAAAAATTGGGGGGAGATAAAAAGGTGAAATCCAATTTTGAATTATGTTGACAGTATTCACAGATTTCCCACTCAGTTTGTCAGATTGTGTTGCAACTGTGCTTCCCTTACTGTTTGAACATAACATGTCACATTGTTAGACCGCATGGTTTACACACCATGCACTAACCATGCGAAATGCCTCTATCCATAAATACCACTTGGTCACATGGTTTCCTTGGCAAGGGTGCATGGTTTAGAAAAATATGCTCCTAATACATGCACCCTACTATAAATCCTAAAAACAACATCATTCTCCAATTACACAAAAGGAATCTATAGAAAAATTATAGACCAATAATAAATAGGAAAATACCTCAAAAAGAGATAACGAGTGTTGTAATTCTCCTCACTACGACAACTTTATGCCCCTGTAAAGTCAAATTGAAGCTTGATTACAGAATAAAAATTAATATTCTACCTTAACCCAAGACATTTTCTCCCAATTATCATACACATCATTACCATGCTTTCATATAATCTACACCAGTGGAATAGACTTCCCATGAAGCACATTCTCTTGGGAATCTAAAATCTTCACTAGCCACTCAAAGACAGATATGTCAGGTTCTATTTCCAAATCATTCAAATTTAGCAAATGAGATAGATTTGGGATATACATTTTCAATTAGGAAACATGAAACATGTCATTAATCATCGTCGACTATGAATGAAAAGCTAGAATGTATGACACTTTACCAAACCCCTTTGAGATCTTGAATGTTCCCACATACCTCAAAGTTATCTTCCCTTGTTTCCCCCAAATGAAGATGATCCAATCATGGTTCCACCATAAGGGACACCTAATCACCCATACAAAACTCAAGATCTCGACTTCTCTAACAAAAATATGATTTATGGAAATTATGTTATATCAATCAAATCTTCTGGAATAGTTTTTCCTTATCAAATGTCTCTTTAACTACTCTTGGTCCCAATAGTGAGGTCTCACCCACCTCATCCCAGCATAGGGGCAACCAATATAGCCGACCATACAACACCTCCAAAATACCCATTTCAGTCAAATATTGGTATCTATTTTTATATGGAAACTCATCCAAATCCAAATGGCTTTCCCACAAACCATTGAAATCCAAAACACATACTCAAATCATGTCTTCTCAAATTTTATTCACTTGTTTTGCCTGACCATCCATTTGAGGGTGGTATGTCAACTTCAACATGACATGTGAACCCATTTCCATATGAAGGCCTTCCCAGTATAGGGAGGTAAGGTTGGGGTCCCTGTAATAATTTATTTTTAACATCACACCATGAAGCCTCACTATATCATGGACATACAACTAGTCCATCTCATCCACTATAGTTGAATCTCTAATATGAATGAAATAGAATTATTTTCTCAAATGATCAATAACAACACATATGGAATTATTCCCCTAGGGTGTATGAGGTGGGCCAATAATAATGTCCATGTAGATTTATTCCCACTCCCATGTAGAAATGGGTAGAATATATAGAAAACCTGAGGGTATTTGGTGCCCTGCTTTAACTTGTAGACATATATATAACTTCGAAACAAATTCATCTATATCCTGCCTCATGCTTGGCCACAAAAACATCCAATGAACATCATAATACATTTTGGTATTTTCAGTTTGGACATCCCACTAATACTAGTGTCAATCCTTCATCACCACATATCTCAATGATAGTGGCACGAAAAAATGAACCTTGAAACATAAAACTCCCTTTGGTGATAATGACCAATCACAAAGCATCTCCCCAGAATTATGTAACTGCATAGACTATTGGCATAACTCATCACCATGCTTCTCTTGTCGAATCAACTCTATAAGAGAAGGATTCAGCTAAACACTGGTCAATAATGTGCCACTACTAGGATTCTTTATTTCTAAGTACAAATAGGAAAAAAGACCCATCAATGTACATTCATCACTAGATATTATTAAAGCTTTAACTAGAAATTTCTTTCATGTGGCCTCCCACACAACATTCCCTTTTCTTAGGGTATAAATTATATTGAAGAAAACCCCCTAAAGGTACTCAACCCAATGAAATTGCCTTAGATTAATATATTTTTTTAGAGAAAATGTAGGTCAAACACTTATTACCAAAATAAACTACAAATTTCTCTATGAAGAGAGTGTAGTACTACATTTTCAATGTATACATCACCACTATTATCTCCCAGTCATGGGTCGGATAGTTACTTTCATTGGTAAGAGTTGGTGAGAGTCATATGCTACCACGTGACCATTCTGTATTAACACATTCTGAAGACCCAAACCTGTGGCATCACAATAAATCATATACCACTTTCCGGGTGAGCATCATAATAGAAAAAGACATCTAAGATAAATCCCGAATGAACATATTGTAATATCCTTCTAGGATCAAAATTATTTTGATTTCACAAACATTATTTGGATGCTCCCATGAAACAACAATTCTAATCTTATCAGGGTGCACAAAACCCCTTGTTCTGGGATCACATGACAAATAAAATTCACTTCCCTAATCCAGAAAGTGCATTTACATAACTTTTCAAAGATATTATGATCCCTAAGAGTTCCAAACATGATTCTAAAATGAAACTCATGCTCATCCTCATATGTATAATATATTAGTATTTCATGTGTTAATACCATGATGAAGGAATCAAGATATTGGTAGAAAACCCTATTCAAGATTTCCATTAAATCTATTGGATTATTTTTAACCTGAAAGGCTTGACCATGTACTCGAAATGGTCATACATTCTTCAGAAATCAATTTTTGGGATGTTCTCCCCATACCCCCTGACTTGGTGGTATCCAGAACGCAAGTCGATCTTAAAAAACAACCTTTCCCCATTTAGATGATTAATTAATTCATTAATATAGGGAAAGTGATATCATTTAGCTTCCACTAATCAATGTATAACTAGTGATATCCATATGAAATTTTTGACAATAAAAATGGGATGGCTTAACGATATATGCTCAGAAGAATGAATCCTTTAGATTCCAAATCATTCAGTTGTTCCTTTAATTCCATTAACTCGGTGGGGAGATATTCGATACAAGGGAAGAGATATTTGAAATTTCCCTGACACCAAATCTATGGAGAACTCCACATCCTTCTTCGGACGTAATTCAAAAAATTCATCAAACAATACCTCTAGGAACTCATCCACCACAGGATGCAATCCACCATTAGGAACACCGTTATCATCCCCCAATATGATTGATTATTACTAAAAAACAAGATTTCCCATTTTTAGAGGTATAAGTCCATAAAAAACTGACGAAAGATCCCTCCCTCTATGAAATACCTTGGTATTTCCATCAAGTGGCTCAAAACTCACCAAATACATATAGAAATCAATATTCACTTGATGGTTCACCATCCAATCCATGACAAGGATTACATCAAATAGGTCCTTATCCATGACTAGAAAATCACATTCCAACTCGACCCCTGACACAGTGAGTGAACAAAATGGACACCTATGACCCTTCTATCACTTCTTACTAAGAGGAATTACCATATCCATTGCATATGATTGGATCTCATTTGGAAAATTAGACATGATCACAAGACCGACATAGATAAATGAAACTAAAGAACAAGTATCAGATGAAACTATATCATAAAATAATGCAATAGTAATATTACATAGAACTGTCATAGGTCCCACATTTAAACTTGATAGTGTCTGTTATACTTCATGTAGATGATTTTTCTCAGCCAGAGCCTATGAAAAACTACTATATTATAGATATTCCATGAACTGACTCTACCTAAGAGATGATCCATCCCTGCCACTATGACATCCAAAATGATAACCTACTGATCTGGATAGATCTGACTGAGTTGGCATCCCTCTAGAATCTACATATCATACACCACTCTGATAAGAGTTATTGGACATGTAAAACTCCAACAAGGGCCCCCATATGTCTACACTGATGTCATGATCTGGGTGGGGATAGACAGGACGACCACAAATTCCTCGACTTCCCACATTGGTGGAACAGAACCGATCTAGCATTTGAAACTACTGATGACGACAGTAATAAAGGATGGCATGATCCACCACGACACATATTTCCCTATTCATCTTGTTTCCTCTTCGTCTCAAATGAACTAACACTGCCCACTACAGACACAGATCTAGGATAACTAGACTTTCATTTTTGATTGATCTCAACTATACGTACACGATCAATAACCTCATCATAGGTTCTCAGCTTTAACAAAAATACATGGGAATAAATCTATGTTCACAACCTCATATTGAATCTCCATCCTTTTATCTATTCATTTGAAATAATATTGGTTGTGTACCATACAATCTGAGCAAAAAAATTACCATACTCTACCATAGACCATTCACCCTATGAATGATCCAGGAACTCCTAGGATCTTTTATAGGAAAATACCTAATTATAATAATTCTTGTTGAAAAAAAACATTTAAGTCCTTCGAATCCATCTTCATAGTATTCCCAACATAAACCCCTGAGTCTCACCAACTCCAAATCAGACCATCTAACAGAAACAAATCACTTTTCACTCGAACCACCTTAAGAGTGTCAAAGAACCCAAACATCTACTCTATCTTATTGATCTACTATTCTACATACATAGGATCAAATTTTCCCTTCAATGAAATAGGATTGATCTTGAAAAACAACTTACTAAATTTTGTTACAGGACCTGGTTCAACTTCTCTCAACACAGCATGACCAGAACCTGCTACCTATCCCAATGCTTGGATAGCCCAAACCACAGCTTCCACTAGTCTCTAATCTATTGGTGAGGGAGAATCTCTTCAGCCTCTAAACATTTTGATGAATAATTCAAGTGTAAAATCCATCTAATGTTACCCACATGTTTTCATTATACCACAAAACATCATAAATAGATCATTTCATGCTGGAAACAAAGACTGATCACTAAGTATTTCTACCATTGATCAAAAAAAATAATTCCTTCTTGACTAGAAGAAACCTATCTAGTTTCCTTGGGGACTTGAGAGGGTGGAGGGCCGATATTCCCCATTATTTAGAGTGTCATATAAGAAGTACTCTGTAGGATTTTGAGAATTTTATAGAGAGGTTTTTTTTCATAACAACAGCTACCCTAGAAATGATAAAATCTTGTTTATATAACTTGTTAGATAATTGGTTATTGAAAATAGTCCCTTAGAGAATCACTTAATCCTTTTAAATATCCATTTAAAATAATAATAATAATAATATTTTCTAAACATGAAATAAAATCAAGGGTTTTTTAATTTAAATTATAAAATAAATAAAATAATATTCATTTAAATGATATTAAATATATCATTCCAATCATATCTATAAATCATTTCATTAATCCTCTTTAGTTTTTATTTAACCTTGAATAATGATTATTTAATAAAATTTAAAATAAATATCAATTTATTATTAATTCTCTAAATAAATAAATATTATATTAAGTAAAAAGGAAAATATATATTTATAAAATTTCAAGTCATATATATATTCTCTCAAATAACTGGTAACAGATTATATGCAATCATAAAAATTTGAATAGTTAGTATTTCTTGAAACTTGACAATAATATTTATTATAATATTAAATTCAAATCAAATTTAAATAAAGTTATATATAAACATAGTGTCTGACCCACTTGTCCACTTTCTCAATAGTAATATGTTAATTGGATTATGTTCCAACATCATCATCTAGAAACATGTCAAGTAACATATAGAGATTAATGATAATGTCACAATGAAATCAAAATCCTAAGGAAACTCACCATGTAATTTAATTCCATTACATTGATCACTTTTCCAAAAAGTTGCATACTTGTGTCATCCACCTATATACATGAATATATTTCTTCGAATTTCCTATAATGAAGTTTTCAATAAAACCACAATGTCCATAGATACTATTCGACAATTCTATTTCAATCCAATGGCCTTATATATCACTACAGAAAAATTGGTTTTCTTACTATGAGTATTTGTGGCGAAATACAATTATATCAGAAAAAGTATACAGATAAAATATATTTGTGATAGAGGAACTCATATATCATAAATAGTTATTCTATAAAGGCTTTTCATCGCGAATGAACTCATCCATCACAAAATTGTTTGACACACATTCACTTGCGACGATAGGAACGACCTATTTGTGATATATTTTTTATTCAGTCTCCAATAGGTTATTATCACATGGTTATTTGTGATGGAATACTACATCTGTTTCAAATAAATCAATCTGATAACTGGTATCTACACCAGATCCATCGCAAATACCTATCTGGTTAATTACTATTTGCGACTGATCCATTGAAAATACATTTTTTATGGATCCATCGCAAATATGCCAACCACTATGTATTTGTGATGGATTTCATAAAAAAATATTAATTAAAATACATCTATTGATAAAGATATGTTCATAGGTTTATTTTCAATAGATTAGACCATCGCAAATATATTTTTTCACTAAGTAGGAAATATTATTTTTAGTCACAACATTTTGTTACAAAAATAAGTTCATCAAAAATATCTATCGCAGAAAACCATTTTGTTGTAAATATCCATCGTTAATAGTCCAAACAATTTATTTTTTGCAACGAAAATTACACCGCAAGAAAAAAAATTAATATGTGCATCCCCCACCACAATATCTATCCACAACTAGTTTGTTTCTATAGTGAAAATGCTATGCTTTTTTATCAAAAGTTCATCTTAGTAGATTTAAGATGATATATTTTAATTATTTGGAAAAGTCCCAATTTCAATGTATTTTTCTAAACTATATATTCAATTCTCATCATTTTTTTCTATTTAAATGTTTTTAAATTTTTATAGGTTTTAAATTATTTTAAGTTATTAAATTGACATTACATTCAGTATAAATTATTAATAAAATATTCATAGTGAATAAAAAATATTATTTATTGGTATAATTTAAAAAAATTGTATAAATTTATATAAATATATAAGAAATGGTAAAAATTGATCTAAATTAATAAGAAATGGTATAAAATATCAAAAAAATACTAAAATTTGATATAACTTATAATAATTTCATATGTATTTTTATAGATTAGTTTAAATTCATAGTAAGTTAGTATAAATAAATATAAATTATTGTAAAGTTTTATAATTTTATATAAATTATTATTAGTTATTTATTAAAATTATTATAAAATAATATATATTAGTATAATTGATATAAATAAGAAAAAATCAATACAAAGTGTTATATATTAGTATAAATTAGTTTAAGATGACATCAATTATTTTAAAATACTATAAATTTTTATTAATATCTCGATAATTACAATAAATTAGTAGAATTTACTATAAATTGATAGTGTGTATATTAATCGATATAAATTGATATAATTAAAAAAATATGTAGATTAAAAATAATTGGTAAAAAATAATATAAATTCATGTAATTTACTATAAATTGATATAATTTAGTATAAATTAGTATTATTTCCTCACAAATTATATTAAATTAATATATAGAATTATAAATTTGTATCATTTAGTAAAAATTAATTAAATTCACTATAAATTAATATATATTACAATAATTTAGTATTAATTCCTATCTAATTTCAACAAATTTGTATAATTTATAATAAATTGTTATAATTTAGTATAAATATGTATAAATTACTATAAATTAATAAAAAATGTTATAAATTCATGAATATTAGTATAAATTAATAATAAATCGTATAAATTAATATTATTTATTGTAAATTAATTAAAATTGATATAAATGGGAATAAATTTATAAATTTTTAATAAATTGGGGTAAATTATTAAATAATTATTATATTATAATATAATGTAGTATTTACTCCTAAAAAATAGTATAATTTAGTATAACATACTATAAATTGATATAATTTAAATAAATCAGTATTAATTCCTCACAAATGAGTATAAATTAATATAAAGTTGTATAAAGTATATAATTTAGTATAAATAAATAAAAATTAGTATAAACTATTATATATTACAAAATATTAGTCATAATGCCTCACAAATTAGTTAAATTGGAATAATTTAACATGAATTGATATAATTTATATAAATTAAAATAAGTTATTGTAAAATAATAAAAATTATTATAAATTCATAAAAATAGTATAAATTAATATAAATTTTTATAAATTAGTTCCATTTTGTATAAATTAATTAAAATGGTTATATATTTGTATAAATTAATAAAATTTACTGTATAATATTTTATATTATTATTAATTAATATATATAACTCTAAATTAGTATTAATTATTCACAAATTAGTATAAATTATTATAATGTAATATAAATTGATATAATTTAAATTAATTAGTATTAATTAGTAGCATCCTAAGTAATTATAGAATAAAAAAATTTGATAATTATTAATATTTATGAATTAGATAAAAATTTCAATTTATAAAGGATGATATGTCTAATAGCGTACCCCATACATAATAATGCCTTTTTTCAAAATCCTACATAGCACAGAGGAATGAGTTATATCATAAAATAATATATTATTAACATTATTATTTTAAGTTATAGTTATTGCATAACCATTAAAATGGAGGTAATGAAATATATTAACTAAATTAGGAAAATTGGGATCAGACATGTTTATAAAATGATTCATTGGTTAAAAATACTTTGAAATATAAATAAAAACCAATTTCTTATAAAGGATGTGTTTTTATGAAAACCTATTTAATTGAGAATAATTCGATTTATAAAATCATCAAATCACTTTTTATAGATTAAATTAATGAAATATTAATTCAATATAATATGTATAATTCATATTATGTGTTTTATAGACATTATATAGAACAAATATAATATTACAGATAAAATGTGTGTTTTTTAAAAATGTTGTTTTACCACCATTTGAAGGAGAATCTATTTAAAATATCGATTTGAAACTTCTATAGGTTATATGTTTCAAAATAATCTTCTTATTTTATATAAGGGAATCAAAATTTACTTTGGATGAATTTTGGTATTTTTCTGATAAAATTCATTTTTAATGAAAAGTGAAAACACTACATTCCAATTGAAAAGTTCTTTTTTAGTCTAATTTATATTTATAGTTAGATTATCCTTTTATTTGGTTTTAATGTTTAATTAGATTAATTTTTTATCAGTTAATCTAATTTAGTTTATTGGAGTCATTTAAATATTGAAATTGAAAAGAAACATTATTTGAACTTTTGAACGTTTTACATAAAAAAACTCATTTTCCCATTCTGGTAATGTGATTTATATTAAATTTAACATTTCCTCTTCTATGAATTGAATTTTCAAAAACTAACCAAAATTTTTGTAATAATTATGAAAATGTGGACCAAATGGATAAAAATAAATTTTGGGGAATACTAAATTTAGTATTTTATTTACCATGGATAAAGGGTAAATCAAGTAAATAATGGTAAAAAAATATTATTATAATAAAATAAAACTACACTAAACCATTTCATAATCTTATTGGACTACTTATATCTGACCAAGGCAATACCCGAGCCTAACCTTTGGCCTTTTGAAGCCATATGGGTGTGATTATGACATTAATAAAATATTATTTAATGTAAAAATAAAACTATCGTAAACAAGTCTTTTATTAAACAAAAAAATTTAATATTGTGTTATATAAGTGATGTATTTGACTATAAATAGTTATTAGAAATATAAAAATATTATTAAAATTATTTTAATTTCATTATAATTTTTAGGAAATAAATAATTAAATTTAATTATGACACAATGATGATGCAATGGTAGATTTATTAAAGGAAGAATCAAATAATTGACACTGATAATTTTAAATTAAATATAATTTGAAATATTTGATACTATACATAAATTTTTTAGGTGACTATGACATTTTATAAGCCTATTAAATTGTCTTTTTGATGTTATCTCTCCGATTTTATTTTCGTTAAAATCAAAAAAAATGAATAGTATCAAAATTGACATAATTGATGTTTTATAAGAATGATAATTTATTAAATTATTTAAAAATTCTAATAATATATTAAGATTAAAAATTTGATATAATTTGGTCTAAAATTTTATTAAGTGTTCAATTATTTGGAATTCACCGTAGATAAGTAAAATTTATAGCCTCTTAATATTTAAAATGTTGTTACTAAAATTAATGTTAAAAGAGAAAATTTAAGGATAAATGGAAAATATTAGGATTAAAATATACTCTATAAATGTTTAAGAATTATGGATGAGATAATATAGAACAATACTCATTATATATTCTACATAACTCAAGATGGAGTGTTTTATATTAAAAAATTAATTTATATCAATTTGATATTTTATGAGTTTTAATGTTGCCCTTCCCCTCTCCTATAAAAAGGTATCGACTCCCCTCTAATACTCACAAATCAAGAAACAATTGGATTAGAGAAGATCTACCCATTACAGTTCCTATAATTCCTCCACACAATATTGATTCCTTTTTTTAGGAATAAAACTATTCTTAGAGGTGTTATATTGTTCTTCAAAGGTGGTCAATTGAAGAAGAGGTATCATTTTTAATTGATTACATTTTATTTCTTCTTCAATTTCTTATAAATATCCACCATAAATTATGAACATATAATTAAAGTATCCAAAATATACTAATATATTATTATTTTAAAATCATCACCTAAATCCATCTCTAATTTCAACTAATGGGAAATGAATATTTGGTTTGTCTATACGACGGACTACCATTTCAAGAACCGATATAGTTTGTTTTCTGTTACCATCTATAAATATTAGTTATAATTTTGTAATCAATGTTTATATGATATTAAAGATATATTATTCATTTAAAATAATAATATTTCATTTATGTTCTTACTTTAAATTCACATAAAAATGTTAACGTCGTTCATGCGTAAGTGAGAAATATCACTTCCACAAAGCAATATGAATAATTATAATTAATCCCATCGCATGTATGATATATATAAGTATATTTAATTTAACTTTTTGATTTTATAATATTTCAATAAGATAAAATAATAATTACCTTGTTTTCATAATGATCATTGGAAAATGAAAAATGTTACTCAATTGTACGTATGACCTACCGTCTCCATGAATATTACATTGTTCATATTTCATACCATAAATAAATGGTTTGAATTAATATTATAATTGATGTATAAAATTTATTATTATGTTTAGAATATTATTTTGGAGATGATAAAATTATGAACACATGGACAATTTACATCATAACAAGTTCATTTTGAAATCATGTATCGAATATCGACAAAACGTCTAATATGAACTTAAATAATTATGAAAATATTATAACATGGTAATAAGTGATATAAAAGGAATAATAAACTGATAAATTTACTAAAGAAAATATAAATTAACATACGTTTTTTATTTAGGAATATTAATATTGTACGTGACGATTTAAAATCAAGGTAAGGGATTTCACCTCAATCTCATTTCACTGAGACATTTCTTGATTATAGACACATTTATTCTTTTATAAAGTTTATATAATACCCCTTTTATTTTTTATATCCAAATTATTTATATTCTCATGTTTTTTCAAATTTCAAACATTCGAGTGGATTATAATTTAAATATTCCAAATGGTAAGATACTTAATATCAATCTCTTTTTATTAAGACATATTTTGATAATATACAAAACATTATTTTATACGATTTATAATCAACCCATTTGAATTTTAATTTCATTCAAAGGTTTTTGAAAGTTATATTTTTCTATGAAGTGTTTTATTGAATAGAAAAAATGAATGTTTTTTAACATATGTGGTGGAATTGAATTTTTTGCCACTGTATCCATTATTTGATATTTGGTTTCCTATATAAGACTTAATGTTTTTAAAAGGAAAATAAATTACATATTTACTTTTTATGTATTTTTTAATTGAAAATGGTTTTGAGAAATAATTTATTACATCAATATCTTGAAATGATATCATACGATTACAGTGTGGAAGTGTTATTATTTCTTTTATGATTCTTAATGTGCTATGATTATGTTATGGTTATTATGAATTACGTATGTTAATGGGTGGTTCTATGATAAAACAAGGGTGGGTGAGTCCATTATAGCTCTCCAATTCATTAAGTAATAGGATGGAGTTAAACAATAAGGTTTCTCCGAAGAGGGTTAGGGAATATACTGTGATGGGTATTCCAAATGTAGTCATGAAGGTTACCCCCTACGCATGTGTGAAAGCTACAATGTAAGAATGATATGGATTCCACAAGTTACCATTATGATTTTTTTATTTTTAGGAGTTTTCATGAATCATAGGATTTCAGGAGTTATGTTATCCTGATTTAATTTTATGTGTGAAGTATGATTTCATGGGATTATAAGTATTCAGGGAATCACATTTTCATTCCTTATTTTATATTCTCTTACTGAGCCTTTTGTGATCATCCATAATTTTTGAAATGCATTTCATTGGGTATAAGGGTCGGTAAAATAATGGAAGAAGTCAAGATGAATGTTATGAAGATTGTTATCATGAAAAACAAATAACTATTTATTTTAAAGATTTTCATTTTGTAAAAAAATGGATATTGATTAGAAGTGTCTACATTGTAATATTTTTTTATTATGTAATAGTTATGGAATAATTCTCTAAAATTGTAAAATGGAAATGATAATTAATTTTAATTCTTTATCTAAATCAATATTATGTAATATTTACATCTGAGTCCTTATAGTTGGTATCAAATGTCAGTTTAGATTACTTTAAATGAAAGGGTGATATTTAAGAAAATATACAAGGTATATATAACCATAATGGTTAGCATCATAAAAAGAGTCATAGTTATTTTAAATAAATTTAATGAGGTTTAGATAACATTAATAATTATATTTTAGTGTTTATCTTCATCATAAGATAGTATCTAATGATTTTATTGATATGCCCACACTAACCATTTTTTAGTAAATAGATGGATCCATCAAGAACCAATGTAATAATCGATGTGAAGGAAATTTTGGTGGTTCTCTTAATAAGAAACTAAATGAAATAGTTGATTCAATGAGAAATCTCATGGTTATTCTAAACCATATATTGGGAGTCATGATTAACCACTATAACTTTGGTGTGATTTATAATTCATCATATATAAGAAAAATGAATCTTTATGGATGTTCAGGGAATAATCATAAATGAAAAAATATTCAATGAATTATTTGTTGAGGATGTGTAATGAAACACCTGGGAAAAGGTTTTAAGAGGATGAGAAGATGCTATATATGTGGAAATGAAGGTTATAAATAAATAACCTACCAAGGAAAAATGATGTGTTCAATTGACTCTAGGAAAGACATAGAATATCTTTCTCAGTTATCAATTGATTGTTATAAATGTGTAGAGTGTGTTCATTATGAAAAAAAATGTCTTATAAAAAATGATTATGAATGGGATTAGGGGGGTGGTGCAAATATATGTTTATTAATAAATAATTTCATTAAAATTGATGATGGGGAAACTAAAAATAACATATGAATGGTATAAATTATTACTTGTCTCATGTTTTGACATTATTGAATATTTAGACATGATTCATGTTTTTGTTTGTAAGAAATAAATATTAAAGAATAATTTGGAAAATAATTGTTAAAATATCACAAATAATGTTCAATGATTAAAAATTCTATATATAAAGTATTGAGGAGTTAAGGTATACTATAGGAAAATGAAATGTTTAAAAGTATTAATTCTCTTCTGATGATGAGATTGCTTTGGAAGATTTATTTCCAGTATGTGTATCCCTTAAGTTTTTTATGTGAAAATTTTGTTTGAATAAGGATTATCTTTTCTTGTTTGGACATAATTACAAAGTTATAGGTAACCATTACGGTTTATAGGATCATTGATTTTGGAAAAAATGGGTTATTACATTTTTGGTTTCAAAATGAACGTTATGAGATATAATTTGAGGATAAAATAGGTTATGGTTATTTTTGATAATTTTATCACATTTTTGGAATGTTATAAAATTATATAAGTTTAGGAGAAGTACAACACACAGGAAGGGTGAAAACCCATCACGTCAGACAAGGAAGTGGAAATTGAACCCACAACAGAAGTGCGGCAATGATTTATCACCTACCATTGGCCTATGTAAAGTCCCCAGTTAGTATATCTTTTTATTTTTAGTTAAAATAATTTATGGAATAGGAATAAGTTGATTTTGGGAACTTATTTTTCATATAATGGATATTGTTGGTATAGTTAAATGATTTGGAGATTATTTGATCAATGTTATTTTGAAAGATGTTCAATATTTTGGGAACCCTATCTGCCTATGATAAATATAATATGGTAGGATTTTATTTCAGGACTAATTGTTGAATTTTATTTCAGAACAATATATGTTTTTATTGTGGATTTATGGTGATTTAGGTTATTTATGGAAATGATTATCCTATTATTGAGAATATGTGATTTTTGGAAATTACATTTTCGGTATAAGACATTAAGAGTGGTTGATGTTATTTTGAGTTAAATGTTAGAGTTTATCTTGGAATATTTTTTATTAAATCCTTATAATTTTTTGTATTACACTTACTAACAATATTTTTGATTATTTTTACGGATAATTATTTGTTGAATGGTATATGTAGGGCTTTGGGTGTTACATTTTAATTTTGGGGATTGAAAGTAGTAATAATTATTTAAAGTTTATTATATTTGTGAAATTATATTATTTTTATCCTAAATTTTTGGTTTTGTATATTGTTTCAATAAATGATGAATATATAGTTCCTATTTTTTGTAATATGTGATTCTCTAAATGTTGATTCTAGTGTTTCCAGCATGAAAAAAATCCTCCTAAATACTCATCATTTGGTGAAAAAGATGATCTTGTGGTGGAATTTTATTAAAGGAGAAACTCTATATGTCAAGTATGTGTATTTACATATGATCATAGTATGGGTAGTGAATGAATTCCACAAATTTATTAAAAGGATCTTAAAACAAAAACGTTTTCTATTTACTTTTCATACTAAGAAATCATATACTATTTAACCCATCAAAATTTTGTGGTTTATTTACTATTTACATTATCATGTTCATCTTTTCTATCACTCTTCATCAGAACATGATTGTTCTTTTTCTTCCATATGCATGTTTTCTTACATGTAACACTAGTATGTGTTATCTCAAGTGACCTTTTTACATCACTATCATTCTTTTAAAGATGATATTTTATTGACTCTTTTTCTGTTGTGGGGTTTCAATGATATAATTTTGAAAAGTGAAACTTTAGTTACGAAGCCCAAATTTATAATTGTGAGGTTACAATTTCCAAATGGGTGTAAGAATATAGAATCTCGGGTAATTATTGAATAATAATTTTTCATATTTATTAATATTTATGAATTATATATTAATTTTACTTTAAAAGGGATGATATATATGGTAGTGTACCCAACACATAACAACGGGTTTCCCCAAAATCGTATGTTGCACACTAGACTGAGTTATACCCAAAATAATATATTAATAATATTTTTATTTTTATTTTATTTTTATTTCAATACCGTTAGAATGGAAGGAAATAATTATATTAAATATATTATTAAAATAGTGTTTACACAAGTTTATATAAGGATTCTTTGGTTATAAAATTAAGTAGAAATGTAAAAAAACCAATTGAATATAAATAATGTGTTTTTATGAAAAACTATTTAAGTGTGAATATTTAAGATTATAAAATAATGGAATCTCTATTTTTGGATTATATTAATGAAATATTAATTCTATAAAATATTTTAAATTCATCTAATTTGTTTAATAGTCATTATATAAGAACAAATACAATTTTATGGATAAAATGGGTGTTTTTTTTTAATATAGTTTTACAAATTTTTTACGGAGAACCCATTTTAAATATGGTTTTGAAACTTTTATAGCTTATATTTGAATGAATAAACATATTCATTGGAATTGGGAAATCAAATTTTAATTTGGTTAAATTTTTTCATTATTCTGATAAAATTCATTTTAATGAATAGTTTAAGTACTGCATTTTAATTCAAATGTGATTTCTCATCTAATTAATTTATATAGTTATATTTTCAATTTAAATTGTTTTTAAGTGTTTTTATATTATATTTTTTTCATTTAATATAATTTAGTTCAATTAGAAAAACATTATATTGAATTTTAATAGAAAAACTTTGTGAACTTTTGAACATTTAACTTAAAAAACTCGTTTTCTAATTTCGATAACTAGATTAATTTTAAATTTAAATTTTCCACTTCATTGAAATGAATTTTCAAAAAATAAAATACATTGTTGTAATATGTATGAAAATATTTGTTCAATAGGATCAAAATAATTTTTCTTTAATAGCAACTTTAGTATTTCATATACCATAGTTAAATTGTATGTTGAGTAAATAATGATAAAAAATATTATAATAATATTAAAATACCCTAAAACATATCATAATATTGTTAGATGAGTTATTTATGACCAATAAAATACATAGCCCTAAATCGTTGATTTTGTATGCCACATGGGTGTGATTATGACATTAATAAAATTTTAATTGATGTAAAAATAAAAATATCATAAACATGTCTCCTATTACTAAAACATTTTTAATATAGTGTTATATAAGAGATATATTAGAATATAAAAATTAATTAAAAAAATAAAAATACTACCCATATCATGGAAATATATTTATAATTTTTAGGAAATAAATAATTAAATTTAATTAGGACACAATGATGATGCTATAATATTTTTATTAAAGGAATAATAAAATAAATGATAAAAATAATAATAAAATGAATATAATCTGAAATATTTTATACCATAAAAGAATATTATAATACAATAAAAAATCATATAAGTATATCAAATGGGTTTTTTCGATGTTATCTCTCAATTTTGAGTTTAATTAAATTCAATAAAATGAATAATGTTCAAATTGACGTAATTGATTATTAATAAAAATAATAATTTATTAAATTATTTAAAAATTCTAAAAATATTTTTAAATTACAAAGTGGATGTAATATGGTCTAACAGTTTATAATGTTTATAATTATATAGAATTGACCCCATATAAGAAATATTTAAAGCCTCTTAATATTTAAAATGTTGCTACCAAAATTATAATTAAAAGATAAAATTTAAAGATAAAATAAAAAGATAATGTTTAAAATAAAATAAATACACGTCTAAAATTTTTTTTCATATTATTTAGAACTATAATCATCTTATATTTTATATAACCCAATTTTTAGTCATTTTGACTAAAAAATTGATTTATATTAATTTAATTTTTTAAGAGTTTTCATGGGCTCCCCTCCCCTCTCCTACAAAAAGGTACCAACACTTCTCTAATAACCACACATCAAGAACCAATTTTTAGCCAATATTTGTCAAAATCCTTTCCTATAATTCCTAACCACATTAATGAGGACTTATTTTACACAGAAAAACCTTCTTATAGGTATTAAGGTGTTTTTTCAATGGTGATCAACAAAAGAAGAGGTATTTTTGGTAAGTTTTTCTATTTTATTTATTATTCCATTTCCATTAAATCTACTTAATCCATGGTGAAAATATAACAGAATTATTATAAATATACTGATATGTTATTATGCTAATATCAACACCTAAATCCCTCTCCAATTACATCAAACTGGTCATGAACATGTCATTCGTGTATATGAAAAACTACCGCCTCACAAACCGATATAGTTCGTTTTTCATTTCTGTATATAAATACTTAAATAATGATGAAATAAATATTTATACATGATATTTAAGACATATTTTTTATTTTAATAGAATAATATTTCAATTATGATCTTACTTTCCACACACAGAAAAATGATTACATCGTTCATGCGTATGTGTGAACTATGACCTCCAAAAACTAATGTGAATTTTTTTATTCACTACATCACTTGTATGATATATATGTATATATTTAAATTATTATTAATAGTTTAATAATATTCTATTAATTCTGAAAAAGATAAAATAATAATTACTTTAAATCTATAGTGATCAATGAAAAATGGAAAATGTTTCTCATGCATAAGTACGACATACCGTCCCCATGAATGTTACGTTTTTCAATTTTCATGACATAAATAAATGGATTGATTTAATAGTATAACTTATGTATAAATTTGATTATTATGTCATGAATATTATTATTTATATAATGTAATTATGAACACATAGACAATTTACATCATAACAGGTTTATTTTTTAGTCTCGCACTGAATATCGACAAAACATCATTTAAAAACATAATTAATTATAATTTTTTTATAACATTATAATATGTGATATAAAAGAAAAAATAAACTTGAAAAACTTACTCAACCATGTATAAATTAACCTAGGTTTATTATTTAGGAATATAAAGATTGTACGTGACGAGTCAGACTCAAGGTAAGGGATTTTATCTCAATCTCCTTTCATTTAGACATTTCGTGATAATATACACCTTTATTATCTTATAAAGTGTATATACATCCCATTTTAGTTTTCCATATCCATATTTTATCTATAATCATGTTTTGTAAAATATTATACTTTCATTTTTCATATAATTTAAATTCTCAACATGGTAAGGGACTTCATCTTAATATCATTTCATTAAGGCATATTTTTTTAATATAAACCACATTATTTTATACAGTGTATAATGAAGACCTTTTAATTTTAATTTAATTCAAAGGATTTCAAAATAATTTTTTTTCTATGAACTATTTTACTAAATGAAAAAAGGAATATATTTTTAGCGTATGTGATGACAGTGAATTTTCTTCCGCCATGACCATTATTTGATATTTTAATTCTTATATAAGCCTTAAAGTTTTTAAATGAAAATAAATGGCATATTACATTTTCATGTATTTTTGTATTGAAAAAGGTTTTTAGGAAGGATTGATTATGTCAAAATCATGAAATGATATCTTGGGATTTCAATTTGAAAATTTTAATTTTCGTTTATTCTTGTTAATGTGTTATGATTATATTATTGTTTGGGTCATTTCATATTTACATGGGTGGTTCGGTGATAAAATATGGGACGGTGACCGTATGATATCTCTCTAATGAATTGGGTATTGAGAAAGAGTTAAATGATAAGGTTCCTCTTATGATATTTAGGGAATATACCATGATTGGTATTCAAAACATAGCCATGAAGTTTACCCCCTTTGTATGTGTGAAAACTATAATTTATGTATGACATGGATTCCACAAGTTAACTTAATAATTTATATTTTCTTTGAGTTTTTTAGGAATCTTATGATTTTATAAGTTATGCACAAGAGCTTATGTTGTATGGGTGAAAAGTATAATTTCCTTGGTTTATAAGTATTCATGGAATAACGTTTTCTTTCATTATTTTATAGTCCCTTACTGAGCTTTTTTTTCTCATCCCTTTTTTTAAAAAATATTTTCACAGAGCATAATTATGGGTAAAAAAAATAAGAAGTCAAGATGGATATTATAAATTTTTTTAAGATAAATAAACCATTTTTTATTTTAAAGAGTTTCTTTTTTTAAGTGGTCACTGAGTAGAGGTGTATACTTTTTAATATTTGAGTTTTTATGTATAGTTATGGCCTAATTATCTAAAAATCTAAACCAGAAATAATTCTGATTTGGACATTTGGATCTAATTCAAGATTATGTTCTGTTTACGGTTGGTTCCTTGTATAATTTTTAACCATTTAGATGAAATTAACACAAATTAATACAAATGTGAATCATTTAGTTATAATTATAATAAATAGTACAAATTCCTATAAAATTATTATAAAATAGTGTATATTAGTATAAATTAGTATCATTTTGTATAAATTAGTTAAAAATATAAAAAAATAGTTTAATTTATTATAAATTGATATAATTTACTATAATTTATTATAAATTGATAAAAAATAGCATAAAATCATGTTTTTTAATTTCTATAATTGTAATCATATTGAAACTAAAATATTTTCTAAATATAATATAAACAAGTAATTAAGAAGTCATTTTTTGAAAAAAAGTTGTTTAATAAGTTTTATATAAGAAACTAATTACTGTTAATTTTTTATAAAAAAATATACCCCATAAATATGAAATAGGCTTATTATATGATCGTAATTGATTAAATCATTATAAAATTCAAAATAGATCGGGTATAAATCATTTTTATATCGAGGTTGTAGAAGAGTTTATATATTTCACATTACAAAATTAGGAATTTATTTAGAAAGTAATAGCTATGTGACCATGGAAGAAGTGTGATCTCAAAAGATATGAAAAGATTGATAATGTAGGGGTTCATATTTTTTGTTTTAATTTTCGGAATGTGTATTTATTTTTTTATCCACATGTGTGAGAAATTATAAAGAAAATATAGTTTTTTGGTTCCATAACTATATCTATTTCAAAATATTTTACATCACTATATTGGACCATCTTTTAAGGAAACATAAACACAGAATAAAGAATCTAATCCCTAATTAGAACAACATGGAATTTCTTATTATTGGAAATATATTGAGGAGGCCATATATCACTAATGAAAGATAACAAAATTTAAATATACTTATAAATTTGTGTCTATTATATCTTAATTTGGAATGTCAAATAGTTTTTTATTAAATATACTCTTTGGTTAAAGTGTTTTTTATAGAATGGATTTATAATAATTTCTATTAAATACAATGTTTTTTCATAATTTAGGTATTGGTTATCAATAGATATTTCATGTCCAAATTACAACATCTTATATTTTGGGGAATATTAGTCATTACACTACAAAAAAGGTCATTAGCGGCAGTTCTTTTGTAGAATAGAGACATTTTAAACCTCCTCCTAATAATATAGTGATTGTTATTAAAACTGTCGCATAGTGGATAGATTCTAGTCCTTTAGTTGTGGTTTTTTTTATTTTTATTCAGTTTACTTATGTTTCATTTTTTGAACATTTAGAGGTGGTTTCATGTTTATTGAGTGGTGGTTCTTTTATTTTAAAATAATTTCATGGTAATATAAAAAAAAATAAAACAAACTACCACTAAACAAATTAGTGTTTTTTTGTTTTAGTGTTAGTAGATTATAACTGGTGCTAAAAAATATTTTATTTAATGTAATTATCAGTGGTTCTTAAAATCCTCTCCTAAATTAGATTTTTTTGTTAAAAAATTATTTAATAAAAAATTGATCATATATATGTCATACACTCAAAGTCATGTATACAAACATCGACATTCATCTTATCCTCAATCTCAATAAACCCATACATCTATCAACCAATACATCCATTATTAATATATATATATATATATAATATGTCCAACAAGAACTGACGCCCCATATACATCCACGTCATGACCTCTACTATATCTATCTTCCTCCACATAATCTCATCAAATGAAACTGGCCATGTCATCTTATCAACTATAACCAAGAAGCAAACAAAAATTAAAACATAACATAATAAATCACAATTACAGTAGAAAACCACAAGAATTCCATTGATTGGAATGGTCATCATCTTGCCTAATACTGATATTTGGAACATACAATGAAAACCATAGCATTTAAGAAAATAAATGATAACGAACAAAGGAAAAGAATATATTCATAATGCTAGATATATAATTTTTAGTTTTACTAATAAAACATAAGAAATTTTGACTTAATGAAAATATATAATGAAATACAATTTCAAAACATAAAACTACCTATTTAGGATAGTATTAAACACTAGAAATTGAGAAGGGATAATTAAATATATATTTTTTTTTAAAGTATCATTTTGTGTTCATCAACTTGACATAATAAAAAAATTTGAAAGAATCTCACATCAAAACATGTCGTATTTTTAAAAATAAACTCAACGGTGGTTTTCTAATGATTTCTCATCAATATAATGTCATTTTCTATTATTTTGACCATTAAAAATACATTTTAGTGTTTTAAAACACTAAAAACACAATTACGTCCATCATGGGAGATCAATAATTTGAAATTAGGTTCTGTTAGTTCCTACATTTCACAATTAAATCTACGATAGTTTTCCAATAATTTTAGGGAAATCTGATGTTGTTTTCCTGGTTTTGACCCCCTGATAGTAGTTTTTAATGTAGTTTATACCTTTAAGATGTGTTTCTCGAGTAATTATGACCATAAAACAAGTAAAATTGGTTTGTTGTCTATGCATACATGTAAAAAACATATTAGTTGTTTTCCCATGATTTCACATCAGTATATAGTGGTTATCTATGGTTTTGATTATTCCATGTATGTTTTTGTGTTTTAATACACTAAAAATTAATTCATGACCTTCACTAGAAAATTATAAGTCTAAATGATGTGTCGTTGGTTCCAATATTTCAAAATTAAAACTTGAGTCAATATCCACTAATTTCAATGTAATTCGACATCATTTTCCAGGTTTTGTCCCCTGAAACATGTTTTTAATGACTTTTGTACCTTTAGGAAGTGTTTACTAACTAAATATGACCACACCACATGTTAGACTGATGTTGTGTTAGCAGTTACACATCCAAAGTAATTCAGTGGTTGTCTTAACATGATTTCACATTAGTCTTATCTTGTTTGTTATGGTTTTGATCCTTCTACACATGTTTTAGTGTTTTGAAATTCTTAAAACACATTAATGGACATCTAGGAAATACTACAATTCAGAATAAAATTCAGTTGATTTCTAAAAAACATAAATGAATTTTTGACCATTTTCCTATAGTATCAGATATTGTAGATGTTTTTCTCAATTTTGAGTAGGACAATTAACTTTTTTACTAAAATAGATGTCAATTTGAAATAAAAAGATGCACTTGGAGCCATACCAGACACATCATGCATCAGATTGAGCTACAATTTATTTCAACCCTTCCAAAATGATTCATGTATCATTTTAATAAAGTATCAAAACCATCCAAATGAGTTTTCTTAGTTTTGAGTAGAACATTAATTCCATTTAGTAAAAATTGATGTCAATTTTAATTAAAAAGATGCACTTAGGGTCATACCAGTGGGACCATGTGTCAAATTGCGGTGTGACTAATTCAAACACATCAAAAATAAATTATGGAACATTTCTTAATGTTTAAAAAATATGAATTCGTTTTCAGGGTTTTATGTACGTTAATTTTCGTTTTTACTAAATTGTCATTTTAAACGAGAAACCTGCACTTTGACTCGTACCAATCACATCATGTATTAGTTTTATGTGATAATGATTCCTACACATCCAAATTTATTTATGATGTGATCTCCTAAATTATCAATAAAATCAAAGTGTGTTTGCTGGATTTTATATTAGTGAAACATTTTAAACTAAAATTTCGATTCTAAACTGACAACTGACACTTTGAGTTATAACGGGCATATAATGTATCAGATTGAGGTTTGACTAATTCTTATATGTCAAAAAATGACTTATGGTTCATTTTAATAGTGTATAAAAACAATCTGAATGTTTTATCTCAATTTTGAGTATATTAGTTGTCCTTTTTTACTAAAATAGATGTCAATAAAAAAAAGATGCACTTGGAACCATGCAGGGTTCATCGTGTATCATATTTAAGTTTGGTTGATTCCTACACATCACAAATGACTTATGGATCATTTTATAAATGTAAAAAAAAAAAATAATTCATCTTCATAGTTTTGAGTAGGTCATTTAAGCTTTTATAAAAATTAATGTAAATTTTAAATAAAGAGATAAACATGGAGGAATACTGGTCACAACGTGTGTTTGATTGAGGTGAGGATTATTTTTATATGACAATAATGACTTATATATTGTTTTAATAAATTATTAAAATAATATTAATACATTTTCTCAGTTTGTAGTAAGTGAATTATCTTTTTCTAATAAATTTGTATTTTAAACTAGAAACACACACTTTGACTCATACCAATCACATCATGTATCAGGTTGATGTTATACTGATTCCTACACAAAAAAAATTAATTATGAATCAATTTACTAAGTTATCAAAAAAATCCAAGAATGGTATCTTGGATTTTAGTGAATCACATTTGAACTAAAATATTTATTTTAAATAGATAACAAACACTTTGAGTCATATCAGGCACATTGTGTACTAGATTACAGTGATAATGAATCCAACGTGTCAAAAATGACTTATGGATCATTTTAATAATGTATAAAAATAAAAAAACGCATTTTATTAGTTTTTAGTATTTATGTTTTCCTTTTTACTAAAATTGATGTCAATTTTATAGAAAAAGATGCACAAGAATTCATATCCCACACCGTGTATCAGGATGAAGTGTGGTTCAATTTTACACATCAAAAAATGACTTGTGGATAATTTTACTAATGTATCGGACAAATACAAATATTTTTTATCATTTTTGAGTAATACATTTTTTCTTTTTACTAAAATTGATGTCAATTTTAAATAAAAATATGCACTTGGAGTCATACCGGTCACACCAGGTGCCAAATTGAGGAATTGATGATTCCTAAATATCTCAAATTACAAACAAATAATTTTAATAAATTATAAAAATAATATGATTGTGTTTTATTAGTTTAGAGTACGTCACTTTTCATTTTTACGAAATTACAATTTTAAACTAGAAACACACACTCTTACTCATAATAATCACATCACATATCTGTTTAATTTTTTTGACTTTTTCATATACGTCAAAAATTACTTCTGAATTGAATTCAATAATTATTAAGAAAATATGAGTGAATTTTATTAATTTTAAGTGACTAAATATTTTTGATCTAAAATATCAATTTTAAATAGGTAATATGCAATTTCAGTCATACCTTTCATATATTGTATCAGATTGATGTGAGAAAAATTACTATTTGTAAAAAATGACTTAAGAAACATTATACTAAATTATAAAAACAATATGAATATGAATGATCAATTTTAGGCCCTTTTTAGTAAAATGGATGCCAATTTTAAAGAAAAATTAACACATGAAGCCATACTAGGAAAATTGTGTATCATATTGGGGTGTAGTTGATTTCTACACATAAAAAATTAATTATAGATCATATTTATGAAGTATCAAAATAAAAATAACATATTTTTTCTTGGGTTTTAGTAGGCCATTTATCCTTTTTACTAAAATTGAAGTCAATTTTAAATAAAAACACACCTGGAGTCATACTTGTCACACCATGCATCAAATTGAGTTTATGCTAATTTTTAAACTTCTCAAATAACATATAGACCATTTAAATAGTGTATAAAAACAATATGAATTAATTTTTTTGTGTCTTGAGAATGTTACTAGTATTTTTTACTAAACTATAATTCAAAATGGGAAAAAAACTTTGACTCATACCAATCACATCATGTATCTGTTTGATGTGATTCAAATTCATACATGTCATATATGAATTATAAATCAATGCCATAAATTATCAACAAAATACTAGAATGTTTTCTCATTTTTAGTGAGTAAAACATTTTAAACTATAACGTCAATTTTAAACAGATAACAAACACATTGAGTCACACTAGGCACATCATGTATTAGATTTAGGTACAACTAATATCTACACATCTAAAATGAATTATATATAATTTTATTAAAATACAAAAATAATCATAATATGTTTTCTTGGTTTTGATAATGTTTGTTGTCATTTTTACTAAAAATAATGTCAATTTTAAATAAAAAGATTCACATGGACTCATTCCAGTCACACTATGTATCATACTGAGTTGTGGATGGTTCCTACATGTACCAAAGTATAAAAATAATTCTAACTACTAAATTTTCCATCACATCCACTGTATTTATTTGTAAAACACCATACACTCCATATTGAATCAATGTTATTAGTCCAAAAAACTTTTTCATTTTTGAAAGACATAAGAGTAGAGGTATCCCATGTTCCCATTATATCATGATAAGTAACCACAATGGTAAAATTATCTTCCTCTACTCATTTGTATTTCAACAATGGGACTATTTTTTCAAATAATAACATCGAATCAATATGTTATGTTGTTGGTTCAAAAAACAAAGCCAATGAAAATAGATTTCATGGTAACATTGTTAGAAATAAACATTTTATCTCATTTTATCCTTGTTTTAGATATGTAAGAGAAAAATTTAACTTCCCAATATATTTTAATATATATATATAAGTAATAGATAAAAATTATAATGAAATTAACTTGCAAATATTAGATAAAATGATGAAAAAATTAATTAAATAAGTTGTGTAATTAAGCATTTCATGATGTTTGAATTCATTATTGACACATTTTCTTATTTTCATTATCTTAGTTGTAGGCTTGAAGTCCAATATCTATTGATCATGAGTATAATCATGAAAACCACCCCAAATTTAATAAAATAATTCCCATGTATAAAAAACAATTATTATATGAGTAATAATAAAAAGAAATAAATTAATCATAAATATGAAACAATACATTTTGTCATAAATGAATCCCATGAATTGCATAAAAGATATCAATAATGCATTTCGAAATCTTGAGTAGGAATATGAAGTCTCTTTCCTAGTAAATATAAAATTATTTGTTCTTATATATTTACTTTTTACTTTATTTCCCTATGTTTGCCAGTTTTTACCCATATAAATTATGTTTTACTAAACATATAAAATATACCCTCTAAATAAATCTTTTTTTGATCATCCTTAGTTTTTATGAATTTAATGTAGTTCAATTTCTATTCATGATAAAATAGGCATTTAAAATAAAAATATATATATATCGGAAAACTATTTTCTATAGAAACATAATATTTTTGATATTACATTTTCTTAAGATTTAAATACATTGATTACAAAAAAAATCTATTAATATAATCATAAATTTTTGTAAGAATAATTTTAGTGTCATTATTTTAAATAGATCAATCAGATTTATTTGTTAAATGTTACAAAACATTAATAAAAAATTCATCGAAAATAATATTTTTATCATTATCATGGTTATCAATATTAGTCACAGTAATTATACATTTATTCCCAAAAATGAATCTATAATTATTATATAATATAATATTATTTATTTAAAATAAAACATACATTTCATTGATATAATTTCATAATTAAAAGAAAACAATTTTTTATATTTAATCTACTAAATTTTTATTTCAATTGAAATATTATATATGTTTGGAAAACTATATACAAGTGTTTTATAACTATAAAAGTATATTTTATGATTATATATATATATATATTTATATATTTATAATTTAAAAACGATTTAAAAAAATAATCTATTCTTCTAGTATAGTAATGTAATGAAAGTTAAAAATTTAGATGTTTTTATTTTTTCACTTCTTATCTACAAAATAATTATTTATGAAAAGTTTGAAAAATTATTCATAATATAGTACTAACATGTTATGATAAAAAATGATATTTATTTTATAATATTAAAATTAATAATATTTTTAATAAAAATATATTTATATGTATAATGAAATGTGTTTTTGTTGGAAAATTACTATTAAAAAATATTCTACTCTATATGAGCTCACGATATCTCATAAATAAAAAAAATAAATTTAAATATATATGTAAACCATGGATTTAAAAGATAACACACCCCCTTATACCACAATAGAGGAGGAACCCTATAGAAAAACATCTTTTTAGGCTATATGTAATATTTCTATTTAAAATCTTAAAGAAACCACAGATTTTCCCAAAGAAAATTTTTATTTCATTTTTCAAGAAATCCCACTTTTGGGAAATGTGTAAAACCTTAAAAATATAAAACAACACTATAATAAGATACAACCATAAAACCAAAAGATAATTATACCTCACTTGATAGGTTTCTACCCAAATTAGCCCAGTACATGCCTGATAATTCTCTGATATTTATATATTGGGGTGAGGTTAAGAAACCCTATAAGTTTATTGGAATATAATCTCTGAAATAAAGAAGAATTATAATGTAATAATGATGAGTTATAAATAATTAGTATAGAGTAAATTATTTTAGCCCTCAAATATTCCAATTTTATTGATATTGTAGTTGTATAATCAGCCTTTTTCTCTATTATATGATAGAATATATCAAATGATATATGTCCAATTAATACCCTGAATGAATAGCCAATAATTGTGATATCCAAATCTAAACCCATAAGACCTTTTCCCCCAACCCTATTTTGTAAATAAACTAACATCTTATAAAGAATTATTCTAGGATACACTACAAACGACACATCTTAAATTACTTATTCACTAACCAAAAAAGTGTAATCTAATACCATGTTAACATAAAATAATTTTTTTTACAGAATTACAATCAAATAACCCCTTGATAAATAGTAGATTTACGGTAATTATAGTGAGGAGGGTGTAAGCTTTATAAGGGGGGGTCTGTGATTCCACCGAGGAGGTG
Organism: Viscum album; assembly: GCA_963277665.1. Taxonomy (NCBI): domain Eukaryota; kingdom Viridiplantae; phylum Streptophyta; class Magnoliopsida; order Santalales; family Viscaceae; genus Viscum; species Viscum album. Next base: position 1,505,695,717 of record OY728146.1, on the reverse strand, counting down.
TTCTAAGATGGGAAGAGCAAGGTCATAAGGGGGGTCTGCACCACTCTGGAAGAGGTTAACTTAGCAAGGGATAGGTAGGTTAGGGGGTGTTTGAATTAATGGAAAGGAGGGGAACAAAGATCTAGAGAGAGGGAGGTCGGGGGGTATCGGGGTCGAGGATAGAGAGTGTGTCATGGGGATTGGGGTCTCCACCGAGGAGGGAGAAGGTAGGTCGAAGGGGTGATGAGAATGGGGGTCATAGGGTCATGTTATCCTTAGGGGAAATAGAGACGGTGGTTGGAGGGGTTTGGGGGATGGGAGTTGTGAGGTCAGGGTCACCGCTAAGGACCAAAGAGTATCAGGTCAATGGGGTGGGTGCAATGGGGGTCATGAGGTAAGGATCATCATAGGGGAACATAGAGGAGGAGGTCAAGGGGGAGGTCAGGGATGGAAAAGGGAGGGGTCACATAGAGGGAGCAGGGAGAGGGAGAAAATATGAGTTTTTAAATAATTTAGTGGATGTTTAATTAAAAACACTACTAATTGTTAAAATATTAAAAATATAGTGTTGTTTTTATAAAACACCACTATATATATAGTAAATATATTTAATATGTGGTGATTACTTGAACAACCACTAATAAACATTTTTTTGTAATGTTAGATAATTTCTAAACATATTGAAAATCTACATATAAAATGATACTATAAGGAAAGTCTGGATTATTTCCTATTAAACAATTATGTTATTTTCTAGTCACATAACGATTAAAATTTATGTTCAAGTTTCATAACACAACGTCATTGTTGACAAGCCATAAATTTAATGTTTCCATCGATAAAATCCTAAATGGTCATTATGATGGTGATTCTTGGAAACACTTTAATTAGGTCCATCTAACATTTACTTCTAAACCTAGTAACATATTATTGGGTCTTTCTAGTGGTGAAATCTATTTATTTGGTTCTTACGATAATTAATATTATTTTTATACTATTTTTATAAATTCATATAAGTAACCTATTTGGATGTTGATGAAGAAACCATATATATATATATAGAATTACTAATTCTATAACATATGAAAAAAATGTTGATTTATATTTGAATCCATTTATTTATGAGAAAATTTTATTATGGAATGATGGTGTAACATTTTCTAATGTAGTATCATGTCATAATTTTATACTCAAAGTTGTGTCAATGTGGATAATCGATGAATTTTTGAAGTATGTTATTTTATATAGATGGATTACACATGGTCCAAAATCAGTTTGATAATGTATGGATTAAATCAAATCATTTAGCCCTGTAAATAGAAGAAAGAACTATTTTTTAATGTTATTGGATATTTCTTCCTTCATATCATCCTTTCCTTTGGAATATAAATAATTTTTCAATTGGTATAATTGAAATATATGAAGCTCCAAGAGTGATCTAAATCATTATAGTGAATTATATTATCTTTTAATTACGTACTATTACATTCAGACCAGTAGTAAACTGATATAAAATTAGTGGTTTCTGGTTAGATCAAAATTGGATTAGGTGAATTATTTTTCATAATTTTCTATATTTTTCTGACGTGTTGGTTTGTTAAAAGTTGGGAGAAATTCATATTAATAATAATTTTTATGATAATAAATTTTATATTATGTTGGAAATATCATAGAAGACAAAATAAAATGATAAGTAATTGTAAGATCTTTCCAAAATATAAAAGATTTTTGAACATGTGTTGTTTGAAAATGAAATATCACAAAAATTAATGAATCCAAAATAAGCTTATGAACTTTATAAAGAAACTCTGTTATTATTTTTTCAGTGGATTAAAATTTTTTTGTTAACAGTTGGATATGATTTTTGTTTGTCTTGTTGTGTTTGAAATTTGTATATTATTGGGTTATGAAGTCATGAATTTTAGTTCATCATGAAAATATTTATTCTTATTAGCCATAGAGGGTTTCTAAATTCATCAATTTTATATTTTTTCAATAAAATACAATATTTATTAAAATAATTTTTTTAAAAAATAATAAATTATGATTCATTGAGTACCCCAATTAAGGTTGTGGTTATAAATTTATATAAATTGGGATAAATATTTTCATCGGCCTTGTTTAACTCAATGAAACATTATATAAAACTTTTTAAATATGATGATAAATGTGGAGAGATGGTAAATTTCTTATGAATGTACCCATTGAATATTTGTATCAAAAATTGAAGAAGGAAGTATGTAACATTGCATTGATAGAATGGTCACTTGTTGAAGTATACTTGAGGGAGTAAATTTAAAATTTCTACTCTTTTTATTTTAAATCTGAATATCAATTAAAAAATAATTGAATGGGTCACAATGAGGAAAATATTTATTATGTCACAGACCAGTTATTGTTAATATTTAATCAACTTATTCTTGGATTTATTAGTCATCATGAATGATTGATAGAAAAATAATAACAACACTGACCTCAAATATATGTTCTACTCAATTATGAAAAAATTACATGATATGTGTAGTAATTAAGACATTTATATAAATTTATTTAAATATTTGTTAAAATAAAATTTACATTAATTGTTTTATATATTATATGATGATCATATTAAAATAAATTCTCACAAATTACCACAGTTTCTCTTGAAGAACACTTCCAAATTAATTTTTCACACTTGTTTCAAAGGCATTGTAAGTTAAATTATTTACGGTAGAGAATAAGAAATCAGTTTCTTAATTAATATATTTTTAATTATTTTTTCTAATCCATAAATCATAAGATAGAAATTTAATTTATATTTGATTATATTCATAAGTAATCCACCTACCAAATTTTTCTAATATTTTAATTCTTATGTGGATAATTGATTTCAATTTCATACACACGCATTTGGTGAGTCAAAATAATCAATGAGCAATCGTTTTTGTTTAAAATAATATCATCGAAAATAATGTGAAGTTGACTTTAATGGGATACTAGATGAAATAATTTTGTTTTAGTATCTTGAGAAAAATTAAGTAATAATGATTAAATGTCATTAGTTTGATACAGATCTAGGGGTTTATATTCATCTATAACATGAAATCATTGATATTAAATATATATGTATTCTTGTTGAAAAGGAACCATTTTTTATAGAATATCAAGCATATCATGTTTAATATAAAGATTATTATGATTTTTTAAGATATTTAAATTACTAGTTGATTTTATAAAAAATGTAATCTCATCACATTATGGAAGATAAAATTGGTGTTGTTAATGTGAAAAATATATTTTTTGTAAGATTCATCACAAAATATATCTCTTCATCAAACAAATATAGATATTAATGATGATTCCCCATAGTTAAGGACTAATTATGATTATAATTTCTATTATGTGATCATTGAGTTTGAAAATACTGAGGATGATGAAATTGAAGCTCATATGGAAATTGATGATGCTAAATAGGAAGAGAAAGACATTAAAATTAATGAAAAAATGATGAAGATAAAGTTGAAGATTAATATTTATATGGATAATGATATAACAATTTTTTAATAAATATTAATAAGTTTTTCGTATTTATATATATATTAAAAATTCCTTAAACGTAAAAGTATTTTTACCCAGTTTAATTCAAAGAAAGGTTATATAATTTGTCAATTATTTATATTTTATACAGAGTATAAAGTCTTTTTTTAAAAATAATTATATGTTTTATATGAAATAAGTTGATTATGATGAGTTGAATCATAGCTATACTGTGGATGTACTACCTAGAATTGAGCCTCACGATTCTTTAACAAAGGGTGTTGACCAAACATAAACAACTCGAAGGGGTTGGGGAATTATATTATTAATTATAATAGAACAAATTATATGGAACCATCTTTCTCTAGACTTTGATCCTCGTTAGAGAAAGTAAGTATAATATAGATTTTAATTAATTTTCATAAATTTAATTTTCTAATTATTAATAATATCACTAATTGATCATATTTTCATAGTTTTTTGAAATATAGATATTAGTCAGACTAATACTATTTTGAGGAAATATTTTTTTTCTCCATGGGTTTTATGAGATCTGGTTACAATCATGTTACATCATATTATGTTTTAGTATTGCTGGGTATATATAAATAAACAATTTTTTTGTTTTACTATATTATTAAATATAATTAGGGATTATGGTATTCTATTACTGAGAGTATTATATCTACTATTTTGGATTTACAAGAGATATAGTTTCAGGATTATTTTCACCTGTTTTTAATTTTCCTTCAGAGGAGAGAAAAGAATATTGAATCTATGACTATACATAATCATTATTCTAGGCCTCATCAATTGAATTATGTTTTCGGAATTTATTATCTCATGAATACTCTATAAAACATATTTATTTTGATGCTCACAAATACCTTGGTTTGATTTACTAATTATGCTACATTGTGTATTTTTTTGGAATATATTTTTTGAGAAATTTTATCTTATCTATGGGTCATACTATTTTTTTGATGTATTATTAATGTGTTTAAGTATTCCAGAAACACTTTCTATACCCTATATTCATGTGTAAGCCTAATGTATGTTTTAGCAACTTTATGCTTCAAATGACACATATATACCATAAAAACTACATTGTTGGAAAAGTATTTCTGATCAACCATTTGTTTATAAGAGAACTAATTTTTGAAGAAACAAATGTATGATAAATCATCCCTAATTTTTTGATCCACCGTACATTTTCAACTATATGATGGAATTTCTGTCATCATATCGATGAAACCTAAATTTGACTATTCAATTTCAATGTTTAAATTAATGTTATTTTATATGATTTTTGAACATTCTAGATGAAACTAAATATCTTTTTAAATCAATTTTATAAAAAAACACAAAATCTCAACTCCGATTGAGTAAATTGATCCTATTTTTTATGGATGTTATGACTCTTTTTAAAGGATTTATATTTTAATTTTTGAAATTTTCAGGTGTCATTCAGGAATATTCTCAACCAAAATAAGTCCATGATTAATATACAAATATAAATAGTATTTTTATTTATATATCAATTTATATATGCAATATAATTTTGAATATATAACTAATTTATAGATAAAAAAGAATTATCAAATCCATTATTTCTATATGGGCTAAAATTTGGAGATAGATATGTTTTATAATTGTATTGTTGTGTAACTACTACTATTTTTTTGTTTGTTTCTATTTGTATTGATGATATTTTTCAAACAAATTTCTCTTAAAAGCTATTATTTTGAGAATAAAATTTTATTTGAATAAAACAACCCATATTATATCATTTTTTACTAAGAACATTATCACAATCATTTAAATTAAATAAAAGAAAACTCTGTTGATATATTGGTGATTTGGATACACAGACATAGTCATGGAAGAGTATCCGCTTCACGGATTAATCTGTGGAATTTTATTTCTCTATAAAGGAGTTAAAAGGGTTTGTAAATACTTATTGTAATGGTGTCAACTTCTTGCACTCTGTTCCAAAATTCATGTGATAAGAGGACATTTCTATTACAAATCACAAAGCATACAATGAGAGAATTGGTGTAGTGGAATAGAGGATCTTTTTTCCCTTAACCACTATAAAAATTTATGTGATCGTATTTTCTGTTTATCTACTTCTCAAACTGCTTAGAGAATAGGACGTTGTATATCTTCATAAATCATAATGAAATCTAAAAGTTATAATCTATCATTATTATCAAAAAGACAAAATTAGACCTTATTGTGTATCCTTGTTTTATTTCAAAATAAAAATTGGTTTCATAATAGAGATTTTTTAATAAATAAATTATGCTATAGAAATCACAAAGTATAATGTCTATTCAAAGACAAATGTCAATGGATGATCCTAGAGATGTTATGTCAATGATACATGCTCTATACATTAATACTGATAACTATGGATATATGATCATCTATCTAAAAAATATTTAATTTAATGCATATATAAAGATTATCACTCTCTATGAAATTCCTGAAAAACTAAAAAAAAGCGATGATTCTAAAGGATATGAGTATTACACCAAATCAAAATGAATGAATTCTATAATATTTGGACATGGCCCAGAAAATTATTATCAAGTATCAAAATGTCCTACCACTTTTTAAATGTGAAAGATAATTGATATAGAAAATCAAAGAAATGGAAATGTTAGATATTTAATGTATGTTAATGAAAAATTAATGTTTGATACCTTCAGAATGTATAATGGTGAAACCATAACCTAAATTAATGTATGATAAAATTAAATATTTAATTATGTTTCTTCTTTAGGAGTTGCAATTACTCAATTAGTACATGTGTTGAAAGTACTTAGAGTACTACCCTCAAAGTGGAATGGGATATCTACACCTACATGAAAATAATAGTAATTCAAATATTTGACAATAAAAGAATTGAATGGAACTATAATGATGTATTATGTAGAGATACAAGCTGAAGTTAAATATCACAATATAGTAAAAAGGAAACTAATTCACTTTTGTCACATCATAGAAACAAGAAAAAAATTGAAAGAAAATGTCAAAATCTTAAAATATTTAGACATCTCTGATTCTGAAATGGAACTGTTTTAGTTAGCTAAATATTTTAGAAAATTCTATTATAAAAAGAGAGACTTCAAAAAATCCTTCATGATAGATAATGAAGGAAATAGTGATCTAAGATGCTGTAAATGAAAATATATGGGTCTTATTATACCAGATTTCACCAAGTTAAAAGAACAAAGAAAATGATGGATAATAAAAATTAGATGAAATATGATTATGTGCATAAAGGTAAAAGATACATGAAGGATACATATAGTGTATCTAAAGACTCTAGCAGCCCTTCAACTCTGACTGAAAATTGTAATAAATTATGAAAGAAAAAAAGTGCTTTATAGATAATTAATAAAAGACGGTAAAATCCTATTATTCTTCTGATTCTAATTATGATAGCTTCTTAAGTATAAAAATACCATCATATTTCATGATTCATGAAAGAAAATATGTATCATTAGTAAAAAAAATCACATAAAAAATTATAATTCTATTTTATGTGAAAAGGATGAAATTCTAAAACCAAATCAAGAATTAAGATAATAATTTAATAAATGTACGTAAAATTCACTATCCATGTTAATAGAAAAAGAAGAATTATAGGATGAATTAGAATCATTTGAAAGTGATACTAATATTTTAACCACAGAATAAAAAACACTAAATGAGATTTTTTAAAAAACTGTTGTTAAATAGTAAAACTATGGAATATAAAGGAAGGGAGAAAAATAAAAGATATATAAAAATTATTGTGTGCAGTGTTTTAAAAATAATAATTATATATATTATGTATTGAAAAGAAGTAAATCTATTAACTATTGGATAATAAATCCTCAGATGAGTGTAATTAAAAAAATTATTTCCAAAAATACAAAAGAATCATGTAATGTAAATTTTGGTAAAATAAGGAATATGTATATTCCAAATCTTCATTGGTTTTCATATCTAGACCCATGAAAATATAGGCACACAAAAAAACACATATTTAAATACATTTTTTGTAAAAAGGAAATAGGAACAATAATGATGAATGTTATATGGAGAGTGGCTTCTTAAGACACAAGAATAGAGACTCTTATAATTTTCATACACTGAAAAATCTGGATGGAGGACTAGTCAACATTGGAAACAATGCTAAATAGAAGATATTTTGATTTATAATAGTTTTAGATCCAAATAAAATTTCAATGAGCAATGTGATATATGTTCAAGGGATAAAGAAAAACTTGAGAAGAATTTATCAACAATGTTTTGATGGTTTTTATGTTCATTTTTCTAAAATTTCGTTATTAATTTTCAAATAAAAATTTAATAAATTCATAAAACCTAGAACTGAAAATGTTTATACCTTAGATCTTGATTACATGTGTAAACAAAAATTTTGTTGTTTAATTGTTGAGATAAATAAATCTTAGATCTGGAATAGAATACTTTGACACTGAAATATATTTAATTTATATATGTTATCTAGGAATCACTTAAATTCTGATTTTTTTAGTCTTAAATTTGATAATAATAGATACTATCATGCATTCCACATTGTAAAACAACACAAATAATCCTTGAAACCCATTAACAAAGTCACTACATCAAAACTACAAGAACATATCCACATGGATTTGTTTATAAAATCAAGTGTATCATGTTTGGGGGAAAATTTTGTATTTTTATATATTAATTGATTATTTTTTAGGATTTAAATGGGTTCATTTTTTAGAACATTAATGTGATGTGTTAACTATTTTGAAAAAAAAATTATAATTTTTAAAAATTAAAATGATTTGAAAATAATTTCATTATGAAGTGATCATTGTGTATAATTTGAGAATCAATAATTAAATTTTTTTTCTCAAAATTATGTATTAAACACAACTTCTCTACACAAATAAACCCATAAAAATGTAATTGTTGAATTAATATGTTGAGCTATTCAAGAGATGGTCTATGTTAAATGAATATAGCCTTCAAACCTATTTTGGAGAAGAATTTAAAATCATGGCTTACAATATCATTAATAGAGTTCTAAAAATACCTTTTATTAGAAAGACACCCTATGAACTTTTTAATAATAAAATATCTAATGTAATGTACTTTAATGTATATGGATGAATGGTTTTTATCTTGAATATTAATAAAAAAATCTTGGTAAATTGTATTTAAAGGCTGATTAACTAATCTTTATAGAATATTCTCACACTTCTAAAACATATAGAGTGTGTAATAAAAATTCAAGGATTGTTGATGAATTAGTTCATGTGATGTTTGATAAAGGTGACCAATTTGACTAAAGGAAATATCAAATAGATAACATTGTTCAATCTATAGACAACATGAGGATTAAATCACCCATGAATGATGTCGAAAATGAAATTCAGTCTAGTCAAGGAGAACATGAAGCTGATGAGCATAAAAGTGTCTTACCGAGACAATCTAGACCCTTAAAGGATCATCCTTTAGAAATTGTTATATGAAACCTAGATACTAATGTAAGAACTAGAATAAATTTAGGAATCATATATTAATTTTCTACATTTCTATTATAATTAGAACCTAGGGCTATAGAAGGATCCATAAACGATGAATGGTGATTATTTGATATACAAGAAGAACATAATAAAGTTAGTCGAACTAAAATTTAAGAATTAGCTGAAATTACAACAAATTAACCAATTATAGGTTCTAAATGTGGTTTTAGAAATAAAAGATATGGTCAAGGGATCACTACATGAAATAAATCACGATTAGTTACAAAAGTGTACAACCAATAATATGGGATAGAGAGTGATGAAACATTTTCATCTATTAGTAGGTTAGAAAAAATTAGGATCCTTCTAGATTATGCATATCATATGAATTCAAAACAATATAAAATGAATGTTAAATCTGTAATTTTAAGTATATTTTTAATATAATATGTCTATATTCAACAACCACCAGGTTTTTAAAACCCTCATCTATGAAATTCAATTTCTAAACATACCAATGATCATTATGGCCTTAAAAAAGAACGTAGGGTTTGGTATGAAATATTAAGCTCATTTGTGTTTGAAAATATATTTTCTTATAGGGTTAGAAGATAAAAAAATTTATAAAATAGTTTAATCTAATATATTATTATTAAAATTTTGTGTAAATGATTTTATTTTGGTTAAAAAAATTAAAATATATGTACTGATTTTTCAAACCTTATTCAAGGATAATTTAAAATAAATATGATGAGAGAATTAAATTTCCTTCTAGGATTTAAATTTTATAAAATAGAATATTGAAAATTTTTAAATAATAGAAAATTCATTTTGATTTATTATAAAAGGTTAGTTTAGAAGGTAGTAAGAGATATACAAATCCCATGTGTACTAATATCAAAATTAAATTTGATGAAGCTGTAAAACTAGTTGTCAAAAAATTATATAGAGGTATTATTAGTATTTCATTGTATCTTACTACTAGTATACCATAAAAAATTTTATCTATATGTTTATGTGTAAGATTTCTTCCAAAACCCACATAATCCCATATTATTATTGTTAAAATAATTTTTAGATATTTGAACGGAAATAATTTTCAATCACCACATTACCCAATAACTTATTATTTTAATTTCTTTTCATTTTTAGATGATAATTTTGAAGGATGTATATTAGATAGATAAATCATATCAATAACCTATCACTTTTAATAGAATATTTAGATTCCTTATCAAGTTAGAAAAAAATTCAATTTCTATATCAATATCCAGGGCCTAATAAATATCTATTGGGAGTTCTTGTGAACCGGTGTTGTGGTTGAAACACACTTTTTTGTAATTTGGACATAATTTTAATTATATTCAAAATTTATGTAATAATAAAAGAGAAAATAATATTTCAAAAAATTCTATAAGTCATTTAAGAACTAGGAATATTGATATAAGAAATAATATACTAATAGATCATCTTCTTAAAAAGTATATATCTATAGAATTTGTAAATAATAAATATCAACTTACTTATATTTTTACTAATCCACTTTCCCCTGAAAGTCTTGAATTAATTAATGGTGGTTATGAATATTTAATTTTAAATAAATGTTTATTAATTTTTTTTTAAATCCTATATTAATAGTTTTTATTTTTTTCAGTTATTATTTATTCATTTTTTGTTTAAATAAAACAAGAATTTATATTGTTTTTGAAAAAGGAAGTCACTTAAAAATAACGAATTAATGATTATAAAGAGTAATTTTCTCAAGAAACCCGACTAGAATCCCCAAAACAATCAAAATCCCGCCTCTCTCTTTCACTTTAACTCTCATTCATAGTATTTGAACCCTTTAGACTTCCAGAGATCTAATTTTTTATTTGAAACCCTAGAATCCAAAACCATAAACCATCATATTCATTGAAATTTCGATGATTTATAGAATATATATAGGCTAACAAAGTGTAGTGAAGAAAAAATGTGTCACCTAAAAAAATATTAATGTAATATTAATATATTTTGAAAGTTTTTGTTATAAAATATTGGTCTGTAGAATGGTCCATCATTTAATAGTCCAGAATTTCTTTTTACTAAAGGTAACACTATGTCAGTTTTTTGATATAGATGAAAAAGAGTTGATAAAAAATATTTAGTTCAGTTATAGGGACAGAGAGGAAGTCACTGTATCTTGGGTAATTGATAAGAATTTTTCAATCTCTTTTGTAAAACTAGAAAAAGTTTTTATGTTTCCCCATGAAGTAGTTTTTTCATTTAGATATTATGTATATTGGAAATCATGAAGATAAATAAGAGGATATTATTTCATTTCCCTTCAGCTCCATAAAAATAATAAAAATGATTCTTAAGGATCATGATACTGACTAGAAGGTCCATGTAAATTTTATCTAGTTTGTAATAATTCAAAAAACTACTGAACTCGGAAATATTTTTTCCAAACATGTATATAATTTTTTTAATATTGAGAAAAATCATGTTTAATTTTAGAAGATAGATGTTATGGTACAGGAATCACTATTTCAAAGAAGTGGAAATACTATATTTTTATACATATAGAAGGATAACTTATTTGATACTATATAAAAGAGGTAAAATTTTAGATGTACAGATGTACACCATGTGTCAGCATAGTGAAATTATTAATTATATAACTTTAATAAAGATCGAATTATTCTAGAGTACACTATAGGGAAAGATGTCACTTATTGGTGAAGAATATCAATAAAGTTCTAGTCTTATTTCTGAAGGAGAGAAATGAATTTTGGATTCAGTTTTTGTAGTAAAAATTCAAGAAGTAGAATTTGTAGAATCTGGAATACATGATACATTTCAAAAAAATCACAGATATGGATATAATGTGTCTAATCCATAATCTGCAAGAGACTTCTCTCAATATCTTGAAGAGCTTTTGGAATAAGTGACTGATGAGGCCCTTGTCATCAAGTCTTGACAAAGGAATGAAGTTGTAACTCAAAACAGCTATTCAAGAACCATAAGTAGAGGTTGTTCAAGCTTGTGAAATTTCATAAATAGACATCATAGAAGAGTAAGTGGATCAAATTATAAATACATACTAAAATTAGAATCAAAGACCACTTTATAAATAAAAAATTTAGGAAAATGCTCAAGGAAATGACCATGCACATCCAGAAGTGGATAACAATACAAGGTTAGCTAATAATCACTAAATTTATATTATAGATGATTCCTTTGGCAAGGAAACTATTGATCCTGCTACAAATACAAAGGGTCTTGTGGTTCAGTTTTATTCCTCTATGAAGAGAGAAAAAGAAAAATCCTTACCCCTGGTTGATAGAGGCTATCCATCTCAAGCTAAAGAAGCAGAATCTGTTGATTCTTTAAACAATCGAATTGATTGGTTTATTATTCATTATAACAAGTTGTGATAATAAAAACGTTGTTTGAAAGGTAAATTAGAGGATACCATAAATTATTTTGATTTTTTATGAAGTAAAACTATTCCCTGAATGGAATTAGATTCTGTTCAGCCATAACAATATAATCATAGATAATGTTCTGTTAGATCAAAATATTTTGATAATTTTCATCGAGAAAAGACTGATCTGTTTGCAAATATCCTTGATGTGTTAATTTCATAAAAATATTTTTTAGATTTGAAAGGATATTTGGGGAGTTATTTTTAATCTCTTATAAGTATTTCTAATCTCTATTGAGAATCAACCTCAACACATAAAACTTTTTAAGATTTATTCTGATGGTCTAAATCCATTTATGATGTCATGTCTATTTTAAATGATCAAATTTATTCTATTCAATGTGACATTACGCCACTCTATATATTTTCGTAAAATTAAAGATATACTATTTAGAAGAAAACATCAAGAGAGGATGATAAAAGGACTCCTCTCAAGATGTTTGGTAAAATTCAATCTCATATTTTTAGTCAGAGGAAACAGTTCATGATTTTTTAACGTAAATATGGTTGAATGTTTAAATATTTTTCAAGATTAAATGATTTTAACGCAATAGTTGGATGAAAAATTACTTAATTATTATGAGGAAATATGGTATAATTAAAGGAAGTTCTTTAGAATATTTTTGTTTCACCAAAAGCTGGCACCTCTTATAAACTAGATCGTTCGCATTCATCAAACCCTATTTTTTAAACCATTTGAAGCCAAGATTACTAATGTAACTATATACCTATTTTAATGAAATTCTTTGTTTCATTTTACTTTTTTTTATTATCCTTATTATTGTTCATTTTTAGTTCCAAAACACAATACTCCTTTTCATATTAAATGAAGAATGTTATATTCATTTTTTTAATGTTCTATATTGAATGTGTTTTAATCCATTTTTCATTTACATTATTTTTTATATCACGCAAAGGGGGAGAAAATTGTGTAATCACAACATTCATGAATCTATTTTCAGTTTCTATTCTAAATTAGGATATGGTGTGTAAATTGTTTTTGAAATAATTATAATCTATAAATCTTTTTAATGATATTATTTCAATTGTGTTTACAATTACTATATTTTCTATAAGTTATGTTATGGTTTTTATGATCATTAAAATAAGGATATTATTGAGAATGTATTTCCTAAATAATACTTCATAAAACTAATTAATTAAGGGATCACTAATACAGTTGTTTGTTTTTCTAATGAAGTTATATTAATTATTTTTTGGGAATATATTCCTCGAGGAATATTCTCTTATCTAGAAGTTATAATATTTATGAAGTATTCTAATCATGTTTATGTATTCTGTAGAAATTTTACATACCCTACGTTCATTTGTAATCAAATCATATAATTCATCATCTCTACATTTGAAATAGAATGTTTGGATCATTTACACTTCTTTATAGGAAAAGTATTATTTATCAACCCAACATTTGAAAGGAACACTATATTTGAGAAAAGATAAGTATGGATATAAAGCGATTCATTTGTAAGGAACCCTATATTTGAAGAAACAAGAGTATGGTACATAAATCGTTATTTAGTGGACAACCATAAATTTTCATCCCTAGGTTGGAGTTTTTGTCATCAAATGAAGGAACCCTATGTTTGACTATTCAATGTTAGAGTTAAAATTATAGATATTTTCTGTGATTATTTTAACGGTATTTATGGAATTAAATATAATTTTAAAGATATTTTATGACTAATTCAAAGGCTCATATTCAATAGAGTAAATATATACTATTTTTATGGGATGTAATGACTCTCTTAAAATTATTTAAATTTGAATTATGTGATATTTAGAAGACATTATCGGATCTTCTAAATCGTAAGAAAGAAAAGATATATATAAAAATAGCAGAAGTATTTTTCAGTTTATGTACCATTGTTTATATGAAATATTTCATTGAATATAGAACTTATATTTAGAAACCAAAGATAGGGTGACTCTATTATTTATGAAGAGGATACACTTTGGATTAATACATGTTTTAACATCGTGTTGATGTGTAATTACTTCTTTCTGTTTAATTGTTTGTTATTTGTATTTAACTCATTCTAAATAAGAATCTTTTTTAATATATTATTTCTTGAATACATTTATATTTTATGTAGAGGATATATATTCTATCATTTAACAAAATAAATATGATAAATAACCTTTAAATTCATTCAAATCAAACTCTTTTGATTTATTGGAGTTTCAGCAGTTCATACCTAGTCAGTGAAGAAAATTAGACTGACTGAAAATTAAATTTTTATTTCAAAAGAACTTTTGAGGAAAAAGTGGGAAACCACAAAGATAACAAAGACATAAAACACAACCATTCCTCCATGGTCCAAGATCATCAAGACAGAAAACATCTAGTTCACGAGTAAGGAAAATCTCCACCCTAGCAATAAGAACAATATGAATAGTGTCCTCCTTCCCATCCCTGTATGGCTAGCAGTCTCATGGAAACATGCATGAGCACAGTACCGATGGAAAATGCCATACCCTCTCAAAAATTTCAATTCTGGATAGTAGTGACAAGGAGAACACTTCATGCTCTGAACCTCTTCTAAAGTATTTCCTAACAAGTAAACTAAAATTTAGTGTCTCTTGGCCCAAGGCCAGAAGGCCATAGGCCCATAAAGGATTCAGACCAACAATGACCAAAACCACATTTCTGCATCATAAGAAATCCATGATTCAACATTCGAAGACTGAAGGACTACTCAATAAAATCAAACCACTCAGAAATTCAATCCACACCACCCAAACTAAAGGTACTACCATTTCCACAACAAAACATCTAAACTAGTCACTGAGGTGTGGATTTTTGGTTCACTATAGAGTAAACAGAAGGATATATAAATATTTTTTGCAATGGTTTTAACTACCTACACACAGATGTGAATTTATTATGGTAAAAGTATAATTCTAATGAAAATCACCAATCTCACATGGAGAGTGTTGGTGGAGCATACTATATGAAATTTTTACCCCGATCCACTATAAAAAGTGTTGTGTTTATATTTACTATTAATCCATTTCTCAAACTGTATACAGAAAATAATACAACATATCTTCATAAAATTAAAATATATATAAATGGTACAATATGTCAATATTATTGAAAATATACAATTAAACCCCTTTTGTGTATCTTTATATTATCCCAGCCTAACATTATGGACCTGATCAATCATGGGAGGGATTGTGTATTTACATGATAGGTGAGACTTTATATTGAATATATGATTCTAATAAACATAATAAGTTGACACCAAATGTCACACATAGAGTTGGGAGACATAAATACAGTATACATAATCTATAATGGGAATATAAAATTATTTATTAATTATATACATATATATATAATACAATGCTTTTATGATAAATTTATGCAGTCTCCAATAAAATATCAATTATAGAGTTTTATGTGTAAAAATTATATACACCTATATTAGTACTATAAAGATTATCAAAAATAGACGATGATATTTTTTGGTTAGTATTTATTTAAATTATCAAAATATAATTTTGTTAGTGTTCTTAATATTTTTTTATACAATTGTGTGTGATTTATAAGATAGAGTTTTATCCCTTGTATGATATTACAAAAAGGAATAATGATAGGGATGATGACTCATGCGAGTCACATTTTAATTAGGTGTCTTGGACATAGGAAATAATGACTAGTCTTTAGAATGGTTTTTTTATTGTTAAAGGTTCGCGATCTACCTCGATTAGTTACTTAGGTACTGAAGTGATGGAATAATATGGATTGAATATATTAGTGACATATTTATCATGATTTCTTTACAGTAGAGTATAAAGTGAGTGTGAAAGTCCATATGAGGTTATATAGAGACTAACTAGAGAGCAGTAAGAGAAATGATGAAAGAAGGAATAAAGGCAATAATTATAGGAACAATAATAAGAGGAAATTATGTTGTATTTTTCCATTTTACACACTTTTTAGGGATGGATATATCTTCACCAGATATACCTAATCTCTCCCCCCCTCACTGAAATTATTATTTTTTATTATATATAAAATTTCAAGGAATATGTATTATTTTTAATTTTATAAAGAATTTTTGTTTTTTAGTGTTTTTTTATTTTTATGTAATTTATGATAGAATTGTTATTCCATCAAAAATAATCATTGCTAATAATTTTTTATGATGGATTATTTATTCTATTCAAAATAATTTTTACTGGAATATTGAGTATATCATAAAAGATAATTTCTGATGAAATCAAGCTTTAATAAAAAAATAAGTAGTTATAAAACATTTGTTGGGATGGAAAAATTAATTATCAAAAATAGAATCTTTATAGGGTTAATTATAACATTACATCCAAAATAATCATATTTACAATTCTATTTTCTGTAATGGACTATTTTCAATGAATTTCCATCATAAATAACATATCCCAAAAAAATTAGTTTTCCAAAAGAGTACTTACATCCATTAACATAGAAGGGGAAATCCTTTATTATGATATTTATTAATTCTATATCACTTTGAGGAATCAAAAATATTATACCACACTCTGAGAATATATTTTCATTATTTTCATTAATATATCTAAGTACACAAATCAGGAAATATATTAATAATAATTAACGGTTTATATACAAATACACACATCCACATATTGGAATATACAATAACAAATAAAACATATAGAATTATTATGGTTGGTTTTATTCCCATAACCTCATTTAATAGAGATTAATAAAAATGATCATCTTGATGGTAAGTCTTAATATCTTATAAGATTCCAACACCCAATTGAATAAATCACATGTTTCCAATCATATAGATTTCATCCAACTATAAAATATATTTTCACGAATGTCATTATAGCACGTCAAGTTCCTAATAATTAAGAGCAACTGCTCGGACCTTCAAATGAAAGAAATAATATAATGACATTATCAAGTAAATGTTATGTATAATAACACTCATCATGTCATAAAATATTTATTAATATTAAATAGTATGAATATATTGGTAGTCAAAATTATAGATTAGTTAGTTTTTGTAAACCAAATCTAATAGGCTCATACTTTAACTAGAGCCACCTGATAATGAATTTCAATAAACTAGTAATGAGATGAAATTCATGATTATTAATAGATAAGTCTTGAGTTAGTGAGTCTTCCATGTTTTCATCATTGTAATATTTTCATACTTCGAACTCATCGCTTTGAGAAGAATCCCTCAAGAGGTGATACTTCCAAAGTACATGATTTATCTATTCATATAACCTTGTGTCCTTGGAGAGGTTAACAACAAAAATGTTATTACAATCTAATGAGATATTATATTTTCTGTTAGAAACCACATTAACCTATCAGGTGAATTTTTTATCCATATTTATTCTTTAGATGCATATGAAATAGAAATACACATGGAATCTACAATAGAATGAATGACCATTGGTGTCTTGAGCTCTTCCAACCCACAACAACCCCATTTAGGGTGAAGATGTATCCTATAAAAATCCATCTCATCATGATATATCTGCAAAATAACATCTATATATTCCAAGATAACTAGATCATTATCTCTTCCAAAAGCATGGGCATTTCCATAGTATGCCATGCTACTTTGGGATATCCTTGATTGTCATCATATAGAGGTTTCTTGAATCTGATTACAATTCTCAAGGAATAAAAAATACCACGATTGGTACATATGATGAGACATATGAATGATCCTACAAAAAATGTATACAGAATCTTAGAGAGCCTTTATCATTCCGATTGGGACCAATATAATTTGTTAGGGGATTTGTGCCATTTGACACTAGAAAAAATCCCCTCTTAAGTTGTTCCTTACTAAATATCTTCCATACCTTGTCAACATATGTACCCCAAATTATTCCATTTATACTCTTAGATATATCATGATTTAACTTGATCCCTAGAATTTAGGACGCTTTATCAACTTCCTCCATGAAAATTAAAATTCTATATCGTATCACAAATAAACTATATGATTGGTATCTCATTTTTAACAAGTATTATGTCACAGACTTATGCTATAAGAAAAATTACTATACTTATACTAAACCAATTGTATATATAAGGATCACATTCATTCTTTATAAAATAAAATTAGCATTTCACTTCAACGAAGTGAATTTTCTATGATATGGATGCTTTAATCCAAGAAACCTCTTAGATCTATCATGAATGCTCAAGATCCCTAGAATATAGGAATATTCACCTAGTTATTCATGCATAATAACATTTTTAACTATGAATTAACTTATTGAAGCACTGGTATCATTTTTTAAAATAGTAAAATATAACTGGAATACACTACTAGTCAAATAACTACACTTATACTAAATCACTTGTAGACACAAGGATCATATTCATTATTTATGAATCCAAATCCCCTTTTGGATTAATCAATGTGAATATTCCATGATCTAGAAGATTTATCCAATCCATAAATATATCTTTTTAATTCACATACCAAATTGAAATTTCATGAACCCACAAACCATTTTTTATAAAATTGACATGTTTTAGAATTTTTACATGTAGGAATGTCATTTTTAAATCCATTATCTACGTATCATAATCAAGATAAGATGTTATGTAAAATCAAATTATTATATATTATTGTATATATACTAGTCAAAATGATTTATAATAATATATTCCATGACATTTATTAAATACTTTCACCAATATAAATTCTTAATATCTACTAGTTTTACTATTCTTGACCTTTTTCTTATTGAATACTTATTTTTATCGAATAGTATTTACTTCTAACATGGTATCTACTAGTAGATAAACATGGTTCTAAATAATTATCAGAATTCATCTCTTATTTCCATATTTCAATTTATGATATTCTTAAAACTTTTTTTAAAGACAAATGTTTATTATTTCCAAATAATAATGAGTCCCCAATATAATGAATAGTAAATTAATATCTCTTTGGTTCCATAGAATCATTGGTGATCTTATGTAGTATGGGTTTCTCTAGAATAAAATCTTTTATGGGACCCTACGGATTCTATTCCTACAATAACTCTGGTGTATCTAGAGTATCAATTTCATTGAAGTATCTCTTTCTACAACTATCTATTTTAGATAGATTATCTATCTCAAGTAATATATAATTTTTTTCTACTATTAAATTTTTATCTAAGAGATAATAATGATAATATATCGTTATTTACTTGACATATCCTATAAAGATAGATATCATTCCTCAAGAACATATAGAATACCATTCAATACTTTGGTTGGAAGCTAATTTATTTTATACATTATATTATTTAATTAACATCCTCAAAATCATAACAGATGGTCTACCTGACTCATCATTGAAATATCCCAGTCATACATGATGCAATCCCTCCTTTCACAAATACCATTATATAGTAGATTATAAGGAGAAGTGAGTTGAAATAGAATCCTGACCTACTATTGATAATATGATAAATCATAGTTAAGCTCCTTTCCACCCTAATCCAATTGAATTTTCGTTATCTTCTTTACAATTTGATTCTATAACTCACTCATTAACTCCTAAAATTTCTCCAAGGATTCAATCATATACCTCATTATTTAGATATATTTATACTTACTCAAGTCGTCATTAAGCATTATGATATATAAGTATCCATACCTTAGTGGAAATACATCCAAAAATTTATATGAAGAAATTCAATCAGCTCTATGGAACTTTTACCACTTCCACCAAATTGATCTTAATTCATATTTTATTTTTTAAAGACATGACACATATTAATTTGTTTACGTTTAACATAATTTTTGTATTTATATTTTTATATCATTTGTATTAATTTATCATTTACTTGACCAATTTGATTATGGCACAAATTGGTGTGATATGATTAATGTGAAATGGATCCATTAATGATTATCAACACTCAATTTTCATATTTTAGTATATAAAATATTTTAAAGAGGTTCATTATTCTATAAAAAATGATATCATTGTAATGTAGTATCTTTTATTCGCAAACATGAATAAGAATCCATATGTCTCTAATATAGACATGGATATAATATTTTTGGTAAAAAAAGGATTGTAAGAAAAATACTTAAAATCAAAAATTAAACATTTCAATAATGGAATGTGGAAGTCACTTATGGCCTAAGAACCTAGTATTACTCTGTTGGTAGCTCAAGGATCCAACTAGCCTTTGGAAACCTTTATCAATATTATTGGTTTTTGTATATGAAAATTAATGTTAGAACCACAAGATGAATTTAATACTCAACTAGTTGAAATGGAATGATTACATTTGATAATGAATGAGTCTCAATCTTCTCTATACTTCTATATCGAGGTGTAGTTCTTATTATAGTGTCCCTTCCTTCCACATGAAAAACATTCTACACCTTTTTCCTTATTATGTATTTGGTTCTTTTTTATGTTGGTTTATAAGTATATTAGATCCTTATTCTTGGAATTATCATTCAGGCCCATTTTCTCTACCTTTCTTGTTTTTCATTATAAGAACAATGGGGTTTTCAAGCCTCATGTACCTATCCGCATGGGGGATCAAAGATAGGAAATTTAAGAGCGACTTCACAATTTTTTTAATATTAAACATCACAACAAAACTATAGATGATATATGAGAGTGAAGCAAGTACATAATCCATGTTTAAATAATTAGATAGCTTAAACCTTATAATCTCCAGTTCTCTAATATTTCCAATCATCATGATTATATATGGATCTGATGGGACACCTTCTCCAAGATTCTATGTAAATAGTTCCTTGTATTTCCCATACCACTCTAATGTAGCCTTTTATTAATTAGATCAAATAGGTGAGACAACATTGTGAAATAATACATGTTTTTATGTTGCTTTGGGAACTCACTAGACATGGATGATATTATCAATCAATAGATATCTAAAACAAAGTCTATGTGAATCGGGTAGATAGAGATTTATTCATCTCTCACTTCTATAGAAGGAACATCAAGATCATGTGACTCCAATACATAAGACTTATCCTGTTTTCATAGTATAGTGCATAAGTGATTATACCAATATAAAATGTTTTTATTAGTCTAGATATTTTCTTTCACCAACATCGATCATACATATAATGTCATGATAATATTACGTTACATTTCATAAAAAAATTAAATCATGTACAAATTCATTTTCATTATTATAAAAATATCTGAGATATAATAATTTTATTATTTTATTAGTCACCCACTATATTATCATGTATAAAAATAACTCACCATTGGAATCACAATGTCATGTCATATAGATATTCTAGTGTAAATGATTTATTTATCTCTTTATATAAACATGATATGGGTTGGGTCAATTATTTAAATATATTTAGGTAGTAATTGTTTCCAATTCCAATAATCGGTAGCTCCAAGATCTATTGAGTAGGGTCCCCAATTCTAAAATCATGCTTATGGATTTCCATAACATTGGCCTCCATGTATCATCATGTATAGGGAAGGGTAATCATCAGGATGATAACATTGTTATGTTAAATCAAAACTCACATTTCAACTCATCGATAAATGAAAGTGTCCTAATGAGGGCTAGACTAACACTTAGATCTATAGTTACATCCTAAATCAAGTAATGGGTGTTATATCTAACATAATATTTCCTTGGGGGATTCTCTCTTAAACATAAATTAAATTTATTTCGTATTTTTATTTCTTGATAATATTATTTTTATTTTACTTAATCTATTAACCATGTTTATGAAAATTTAATTTCACATAATATTTTAATTTTATTCAATTTTTTATTAATTTTAATTTATTAATTTTATGTTATACTATTTATACATAAAATAAAATAAATTTGTAACCATGCAATAGATTGACCTAAAATAAACATGTGAAATGATCATGAAATTTGACATTAGTAATTTTATCAAGAGGATGACTAACTAACACTTGGACCAAAAGGAATAAAATTTTGAATCATTCTTGATTCAATTTGAATAATTCCACCTATTCACTAATGATTTCTATTGGTTGATTTCCCCTTATATCAAGATTTGAACTACATAATCTATTTTGAGACTGATAAATTACATATATTTACTCACATTCAATTTAGGGGAACCATGATAATAAGATTACATAAAATAAACCATTGATGAATAGGTCTGTATATAAGGAATGTGAGGGGGATGACTCACATGCCTTCATATATACTCTAATAAAACATTTGTCACCTTAAAAATCCATTAAATAAATATGAAATAAAATATAAACCCGACAAATAAATTTGTTAGTAAATCTCATGATCATCCATGAATGTAGTTAATATATATTTAATAAACATCCCACCATTCATTTTTATTTATTCATTATTATGATAAATTCCTTGAATAAATAAAATAATTCAATTATTATTTAATAAATTAATTTATCTAAATTTTCCGTCCAGACAATCATGGAGAAACCCATTTTTATAACATTAAATAACTAAGTATAATTTAGAATTAATTTAGGACATGACATGTTTGGGAGGAAACACTACGTGTACCCCTCTTAATTATAATGTGTCTTGTATATACTTCTTCATGGATTTTGTAATTAAAAATCTTATATAATACCTGGTATACCATGCAATTTCATGTCTTACAGTTATATGATTCAATATAAGTATTTATCTCGATATTTATAACACACAAAATTCCTTTATTATATTAAATATGTACCTCTAGAAATACATGTAAAGAACCCAGTATATAAAATGACCACACGTAGTGTGTTGTTCCAAAATCATGTGAAGAATAATTAATTTAATTGTTTAATGTTGTAATTAACACTTAAATTATTTTCTATTTCTCAGAATTAATTGATAGAGTTTATAACTTGGCTCGACATGTACTCTTCATGAACGAGTATAAGATACATGATATGTACAACTCTCTACACATTGTATACTCTATATTCTATTTATACGCATCACACACCTAGGGTATCAAAGTGTATTCTACACAAAAAAAATTTGTGTTATACATCTTGCATTCCATCTACTCATCATGTTTTTTAAGCTAACCAATATTTCTTGACTACTAGTCAATAGGTGTCATGTAATTAATACATGTCATGAAATTCAAAAACAATACATTATTGATTTCTATGGGGGAAAACTGTGTAGGGGTTATATAGTGTGTATGAATTCAACATAATTTGTAATGAATCAAGTTGGGTCCCGACTATCATGGTCTATATATATAATGAAATTAAATTGTGTACTATTCTCTCACATAACATTCTCTGATCTACACAAATTCATCTTATTGTGGTTGATTGTATTACATGTATCATACTATTCTATCACACATTTTGTAAGCATGTCCTATAGATAGAATTTTAAGCACCTTTTGATGCAATCTCTAGTTGATCTTCATCTATTCTTGGATTATTCCAGGTCATATGTAATGATTTAATAAATTATAGATATTTTTTGATTCTTGAATGAATTAAAATGGAAATTAAATGTTAACATAAAATTCATAAATCAATTAATTATTAATAAAAAATTATAAACCAATATGTGACCACATTGATGACACTTGGCAGTCCTAGGTGTAGAAAAACTATTGGGATAATGCCAAAAAAATTATCATTAGGTTGTTTATTTTTATCCTCCTAAATTGATGAATAGAAACCATAGTATACTTAAGATATGATCTTTCACATACAATTTAAAATTATTTTTATATATTAATCATGTCTTCTCTTGAAATTAATTTTTCATTGTCAAAGTGATTGGACACTTTTCTTGCACTGCATTAGGATGAAGTATCCATGTGTAAAATCCTGATAGTTGTTTCCACATAAATGACATAATACTCAAAAATTCATTGGTTGATCTATAAAATCCCATCTCCATATGGGTGTGGGAATTCTAAATGAAGTTTTAATTTCAACCCATTGAATAGTTGAGTCTGTAATTAAGATTCAGAACTGAATAATGAGAATGTACAAAATATCAGTGAGATGGTTTTGAATAGGGAATGAGGCTTAGAAGGTGGCCTGAGTTATAGAATGAGCACTAGAGAAGTGGTTGGGGTTGATGGAGAACTGCAGCAGCCACAGAATATCTCGGGGGTTGGGACAAAGCCCAAATACCTGGATGACCTCACCAGCTTGCTGATGGGATTACTATAAAGGGGAAATTAACAAATTTTTGAATTAGGATATTAATAGGGTATCATCCCTTATCCCTTATTTTTTTCATGCTCTAGCTCCACATTCTTTCAACCACATTTTTAAACTCCCTAGTTTATAGCATGGGTTTTTTTGTTATTCTAGGATTATTCATAAGTCTCCATTTCTAATAAAATCCATTTCTCCTATTCCCATATATTCATAATATTGGTTTCCTATCATTTGCCATTTTAGATATTTAACTTAATAATCATGAAATTTATTGATTCTTATGAGTATTTTATTTATATTTGTAAGAGTACATCTCGTAATGATGTCTATGCATTGTCACTATTTGATTTTATAGAGGTATTCTTCCATGCAAATTTTTATAAGGTTATTTAATAAACTAATATTAAATTAATTATTAAAAAAAATCCTTATGTTTTGGATTTGGATTGAGGTGATACCAGGAGTGAAAAATAGACCTTTTATATACCTTTTGATTTGGTTTGAGTGTGCGTGAGGTTAGTGGTGAGATTTCAAGATTTATACCTATTTTTAATTTAATTGGATAATTAATTATAAATTTCATAACTAATTAGTTAGGGTGGATTAGCGTTAGGTAGGAGCTTGGGCGATGATACATTCTTGTAAAATCTTACACAGTAGCAATCAAGCTTTGCAATTAAGAGGTAGAGGATTATTTGGAGGTATATGGTCTTTTAAAATACACCTATGGTATTTTATTACATTGATTATGTTTTCATTTGATATGTGGTCACTACCCATAGAAATGTTGTCCTGTTTAAATTAAATGAGTCTTTCTAATTAAAATTACCACCCATGAATGAATGGAATAAAATTTTATGGCCTCAATGGAGCTTGGTAAATAACTTGATTACCCATATATTGATGGCCAACAGAATAATTATAAATGTATTTTAAGATATATATGGACCATAAAGGCTTTTTGAACATTATCTATAAATTCAGTGTCCCATGGTAGAGATATCTAGGAATCCTCTAAGTAGGGGGATGTGATTGGATGAAATGGATGGCCTAGGGTTGGCCATGAAATAACCATGACATGACCTAGAGACTTTGGTGCTAGTTGATATTATAATGGGTAAAGTGATCCTTCCCCATTTAGATGTGAGGATGATATGGTATGTCTATGGTAGATTTTAGATAGATTCGGTGCATGTCACTGACCTAGGATGGCCTTGATAGGGGAGATGAACTTCGAGCCACATATTGGGACCATGATAAAGAGGATTATTCAATATTTGCAGTGAGGATGTGATTTGACCATTAATGTTTCAAGGGATATTATTAACTCTATTTGATGGGTGTTTTTATGAGATATGAGAGTGGGATATAAGTGCCTTGGTGGAGTGTCCTTGAAGAGATGAGACCTAGGGGGCCTAGTGGGATCCCTAGAGACGTGTTAGACCTAGTGATAGGTTGTGTAGGGTAATGGGTAGATATGATTTGAGGTTTCATCTCAAAACCCAGATCACCATTTGAGTGTAAAAACTATGACCCCATTAGTCTAGAGTTAGTGGTTATTTTATTACATTGGTAATATATAAAAACAATCATATCCCAAAGGACTGAATACTTTAGTAGTCTTGAAAACCAAGGCACATACATGAATTTAAAATTATATTTGAAATATAAAATAAAAAATATATATTATTTTGAGAAACCATTATTGACTTTTTCAAATCCCAATATATCAATCATAAAAAAATTCCGGACATCCTGGGGAAAAGAAACATAAGAAAGGGATCATCTCTAATTTTTAGTAAGGGTATGCATATAGAAAAAGATATCATAAATACATAATGAAAAATCGATATAAATATATAAATAAGAAAAAAAAATTACATTTAATAAATAACATGAATATGAAGAGTAATATGGAATGAATAAATGATGATCAAAATAATTCTATATATATAATCACATGAGCATGAAACTTATCCATCGATATTATAACTAATCGAATAATCTTGTGGAAATCAACTACTAGACACATAATGAAGAATGTATAATGTTATACATCATTATAATACCATTGAGGACTTATTCAAATATATCTTACCAAAATGGGTAATTTCATTTTCAAATACCTAAACTAGTTTATCGCATAAGATCGTATGATGCATAGAGGGGTATATAATTCCCCAACCCTCAAATAGTTCAATGCATTCCTCGTATGAAAGGGGAGTAATATAATGAAAACTAACATTTTTATTGTATAAATATAATTTTTAATGTTAATAATTTCAAAAATAAATTAAAATAATCAACATGAAAATACATACTACAAAAATACCATAGGAATTTTATTACTTTCCAATATAAATAAACATAATAATAAACCATCAAGAGTATTACAGTGAATGTTGTAAAAATAGTGCATCCCATTGAAAAAGATCATGCACTATATAGACTAATGAAAATGATGGTGTCTTCATAATATATCCATAGTGGATCATAACTAAAATATGGTTTTTAATGTTGATGAATTTAAACACCGTAAAAATTTTATAGAAATCATTCATAAAAAATAACCTTTTCAGTTTTAAAATCACTTTTAAAAACATAAAATTTATAACATAATTGGAAAACCATTTCTCTTAAAATAAACATGATAAAATTGTAAATTAATCTTTAAAATATTTACTTTTCATGTTAATGGGTAATTTTATACATGTCATATAAGATGCAAAACAATATTTTCACACTTTTGAAAAAAGGTTAAATGTACCTCATTTGGAAAAAAATAAGAATATTCCTTTCAATTTTTTTAATAAATTAAAAAAATATAAAAAATATATTTAATAAATAATTTTTATAATGTTTAAAAAAAATTAATATATTTTCAGAGATCATGGTTATGGAAGAAAAAGGATTTTCCATCGTAGAGTTAAATAAAGTCAAATTTTCTTAAAAACATTTTCTAAATCCTTTTAAGTAATAAAGAGATGAAAATGGAACTATTATAGGAAAAGTTAATTTATATCCATAGGATTATAAAATTTATAGGGTTTAAAAAATAAAAATAAATGTATTCCCCCAAGAGTGACTTAAACATAAAATATCCCAAATAATAATGTGATTGTGAAATAAACACTAACCACTTTGGTTACATTTTAATTGTAATTACCATGAAATAAATAATTTTAAATGAATCATTTAAATATAATTAAGATAAATATATTCATTTTATAAAAAATAAATGTGGTAGTATATACACAACAAAAAAATAAGTGTTGAATATGAAATATTTCTCATATAAGTAAAAGTGTGTTGAGAAATCCTCACCTCAAGTCTGATTTCTTTCATACGTGTATAAAACTCCTATATAATAAATATATATTAATTATAAATATATTTCATAATAATATATATATATATATATAATACCATATAATATTTATTTATAACCTTTCATCACTAATTTATTAACAATATTTTATTAAAAAGATAATTCTGGGTGATTACTGCTTCGTTTTCACATATATTTGGGTCTCGTAGTTTTGATCCTTATTATTTTATCATGGTTAATTAATTTCAAAAAATTTAACAATTATATAAATATAAAATATATGAAATATATAAGTATTCATAAATTTCTATAAATTTTAGATATAGAAATACGAGTTACACCGTTAATGGAGACGGTGGGCCTTACATACGAATTAATGTTGATGTTTTTTGATGGATGGAATAAAAAAGGTACATTATAATTAACTATTAATGAATAATTATTAAATAACATATATAATAAATGTTTTTAGAATCCATCTTTTTTACTATATATTCCATATTAAAATGAAAAAAAATCACATTGCTTCGTGGATTCGGTAGTCCACACATACGCATAAGCGATGTTATCATTTTCTGACAGAATAGAAGGTAATAAAGTAGAAATGATATTATAAATCTAGAAGAAGAATAATTAAATAAATATTATATATATATATATATATTATATATATATATATATTATATCTATATTTACATCCATCCATGTATTGTATTGTTGAAAAATGAATTACATCTTCTCAGGAGGTGGTAATCCTACATTCAAACGTTTGACTGTTTTGTTTCTTATTACATGGAAGAGGAGATGGATATAAGTTATTAAATTCAAATAATAACATATAATTAAATGTAATATTTTTTATCATATTTTATTGATATTTTAAGTAGTTAAAGGGGGAAATAAATGGAAAACACATGGTTAATAATTATACTTCTTATTTAGACAACCATTATAGGTTTATACCGAAATACTTAGTAGATTGGTTTTATGATAAAAAGTTCCCTATGTAGTATGGATGTATTTTATTAAGTGATTTGGGAGGGTATTTTCTGAAAAATACCTCTTTCAGTATGGATAAGAGATGATAGGGGGTTTCTTTTTAAATGTTGGGGGAAGGCCACTCTTAGAATGTTTGAAAATAATAAATTGTACCCACGTTTTTTAAATTCCAAAAGGCTCCCAAACGGCTCATTATATAACCATAGATGGGATAAGGAAATATTATGTCAATATAATAGGAATTATACAAGTTTTTAAGTTATTTTAACCGTTGTATTCATAGTTTAACTCACCAGTTAACCTGTTTTAACATTAATCGTGGTAATTATTTTTTACATTTTGTACTATTAATTATAAAAAAATTATCTTTAACTTGTTAAATTATATTAATTTTTCTGATTAAAATTATTCAACTAATTTTATCAAATACAATTCATATATGTCAAATAATTTAATTTAAAATTAACCCCTTAGACATGATCAAAAAATGTTTCTCAAAAGGAAAATTTTTCAAAAGTTTAAAGAGTTATTATATAAAAAATGAAATATAATTTATTAAAATGACCATATGTTTATTAAATATAATATTATTTTAATAATATTACTTTAAAAACAATTTAAAAACAATATTTAACTTGGTAACACATTGAATGAAAATGCAGTTTTCAATAAAATTTAGTATTTTCTACTATTCATGTAAAAATTGTTTATCTTGAAAATTATAAAAAACAATAATAATATAATTATAACATTATGATTGAATAAATTTAGTTAATTTTTTAAAATTAATTTTATATAATTGATAAAAATTATTTTTAAAATATGGGCCCAAAATCCAATGAAACTACTTTTAAAATAAATATTATTTTATACAAAAAACTAGATTAGTTTTTATCACACAAATGGAAAAAAATACTAGATGAAAGATAAAATTTTATCATATGCATACTAAAAAAATTTCCTTAAAATTATTCAATAATTGTGATTAATTTAATTTATTAAAAAAACACATTGCAGACATTAAAATAGCTTTTCTAAAAACCATTTATTTTATTTTCAAATATTTTCTAATTTCACTTATAATAAATTCATAACTAATTAATTTATCTAATAAAATTTTAAACAAAATAATTTTTATAATTTATTTACCCCATTTCACACCATCCAATTTAACGATTAGGTTATAATGATCATATTTAAATAATATATTCTATGGGTTGTTTACTATCATTATTGTGTGTCATATATACTATTGAAAATAGTGTTATTATTTTAAAATCATGGGGTATAACATCCTCCCCTAACATAATTAAATGTTTTCCTTATAATATTAACTTTTACTCAAATAACAATTTATCACTATCTGATAGTACCTTTTTAAAAATCCAACATCTTAAAAAGGGTTAATAAAACATCCACTTGATAAGAAAGAAATGGAAGTATTAAGGTTATCTAATATAATGCATAACTTGGTATCTATGTTGTAAAATATCAGTGGGAGTTAAAAAATGAACATTGAATAAAATCACAAACAAGTATAGTGAGTAATATTGACCATTTATCATAAAAAAGTCAATGATCAAGATAAAGTTAACGAACAAAAAACAATAAAGAGGTAAGGTGTGAAAAATACCATATGATTCATCATAAATTTAGTTAAGGTATAAATTTTTTATTCCATGAAATTTTTCAAAATTTTATGGGTTTCATCACTATAATGATAAAGACCACTAGAAAATATACTTTCTTGATATGTTATTATTTTATAATCATAATTTCATCCTTTAGTTGTGCTTATTTCAATTCTAACATAATTAATTGAATATCCAAGTTGAATTTTTTTGTCTAAAGCACTAACATTAGCATTTAATGAATCATAAGATACATAAAAGAGTGTAAAATCCTTCCATATGACACAAAATATTTACAAACTCAAATATGGTTAGGACATTTTTTCTAATGTAATGCATTAATTTCTAAACCAAAACAGTAACACTCATATTTAATCTTAATATATTCCATAAGTATTTATCCCTAAAAAAATAAGTTTACATCTATAAAAACATAACATAATTCTTGAAAAATTACCATTTATGTTTAACGTAATGTGAATATATGTATCTCAATGAAATTAAACATATCTCAAAATATCATCCATCAACTAAAATCATTGAAATTAAAAAAATATAATTGATTAACTTAATATTTATCCATCAAATCGTTTGAGTAAAATGAATTTCATATTAACTAATACCTCATATAGAACAAAAATAAATATTTCACCCTCTTCACTCTTTGGATATGGGTTTAAGTCCCACGGGCATGGTAAATGTGACAGGTTTTCACCATAAAATATGGTTTTCATTTTTTATAAAAATATATTAATATAATTACTATAATGTTCCCAAACAATGATAAACATAACACATAAATTGGTATCTAAGTTGGAAAATGTTATTGGGATGTAAAAATATGGATGTGGAAGAAAAGCATAAACAATTATGAAGAGTGATAGCGATCAAAGATCGTAAGAAAGTGAATGATCAAGAGAAAGTTAATGAAAAAAAAACTATAAACTGATGAGGTGTGAAAAATACCATTCGATTCATAATAAATAAATGTAAATGTATATATTTTTTCCATGATCCTTTTTCTAATGTTGATGGATTATTTCACTATCAAGATATAGAAAACTGTAAAATATTCTTACATGATATAGTTTTATTTTATAAGATTTGTTTCTTCCTTTATTTTTTATTAATTGAATTCTTACTCCATGAAATGAATATCCACAATGATTTTTTTGAAGCACTAAATTTAACTTTTAATGAATCATTAGATACAAAAAATAGTGGAAAGTCCATATGTATGATTCTAAATGCATACAAAAAAAATTGTTAGAATAGTTTATCTAATGTAATACATTATTCAATAATCCTTAATAGTTACAGTCAATGATAAACATAATCCATTACATAAGTATATATCACATAAATAATTAAGTTTACATCTCTAAAAACATAATATCATTTCTCCCAAATAATCATTTCTTCAAACCATATGTATATATATATATATATATATCTTAACCAAATAAAATGTCTCTTAAAATATTTTTAATCCACTCACAATACTAAAATTAAATTAAATTGATCAACATAATATTTATCCATAAATAAATTTGATTAAAAATAAAACTATATTAATATAAAACAGTATTAATATAATATAAAACTATAAAATCATTTGATATGCTTTCACAAAAAAATCAGGTTGTACTTTTTTTATAAAACTATATTAATATAATTCCTAAATGCTCCCAATAAATGATAAGCATACTCAAAAATAAAATTATCTTTGAAAACACTTTTTAACCATAAATATTTTCTTTATATATATTTTGTTTCAAAAAATTAGATAATCTTAATTAAATATTTTTAACATAACATTAATTATCATATAAAATCTAAATTTTATCAATACCTTTATATTTAATTCCAAAAAAATGTAATTCCTCCTAAAATAATTTTTTTCATAAAAACTTCTACAGATACCCATAGTTATATTACCAAAAATGTATCCCATGATATTCTTCATCATTTTGGATTTCCAATAATTAAAACCCCAAAAGGGGTTTCTATGACATTGAATATATGATCAACCATAAAATCATAAATCCATGATGGTATCCATAATTCATAAGTTATATTAGATGAAGACATTTATGCTTCCAAAATTGAACCCAATCCTTAATTGTTTTATGATTCTTATAACCAAAATACTAGTAATAAAAATACTTTTACAAAATAATTGTGGATTCCAAATAAAAAATAATTAAACCCTTTTAATTAAATGATAGGTCCATACATGTTCTAGGATTTATCCTTTAAAAGAGAAAATTGAATCAAATAATTCCCAGGTTCCCCCCCTTTTAGGGCAATAAATTATAAATGGTTCTCTATTATGAAATTTATTTCTCTCTAATTAAATCATCACTTTTACTCAGCAATTCGTTTCTATATCCACTTATTTTCCAATCATAAAACATTTTCCTATTTCATTAACCTATTCTTCTGGTTGTCACCTTCCACATTTTTGAAATGAAGGAAATTGATCCATCTTCCCTTCCTAGTATCAAATACCAAATCTTTAAAAAAACTCAATTATTCTCCTCTTTATTGAGTTTTTGAGTTGGTTAAGTTGTTGGTTTTTATTCATATATCATGAAGATTGATTTGGAATAATCATGATATCTTTTAATCCAATCATCATCCCATTTGGTTTCTCATAATTACAAATTTTTCAATCATATTCCTTATTAACATGATTACATATGGTTATATATAATGAAACACCCCTAAATCATAGTGTGAAAAACAAAAAACATAGTGGAAAACCAAATAATCAGTTATAGGATGTAAAAATTATGAAATATAATTTTTAATGTAAGATACCGTAGGTTGAACATTGTTTATTCATAATCATAATATTCTCAAATCATTCATGATGGTTTATAATTAAAATGTGAATTAACATAATAATATCTTCTGTGTGTGTCATATGAGGTGTGCAGTAAGGCCCGTTGACGTGCACTAGGTGATGATCAAGTCAAATAGTAATGTTACATTTTCAATGTAATTACATCGATGTAAAACTATTCTAGATCCAAAAACACATATAGTATCCTTAAATGGATGTATTATGAGGAAAACCACATAATACCTACCTTACCAAAACATTAATATGATGTTATATACTTAAAATTATTGACAAATATAGTCATTGTGTTATTATTTGTAAACAATGCTTTCTTAAATATAGTTTCCAATGTTTCAATTAAAATTTATGTAATAAAAAAATATTAAAAACCTATTATCCCGGAATCGGTGGTTAATTATTATATTTATTATAGTCACAAATTCTCCCATTCCAAAGGTCTAAATAGTTTAGTTGTCTTAGAAAACAATGTGCATAATGGAATTTCAAATTACATTTTAATATTAAAATACAATATTAAAATGTCTTTGACAAAACCATTATCTTCTTCTGGATACTTATTCATATCAATCATAAACACTTCTTGTCTTCATATAGAAAGGAACCATATGAATGGGGTGTACACTAATGATTAGTAAGAGTATCCATATATTGGAAGATTTCATGAATATATTAGGAAAACTATATATGTAAATCTAAATAACAAAAACACATGTATTTAATAAATAAAATTAACATGAATAATAATATAGTAGGAATAAATTGTGATGAAAATAATTCCATATAAATAATCTGATAAGGATGAAACTAATCCATGCATATTCTAACTAATCAAAAGACCACATGTGAATAAAACAATAATCGCATAACTAGGGAATGTATAATTTCAGACATCATCATTATACCATCAAGGAATTTTTTCAAGATATCTTACATAGATGGGTAAATCCTTATCCAAATACCCAAGCTAGTTTGTCTCTTGAGATTTACAGATACATGGTGGTGCTATAGTGGGCCTCTCCCAATACTCCCTAAGTTAAATGCATTCATCCTATTAAAGTGGAGAAACATAATCATTGTAAACATTCATACTGAAGAACTAGAATAAAAATTAATAATTATTTTCCCAAATAATAATCATATTCAACAAAAACATTCATATTGAAAAACTTTTATACGAATGTTAATAATTTTCAAAATTATTAAAAATTATCAAAAATCATCCAGAGTACTGTTAATAATGGTATTAAAATAGTACATCCTAATCAAAACAATCATAAAATATCGAGAGGAATAATAACGATGGAATCATTACAACGTAACCCCAGTTGGGAATAATTATAATTAAGAGAGTTTTCATTTATGAATATGAACACCATAAAAATGTCATTAAAAAGATTTTTGGGAAAAATACCCTTGTCATTGTGATAATATCATTCAAAAAATAAATATTCAAATAATAATGGGAAAAACATTTTATATAAAATATAACATGTTAAAATTTTAAAGTATGATTAAAAATAATCAGTGTTCATGATGATGGGTAATTTTTTTCATGACGTATAATTTTAAAAATCATTCCTTTTCACATTGTTGTAAAAAGGTTAAAAAGAACCTCATTCTAAAAATGAAAAGATGATTCTATTGAAAAAATTTCGTAGAAAATGAAAAATGGGTAAAAATTAACTTAATAAATAATTTTTATAATGTTTACAAAAGTTTTGAAAACATTTTTAGAAATCATGGATATGTAAGAAAAAATAATTTTCAACTGAATATAGAAATATTGTCAATTTTTCATAGAAACATTTTCTCAATAATTTTAAGTTAAAAATAGAAAAAAATGAAATTAGTACTTGAAAATATTATGAATAACCATAGGATAAGAAAATTTATTGATTAATATATATAAATATCAAACCATTCCCCTATGGGAGTCTTAAATTAAAACAATCCTATAAAAAGATGAGATTCTCAAATAAACCCTTACAACTTTGGTAAAATTTGAATTGTATGCCCCGTGAAATAAATAACATAAAATGAATATTTTGAATAGAATTAATATAAAAAGATTCATGATATTTTATATAAAATAGAAATAATATCCACTACACAAATGAAATAATTTGTTAATATGGAATATCTCAAAAAAGTAAAAGTGAGACAAGGAACCCATATCTAAAGTCCAATTTTCTTTTTACTTTTTTAAGAATCCTATATGAAATATATATTTTTATAATATATATATATATATATATATATTACAGAACCATATTAATTTATATTATACCATATATTATTTACAAATATACTTTTATCACCCATTTACTAACAATTCTTTATTATAAACACTATTCTGAGTGATAATTACTTCCTTTTTTAGCTCTGTTTTTGGTTGGTAGTTTCGATCGATACAAATTTATCATCATAACAACATATAATGAATTATAAAAATTATATAAATATAATATATATTTATTATATAAGTATTTATAATAGAAAATAATATTTATATACAGAAAAAATGAGTTACACCATTCATTGAGATAGTTGTCCGCACATACACATGAACGATGTTTTCATTTTTGTGGTGGATGAAACAAAAGAAAGGTAAAAAATTATATACCCTCAATTAATAATTATCATATTGATAAATTAATTAATTTATTAATAGAAAATCCTTATTACCATCCACATCAAACTAAAATGATAAATAAATCACATCCCTTCGTGGAGGCAATAGTCTACACATATACATGAGCAATGCTTCCGTTTTCTAAAAAATGGTATGCTAAGAAGGTAGGTGTGATATTATATTTATAAAAGTATTATAATTTCATAAATTATACTCTCTCTCACACACATATATAAATATATATACTAAATCCATCATTATATTTGTCCATGAGAGTTGGCCATGGATAACAAATTACATCGGTTCATGAGGTGGTAGCCCACCATACACACAATCGATGATTTAATTTCCCATTTGATAAAATTGGATATTAATATAGGTTATTCAATTAAAATAATTACATATCAGGATATTTTATACACTATGCTTACTATTTTATCATATTTTATCGACATTATATTGTGGTAAAGGAAGAAATAAAATTTAAACTAATGGTTAAGAAATATACCTCTTCTTCAAACAACATATTTAGGTTTATATATAATACCTTACATAAATGGTTTTCTATTAAAAATAATTCTAGTTCATGTTTTTTTTTCTATGGAAGGTATTTATTTTTTTTATTGAATGAAGAAAAGGGCTCCTCATCTGTGGTGAGGACAGGATATGTGGTGTCTTATTTGTAGGAAGGACACAAATAGAATTTATGAAAAAAGTAAATTATACCCACATTTTTAACGTGAAAAATGATTCAAAATGGATCATTCTCACACTTTATATGAAATATGGACTAAATATTTCCTTCCAAATGAAATTGGACAGGTTTATAGGTCATCTTAACCAATATTTTCTTAGTTTAACCCCATGTAAACCTGTTTTAACCTTTACAATAATAACTATTTTTTATTATTTTGAATTATAATTATGATTGAAAATAAAGTTGAAATTATATTATAATATTAATTATTATTATTCAAAATATCGTATAAATTTTACTAAATTCAATTCACATAATCGATGAATGTAATTAAAAATTAAACCTGGAGATGTGATGAAAAAATAGTTCCCCAAAAAGAAAAGCATTCAAAATTATAAAATGTATTTATATAAAAATTGAATAAATAATTTCATTAAATAACCTCAATTAGATTAAATATAAAATCATTTAAAAATTTACTTTTAAATAAAATTGAAATCAAAATTTGACTTGTGATTTCTTTATATAAAAAGCCATTTTTTATAAAAATCAGCATTTTTTACTATTCATCAAGAAATAAACCTTTCAGATTATTATCAAAAAATGACCTGATATAATTTTTATTAGATTATGTACAAAATGAATTTAATTTTTTGATGTAAATTTTCCATAAGTGAAAAAAATTATTTTTAAAATAAATGTGCAAAACGAGACAAAACTTCTTTTTAGAGAAATAGTGTTTTTAAGCATAAACCGAGTTTTATTCTAAAATAATGCCAAAAAAAGAATAAAAGAATGATAATAAATTTTTATAAAAACATAATATATAAATTTCTGTAAAATCATTAGCTAATACTGATTTATTAAATTTATTAAGATAGAAACAAATTGTTAGCATAATTTTTTTAAAAAAATTATTTTGCAGTTATATTATTTTCAGTTTAATTTTTAATAAATTTATAACCAATGAATTTATATAGTTTAAGTTTAAAACATATGATTTTCATGATTTAGTTAGTCCTATTCATATATTCCAATTTAATGGTAGGGTAATAATCGTCATATTTAAATAATATATTAAATGGTTCTTTTAAGATCAGTGTTTTTTTGTATACTCTATAAAAAATGTTATTCTTTTAAAATATCAAGGTGTTAAATTAGACATTTTATGGATATTACGAGAGATCTTATTTTACTTTAGAGGTTGATCTTGTTTATGTGAGATGGGCATAGGTAGATAGTTATCCTAGATGAGAGACATGTATGAAATAACATATGTGGTGTTAGAAACCAAATAGAATTGTTGTTTCAATGTGTTATGTGTTGGGTCAATTGTCAATTGTATCACTATCAACCTCTTGGAGTTGGTTTGTTGGATATAGTGCTTCCATTTTCATGCTGCGGTGAAGCACAACAGACACATGGGGCCCACCCCAAGGTCCACCCACATGCCCGAACGGGTCATCTGACTAATGACAGTCCCCACAGGCCAACACTTCTCCTTTCCAATGTGCTTTGTCCTCACTCACACGCACCCTGGGAAACTTCCCAGAGGGTCACCCATCCTGATTACTACTCCAGGCCAATCATGCTTTACTGTGGAGTTCTAATCAAGCAGGCTTCTAAAAAGGAAGGTGCACCTTATTGACATGAGTCATATCATTTAGTCATTTAACCCTTTATCATTTGGGGATGTTAGACTAAATCTTTTAAAATAAGTGATCTTGGAATAGAGTGACCACACCCAAAACATTATATCTAGAAGTTTGTTAAATATTTGTGTATTTTTCTCATCAACATGACATCGGTGTGTTCTCATTAAAGGTATAATAGTGTTGGTGAACAAAGTGAAATTCTTGTGTCACGTGTGCATTCTTTTCCTACATTTTTTATGAAGACAATCAGTGCATATGGATCGAGTGATAACTATTATTATCTGAATAATGATAAGATAAGTGCACTATTTATTCATATCATCATGTAACATGTGAAAAAAGGTGTGTACATACTAATAAGTGAGGTCAATATCAGTTAGGATGGTGAGAGTTCCATAGTTATGAGGGAAAATGATAAAAAAAATCAGAACCTGATTCACTCCCCGCTTTTTGGGAATCTCTCTCTAAATTCCCATATAGTTCAAAAAATTAGTATCAGAGAGATTTTTTCTCCTGTTTGATTTGTTTTGATAGGAATTAGTCCAATTTATTTATGAATATAATATATTTTATTTCTATAAAATAAGGGAAATAAAAAGAATATGATGAATAATTAGAACTCCAATAAATTTCCATACAATAGAACAATTTTGTAGACATGTTTGATCAAGCTAAAGGATACCAATGGTTCAAAAACAAAATGTTTGAATGAATCTGATTGTCTATATACATATTCATATAATGATGATGTAGGTCTATTTGAGGAGCCATATATGTGAAGATATTCCAAAACTACTGATGATGATTATAATTCAATATATTCAAAAGATGAATCAACACACAAATATTAGGATCTTGATTAGGTTCTAAAGGAATAAAACACAAGGCTGATAAAGAAGATTGAAACTCACAGGATCCATGTTAAAGTGCCTAAAATTGAGGCTAAAACCCGAAAAGCCTCAAACAAAGAATAATTTATAAGGTGCAAAATCTAAGGTAGAAAAAATGATACTCAGTCCGATGAATTGAAGTAGATATTTTCCAAAGTCAAATAATGTAATGATGGTTCCAAATACAATAACCTTAACTCAAATGAGGTTCAACTTATATGGGCCCAGAATGATGAATTTGTTGTATACATAGAAATGTTTTATGAGTAGATAAAAAGGTTGAGCCAAGTAACGGAGGTTTAGAATTATGAAATTGTGATAATGGGTGAAGAGATGATGAGTTAATGTAACATACTTTATGAACATTCATATGAAGTATAAAAACATATTTCCATTCATAAAGAGATGAAATCTAGTATTTTCCAACTCAAAATATAACTAGAAGGTAGGTTAATATCTAGAATAAAATTAATAACATGTATAAATAATATGACTTCTCAACTAATGGAGAAGGATTTGACGATAAAAGATCGTGAAATGAGGCATATAACCTTGAATGAGAAGACAATATTCCCTCATATGGGAGCATCAATAAATGGATTTCCCAAATTTGGAAATTGAGATTCAAAAAGTAATCCAATGTACCATGCCGAAATTGTATGAGACAAGTCTCAGAAGAAGCATTACACTATGTTCTACTACCATATAATCATGGGATATACCATGATTGTTTTATTGAATCCCATGTGATTAATGGAAGGAGAGAATTAGTAACTACGACATATTAATCAATTAACTATTATAATAGGTATGTTTTTTTGGGAGATGATTTATATATTTTTACCATGTTCATATAGATAATAATTTTTATAAAAAGTGAACTGAAAGTGATGTAAGGAGTTCATCTATTCTTTCAACTAATGATATGAATGTTTTCACTAAAATAATGTCTGTTAAGATAGAAAAAAATTAATCATTCAATAGGAAAAATATTGGATCTCAATGAAAGTTTCATCAGACATAAAAATATATTTGCTCATAGAATCCCTCTTATAAATAAAGAAAACAAATATGGGGTGTTATAAAAAAGATTATTTAGTTGTGAGAATGTTGGATGAGCATTCAATGAAAGATCCACCATGTAATAAAACATCTAAGGTATCACTTTTTCATGTTAAATAGATCTTACATGAGTAGTGAGTTAGTGGGATTTAATAATGTATCACATTGTAAGAGAATAATAGAATCCTATAATTTCCTAATAAAATTTAAAATAGTAGTTTGAAGAGAAGTTCCTAATCAGGTTGTTCACAGAAGGTCTCATTGGAAGAGAGTAATAATATTTGGAAAACTAAAAGGACTCCAAATCCCTCATATGAAACATACATCCAAAAGTAAGACATGAATTACCAAGGCTGATAAATCAAGTGTGGATAATTATATATTAAAATATATAGAGAGAATAAGGAACCAATTAGTATTGTGTTAGGATGTACCTTTCAGTAAGAGTACCCAAGGAATACAAATTTTTGAGTCAAGATATGAAGATAAGAAAATTAAAACTCTAGAAAAGTGGAAGACCAAAGAAAGCATCAAAAAATGGATTTTGGTTATGTTTTATTACTCAAAATAGATTATATTTCAAGGAAATGAAGACTATTTTCATAGATATTGATTAAAAATAAGAAGAATTCAACTAGTTTGTGGAATTCCTATCCTTAACTCTAAAAATGGGGAAATGAAGTTTTGATATATAAGGGATGGTCCACCATGACCAACCTCATTCCAAAACTAGAGGATGTGAAACATACACTCTCCCCATGTGCCTAAATTATATTAACTGTTATTGAAGTGTTTTTGGGATTTAGGGTGAATTTGATCTATGAGGAGGTACCATCAAATGGTTAAAAGTGGTGTTGTAAAATTATCCATAATTTTGACCGATTAAAATTAGTAAAATAATAAATTTTAATTAATCTAAAATATAAATGAATTATTATTAAAGAAGAATAAGAGCTATAATGAGGATTAAAATTTATTGATATCCATAATTTATAGTTGATATTTCAATTCATGTTAAGTTGAATAAAAATCATAAAAACAATGATATTTAGAGAAAATGATCTAGAGATAT
Organism: Viscum album; assembly: GCA_963277665.1. Lineage (NCBI taxonomy): Eukaryota > Viridiplantae > Streptophyta > Magnoliopsida > Santalales > Viscaceae > Viscum > Viscum album. The sequence goes on along the minus strand of OY728146.1, from coordinate 1,505,654,223 downwards.
AAAAAATGATGAAGTTGTAAAAAATGATCATTCATGTATTATTTGTTTTATATCTAACATTTCATATCATATGATTGTTCTCTAGATATCAAAGGCTATTATGGATGTATAACTCTCATTCATAACTTTAATGCTATATTTTGTTGAAAAATCTCTAAAATCTAGGTGTGGGTTTGAGGTGAAAATATGAATTATGGTGTTCCCATAAAATAGGGAAGCATGAATTGTGGATGAGGTAAGAAATCATTTAACATGTAAAATTTAGGAAGTAATCTCAAATTTCAAAAAAATGGGTCATCATTACATTATTTAGCATTATAAAATATTTGATGAATCATATCGACCATTATATATACATCTGTGTGAGTTGGTATCAGTTTTAAAAAAAATTATAGTCTTGGTGTCTAGAGTAGGAGAAGGTATCTAAAATAATTCCTTGAAATAAGATAATTTTATTTTCCTAAAATAGATATTTATTAGTAATTGAGTGTAATGAATTGAAATAGTTTAATTAACTTTATATCTTGTTCCCATGCTGAGTCCTGAATCAGTATTATTAGAGGTTTTTTACTGGATCATCGTTATGTGTTAATTTCACCTATTTAAAATATTATTGAGGTTAACTACAACTGGATCATGTTTTTTAATATAAAATTTTACTTATACCTACATTCACATGTAAAGAAATGATGAAAGTTAATAAGTTAATTTTTGGGTATAAATAATGGTCCTTTAAAGAGAAAGAGATACAAATAATAGGGGGAGAATTATTTCTATTTGCTGTATGCAAGGACCATGTTAAAAAAATGGGGAGAAGTAAAAATATATATATACATATCATTGATAAATGGGACAAAGTTCCATGACATAATTCAATGTATTTATGGTTTATAAATTACAGAATATTATGCTGTATAACTTTATGAAGACAATGGGAGAATCATATCAATGCTAAAAATGAATCTCGTTTTTTCCAAGGTATATGTTTATAATGATTTTTTATTTTTTACATATGGTACTCAATATAATTTGTAATTGATGTTAAAGGTGGAGAAGTTAGGATCATGAATACACGTGAAATTTCTACCAATAAAATAATCATGAATCTCTATGTGTTCTTACCCATCCATTCATAGGGGGAGTAAGAAGTAAATGTTATAAATAGGATGATGGAAAAGATATCCATTCATAAAAGATAAATCACAGAAGGAATTGGTAAGGAAAGTGGTTTCCAAGGGGGTTGAAGAAGTGTTATTATTGTATTCCACACTATATAAAATAGTGGATATTGATCACCAGAAGGAATTAACACATGGCATTTGAATTAATGGATAGTTATTTTCGACAAAGGGTCATCAGGTGCTACCAATATAGAATAAAATGATTCATGAAAGTGATGTAAAAAATTCTAAACGGGGAGATTGAAGGACATCAAAGAGAATTTGTATTTCTATGTGTTGTAATTTTTATTTATTATTATCCCGATCTCTATCAATCCTGGTTAATTAGTGTGTTATAGGAGGTGTTTCCATTGACATGGTTTTCTAATGCATATTAGATTTTATGTTCCCCATGTCAAATATTACATGATATGTTGATGTTCCCAATAGATGGAAATTGGTGGAGTTTTTAAAGAAATGTGTGAGCCCAGAATTTCAATCATGATAATACCAAGAGACATGTTGAAACTATTGATAAAATATGATCACCCATATAGGGTTACATCATGCATAAATTACTTTTAGTTTTCTATAATTATTATTATCTAGTTATATTGGAAAAGCTTCAAGATATATTTAAAGAAGCATTATATGTGGTAATGAAAATTTCTTGTATAAGGTGACATCATTTCCTAGGTTTTCCTAAATTTATGGATTCTATAATTTAGAGGGTGGGACAAGTTTTATAACATGTAGATTTCAAGGACTGCATCATGAAAATATGAAAAAGACATGGAATTCATGAAATTTTAGAGTTACAATGGTTTGGATATTTTGAAAAGAATGTTTTGTGAAATAATTTTGATCCACGAAAGAAAAAAGGTACTTAGTTATGCAATTATGATAAGTTATTTAAATTAAAAATGTGGTAAGTCATGCAATTTCTAGATGTCTCACAAAAAAAGGAACTAAGTTATGTTATTATGATAATATTCATGAATGAAAAAAAATTGGTAACTTACATGTTTATGAGAATTTTTTCAAATATAAAAGTTCCCAATTGTTTTACGAAGATTGGGAGTTTCACGAACATCTATGTAGAGTTTCAAGAAAAGGGAGTTGTGAAAGAGAATGTTTTGTGTAGGTTCAAAGACAACAATAAATAGATCTCTAACACGCTCATTTGAGTTATCCATACTTGTTGAATAAGTAAAGTCTCGAAATTTATGAAATAGTTTCTTGATAATTTTTCATGAATGAATAATTCATTCGAACATTTGTTTCATAAATAAATGAATTGCGTCAATATGAAAAATGGAGTTCTTAATGGTTTTTAGAGCCTTGTGAAAGGTTGTGAGTTTTTTAAAATACTATGAGTTTCAAGAATGTACAATGTTTCCCAAATAGGTAGAAAGTCTAATGAAATTAGTACAAAGGCTCCCTAAAAGTGATAATTTCCAGGACACAGAATGTTATTTGTACTTATTGAAGGCTCTTAGAATGAAAATTTGTCTTCATTGAAGACTAGTTCAATTGGGACGGAGAATCGTCTAAATGGTGAAATTCATAATCGGTTTTTGAAATATAAGAGTAATGATCAATGGGAAATAATTAATGGATCTACTAATAGACAACGAAGATATGTATTAGCCTATGAATGAAATATAATTCCCTCTTGAAGTAGTGAGAAATGTGGGAGGAAAATGGGAGTGACTCGTTGGTGGGAGCGATCAAATCCCTATGTATTATATAGTTAATGAGGCATACGGGGAGTGACCATATCTGAAAGATTATATCCACAAGTATTGTGAATATTAATTTATAGGTAACATTGAAAACATGTTAGTGTGTGAACCTTGGATGTAGCTGAGTGCAGGTGAAACAAGTAAAATTCTAATGTATTATGTTATATCATATCTTAATTTCTAAAAAACAACCATTAGTGAATGTGGATTGATAAGTCATCGATATTATCTAAATAAGTCTAAGATAAAAGCATCGTTTAACTGGATAATCACATAATAGGTGAACATAAGAGTGACCCTACCAATAAGTGAGGTCAATATTGTTTAGGATAGTGAGATATTCACATGTATGTAGGGAAATGTGAGTGAGTTTCATACCCTGATCCACCCCACCCTTCTTAGGTAATGTAACACTAATGTTCCTTATGGGTCCAATTGGTTTTATGTTCTACACCTACAAGATTCATGTAATATATATGGTAATGGTTTCAAGTGATGGGGGAAGGATATGACCCCTAGTAATGGATTTATGTTACCTGATTTTGGTTAGGTTATGAAACATCCGTGGTTTATATAAATTTGATTCATAGGTAGGGTATCTGACCCCCCACACAACATGGAATTCCTTGGACATTCTCTATATATTCCTAGGAAATGGATTCAACCCTATCTACCCCACATAGATTGGGTACTATTAACTAATATTATTGGGATTAGGCCACTGATCATTTATTTTGGGTTTTTATGGACTAGGTGTTTATCTCATATACACTAGGTGGTTCGGCCACTGGGTTGTTATCTCATTTTTGTTGGGTGGGGAAGCCCTTAGTTGTTTATCTCATGCATATCAGGTGGGTCAACCCAGACTGTTTATATCATGCATACAGAGTGGTTCATCCCCATGTATTTACCTTATTTATACAGTTTGGGTCAGCCCCATGTGTTTTACCTTGGATATTGGGTGGGACATCCTTGAGTTTTTATCTTATGTATACTGGGTGGGTGAACGCAAGGGTATTTATCTTATCTATACTTGGGTGCATCAGGTTTGGGTGTTTTTCTCCTTTACACTAGGGCATGTTTGAACCCTTTTTGATTATATTGTTTAGAATTATCATGTGATGGTCTCAAAGACACTTCAACATTAGATAAAGTAGGTATGACTAGCCTTAGGTATCAGTGCACAACCTAAGTTCCAGTTTCATTTTAATTATTTATGTTTAGTAGTTATATTTAGATCTATTCATGTAAAATGTATACACTATATTTACTGGATAACTATGGGACCACATTGGTGGTTCACTGCTATATTTTACTCACACCATGCTCAAGAATCCATGGTAGTTGGGTAACAAAAATACTTCCCTAGTTCTAGTTTTAGGTTGGGAATTGGTTCCAGAAATCATAGTCGAGTAAGACAGCTCAAATGGCATTAGATATTAAGACTACGCTCGGTTCATTTATTTCATTTGAAAACTTTTAAATTTATTTTATTATTGTGTTATTTATATATATGGCTATCCTAGTGGGTTTCTATGAATATGTACAAATTTTTCACTGTGATTTTCATTATATTATTTATGGGTATGTCTATTTCATTTGAATATTCCTTTTATTTACTATTATGGATGATTATGGGTTATTATTTATTATTTTCTACTCTAATGTGGAGGTATAGTCTCCTCATGAAACTATTCTAAACCCTCGCTTCTATTTGGAATCCTCTGAAATATGGAGAGGTGCGCCAAATGTCCTTGTGGCTCTCTAACCCATTTTCTAAAGAGTAAGCTAGTTTGAGGCATTATAAAGTGGTATCATATCCATTATGAGACTAAAATCACAAATTTATTATTTTTTATTATTTTTTCACTATTTTTGGAAATGGTTGATGATATATACTGGGATGTGTCTAAGCTTGTGATGGAACCCAAATGGGTGCATCTGAAACACCTTTTTCAAGTGGAATTCTTGGTTACCCTGATTTTGTAATTAGTGTTATTGGTTTATAATATTTTGATCATATGTAATTACATCATCTAAACGACATGGGTTTTTGAGTTTTATGATTTATTATGGATATATTTCTTGTATCATAGGGGAAATAGGGTTCTCATGCATCATATTCAGCCTATAAGATTCATATTAAATTCAATTGATTATGCATGGTTTCACTGATGATGAGTTTAATTATTTAAGTTTCAAACATCAACTATATAGGGTCTTCCTATATAAGTTATCGGTGGAATTATATTCATTTGGATAACTATATATGTTATATTCTAATAGGTCATGTGTATCGATGGATAGATTCTCTTTAATGGTGATGTCGTAGGCCCTTGTGTAAGGTAGGTTCAATGACTATTAATAAGTTGGTACAAACATCCGCTACCTTGGTTATGAACCCATTGGGGGTGAATTTTATTTTGATACTAGTTCCAAAAATTAAATTGACATATTTATTTAAAATTCTAGTACAACATGTATAGTATTTTCCTGCAAAACACGTAATTACATTCTAAATTACCATCTAATGTTACTATGGGATACTTGATAGTAGTTTTCATTATAAAATTACAGTGTATATGTGTGTGTAACACTTAATCCTCCACATAGTAGTCTGATTTAAATATTCTATGGGAGGGCGGGTTCCTAGTAGTGGGTGGTGATTTTCACATGTTATGCTTGATGCATATCTGAGAGAGCCAAGATATGTAATTTGGAACATGAGTTTCCTTGATATATTGGTATAGGTGTGCAGATGATATCTCCTAAGTTGTGACCTATGTGAGACATGATTTAAGGGATATATGGGTGGACCTAGTGACCTTGATGTGTAAATGAAGATAATAGTTTCTCAGTGAGTTTTCATAGTCAATAGTAACCTATGTGATGGTATATCATAGGTTTTTGAGTGACCTTAAAGATTAGAAGAATGGATAGATAATCCATTTAATGAGAAAGATGAATGTGAGGTGATATTAGGAATGATATTCATTCCTGGAGATATATTATATAATCTTGAATGTGAAATCACATGTTGTTGTTTTTATCAATGTGTGAATATGGGGGAAGGATTATTAGCATATCAACCCCTTTTATGCATTTCCAAGTGGTAAATTTGTATATAATATGTTATTTATTGTATTTTTTGATATTTTTTATTATTTTTGGATTTTTTCCTCAATATGTGAAGGATTATAGGTTCTATTAAAAGAAGATAGGGTTACTTCTATTCTAATGTAACTAAAATGCATGAGGTAATGGTCAGAGTGATTTGGCATATAAGAAAATGTTTTGTGAAATTTGACTCCTTGAAACATGTTTTAATTGATGTAATCTAGTTTTTTTTATTCTAACCCAATTAATTTGGGATGATATTGAGGTAATATATACTGGATATAAGGGATACTATTGATTTTTATATTTTTATTATTTATGATCATGGTTTCTCATGGAGTTTTTTATAGTGAAATATGTACCATTATATTATATAATACATATATAATGGATCAGGTTTCCTTGAATATTTATTTCAGTGTTTGATCATGGTTTGGTGTTTCTTACGATGGACGGTCATGGCTTAGGAAGAGCAGGACATGTTTAGTAATGGAACCTATTTATTTTGTGGTCAAGGAGTCATATTAGATAAGAAAATATGGTTGTGACAACACCATTTTCCACATGGGCTGTGACCCTCATTATAAATAGAATTTGGCGGATGTTGGTGGTGTTGAATTTGTCAGCTGGGAATTACTTGTGATGGATTTATTTAGATGACACTCAAATGTGAGAAGAAAAGACACAACTAATCCTTATTTTTGCTAACAAATAGAGTGTGGGGCACAATGATAAAGGATTTTATCCCTAAAATAAATGATTTATGTACTTTTATATCATGAAATTTCATATCGACCATGGTCATATGATCCTCATTTCTGAAGTGTCGTATATACATATATCCGTTTGGTGGTTTGTCAAACTAGAACAGAGGGTGTTTGGTTTCAATTGAATATAAATTTATCTAATTCCATGATAAATGTGATATTTTGAATTCTGATGTCAAATTAAAAAAAGTACATTCATTTACATTGAACACATTATTTGAATTTGGTGATCCAAGCATGATTTGGGTTGTTAAACTTTGATGCTCATGATACTGTAAGATTGTGGATTTGGGTGGTTGATTATTCAACCATGTAATTAAACTAGGAGTTGTATTTAGAACTTAGTTTACATGTTCATCTTGTCCTAGGATTCCAATAACATTTAAGGAATCATGATTAGGTAAACAGATATATTTTTAGTGGCCAAAGATGAGAATCTCATGGAATTTTCGGCCAAAGGAGGCCTTGTGGTTATTTTATTATCTGATTGGATGTGGTGGGAGGAAAATTTAATCATGTAAATATTTTTTTATATGATGAGTGATTTTATATGTCTATTTGGGGAATTTCAAAGAAACTAATGTGTGTTCGGGTTCATTTCATGAATGATGGAGAAAAAACAATTTCTGTTTGTAATCCTAGTTGAGGATGAGTAATGGATTTTTATTGGATTCATCATTAATTATTGGGAATGGTGAAATATAAACCACATCCAACAGGTTGTGGGATGTGGGGATGGTGTATGGATATGTGATTCAAATGGTGAGGATAATTTTTTATTACAATTTTCTATTGTGAGAAGAGTTCCATGGTGGATAGAACTATTAACCTAATGATAAATTTATTGATGATACATCTATTTTTTGGAATAGAAACATCAATTTGAATTGTTGTCTTGGTGTTTGGATGCAGGTCTTGAGTGGTGTCTCATGTCATTCGATACAGAGTGCCTTGTTTTAGAGTTTCAAAATGGAAGCACGGTTGGCATTAAAAAATTAAATGTTTTTGGAAGAATATGGTTTGAGGACCATCATTTATTGAGGATATAATTGAATGAAAACTATTTTTCTCAAGTAATAGAAGTGTTCTAGTGGGTAGGTTGTAAGGTACTATGTCTATATGAGTGAAAATTTAAGAGGAAGTTTGACGTTTGGACTACTGAAGGGACTGGTCTTGAATTGAGCATTGAAAAAGAATTTATAGAGATTAATAAAATATAGGGGGTGGGTTTTAACACAAAATGATACAAAGAATAGGGTATATGATTTAGGGATAGTATATAAGAATTGATAAGGGTGATTGAACTACTATAGTAGCCACTAGATAGATGGGGGCTACCATTTGATCACTAGTGGGCTTAAAAGATTCCTAGTCACATTGATGAGATCATTAGCCAGTTGGTGGAATTTTTATGAGGGTTAAATTTCAAAATTTCTCCATTGGGATTTTAAAATGGTGATCCCCCACCCCACTCCCTTGTTTTATGTGCACGGTCTTGCCCCCTATTCCCTGTTTTCCTCCTTCAAACCCTTTTTTTATAGGGGTGATTATTTGGTGTTTCATAATAAATTAAAAGTATTCATCCATCTATAATTATATTTATTCCTCTTATTCCTCAATCTTTATACCTATCTTCTTTCAATTTGTTCTTTGATGATGATTTTACAAGAGCATGGTAAAATCACTTGAGTTTGATGCAGATTATATGCAGCTTAGAAAGAGGATGTCTCATGATGATGTATTCACGTCGTCGCTCATTGATTTGATGGAGGTACATCACCATATTCATTTTTATGCGGTTTTCATATAAGTAACCTAAATTAATTGTTGAATCAATGACACGTGTTAGATATTTGGACTAGGATAGTATTAGGAGTGAATATTGGAAATTCTACATGCCTTTCATTATAGTTTGACTGTACTGGAGATGCATGATGATAATTTAATATTTATTCTTATTTTATATTAAATTAATTTATTAATAATAAATATTATAATTGAATGGTTTGGGTGTATTAGATTGAGGTATTATCTCAAGTGATGATATGAGCTTGGATGAGATTTGGTAATAGCTATTGGGATTTCAAATTAAAAGGTTGAGGCCTCTTTTGTGGTAGGTGGCCCCTTGGAATACCCCCATTTTATTTTAGTTACTAAATTATATTGGTATATAATGGGTGGTCTCACACCTCACGATAGTAGACCTATTTAAAATGAATTTATTGTCTTTATTAAAATAACTTCCAATAAATGAATAAATTGTGTTCAATGTCCCTAAGAAACCATATGCATTAGATCAATGCCTCTATCACCAATAGAATCATGTTTAAGTATATTTGGATTTCATGATAGATAAAAAACCTAGTGGAGTGTGTAAATACTAGGTAAATGGAATTTCTCTTAGTAGATGTGTATAGAAATCCTCTAAGTAGATGTATGTGGCAGGATAAGACGGATGGCCTGGGGTTTTCTATGAGAGTCCCCTAAGATTCTTTTGATCCTTTGAGATAACTAAGATGAGAATGAGGCAAGTGATACTTACCATTTAATATATTATTACCTAGTGGGTTTTTCTTGAGTATATTTTGGATAGGTTAGGTGTGTGAGACCATTCATGGATGACCTTGAGAATGAATATTTCCAGGGTTCCATCTCTTTAAACCCATACTACTGATGACTATTCTAGGTGTCCAGTGAGGCTGTTATTTGACCATGTGGGTACTGTAGTACATTATTCCCTCTATGTAGTGAGGGTTTCTTCAAGATATTATAATGTTATATAGAATCCAATGTGGAGTTCCCTATATTAGATGTGACCACAGAGACTATGGTGGGTTCCCCAGATACATGATAACCCTATAGATAAGGTGTGTCTAGGAATGGTTATAGATGATTGTAGGTGTCACCTCAAAATCAAGATCTACAATTTAACCTATTATAGATGTGATCAGTAATGTTCATGTATTGGAGAGGCTCAAAATGTTCATGTGAGAGAGGCTTGGGAAGATGACCATAATTGACGGCACACATATATGAAATGAAAAGAGAGGGATGTTTTACCCCTCCAATATTAATTTTATGTCTATGGTAGAATGTTCAGATGTTGTGGGTGGGATATGACCCCAGGTAATGGAGGAATATTATGTAGTATTGCGTATGGGATGTGACCCCAAAGGTTGATTTATATGTGATTTTATTATAGGTTATGTGACCCCCCTACACTAGTAAAGATGCACTGGACACATTCCTTAGATCTCGGGGTAGGGTGTAACGCCCCGACCCCAGTTACCCAGAGTCGGTGCATTATTACATAACATTGGCATGATCACAAGAAAGATCAAATCTCGAAAGACCGATTGGTTTAGTAGCCTTGGAAACACTAGATATATTCATAAGTTTTACATTACATCATAAAATGAAAAACTACTACAACAACATGATGTTTCCACAGTCCACACTATAATCCCCTCATAATATCCCTGAAGGCCATTCATAACTTACATCTTCACATCCTGTGAAAAATAAAACATAGAAAAGGGGTGAGCTCAAATGCCCAGTAAGGATAAAAATATAGCGGAACATTCAAAAATAAGCATAAACATTTAAGGCAATGAATTACTAAAACAAAAGCCTTTTAAACTTGAACTTCAACATAGTATGGAAAAAGTAAAATGAAATAATGCCATTTACTTATTCACATGGATATTCTACTAATCGAATAATCACATGCAAAAATCAATAACCACTTTCATAATGTTGGAATGCATAATGCTAAACTTTAATTTCTTTTCAAGGCCTCGTCCCAAGACCTTGGGGCTAACTGTAACCGGAACCCAACCCGGAGTGCCTCTAATAAACGGACACCAACCCGGAGTGCCTCTAATAACCGGACACCAACCCGGAGTGCCTCTAATAACCGGAGACCAAACCGGAGGGCTTACTTTTACCAGTCCCTAACCTGGAGGGATTACTTTTACCAGTCCCCAACCTGGAGGGCTTACTTTAACCAGTCCCCAACCTGGAACATACTTGTCCAACACATTCATATGAAGTAAAGGTTGAAATATAACATAAACATTCTTATTGGAACTAGCATACAAAATGTCAATACTTTCACCATAAACTATGAATGGTATAAAAATAGCACATCCACAGTCAAACATATCACAAAACCTTAAAAACAATATAGAAGTTTTGTATCATAATAAATCAACTTCAAATAATCTTAAAATCCATCAAAGGATGTTGACATAGATGAAATCAAAATTCTTTTTAAAGAAATATCTCCTTTTATTTTGAAATCATTTAAGATCCATATAAAATAAAACATTTTCTTTGAAAATAATCTTATAAGCTTGTAAGGGAAGCTTTGACGATTTTATAACGGCAGAAAATAACCGCACCCGCCGTATAAGTTAAAAAAACATTCTTATCTTAATTCTGTCGAAAAGGTTAAAAAGCACCTTATTTGGAAAACGACGGAAAGATTCCCTTATAAACCTCTTATAAAAAGTCAAACAAGGGTATAAATGACTTTAACCCATATTATTTTAAATATTAAAAATGTTTTGAAATACATTTTGAAGAAACATGGACGTGGATGATAATGAGGTCCTAGTAGATAATTATGTATAAACAATCTCGGATAATGAAGAGATTGCAAAATAAATCCTTACCTTGTACTTTTCCTTTGTTGGGGTAGGTTAACCTCCTGTATAATGGTGAAATAATTGTTATTAAATTATACAATAATCATATACATTAATATGATATCATATATGATCTTTTAACATTGCTTTATTAATAATATCTTAGTATTATCATCGTTTCGGGTGATAATCGATTCGTTCTTCTTAAATGTTTGGTTACGTAAGACATGTTTGTAATGGATAGATTATATCTTATTCATAATCAGAATTATATTAACATTATTTTTAACCCTAAAATGAGAATAAGACTTGAATGGATACGATGGAGAATTAATCTCATCACGTTCGTGGAGACGGTAGTCCGTACGTACGCACGAACGCTACTTCCATTTAATTTTTTAAAAAGAATCGAATCCAAATGATCATAGGTATATTACTATTCCAGTATAATATAATATTTTATATATGTTACTTAAGTTCATTAACACCATCCTTTATACGTTCCATGTGTGGTATGAACGAGTCATATCATTTTAAGGGGGCGGTAGTCCGCACTTCCTCAAATGAAATTATCGTATGTATATACAACATGAAACGAATAATGGTATGAAATAAAATGGAATTACAGAAGCTTATATATAAAATATATATCATTAATATCATATTTAATTATAGTGCCATCATAATGGCCACCATGAGAGGCGGTAAGATATATTTGAACAATCATCGTTTCGTGAGGCGTTAGTTTGCCATCCACAGAAACATTATGTTCATCATCCATTAGATGGTGTTGTGTGTATGTGTAGTTTGAATCCTTCTTATAACAACATCCTAGTATATTTTTGATACTGGTGTTATTACAAAAGAAAGTAAATAAAAAGAGTTTGGGGGTTGGAGAAGCAAAATAAATGAAAATAATTTAAGAGAAATAAATACCTTTAATTTAGGTAACTCACTTTGGTTGGAACCAAAGGACTTCTTGAAATGCTTTCTGCCTAAGGGGAAGCTTCAAGGAGGAGGAGAGGGATGTGTGGAGCTTATTTGGGCAGATTTTGGACGAGCCAAGTGGCTTGAGAGGTGTGAGGAATGAGTAGAAGTGGTCTCCTTTTATAAGGGAGAGGAGGGGCTCTTTAGGAAAGAGTGAAAGTATTACTTTATAATATAATTATATTCGGTTTATAATGGTCAAACAATTATTGAGGTCGAAGATAAAATGACTAATATTCTAAATAACATCAACCAATAATAATTGGACAGGTTTTAGATAATATTTTAATCATTATAATCTTATTTATTTAAATGATTTATTAATGAGGTAAACATTGCATCATTATTGTGTCATTAATAAATTAAATTATTTGATGTCTAAAAATTATAAATAAAATATCATTATGTAGGAAATCGTTTTATCTTTCTAATGGATATTTATAATCGAAAATCCAACATGTTTAACCCTATGTAAAAATTGTTCTTCTAAAATATGTAAGCTTATGCCATTTTTATTTTTATTTTAACTTTATTAATATAATGTGTCCCTACCACATACAAGTGGCTCCAAGGGGTCCCCAAATCGACCCAAGGATGCCCATGGTCAGGTATGTGTCCACCAATAAGGTTAAGACACGTTTTAGGGTAATTTTGTATTATTATAATATTATTTTTTAACCCTTATTTACCGGATTTACCCTTTAACCATGGTAAATAAAATATTTACCGCAGTAATTATTCAAAATGTGTAAAAATAAAAGTGACCTATTTACATAATTTGGACATCCTGATTCCAAATATGTAATCCATTTTTCCAAATTCAAAACACAAAAGTGGCAGAAATTATTTTAAAATTAATTCCCGTTGTTAAAATAAAAAGCGTGTGTTTAAGAGATAATAACTATCAAAAGATTGACACTTGTTTATGTCTGGTTTAATGGTGAAATTATGTCCAATGATAAACATTAAATTAAATGGTAAAAATATATTCTAAATATACATTAAAACCACTCAAATTCATAATTTATCAATATTAATTATTTTGATTAAAAAAGTTGTTTTTAATTAAAATTTAGTAATTTTCACTATTCATCAAAATATGAAAGTTATCTGAAAAGTACCAAAATTTCACCTTAGGATAAATTCGATATTCCGAATCCAAAAATGAAGTCCATTTTAAAATATAAAATATATATAATTTCAAAATTTAGGTATTACTATTCATAACGGCTAGTTTGATTGGTTGTGGCGTGTGTTAAAACTCAAGGTTGCGTACAACACACGCTACTATTTTATTCAAAGGAAAGCGTACCGTGGAAGCTTGGGATGTTTCATTTTAAATTTTTTTGATGTCCCAATTTATTCAGATAGTTTAAAATATTTTATTTAAAAAGTTTTCACTATTAAAAGTTGATAAAAGTGCAATACTGAAAATGAATCTGTTCTTGCATTATGACTAAGAAACTCATAATAGGGATTCTAAAATTATAAGGATTATATAAAGTTCAAAATGTAGTTAATACTATTCATGACCTCTTTTAATGGCTTTTTTTTGTACGGAATGGTGTGATTGAACTCGGTGTTGCGTGTAGTGCAAGTTATTGAATTATTTTTAAGAAATAACACACTATGAAATCCTGGGGTGTTACATTCTCCCCTCCTTCAATAAATTGCGTCCTCGCAATTTGAAATTGTTCTTCGAAAATAAAAGGTTGAAAGTAGAAAATATATTTGTGGGAAAACCCACATCGGAAATTGGGTTACTAAAATTTAGTCTTAATATAGGGAAAAGAGAAATGAAAGGGTCACCACCAAATTATGATCTCGATTAGGAGAACATTGGTGGAAATTAGAGACATATAATTGGAGGAAAAACGTAAATATTTATAGGTAGTGATTGAGGTCATCAATCACAAACAAGTATGAAATTGAGGTCCTTAAATTCATCAATCTATTATGATTTGAAATACCATCGGTTCAACAAAACATAGGGTATTAGGATAACACATTTTTGACGTTTCGAAATATCTTAGTTGAAATCCCACATCGAAAAATGAATTAATGAGGCCTCTATTTAAAATAAAGAGTGGAAAGTATGAAGATTACCGAAAATAACACATACTAGGGTTCCATGTAGGAAAATATGGATATGGAGGAGAAATCTAACCATCAATTATCTGATGGAGAGTGGTAGAGAACATGGCTATGAAAAGGCCAACAATCCCAAAGCCATAAATTAGTGATGATTTAAGGTACCATCTAGGACAACATTTTTGTTCTAAGTTACTTTTCTTAATGTTGTGGAATTTATTTATGAGATTGGATAAGATCATAAGGAGATACACTTACTTTATAATTAGAGTTTTATCCATTAATAAATTTCTACCAAAAACTCATCTTTCACTCTAAAATATAATAGAATGTAAAAAAAATTCTATTTACACTATTCGTATAGGGTTCCAAAATAAACGAATTTATAATTCATCTACAAGATCTTTTAATAAAAACTACATTATTTAATCCAGGACATCTGGTGGGCCAGTGGTAGGTGATACACCCTTGTCGCCCTTCGGTTGCGGGTTCAAGTCTCACAGCCTTGCCGGACGCGACGGGTTGCCGCCCGACTTCCGGGTTGTCCTTTTATGGCAATCCAAAATAATCCAAACTAGAACTATCCAAAATACTTATGTCCAAACTCACAGTCCAACATTTATAAGGAAGGTAAACATAATATAGATCCTTTTTACCCCGTAATAGCATATGAATACCTTCATCATGTATTCTTTTAATACACTGAAACATCCTGAATTACCATATTCCTTATTGATTACATTCATGCTCCCTTATTCCATATATAATGCTGGATATACCTCATCAATCCAAAAAAAAATTAAAACCCAACAATAATGGAATATACAGATCATTAATCAGTTCCAAGGTAGTCAAGAATATCCAATATAATTTATCCAAAACAATCATGTATTATTCCAAAATCACTAACTCGGTATCAGAACTATATTATGGTTTATCATTCTCTCAACCAAATATTTTCCAAAAATTTATCCTGCTATTGAGTCACCTTTCTTTGTTCCATACAATCTCAAGTCCTTAATGAAATAGTACTGCAGTACAATCCTTATATACTCCATAATTATTATAACAAGTACATTGTTGATACAACACTCAATTGACATAATCAACATAAGAACTCTAATCATTCCTCTTCTTCTGCGGTAGTATCATAACTTGATTATTATCCAATAACATCATTTGTGGCATAGTCTGATGACTGGGACATAGGTTCGCGTAGTGTCCAAACTCCTTGCAAATGAAGCATTGTACATTTGAAACCATTTTCTTACCCTTGCAGTCACGTACTTTGTGCCCTTTTCCTCTACACTTATAACAAACTCCCATTCCTTTCAGGCAAGTTCCAGGGTGTTTCTTTCCACAGTTACCACATATGGGAAAATTCTTCTTTTCCCTCTTCCCTTTATCCATCATTCTCTCTTCCATCCTTTTCTTCTCTTAATTCCCTTCAAAGCCATAGGACTCAGTAAACTCTTTACTTATCTTATAAACACATGATATTATTTCTTCATATGATGATAATACATGGGAGACTATTTCTTTTATAAATTCTAGCTTAAGACCATGAAAGATATGATCCTTCCTTCTCTTTGGATCATGTGCATTTCTGGAGTTCTCATTCCTTCTACTGGGCGCCATTTCTAAACAATGGAATACACTAGATCAGTTTATGAATCAAAATACATAATCCCATACTTATAAAACACTCAACATAAATTGAACTATTTATGGATATAATCCATAATCATAAAAATGTCTCCTTTGAGGAAGTATATACTCATAAACCCTTCATAATGATTTGTAAGGAAAATGAAGTTATCCTAAGCATATCCCCCGGGAGTGTCGTAACCAAGAGTGCAGCAAGGCCCGTTGTCGTGCACCAGTTCCCGTTTGAGTCTAGCTCAAAGCGGTGTTTTCGGGTTTTACCCCTAGGTACATCAGTGCCAGAGCCGCCTCTACCTGCTCTTATCCAGACAGGGATGTATTGCTCGGAAAACTCACAAAATCCCTACAATACCAAAATTCTAGGATGTTCTTCTACACTAATCCTCAAAGTTCATCTTAGATCTACGTGCTCTAATCAGAGTTTATCTAAATCTAGCTTCCAAGGTTTGTACTAAACTTCCTCTGATACCAACTGTAATGCCCCGACCCCAGTTACCCAGAGTCGGTGCATTATTACATAACATTGGCATGATCACAAGAAAGATCAAATCTCGAAAGGCCGATTGGTTTAGTAGCCTTGGAAACACCAGATATATTCATAAGTTTGACATTACATCATAAAATGAAAAACTACTACAACAACATGATGTTTCCACAGTCCACACTATAATCCCCTCATAATATCCCTGAAGGTCATTCATAACTTACATATTCACATCCTGGGAAAAATAAAACATAGAAAAGGGGTGAGCTCAAATGCCCAGTAAGGATAACAATATAGCGGAACATTCAAAAATAAGCATAAACATTTAAGTCAATGAATTACTAAAACAAAAGCCTTTTAATCTTGAACTTCAACATAGTATGGAAAAAGTAAAATGAAATAATGCCATTTACTTATTCACATGGATATTCTACTAATCGAATAATCACATGCAAAAATCAATAACCACTTTCATAATGTTGGAATGCATAATGCTAAACTTTAATTTCTTTTCAAGGCCTCGTCCCAAGACCTTGGGGCTAATTGTAACCGGAACCCAACCCGGAGTGCCTCTAATAACCGGACACCAACCCGGAGTGCCTCTAATAACCGGACACCAACCCGGAGTGCCTCTAATAACCGGAGACCAAACCGGAGGGCTTACTTTTACCAGTCCCTAACCTGGAGGGCTTACTTTTACCAGTCCCCAACCTGGAGGGCTTACTTTAACCAGTCCCCAACCTGGAACATACTTGTCCAACACATTCATATGAAGTAAAGGTTGAAATATAACATAAACATTATTATTGGAACTAGCAAACGAAATGTCAATACTTTCACCATAAACTATGAATGGTATAAAAATAGAACATCCACAGTCAAACATATCACAAAACCTTCAAAACAATATAGAAGTTTTGTATCATAATAAATCAACTTCAAATAATCTTAAAATCCATCAAAGGATGTTGACATAGATGAAATCAAAATTCTTTTTAAAGAAATATCTCCTTTTATTTTGAAATCATTTAAGATCCATATAAAATAAAACATTTTCTTTGAAAATAATCTTATAAGCTTGTAAGGGAAGCTTTGACGATTTTATAACGGCGGAAAATAACCGCACCTGCCGTATAAGTTAAAAAAAATTCTTATTTTAATTCTGTCGAAAAGGTTAAAAAGCACCTTGTTTGGAAAACGACGGAAAGATTCCCTTATAAACCTCTTATAAAAACTCCAACAAGGGTATAAATGACTTTAACCCATATTGTTTTAAATATTAAAAATGTTTTAAAATACATTTTGAAGAAACATGGACGTGGATGATAACGAGGTCCCAGTAGATAATTATGTATAAACAATCTCGGATAATGAAGAGATTGCAAAATAAATCCTTACCTTGTACTTTTCCTTTGTTGGGGTAGGTTAACCTCCTGTATAATGGTGAAATAATTGTTATTAAATTATACAAGAATCATATACATTAATATGATATCATATATGATCTTTTAACATTGCTTTATTAATAATATCTTAGTATTATCGTCGTTTCGGGTGATAATCGATTCGTTCTTCTTAAATGTTTGGTTACGTAAGACATGTTTGTAATGGATAGATTATATCTTATTCATAATCAGAATGATATTAACATTATTTTTAACCCTAAAATGAGAATAAGACTTGAATGGATACGATGGAGAATTAATCTCATCGCGTTCGTGGAGACGGTAGTCCGTACGTACGCACGAACGCTACTTCCATTTAATTTTTTAAAAAGAATCGAATCCAAATGATACATAGGTATATTACTATTCCAGTATAATATAATATTTTATATATGTTACTTAAGTTCATTAACACCATCCTTTATACGTTCCATGTGTGGTATGAACGAGTCATATCATTTTAAGGGGGCGGTAGTCCGCACTTCCTCAAATGAAATTATCGTATGTATATACAACATGAAACGAATAATGGTATGAAATAAAATGGAATTAAAAAAACTTATATATAAAATATATATCATTAATATCATATTTAATTACAGTTCCATCATAATGGCCACCATGAGAGGCGGTAAGATGTATTTGAACAATCATCGTTTCGTGAGGCGTTAGTTTTCCATCCACAGAAACATTATGTTCATAATCCATTAGATGGAGTTGTGTGTATGTGTAGTTTGAATACTTATTATAACAACATCCTAGTATATTTTGGATACTGGTTTTGTTACAAAAGAAAGGAAGTAAAAAGAGTTTGGGGGTTGGAGAAGCAAAATAAATGAAAATAATTTTAGAGAAATCGTTACCTATAATTTAGGTAACTCACTTTGGTTGGAACCAAAGGACTTATTGAAATGCTTTCTGCCTAAGGGGAAGCTTCAAGGAGGAGGAGAGGGATGTGGGGAACTTATTTGGTCATATTTTGGACGAGCCAAGTGGCTTGAGAGGTGTGAGGAATGAGTAGAAGTGGTCTCCTTTTATAAGGGAGAGGAGGGGCTCTTTAGGAAAGAGTGAAAGTATTACTTTATAATATAATTATATTCGGTTTATAATGGTCCAAAAATCATTGAGGTCAAAGATAAGATGACGCATATTCTAAATAACATCAACCAATAAGAATTGGACAGGTTTTAGATAATATTTTAATCATTATAATCTTATTTATTTAAATGATTTATTAATGAGGTAAACATTGCATCATTATTGTGTCATTAATAAATTAAATTATTTGATGTCTAAAAATTATAAATAAAATATCATTATGTAGGAAATCTTTTTATCTTTCTAATGGATATTTATAATCGAAAATCAAACATGTTTAACCCTATGTAAATATTGTTCTTCTAAAAGATGTAAGCTTATACCATTTTTATTTTTATTTTAACTTTATTAATATAATGTGTCCCTACCACATACAAGTGGCTCCAAGGGGTCCCAAAATCGACCCAAGGATGCCCATGGTCGGGTATGTGTCCAGCAATAAGGTTAGGACACGTTTTAGGGTAATTTGTATTATTATAATATTATTTTTTAACCCGTATTTACCGGATTTACCCTTTAACCTTGGTAAATAAAATATTTACCGCAGTAATTATTCAAAATGTGTAAAAATAAAAGTGACCTATTTACATAATTTGGACATCCTGATTCCAAATATGTAATCCATTTTTCCAAATTCAAAACACAGAAGTGGCAGAAATTAATTTAAAATTAATTCCCGTTGTTAAAATAAAAAGCGTGTTTTTAAGAGATAATAACTATCAAAAGATTGACACTTGTTTATGTCTGGTTTAATGGTGAAATTATGTCCAATGACAAACATTAAATTAAATGGTAAAAATATATTCTAAATATACTTTAAAACCACTCAAATTCATAATTTATCAATATTAATTATTTTGATTTAAAAAGTTGTTTTTAATTAAAATTTAGTAATTTTCACTATTCATCAAAATATGAAAGTTATCCGAAAAGTACCAAAATTTCACCTTAGGCTAAATTTGATATTCTGAATTCAAAAATGAAGTCCATTTTAAAATATAAAATATATATAATTTCAAAATTTAGGTATTACTATTCATAACGGCTAGTTTGATTGGTTGTGGCGTGTGTTAAAACTCAAGGTTGCGTACAACACACGCTACTATTTTATTCAAAGGAAAGCGTACGGTGGAAGATTGGGATGTTTCATTTTAAATTTTTTTGATGTCCCAATTTATTCAGATAGTTTAAAATATTTTATTTAAAAAGGTTTCACTATTAAAAGTTGATAAAAGTGCAATACTGAAAATGAATCTGTTCTTGCATTATGACTAAGAAACTCATAATAGGGATTCTAAAATTATAAGGATTATATAAAGTTCAAAATGTAGTTAATACTATTCATGACCTCTTTTAATGGCTTTTTTTTTGTACGTCATGGTGTGATTGAACTCGGTGTTACGTGTAGTGCAAGTTATTGAATTATTTTTAAGAAATAACACACTATGAAATGCTAGGGTGTTACATAGGGGAAGTAACCCCCACATCGATTGGTTACTATGATGTTACCTAATTAGGATTAGACCACTAATTATGTATACCGAGTGGGATAACCCCTAGTGTTTTTCACATGTACAAGAGTGAGTCATCCCCCAGGAGTTTATTTCATAAATATCAAGTCAATCAACCCCATGTGTTTGTCTCTTGTATACGGGGTGGATTATCCCTGAGTGTGTAACTCACATATACCAAGTGGGTCATCCCTAGGTGGTTATCCCATGTATACATGGTGGGTTATCCCTATGCGATTATCTCATGTATACCATGTAGTTCAGTCCCTAAGTTTCTATTGTTCAATATAATATGTTGAATCATCTCCATGTGTTTATATCAAATAAAACTTTTTGAATCTACAACTAGGTGATTATATTGATTTGAATGATTACATTTCATGCTAAAAGACACCTTTTCACTAGTCGAAGAAGGAATAACCAGCCTCATGTGTCGCCACAAAAACTGAGAGATGGTCAAATTTTAATTATTTATTGTCACAATTTATTTATTTATATAATAATATAACATGTATACACAACATTAACTCATTATATAAGGTGTTGAATTACAAATTCTTCCTTGAGTTATACCCAGACATTGCTCAGGTATCTATGACACATAGGTTCCCAAAAAGACATCACCATTTCCTATACAAGGTTGGGTAGATGTTTAAGATATCATGGACACTTAAGATATATTATATGGTATTAGATATATGGATTAGTATAGGAAAAAATATATAGTCTGACCTCTTGTACATGAATTTATTCTCTTTTTCTTTGTATATGTACTTGTCCTAGTTTGTGGTAGAGACATTTTATGATTTTTTACATCCACCTATTATTATTTTATTTATGGGTATCTTTATAGCTAAAATTCATTCCATGTATTTAATTATGTGGATCAATTTTTCTATTGTTTATTAATTTTCACTCTAGTATGGGGACATAGTCACCCCACAGTACTCTCTTAGACCCCAGCTACAAGTTGGAAACCTCTCATGTACATGGAGTTCCACCTAAGGTCTACGTGTCTCTCTGTCCTGGTTACTATTGAGTGGGACAGGATGAGGAATTATTGGATCATTTAATGGTAGTATCAAAGAATAATCATGTTTTTCTTTTCCCATTGATCAAAACTTCAATTACTTATAGACTTTTTGGAATCTATCTATTTCTCTGAGAACATGAGATGCAGAGGAGGATTCATACTTTCATTTATTTAAAACATTCAAGGATAAGTTACATATAGGGTTGAGAGAATTATATAGATAGGATATGGTTTTCACAAAAACATCTATCGTATAAATGGTCTAATAAGGTTTATATAATTATTTTATAGAGTATTTTATCCCACGTACACCCATAGAAAATCTCATAATCCTTAGGGAACCCTGTGTCAAATAATAAAAATCTTATTACTATTATTTCACTAAAATGTTAAAAACTAAAGGGTTATTGAATTATAATTTCTTAAAAAAATTAATTAATATTTATTTAAATTATATAAAATATATAATTCACATCAGATTATTTACTCAATCCTTAAACTCCCAATGATTTCAATTGAATCTTGACTAGTGTCTATTTATTTTAATAACATAATATCACTACATTATTATTTTAATATATAAATATATATCATATTCACCAAATTATAGATTTAATTTTTAATAACTATTGAAATCACATTTGTATTCTATATAATATCTATTCACAAAATATATATTATAACATAACTCGAAAAAGAAATTTATCCTTAAAAACTTGAGAATAATTAATTCAAATGTAATTTAACTGAGGTTCTAGATACACATAGTGTGTTATCTTTTAATCATCTTTATCAATGCCACAAATATAAGTAGAAAAATTTCCAATATCAACATCTATAAACATGGAAAGGAACCCCTAATGAAATTCATTAATGTCAAAATCATGAAAAACTACAACAAACACTCATCGTGTAATATAATTCCATTATATAGACATGTCTTCAAGAAGGCTTCATACTTTTTTCTTCAAAATATATGATTTAATATTTTTTCTCTAAATTTCCAATAATTGATAGGTTTATGAAACCCCCCAGTCCTTGGATTTAATCATGGAATTCCAATCCAATAAAATAACTTGAAATATTTACATATATTAACTCAGAAGAGAACAATCCTCTTTTTATTTATTCGTAAATTTCATATCACTCATGGAATATCAATCATATACTACCTCATTGAGTGAAAATATTGTCAAAATTTTCATCAATACATCAATTTACATGACTCATGATATTAATTGATAATATTATAAAGTCTAAAGAATAATAAACATATCTATATAAAATAATATCTAATGATTAATAAACCATGGTGAATTTCAAAAAGTGGTTCTGTTATCATAGCCTCATCTCTTAGGGTTTACTATGTACAATATTCATGAGGAGATTTTTTCTATATTTTATAACTCTCAAACAATTTATTTTCAACATCATTATCACTTTATTAAATTTATTTTATTTGACCATAGAATTTAGATTTAAGAATATTGTCATAGCACATCAAATTTATCATCATAATGGGGAACTACTATAGACTATTGATGAAACATATACTATAATAAATTATCATTTTAATATTGAGAATAATATAACTCTTAAAACGATAATATATTTATTAATATTAAATACTCTAAATATATAGGTAATATAAAGTACATAGTTGTTTGTTCTATGACACGAACTATAACATGTACAACCCAAGATGAATAAATTATAATATAGAGCAACATGGAAAACAATTGTAGTTCCATTAAGTTAGGTTACCAATTGTGTAAATCCTTTATATGTGAACACATAATAACCTACTAAAATTATTGGCTTTATAATTAATATTTGTCTGATGAATTATAATTTTTACCTCAACAACCAAATTTTACTTTTTCAATGGGAGAAATTCCATGGGTACATCTTAATAAAGGGTTCTTATTATCAAAACTGTATATGATTGACCATGCCATGAAGATCCATATTTATAAGAGGAATTAAAGGGGGGTAAATCATATATAATATGTATGGATCCCATTATCAAAGGGGTACATTATCATATAATATATATTAATGTAGAAAATTTCTTAATCATGGAAGAAGATAAGTAGAGAAAGACCAAGACCATAGTGAAATTGATCTATTATGTAATGTAAAGACACCTAGTATAAATGGAGAATAATTTATGTTTTCTAAAATTTTTCATGATGTTCCTATAAAATTATATCATGGGTATATATGATTTAGAGGTTTTTAATTTATTATAGATTTTCTATACTTCAAGACTTTTATTCTTTGGAAACCCATAGTACTTTTTATTATAAATTTTTAATATTTTAAATAGTATGTACATTGATATTCTCATGATTAGTTTGTTCATTTTTTCATCATGGGATCTCAAATTACAATTTAATATATAATAAGTATTTTTATCCCACAAGTTTATATTAGGTAATTTATTAATATATCTTAAATGATTCCATGAATTAAATTTATGATACTGTGATTGTGTCCATAATATGTATTATTCCTATTAGTGGTAAAATATTCATTTGGGTTTGGGGCCTAGTTTTTTTATTTTTATTATCTTTTTAAATAAAATATTATATGTATAAAACTCTAATTTTTTGCTATAATTATTTATTAATACCTCCAAAGGGGATATTAGATATCCTAAAAAACCTTATGGATATTAAATATTTAGAACATTGTTCTTCATGGATGTCATGATGAATTTTTTAAATCACGTAGGAATCATCAAAGTGTGGGTAATCCTAAATCATGGTTTTTATCTTTATTTTATTTTTTAACACGTTTTATGTGTATCTTGACATGAGTTTCATAAAATTGTAATTATTTTTCATCTCTTTGATTACAATGATATTATTCTTCAATTATAATTTATCATGTATATTTTAGTGAGATTTTTATAAATATTTTTCATGGTTTTCTAATATTTTTTTGTATAATAGAACCTTTCATGCAGGGTATCATTGATAATCGTTGACCCTTCATTCTCATTGATTTTTTTATGAAAATTACCTTGGGTTACTACCACTATTATATTGAATCCCCTTATCCATTCCCTTTCTCGTGAATAATTATTCACTATCATCCTTTTATATTATTATTAGTCCTACAATAGAATCCGTAAATGATAATTTTGTTAATGAAGTGTGAGAGTGGAATCGTTTCATGAAAAGAAATTATTAAGCCACATCTATGATGCTACATGATAGATCTCTACATGAGACAATGGTCCCTCAGTGGTGGATTTCTTGTGGGATTAATGATAGGTAACTTTGAGTATTATACCCCTACATGAAGGAATTAATGATGATAAAATGTTTTTAAGATGGTGGATAGAGGTGATATGGTATAATTAAGACACAAAGGAATGTTTTTCAGTTGTGATTTTCAGTTAAATTAATGGTGATTGTAGGTTTTTCTAGTTGGTTGTGTTTTAGAAAATATTTCTTATGATCCTAAAACATGTAACTATCAAATAATGCACTATTTTTATCAAAAATTGATGGATAGTGTTTTAGAAGATGCATTATATATCAAATTATGTGTACTTTTAGGGCCACACAATGTATTTTCATAGGTTACAAGACTTGGGGGATACTGGAGTACATGATCAACTATCCCCGTGGAAACACATAACGGGTATTCTAGAGAACATGTCATGAATAATCGTAGCATGAATATAATCCTCCGTGAGACATTTCCAGTTATCCCATGAGTCCAACACATAGTGTATCTTATGATTACATTCTATTTTGGTTGAATTTACGTGATGAAAGAGTGTAGTACATATATAAATTCTTTTAATGGATCACACTCCATGTCAAATATAGTGCTTGTCATATATTTTTGGAAATTTTTTGTTTTAAAAATAGTTTCACATAATGATTTGTTTTAGTTGATGTGTTCATAGTAGACATATACTCAATACTCTAAAATGTATTAAAAATAGTTATCCAAGAATTTGGTTTATGTACCCCATTTTTGCAATACTCAGGATTTGACTTTATATCTAATAAAAAATGGATTTTATGTACACCCTTATGTGTTGGTGTGTAGTTCCCTATCCATGGAGTAATTACTCCCCTATATGTCATCGTGAGGTCCTCCATAGGGATAAGGTACCCCCTTTATTGGAACACATATACCAATAAGTGGCATGCCCCCCCCCCCAAAGAAAAGTTAGTAAGATGTCTAGTGCAAGATTATAGAAATAGTGTTGTTTGGGTACTATAAGTCTTGAGACATATCAGAAACAAATAGTTTCCATTGATATATGAATAATAGTTAGGATATTAAATTGGTATTTGATTATGAAATCGGTTGTATAATAATAAATAAAATATCATATTCATTATATTTTAACCATTTCATTAGTTTTGTGATTACTGGTATTTTTATCCTTACTTTGGTTTTTGGAAAACCATTTTGGGTATAGTTATACTCATCCCTACACAAGACTTATTCACATCCATGTTGTGTCTAGTTAGCTTATGTATTGTTTATCGGTGACATCATGTGATATGAAGTTGTTGGATCTATAGTTTAATGGGACATGATAGTGAATGTTGTTTTCAATGTTCAGGTTATTAGTATATGTGACTAGGAGTCTCCGATTTTTAATAGTTATAGGATTATATTTATTTTGGGATGTCTGAATCATATGGTTTCCACTATTTTCTGTTTTTTTAATAATATTATGGTTGGTAGCATTTTTCACTTTCATATTACAATAAAATTTGTTATTGTAAATATTATTTCATTATTATATGATATTTTATAAATATAAAGGTGTGTGTAGGTTTATTCGGTTATGGCCTCCCATGTGTGTGGTATGACTTCTTGATGCTAAAAGCCAACCTCTGCCTTATTAGAGTTGGTATTTGTGTAACATCCCATGAAAATAAAGAATTATACATTTTCATATTTTTTAATATTTTTTAATTAAATATTAAAGTTTCCTTAATGGGATTGCTATGTTCGACGGTGTACCTAATATACAACAACGAATTTCATTGAAATCTTACGTTGCACACTAATAATATAATATTATTATTTTAAATGGTAGTTAACACGTAGACATTGTATTGGTGAGAATGAATAGAAATAACTAAAATATGATTATATGTGTTTGTTAATTTTTTTTACAATTATCCAATAAGTGTTAGAGGCTTAAAATTCGAATGAATCCAATTTTAAGCATAAATACTCTAATATTCACTAAAAGGTTGATTTATCACCTTTTGATGGAGAACCCTCATTAAATATATTTTTTGTTACTTTTATACATTTTATTGGACCAAATAAACTTCTTCATTAGAATTTGGACATTGAAATTTACTTTGGATAAATTTTTGGTATTTTTCTCACAATGTTCATTTTTTTAATGAATAATGAAAAATACTGCATTTTACTTCAAAATTGCTTTTTCATATAATTTAATTATATGGTAAGATTATATTTTTAATTAGTTATAAAGTGTAATTATAATATAGTTTTACCATTTAATCCAATGTTGGTCATTAGAATTAATTTCACTTTGAAATTTGACATAAACAATTGTCAATTTTTTGATAGATATTGTTTCTTAAAAACACGCTATTTTTTGACAAGGAGAAATATTTTTAAATTAATTACATAAATTTCTATGTGTGGAATTTGGTAAAATGGATTCCATATTTTTAATCATAAATTCCAAATTATTTAATTAATACTCTTATGTTTTTGGACATTACGAATAGTAACGACGACAATTATCATTAATTATCCTGATTAATTAGTAATCGGGTAGTGAAGGGTAATAAAATAATATCATAATAACATAAAATGACACCAAATTGTGTCCAAATCCTTTTTATGAGTCATGGAATACCATGGGATTCCTTGTTCCATCTTTGGGACCCCATGGAATCACATTAACGTGATAGTGACCCTTTATTATGTTTTTTAAAGAAAAGAAAATATAACCAATGTATGTATCACCTAAGTAAAAAAATTATTTTTGTTTATATAAATGATCTATTAGACTATAAATACTCATTTTTAAAGCTAAAAATATTTCCTACATCATGGTATTTTTCTTATAATTTTTAGAAATTAAATAAATAAATTTATTTATGACACCATGATGATGTAGTGATTACAACATTAATGAACGATTTAAATAAAATGAAAAGATGAGGTAAAATATAAGACTTACATTTTTCAAAAAAACCTATTGGATGGGTGGATATCTATCCTTATCACCTTATCATATAAATATATCATTTTCAGACCTTTCATTTGCTGAAAAGCATTTTATAATAAAGTAACATTTCAAGACATTCCAAATGTAACCCTCCTCCCTCTTATAAAAGGCCCCCATCATTACCCCCTTACCCACACCTCTCAAGCCATTGTATCGTCCAAAACCTATTTATATTATCTCTCCAAATCCCTATATTAATCCTAGAAGCCTTACCTTAGGAAGAAAGTTCTTCAAGAAACACTATTGGTTCAAACCAAGGGGAGTTACCCGATTTAAAGGTAATGTCTTCCCTTATGCCCTTTTTGTTTTATTTTGCTTCTCCAACCCCCTGAAATATTTTTATTACTTTATTTTTAAAGATAAGTAGTATATTAAATATACTAGGATGTTTTTATAGGAGTTATTCGATCTATAGTTACACACACCTCAATCTAGTGGGTGAAGAACATACTGTTTCTGTGGACGGCAAACTACTGCCTCACGAAACGATAATTGTTTAATTATTTCCTACTGCCTCTCATGGTGTCCATTATGATGACACCGTATTTATATATGATATATATTATGTTTATGTTTTCTTTATGCTTCAGTATTTTCCATTTATATAATGCCTTTATGGTTTCCATAGTGGGTAAATACGATAATCTCATTTGAGGAAGTGCAGACTACAGCCCCCTCAGTGTGATGTGACTCATTAATTCCTTAGGTGGGATGTATATATGATAGATTTAATGATATTATATATAATATTATACTATAATTATAATATAAATATGTATCATTATGTTTTAATAGCATTAAAATAAGAAATAGAAATGAAAGTAGCGTTCATGCGTACGTACAGATTATTGTCTCCATGAACAGTGCATTTCATTTCTTACCTCCAAATGTTATGTACTATTATAAATACATTTATATACAGAATATAGATGATATATATTATATCTAAATAATTAATGTCATTCTGGATATAATGGAATATTGACCACATGGACAATGTGTAAATATAAGGTGTTCATTTTTTACTCATGTTCCAAATATCGACAAAACGAACATTATTATCTTAAATGATTACATAATGTTTATACTTTGGTAATAAGTGATATAAAAGAAATAATAAACTTGAAAAGGTTCTTAATCATGTAGAAATTAACATTATTTTATTATTTAGGAGATTAAATAATGATCAAGTTATGTCATACACAAGGTATGTAACTTCGTCTCAATCTCCTTTCATTGAGGCCTATTTTATTTTATACACAACTTTCTTTTATACGGTTTAAAAACCCCTTTTACTTCTAGTTTTATTCAAAACGAATATTTTTTTACGAAGTATTTTACTAAAAGACAAAATGTATGTTTCATTTTAACATATGTGGTGACAACGACATTTCCTCCGTCGTGAGTATTATTTGATCTTTGTCTTCCTCAAAAAGCCATAACGATTATTTAATGAAAATAAATACCATATACTCTTTTATGTATTTTGGTATTAAAAATGGTTTTCATAATGGATTTGTTACATCAACATATTTTAGTGATATATTGTTATTGAAATGAAGAAACTTTTTCTTTCCTTTGTATTTGTTTTATGTATTATGATTTTATAATCGTACATGGACATTTGACAGGTGGTTATGTGATAAACCAAATGACGGGTGGCGCCGTGAATTCTAGGATAGGTGGTCACATTATAACCTACAATGAATTGGGTATAGAAGTCGGCCCTATGTCTATTCCATTTAGTAACAAGTGTGGATGTCGGTAGTATGGCTATTCCATTTATTGATATGTGGGGAAGTTGAACCTATGGTTATTCCATTTAAGTATATTTTTGTCTCGAGCTACCTTTGTATGTTATGTGTTCTATATATGGGTTTTCTGGTAATATATTGATTTCAAATTGGTATTTAGTGATCTTTTATTCAGTGAAGAGTATTTACTACTTCATAAAGTTGAAAAGTATTACTTATGTTAAAGTATTCATGGTTTACTTATTGTTTTGAAAAACTAATAGTTTTCCTTCTTTGTGTATCCCTTATTGAACTTTTTATGCTCATCCCAAATTATCTAAATGTTTTTCACAGGACATAAAGTGGAATAGGGTCAAATATGGGAGTATGGAAAGTCATTCTGTCTAAAACATGGAACTGGACAAGACTCTTTTTATCAAGAGTTCTTATTTTATGAAAAAATGGAAACTGAGTAGAAGTGTTTACTTTGTAACTTTTGAGATATAATAGTTATTCCCTAATTCTATAAAACTCTAAACCTGAAAAGATCCAAAATGTGAATTATTAATTTAATTCAAGATTATGTAATGTTTTATGGCCTGGTCCTTATAGTTGGTATCAAAGGTCAGTTCAGATAACATTAGGAGTTAAGGTATTGTTAATTAATTTAATTTAATTTAATATTGAAATGATATAGTATTTAAAGATTACCTTGTTGCTTCGTCTAAGATATTTCTGTGTTAAGAATGATTTTTCGTAAAGGAAACATAGAAGCTTTTCCAGGAAGGCATACAAAGGAAAATGATCTTCCGAATTAGAAATCATAGATGCTCAGAATCAGAATTGAGTAGTTTACTGCTGTGATGGCTCAGTTGAAACAAGTGATAAATGGTAGTTGTGTTTATTAATTATATTATGGTAAACTCTAAAATTAAAGTGGATCATGAATTTCATTTAAGTGTGGTCTTTCAAACCTTAAATTAAATGAAACCATTTCATAAATTCAGAAAGTGTGAGTTTTTGATACAACAAATGTCATTGCTTAGTCACATTGTTTCAAAAAAATGGAATAACTATTGATCCTACTAAAACAAAACTTATTATAGAATGGCCAAGACCTACAAATATAACTTAGATCTATAGTTATCTTGGTTTTTCAGGTTATTAATAGAGGTTTTTTGATAAATATTCATGTTTATCTAGTCTAATGACTAAGTTATCTTGAAAAGTTGTTATGTTCATATGAACAAAAGAATGTAATGATTGTTTTCAGGAATTGAAAAGAAGATTGGTGAATGCTCAAGTTTTGGCACATCATTCTAGAAATGGTGGGTTTGTTATCTTCATTGATGCTTCACTGAAAGGACTTGGTTGTGTCCTTATATAGAATGATCAGGTAATTGCTTATGTCTCGCGTCATTTGAAAACTCATTAGTTAAATTACCCTACACATGATATGGAATTATATTCTGTTGTTTTTTATTTAAAAATCTATAGGCATAATTTGTATCGGTTAAAGTGTGAAATATATACCGATCACAAAAGATTAAATTATATATTCACTCAGAAATAATTGAATATGAAATAGAGGAGATGGTTAGAATTAACCAAGGATTACGATTGTACAATTTCTCACCTTCCGGGAAAAGTAAATAAAGTGGTCGATGATTTGAGTCAAAAAAGTAATGCTTCACTAACCATGCTATGTTTGGAATGAGATATTTTGGTTTTTTATTTGATTAACTTTGGAATATAATATTTTGGTGCAGGAAGTTATTCTATTTTGTTTCAGGTGTCAGTAAGATCATCTCCATCATATAGAAGGAAGACAGTGGGTTGCAGAAAAAGGTAGAGCTGGTTCATAAGGGTACGTTTCCTGAATTTAACATTGGTAATGATGGTGTTTTGAGGTTTGGGAAAAGATTATTTGTGCCTTGTGATTCAAAGATGAAGAATGAGTTGTAATGTGAGGCTCATAGTTCCCCGTTTTCGGTTAATCCTGGTAGTATTAAGATGTACAGAGATCTTCGATAATATTACTGGTGGGATGGAATGAAAAGGGATATTGCTAATTTTACTGTGAAGTGTTTGACTTGTCAGTAGGTTAAAGCAGAGTGGCAGTTACTAAAAGGGACACTTCAATATTTACCGGTGCCAGAGTGGAAACTGGAAAATATATCCATGGACTTCATTGTGGGATTACCAAAGACATCTCGAGGTAATAATGAAATCTGGTTTATTATTGATAGATTGACTAAATCTGCTAATTTTCTTCATATTTGAGATACATTTTCCCTAGATCAACTTTCTAGGTTGTATGTTAAAGAGGTAGTAATTTTATATGGAGTCCCCTCTCTATTGTATCTGATCGTGATCCCAGGATTATTTCTAACTTTTGGAAAGGCCTTCAGAAATCGTTGGGAACTGAATTAAATTTTAGTACAGCTTTTCATCTGCAATCAGATGGGCAGTTAAAACGAACAATTCAGACCTTGGATGATATGTAATGTTCTTAAATGATGGATTACATGGGAATTTGGGACCAACATCTTTCTTTGGTTGAATTTTCTTATAATAACAGTTTTCATTCTAGTATAAAGATGGTTATTTTTTAGGCATCATATGGGAAGCGGTGTCAAACTCTAGCTTTTTGGGATGAAGTAGGTTAAATGAAGCTGATGGGACCAGAATTGGTGGAAGAGATGGTAATGAAAGTTTAGTTGATTCAAAAGCACATGAGAACATCTCAGAGTAGGTTGGAATGTTATACAGATAACCAGAGGAAGGATCTTTCTTTTGAGGTATGTGATCATGTCTTCCTCAAAGTTCCACCATGGAAAAGTGTGATGTGATTTGGTAAGAAAGGAAAGCTAAGTCTATGGTTCATTAGACCATATGAAATTCTGGAGATAATTGGATCAGTTGCGTACCAAGTGGCTTTACCTATAAGATTATCTTAGGTACATAATTTTTTTCATGTTTTAATGTTAAAGAAGTACATGCCATATCCATCTCATGTTTTGAGTCTAGAGGTAGTTCAGTTGGAAGAGAATCTTTCTAATTAGGAACAACCAGTCCAGATTCTTGACCATAAAGAGAAAATGTTGGAGAATAAGGTAATTCATCAGGTGAACCTTTTTTGGAAAACCCATATGGTTGAAGAGGCAACGTGGGAATCTGAAAATGCTATGAGGGATAAATACCCCCAATTATTTGATAAGTAAATAAAATTGTGAGGACGCAATTCCCAAAAGGGGGATGGATGTAACATCCCAGGTAAATAAAGAATAAGAAAATTTCATATTTATCAATATTTATTAAATTAAATATTAATGTTTCCTTAATGGGGTTGCTATGTTCGATGGCGTACCCAATACGTAACAACAAATTTCTTTGAAATCTTATGTCACACAATAATAATATAATAATTTTATTTTAAATGGTAGTTAACACGTAGCTGTTGTATTGGCACGAATGAATTGAAATAACTAATATATGATTATATATGTTTTTTAAATGTTTTTACATTTATCCAATAAATGTTAGAGGCTTAAAATGTGAATGAATCAAATTTTAAGCGTAAATACTCTAATATTCACTAAAAGGTCGATTTATCGCCTTTTGATGGAGAACCCTCATCAAATATAGATCTAGTCAATTTTATAAATTATATTGGACCAAATAAAATTATTCTATATAATTGGGATATTGAAATTTAATTTTGGAAATTTTTTTGGTATTTTTCTGACAATGTTCATTTTTTAATGAATAGTGAAAAATTCTGCATTTTACTTCAAAACAGCTTTTTCATATAATTTAATTAAATGGTTAGATTATCTTTTTAATTGCTTTTAAAGTTTAATTAAATTTTTTTTACCATTTCATCCAATGGTGGTCATTAGAATTAATTTCACATTGAAATTGGATATAAACAATTTTCAATCTTTTTATAGATATGGTTTTAAAAACACGCTATTTGTTTTGACAATGGGAATTATTTTTTAATTAATTACTTCAATTTTTGTGTTTTTAGTTTTGTAAAATGGATTCCATATTTGGAATCAGAAGGTCAAAATTATGTAATTAAGTCTCTTTTTTTTGGGCATTATGAATATTATTGACGATAGTTATCTTAAATTATCGTGATTAATTAGTAAGCAGGTAGTTATGTGTAATAAAATAATATCATAATAATAAAACATGACCCTAACATATGTCCAAATCCTATTGTTGAGTCATTTCTGACCATGGGATGCCTTGTTCCATATTTGGGACCCCATTTAACCACATTATTGTGATAGTGACCGTTTATTATATTATTTTTAAAGAAATGAAAATATAACCAAAGTATGTATAGCATAAGTAATAAAAAATTATTTTTGTTTAAATAAATTATCATTTAGACTATAAATAGTCATTGGAAAGCTAATAATATTTCCTACATCATTTTATTTGTTTAATAATTTATATCCATTAAATAAATAAATTTATTTATGACACCATGAAGATGCAGTGATTACCTCATTAATGAACAATTTAAATAAAATGAAAAGATAAGGTAAAACATAATACTTACACTTGATGAAAACCTATTGTATGGGTGGATATAGAATTTTATCACATTATCCTAGAAATATATCATGGTGGGAACTTTCAAATTCTTAAAATCATTTTATATTAAAGTAACATTTCAAGACTTTCAAAATGTAACCCTCCCCCTCTTATAAAAGGCCAAAATTCTACCCCCTTACCAACACCTGTCATGCGATTGTCTCGACCAACCCATACTTATATTTTCTCTCCACATCCCTCTCTTAATCCTAGAAGTCTTAACTTTGGCATAAATCTCTTAAAGAAACCCTTTCGGTTCAAACCAAGGGGAGTTACCTGATTTAAAGGTAATGTCTTCTCTTATGTCCTTTTTGTTTTATTTTGCTTCTATGACCCCCTAAACTCTTTTTTTCTTCTTTATTTTGTAACAAAACCAGTATCTAAAATATACTAGGATGTTTTTATGAGATTTATACTATGTAAACTTACACACACCTCCATCTAATGGGTGATGAACATATTGTTTCTCTGGACGGCGAACTACTGCCTCATGAAACGATGATTGTTCAATTATCTTCTACTGCCTCTCATGGTGGGCATTATTATGGAAATGTATTTATATATGATATATATTATGTTTATGATTTCTTTATTCTTCTGTATTTTCCATTTACAGAACGCTTTTATGGTTTCCATAGTGGGTAAATACGATAATCTCATTTGAGGAAGTGCGGACTACTGCCCCCTCAAAGTGATGTTACTCGTTAATGCCTTATGTGGGATGTATAAAGGATAGATTTAATGATATTATATATGTTATTATAATGAAATTTTAAAATACCTATGTATCATTATGTTTTAATTCCATTAAAATATGAAATATAAAAGAAAGTAGCATGCACGCGTACGTACAGCTTACCGTCTCCATGAACGGTGCATTTCATTTCATACCTCCAAATGTTAGGTAGTATTATCAATACATGTACATACTGTATATATATGATATATATGATATCTAAATAATTAATGTAATTCTGGATATAATGGACTATTGACCACATGGACAACTTGGAAATATAAGGTTTTCATTTTTGACTCAAGTAACAAATATCGAAAAAACTAACATTATTAACTTAAATAATTACACAATGTTTATAACATGGTAATAAGTGATTTAAAGGAATAATAAACTTCAAAAAGGTTCTTAAGAAATTATAAATTTACTTTAGTTTATTATTCAGGAGATTAAAAAATGATCGAGTCAAGTCGGACCCGAGGTAAGGGACTTCGTCTCAATCTCCTTTCATTGAGGCATATTTTGTTTTCTACACAACTTTTTTTATATGGTGTATAAACCCCGTTGAATTTTAATTTTATATAAAAAGAATATTTTCTCTATGAAGTGTTTTACTAAACGACAAAAATTATGTTTCTTTTTAACGTACGTGGTAACAACAACCATTCCACAACCGCGAGTATTATTTGATCTTTGGCTTCCTTAAGAAGCCGTAATGATTTTTAAAGGAAAATAAATACCATATACTCTTTTATGTATTGTGGTATTGAAAATGTTTATGATAATTTATTTATTATGTCAATATGTTAAAGTGATATATTATGATTTAAATGTGGAATTGTTTTCTTTCCTTTATATTTGTTTTATGTCTTATGATTTTATAATGGTACATTGACATTTTACGGGTGGTTACGTGATAAAAAAAATGACTCGTGGTTCTGTGAATACCATGATGGGTGGTTACATTATAACCTCCAATGCATTGGGTATGGAAGTCGCCCGTATGGCTATTTCATTTAGTTACATGTGTGGAAGTCGGCCATATGGCTATTCCATTTACTGATTTGTGTGGAAGTCAATCGTATGGTTATTCCATTAAATATGTTTATATCCCAAGTTGCCTTTATATGTTATTTGTTCTTTATATGGGTTTTATGCTAATATTTTGGTTACAAATGGGTAATTAGTGATCTTTTATAGTGTGAAGAGTATTTACTACTTCATAATGGTGAAAAGTATTACTTATGTTAAAGTATTCATGGTTTACTTGTTGTTTTGAAAAACAAACAGTTTTCCTTCTTTGTGTATCCCTTACTGAGCTTTTATGCTCAGCCCAAGTTTTTGAAATGTTTTTCACAGGCCATAAAGTGGAATAGGGTCAAATATTAGATCATAGAAAGTCATGTTGTCTAAAACATGTAACTGGACCTGAATCTTTTTTTGAGAGTACTTATTTTATGAAAAAAATGGAAACTGAGTAGAAGTGTCTACTTTGTAACATTTGATATGTAATAGTGATGACCTAATTCTCTAAAACTCTAAACCTGAAATGATCCTCAATGTGAATTATTCATTTAATTCAATATTAAGTAATTTTTTATGGTCGGGTCCTTATAATTTGAGTGGAACACTCATCCTAAAAATAGCTTAATATCTGTGTTAGTGGATTGATTCATGTTACAATTGTATTAATGTGGTTCAATCTTAGGGATGGAGTTTGGAGTTAAGTGTCTCGTGAGGTTTTATTTTGTAAAAATAGTTGAAAGGATTTAGGGTTATTTGATATTAGTTAACGGACTAGGTAACCCGTCATAGTAATGGGTCGTTGATATATCCTTTCACAAGGACATTGTTGATATATTAGTCAACTCAGAACTCTTAGAAAACATTTTCAAGGAACAATGAGATATCAAATGCATCGTGTATCATGACAATGATGAGTTTTATATGCCCTTCTTATGAAAGATCAACAAGATATTAATTAACAATCATGGTCTATATTTTTTAATGTGGGATTCTACCTTATAGGTTGACATCTCAGTTTAATATTTATGGTAATGATGAGACAATGATAACAATAACATCTTGTCATTGACTAGTTAAGTGATTAGGCATTATTTCATGAAATAGAACTGGTGGTTTCACCACCCTATGGGCATAGAGAATACCCTCTAATAATTTTTTTAGAGATAATACACTCTATACCTTAAGAAAATTTTAATAAAAATTAATTATGAGAATAATACCCATAGACATAGAAAACTAGATGAATTTTAGTTCTAGAGATTTCTTTTGATTCATGGTGATATTATTCCATAGGTGGGAGAGGAATTTCTTGAGTAAGTAACTCATATAGTCAACCTCATTTAAAAAAATGTCGATATGGTAATTATTTTTTCATTTATTCTTCTTCAGGGAATTTCTTGTCATTGATGGACGATGACTACATAGGATCACGGTGAGACCACTCTACTATTGTCAGAGTTTGAGCACTTGTTTAGAGAGGATTAATATCTATGGATTCTAGAGATGTTAGGAGTCTAAGAGCTAGTATATATTTACTAAGATAGAATAAATATAGAAGTGTTCTCCTGAAGGTTCACATGCCTCATGATATAATAAATATATATGGTATGTGATGGTTTATCGAAGAATGACAATCTGAGTGAGGACTCTAGAGAGTGGTTCATTTTGGGTTGTTTCCTCTAGGTATAACCACTTATTTTTTATTTATAAAGAGTGACCAGTGATCTATTGTTTCCCTAGGAGATTTATTTGGGGAAGGGGGAAAGTTTCATTCTCCCTCAGGAAGAGTACTCAGAAGCGGATAGAAGATGACAACCATAATAATCCCATCATTAGAGGTATTGTTATTCATGATCCTAAATTTTTTTTTCAAAAGATGAGGGATTATATAGGGGTTATAGATATTAGTGAGGTGTAATTTTATATTCTTATCATGTCAGAGGATATAAATCTCAATTTGTTTTAGCACATCGAGTAGATGAGGTAATTTTGGGTGTTACCATGGAAAAACCCTTGTGTTAGAGAAAACATAAAGATCAATGGACTTTTCATATTTGACTACATGTAACTCTTGGAAATGGGTTTCATAGTTAAATATGAAGAACAATTATGGTTTGAGAAGGTGAAGAAATATGAAAGTTCAATCCACTCCAATAACTACATCCAAGTGGTCTATACTAAAATCATGGTGCTGGTGTCTAGGGCTATGAATTAATTCAATTGACATATGGCTATGATCATCCAATTACAGATATGAATGTAGGTAAAATATGTGCCTTATCTAAGTTATCATTTTTACTTATTAATTTGGATGTAATCCATTCTTCTCTTAAGATATCTTTACTCTGAGAGTGAAAGATACCAATGGAGCCCTTAACCAAACCCCTTTAGTTATAGACCCCTGTTGTATGTGATAATACTCTCACTAAAATATTTTTTAAGTGTGATATTATTATTTATAGGGAGAGGTTTTACTAGTATTTAATTATTTTAGAAATGAGATGTTATAGAGTTTTCCTATATATGGACTCCTTATTAGTAGTCCAGGCTTGGATGGATTTGTATTGTCACATTATTATTTGTAGTAAAAAATATGAGTGAATGTTAACATTAAATGAATAATCAAACCCATAGGAATGGATATTAGGGACAAAACATAAGAATGCATGTGTCATTATCCACAAATTAGAGATCTTGGATGTGTGAACTGATAGAAATTCATAGGAATAACTTCCAACTATCCTAGAGGAGTTTCAAAACATTTTTCATGATGAAATCCTAGATCTATCCACTCATCATAAGATCTATTTCAACATTGATATACATATTAATACCACAAATATAACTTCTATACCTTATCAAATAGACCTTAATAATATTAGGGATATTAAGGTGTAGTTAGAGGACCACTTAGATGAATGTTTCATCAATCCTTGTGTGTCCTCTTGGGAAACTTTGATTCTAGTCGACAAGAAGTCATATATGAGTTTTAGGATTTTTAAATACTATAATCACCTAAACTATGTGATGATCAAGAAAAAATAACCTCTATTGAGGATTGAAAACCTTTTCAACTAGATTATGGGTGAATATTTGATCTTAATTATCAACCTCTAGTTGATGTATAATCATCTTTGTGTTCATGAGGTGGACATCCCAAATATTCTATTTAGTTTTCTTATTAGAATTATGAGTTCATAGGGACAAAATTTTGACTAATGAATTCTCCTATGGTGTTAATGAGACTAATGAATGGAATCATCCAAACATAGCTAGAATGGTTGATGGTGACTTTAATTGACAAAAAACATATATATTAAAGGATAGAGGATAATCAAATTAAACATATGAGTATTATTCTGATCTTAATTTAAGAGAACTGACTATATCTGAAATTATCAAAGTATAAGTTTTAGATTTAATAATTACATTCCAATGTCTTGGGAGACACTCAAGACCGTGTTCATGATGTTGAGTTTCCTTGAGTAAACTCAATATTAATAAATATTTATAGAGGAGTTATCTTGGAATACCACACGATGATAGAAATGTATAAAAAATGAAACACCACAGTTCTATGGTTTTGACATCGTTGTGTTCTATATTGATGTAAGCTATAGTATAGTGAGGATCATATTTAATGGTGTTATACATTGATTTTTTACCCGATATATGATTATTTTTTTTGGAGTTAGTTAATTTATATTAATTCCTTATTTTATTTTACATCCATTACTATTTTTTCACATAACAATTCATAATTTTTATTCAATGCTATTGTTTTGATCATAAACATATATATAGATCACTATTCAAATTCATCAACTTTTCACAAAGTTTACTATATTAATAATAACTTTCATATTATTAATAAAAATTATTAAATTATTGTTTGTTAGGGTTATTAATTTAAATTAATAAAATCCATTCAATATGATATTTGGATAAATTATCCATCACCAAGTCTATATGGACCACAAAATAAGGGTAATGAATTTTGAAAGAAACTAGCTAGTTATGTTTTTATATTTCATAAGATCAATCCAAATATCCAAATTTATTAAATACTCATCCAAAAATATATGGAAATTTTGGTATAACTTGGATAAAAATTGCAAGGGACAATTAAACCAAGGCAGGGCTGGATGCATTCACGTTATAACTAAAAGTGTTAATGTTACATTTGTAGACAATGATTTTGTTTTTCTTAAACAATGTAAATATGACCTAAATTTTTTTGAATTTTTTAATCACTAAATGAAAATGAATTTCTGTATATTAATATAAATCCGATTAAAATACAAATATTCTTTTTCTTTGGTAAATTCTTGGAATTACATAAAGTAACTCTTCTTGGGGATATTATTTCCCACATTTATAACTATCTCAATCCAAATGAAATTTGTTAGAATATATCATTTCCAAAATGAATCACTCAATGAATACTGGGAATCGTTCAAGAAACTCGTTTCCACTTATCCTTTTCAAAAAAATACCTAAACCAATTCTTATCCAATAATTTTATAATGCATTATTGGTGATTAATATTACCATCATTAGTATTATAAATGTAAATTAACATATACACAAAGCTCCATTATTTTTTTGGAATCAAATAAGTAACATGGATGCATAAACAACAATTTGATACATGATCACCTACTCAAGTGAAACAAGAATAAGATAGCTAGTACAGATAACCAAAAATGATGAATGAGTGGATGAGAGCGATCAATGATATTATATGAAAAAATTTAGTGGATAATAAATCACAAGACACTTCTTCTCCTCAATCTAAATTCCCTATATACATAAAAAATTGGTATCTGAAGCTCACTAGCTCATACAAATGATAAATTTCCATAATTTTATAATTATACCTCATATAATGCAGATCCCATGTAGATAAATGCATAATTATCTCAGTGAAACCCTAACTCCCAACCTCTAGTTCAGTTTGATATAAACTCTAATAAACCATACTATAATTAATTATCTCATTCATATAACCTGTGTTGCAAGGACCTTCCATGCCTAAGGTATAGTAATTCTATTTATCAATCCCCAAACTCCTTCATAAAAATCAAAACTAATTCTATTATGTTTAATGTGGGAGTAAATTCTGATAACCATGTCTATTTGTTCTTCATCATAAAAGGATAAATCCTACTCCTCTTGGGTTCCACTAACCTAGTGAGACTTATAAATTCAAAAACATGTAAAATTAATTTACCAAAATCCTAATAAAGGAAATACCAATATGTGAAATTTCATTTATTATAAGAAAAAAATATTAATGTACCATGGATTAACTTACCTTCTTTACCCATTCACACCTAATGAACATTGAAAATCAACATTATCAACCTAGTTTCCATTAAATCCTAAAACTAAAAAATAATTATTTCTAGATTCTAGAAAATACATTACCCAACATCAATAATAATATATGTGAAATTCCATTCAGATCAAGAAATATTGTCTCATTGCCACATATTGAACCCACCAAACAAACTCAATACATTTAACATGAAAAAAACTATAAAAGAATATGATATCAATTCATCACCAATTCTATTTTCCCAACCAATCCATTCCATTTTCCCCAATAAATCTCTAATCCTAAGAATGACTTTAAACATGGTCCTAAAATTATATACATGTTTATATGTCTTGTAGTAAACATTTAAATATTTTATGTTATCAAAATAATTCCAAAGTGTAAAAATTTTGATAAGGAATTTCATACCCATAGGTGATAGATTAGTATCAATAGAAATGTTTTGACCCAAAAATCCTTTCCCATAAAGTGAAACAATCTTGGGACCTTTGTGGTTCTATTCTAAGTATGGAGTTCCAATATTTATGATGCACTAATATACCAAGGAGCCTCAATTAATGTCATTCCGAAGTAAAAAAATTCAAACCTTGGCCTTGGTAACTTTCACCCAATAAGTATATTTATCCACTTAGCTAATTGAATAACATCTAATATAGATAAAATAATAAAGGGTGTTATTATTAATGTTAATGAAATTATCTTACTAGTTGAATTATATTTTATTTACATATAAGGTGAGATATATTTTTTCCAATCTATTATGATTATTGGAAGATTATTACTCATGAATATAATAACCATAATCAATTTCTATGATGGAATCTTTTTTA
This sequence comes from Viscum album, assembly GCA_963277665.1. Lineage (NCBI taxonomy): Eukaryota > Viridiplantae > Streptophyta > Magnoliopsida > Santalales > Viscaceae > Viscum > Viscum album. Next base: position 1,505,611,935 of record OY728146.1, on the reverse strand, counting down.
TAGAATTTATTGAGAAATTTTTCCAGTACATCATTTTCTATTACATGAGATACCCTTAAATTAATCAGTTTACATTCTACATTGTTGATTTTGAAAAAATGTTTTAGAGTGAAATGAAACTTAAATCATCATACTTGTCATGCTCTAATGATAGTGGAGTTTGTAACATTTGTTTCTTCATTTAAAGGGGTCATGAATAATAAATATGAAATTTCCCTTCCTTCTATATGTTATATTAAGGCTTGTGATCCTAAACTCTCTATAAATTCCTATGTTACCCATAATATCTAGTGCTCCACCAAAGACAATAATTAAAAATAATAATTAAAACCAACTAGAAACCCTTATTATATTTAAAATATTCATGACCCATAATTGAATTAAGAAACAAATCTAAAACCTCTTCCCAAACACTTAAAGTCTGAAATATTCTTCTATAGTCAATCTTACCCTATAATTATCTCTATTTTATTTTAAGAAAATTTAGGAATCTATGATAGCATGTGTCTTGGTGGAACACTAAAATTATTTAGGAGAGACCATATTATACATGCCAAAAATTAATCTTTCTCTATGGATACATCATATACATCTAGAGAAATCCCTTGAACCAATTAAAAATCCCTAAATAAGACTAAATATGCTAATACTTAAGCTTGTAAGGGTAGGAATTACCATCCATCTCAAACATTGTACTATCAAGTTTATTTTTTATTGTAAGAGGGTTAATCCAACACATATGGTTCTTAAAAAAGGTAGAATAACTATTCTCAACAATTATCATGGAGATATTGTCCAAGCTATAGTTAAAAATAAGTTTGGTGTGTATATATATTATTACAAATTGAATGAAAAATAATGGAATTACATCGAACCACTTCCCTTGCTATATTTAATACAAGAAACATTTTTAAGATAGTCACACTGTTAATTACATGATGGCTTAGTTGGAAATTTTAAAATCCCAATCAATTATCAAGACTATGAAAAAATAACATTAACTTTCCTCTTTAGAACATACAAATATATGAGTATTAATTTGGAAATTTTTAATGATCATGAGACATTCTATAATTACATGATAAACATATTTCCTAAATTAATTCATAATTCCATGGAGGTTTTCATGACATACTTTACCATTTATGGGGATTAAATTAAATCTTACTTGCATTCAATCTCTTTGGCCCTAAAAAAATTATTTACAATGACCCTGTAATGAAATTTTAAAAATTCCAATTCATAATTATTAGTTGTATTATTATATGAAATATAATTCTTAATGAGGGTATTTATGTATATCCTTCCAAAATTGGGGTAATCCAATGACTACCTAAACTGCCATTAGTTCTACAAATCATATATTTTATTATAAATGATAATTTAAATTAGTTATTCATTTATAAATTTTTATATATTTATCTCACTCTCTTTAAGGTTACATAAAATTTATCTACCATTCTAATTTTTTGAAGCATGTAAGAGATCGATCATTGAACTAAAAAATTAACTAACATACACCCTAATAATTTACTATTCAAAATGTTACTTTCCATTTGAATTGATATGAGATTCATCTAATATGGACTTAGAGGATATTTATAGATATATGAAATTAAGTATTACTTATTTCAAATATTATGCCTCAAAATCATTGGATATTACTAAATCCCATTATACTGTCACAAAAAATTAAATTTTAGTTGTGGTTTTTATTTTGATTTATTTAAGACCTATTTATAACATTTAAAATTTATGATCTTCACTTACCACATTGATTGAATTTATTAATTAAAAAAATTATTACAATATGATACTTATAATATGAATTCTAATGGTTTAAGAAATCGACCTTGAGATTATGGAATGTCCTTGAAATAAAAATAATATTTTGAATCACTTGAGTAGAATATTAAATTCCTCTCATTCATAAAATTTTGATCTAGAAATTTTCATTTGAAAACTATGATAGATCACTCCAATGATACCATTGTATTCCATAATTTTGTATTACTTTTTCCCTAGAGTTTTTCAGGAAAATATTCTAATGGAAAAAAATAAAAATTAAAAAATAGATTAAAATAATGTTTTTGGTAAGATAATAAATGTTTTGAAACTAGTCCTAACATGGTAATTTATAGATGTGTTTATGAAAAGGAATATTTTAATATTTTGAGATTATGTCACCCAAAATTTTTACATGGCCACTTTGGATCCCAAAGGACCCCTAGAAAGTTCATAGACTCTAGATTCTTCTGGTTGTCACTCTTTAATGACTCAATTTCTAAAAGAAATTCAATTCCCCTAATTCCATTAATTTTTTATGAAATATTTTATGTTTGGAAAATTAATTCCATGGTTCACAAACCTTCGTACAAATTATTAATATACATCATTATCATATTTGACAGTGTTTCTATGTGGGTCAAAGATAAAACCACTAAGAATGATGACGATCAAACTGTGATTGAGTTTCCCAAAACTCACATCTTCCATCAATTTAATACTCAGCATTCCATGGTTAGAGACTTGGGAGCACAATTCTATAATCAAACCATGGAGTTATTATTTATAAAACTAGTGGTCGTATATAAAAAATCTATTTATTATCATCCCCAAAAAATTGATTATATGAACTTTTAAAAAGGGTTATTAAAAAGTAATTGAGAGAATCATCAAACACATAGGAAATTATTAGCCAAAAAAAGATGAAGAATAACTTTGGGATAGTTTAATTTCCTATAATACACCCATTGGGATGTATAAATTTAAAATGAATTTTTCTATGGAATTTTGTTTTCCATGATGAATTTAATTAAATCATTTTAGGCTATTAATGTTTCTAATTTCAACTATGAAAAAGGTGAAGAAAATATATTTATAAAATTAAATAAACTAAAGGAACTTCATATTTATCTATATGATTTATTAAATATATACAAATATAAAGTTAATTTAATCCTTGGAAAAAAAATTTGTGGAAGTAATTTCATAAATATGAATGGTAATGATGTTTAATTATTTATTTTGACAACACCTAGGTAAAAATTAACAATGATTGGGAATATCATTATATCATTGCTAACGTTTACCAATTTGGTGTCGTTCAAGTCCCATAACATTATACCAAATTTATGTTCACCTTTATTGGGAATATATAAAATAATCCCCATGAGAAGAAACATTTCCCAAGAATAACTTCAACTTTCACTAGATCTACAACATCCGGGGTAGACCCACCACTATATTGATATGGTGACACACCTTTTCCAAATCATGGGCTCATCCTTATTTCTAAATCTGTTTCCTTATTTTCCAATCATCCACTCTATCCCCTCTCCCCCTTACATTGTAATAATTTTTTCTCTTTCTCTATAAATTTTTTTAGTTTTTACCCCTTTCTTCGTCCAGTATTATTTATATTTGTGTTTTTCCTAGAAAAAAAACAAATATCAAAATAACACACATTTAAATTTAGTTTTTTTAAACATTATGGGAGAATAAGAAGACTTTTATTTTAAAATATTGTTTTTTATTTTACCACAACCAAGTATAAAATATTTTGTGTTAAGATAAATACATTTTTAATGGTAATTTTTTTATTGAATGTTAATTTTCCTATCTCATTGGGAATAAATTACACTTTCATTCCAAGGTCACCTATGGAAATATTTTATTTTTTTATTTTTTCCACCAGTAATTGTGAGTCTTGATATTTCCGACTTTTGAGATGAATTTTATACTTTAATGTGTATTAATATGATGAAGTTAATTAATGAAATTCTTAATAATAAAAATATAAAAATAGCCTCCCCTTATCTATACATTTATCCTCCTTTTGAAATCCAATTAAATCCTATAAAAACCATTATGAATATACATTATTAATCCTTAATCCTTATTCCACTAAACAACTACATGTGTTTTATTTCGATGATAATTTTGAAATTTTTTGTGTGGGGTGATGGATTACATTTTTTGAATTATAATCCTTTAGTTTAAAAATGCCTTTATAAGCATAATGATGAGAATCCATATAAGTATATTGGAGAGGATATCATTTCATGAGGTTTGGGAATAAATGTCTTTAAATTCCATTTTTTCACATGTTAGTAAAATTTATGCAAAAAAATGAAAATAAAAAAATAAAAAAAAATGTATATAAAGAAAATTAAAAATTAAAAATTAAATAGTTTTTCTATCATGTTTGATAGAGTCATTTTGAGAAATTTAGTTTTTTATACATATCGCCTATTCATCTTCTTACTTTTATCACATTATATTTTATCATTATTGAAATTTTATATCCTTTCAAAATATAGAGACCCCTACCTTTTAATAATTTTGTTATATAATTCTGAAACATAAATATCAACTAATACAAAATAAATATTGTGATGCCCTAGTAAATTTGGAATATAAGTTTATTAATACAAAAATCATGGACTTCTTATTTTATTTTCCATTGGGAGATCCTAAAATTAATTCAAAATAATAAATCCACATGGGATAAGCTGTCGAATACCTAATGAAATTGGTGAAATGAAAATCTTTATAAAGGAAAAATATAATGGAAAATGACATGTGAGTCAATGGTATAACATTATATCATAAAATAGAAGGTACATGAGTAATCACATGGTAGAATAATGTAATGAACACTTTATCATAAGATCATGAAATCATAAGAAATTTGGAAATAATATAAAACATGAAATAAACATGAGTCAAGTCTAGCTTCCATGAAGATGAAACATAGTGGGCATGGTCCCAAAATGGATTACATTGACTCCCTAATTCCACACACGACGTCTTGCGATACTGAAACATTACTCAATTCATTGGAGTGCTATTTGGGATACCCATCATATCATTTCCATGTTATATGTGTGAAACATAATGGAGATAAATCATAATGCATAATATAAGACTTTAACATGGAACCAAAAATGGGTTTCATAATTTTATTTAAATTATATTCAATTTTTTTTAAAATTAATGCATTAGTGAAATGATCATAAGGAATATATTACCCCATCAAAGGGATGGATAATAAACTAGGTATATATATGTGAGAGACATATATACATAATAAATAATCAATAAATAATATAAATGGTTGTTGTCGTTGATGAAAATAATTTTAGAAAACATTCTTGAGAAAAATAGCCTTTTAACTTTGAGTAAAATTCAAACTTTGTCATTATAGATGGAAAATGATTTTGAAAGAACAGTTTGAACATTTCTTGAGGAAAATATACCTTACATTTTGATAAAAATTATATATAATCTATGACATTCTAAAACATTAAATATATTTTAAAAAAAATCCTTTTAAAATTAAAATGGATTATTTAAAACACTATGTAATAATTATGGTATAAGAGTTTAGTTCTCGTCAAATATGTTAAAAATAATTACAATATCCTTTCACATTTTTATAAGAATAAAAAAATACACTGTTTAAAAAGTGATCAGAAGAGTATTTTTAATATTTTTCTAAAATAAAATTAAGGGCAATAATTAAATTAAAAAATATTTTTTGAAATATTTTCAAAAAAATCAATTTTTAAGAAGAAGGATTTTGGAATAAAGAGAAAAATGAAGTGATTTTTTTTAGAAATAATTTAATAATAATTATATGTACCAAAGATACTAAAAATTAAAATATTACTTCAAAAAATAATGAATATATAGATTAAAATTAAATTAAATTGGTTTATTAGAAAATGATCAAATAATTTTTTTCAATTGACATTCATGCATAAGAAATCTCGATTAAAAGGACATTGAAACATAAAAACTTACAGAACTAGTAACATTTGAATCAAAACTTACAACGAATTAAGTAAATTAATTGTAGCTTAAAATCTCAGTATGTTGGAAGGATTCATGATATTGTATTTAAATGGGTAGTATATATTCCATTTAAAAGAAATTCAGTTCATAAAAGAACATGTTTCTAATAGAAGGATGTTTGAGAAAAAATCCTTACAATATTTGTACCATTGAGGTGAAAGTAAATCAATGGGATATTTATGTGTAAAAAATGTATATATATACATATAAAAGTTTAAATAAAAAATAAATAAATCAACAGTCTCTTTATAAATAATACTTTCCAAATAAAACCTATAAAGCAATCATATAACCCACTGAATGTAAATTGAGTTAAGAAATATCATATCTCGCGCTTCTATTTAGTTGAGATCTTTTTAAACTCTTGTATTCTGGTAATAAAATTTTTATTTACTTATAATATATTAATAATATTATTTATAATATCATATATGATCCTTTTGTAAAATCTTATTAATCGATCATTAATAGTCTTTCATTATCACTATTGTTTCTGGTGTTACATGCCTAGTTTTCTTATACATGTTTCATCATGAATATTATAGATCCTGAACATATGTTATAATTAAATAATCTCCAAAAATAAATAAATTTTATAGGTATAGCTTTATTTATTAAACACATCATTATAATCATTATTGAATTTCTATCATGGAGAATGAATCACATCACTTCATGGAGACAGTGGGTCGTACGCACGCCTGAGAAAAATTATCATTTACCTAACGGGTAGAAGGGTAATGAAGTTTATTTTATATTAATTTTAAATAAGAAATATCATGTCATATATATCACATAAATGAATTAAATTATACTTTTTTTCCTTCATGTAAATAATTAGTAAAAAATCACATCACATTGTGAAGCAATAGTTCACTATACACACGAATGATGTTATCGTTTATTCAATGGATGAAAATGTAAGAAAGTATATGATGTATTAATTTTATATAATAATTAATAAATATCATATTTTAAAAAATTAAACCTTATTACCTTACATGTAAATCATAAGTGAAAAACAAATCATATCGCTTCGTGATGCAGTTGTCATCCACAAACACAAACAATATCATAACATTCATTATGGAATTGTAAAGTAAGAAGTTATATATGATATTATAATTAAATAAGTTTAATTATATCATAAATAACATATTTAGATGTTATTTACCTCATTGTATCTATCCAGGAGAAGCATTTATGGAACACAAATGATGTCTGTTCGTAAGGTGATATTCCACTGTAGATGTGATCAACAGGTTCATACCACATTTGAGGGAGGAGGATATGGTTGTATGTAATGAAACTAAAATAAAAACATTTAATTATAAGAAATCTAGATATTTTATTTTATAATAATGGATTAATATTATTTTAAGGTGGTGTAACATGAAATAATATAAAATCATTATTTAAGGGTGTTACCTCTTATTCAGACAACTTTTTTTGGTTTGCACCAAAATACTTCGTAAGATGGATTTATGATAAAAACTGAATATAGAATATGTTGAGGGAAATCACAAATATATTTATGATATTTCATTCCTTATAAAAGTTTTTTTATGTTTGTAATGGAGAGTAGAGGTGTGGCCTTTTATAAGTGTGGGGAGAGCAAACAATTTGAATTTTTGAAATGAAATAATTACACCCATGTTTGTCTCATTAATAAATCTTCCAAAATAGAACATTATATAAAATTAGAAGTTCTAAGGTATAAATATTAACCAAAAATATTAATTAGAAAATATTGGGATTATTTTTAACCCTTATATATTTAGTTTAACCCATGGGTAAACCCATTTTTACCTTAATCATGATAATAAATTATTACTATTTCGACTATTAAATATAGTAAAAAAAATAAATTTGACATTATTATATACGATAAATTATTTTTATATATAATATGGAATCCATTTTTTCTAATAAAACTCATAAATCATTCATAATTTAGTTTAAAATTAATTCAATAGTCGTGTAGATAAAATTGTTTTTCCAATGAAAAACATTCAAAAGAATAAAAAGTTTTTGTATGAAAATTAAACAATAAATTGATTCAAATGACCTAATTTAGTTAAATTTTAATATAGTAGAACTAATTTTACATAGATAAATATTGAAAATTTAATTTACCATTTTAAATAATTTAAACAAAAAGGCATCTTCAATAAAAATCAGAATTTTCCCCTATTCATTAAAAATATATCTTTTCATAAAATTTTCAAAAAATCGCGCAAAGATAATTTGGAAATTTGGATTTTGATTATAATTTAAAATTTTAATTTTTTTTAAATAGGTAAAAATTATTTTTAAATTATTTGTTAAAATCATGGCTAATCCACCTTTTTGAAATCTATAGTTTTTGAAAAAAAACATTTCTTTACCTTTCAAATTATTCTCAATATATTTATAGTAAAAAATAACCATTTAATTTATATTATTAATTTTTAAAAGAAAAATTTTATTAGTTTTTTATTCAAATTAATAACCTCCAATTTATGATCAACGTTATAATGGTCCTATTTAAATAATAATATTTTAATAGAGTATCAAAATTTGTTTAAACGTGATGGTGCATTCATCATAAGCTATTGAATTTATAGAATTTAATTAAAAATAAATATATCATATATTGTCAGAGAGTTACATTATATTTTAATCTTTTGTTGTGTTTCATAAACATTATCCATCAAGATTTTCCACTTTTAAAATATTTGGGTTTTATATTCTACCCCATTAAAGAAATTTCATCCTTATAATTTAATCTTGATCTCATTAATCATGAGTTTGACATTTAAAGATAATGTTTTTGGAAACACACATTGTAAATAGGGTTTTAAAAATTCATGTTGATAATAGATAAATGGATATACGAAGGTCATCTATAATAACACATTTTTTGGTTTCTATATAGGATAAATTGGTTTAAAATGAAAACATAGGCATGAAAGAAAATACAAAGGGCCAGGATTAAATGATATTGATAGAGATCATTTCTCACAATAAATTAAATGATCATGAGAAAGTAATTAACCAATAAACAATAAATCTATAATGAATTAAAATATCATTGACTCATCATATATTATTATAATATGTTATAATATTTGTTTTGAATATCATCTTCCTAGAGTTGAGGGATTATTTTTATATCAACACAGAGAACACTAGAAAATATACTTAATTGATCTTCTTTTATTTCATAGGAAATATTTTATACTTTAATTGCGATTCAATAAATTTATACTTTACATCTTACTCTAAGGAAATGAATATCTAATATGAATTTTTAGAAACTGTTGAAGAACTAAAATTAACATTTCATAAATCATAAGACCATGAAAGAGTAAAAAACTATTCCTCTTATATTTATTAATACTAAATTGTTCACACAATATAATATAAATAAAAAAATTAATATTAATATATTAATCTCCAAAATTCAACAGTAAAACCAAATGTTTAATGTAGATAATTTTGTAACTAAATAACCCTATATTCTAAATAACCACAATAAAATCAACATGAAATAATTTTTTATCCTAAAATATTATCTCAAAATCTTTAAAAATATATCTACAAAAACATAATAACATTATTCCCAATTAATCCATTACATTAAACCAAATGCTTATATATACTTCAATATAATAAAAAATCTCCTAAGTTACCATTAGTCACCCCAAAAATAAAATAAATTGAACATATAATATGTTTCCAAAAATAAACATAATATTTAACATTCAAACAATATAAGTAAAAAAATGTTATAATAACTAGTACATTATATTGGTAAGTGGTAGGAATAGAACCCTTATCACCCATTAGTTGTGGGTTTAAGCACCACAAATTTGATGGATGTGATGGGTTTCCACATGGATCATGGGTTGTACTTTTTCTTAAACAATTGAAAAATATTGGTGATGATCATATTTGTAATTATCCATGAACATATAAAATTCTCAATAGTATGATAATCATCTTAAAAAATTAAATTAGTAATCAAATAACATTTTTTAACCAATATGGTTTCTTATAAAACTTATTATTTTCCATAGAAATCAACTAAATACATTATCATTAATCACATCTCCAAATTTATATTTTCGTAAATTATGTTTTTTTCCATAGTGTAACACATTTCCATTAAATCTCATTTATTGGTCATTCAACATATTCTTGAAATCGTTTTACAAAAAATATCTACAGAAAAATCCTTAAATATATATGTATTTCATGATTCAAATAATTCTGGATTTCTAGTTTATAAACATTATAATCCTTCAACATCATTATTAAATTATTAACTTGGATCCATCATCTAATTCCTTAATATCTCCTTAACTTCATATGTCATTTATTGTATCTTCATTATCAACAACAACACCTTTACACATAAAACCTTGATGATCATATTCTTGAAATTTCCCTATAGGAAATTTATTTGTATAATGTTCATACACTCCAAATTTTAAACATTCAACTGTCAATGATACTTTATAGAGAACATTATTCTCATCGATTATGTTAATCGAAATTTTCATTTTTCTATAGAAATTACTTTATATTTGTCCTTATATTCCAAAAACAAAACAAATTCATGTTCCTTTGATAAATTCACTTGCGTATTTATTTCCACATACTTGACATATATGAAACATAATGTTATTTATTCCTTGTTCTCTACCAACAAAACTCTCAACGAACTTTCTTATCTTATTTATTGAGTTTGAAGTATTCATATGGTGCAAGTTTTTAATCAAATTTGGTGATAAATGATTAGGAACAATTAAAATATTCATTAATCCAGTCATTGTACAATTTTTTATCATTAGAAAATTATCTACCACATTAAACATTAAACTACTTCCATTTGGTGCTCACCAATACATAAAGCAATAAAGACTTGTTTGAGAAATAATATTCATATCAGGGAAAGAAATATTCATAAAAAATATTTATTTTATTTCTAAATCATGAAACCCTCATTTAAATCTAGGAAATATTCAATTTAATGTAGGTAATTCATAAACATAATCTATTCAAATCATCATGATGGTTTGAAAATATTTTGATAATTTCTAATGAATATCCCTAGACAGAGTCAATCTAGGTGTAATGTAAAGACTATTATTGCATACCATGTAATTCTCGATTATATCCTAATGTGTGTTTTTCATACTCATTACCCCTAAGTATATTTTTACTAGAAACACATCCATTTTTAGTAGAAAAATGGTATGTAATTTCTTGAAAAACACTTTCTTTATAATTCACCAAGATTTCAATATATTTTTCATTACATAGTCTTCTTCCTATACTTATCCCTAGGGTTATAACTAAACTTATCTCATCCTAGTTACAAAGGACAACTAAAAAAATTCCTATGATACTAACTATAGAGACCCATGCCTTTTGAATATTTTATTATGTGATTCTGACACATAAATATCCATTAATATAACATAATGATCATAAACAACTAGTATATTTGGAAAAATATGTCCTTAATACATAAATCATTGAATAAATTCTTTATTTTACATAGAGATATATTATAATCCAGTTTAACTCTTTAATATGTATGGTATAACCTAGGGAACACATAAAGAAATGTTTGAGCTAATAATCCCAATATGGTAATAAACAAGATAATGAAGCCTAACATGTGATTCAAAGTTATAACATCGTATCAAAAAGAGAAGTAGCATGAGTAATCACATAGAAGTATATTGTAAAGAACATAGTATCATATGATCATGAAATCATAGGAAATGTGGATGAAATATTCAACATAATATAAACATGATTCAAGCATAACTACCTAAACAATATCAAATGGAGAAAAAATTCCTATAATTTATTAGTTGTACTCTCTAATACCATCAATGAAAAAAAACATTAATGTTTTGGATTTCTTTTAAATTATATATATATATATATGTCTCTCACATATATAAACATAGTTTATTATCTTTTCATTTCATTGGGTAAAAAATTCATTATAGTTATTTCTCAAATTCCATTATTATCAAATTTCTTTAAATATGATATGAAGATAGATTATATTGCCCATGAGAATAAATCATTACCCAATGAATTGTAGAGCTATATGGGAAAACCAATAAAAACATTTTTAGGATCTATGTGTCTCATATAAAGGAAATAAATAATAAGGCATAATATAATAATTACCCATGGAAATAAAATGGGCTACATAATCTATCTTCATATCATATTTAAAGAAATTTCATAATAAAGGAATTTGAGAAATAACTATAATTAATTTTTTACCCAATGAAATGAAAAGATAATAAAATATGTTTATATATGTGAGAGACATATATATATATATAATTTAAAAGCAATCCAAAACATTAATGTTTTTTTTTCATTGATGAAAATATATTTAAAAATCATTCGCATGGAAAACAATTTTATTCACATATAGAATATCAATGGATGTCATATTAGATGGAAAATGATTTTTAATGATCACATTTAACATTTATTGAGAAAAATCTACTTCCCATTTTGAAAAAAAAACTTCCTCAAAAATTAAGGAAAATGATTTTTTTAAATAGCCTCTAAAACTTATAAATAGATCTTTAAGACATTGAGTGGTCATGATGGTGGATAAGATTCTTTTATTCAGAATACATTTAAAAAATACTGATTCCATTTATATTATTGAAATAAATGTATAAAAATTAATTTGTGTCGAAAATAGTTGTAATATTCCTTAAAAAATAGAAATCATATTAGTGGTAAAAATTCATTTAAAAAATCATTGTAAGACGTTTTAGAAAACATTTTTAGATAAAAAAATTTTGGAAGAAAAACGATTTTCGACTAAAAAAAGAAATGATGTCGTATTTTCATTAAAAATATTTATGAATAATTTTAAGTAATGATGTGAGGAAAAATGTCACTATTACTTAAAAAATTATTATATAATCAAATATTAATAAAAATAAGGGGTTTTATTAGAGAATGATAAAATAATTTTTTGTAATGGAAATTTAGGAATAATAAATCCCGATTAAAATATGATTGAAAACTAAACCCTTTCCACTTCAGTAAATTCTGAGTCACAGATTCCAATAAATAAACACGATGAATTTTAACTAAAAATATAATTCTGTAGGAAGGATTCAAGATATAATATGTAAATGTGAAGTATATACACCATTAAAAATAAAATAGGTGCATAAAATAACATTTGTATCAAAGAAAAAAGTTTGAGATGAACCCATCAAAAATTTAGTATCATTTAGGTGAGAGATAATAATTTGGTCATTATGTGTAAAAAAATATATATTAAAAAAAATAAGTTTAAATAAAATATAAATATATAAAAATTAATTTCACACAAAATTTTGGCCAAACATATTCGATGAAGTAGTAGTATAACCCAATTAATGAAAATTGCGTTAAGAAACCTCAAACATAATTTTTTTTGGGAAATATATTACCACATATAGAGTGAATTTAAACATGATTTAAACATATTATAGAGTCATATATTTATTTATAATATTATATATGACCCTTTTATAACAATTTTTTACCCATTCGTTTATAATCTTTCATTATCACTATTGTTCGGAGTGTTAATTGTATTATTTTTTCCTAAATTTTGTGTCATGGTGGTTTGAAATCTTGAACATAGGTTATAGTTAAATCATCTAAATAATTATATTAATATTATAAATATCTTATTTTCATTATAAAAGTCATTAGAATAATTATTTAATTTTTAACGTGGGGAATGAATCATGTTGCTTTATAGAGATGGTAGGTCATATGTACGCATGACAGATGTTATCATTTCGTTAACGGGTGAAAGGATAAAGAAGTTGATTATATAATAATATAAAATAATCAATATTATTTCATATATATCACAAATATTCATAAAATATATCCTTTTTACCTTCCATGTAATTCATTATTGAACAATGATTCACATCACTTCGCAAGGAATAATCCATCGTACACATGAATGACGTGATAATTTATTCAATGGGTGATATGTTAAGAAATAATATACTATATTTATATTAAAAAATAACTAATATATATTAATATCATATATAAACATCAAATTAATCCTTATAACCTTCCATGTAATTGGGAAGTAAAAAAATGAATCGCATCGATTCGTTAGGCGATAGTCGGCCATACACTTGAACGACCTAATCACATTCACTATGGAATGGAAAGTAAAAAAGGTATATATGATTTTATAACTATATAAGAATAATTTTTTCATAAATATCATATATAATAATTATATGAATCATTATATCCATTAATGATAAGTTGTTATAGAAAATTAATTACATCGGTTCATGAGGTTATAGTTCGTCTCACACATGATCAACCGTTTTAGTTCACATTTTATGGAGGATATATTTGTAGGACTAGACCATAACATAAAAAATATTTAATTTTTTGTATGATAATTAGGATATTATATCATAATGACTTAATAATATTTGAAATAGGTGGATTAATAAATAAAATAAATCACATGGTTAGTGACATTGCCCCTTCTTTGGATAAATTCGTTTAGTTTTCCTAAAAGTATTCATGGGAAGTTTTATGGAAAAAATGACTCATAATATGATGTGAGGTATGTAATTATGTTATTTGACAAATTATTTCCCAAAAAAGTGTTTTTTATGTATGAGAATGTGAGGATAGGAGTGTACATTGATAAGTGGTAGAGAGGTCACACATGGAATTTTATAAAATAAAAAAATCCACCAATGTTTTCTCATTCAAAAAGAATTAAAAATAGAACATTTTAGAAATATATAAGATATATGTTCTAAATATTACTATATATATTAATAATTATAAAAGTATAGTTTCATTTTTAACCCTTTCTATTTTATTTTAACCCCTGATAAACTCGAGTTTACATTAATGTTGGTAACTAATTTCTACTATTTTTACTCATCATTATGGTAAAATGTTAATTTTACCTTATTAGATAATAAATATTATGATTTTACAAAATATGAAACCAATATTTCCAAATTAAACTCAGAGAAGTGGTATAATTTAATTTAGAATCAAATATGCACACGTGTCGAAAAAAAATTCCAAAAGAAAAAATGTCAAATGAATAAAAAAATTTATATTAGAATTAAATATGAAATTGATTCCAAGGTTTTAAATTATTTAAATAGTAATATAGATTAACTATATTTACATTAAAACAAATTTAAAATATAATTTATGTAATGACCCAATGTTTTTCAACAGAAATTTTGTTCTTATGATTATGTCATGTAATCACATGAAGTCACAGAATAATGAACAACTAAGTGTTATGTAACCTTTAAACATAAGTTTCTCACTTCTGTTATTTAAATTTTGATAATATGACATACACGGTTGCGATCAGTACGTTATTTGGAGTCTAATATGACCAATATAATTTTTGATGAATATTAACATACCCATATGAATAGTACTGTTACCCTTCTGAATAGTGACATACACTAATGAATAGTAACATTGCATATGATAGTATATAAATAATATTAATGTGGGAGTATGATATACCTATATCTTGGAATAAGATAACAAATGTTTTAAAATTAATTTATTTCGAGTAAATTGTGATTTTAATTAAAAAATAAATTAATCATATTTATAAAATTAATTTTCAAAAAATAGAATTAATTTTTCGATTATAAACATCAAAAAAAGGTCAGGGTTAATTTTTGGGATTTTTCTAAAATACTAGAATTTTTTATGGATAGTAAAATATGATAATTTACGCTAAATGCTAAATAATGGATTTATTGAGTCGTTGATGTTGATCTACTGATGTAATCCCAATCGGTTCAAACTAAATTTCAATTATTACTATTTTGGTCATGGAATAATCACTATTTCAGGACTTTAATGAAAATAATAAACTATGGAATTAAATAATTTGGAAACCCTCATCTCCCCCATTATAAATATCACCCCTCCTTACAAATTTTCATCACTCCTCTCAAGCATTGTAGCTTAATTAAGTTCTGCCAAAATTGCTCCCCAAGATCCCCTCACATGTCCAAAATCTTTTGGTGTCATTAGAATACCAAATCCTATCGCCTTAAGAGGATCTCGATGGAGATAAACTCAATAGGTAAAGTCCCCCTCCCAATTATTTTAAGTTGTTTTCTTCTCTTGTATCATTCATCACCTCTCTTGACCCAAATGGTATGATAAATCTAGTAATGTAAATTTAATGTAATTATATAATTATAATGGTATAATTCTTTATCATATCTCTTTTCCCTGCCTTTTATTTGAATGAAATTAAAACACCGTTTGAGATGTGTTAATTTAGCACAATCATGGACGATAGGTTATCAATTTCAATTACTATCTTTATTTCGGATCATGAACAAATTTTTATGGCTAAACCAGACTATTTTATGTCTATTTAATCTTATTTAATGTTCTGTAATCAATATTTACTCATGATGTAAAATAATAATACAAAACATGTTAATTGTGAGCAAAATCACTAAAATTATTTCAATCATTTATCATTAATGTTTTATATAATGATTTGACATCACTCCAAGTAACCAATTTAAATTTAATACAACTTAATCTCAATTATTTTCAGTAATGTCATATAACATCAATTATGGACAACCAATTTCATCTTACATGTTCATCTATTCAAGAAAATAATTAAATACTTCATAAAAACAAATAAAACAAATGGACTCGAATAATGAAATTAAACCACTTAACCAATCAAAAAAAGTTAATGAACGAACATAAAAGGATATACTAAATATTTTACATATAGAAGAGGTTCTGGAATAATTATCTAACAGAACTAATTTTTATATTCATGTCATAAATAACAAGTGAAGAACACCAACAGATTTATGGTAAGGGATCCTCTCAGTTTCACTTTTATTCAAGAATTTCTTCTATGATATACCATTTTATGTGTAATCCCGAGTTATGGGTATGATTTAGAACATAAACTATAATTAAATCTTGATTTATAAGTGATGATAAACCTTTTTCTCTCTCATGAATCCTTCCTAAGTACACTTGATTACATGGCGATAATATCTAAGGAATTCTACAAGAACTGGCTTTGTTTCTTCAGGATACTCTATCATTCTTGTTACCCAAATGAATTTGTCTTTTATTTTTATGTAAAACATATAAATTATATTTATATTCTCCCAAATTACATTCAATATCCAAGAATCATTATCTTTCATGGATATACATGCTTTTACTTGAATCTTTCCTCGATACTTCCCAATAAGAAAACTCATTTTAAGGGAACTACCCAAATTTTTAACCAATTTTATGTGAACTCTATCATATGTTTTAAGACACCATTGTCTTTATAAAATATTTCTTTTTATTATTAATACCTATTTTTTCACTTCTGGTTTTATAGAAATGATTTTTCCCTTTTCTATTTTGAAATCTCTATAGTATTTTCCATAAAACTGCACAAAAATGATTTAATGAAAAAATTTCATAAATACATTTCATAAATGTTATCAATTATATTTGAAATAACATACCATGATATATGCCTATTTTACATTATGAACACCCATTAATGTTCTAATTCCTTTCTTTCATGGTCACATTCATGATACACCTATTGGTTATGCTTTATGTCTTGATTGTGGTACTCAATTCTTTGTAGGGGTAACTCTTTTGTTTAGATAAGATTTACTACATATGATTATTTATGGAGAAAAAATATTCATGAAATGTAATATGGGTGTGACTATATAGATCTCCAATGTATTGGGTAAATTATAGTCTCATTAAACGTTATTTGTGACAGTCTTGGCGGTTAGCCTTGGCTTGTGTTACTATGTGCAATAGTCATGGCGGTTAGACATGGCTTGTGCTACTATGAAAAATAGTCTTTGAAATGATTATTGAGGTTTATTATAACAGGTTTTATATTTCTTTCAATTTCTATGATTCCATGTTCAAATGATCCCGTTTTTATATTTTATGATTACATATGTTACATGCCTTTTTATATCATCATATCGGGCCATATATCCCATTTTATAATTCTTTGTTATTATGATTATTCCTATATTGTTTTTTAGATCATCCATTTATTCATGTTATTCCCAAGTTATCCTATACAGCTGTATGAAAATAATGGATAATATGAGATCATTATAGAGTTTAAATAAAAAATTTGTTCTTATAATGTTTGATTCTGTACCAAGTCTTCTAAGACACTAGACATTATGATCCTTGGCTTGTACTCTGATGTATATTAATGTTTAAAATCTTGTAATGTTATATTTAAAAGGATAGGGTCACTATAGTTGGTATTAGTGAATTGTATAGTAATTTTTGGAGAATAAGAATAGAGCACCTTAGTGAGAACCTTAATGATGAGACTAGGTATAAGAAAAGATACATAAATTTTGGTAAGTATAGAGTAAGTGGTTTGTCAAAACAATATGTCCCTATATGGATACAAACATGTTGATGTGGCTCTGGCACATATGTACCTAGGATTGAAAACTTCTACAATGAGTTTCGGGCTTGACTCGGTGTATCCTAGTCGACAACAATGGGTCTTGCTGCACTCTTAGAGTGGAACTCCCGGGGGATATGCATTGTTAAATTCATGATCTTTATACTAACCATTATTATGGGAATAAAAAATATCTATAAGAATATATGTTATGAAATAGATCATGGATAACCTAGATTAATACCTAAGGAATCACAAGTTAGGATATACTTCTCCTCTAAAATTTTATCCTTTTATATTCAAAAGCATCCTTTTATATGTTCAATAACTATGTATTCAAGCCCTCTAATTGTAAGTTCATTTTCATAGTTAATTGTGGGAAATATAATAACACATTCCATCAATAAATTTTATTGGAAATAGGAATAATTCAGAAAATGTATTCCCGATATAAGGGGAACATGTGCTAAAAAATTCATTATAGTAAATGCTCAGATGCCTCAAGTTAGGAATAACAACTTGAATCATGTGGAAGTTCCCTCCTCCAAGGAAAGATCAAGTTGTTTTAGAATCCATCATATGGGAATGACCACCAATTTTTAGTATATATTCAGTTCCCCTCCTCGAATAATAGTGTATTTTATCTATTGAAATTATTTTCTCTATCATCTAGTACTTGGAAGAAGAGAAATTTGTACTTTCTGTCAATAATTTTGGTGAGGAAGTTGATAAGTGGTGGACACTGATCAAGATTACAAAGTCCCAATAGGAAATTTATTCCATGGATTGGGAGGAATTCAAGAGGATGTTTTTTTAATAAATATTTTCCTCTAACCCTCTATCTTGAGATGGAAAGGGATTTTCTCTATCTTAATCATATGGAAGATGAGTCCATTGAAGCGTATGATGCAAACATTACAAGGATTACAAGGTATGCCACTAGCTTCGTCATGCACACTGAAAGCAAGGTGGATCATTTATTTGGAGGAATAATGCCGAGTTTATGGAAGGTGTTGAAAATAAAAGGCTTCAACAGTTATGAGGAGATTAAAGGTTAGGCCCTCATGGATGAAATAAATATCAATGACTCTCAGTGGTGTCATGGTCTTGGTGACATGAAGCGAAAAATGGTGAACAACTTGGGTGGTTCAACAAAAAATTCCCATGATGGAAAGAAGACTATATATCCCACTTGAAAAAACTTATGGGAAGAAGCATCTGATGAACTATCTAAAGGTAACTAGGAATTTCTTTAAATGTGGAAAGCTGGAACATCTATCCAAGCAATGCCGAATGGACATGAAAAATATTTCTAATGTGGAGTAATAAAGGATGGTCCAGATCAACGCTAAGACAATGTGCAGTGTTACAACTGCAAGGAGCATGGGAATTATGCAAACAATTTCCCTTATCCATGGGTTGCTGGAGGAAATCAATAACATATTCCAAGGAAACAAGGAAGGGCTTATGCTATCACTAATACTAAGGGGGATCCAGTCAATGATGTGGTGATTTGTACACTAGTTATTTATTCAAGAATAGAGAATATACTCTTTGATTTTTGTTCTACACATTTTTTCCTATCTTGAATGTTTAGTAGAACTATTCAGACACCACATCAAAATTTGGAGGGAAAGTTATCAGTGAGAATATAAAATGGGGGAATTAATGCATCCATGGTTTGTAACTCCACTACAGTTAATGTTTGTGGACTGAACCTCCCAGAATATATTTTCATACTTCCTTTAGTGGATTTGTATTCTATCCTAGGCAAGGATTGGGTAATATTTATTCAATGTCAACATCAACTATCAGGAAAGGGATATCACTCTTCACATCCCAAAGCATCCTAAAATTCTTTACAAGTGTAAAGAGGTAGATGAATATCCTTTATAATTGATTCACCCGATTTGTTTATACATTTTCACATACTATATTGAAAAATAAGAACACGTTTTCAGAAAATACCTACATATTAGGGAACAAATACTTTTATTTTTGTGATTTTTTCCATTTTCAAGTGATTTATGTAAAGATACACATAACTAGGAGGAACTGAGAAAAAAATTACCCCTACATGGTGTGTACTAATATACACTCCAGGTACAATCAAGCTCAGACACAGGTTGACCAGGACAAGTACAATCCCATGTAAACAAAAATGGGTACACACTGTGTTCACACCATACACGCCATGTATTCCATTCTAGAAGAAGTTGGTGGACAAGAATAGTCAACATGCCCATGTGGTCGGCTTAAGGGGACACACCATGTTCCAATGATACACGTCGTGTATACATTTATATAAGCGGTTGGTGGCCGAAAAATGAGCTTACATGCTGTGTATGGCATGGCTATATGATGTGTATGTTTTCCAACCAGGTGGCACTGTGTTACAAGTTAAAGACAACATGTTAGGTTTCCTACCAGTGGAGAAAAAGAATGCAAAAAATGAGTTGACAAAAGTACACGACATATACTTTTTCGACACGTTGTGTTGTTAATTTTCCTTTAAAAGGAGGCTTTGTCCTCAAGTTCAAGAGAGGGTGGTGTGTAGAGAGAATGTGTAGAGAAAAGGCTGAAGGACCGAAGGAGATAAGATCTGACGTCATACTAACATCATTCTACTATCTAACAATGAATCATTCCCTCCTCGAAGTTCCAAGCATAATCTCATCATGTATCTAGAGCATTGGGTTTATTGTTTTCTATATGTTTAACTAAATACCCTGCGTGTTAGGGCTGTGGAAGATGATGATTTTTAATTTAAATTAGATGTTATGAATGTGTTCATTCCTTTTAATATCTTTTTATTCTTCTTAAACCACTTTTCATTATCACTGAAAATTTTAAACCACACCAAGGGCCGAATTTTTAGGGATTCAAAATAAGAATAATGAAGAATAATTTCTTGACCATTGGAAGTATTTTTCGACTAAAAATGGACTAATCCAAACAAAGAACTGTGAAACACTGACTTCTAGACCAAGGAGTTAGTTTCTTAGCTCTAAATATAATGTTTACCAGACCAAGGAATATTTATTACAAATTTAACCTAGAGTGTTGGGTAATTATGAAAAACACAACCTCATATGCAATTTTATTTACTAAAAAACTTCTCATCAATCCATAACCCCAATTCACATCTCTCTTTATATATATCAAAATCAATTTTCCCATTTTTACTATCATCATGTTATGTAATTTTTTAAAAAAACATAAAACCAATTGTTCTTTTTATCCAATCAACAAAAATAGACTCTAAATTCATGAGACTATGCTAAAAAAATAAAAATTATGATAAACAATATATAATAACATCTTAATTCCCTGTGCATCAACCCTTTATTGGTGCTATAATTGTTAGGTTAAAAATAATTTGGGACACCGATAACATACCTTCGGTTAAAAGACTCACTAAATTTTGGCACCATTGTTGGGGAACCTAATGAAAAGTTAATTTTATTCTTGTTTTAATTAAGTTTGTATCAAATTTTAGTGAAAATAAAAATCATAAATTCACAAAAATTTCTTTTCTAATATCATTTATGTCTATCTTTGTCTTTACCTGTTAGGCTTGGTGTTTTGTTTTGTTTTGTGCAGGTCATTAGGTGTATGAGTGGTTACCTCACACGTTCCAAGAAAGCTGAGTCATCTGGGTTATTCTCAGCTGACCTAGAGATCTAACAGACACTTTTGAGGTGATAACAAGCACTCATGAATGATCACAATAACATCAACACCATGGCACAGAATGAGGAAGGAAATCTAGTTGCTGTCCACGGAGCTAGACAACCACTAGGACCGAAAGACGATCAGAACCAGCCCACTCCACTTTCTGCAAGATACCATCCACAACAGCTTCACGAATAATAACCGGAGTGAATTGCATTTCAACATTCAGGTCAGGGGCCATACTACGCCCCTCAAGACCAATAATTCATTCCAGTTCCCCTTCCCCAACAGCCACCTCCACATCGTACTCTTATGGAGTATGGCCTGCAATAAATACACAGAGCTGATACGGGCATCATCCATCCATCGGTGCAGGACCAACACTTCGAGATCCAGCCTATTATCATGCAGATGATCCAAAACATCGTTCAATTCGGCGGCCTACCCAGTGAGGATCCCAATGACCATATCACCAATTTTTTGGAGGTATGTGACACATTTTTCTACCACAAAGTGTCTACAAACACCATCTATCTTTGCTTCTTCCCATTCTCTCTAAGGGATAAGGGGAAATACTGAATTAAAGGATTGCCGCCATGATCCATCCTCAACTAGGAGGAGCTAGCCCAGACATTCTTGTCCAAATACTTCCCACCCTCGAAAACGGAAAAACTACGGAACGAAATCCCAAACATCCAATGGCATGACTCAGATTCATTGTACGAATCATGGGAGTGTTTCAAGGAGAAGTTTTGAAAATTCCCACACCACAGACATCCACTTTGGATGTAGGTTCAGACCTTTTACAGAGGCCTGACAACTAATACCAAGTTCGTGGTGGATGCTGTTGTTGGAGGTACGGTAATGAGGAAGTCCCCCGAAGAACTATTCGAAATACTGAAATACATGTCTACCAATAGCTTCCAGTGGAATTCCGATTGGGGCACAGAAAAATGAGGTATGCATAACATTGATGTGACTACCATGCTAGCTGCCCAGTTGGATGCTGTGTCCAAAAAGATCGACGCACTCAACATGAAGGGAACATTCCAATTACATGAGTAAAACCATTCCACGTGTTGCGAATGTGTTGATAACCACATCATTTAAGAATGCTCGGGTTCTGCTGGAGGCCCATCGACAAGTGAGGTGAGTTATGTTGCACAAAACGGTGGGCCAAACTAGTACCATCAGTACCAAAACCTGACCTGGAGTGATCAGAAAAACACAGGTTGGGGCCAACAACAGTAGATACCACCACCCCATCGACCGCTCGGCTATAACCAGCCTCCTTATCAGAACCCATACCAGAGGCATAAACAACCCCAAAAAGGCACTTATTAGCAGCAAGGGATTCATAACCCTCTCCCATAATAGTCACGAATGCCACCACCTCCTCTAGCTCAGCAACCACCTCCATTGGAGAACACCTAAAGGTTAGAGGATCTCATGACCTAATTCATATCTACTGCAAAGACTAGTTTCCAAAATCTAGAGGCTTCAATTCTAGGCATGGAGAACCAAATTGGCCAATTAGAAAAACAACTCTCGTGAAGGAAACCTGATACATTACCATGAAACATAGAGAAGAACCTGGGGGGAGGCCTTTGATGTCATTCTCTAGAGTCGAAAAGAGCTCCAATAGAACCTACCAGCACAAGCAGGTGCATCCACACCCCCCATTGATGAAGAAGTTACATATACATACCACTCTGCATCTAAAATCCCACAGATGGAGGCTTCACAGAATAAAGGGAAGGAGGTTGTAAAACCCTTTGAACCAGCCATACCCTTCCCAGAGAGATTGAAGCAAAGAATTCTAGACCACAAGTTCATCAAATTCATGGACGGGTTCAAGAAGCTGCACATAATTATTCTATTTGCAGAGTCACTAACATAAATGCCCACTTATTCCAAATTCATGAAGGAAATACTCTCCTACCAAAGAAAAATGGAGGACTAGGGCACCATTTCCCTAACCCATGAATATTCTGCAGTCATCCAGCAATCAATTCCTCCCAAACTCCAGGATACAGGTATTTTCACTATTACTTGTACCATTGGACCATGCGTGTTGGGGAAGTCTCTCTATGACATAGTGGCCAGCGTGAACATCATGCCCCTTGGAGTTTTCAAGAAGCATGGTCTCAATTATTTGAAGCCTACAAGAGTATCCTTTCAACTTGCAGATCGATCCATCACACATCTGAAGGGACTGCAAGAGTACGTACTAATCAAAGTGGGCAGGCTAATCCTCCCAACTTATTTCATCAACCTCGACATAGAGGATGACCCGGAGGAACCTCTTATACATGGAATACTTTTCATGGAAACTAAGAAGGTATTGATTGATGTGCACCAAGGGGAGTATATATTCTGGGTAGGATATGAAAGAGTCTACTAAAATGTTCTCAAGGCTATCAAACATGCATCATTTTTTGAGCATGATGACTATTATGCTATAACCACCATGGATAATTTTTTGAGTGAAAAATAGAATGATTTGGAATGTTATTTTACATAAAATAACATTATTATTCCAAAAAAATTTAGATGAAGAAGCGCCAGAGGACATTCAATTCTTAGAAGGCAAGGGCGGCCACTGTGGGCAACGTGCAGTTGTTCCTGATAGCCTAGAACGGGACAAGGTGCAACCACTTGTGCCTTTGATTTTAAATTCACCTAAACTACAAACAAAGCATCTTCCATCTTCTCTAATGTATAGTTATTTGTGACCCAATCAAACTTATCATGTCATGAATAACGCAGAACTGTCACAAGAGTAGGAAGATGCACTTTTATAGGTTCTGAAACATCTGAAGCATGATATTGGGTGGACAGTCACTGATTTGAAGGGCATAAAACCTACCATTTCCACTGATAAGGTGTTACTTGAAGAAGGTTCCATGAAATCTCAGCAACCACAGCAGTGCTAGAATCCCCCCATGAAGGAATTTTTTTAAAAAGAGTTGATTAAATTGATCAATACGGTCATCATCTATCCCATCTTGGATAGTCCATGGGTGAGTCCCCTACAAGTGGTACCCATGAAATGGGGTATCACTATGATTTCAAATGAAAAGAATGAGCTCATCCCTACACACATTGTCCCGAGATGGCGAGTCTGTTTGGATTACCAAATGATAAACAGTGCCACAATGAATGATCATTTCCCCATGCCATTTGTGGATCAAATTCTAGAGAGACTAGCATGTCACAACTTCTATTGCTTCCTCAATGATTATTCAAGCTATAACAAGATTTCCATTACTCTAGAGGATCAGGAGAAGAGAACATTCATTTTCCCTATGGTACGTTAGCTTACCTAATGATGTATTTTGGCATGTATGATTCCCCCGCCACCTTCTAGTGTTGTATAATGGAAATCTTCCATGACATGGTGGAACAAATCTCGGAGGTATTCATTGATGATTTTTCCACTTATGGAAAATCATTCACCCCTTGTTTACGAAACTTGGAGCTAGATTTGGAACGATGTGAGAAAACTAACCTTGTTTTGAACATGAAAATGTGTCATTTCATGGTGAAAAGTGGCATCGTAATTCATCATAGAATCTTAGAAAAGGGGATAGTGGTGGACCCGGGGATGATAGAAGTCATTTCACATCTACATTTTTGAATTTTGTCAGATCCATCCACAGCTTCCTTGGGCATATCGGTTTCTATATGCAGTTTGTCTGTGACATCTCAAAAGTATGATAGCCCATCATAATTATTCTAACCAATGATGCCATATTTGAGATCGATGAGACATGCATCATAGCTTTTAAGCATCTGAAGCAACGCCTTGTTGAAGAACCGGTGATGATTTCTCCCAACTGGGAGGAAAATTTTGAGGTGATGTGTGGTGCTAGTGACTATGCATTGGGAGCAGTGTTGGGCCACCAGCTTGATCAGATTTTCCAACCAATATATTATGCTAGTAGTATGCTCAACGAGGCATAGATCAACTCCACCACCATAGAGAATGATATTCTTGCTATGGTTTTCGCATTTGACATGTTCTATTCATACTTAGTGTTATCCAAAGTTATTGTTTACACTGAACCATCAGCACTAAAGTAACTACTAAAAAGGAAATATGTGATGCCCCGATTGATTCACTAGTTACTCCTCTTACAAGAATTTATTCTCGAGATCCAAAACAACAAAGGGAGTGAGAAATTTTTTATTGACCATCACTCCCGCCTAGAGCTGCCTCATTTAGGGAAGGAGGATGATTGGGAGATCAGGGAGGATTTTTTTAATGATCACCCCTTTTTAGTTAACAAAACACCTAGACCATGGTATACTGATATTGCTAATTTTCTGGTTATAGGTGTCCTTCACCCCGACCTCTCGTTCTAGCAAAAGAAGAGATTTCTCTCTGATGTGAAGAAGTATTTCTGGGAAGATCCTATGTTATTCTGATCATGTGGCGATGGTGTGGTCCGTCGTTGCATCTCAGAGAATGAAGTTCACCGAATTCTAGATTTCTATCATGCCTCGCCAGTTGGAGGAAATCATGGGCCTAACCATAGGATATCAAAGATCATTCAGTCAGAGTTTTTCTATCATACTATGCATAAAGATGATCATGCCTTTGTTTTATGTTGTGATTGGTGCTAGAGGACCGGTAATGTGGGACGTTGAGTTGAGATGCCCCAACACCACATCCTAGAGGTCGGGATTTACGATGTCTGGGGCATTGATTTCATGGGTCCCTTTCCCCCATATTTTGGGAACACTTACATCCTGGACTGCATTGACTACGTCTCCAAGTGGGTGGAAGCCATTGCTAAAACACACGACAGAGCCAAGGATGTCATGATATTTTTTTAAAAAAATATTTTTAGTAGGTTTGGAGTTCAGCAACTATTGATCAGTGATAGACTGACCCACTTCGACAACACACTGATGAGATGAATATTGTCGATGTATGGGGTAAATAAAAATATGGGGACACCATATCATCTCCAGTTTATTGGACAAGTGGTGCTCTCCAACTGTGACCTCAAGCAGATACTAGATAAAGCTTTCAAAAATTCGAGTAATGGTTGGTCTAAAAAGTTAGATGATGCATTGTGGGCATATAAGACTACTTTGAAAACACCACTGAGAATGTCCACATTCCACATCATTTATGGAATGCCATTCCATATTTTAATGGAGTTGGAAAACAAAGCCTACTAGACCATTAATTCCCTGAATTTTGACTTGTTGGAAGCTGAAGAGAAGAGAAAGTTCCTACTGTTGGAACTTGATGAAATTATATTAGAGGCATATGAGAACCCCAAGTTTTACAAAGAAAAGATGGGATCCATTCATGATAGGATGATTTCATGAAATTCATTCCATCCTAGTGATTAGGTACTTCTCTTTAACTCTAATTTTTCATTATTCTCAGGGAAGTTAAAGTCACAATGGTTGGAACCATTCCATGTTATATGAGTATTCCATCATGGAGCGGTGTAAATTTCTGGAGAGGATGGACAACCATTCAATGTAATAGGGCAGCGGTTGGAAGCTTACCATAACATAATTGACATGGTGGAAACATTTTCCATTATACAGCTCTAGTAAGAAAATGCATATAGATTGAGCCAATGACCAAAAACAAAGGCACTTCCAGGGAGGCAACTTAGCTGATACACATTGTGTCCCACCTATATACACGGTGTGTGATTTTTTCAATAAATTTATTTTATAACTATTATAAATATATTTTTTCACTATGAAATAAATAGAGATGATGTCGGTGTCGATAGTAAGGTCAATGGAGTTTATCCATGTCGTCAGAGGTTCGAATCCTCCTGACCTACCTTCGGCACGACATTCCATCTTTTTTCCATGTATTCTCTTACATGGATTGTGTTGTAGTTTTTTATATATGTATATTTTCTTATAAGAAATCCCATTATGGAGATAGATAAGTTGACCAGGGTCGTAACTAGGATCCAAAAGACCCAGGATCGAATCTTAACAACCGCCCCATTTCCATCATTTTCATTTTAATAAAACCACATGGTGTGTCATTAAATATATTTTGTGTGTTTCATGTTTTTCCATCTTAAATTGAAAAGGCTTTCTACATAATGTACTTCATGTGGGTAAATTTGGAAGATTGGCAGAATCTCGGACCTGGATCCAAAAGACCCGAGTTTGAACTCGGCTAATCTCCCTCCTTCCTCTCCTTTTGTACAAATTAAAAAACATGTCGTGCATTTTTGTCTTCCCATGTGGTATAGGCTGTATAAATTAAATATATATAAATGATAAATTAGTGTAGCAGTAAAACCTTTTCTCCATTAGTTGAGGGCTTCCTTTCTGAATAGCCGATTGCTGGTTTGAACCTCGCTCCATGCACCAGACCAAAAGTTATACTTCTATTTTTCCACTATTAAAACACACGACGTGTATTTCCCGATACATTATGTGTATAGTTTTATTTTTTAATTATTTATATACACACATATATATATAAATTTATTATTTTAATTATTAATATTAATTATTATATAGTTTACTATAATATATATATATATATATGAGATACACGGTGTGTATTCTTGATGTAAACGTTGTGTTTCTCGGCTATATAAGCTGCAGACCTCCTGGCTTCAGCCCGTGTCATGCAAAGCTACTCCCCTCTTCCTGTTTCTTCCCCCGTACGACACTCGAACCCCCTTTTCCCATGTCCGTGGATTTTGTTCGTTTTTGCTTCTAATTTATGCGGCATTGTGATCCTCGGTCCAGGTACACCCTTCTACACCAACTCTTTCAAGTTATTAAAATCGTTTTGATATATTTTTGGATCATCCAATCATTCGGATTACACAATACATGACCAAGATATGAAGAACATATGACACATACATTTGTACATGACCACTAATTGTGTGCTTCGCAATTTGTATATACACGGTGTGTCTGTTCTGTACACACCATGTACCATCCCCCCATAGTGCCCATGTATCATTTGCACATGGCCTCACACACCATTTTCACTAACATTATGTGTGTTTGTGTGTTTGGTACATGCCATGTATACCATTTCTTTTGTCCCATCCATGTGTTTCACTTCACATGGCCATTTTACCTATGTTCATACACACGTCATTTCTTGAACCATTCAAACTGGAAAAATGATGGTCATGCCTTTTCTAATACATGACCATGTACACTTTGCATGAACATGATGTGTATGTTCTATACACTCCAACTACCCTTTCCTAGTCTCCCTTGCTCCCTCTTTGTGTTTATCCAGAGAACATGGGATGCTACCGAGCTTCCACTAAACACCGTGTACTCTGGATGTACACTCTGTGTACTTTTATTTTCCAGTTTTCTCACATTTTATTGGTTTTCTTTTCTTCTCTTTTTTTTCTGTTTTTATTTCCCCTTCAGGTTATGCCAGACTGAGATCCTTTTTGTGGGAAGTGGCATGCCTCTTCCATTGAGGGAGAGAGGACCATTTATCATCAGATCTGACTTCGGCGTGCGATGCAGCCAGACCCAGATGCACCAATATACGATCTCCCTACGTTGGTGGTCCTTCCACCACCCACTACCTCAACATAGGCTGGGCCTAGCACCACTTCACCATCACCATCCCATTTTGAGTCTACGAGAACCATCCTTTATTCTCCAATGGTTTCCACACTTATCATGCCCCCTTCTGTAGCCCCTGGCCCATCATCGACCACCCCATCTAGCCGGCCTCCATCTACTTCAGCATATCCACCCCAAGAAATAGTTCCTGCTACTGGCGTCCACCTAGGTTGGGGCCTGAATGTGTTACCTACCCTTTTAGGGTGTTCCTGGTCACTGACATGACATATGATAGAGTTAGGCATTTCCCTCACCGCCCGATTCTGTTGAGCAGCCGCTATCTGAATAGCAGCGCCCCTCAGCATCAAGGCATCTGGGGAGAGTTAGAGGAAAACATGGACACACTCCATTGCTCACTATATTCCAAGTTAGCACTCTTATTTTCCATGATTTACTTTTGGAGTTCGCTGCTTCATTCATGTTCAAAGGAGCTGAGTACCGGGAGACACCTGGTGATGTGATACTCGTGGTTTCGTTTCGGCTAGGCAGCCGATGCTTTTCCCTTACAAGTACTGAGTTAGGACGAGGGTATGGTTTCTATCTTCATCACGTCACCCCACATCATATCTCCTCCATGACCTGACATGATCATTCGGATCTCGTAGCTATGCGGCCGGAGATTGCTGGGCCTGACCACCGCTATACCCCAACCTCCCAAAAGAGTACTCTTATCATTGTCTGCATCCTTCATTTCACCCATAGGTGATTTAGCGCCATCCTTTCCCCCCGCCAAAAGGATATGGGGGTCATGACTGGTTGTGACATAGATATTCTTACCTATGTCATCCGACAGGACTACCCAAACCTCCCTTACATTTTCACCACCTACTTCAATGCCTGTTTACCGGCCATCAGGGCAACCTGAATGATGGATTTTATGCCACTGGCCTTGCCCACCACCTTGGGGTTTTTGATACATATCTACCCCATGGCCTGTTAGGTTCCCCCCAGCGGATGGACTATCTCATGCTTATTCAATTGGGATTGTTCTGGAAGAAGGGGGTGCCTATGTTCATGCCCAGGCTCCACCCCGCCCATCTACTGACCCTCCTGCAACTGCTGACGCACTTGCTCCTCCTTCCCCACACCCTCCAGCTTCCTCACCCCACCCACCTTCTTTGGATCCCCCTTATTCAAGCCTACCTTCTTTTATTCCCCCACCTTCCCCCTACCCCCTACCCCCTCACCCTCGGTCAGTCTCACCCTTTCCCTCCACCATGATATGATGGAACGACACTTGGTTCGTATCAACAACCGATATGACCACCGGGCGAAGATGTTGGGGATTATTCATCAGTATCTTGGTATTCCACTTCCCCAGCCACCTGCCTCTACCTCAGTTCCTGGTCCTTCATCGGCAGCTCCACTGCCCTTTACTGCATTGGCCACAGATTCTGTTCTCCTTTCCATTGTGATCTCAGCTTCTACTAGTACTACTACCACCACTTATATATGTCCCAGGAGTGTTGTCAAGCATTCAATACCGATTCCAGCCCTTGTGGATCCTACTTCTATGACTTCCCTTCCATGTGCAGATTTTGAGCCTCCACTTTCCATGGCTCATGAGCCATCTCTCTCGGCTGGTTATATACCTTATGATGCCACTTGTGAGGTGACCCCCGGATAGGTTTTTGGACACATGTTATTCATTATATATATATTTTTGTGATATCTTGTGCCTTTTTATGTTGTGTATTCTTGCAATGTTCTCTTTCTTCCACCATCACAGGTACTAAGGCACATTTTGGGAAGCAATATTACATCACATTCAATTTTTATTTGCCTAGACATAAGGGGAGTATTATTTTTCCATTATTTTGTTCCCACCTTACCTTGTTCATATTTTTCGGCACTTGGTAGACAGCGTGCAATATTATATATGGGGGAATCTCTTGACCTCATTAGTCTTTTCCCTTTTCAGATTCTAGGAGACAACATTATTAGAAGACATATTTTAAAATGTGAAGACATTTATTTTGTTAATCATATTATTAAATAATAAAGCTGAAAGTGTGAAATTTTTAAAAAAGATGCATTTCCATATTGGTTCTTAACTATTTTAAAATGATTGTTGATATAATTTAAATTGCAACGAGTAATCCTCGAATAATTAAATTGATTAGACTAATCAATTATATTCAATTCATGACCAGATTGTCTCTTTATTTATTTTTTCCACTCCTGAGAGGTATTATGAAACCTTTTTCATATTCTTTCTAATACCTTGTTTCTTTAGAAATTTTTAAAATATACATAACTACCAGAATTTTCATGTTTTCTTTTCGAAACCTGAGGAATTTTTGAATAAGATTAAAATGATTGATGCATTATATTGTTTCTACCACTTTATCCCGAGTCCTTCCCTACATTTTATCTTTGTGAATCCCCTAGAAACCATAAATATCCTTTATAGAAATCCAAATTACAAGACCATTTCCCTTCCTACACTAATTATTTTATGATTTTTCATGATTATTCATTTGATCTCAAAATAAGGGATTGGAAACACATGGCATACATCTGCGTATTTTCTTGAATTTAAGTATGGGTAAGAGCCTCTAGATTATTCGGGGCAACAAGGGTTTCACACCACTACTCATTGAAATTCTAAAAGGCTCCCTTTATTCTAAAAAATGGTAAAAATAAAGTGACCTTATACTCACTTTTTGGTTTGTGAACCCTACCTACCCATATAATAGAGATGGTGAGATTATTTGGTTGAGCTTGTTGATGATTCTTTTAAAATGAGCTTAATTTTGAATATCATGAATTTTTATTTAAGAATTTAACCTCATTTTTCAATATTCTATCTTTTTTTCACATCTTTACCTTCTAAACATTGGTCACAGAAACATTTGATCCTTATTGAAAGCCCTCATGATTTCTATAAATTAATTTTATGAAGTGGAGAACTAGATTTCCTGAAAACCTATAGATAGAGTGTATATATTGTTGATTGAGAAGAACTTTTATTTAAAATTTCTTGAGTTTTGAGTATATTATTATTAAGGTAAATCAATAAGTGGCTTGCTTATTTTTGAAAGGTTGAAACTTGTGTTAAAAGAGGATGAAAGTATTAAATTGAATAATATATGAGGCATGATTAGAATACTCTTGAATTGAAACTATTTTGTATTATTTTTGGACTTTTCTCCTATAACATATTATTTATATTTTATAATTAACTGAAGTCCTTCTTTTTAAAATATAGACACTTTTAATTAGATGTTAAGATTTTCTTGACGGCGAGAAAATGACTAAGTATGGGAGAGTTTGATTCACTCGATTTTTGTATACATTTTAACATACTATATTTGAAAAATAAGAACAAGTTTTCAGAAAATACCAAATTATTAGTGAACAAATACTTTTCTTTTGGTGATCTTGACCATTTTCATGAGATTTATGGCCAAATAAACAAAATTGGGGAGATTTGAGAAAAAATTTACAATTACATGGCTTGTACTGATATACACACCGTGTACATTCAAGCTCATACAGGGGTTGACTAGGACAAATACATGTCGAAGTAATTAGAAACTGGTACACGACATGTTCACAACATACATGTCATGTATTCCATTCTATAAGATGTTTGTGGATGAGAAGAGTCGACACACCCATGTGGCTGGCTGAAGGGGACATGTCGTGTTCCAATGATACACGATGTGTATACATTTCTAGAGGTGCTTTGTGGGAGAAAAATGATCCTACATTCCATTTATGGCGGCACTACATGCCTTGGATATTTACCTACAAGGCAGCGTGATGTTCCATGTCAGAGACGTCATGTTAGGCTGCCTACCAGTGGAGAAAATGAAGGCAAAAATGTTTTGAATGAAGTACATGGCATGTACGTTTTCCACAGCCCATGTAGTTATGTTTTCTATAAAAGGAGGCATTGGCCTTTGGTTCAAGAGTGGCTTGTGTGTGGAGAGAAAGTGTAGAGAAAAGGATAATGGTTTGAAGGAGAGATGATATGCCTTCATACTATCGTCATTCTACCATATACCAAAGATTAATTTCCTTATCGATGTTCCATGCATGATCTCATCAGGTATCAAGAGATTTGTGTTTGTCATTTTCTATTTGTGAATCTTAATACCCAGTGTGATGGGGTTGTGGAAGATGATGAGTTGTAATTTAAATTAGATGTTATGAATGTGCTCATTCATTTTAATCTCTTTTTATTCTTCTTAAACCAATTTTAATTATTACTAAATATTTTGATCCAGACCAAGGGCAGAATTTTAAGGGATTCAAAAGATCAATAACAAAGAATAATTCCATGACCATTAGAAGTATTTGTCGACTCAAATTGGACTAATCCAAATAATGAACTATGAAACACTGAATACTAGACCAAGGAGTTAGTTTCTACAGATCTAAATATAATGTTACCAGACTAAGGAAACTTTATTACAATTTGAACCCATAGTTTTGGGTTATAATGAACAACACAACCTCATAAGAAATTTCATTTACTAAACACCTTCTCATTAATCTATAACCCCAATGCATGTCTCTCTTTATCTATATCAAAATAAATTTTCGTGTATTTACTTTTACCCTTTTATGTAATTTGTTAAAAGAACCATAAAATCAGTTGTTCTTTTTATCCAAACAAAAATAATTGTCTCTAAATTCATTAGACTTTTCTAAAACAAAAATACAGACTACGATAAGAAAGATAAAATAACTTCTTAGTTCCCTATGGATCGACCCCTTACTGGTGTTATACATGTTAGGTAAAAATAATTTGGGACAGTGATAACATACCTTCAGTGAAATTACTAGCCAATAATCATCATCTCAAGTGTGGATATTTCGTCCTTATGAACAATAATATCTATCTCAAATGATTGAGACAAAGGAGAGAACCATGCTTGGAAAAATTCCCATCATGAGGGATTACACTAGTGCATTCCCTAAAGAGATTCATGTTCCTCATCCTATCCAAGAGGTAGAGTACACAATGGAACATATTCTTGATTCTGTGCCTATATCAAATACAACTTAAAGAATGGACCCCATAGAGCTTGAAGAGCTAAAGAAGCAGTTAAAAGAGACTCTAGAAAAAGGTTTTATGTGCCTAAGTGGATCACCATGGGGTATGCCATTCCTATTATTCAAGAAAAAGGATAAATAAATTCTCCTCTGTATTGATTATCGTGAGTTCAATAAAATCACAATAATGAACAAGTATCCCTTTCATCAGATAGATGACTTGTTCGATCAACATCGTGGGGACAGTAATTTCACTAAGGTGGAATTTCAGTCAGGATATCTCCTCTTAAAGGTGAGGAAGAAATGTATTCCCATGACTGCCATTGAAACAAAGTATGGACATTATGTGTTCATAGTTATTCCCTTCAGACTCACTAATGCTCCAACAATTTTCATGAATTTAATGAATACAGTCTTTAGAGATTACCTCAATAAATTTTTGTTAGTCTTTATTGATGATATTCTAATATGCTCCAAGATAAAGGAGGAACACGAGGAACATTTCAATACTGTGTTAAAATACTTGGAGATGGGAGAATATGTATGAAAATTATAATAAATGTGAGTTCTAGATGAAGGTACTATCATTATTGGGGCATGTTATCACCAGCAAAGGGATATCTGTGGACCCTTCCATAACAAAGGCAATTGAATAGTGGCCCAAGACAACATCTGTAATAAAGATCTGTAGCATTTTGGGTCTATCTGGGTATTATCGACGATTTGTGAAGAACATTTCCAGATTGTAAAACCAAATGACCATGCTGAAACAGAAGGGAGTAAACTTTTTCTACACTCAGGAATGTGAAGAGTGGTTCAAGGATTTGAAAAAGAGGCTTAACGCTGCCCCAATACTCACAATACTAACAAGTGGAGAACTCTTTGTGGTGTAAAATGATGCTTCCAAAAATGTCTTAGGCTTTGTGCTAGGGAAAAATGATAAAGTGATAGCGTATGCAACAATGTAGTTGAGAATAAATGAGAAAAACTACACTACGCATGATATGGAGTTGGAAACTATGATTTTTGAATTAAAAATATTGATGAGTTTTATCTACAGGGAGAAGTGTGAGATATATACTGACCACAAGAATCTCATACATATATTCACACAAAAAGAGCTTCATATGTTCCAGTGAAGATTCATAAAGCTATGACAACCCTTGTTTTTATTACACAATTAAACAGAATTTATTACATAAACTTCATATGATACAACTTTGAAGATCGAGTGGTCTAGTGTCTTTGGGAATTAGGATCATTAAATAACAACATGAAACATGAAATATAACATATTTATTGAAAAATTCCTTTACCTGACCACTACATTCCCTCGTATTTAGCATTACATGGGAATACCTGAGGACATGCATTAGAAAAGGGTGTGCTATAATGGCTAGTAAGGTGACAATCATGGAATAACATGATTAATGAAATACATGTTAGAAAATAGGAATATCAATAGATAATAATAGAGGAATAAAAATAAAGTCATGATAAAGCATGATAATCTTAACATGGAAATGTGGCGACAACACTTAACATGAAATTAGCTTGAGCGAAGGCTCATTGGACATGGAGCATGAGTAAACCCTCATTGAAAATGGAGCCTAAGTAAACCCTAATTGGACCTAAATTAACATGAGTAAACACCCATTTCACATGATGTATCATGATACTATACTTTACCCAATTCATTGGAGCGCTATCAGGGTGCACCCATCTTAAACATTTCATTTCATGCATAAGCATGCAAAATGGATCATAAAAAATTAAATCACTCAACATAATCAATAATTCCATGATAAACGAATGCGGAATACAAATATAAAACTCTATAAACAATAAATAAATTTTCATAATGGTGAATACCCTTGATCAAGAAATGGGCATGGTATTCACTACACAATGACTCTGACTTGGAAAAGAACGGTGCAATTTCGGCAGCATAACGGCATGATATAAGAACTCATAAAAATGGTTGATGAGAGAGAAATGTGTACATCATCATATTTACATGACATGGATCGTAAGGGGGTCATATAGATATATGTCCCAACCAATGTAATGGAATTTAGATTCATGATAAAATATAATTGCTTGAATGTAAATGAGGAGAGACAAATTCCTTTCATAATTTCAAAATATTAATGGGTATACATGAGAGGCATTTAATGACAGAGAAATGGGTATCCCATCATTCAAACATAAAGGGGACAGTATGGGGTAGGTGAGAAACCATACCCTTCAAGACTTATTAAAAATTTTGTCTTTTTAAATAGTTTTCCTTGGGAGTATGACTCACCTCCACATAAGGAAGCACATTATTTTAAGAAGTTCGGACATTGGCCATGAAAAATATTGTTTTCCACATCCCTTGGCCAAAAACCATGGGAAAATACCATGGCCTAGTTTTTGGTTTGGATTAGTTTAAGGTGAGGTGTCCCCAACCTAAATAATAAATAATTCCATCACATTTCCTTTATAAACCCACCCAAGCTCCCACTTCCTCCTCACTCAAAGCCTTTGGAGTTTGTCCAACCTATTCCCTCCTCTCTCTAGAATCCTCACAAGGCACCCTAATCTCCCAATAATACTCTATCAATCCTATCCCAAGCCTTTGGGGCCACACTTCCAAGTAAGGGATTTCTTCCTTTCTCATTTTTGTCTAATTTTATTTAAGTTTTTATGCCCTTTTGTTTTCAATTAAAAATGTTGAGGTATGATTTCACACCTCACCCATAATATTCTCCTTATGTTTTAATGATGGTAGTCTCCTTTATTTTCTTTAAATTCCTCACATGTACACCTGTTACTATGTTGAAATTCTGAAACAAATTTCTCTCTCCACATTTACATTCTAGCTATTCTTTAGTATCATGAATCTAAATCTCATTAAATTTATTGGGACATCTAACTATATAACCCCTTACTATCCATTTACTTTAAATATGTTGAGTAACCCCTTCCTCTATCATCAACCATTTTTATGAGTTCTTATGTCACGCCGTTATGCTGCCAAAATTTCACCGCATTTTTCTAAGCCAAAGTCAATATGGAGTGAATACCATGATCATTTCTCTATTAAGGGTATTCACCTTTATGGACATTTACATATTGTTTAATGTTTTTCAAGTATATATTCCACATTATTTTATCTTGTAATAAGTGATTATGTTGAATGATTAAATTTTTTATGATCCATGTGGCCCACTTATGCATCATGTGAAATGTTTAAGAAGGGTGCACCCTGATAGCGCTCCAATGCATTGGGTAAAGTATAGTAGCATGATAAATAATGTGAAATGTTTTTTTACTAATGATAATTCAATTGAAATGAGGGTTTACTCGTGATTCATGTGAAATTAGGGTTCAAAAATTCTCTATGTGCAATGAGCCTTGGCTTATGCTAATTTCATGTTAATTGTTGTTGCCACATTTCCATTTTATGA
The DNA here is from genome assembly GCA_963277665.1 of Viscum album. NCBI lineage: Eukaryota > Viridiplantae > Streptophyta > Magnoliopsida > Santalales > Viscaceae > Viscum > Viscum album. Next base: position 1,505,573,820 of record OY728146.1, on the reverse strand, counting down.
TTATCATGAATTATCACGCCTTCATGTTTATGATTCTATTTGCTCTATTGATAATCCTATTTTATAAAATGTATTGTATTACTCATTTTATTCCATGATTATTCCCTTACTGGGCTTTATATCTCACCCTTTTCGTATGCATGTTCTCAGGTTATCCCATGCAATGCTATGTACGAGGGAATGTAGTTGTCATATAAAGTTATTTTTCAATAAAGATGTTGTATTTAATGTTTTAAGTTGTCATTTAATGATCCTAATACCCAAATACACTGAACCTATCAATCATATATGTTTTATCAAGTGATGTTTATGTAATAAATTATGATTAATTGTTTTATAAAGATAAGGGATTTCATACTTCAAATTGGATCAACATGCCTAGATTTACCTCAAAGAAGTGGAATGACTAGATGAAGTACCACTATCTATTATTCATATCATGATCTAAGAATCACCTCAAAGATCGGGAAAATTCTCCAACATGCTCTAAAAACTAAACTAAAAATCAGTACGACTTATCATCTTCAAAATGATGACTAATCTGAGCTATCTATTCAGACACTAGAAGATACGTTGAGATCATGTTATATGGATTTCCTAGGAGGATGGGAACAAAATATTCCACATGTTTAATACTGTTGGTCGGAGTGGACACTCAAGAGGGGGGTGAATTGAGTTCCAATCAAAATTTTCTGTTAAAAACAATTTCTAATAAAATCCCCCAATTTCAAAAATCAATTAAACTGTAGTGAATTTATATAGAATATAAAGGTTCAATTAGCTTCTCAAAGATTGATTAATTCTCAGTTAACTTAATCTTATGATTAAATTAACTTTTGAAACCAATTTACTGATTTATAATAAATATAAACACTTGCGAATTTAATTATCAAAGTAGCTTTGAAGATAGATTATATTTCAAAGTAATAGCAGCGGAATATGAAATAAATATGTATAGTATGGATATAGTATAGCTATAAACACAGAGAAGTAACCAAGAGGTTCAGTCTCAAGCCGAGACTTAGTCCTCTCAAAAGTTTATATAAAAGTGATCCACACCCTGGATCGGGGTTAACAACAGTGAGCACACTGTCCAGGTCACAAGACCTCTACCACAGTTCTACGTGGGAAAACAGACAACAGCAGCCAGCTGTCCAGGTCACAAGACCTCTACCACTATCCACAGTGGGAAGTGAAGTGTAAAAAGTTTGCTGAGGATTTACAGATCCTCCAGTGAAAGTACAGGAGTCAGTGTGTGTGTTTAATACAGCAGATAACACACACTGCTCAAAATGTAGAATAAATAAATCACAGAGCAGAGATGTAGAGTTTAGAAATGGCTCTAGTGATTTCAGTGTAGCACTGGACTCGTTTTGGAATTAATCAGAAGTGATTCTGAGTCCTCTTCTCGATTTTGTTTGAGAAGCAGAGTGTCATATGCTTCAGGTTCACAGGCAGTGAGATGTAGTCGATGAAGCTCTTCAATGATCTATTGTATGCACACCACTCTTCTTGAGTAGGCTTGATTGTATATTTGATTCTGTCTTGCTTGGTTCTTCTTGTATGTACAGAGCTCTTCTCGAGTATGCCGTATGCTCCCTTGTCTCTGTGTGTCTTGTCTCACACTTCTTCGCAGCTCTTTATATCTTTTTCAGCAGAGTCTTCTTGTATTCATATCACGTGCTCCGTAGGATAGAAAAGGTTTCCTTTCCGCAGGTACGAGGTACGGTTTCCTGACATCCGACAACCTTTATTAATTAATTGTCAGTGTATTAAAATATAACTAATATGACCGTTGGTTAGAATAAATAAAGATAAAGATAAAGAAATTCAAACAGTTGTTTATGACTGTTCAAGAGATCGGTAGGTCATCAGCATTAGAGTAAAGATCGGTGACTCAGATAGATCAGCATCGGTCTGTCATCTGATCGGTGAGTCATTTTGATCAGCATCGGTGAGTCCTTGGATCGGTGACTCATTTGCATCAGTGACTCATTTGCATCGGTGACTCATTTGCATCGGTGACTCATTTGCATCGGTGACTCATTTGCATCAGTGAGTCATTTGCATCGGTGACTCATTTGCATCGGTGACTCATTTGCATCAGTGACTCTGATGGATCGGTGAGTCTGATTGATCAGTGAGTCTGATTGATCATTGACTCTGATGGATCGGTGAGTCTGATGAATCGGTGACTCAGATGGATCGGTGAGTCTGATTGATCAGTGACTCTGATGGATCGGTGAGTCTGATGGATCGGTGAGTCTGATGAATCGGTGACTCAGATGGATCGGTGAGTCTGATTGATCAGTGACTCTGATGGATCGGTGAGTCTGATTGATCAGTGACTCTGATGGATCGGTGAGTCTGATGGATCGGTGAGTCTGATAAATCGGTGACTCAGATGGATCGGTGAGTCTGATTGATCAGTGACTCTGATGGATCCAGAAGGCTTCCAAACATACTTTGTAAGTTAATAAGCATAGTTAAAAAAGAACATGATAACTGATTCATTCATAGATTGGAATTATGTTTATGGGACATCAAACCAGATTAAGCATCAATGAGTTGTGATGATTTGTGATTATTAAAACATCAGTTATAAACATGAAATCAGCAATCTTCCAGAGGGCTCAACAGTCTCCCCCTTTTTGATAATCACAAATCTTCATATATATATATATATAAATAAAAATAAAAAAAAATAATCTCCCTCTTAAGATAACATTCCCATATATATAATATTCAGATTTCTCCCCCTGAGATATTGATCTCCCTCTTCATATGTAGAGTACTCCCCCTTAGATATATATTTCTCCCATTACTTTCTTTCTCCCCCTATTATATATCTTTTTTGTTTTTTTTTTTTTTTTTTATATATCTATCTTCTTTCTCCCCCTTTGGGATGATCAAAAAGGAGGGAACATAGATAAGGGAAAAGAGAAGCAGGGTGCAGGCAGGATAGAACATAACACAAAGGAAAAACAAATTTTATAAAGGCACAGAAAAAGACAAGCAATACATAGAGCACCCCATCAAAAATAATACATGGCTATTTGGTGGGATACAAAGGGGCTTTCCCTTTATCCTTTGGATCAATTGTAGGTAAGGAAGAAGGCTTGGAGGCAGGCTGTGGTTCACGGAGCTGAAGTGGTGGCAGGACAACTCTGGCAGGTGCAGTTGGAGGTGTCACAGAAGGTTGTGGAGAAGGAGCAGGAGCTGGATGAGAAGCTTTCTGAGAGACTGGCCGCAATTGAGATATGGCTTGGGCAACAGACAGCTGATTTGGAGCGACATCAGAGGCACTTAGAGGTTCGGATGTAGGGAGTACAATGGCAGTGGCCTGTGCATCCAAGTAAGGCTTCAACAGATGAATGAAGTCCTGAATGACTTCTGCTCCATACTTCATAGCTTTTTCAAAATCATCCTTGTTTTCCATGAACTGTGCCAAGGAAGGAACAAAATCTTGCAATTGGCGAACTTGAGTGTTGAAGGCCTGAGTGACTGGAGGTAATTTCAGATTCTCTGCCAGGACTTTGAAGTTTGCAGCCATCTCATGTTTTGTATAAATCTTGGAAAAGAAAGCATCAACTTTTTCCTTGATCTCTTGCAGGGCATTCTTAGCATCTGCTGAATATACTAAGGCCATCTTATGACTATTATCACAGAGCTCTTTCATCCTCCTCAAAGATTCTAAGTCAAGAATATTTCTAACAGCAGCTAGCTCTGTATGCACAACTTCTCTGAGAGCTTCTATCTCACGAGTAGTGATTTTGGTTACCTTGCCTGTACTTGCTTGGCTGACTATATGAGTTAGTTCAGCTTTCAACTTCCTCAGATCAGACTTGTTAAGATGTTCAATCAGATTTCTTAAAACTTCCATCATACCAGAGATGGTTGATCTGAACTCATTTGACAGAGAAAGTAAGCTAACTTGGAGATCCTTCAAGGTTTGATTCAAAGAGGCTATGTGCCTACCAACAAATTCACCCGTAGCAGTCAAGTCTGGCTTGAGAACATCTGAGACTGCCGTTGAAAAAGCTTTCAAGGAGTTTTCAGAAACTTGTAGAGATACTTGATGAAGGGCATTGGAAAGTTCTTCTCTGACTATATCTCTCACAGTGGTTAGCAATTCAGTCTTAAACTTATCAAGATCAGCTCGAGAGATTTCAGAACCAGGTAAATTCACAGTTACGGGATCTTCAGTAGGAATAGACCTTACTTCTCTTGGAGGGTTCCTTTTCACAGTTGCAGCAGATTCTGGTAATTCGCCTTCTTCTTCAGAATAGTCTAAGCCCAACACAGCATATCCAGGGTAGTCATCCCACACAGCAGCACACAGGGTGTAGTTGGGTTTCTCATAGCATGCTGTTCCACTGATTTTTGATGAGTCAGTCTTGCCACTGATATGGATTTCTGGTACTGACTGAGGTTGTTCTACTTGAACTTCAGCAAGACCATCCACTGGTCTGTTGATACTATCAGCAGCCGCTTCAACAACATCAGCATCATCATCATCACCATCATGATTGTCTTCAGCATCACCTTGCTCATTATTACTCTGCTCAGAGGCTTCACTGTGATATTCCTCAGTATCAGAATCTTCTTCATCATCAAGAATAGGTTCTGACTCTGGTAGGGTTAAGGGTGGACTAGCAGGTCCAAATTCTATTCTTTTCTTGGGGCTAGCAGTGTCTGGATCACTCCTATCATCAGGAGAAGACACACTTCCTTCTTCAGTTGCAGCTTTTTCTTGCTCATCATCATCAGAAAAAATTGGTTCCTCATCTGGTTTTAATCCAGGATCTCTCACATCCTTTGGCCTCTTGCCATGATCTATGGGATTGTAGGCTTCATACAACTTATCTTCATCTGCAACCCAGCACTTCTTCCATGGGTTCCAATTGATTTTCATCCTCTTGCAGATCTCTTTGTTGAGACAAAAGGAAGGCTCTGTTTCAACAACTTCATCATCTTCATCAACACATTCCAGATTCTGGAGCATAGTAGATATCATTTTTGAATAAAACAAAGCCGTGGCTTTCTTGGAAGGTTTCAGCATACTAGCTATGTGGACCATCACATATCTGCACAGATTTATCTTTTCATGGGTTTTGAGCAGAAACAATAGAAAAACATCTTGATACTTAACAGCAGCAAAATCTCCTCTTCGAGGGCAAAGTTGGTGCTGAATAAACTTGAATAGGAGTCTGCTTTCACCATCTAATTCTGACGCTATGATTCTCCTCGATTCTTTGTTTCCAGTTAGAAGCTCTAGAGCTAGCTCATAAGAAAAATAGTCAGTGACTGGGGGTATATTGCCAGCATAGTCCTCATATCGACCTTCATGAGGTACGTTTAAACATTCAGCCCACTGCTTAGATGAGAAAGATATTTTCTTTCCTTTCACAACCGATGACATCCTAGCAGCTTCCACACCATCCAGCGTGATTTTCAGGTTCATGTAAAACTCATGTACTAGCTTTGGATAATCTATTCGGGCGTTGTCTGAAAACCAGTCTATCCATCCTTGAGATTCAAGAACTCGTAGCAACAGGGACTTACTTGACAGAAGCCACGCCGAGTTTACTTCTTTTTCTGCAGCTACAATCCGAGTTTCCAGGTCCGGATTTACTGAACGTTGAGAGGTACTGCTCGACTCGCCTCGAGCACGCTTTGAAGGTACAGGGCTATCTGGTCCTTTGCTCGGTCTCTTTTGCTTAGCCATTCGAGGATTTGGAGAGGCAGGAGTTCGAAGGTTCGAAGGTTCGAAGCAGAAGGGAAGAGAGGTTGAGAGGTTCGGCGGGAAATGAAAGGTCAAAGGTTTAGGGAAGATAAATAGCCGCGTATCATTTACTTTATCATTTAGGGTTCCCATAAAAAGTAATTTACTAATTAATAAAAAGTAATTAATTAAATTTTTTTTTTTTTAAAAAAAAAAAAAAATCGGATTGACAGAACAGTGTGACAGATCGGTTCCACAGATCAGTTTCACAGATCAGTTTCACAGATCAGTTTCACAGATCAGTTTCACAGATCAGTTTCACAGATCAATCATACACAATCCTTGTTTAATAAATTTCATTCTTTCAGAGCATAAGGGCTTTGTGAAGATGTCAGCTAATTGATTTTCAGAACTAACAAATTCTAGAGAAATATCACCCTTTTGGTAATGATCTCTTAGAAAGTGATGTCTGACATCAATGTGCTTAGTTCTAGAGTGAGATACAGGGTTCTTGGATAAGTTGATTGCACTAGTGTTGTCACAGTTAATTGAGACATGTTTAAGATCAAATCCATAATCCAATAGAGTGTGTTTCATCCACAAAATTTGTGCACAGCAACTACCAGCAGCTATGTATTCTGCCTCGGCAGTAGACAATGCAACTGAATTCTGTTTCTTACTACACCATGATACTAGGGATTTTCCAAGCAAATGACATGTTCCTGATGTGCTTTTTCTATCTAACTTACAACCAGCAAAGTCAGCATCTGAATAACTCATTAACTCAAAGGATTGTTCTTTTGGGTAAAACAAACCTAAATTTATAGTATACTTAAGATACTTAAAAATCCGTTTAACAGCTAATAAGTGTGATTCTTTAGGATTAGCTTGAAATCTAGCACACATACATACACTAAACATAATATCTGGTCGACTAGCAGTAAGATAAAGTAAGCTTCCAATCATACCTCTGTAATTGGTTTGATCAACTGGTTTCCCAGTTTCATCGACATCCAATTTACAGGTAGTACTCATAGGTGTATTACTTTCCTTAATACTATCCAATCCAAAACGTTTTAAAAGATCCTTTGTATATTTACTTTGATTCAAAATAATACCATTTTCATTTTGAAATACTTGAAATCCAAGAAAGTACTTAAGCTCTCCCATTAAGCTCATTTCAAATTCATTTTGCATACTTTTTGAAAAATCAGTACATAAAGAGTGTTTAGAAGATCCAAAAATAATATCATCAACATATATTTGTACAACTAAAACATCTTTAGAAATTCTTTTAATGAAAAGAGTTGGATCAGCAATCCCTTTAGTAAAACCTTTTGAAATAAGGAAATTGCTAAGTCTATCATACCAAGCTCTTGGTGCTTGTTTTAAACCATACAAAGCTTTAGAAAGTTTAAAAACTTGATTTGGAAAATGGGGGTTAGCAAATCCAGGTGGTTGTTCTACAAAAACATCTTCAATTATAAAACCATTTAGAAATGCACTTTTTACATCCATTTGATATAACTTGAAATCCAGATGTGCAGCATATGCAAGTAAGATCCTAATGGCTTCTAGTCTAGCTACAGGTGCAAAAGTTTCCTCATAGTCTATACCTTCTTCTTGACTATATCCTTGTGCAACTAGTCTAGCTTTGTTTCTAACTATATTTCCAGATTCATCTATTTTATTTCTAAACACCCATTTTGTGCCTATTGTCAAAGTGTCCTTAGGTCTGTCAACTAATTCCCAGACTTTGTTTCTTTCAAACTGATTTAATTCTTCTTGCATAGCCATTACCCAAAATTCATCATTGATAGCATCATTGATATTTTTAGGTTCTGACTGTGAAAGAAAGGCTTGATGTTCAACCTGGTTTCTTAGAGAAGCTCTAGTTTGTGTTCCTCTATCTAGATTTCCTACAACAGCATCTAAAGGATGGTTCTTTAGAGTCCTAGATGGTCTTGAAAAGATAGAGCTAGAAGTTTCAGGTTCATCTAGAGATTGAGGTTCAACAGAAGAAGATTCTGGAGAATGTCCAGAACTGGATGCTTTTATAACAGGTTCTTTAGATTTATCATTAAGGTCCAGAATAGACAAATCTTCTTCAAGATTCCCAAGAGAGGTTTTAGGCTCATGTGGATCAGTTTCATCAAATTTGATGTGAACATATTCTTCCACACATTTGGATCTCTTATTGAAAACTCTATAGGCTTTACTAGAGATAGAGTAACCTAGGAAAATTCCTTCATCACTCTTGGATGCAAATTTATCCAGATTATCTTTAGTATTCAGAATAAATACTTTGCAACCAAAAACTTTAAAGTAATTAACCTTAGGCTTTCTATTGTTCCACAACTCATAAGGGGTTTTCTTTAGAACAGGTCTGATCAAGACTCTATTAATGACATAACAAGCTGTATTAACAGCTTCAGCCCAAAAGTAAATTGGAAGGTCATATTCATTGAGCATGGTTCTAGCAATTTCTTGCAGGGTTCTGTTTCTTCTTTCTACTACACCATTCTGTTGGGGTGTCCTAGGGGCAGAAAAGTTATGAGTATAGCCATTGTGTGAGCAATAAGATTCAAAATCTTGATTTTCAAACTCACGACCATGATCACTTCTCAGGGTCTTAATCTTGAGTCTATTAAGATTTTCTACAGACTTGGAGTATTTAACAAAGTAAGAATAAGCTTCACTTTTGTGAGCTAGAAAATATACCCAAGTATATCTAGAAAAGTCATCTACGAGAACATAGACATAGTGCTTCCCATTTAAACTAGAAACTCTTGATGGTCCAAACAAATCCATGTGAACCAATTCAAGTGGTTGAGAAGTTGAAACTTCTTTCTTTGATTTAAAAGAAACTTTGTGTTGTTTTCCCTTTTGACAGGGATTACAAACTTTGTCTGCTGGAAATTCAAGTTTGGGTAAGTCTCTAACCAAGTTCTTCCTAGAAAGTTTTCTAAGTGAGTGCACATTTCAGTGTCCTAATCTTCTGTGCCAAAGCCAAGACTCTTTATGAAAAGCATTTAAACATGGAATGTTCTGTTTAGCTAAAGAATCTAAATCAACAGCATAAACATTTTCATTTCTTAAAGCAGAAAATACTAAAACATTTTTAGAGTTACAAACATTGCAAGAATCATTTTCAAATTTAACATGAAAACCATCATCACATAACTGAGAAATGCTTAATAGGTTATATTTAAGTCCATCAACAAATAAAACTTTAGAAATCAAAATTGAATCAGTGTTACCAATCTGGCCTAGGCCGATGATTTTCCCTTTTGAGTTATCACCAAAGGTGACAAAGCCTCCATCAACTTTTATTAGGCTCTTGAAGCAAGAATAATCTCCAGTCATGTGTCTTGAGCACCCACTGTCTAAATACCATATCTTCTTGTAACAGCTCTTCAAGCAGGTCTCCTACAAAACAGATTTAGATGGAAGATGATTTTGGTACCCAGATCTTCTTGGGTCCAGACAGGTTAGCCAATAACACTTTAGGTACCCATATTTGTCTAATGGTTCTCATATAATTTGTAGAAATAACATCCTTTGAAAGATAAACCTTATTAGATTCATAACTATGAATATAGCTGGATGAGGCATAAGAAGTTCCAGAATTAACTATCTTCTGTCCAGATTTAGGAATGAATCTAGTTTTGGCAACTTTCCTTTGTCCAGGTTGGTATCCTATACCAGTAGTGTATCTAGGTGCAACTTGCTTTCCTAGCATTTGTGTTAGAGTATTTTTACCATTGGTGAACTTCTCTAAATCTTTCTTGAGTTGCTCATTAGACAATTTCAGTTCAGTATTCTCTTTAAGCAGCTGAGCATTCTTTTCTGCTTCTATATCCAGATCAGATTTATGCTTAACATTTAAAGCATACTGTTTCTTTAGACCTTTATATTTATCTTTAAGCTCATTACATGTTTCTTCTAGCATGTCACAGTATTCAAACAATTCAGATTTTGACATGTTTTCTAAGTCAGAATCTTCTCCAGAATAGTATGAATTAAAAGCAGGAGTCTCTGATGTTACCTCAGAAGTGTTTGTCATGAAACACATGTTGGCCCGATTCTTTTCAGAGTCTGAAGATTCAGCTTCACTTGTGCTGTCTTCTGAAGCACTCCAAGTAGCCTTCATGGCCTTCTTGTACTTGTTATTCTTGTATTCATATTTCTTTTTATACTTCAGCTTTGGACAGTCGGCTTTAATGTGTCCTTTTCTCTTGCACTCATAGCAGACAACATCATCTGATTTGTCATTCTTCTTCCAGTCCTTTTTCCATTTGCCTTGTTGGTCATACTTTCCCTTGTAATTTGGTTTCCTAAAAAATTTCTTTTTCCTATAGAACTTTTTGAATCTCCTGGCTATTTGAGCCATCTCATCATCGCTGTCAGAATCATTCTCACTTTCCTCACTGCTTGTACTTTCATTGATAGCTTGAAGCTTTTCCTTATCCTTATTCTTTGAGGTTGTAGTCTTGAAGGCAATAGACTTTCTTGCAGGTTCATTGTCTTCCTCTTTGTTCACTTTAAGCTCTTCTTCATACATCATCAGCTTGCCAATTAGTTCCTTGACAGGTAGAGCACCAATGTCACAGGATTCTCTAATGGAGACAGAGGTTCCTCTCCATCTTTCAGGTAGACATCTCAAAATTCTCATAATTTGTTCCTTTGCTGGAACATCCTTTCCCAGAGAGGTCATTGTGTTGACAATTTCATTGAACCTGAGATACATATCAGAAATGGGTTCATCAGGTTTCATCTTAAAATTATCATACTTAATAGTATAGGTATTCAATCTCATCTCCTTAACATTAGTTGTTCCTTCATGAGAAACAGCTAAGGTATCCCAAATTTCATATGCAGTTTTACATGCAGAAATTCTATTAAACTCTTCATCTCCTAGAGCACAGTACAGAGCATTCATAGCTTTACAATTGTTATTGTAAGCAGTCTTTGTAGGTTCATCCCAAGTAGATCTAGCAGTAGTGGGAATTTTGTATTCAGATTCAATAGCAGTCCAAATATCAAAACCTATGCTTTCTAGATGAATTTTCATTTTCAGTTTCCACTGAGCATAATTAGTTCCATTGAAGAAAGGTGGCCGGTTGGTAGCAGCACCCTCAAGTCTATTATCCATGATATTACAAAAAGAATTTTAAAGAGATAAAAATTTAGAAATAACAGAAATTTTAAGAACTTTAAAATACAACTAAAATCACAGTTCAAAAGCAGAGCACTTTTAGAAAGTATTTACTTCCTCCGATACCAAGTGTTGGTCGGAGTGGACACTCAAGAGGGGGGTGAATTGAGTTCCAATCAAAATTTTCTGTTAAAAACAATTTCTAATAAAATCCCCCAATTTCAAAAATCAATTAAACTGTAGTGAATTTATATAGAATATAAAGGTTCAATTAGCTTCTCAAAGATTGATTAATTCTCAGTTAACTTAATCTTATGATTAAATTAACTTTTGAAACCAATTTACTGATTTATAATAAATATAAACACTTGCGAATTTAATTATCAAAGTAGCTTTGAAGATAGATTATATTTCAAAGTAATAGCAGCGGAATATGAAATAAATATGTATAGTATGGATATAGTATAGCTATAAACACAGAGAAGTAACCAAGAGGTTCAGTCTCAAGCCGAGACTTAGTCCTCTCAAAAGTTTATATAAAAGTGATCCACACCCTGGATCGGGGTTAACAACAGTGATCACACTGTCCAGGTCACAAGACCTCTACCACAGTTCTACGTGGGAAAACAGACAACAGCAGCCAGCTGTCCAGGTCACAAGACCTCTACCACTATCCACAGTGGGAAGTGAAGTGTAAAAAGTTTGCTGAGGATTTACAGATCCTCCAGTGAAAGTACAGGAGTCAGTGTGTGTGTTTAATACAGCAGATAACACACACTGCTCAAAATGTAGAATAAATAAATCACAGAGCAGAGATGTAGAGTTTAGAAATGGCTCTAGTGATTTCAGTGTAGCACTGGACTCGTTTTGGAATTAATCAGAAGTGATTCTGAGTCCTCTTCTCGATTTTGTTTGAGAAGCAGAGTGTCATATGCTTCAGGTTCACAGGCAGTGAGATGTAGTCGATGAAGCTCTTCAATGATCTATTGTATTCACACCACTCTTCTTGAGTAGGCTTGATTGTATATTTGATTCTGTCTTGCTTGGTTCTTCTTGTATGTACAGAGCTCTTCTCGAGTATGTCGTATGCTCCCTTGTCTCTGTGTGTCTTGTCTCACACTTCTTCGCAGCTCTTTATATCTTTTTCAGCAGAGTCTTCTTGTATTCATATCACGTGCTCCGTAGGATAGAAAAGGTTTCCTTTCCGCAGGTACGAGGTACGGTTTCCTGACATCCGACAACCTTTATTAATTAATTGTCAGTGTATTAAAATATAACTAATATGACCGTTGGTTAGAATAAATAAAGATAAAGATAAAGAAATTCAAACAGTTGTTTATGACTGTTCAAGAGATCGGTAGGTCATCAGCATTAGAGTAAAGATCGGTGACTCAGATAGATCAGCATCGGTCTGTCATCTGATCGGTGAGTCATTTTGATCAGCATCGGTGAGTCCTTGGATCGGTGACTCATTTGCATCAGTGACTCATTTGCATCGGTGACTCATTTGCATCGGTGACTCATTTGCATCGGTGACTCATTTGCATCAGTGAGTCATTTGCATCGGTGACTCATTTGCATCGGTGACTCATTTGCATCAGTGACTCTGATGGATCGGTGAGTCTGATTGATCAGTGAGTCTGATTGATCAGTGACTCTGATGGATCGGTGAGTCTGATGAATCGGTGACTCAGATGGATCGGTGAGTCTGATTGATCAGTGACTCTGATGGATCGGTGAGTCTGATGGATCGGTGAGTCTGATGAATCGGTGACTCAGATGGATCGGTGAGTCTGATTGATCAGTGACTCTGATGGATCGGTGAGTCTGATTGATCAGTGACTCTGATGGATCGGTGAGTCTGATGGATCGGTGAGTCTGATGAATCGGTGACTCAGATGGATCGGTGAGTCTGATTGATCAGTGACTCTGATGGATCCAGAAGGCTTCCAAACATACTTTGTAAGTTAATAAGCATAGTTAAAAAAGAACATGATAACTGATTCATTCATAGATTGGAATTATGTTTATGGGACATCAAACCAGATTAAGCATCAATGAGTTGTGATGATTTGTGATTATTAAAACATCAGTTATAAACATGAAATCAGCAATCTTCCAGAGGGCTCAACAAATACTTATATAACAACAGTTTCCACTAAAGTATTTGAATGACACTTTATGAATCTATTTATAGGAAAAGGTGCATAACAATAGTGTGTTGGGATGAATTCAGTGAGCATAATCTGCTAGGATGTGAAATGGCTGAAGCAATGGTGTAGAAGGTGAAAACCATTCAGTAGAATATCTATGTATCCAAAAGTAAACAGAAGAGTTATGCAGAAAATTGTTGATGAGACCTTGAGTTCAGAGTTGGAGAAATGGTATTTCTAGGCATATATCCATGGAAGAAGTTCATGAGGATTTGAATGAATGGGAAGTTAATTCCCATGTACATCATCCCCTTCAATATTATTGATCGTGTTAGTGATGTGACCTATCAGCTAGAACATCCATTTACAATTTCCTATGAACATGATGTCTTTCATGTATCCCTATTATGTAATTACATACCAAACCATTCACATGTACACTCATAATAAGTGGTACTATTTGGGGATGAAACTTCTTATGAGAAGCAGCCAGGGAAGATCTTGGATCATAGAGATAATGTTTTATGTAACTAGACTACTCACCTATTATAGGTACATTGGAGAAACCATAAGTATTAATAGGTAACATGGTAACTTGTGGAGGTAATTAAGGAAAAGTACACACACCTGTTTATGGCCAAGAATGAAAAACAAAATTTTGAGGGTGAAATTTCTTAAGGGGGGAAGAATGTAATGACCCAATGTTTTTTAATGGAAATTTAATTCATTTGATTATGTGATATAATCACATTGAATCAAAACATTATGAACTATTAAATGATATGTGAACATTAAACATAAGTTTGTCACTTCTGTGTTTTTAATTTTGAATATCTGACAAACACATTTGCGATCAGTATGTTATTTGGAGTCTAATATGATAAAATAAATTAATGGTGATAGTAACATACACTTTTGAATAGAAATGTTACTCTTATGAATAGTTACATACCCTAATGAATAGTAACCTTACCTATGATAGTATAGAAATAAGATTAATGTGGGAGTACAATATTCATATGTCTATGAATATTGAAATAAATGTTTTAAATTTGTTAATTTTTGAGTAAATTGTGATTTTAATTAAAAACTTAAATTATTAAAATTAATAAAAAAAATTTACAAATTGATTTTATTTTTTGATTATACACATCAATAAATGGTTAGGGTATTTTTTGGGATTTTTCATAAATAATTGAATGGTTGATGAATAGTAAAATATAATAATTTACAATAAATGATAAATAATAGATTTATTGAGTCATTGATGATGATATACCGATGAAAGACCAATTTTTTTGAAATCATATGAACTTATTACTATTTTTGGTCATGGAATCATCACTATTTTGGGACTTGAATGAAAATAACAATAAAAGGAATTAAATATTATCAAAATCCTCCTCTCCTCCACTATAAATACCACCCCTTCTTACATCTTCTCTTCACTCCACTAAAGCCTTGTGACTTACCAAACTTCTACCAAAATCACTTCCAAGCTCTTCCGCTATATCCAACATCCCTTGGTCTCCTCAAAAGTCTAAATACTCTCCCCTTAAGAGGCTCTCAAAAGAGATAAACTCAACTGGTAAATTCCTCTTTCCAATTCATTTAAGTTCTATTTTTCTAGTTTATTCCCTCACTTACCTTCCCCCAAATAGTTTAATAACTCCAGTAACATACATATACTATAATTCTGTTATTCTACTGGGAAAATTCATTATCATCTTTAATTTCCCCACACTTTGTTTTCAATAAATGAATGCACTATTTGAGATGTGTTAATTTAGCACAATCATGGACGATGCGTTATCTATTTCTATTACTATCTTTAATTATGGTTATAAAACCATTTGTATGGATGAACCATGCTATTATATGTGTATTATATCTTATTTAATATTCTATAATCCTTATACACTCATGGCATAAAACAACAATAAAAAACAAGTTATTTTTAAGCAAAATCACTAAAATTAATTCAAGCATTTATCATTAATGTTTTATTTAATGATTTGACTCAACTATAGGTTTCCAAATTAAATTTACAACAATGTAATCAAATAAATGATCACTAATTTCATATAACTTCAATTCATGACAACCACATTCTTCTTATATGTTTATTCATTAATGAAAATAAGAAAATACATCATAAAAACCAAGAGAACAAATGGACCTGAACAATGAAATTAAACCACTTAAACCATCAAAAACATCTCATAAATGAACGTAAAAAGGATATACTAAATATTTTAAATACATAATAGTTTATTTAATTATTTATTATTAAACCAAAATTTTCTATTCATTTTATTAATAACATGTGGAGAACACCAACAGACTTATGGTAATGGATCCTCTCCTTTTCACTTTTATTCAATAATTTCCTCTGTGTTATGACATTTTATGAGAAATCCCTAATTATGGGGTATCATTTAGCACCTCCCCCATACATATTTAATAATTTATATGTGATGAGAAACCTATTTCTCTCTCATGATTCCATATTAATCACTCCTGATACCATGCCGATAATCCGTAAGGAATTCTACCTGAACCGCCTTTATTCCTTTAGTTTGCTCTATCATTTTTTTACCCAATTGAAGTTATATTTTGTTTTTATGTAAAAAAATTAAATGATTTTTATATCCTCAAAACTCATGTTTCAATATCCATCCATCATTTTCTTTTGGCTATATATATGCTTTTATGTGAATCCCTCTTTGATACTTCCCAATAAGCAAACCCGTTTTAATGGAACTTCAAAAAATTTTACTCAATATAATGTTCAATCAATCCACTGTTTTAAGAAACTATTTTCTTTATAAAATTAGTCTATTTATTCAGAAAACCTTCTGGGTTAACTTCGGGTTTTATAAAAAAAATCCCTTTTATATTTTGAAATCTCTATTGTATTTTCCATAATAATATATAAAAATCATTTAATGATAAAATTTATCAAATAAATTTATTACATGTTTTCAATTCTGTTTCACATCAGATACCTTCATATATGACTATTTTAACTTATAAACATCCATTTATGTTCTTATTTATTTCTTTTATAGAAACATTCATGATATGACCATTGGTTATGCTTTATGTCATGAATGTGGTACCCTAATCTTTCCATGTGTGGCACTTATGATTATATAAGATTGATTATTTATGTGAAAAACATATTAATAAAATGTATGATGGGTGAACCAAGGTATTTCATCAATGAATTGGAAAAAAATTGAGTCTCAGGAGACGTTATGTGTAACGGTCTTGGCGGTTAGCATTGACGTGTGCTACTATGTGCACCAGTCTTGGTAGTTAGCCTTGGATTGTGAGAATATGGGAAACGATCTTCGAGGTTATACATGAATCATACTAAATTCATTTTTCTGTTTTTCCACATTTCTATGATTTTATGTTTAGATTATCCCACGTTTATATGTTATGATTCCATAAGTTACATGCTTTTTTATATCATCATGTCATGCCTTATATCCTATGCGCTAATTCTTTGTTCTTATGGTTATTCCCATACTAGGATTTTAGCTCATACCTCTGATCATGTTATCCCTAGATTATCATATGTAGATGTATGAGTAGAATGGATGATAGGATCTCATTTCAGAGTTTAAATAAAATGTTATTTTTATAATGTTTGATTATGTACCTTGTCTTCCACGACACAAGGCATTACGATCATTGGCTTGTACATTGTTGTATAATAATGATTAAAATGTGTAATTTTACATGTAAAAGGCTAGGTTCTATAGAATTTAATCTTCTATATAATTTAAATTAAAATATATATTTTTTATAATGATTAATATTTTTCACCCTTCATCTGAAAATAAATATTCTCAGAAATGTCTCAACAATTCACCCACAGATTATTTTAAAATGTATATTTGAAAAATTAACCTTATTTTTTAAAATATATTTTATCAATGTGATAGAAATAAATTTTATATTATACATGGAATGAACATCTGATGTGCCTTTGAAAAAAATATAGTTTTTCCAAAATCATTTCTTTCTCTTTCAAATGGTTGTTATTCTATTTGTAATCTTTATATAACCATTGAATTTATTTTATACATGTATTAATAATAATTTTCGTAATTTATTTAGTCATATTATTCTCCTACAATTTAACGGATAGGTTATAATAGTCATGTTTAAATAATAATATATGAATAGAGTATCATGTTTCGATTAAACCCTCTATTTTGTGCATGAGAAGATATAAAAGAAATAGAGTTAATTTAAAAATAAATATATCATGAAGACATAGGCTATTATATTCTATTATAATATTGGGTATGTGAGTCATAATCGCTATATATCATAATTTTCTTCTTTTAAAATCTCTGGGTGTTACATAAAATTATGTTTACATGACCCTAGAATATCATGTTTCCAAAATTGATAATTTTCTATTCCATGTTGATATTTTTATTCTTATTTCCACAATTTGGGATATTACTTTCCTATAATATCATATTCATATAAAAACCTTTAAAAAAACATTTTTTATTTTTATGTAGTTTTGGATATGATGGAAATATGTGAGTTCTTACAAAATCATATATTTTCAATTTTAGTTCATGAACAATTCAACTTCATTAATGACTCAACATCATCATGAGAGGTGTGAGTTATATATGAAAAAAATTTACAACTATGATTTTAAGAATGAAAAAATAACTTTTTTACACATGATTTAAGTAAATATTTGTAATGGAAATCATTATTGATGAGTGAACTACTCTAGACCCCATTATTATAGAGAAAAATTGAAAGTTTTTTGTAGTGTAAAAATGATTTTTTTGCGTGTTTTTGTTTTCTAACCAAATTAAATGTAATATACTAAGTATGTGGGAGTTGATATTATATATTTATTCATGATTTTATATTACTCCCATTTCTTTTTTTTAATAAAAAATCATAATTGTATGTTAATGTTTATGCTTTGATCATAAACATATATATAGAGCATTGTTAAAAATCATCCAATTATCAATAATTTTATTATATTAATCACAAATTTCATATTACTAATAAAACTTATGTGATTATTATTTTATAGGGTTCCTAATTATATTTCAAAGAAATAATTAAATAGAATAATTGGATACTTTATCGCTTAAAAGGTCTAATATAGAGCACTCAAGATGGCATAACTATTCTATAAAGGAAACTAGACCAACTGAAATGTTCTATTTTCTGGGCCCAGTAAAAAAATAAAAATATATTAAACACAAGCATTATTTAGTTTATATTCTTTTATAACATGGATTAAAATTTTGATGTCTAATTCAATATAGTAAGGGGCACAATCTGTGCACTAAATTTGACCCAAATTTATACCTAGAGTTGAATAACATTTTAATAATCATGAATTTTATCCCAATACACCAATCCATTTAATATAAAATTAGAGAGGAGAAGGAAAATATAAAGAGGAAAAATGTTTTATATAATTTTTATTTGACATGAACGCATATTCATAGCAACAAATTCATTTAAATTTATGAATTTGAAAAGTTTGAGATGATCCGGGACAACAACGCACGTTTTAGAAACATAGCCACATATATTAATAAAAAAATTCCAATGAAAGATATATTCTGGGTATGAATATTGTACATCAAGATAAAAAATATTTTATAATATTTTTATCTGATATATGGAGTACTTTTTTGGATTAATACTCGTTTATATTGAGACCATGGAAGAGAATAGAACAATCCAGGAAAGAAAATCATGGTCTATAAATAAAGCCATATATTTGGATCAAAATTTATAATGGCTGGGATATTTTTTGGGAGATATTAAACATAAATATAAATATTATTTTAGAATATAATTAATCAATAAAGTGTTGGTTAATGGGTCAAATGGAGCATCCAATTTTCTTGAATAATTTTTAGTGAAACCAAACCTCCTCTTATGTTTCTTAATACATGACCCTATTCAAGTTGTAAAATGATGGAATATTAGAAAATTTAGAGGAAAATAGGAATGGAATTAAACATGATAAATGTATTGGATAACCTTAAATACACTTTTTTAACAAGAACCACTCCTCTACTCTTTCTTTTCATGTTCCTCTATGTTCTTTTTCAATTATAATTGCATAAGTTTGTTGTAATTACATTTCAGTATTAATTCAAGTGTATGTTTTATATTACTCTCATCAACCATATGTTGTTTGTTGTTTTTTAAATAGTATAAATTAATTTTTAATCACTAAAATTTTCACCCTTCTAATTTTATCCCACACATGTGTTATTTTATTTATGTATGCATGTGCGTTCGATTTGAAACTCTTCTCTTATCCTATTATTTTTCTTTTTCATTGTTATAGAAAAATTATAAATAAAAAATATGATTATTAACCACCAAAATGGATAGGAAATTATATAATTGGGGTGATTCATTATTTTGGGTAGTTAAGTCATTGAGTGTCTTTCATGTTTACTGTTATTTAAATTAATATTGGGTATACAAAACTAGATATGTCGTGGGTTAATGATTTTTTTTATCATGTGTATTATGTGGATTTTTAGAACAAAAAATACATCTGGTTTAATGGATTAATTATCCATCAGTAAATAATATTTTATTAGTAACTATACCCTAGTTGAGTATTGAATTGAAGACTAAACATTTGAAAATTCTAATCAAATTTATCTTTTGAAGTGGGTAGTAATTTAATTCACTGTTTCTCAAATATTAATGATATCATATGATTAAGTACATAATAATTATCTAAACCCAATCCAACCAAATATTTTAGTCAGTAATATATATTCAATTATTTAAATTTATCTCTTTAAACAATTAATCCCTCATTTAAAAGGCAAAAACAAAACAATTTGATTTTAAAAAATAGCACCATTACTGAGGATTCAACCTAAGTATTGTAATGAAAATTACATAATAGAAGAATAAATTTTCAAATTTATAGACAATAATTAGTTGTTATAGAAATGGGGTTTTAGATTGGGATGTTTATATAAGGATTAGTTTGTTTTGATATTTATTCCAAAACAAAAATAAGAAAAAAAGTACAAAATAAAAAATTGATGAAAAATATCTAAAAAACTAAAAATAAAAATATAATCCAATAAAATAAAAAAATTAAAAACCTTTTTTTTAAATCAAATCACCCACACTGTAAATAAAATGTTTCACTGTGTGTGAAATCCCTATAGTCCTGCAAACAATACATTGGATTTTTTTTTACCCTAAAATCAAGAGAATCATTATAGATAATCAAAACACAGCAACCCCATTAGTTTTCGATCCCATTGATCATGACATCACAAATCCTAAAAAATAAAAATACATAAAATATCTTTCTTCCTCATATATGAATTAAAAACTATAGGAATTCAAAATCCAAATATAGATTCATATTTCGAACTCATATCAGGTTTAATTCATCTTTTTTTCACTTCTATGGTCTAGCCACTATGGATTCTTGTCTTCACCAAAAAGAGATCCATGTGGCAATCTCTAACATGAATATTCAAGGGTGTTTGGATGAACAAATAAAACTCTAAGAAATTACCTTCTCCCCAGTCAACATTCTAAGTACATGGCTCTATTACCACACTTTTATTTCCATTTATTCTTATAATGACATGAATAGAATCTACTTTGAGAAATTACTTCCCATTTCTCACACTACCGCAATACAAAATAAAATTAGTGGAATTTTTTATTTCTTAATTGAATAAATACATTAATACTATTTGAGGTAATAGTAACTCATAACCATTTATCTCCACCACCAAATCCCTGATCGATTCCTTATCCAAAACTTATATGAAGGGTTATTAGTGAAGGAGATTTTATGACCCGACCCACTATAGGCCCACCTAGACTATAGATGTGTCAAGTGTGACATGTGAAGACCACATTCAATAAGATAAGGGCTGGAAACTAACATTGAGTTGTCATAAAATATATATATATATAGGGAATTAGACTAATGAAGATGTACACATGAAAATGTCCATGTATATCACAACCATTCATTATTGATAAATTTATACAGACCCAATATGGAATAAATTCATGTAATAACCTCAAGAACAACTAGAGTGTAGAAATATTAAAAATTATAATGAATGAAATGGAAAATATACTTGGTCATCTAGAATATAAAGGGATTCATAACCTAAAATTGAAGAGAACAATGTTCTTTCTAATGAAATATGATTTTGAAAATTTCATGTGATCAGCATCACCGAACACTATTAAGCTCTCCAAATAGTTGGACTGTAAAGATCACTAACTAACTACATGTCATATTCATAAGACATGACACATGCATGAAAAGTTAATGCAAGGGGGACTATATACATTCCAAGTAAAATAGCTAAACTACTAAATGGGGAAATAATAGTGGTAAATAATAATCTTAACGTATAAGATTAATAGCAAAGAAGAAACCAAATAAATAGATATTCTCAAAAAAGGACCCAATTTAGAGAGAAAGCGAGAGAGGGATCTCAATCTTCAGGGCCCGCTAAGGATGAAGAGTCTGTCTATATCCCTGTGTGATTTTGATGTCTTAATGAAAGTATTATAATATAATTATTGTCATATTATTTAGGGGGTATTCACACTTCATCAATCTCATGTCATTATTGATGGGGTGTAGTCCCCAAAATCACAGAGAACTAAGCCTTTTCTACACTAAATGCAAAGGGGGTTCCACTCAAAATATAGAAGTCCCATAAACTAGGGTGTCTATGGGGGGGGGGTGTTTAATCCTAGTGATTTAGAAAATTATGGACTTAAACTAATGAGAGATATAATTTTTTGGATTTTAAATTATTTCCCATTGAAAATTAACCCCCTAATAAATTTAAATCTTTGGTGATTAATTCATTTTTTCACTATCATAGAAATCTTGAATTTCAATGATAAATTCCTTAATCTAATATTTTTATTGTTTAATAAAAATTTTGGATTACTTTAAAGGATACATTGATCTTTGAATTTAATAATTTTCTTGTTTAATTCATTTCAATATCAATAATACACTATTTAAATAATTTATAAGGAAAACAATAGTAAATCCTAAACTGAGTCTCAATTTGTAATGTTACATGATGTATTGAAAAAAATTGCAATGATTGAATTGAATATGTAGTAAAATTTTCATATGCACAGTCATTCAACCACAATAACTGATTGAACATTGAGAATTCCAGATTTTATATAAAGAAGAACCTACCAGGAACATATTTTTCAAGTGGTCACTCAACTGACCACATGGAATAAAATTGACAAAGTAATGTGACCACATGAAAACTCCATGATCAAATATGGGACAACACAAAAATGGATAATCTTCCAAAAACTATATAATGGATATTACAACTAACTAAAATAAAAAACATCAATTGATTTTATATGAAACTTTCAGGTGATAGAAAGGAGAAATCCCATTTGACCGCACCATTAATTAGCTTTGAGGTAAAACAATCATAAGGCTTCAGTAATTTTCTAAAATAACAGGCTAAGAATCATTATATGACTTTCCCAGACTCACTATAACCCTTTTGTCTCAACCCTAAAAATTACTAGATGGAGGATCATAAGGTTTGAGTATAAGGAAATATTTATGATAATAAGGCATTAGAACTTTTTCAAATATGAAGATCTTTCCATCGTAAGACTTCAAATCCTTACAATATAATAAGTAAGTAAAAATATATTCCCTTTTCCTTCCATAATTTAGGACCAAGCCTAACCATCCTATATTTAATATATTTATCTAAAAACACACCATATAAACAACTAACTTCTACTGTATTTGCAACGAACCCAAAGCCTTCTTATATTTTTCATCATCAAGAGGTATGAAGTTTGATTATGGTAAGAATTTACATGTTGGAAGAATTAGAAAGATTCCCAGACGGAGGATTATAACCCTCAAATATATCAACGTATATACCATTTGGGAAGTAAATGGAACACTTCTCAACACTAAAACCCTTGGAGGGGGCGGATAATGAATTTTTTTCCAATAATTATTTTTCCCTATATACGAAAAAAGGATCTGCCTCCTGAAAATTGTGATTCGTCCCTAAAAACTATAATTATATATTATGTTAATTTATATAATTCATATTAATTTCATTCTATTTTTATTCATTTGTTCATGTATCTTCATGATTCTTCCCTAGTGATTCTAATAGGATATTTCATGATTCTATCTATGAAATATAGAAAACCTGAGGGTTACATGATTGAAAAATATCAGTGAAACATAGTTCAAACACCCATCTTGATTTATTCTATTTTTTAATGATTTCAGGTATTAGGAGGATAAGTATATTATCATACCCCATTAATCTATCCTTGTAATTTATAATCCCTACTATTATATATTATTTTCTCTCTAACTTTTTGATTAGATACTACATTATGGGAGTAAAAATATGAATAAATAATTGAATAATAATTGTGACCCATTTGTGGGAGTGAAAATCTGATCAATTAGGGGATTATATGTGATTGTGATTTTAATTTAGATATTTGATAAATTTAGGTTGGGTGTAGCTTATTGGATCACCCAAATATTTGAATATAGAGTCATGGTAGTGAGACAATAAAGGATCATTAGGGATAAATTTAGGTTTTCCTCCATTATTGCATTATTTCATTTTCATTATAAATACATTTCATACTTATACATTAAATGAACCACTACCATCATTAATGAGTTCGTTTGAAAATTTAAAAAAGGTTATCAAGATAGAGAATAAATGACCAATGAATCCTTGAGAACAACCCAGTCCATTCCCTCTGGACTACATTCTATATGTACAAAAATAATTGGGAGGCCCAAAAAATCCCTTCACATCACTAGAACCATTATCATATATTTATATCAACTAGCCACTTTTATCCTTAACCTAATAAATAATTTAATAATTTAAAACTAAATTTAAAATCTAGAAAAATGAAGGCCCTACCTTAAATTATTTTTGAACTTACCACTATGGATAAATGAATGTTGGATAAAAATGATTCAATTCATCTTATACACCATCTTAAACAAAATCAAAATCAACCAATGATAGATGAAATTGTTAACCTGTATAATCAACTAATAGTACTTTATAAAGGAAAATATAAATAATATGAACTAGAATTAAAGTAACAAATTATCATAACAACACAAATTGAGGGATAGATTCAAGAGACTGTAAAGGAGGATGATGTGCCATTTTTTACATCTAAACTCATTTTCCAAGTGTGCCTTTACTTTGAAAAGATATAGAAGATGATTTAAAAGAGGGATAAATTATTTTGAACAATTATTTATTGCGTTATATTGAAACCTATCTATCTTTTGATGTAATATGTGTTGTAATTGAAAAATCATAAGTTTGGTTGTAGACCATTGACAATAAAGGTAAGCAAGAAAAATATTATTTTCAGGAATGTTTGGAAGAACCACATACTACAAGTATCTTAGATGAATTTCAAGTGTGTCTCATGAGATATAATAGATATAAACTGAAATAAACAAGTTAGTTGATCAAACTATTATATTTGTTTATTATATATTTATAAATTCAGTTTTACAACCAGATCTATCTAGTTTTTAGATTATAGAACCTATACCACCTTTAATTTCCATTATAAAAGAATATAAATATACGGAAGAGGCCATGGAAAGACCATTGTGGATATATAGAAAAATTTAATGGGAGTTATGAGTTCCTCTATTCTCCACCTCCATACTATCATACATGTGAGAATTAGTTCACATGCAAATGAAAGAAGAAAAGTAAACTGAAATAATTGAGAGGGATTCCCTTTCATTAATCAAATTTCATTCAAAAAACATTAATAATTATAATTTACCTCAACATGAACCAACATATTTTAATACATAATTGGTCACCCATATATATGGATAGGATCAAGAGAAATAATATTTGGTGAGTTTGATGGATGAATTTGAAAAAATTCCACAAGGGAGGCTGATTAATGAAAAATAAGGTGAAAGAATAGAAGAATCATTTTAGATTCCTGATGAATACCCCCTTTTGAACAACAATAATAATATAAATTGGGAGGAGTAAAATTATAATAAATTAATGAATATTATTTTATAATTTTTTCACATTCAACATTGTAAGAATTTATAGTGGTTTCTCATGAGGAATATAATCACAAGATTCTATTTATGAGGGTGATAACCATGATTTAAACATGTTTTCTTTTATTCAATTTTAGTTTATTACAAAATCCACATCAATTTTACATATATATATATAGAATTTTTTGAGATCCCACTAGAGTAATAAGTAACAATTGTTGTGGTAGAGGATGATACATATATTCTCCTTTCACAATAATATTACTAATTACACCGGAATTCTTAGGGGTTGGAAATAAAGGGATCCCTCAAAGGAAACCTCCTTATGTAAGTGAAGTTAATTATAATTTAAAAGAATATTATGTGTAATTTTTCATCATAAAATAAAATCCTCTTGTGGATTGGGGTTATCCATGGGATTGTATAGTTATGTAAAGTAAAAAAAACAAACCCCCCACTTAGTATCTAAACACCCAAAATTAATTTCATTATCAATTTATTATTGAATTTATTTTAATTTTGAATGAAACTACGTTATATTTTGCTCTATATTATTTTGAAAGTATACAGAAACCACTTTACCTTCATCAAAGACCATTAGAAAACAATAAAAGTGGGAATAATGTCCTACCTAGGTTTTCCAAGAAAATGAATAACTACATTCAGGTTGCCCCATTGCGTACACATTTTTTATGTTTTTCTATAAGTATCCTTTAATATATATCATGATAATTGTTGAATTTTATTGAGGATTTAGATGGGATTATGTGTGGTAGAGGATTATAACTATTTTTACGATTTTCGTTTTTTTATTAGCATATTTTTGAAAATAAATACAAAAATAATAATAATATCATAAAGAAATATAAATATATAGAACATAAAATATTTACATTTACAACATTTGGTATAGTCTTGGGGTGTATTTTTGGGTATATGAAAACATGATGTGAACTATTTCCTTCATAGTAGATGATTTAATAATAGTTATAAGGGATCCATGGTTTTTGAAATTAATGAAACTGCATGATTGCTGAGTGAACATATACCCTATTTTATGGAGATTAAATTTCAGAACTAGGAATAATATTGTGATTGTAAATTTATATTGGGATGTAATTGAAACTTGAGGGAAATCAATTTTTAAACTCAAAACTAGTAACATAACATTTGGGAGAAAAACACCTAAGGGATCCAACTAAAAATAATTTGATATAAGTCTTTTGAAATGATAGTCAAATAGGAAATTGGGATCCTACAATTAATCATTGAGACATTAAGAACCATGTGTGTGAATAAATTCCATTTTTATATTCAATTAGTGCATTACATTGTGATTTTCACAATCATAATTATGAAAATATTAATATTTTATTAATAGTAAAATATGAAATAATTTTGGTGATAGGAATACTGATCCGAAATGATGAAGAAAAAATTAACTCATAAAATTTTTCTCTAGACAATTTTGATGAAGTGAAAATTTGAATGTGGGTATGAGGAACCTAGAAAAATTTCATTGGTGGGGTGTTTATTGTTAAAGATTCAATTCTACTTAAAAATTATTTGATTCACTTTAAAATTGAAACGTAAATTTGAATTGGAGTTAGGTAGTGAGTGAATGTAACAAGAGAGGAATGAAACATCAAATAATGGATGAAATTATGATTCGATGAATCATAGAATATATATTTCCACTTACATAGGTAAATCTTTCTTAAGAGATATCTGTTTAAATAATGGAATTATTTGTATTTCCTAGGACTGATATATTTCAACTATGGGGGAGTAATAACAACTGAAATTTTCAATATTATTATTATTTTCATTGAACATTAACCATATAATCAATTTAAATCTTAGGTGATTCATTCATTTTTATTACTCATAGAGAAATTGGGACATTGAATGATAAATGACATTGCCTATTTTTTGTATTTAATAAATTTTTTGGATTAATTTAATGTCTATATTGATCTCAAAATTTTAAAATTTATTTCTTTAAAGATACTAAATATTGGTTTTTTATTATTTTAATTATCTCTATATAATAGTATAATAAATCCTCCATTGAGTCTTGGTTTTCTAAATAATGATAATAAGGGAAAAAAATTTGAAGTTTAAAGTAATGGTGCGATGAAATGGTCTTTTGGTCAGTTGATTAACAGTAGCAACTAACATTTTGTTGAGAATTTGTGCTTCGACATGAAGTGGTACCAATCATGAAAATGTTAATCATGCAGTCACTCAATAGACCACATGTGGGAAAAATAAAAAAGGAATGTGACTATATAAAGCCTTCTCAATTGACCGTGGGATAACTCAAAAATGGAAATCTCTTCAACAAATTGCATGAAGGGTCATACAACTGATCACAAGAACGAACATAATCCTACCACAAGAAAAAATATCATGTGAATATAAGGGGGAAGCCCAACTAAATAAACCATAAATGTTATTTGATTCCAAACCCTCACAAAGATTCAATACTTTTCCAAAATCTCTGGTTGGGTATCATTTTATGACATTCGTAAACACAAAATTACCTTTTAGTCCTCTTCTTATTTATTTCCCAAAGATGGATTATAAAGATTGATTATCAGACTTTCAACCATAAGCATAATACATTGGGACCTTTTGACATATGATGAGATTTCCATCAAATGGATTCAAATTCATAAGACATAACAATAGTCCAAACATCTAATCCCTATTTTATAATCAATTTTGGGCCAAACATAATCATCACATATTCTCTCCAATCCACTCACGAACAGAACAGAATATAAATTGTGTTCTAATATAGTTGTGATGAACTAAAACCATTCATCTTTAATTATTATCAAAGTATTATGGATATTTATCTGGGAAAAAAATTTAAGTATGTAAGATTCAGGAGTATGCCCATCAAAAGGATCATAACCCTTAAGGATGTCCACATGACTATAATCCAGTAATGAAATTACTCATTACATGACACTAGAACCCAGGAAGAAGGATAATGATGTTGTCTTTACTTGTAAATATTTTCCCCCACTCTTCAAAAAATTGTTTTTCTTCTTACTAATTGATATTTGGCCCTGCCATATTTAGTTAGAGTTTATTGTAATTTTTTCAATTCATGATAATATAATTCTAAGATTATTCACCTATTTTATTATACACTCTCATTTATATTAATGATTCATACATTTTTCAGTTACTGTGATATCTCAAGATTCCATCCATGATGGATGGATAATTTGAGGGACACTTTCCGGATAACAAACAATGAACCATAGTTCACACACATGGATTAATTTCTGTAATATTTATATAAGGTTGATAATATAGTTAGAGGTAAAGGGGATGATTGTACCACATGAATCATTATTTACCCTTTACTTTTTAACTAGGAAAAATCATTTCCTCTGCCATAGTTATAATTGATGATGTATGATGGGAGTAGCAGTCTGAGTGGATGATGGAATCATCGATGTGACACATTTGAGTGAGTGATGTTCTAATCTGTTATGGGATTCTCCTTGAGTGTGATTATCATTCACACATTTGCTGCAATAGGGTTGGGTATAACCTATTTGATCACACAACGAATTTAATAGAGTGTCAAGGATATAGTATAGTGAATTATCATTATGGTCGAATCTAAGGGTGTCTCTATTCTTGTATTCATATTTTATTTCCATTTCCAATATATTTCATGTTCATAAATCAAAACATCCCTACCAATAATTTTTGGATTCTTTTAATAAATTGAAAAAATAAGAGATCAATATAGTAAAGAACCAGCCCATAACTCCTTGATAATGAAACTAGTAAATCTCACTATACATCATTATATGTTTTCTAATTACGAACATCTGGAACAAAAAAACATTCATATCACATGCTATGAATTATGTTTCCCATCATGGGGTTTCCAGACCTGATGTTACTCTAGGGATCATAGTAAATCTTCAAAATCATCCAACAATGCAGGAAAAATATAAATTCTCATCCCACCTAAGATAATATATGTAGTATAAAAACATATACATGCATCACATTTTGTGTTCAATTCTTCTCAAAGGGCTAATCATGGGTCCAATTATAAGTTATAATGATTGATATATAGAAGTCAGAACTTTTTAAGAAAAGTATAATGCTTGTCTCTTGGTGTGCATGGGGTGCACTCCTATTTCCATTCCTAGTCATATTAGGTTTCCAAACATGTAATTTGAAAATACATATAAACTACATGTCACCTGGGGTATACTAAACTTTGGGACACTAGGATTCCAAGATGAATACTCCTTGTACACTAGTCATCTATCCTGGTAGGGTCGCATAATGCAATGTCCTTCCACAAAGTAATGTGATATTTAATTAAGCCAAAAACCTAACACACCACATAATGAATAATACATGACATGTGTTCTTCATGAAAAAATTATATATAGTTTATTATTTCACCAAATTTATAGTATTGTTACCAAATATTCACACATATATCGATTTCACAATCAATCCTGACCAAAGAAACATCTAATTCCCCAATATCAATGTAAACTACTCTGGTCATCGATTAGTGACCTTTTGTGGCTAGAATTCAATATTTACATTAACTCGTATGAATCTATTCTTGTTTTTTATCTATATTCATGGTTTTTATCCTCAATCCCCC
The DNA here is from genome assembly GCA_963277665.1 of Viscum album. Lineage (NCBI taxonomy): Eukaryota > Viridiplantae > Streptophyta > Magnoliopsida > Santalales > Viscaceae > Viscum > Viscum album. The sequence goes on along the minus strand of OY728146.1, from coordinate 1,505,543,982 downwards.
ATCGTGATTCATAAATGTTCATCACTACTTCTAAGAATAATTTTCTTAATCATCAAGTGAGCAAAATAACCTAAATTAAAGATTAATCAAGTTTGGGACTGTTGGCCTACCACAAGACAATGAAGAACACATGAATAAGGATGGGAGAAAGGCACAATCAATAAGGTAAGTACCCTGATGGTCACTAAAAACTTGACCAATGATCATATTCACAAAAACCTATTTCATTTTTGTAAAATCCAATTCAATTGTTTAAATCCAGTTCCAGTTAAAATATTAAGTTAAAAAGGCCATGATTTAAAATAGTAGACGGATAATTTCAAAGAAGATAAATAATCCATTATCAAAAGATAAAATAATTAGTAAATAATTCACCAATAAAAATACCGACATCATCATTGTAGTGATTTCTAATGAATAACATTCCTACAACGTTGAAGATGATGAGTTATATTGAATCCAATAATCAATCCACAATCCGCCGGCATTCTTTATTCAAATATCCTCTCAATGGAGGATCTCCCAATCATCAGGTTTAAGTTGATAACCCTATAGATTGTTTTAGTAGAGAATATAATTGTTTTTTCTACTAGATTTATCCAAATAGAACAATTAAATTATTACTTTAATTTAATTACTCGACTATGAACCCATTACTAGACGTCAATTAATGGACCAATGAGAACTACTATTATATTTTCCATAGTGAAAAACCTATATTTTGAAACCAATGGTGGTATCAATTTTCCTAGTTGAGACTCCATTCAAGAAGAATATAATTATTTTTATAAATATCTATGTGCGTAGTTTAATATATATAATATTTTTAATATATCTTTTCCAAGATCTCGAGACACCCTTAACACCACTCTAAGTCTATAGGGAAACCCAAATCAATATATAGAAGTATTAAATTGGGCCAAACATCAAAATAAGATTCATTACATTCTCCCTGACCTTGAAATATTTTTATATTGAAAGGAAAAACTGACTTAAAATGGTTTGGATATTGAAATTTTATATATATCCGATTCCCTCACGTGCTCTCTTGAAGGTTCCCATACTATCAAAGAACTTACAGCAATCTTAGAGTTCACCCATGATGGATCCTCTCCCGCCAATCCATTATGTCCAATAGATTCTCTAAAAGGGTGGAAATGTCCTATATGTTATGTCCACTCTAGTTAATGATATGTAATGGGATGATCATTTATATCCTTATATGTGACACATAGAAGAATTCATGCACCTGGTCTAACTATGGGGTTTAAGATGGGTGCTAAAAAATCTCTTTAACCCTACATGGGGCCTGTAATGAATCGATAAACCTTAGGGATACCATTATACCCTAAAAAACTCTTCTAAAACCTTATCATAGATTGACCTTCAGAAACACATTATCTCCCTACTCAAACCTCAAGGGTCTACAATTTGTTCTGCAAAATAATTCTATTAACTTTAAGTGGCCTTCATTCACTCTCGGGTCACTTGAAGTTTCTTTATTATTGTATGAACCAACTCTGGTCCCATAAGAAATAAATCACATATTTCTATCCATTACAAGGGTTACCGTTAGGATATACCATAGAAATATCAAAATGGTTCAATATCAATAGTGGAGTGATTGGTGTGATTATAAGAGAACTCAAAAAACGGTATGTGATCCTCCTGACATGAACTAATGTTTAACGTATATGATATAAGAATATACTCCACGACCTAGATTGTTCATTATTTAATGAAATATTTGTTTTGGGTGAAACACTATGATTCGATTTTTAACAAGGTCCCTAAGGCCTTTTAAATTCCACCCCTTAAATTTGTTGTGAATAGAGTATCATGGTCATATACATTCATTATGGCTACCCTATGAATTTGTATGATCTCCCATATGTATATGAACCTCAACATCTCCACTAGACTATGCTTTTGGATATATAAAAAGTGATAAAACATGGTAATTAAATCAAAAATCACCAATATACAATCATGGAATCTTTAATTCCATGGAAGTCCCATCACAAAATCCCATAATATGTTATCCTACTTCCACTCATGGATCTCAAGAGGATGATTCAAACTTAATGAAAATTGATGCTCAACCTTACCTACATGATATGTGAGGAATCTAGAAATGAACTCAAAAATACTCTACCCTTTCCCTGTCCACAAATATAGACACTAAATATATTAATATATATTTTTCACTCTACGATTTTCCTCCAAGGGGAATGTATGAGACTCCCATATAACCTCCTCACACAACATGATTGGAACTACTATCCATATTTGGAAAAGGATGATGTCCCACCAACCTTCAAAAAATTAATATGGTGTATCTATTGAGTATATTTATTCATTTGATATTTACAATCTATGTATCCAAACTATTTCCATTACTTATATTGTTGAAGTGATAGAGTCCCTACCATTGACTTGAGGTATGTTTTCCCTCTCTCCACCACCAGGGTCAAATGTAACAAGGACAATTTCACTTATGAATAGTCTACAATGTGAGATAAATATTTATTAATAATGGAATCCAATACCACATATACCATCACTAGAATATAAGTTTTCCTGAAGTCATAGTCCTGTAGGAACTCGATCCAACACTTTTATCACAGGATGTGGTTTCTATGGAGAATTATTTAATTGAGACTCTAGTGGTCTAAGTAAACCATAAACTGCTCTCCCAATAGATAATTCATCCACATCATTAAGGTGGATAATATTTCACTCAACTCCAATATATGGGTTAAATTTATCTTCTCATAAGGTCGAAAATTCCAATTATTGTAATTAATAACTATTTATCTCTATATCAACACACACTAGAGCCCAGCTTTCGAGTCATCTTAGAAAATGATGCACTCAACACCCTCCTCTAGAAGTCTCAAAAAAATGTGAAATATTGAAACTCTTACTCAGATCCATGAAGGATTTATAATAATTCTTAGTAGAGGGGAATGAATAACCTTTTGTTCCATGACAATCAAAGGGGACACAATTCTGGAACATTCTAAGACAATCAATCAATATTACCCTTCCTAACCATGAAATCCTAACACCACATACACATTCTTGGGTGTTTCCCAAGATAGAACTCCATCAATCATTATAGGTTCTATGGCTACACCATGTTTAGATATAACATTCCCTAGAATGTGATCTTCTCTATTATAGAACTGACACTTCTTGATTTTACCATATAACTGGTTCAATCAGTGTAAGTACCAAACCATATTTATGTTCTATCTGTGCTCCTCATCTACAGAAGAGTAATGATATTTTCATTGATAAATAAAACCATAAACATATCCATTAAAGGATAGAGTATTTGTTTAATAAGTCCCATTAAGATAGTGGAGTAATTAATCACACCCAAAAGAATCCTTAAAAACATATCGTACCTATAATGACATTAGAATGTTGTATTTGGAATATCTCCCCCATGAATCCATGAATTGTGGAAGTCATACCAATGGTAATAATTGAGATCCATATCACCCCTTTCTTCTGGTTTAAATGGTCTTCAATCCTTAGAAAGTGTTAACTTTTCATAATCTACACTTGGATTAGGTGATGATGGTCAATTCATATCCTCATTATATTGTCTACCATTCTAGATAACAACCCTAAATCCACAAAGGGGGACACACTGGGTGTGATGAAACCCTTATCCTAAAGCTCCTTTAATAGATCCCTCATCTCCAAGAGCTCTGTAGGGGCCATTAAATATTCCATAAAAGATATAATTTTTTTACATTGATTCAAATCAATATATAATTTAATATTTCAATATAGAGGTAGTCCTAGGAAATCTTTAGGGAAATAATCCATGTACTTATCCACTACCATTGTAAGATAGCTTTTTGAAGTGATAACTACACAATGTACTAAACTAACCAACTAATATGAGATATTTGGAACCTTATTATTCATATTAGCTAATCATTTAACTAGAAGGTCATTCCTATTGATGTAGAATATCATCCCACCCACCTATATACACTGAAATCTCATGCGATGATTGTCTATCAGGGAACATACCATGTATAGAAAACCCATACCTAGAATTATGTCATAGGATTTCATCAAAACTTACAAGAGGTTACACATGAAACAATATACACTAAGAAATAAATCACACTATCAAAATATTTGTGAGATAGTGGAATCACTTCCCAGAGAAATATCTACCCACAACTAAAAGGCTAAAGGATCCTCTAATATCTCATGCTCCTGAACAAGTGGTAGTAATATGAAATAATAACTCACACTTATGTCAACAAGTACATGATGTAATTTAGGAAAGTCATAGATAATACTGTGAATCCTCTTTTGTGTGGAGTAATCATATCCCCCAATATCATATAACTGACCACATCCTCAACCACCATACCTCTAATCATGGAATGGACTACCTGGGGTAGGTGGGGGAAATAGCTCATAACATCATCCACCGACTACTCCTCCTCCTTTAGGGGCTCTATTATCCCCTATATTAGCACCATCTCCTTGGGGTAAACATGGTATATCCCATAGAAAATACATAATAGTAATGTTTCCTGTATCACAAAGGTTATACGACTACCCACCCATCATTTATAGGGTGTCGTGTTGGGAGAGTTGGGTTAATGTAACCCCACTAATCACAAGCATTGAACTGCTTATAATTTGGTTGAATGGATCATGGGTGGTATCCCTTACTTGCTGATACCTGATACTAAGCATTATTTCATGATGAAATAATATTCCATGAACCAAAATTCGGATGTCTATCAGCTATAGTAGAAGACTCTTCCCCATGATGTCCATTTCCAACTCTATATGTATGACACACGTCTGCCAGAAATCACTCTATCTCGAAGGCCCCCTATAGAACCCCAAAAAAAGTAGTCATGTATAGAGAGACCAAATTAGCTCATATGACCATATGGGGGTCATTATCAATATTCTAGAACTATAAGTATCCATCTTGCACCTTATTGAGATAGTAGTATATGAGGTCAATGAACCTCAATGTGTACTCTGCAACAATCATATCACCCTTTTGTAACTCTATAATATTTTACATCTATAAAAATCACAAGGTTTAATGATATTAATCCACATTGAATAAGAGTTGAACCTCATTCCATGATAGTTTTTATTCATCATGGGCCTAGGCTATCAAACTCCACAGCCACCCTGCTTCTCCATTAAGAAGACTGGTTACAAGCATAACCATCTGATTAGTTGGTGTCACACCCCTAACGTTTTATTTCCATATAATTTCATTTAATTATTTATTACTTATATTATTATCATATTTTTGAGGAAAAATATTTTAAAATATTTTAAATTCATCATAAGTGCATAGTTAGTGGAAACCATTAAAAAACATTGTGAACACATTTGGTATATGAAAAAACCAAAATTCAAGGATTGAGAATGGTTTATCATATCCTGAATCTTGCATATGTTGGATGTTCCATGATCTCCAATAGTGGAAACATTGTTACAACAGATTTCACCAAATGTGTGGTAAACCATGTTCATTGACTAGTGGATTAAAAATGTAAAAAAATAACATTTTTCCAACCCTCCCACTATTTACCATGTTTTCCGACCTCACCCCCTTACTACTCTCCCACACATCATGCACTACTAGGTAGCATCATCTAAACCTCCCCTACTATATTACTCTCACCCAGATTTTGGGTTTAAGGGCTTATCAAGTAATCCGCATATGAGGAATTAAAGAACAATATCCATTTCCCCTCCCATATCTTATTCTTACATTTTCTCTTCTTCCCTCACTACGTACGAATCTTGGCCAAACCCTAATCCATAGAAGGTGTTTTCTTTAGATTATTTTTATGACTACGGTTCCTGAGGGTTTAATAGAGACCAATTAAAGTGTCTTTCGTCAATGGATATGTGATTATTTCTATTTAAAGATAGGTTACCAATTGTATTTAGAATTTAAACTCCTAAACCGTACGTTATTGATTTTTTAATCAATTTTTTGTATAAATTGATTATATTTATTATATTTATAGTTTATTTGAATGTCGTGTCTTTTTTAACATGATTATTATTTAAATTTAGATGAATTATAAATATTGTAATAAAGTTAATTTCTTTAATAATCTCTCACAGCATGTGTTTGATAAATTGCCTAATCGGGATTTACTCATAAATAAATATTTTTAAATGTTGTTTTTGTTTTCAAAATGAATTTTATATTTGAAATTTTGATTAAATATATTTTTCTATTAATACTTGTTATTGCATGTACTGATAATACTTTTTCTGTTTTATTTTGAGTAAAAATATGGAGTTTTCAAATGATATTAATTAATTTGGTTATTAGATAATATTCATGAGCACACACACACACACACATATTCACATGATAATTTGTGAATATGTGTAATGGGAAACATATATACATGTAAGTGTATTTGACTATAATGTAAAAAATGGAAATTATAAAATTTAATATTAATTTTCAAACATAGTTTCCAAATGTACTTTTAGTGGGTTTAAAAAATATATTATAAGAAACCTTTGGAACCTCATAAATTAAATTTTAAGAATTCTATTTATTACGAATGTAATGTTCAATCTATATATTTTCAGTAAAATGGATGTGTTGTTTGGATATACTATTATATTTAAATTGATTTAATAAATATTCTTACTTTGTTGTTGTTACCACTATTAAAACATCATGGGAACCTGAGGTAGTTGGGTTGGTGAACATAGATGGGATGAGATCCTTTTCCACTAGCTATTCTAGTGAATCGAATACAAATTTTCCCTTATCTAGTGAATTGATACTATATTACTCTATTTGAGGGAATTCCCCTAGTTAGTGATGTGATTTCCAAGGATCCCTAGCCTTAGTGACATTAATGAATTTCTCCTATGATTAACATTTTGACTAATTAATTATATGATTTCGTCTTACTCTAATATTACACTATACTACCCATGATTTTTAGGATATTTATTCGTTCATAATCTTTATTTGTATTTAGTAATTATTGATACTAAAGTGTATTAGAAAAAAGATTTAATGTTGGTTTAGAACTAGTTTTCAAATGAGAATTTAAATTAAGGGAGTCTTTTGCCTGTAAATTAATTCATTATTATTTTTTTATTTTAATAAAAATAAAATGTATTACAAAATGATTTGAAAAATTTTATCGAACTATAGATTCAAATGTAATAAAAACATATTTATAATATATTTTTTAAACTATAATAAAAAGGATCTTTTTTTAAAATACTTATACTTGGGGTGTGGTTATTAGGCATGCCCATTGAGCTTATTTCACATTCCTATCTCTACATTTTAGTATAGGTTCTAGTTCTTATCCTAACATATTTTTGAGAATTGTTTAGTTTATGGTTTTATGGTGACTCATGGTGTCACATAGAGGTGTGTTGGTTGTTTTTCCTTGTATAGATTTCATTATCACTTTATCTAAGTGGGCAATTTTACTACTTTTATTTAAAGTTATTAGTGTATAGTACTATATATATGTGATACTATGGTTATTTAGAGGAGATGGTATTCTTATAGGGAGTTACTTTTTTTAGGGTGTTTGGTGTGTTATTATAGGTGTTAGTTAAATTTATATCTATTTATTTTTTTAGAATATTTCATTAATTTTATATTTCATTTTTATTTTCTATTAGTACATGGAATATTGATGTCTAGAGGGGCCAATCATTTATTTCTACTACTTCTTAACTTTAATTATTGGATGAGTATGTTCCCACTGGATTTTGATTGATTCCTATACACTAGTGGATATCTTGAGGTGATTGAAAACTCACCATGAGTATATCAAAGTCCCATAGTAACTCCCCAACATTTTAGTATATATTTTTCGTTTACTTAAATACTATATTTTATAGCTTCCTTCATAGAAAATACCAAACTAAAATGAAATTTGTGATAATTTAATTAAAAAATTATTAAATAATTATGACATATTATAGCCATTTATTTTCTAGTATCAATATAATTAATCACATAATTTAAATATATAAAAAGATATATTAATATAAGAATAATATCATTTGTCAAAAAAATACCTATTTTCTATACATAAATTTTTTATTAAAATTAATACTATCTCATTTTGAACATGAATTTCATAAATTTAACTTAATTTTAAAAAGACACATATAAAAATTATCCTAAGATGATTATTTTGGTTCCTTGAAAGATAATTGATCTTAGGTGAATATTGAAAAATTAAATTTTCACTAAAATCATAGTGTTTATGACTATATTAAAATGTAAGTATAAATAAAAATTTATAATTTTCCTTCATGATCATATATATCTTTAATTAATAAAAATATATATTAATAAATACTATTACTAAATTTTAATAACATTGTTAAGCATTTTATTACCATAACTAATATTTTCAAATAAGAGAAACTACTTTTCTCCTTTCATTACATTAAATATTATTCGGTAAGATTAAGATATGATTTTATTTTAAAGAAAAATAAAATTTATTTATTTTATAATAAACATATTTATAAAATGGAAATAAAAACATAGATAATGTTTCCCTACTCATAAATATTAATATTAAACAAATCATTCTAAAAAATGCTTTTAACCCCTTTCATATTCTAATGCTAGATATAATTTTTATTACACATTAAAATTTTATTTTATAAAATTGATTTGATATTTTGAACAAGTAGGCATTGATTATTTAATGAGGGTCAATATTTTTTTAAACATAAAACTATATTACTTAGGTGAAGAATAGTTACTCTAGTAAAATCCAAAAGGGTAAAAATGGTTGACTGAAATAGTAAGGGGTCAAGCATACTAAAAATATTTTTCATATTTAGCGGTTGTGGCTTGTATCGACCAAATATTATCTCCACAACATTATTTTAATTTTTATATTTTTTTTGATATGTTAAATGTTGTTTCCCTTTATATTAATTATAAATATTTACCAGAATTTCATTCTCACTCAAAATTAAATTTTTATTCATAATATTCCTAAATCCTAGGGGTGAATTGGTGGAGACAAATGGAACAACAAATGATAATTAGGTTTCATTCATTAATTATAGACATTTTATAATGTAAGAGAATGAATCTTTCACTATGAATCCCTTTACAAACTAAAGTCTTATATATATAATTCTCTTCCCTCCATCACTAGTAATAAATAGATTTCAACATAAGAGTTTTAATTTTTTTTAATTTTACTAATAATGTTAAATGTTTTCTATGTCAATTATATAAATAATTTATGTAAAAACCATTCCAATGTCGGTTTTAACATTTATTTTTTATATGGAATATGTCACAACCCATTTTTATTAGGTTTTAATGTTGGTTATTCAATTAATTGATGTTAAAACCCTAATGTGAGAATAGTTTTATCTTTAGTTTTATATATACCCATTATTAAAAGTAATACTTCAATCATGGGGAATCGATATTTCTATTTTTTCACATCACAGTTTCTATTATTAAAATCCCACCTAACTTTTATTACATCACCACCAAACAAATTTTAATATATTATATATAACTTCTCATTCTATGTATTTCAAACATTTTTGATCTAGTCCTCTTTGATCCACATAAAAGTTCCATCACTTCTTCACTTTGTGACTTCAACAAGGTATTAATTATCCTCATTTATTTTCTTTATTATTATTTTTTTCATTGATAAAAATTTTGTGGATTTTTTTATGAATAATATGACATCTTATGATGGATTTAAGAAGATAAATATTCCACATAACGTTTAATAGTTAGATTTAAAAATACCTTATCACCAACCTTGGTAGATGTCACATGATTTATTTCTAAAAAAGAAGAGGAATAAAAAAAATATATTTATTAAAAATAAAATGACATAATAAATGAAATAAATTCAAATGATTAAGTTTACTTTTTCTGTAAATTGGTTTCAATAATTTTTAGTTTATATTTCTCATGTTTTCATCCAACTGATTAGCATGTTACTATGTTTTAGAAAAAATCATGTACTTTCCGTGTTAATTATTTTCAATCCAATGGGGTATGTGTCTTTTGATGTTAGTTCTCCCAAAAATGATGTTGAAATTCAAAATTTTTACTTTTTAAGTTTGATATCAAAATAAAAAAATGAAAATCTCAAAAAATAAATATTTAACAACAGTTCATATAAACATATGCTAAAAGATAAAATTTTAGTGTTTCTTAATTTAACATCTCTTTATAACCGATATTGAATATTAAAAAGACATATGTTTAATGTGTTTTTTAAACTAGTGCATTTATAAATAAATTTTATGCCTTATTCAATGATCATCCTACACTTCGTGATGTAGTAGGCCAAGTCCCATTGGATGATCACTCCTCTATGAAAAAAATCGATAATGATTTTGGATTTAAGTCACACTACAACAATAATGATGTTATAAAACCTATACAATGAATGTCCACCATGAATTTCCCCTATATATTTCCTAATAGAGCTTCTTAATTTATAGTAGGCACTGAAAAAAAATATTATTGAACCCCTAACATCCTTCACCAAGACACCCCCTCTCATATCTCCAAGAAAATATGATTCGTACACATTCATTTTCAGAATAGAAATAGTTATCATATATTTAACCAGTCGCTCTTGATGATTCCTGCCACATACCTCTATTTATAAGGAATTCCATGGGAGTATCCCTTGATGGAAATCAAAGAACCCTCCTATTGGGATAGGATCACCATTATATACCACAAGGTATTTCACACTAACATAGATGCAATGATGCGAGAAACTCCTACCTTCTTCTGATTGATTATTACATCCATTATAACCCAAAACACTATTGAAAACACCATTCCATGCAAGTTGGTTTATTACTATATTGGTCAGCCCCTTATTACAAGGATATAATAAAATATGTAATCTAATACACATTCATTGAAAACCCAATACACTGACAGATGTGCTCCCAAATGATATTATCCCATTCACCTTTGAATAAGAGGTGGCATACCATTCTGAACATGGGGTTTCAAAAACAGACATAACTAGGATAGGTTAAAACACTTCTTATAAACATTATTATCAGTGGGAATGGTTTTCTTCCACAACCACAAAAATAGAAAATTATTCTTCATTGGTATAAATTGACATCATAAATTTATCTCCCAAACATCAGACTCATTATAATCATGTATCAATAAGAGGAACTCTATGAATATAATTATTCCTAAACCCATCTTCGAAAAAATATCTCTGTTAGGTTCGTCCATCAAGATAACGTTCCAATGAAATATCTTTTTCTCATCACCGATCATTATTTTGGTATATTCCACATTCATGATCTCTTATCTAAAGGATATTTCTATTATTTTAAACACCATAAATAAGACTATATCACTATCCTAGTAATAATTTTATTATATAATATCACTGCATCCTACCACCCACCACACCTTCCCCTTCAGAGTGTCCAACTACTAGATCATGCAATGTGTGAGGCTTGAAGATAGCGTTTCCTGATCAATCAAGAATCTCCAATTCTCCAAATATATTTCCTTTATATATATCATATAGAATTATTTACCTTCAATTATATCAAATTCCATCCTTTCCTACCTACCCTGCATGAAACATGACTCACTGTGTAAATTAATCCCACCTTCTCCTACCATATTTTCTATCCTTTTCCAACAGGTTCAATGATATTTTCATCCTCTAAAGTAATCATAGATAAATAAAATAATGATTTTTTCATGTTAATTTATGGCCCCTTTAGGTTCCTTCATGAATAATAGGATGGTCATTTTGATAGATATAATTACTATGTTCACTAGTGTTATTCTTCCCCCAAATGAGGGGAATTGATTCTTCCAGTTAAAAATAAATTCTATGATGCAAGTTATGATGCCTTAAAATAATACCTTCTAAATTTTTCCATTTCATATAGGAGCATTGAGGTAGTTCATAAAGAGGTTACAACTTTGAATACAATGATTTTCTTATTAGAGTATACCTAATCTATTTAGATAGTTTTTTGAGATATAAACACGATTATTCCCCAGATTTATTTGTTATCTACCCCAGCTAACATTGTGATCCATTAACCTATTGAAGCCCTTACTATATATTTTCCTTCCATTAATAATGAACAAAATTTCATCATCCAACATGAAATGAGAAAACAATTCATACCCAAACCAATTTTAATATGAAATATATTCCCTCATTGATGTCACATTTTATATTTATAGTAAGGGTTTGTTCTTCCCATATGAAGAGATATGTAGAAATTGATCCCTATGAATGGTATTAAAAACCCCAATATTCCTTATCAGGATATAAATAATGATCTACAATGTCATATAGCATATAAAGAACAAGTCTAAATTCCAATCTTTGAAAAAAAATTATTTCATGACCCTTAATATAAAGCCTAAAAACATATTGTCATATGATTTATCCATAACAAATTTAATCATAATTTTAGAAAAAAGGGTGCTCTTGTAAATGGAATCTTCCATATCGTTGTAAAACAAGGTCACACCATGTATTGTTTAACCTTTCATGAAATAATTTTATTTATCCAACATGATCTTTGGAATTACCCATCCAATTACCCTATTCATGAGGAATGTGAGGATAATTTATGAGAAGTTGAAAATTCATATAGGTTTATATTTTTTGAGTGTTGTGGGGTCATTGAACATTGGAATAATAATCACTATATATGTTAAAAATTCACTTTAAGTTGATCTTCTCATTACAAACATTATAATACCTCAAACATATTCACTTTGAAAACATCCCATGCATCCCCATAAGATATACTATGGAATCTGTTTGGGTGCCCATAAAACTTCTAGATTCATGCTGGAGATGGATTCTTTAATCAATTTCGCTCCTAGGATTACCTTTATATCATAATTTTACCTATCCTATACATGTATGGGGGATATTTCCTAGGAAGATTTCCTATATTTTTTCATCCAGGATTCTCCCTTTATCATTATTAAGAGTTCCAAAAAAGTTCATAAATTATTTCATATAAATCCACCTTGTGACCTCCACATCCTCCATTTTAAATTCATACTAGAGTAATATGTTAATAATTATAGACACCTTATTTTACTTTAGTCATTTCTAGAATTATACATCATTTTTATCCTCCTCCCAAAGATAAAATTCATTTTACCCTTCCATTGTAATTCTCTCAGTTTCCAATAGCTTCTCAAATAGAATATTTTTATTGTGAACCATAAAAATAAAGAAGTAATAAACCAATTCTTCCAAATCATTTCCTCTATCTTCACTGTAACATTTTTATATACTCTTTAACATGATATTTTTATGTTATTTTATTATTTCACTCTCATATATACTTCTTTAGTTATTTTATATTGTTTATTAAGCCCTCCCATGAGGATCCTAACATTGGTTGCCCCTAAGAGATCATGAATATCTTCATGACGTCTACATCTTGTGACCAACTTAATTGTCGAATAATCAGTTTCCTCTAAAACCCTTACTCGTTAATTTCACAATGAGTGGATAATGGTCCGACAATGGACTTGTAAAGATCATAACATTAGATTATAGAAAGGAGTAAACAACTTGTAAATTGGACATGAAGATGTCCAGCCTGCTCTAGATACTCCTTCATCATTTTTTTTATTCAATTATGTGAATAGTTCCCCTAAAAATCACATTTTCATTAGCCTATTCTAAGTCATTAAATATATAAATTCATTTAATACACTATTATTATAAAATGATCATCATTTTTTCTCTGATTCAACAACTATGGTATCAAAATCCCTAGCAAAAAAACATTCTATGTTCACTAGCTGAAAGTTAGAAAGATGATTCCATAGTTCCAACCATTATGCTACATCATATTTTTCATACATGAAAGATAATAATAAGTTTTTAACCCATGTAGACACTTTGGTAGGTATGTTTTGTGGAGAGATGTAAATTCACTCCATGTCAATATTTTTCATCTTGAAAATCCATATACGATTTTTTAATGGGACCTCTTGTATGAATTATAAAAATTCCATTCTATTGAGAATATCAAGATGAAATAATCATTTTTCGTGTGTTTCATCAGGACCAGTATGGATGCCTGATTTCTTCAAACAAAATTTGAGATAAAGATTACCTTTTCCCAGTCCCCATGACCCCTCTCATTCTGTAAGAGGATAGGGATCATCGATAAATGAGGTTAGTAACCTTATAACATAGGATTCCACCAGTTTTATTAGCTTAATTTGATGAGTTGGAAGCCTCTTTTTAATAGACATGAGTGAGCCTACCACTATCCAAAAACAATAGAAACTAATGATTAACATGTTTCTTAGATGATAATATTTCAAAGAATCCATGTCAACCTCTGAGTCTCCCAAGGCAGTAAGTGGGTTCATCTAGCATAGTGATTTTATCGGGAAATCTGACTCAACCTCTATCCTTAGAACACATAAAGGTAAAATATTAGTTAGAGAATACCCCACTAGGAGGTTCAGGACTTAGAAAGATCCATTATTAGCTACTATCTTTTGACTATGAAACTTTTCATAAATTTTTAAATAAGAATAATTATCAACCTATAAAATATCAACCAGATCTATATTATGATATCTAGAGTCAAAAAAATTTGATCATATATCATAAATCAGATCTAAACAAAATTAATCTAGATACCCATAGAACAAAATAGAATATGGAAAAGCCTCCTTAGATGGAGACATGGTATTTAAAATAGGGGGAGATCCTCGGATACGAAAGGGTCCATTCACCTAGGTTCCATAGAAATAACCGGTACTATAGGGAACCCAGACACAGGAGGGGAATGATCATTTCCTTCAAAAATAAGATGAACAAACTGATGAGAGGTCTCACAAATAAATACACTCAAAACTAGAACTTACATTTTTATTCCAAAGTTTATGTTCCTAAAAGTAGCAATATATTGACCCTTAATATGAAATTACTGACAAAATTGAGGAGTCGACTCATAGAAACCATTTTTCTACAAGGATAAACCTCCATCAGTTTGAATTAGAACACATGAGGGAAATTACAACAGTATATGAAATACCAAAAAATGAGAGATGGAGAATTTGTCTATAAACTCTATGTTTTCTCATCCATGAAAAGGAATAAAACTAGGGCATCAGATACACATTTCCAAAAATATTGATTCTACAACATTAATTAAAAACCAAAAAACCTCACCCAAACCACTATCAATCTCATTTTTTCCCCTATAATGAAAATCAAAAGACCGATTATTGGGAGGGAAGTTCCAATATACACAAATCCAAACCTCCGCAAACCAATAATTCATGAAATATTCCTTGGAAAAGATATATAGTTTGAAATAACTCCTCGAGAGAACCTCCAACATTGCAGGACCTCCAAGACCCCATGAAACCAAAAATTGATCTAATGTATTAAAGGGTATATATCGTATATACACAATTAACTAAGAAATACTAGTGATAATAAATTGAGGGAACATCGAGTTGGTCTTGTGAATGATTCACCACAGGTCATCCATTCAACCAAGACGATCACTGAGCTGTGAGGAGGATGCATGTGATTCAAGGAATGTAGGATGGGGAGCCAAATAATAAGTAAAAAAGAGTTTATATTTATATTAAATCACCCTTGGATTACCACCCATGGATGGATAATTTGAATGAAAGACTGAAGATACTGGTGACGGATCCCTGATAGCTTCCACTAACACCAGAGAGAGAGGTGTTTCCTCCACACAACCCATCAGAATGGAATCACTCAATGCAATGGTCAAAAGTTTCCTCTTTAAAATAATCCATTTTTTACATCCCCTATAGTCCAATTTAAATTAATTTGGATTTTATTTCCAATATTGTTTCTAAAGACATATATTTACAATGATTCCTCCAAGGGAAATCCTATGTCCTCAACATGGGTAGTAATTTCACCTAGATAGTTTTCATTTTTATCATACATTCCGAATTAAAATTTTATCATTCATATTAATTACATAATAATTTCAAAAATATTATTGTTCTAAATGAATAATTATTACCCACTTTTCCACTTTTCTATTAAAAAAAACAAAAATTTCATTTGTGTGTGTATCAACTATAACCTCCACAAAGTAACATTTATCATTTTTCATCATCTGTATTTTTCATTAAATAAAACCTCCTAAAATAGGATTAACAACCTTAAAATTATCTATATAATATCATTATAATTCTATAATAATGATAATATTCCAAAATAAATAACATTAAAAACCATAATCATCTATTAATTATGGAATATTCATGTTTAGGTCGCTCTAACGTCCTAATAGAGCAATAATATAAAATAATATCTTCGGTGATTATGAGAACTTAATTACTGATAATATATGATATAAATAAAAAAATAATTCTATTTTGGTATGTTAATGGTATTATTAATATTATATTCATTAATTAATATACAAATTTCCATTTGTTAAACATCATAAAAACATGATCATCACAGATTTCGTCATATAGGATCATCACCAGAACACCCATATAATGAAATTATTAAATCATAAATAATTTTAAAACAAAAAATTATAATACCTTTTATTATCCTGAAATGATGAAATTTTGGAGAATATTGAAGAAAAACATAATTGTTTCCAAACTAGTTCAAAATGGTCATGATTACTCACATCTGATATTGTAAATAGATAATAAATAATAAGTATACATGTAATGTCCCAGATCCCAGTGCCACCAAAAAGTGCCCCAAACCTGGTTGGTTACATAATCTCAAGCGCATTTCCCCAAATACAAGAGGATTCTAACTATTAGTGCAGGAAAAGGTGTCTTAATGGGTAAACTATGCCATCATTGGTCGAGTATACAAAATAGAATTTAAATAGTAAACAATATCAGAAGCAGTAATACCATACAACAAAAGTAAATTGAAAAATACTGATAGAAATAAAACAACTGGAGCTTGTATATAAATGATGCATGTCACATGTGTCTAGGAAATCATTAAACAAGTCACAATGCTAGAAATACAATATAGAAACCAATGTACCAGAAGCATGTAAACTCCAACAGTATCTCAAGCTTCATCTTAGTCCCATTCTCTTTAGCTCCAGTAGCAATCAAGTACCTGATAAAGAAGGGATATTTCCCTCATCTATACCAACAACCAGATAGTCTATTTGGGTCCAAAAGAATTACCCAAACATGGTGTGAGATGTATCGTAGTAGGAAACCACCAAAATATATGTTCCTAGCTGTCTGTGAATATATATATATTGAAGGTAAAAGGAAAAATGAAGCAATAAACTTGGAAGTATTCAAATGAAAACAATCCTACAGATTTAAATTACATTAATTTACATTTATCAATTATTCAATCCATTTAATCAAGTAAACCTGGGGTGTAGCATAATCTTTATATCCCCTATGTAATAGTAACAAAATAGAATTCGCAGAAGACCATCGATAAAATCACGTAAGACAGTGTCCATTCTTGTTCTTTGGCTTGATAAACTCATCACAATCATTAAATCATAAATTAACAAACCTATGGGAATGCTCTAATGGTATAACCCCTTTAGTTTAACACAACACCAATTAATTAAAATAAAGACCCTTCAAGAGGATCTCATGATCTAACACATTTGGTCAAACATAGAACTAATCATTTAAAAATAACAACATGGAAAACTCTCATAGTCAATACACCTAGCATAACATGGTATCAAAAAATTATAAATGACCTCCTGGGTATCTCTCATGGTCAATACCCGTGGGTAAACATGGAATCAATATATTATAAACGATATATTGTGTTTCTCACATTGTCAATACCCCTGGGTCAATATGGCATAAATAAATTATAAATGACCTCCACGGTAACTCTCATGGTCAATACCCCTGGGTCATTCATCTACACCAAGTCTCTAATGGTCCTATGTAATAACTATGCACATATAGCATCAAAGAAGCTCATGTAATATAAAAATAATATATGGACAATAATTCATAATAATGTCACATTTTTTTTATAATAAATCACACTCCATCCTAATTGAAAAAGGCATGGAAAACATGGCCAGCCTAAAAGGCATCTTAGTCCAAACGGCCATAAAACAATCAAACAGGGGAATCAAACCTGTAGGGTGTCCCATACCCATGGTATCTAACCTTACGCATAAGAAAATATCCTTTATTAATTAAAATAAACAATATAAAGTGATAAATAGGGTAAAATTCAAAATCAAGAAATACCCCAAATGTGGGTATGAAAAACATTAAGAATATTAATCTAATGACGAACAAAAAAAGGCACAAACCACCTACCTCGATATCGTACAATCAATATACATGAACGTTGGAAGATGAATCGCCATAGAACAACATAATCTATAAGTAGGTGAAAAACTCCCAACCTTGAATAACTCATGAGAGAGGAGGAATTTGGAAGGGATCTATAAGAGTTGATAACTCACTGGTGGGATTCCAACTCACCTAACAGTGTATCAATCAGAGATCGGATGGAGAATTGAGATGGGTTCAGAGTTATTCGGCTCTTCTGTCATTCTCCTATATGAACCATTTCTAGAGGAATATTTTTGAAAAGAGGAGATGCAACCCCGCTTCGATTTATCAATTAAAAATAAATGTACACGGTGTGTTAATTAATAGTACAAGGCTTGTATTAGCCTCAACTATCCCCTTAAATAGTCTGTCTTTCATGTCATCACACGACAATGTATTCATACATTACATGAATATAACACAGTCATACACGGAAATCTAGGTACATGTCAT
The DNA here is from genome assembly GCA_963277665.1 of Viscum album. NCBI lineage: Eukaryota > Viridiplantae > Streptophyta > Magnoliopsida > Santalales > Viscaceae > Viscum > Viscum album. The sequence goes on along the minus strand of OY728146.1, from coordinate 1,505,525,132 downwards.
GTACTCAGGAGTATATGCCATGTACTTAGAAAACCCCAATTTCTTTATTTTTCCTCAAAAACAATCTAAAATCAAGAAACATACCTGAAATGAAGATCTAGGTTCATAAAAACATCCCCCCTTAAAGAAATTCATCCCAAAATTTCCCTTGCATGTGTGGTGAAGAATAATCTACGAACAACTTCAGCCACTATGATCATACATCGACCTCCATCTCCCAGGTCTCGTCATGTACTCGCCCGTGCTACCATAGCATCCATTCTAGAAGAATAGACCAGCCATGGAGAACCATCATGATGCGATCCAAAATCTGAATAGGGTGCTCCTTGAAGGATGAATCCTCTTATAACTCAACCTCCTCATGTTATAAAACATTATAGAGGTATAAAAAAGTAACACCAAAGCTATGAAACTTGAAAGACATCGTGTATATCCTGATACCTCTAAGGTAACTGCAACTGATATACAACTGGCCAGAATCTCTCCAAATCCTCAAACAACCCGACGTATCTTAGTGAATGTTTCCCCTATCTACTAAACCTACTATGCCTTAACCTCGGAGTGACACACAGGAAAACCTGATCTATTACCTTGAACTCCACAGGTCATCTTCGTTGCCCAACATAAGATTAGTGGTGGGACTGTGGAGTATCCATCCTCTTCTGAATCATCTCCACCTGCTTAGCCATCTCTTTGACAAGATGAGGTCCCAACATTGCTCCTTCTCCTACCTCCATCAAACATAGGGTTGATTGTCATGGACTACTGTACAATGCCTTATATGGTACCATTTTAATCATTTCTTGAAAAAATTTATTGTAGGAAAACTCCACTATGGGTTTTTGTCTCTCCCATGATCCACCAAAATCCAAGACGCATGCTCAATGTATTTTCTCCAAAACAAAAATTGAGCATTTGGGCTGGCCATCTATCTGGGTATGGTAAGATATAATTAAAATGACCTAGGTACCCAAATCCCTCTATAGTCCATGCCAGACATGGGATGTAAACCAGAAATCCATGTCTGAAACTATGGAGTGCAGAACCCCATGTAAACATTCAATCTCTCGGATGTACAACATTCCAAGCTCATCAACACTGAAGGATTCCTTGATCAGAAGGAAATGTGAAATCGTCATAATCCTACAAATAGGATCACAATCCACATAATTTCCTCTGGGTGAACTTGGTAAATCCATCATGAAATCCATTGTGACATAATTTCATTTCCACTCAGGAATGATTAACTGTTGTAATAACCATTCCAATTGTTGATACTCCTCCTTCACATGTTATAGGTGGAACATCACATAAAAAAACATAAACATATATCTTTATACTCAGCTACCAATAATGATTATTTAGATCTCGATACATCATGGTGACTCCTAGATGAACTTCTCATACAGAATCAGGAAATTCTCACAACATCTCCTTGTATATGTCTGCTGACACCAATACACGTCCATGAAAACACAAAACCGCATCCCCTCTTATGGTCCACCAAGGAGTAGGTTCCTCACCTATCACACTCTCCCATGTGACTAGTCCTTCAGAATATAAAATATTCCTCATTCACACAGGATCCAGTAGAGTAGAGGTAACATCTATAGAAAAAGAAACACATACCCATATATGTTGTGCGCCTCCAAATGAATCTCAGAGAATGGATACATAAGCTTCCACTATCTGCTGGCCTCCTGAACTTACTTTATAGGAGTCCTCCTGCTTAATACATCAGCCACTAAATTTTCTTTTCTAGGCATGTAGGCAAGCTCAATGTCAAAAGACTGAAGGTACACAACCAACCTCCATTGTCTCAAATTCAGATCACACTGAGTAAAGATATAAATGAGGCTTTTGTGGTTAGTGTGAACAAAAAATTCTCTCCCAAAAGATAATGTCTCCAATAGAGTAATTATTGAACAACTACAGCTAACATGAGATCATTTTTTGGGTAATTCCTATCATGTGGCCTCAACTGTTGAGACCCAAACACAATGACTCCTTCCCCCTACATAAGCACATCTCCCAGCCTGGTACATGATGCATCCGAGTAAATAATTTAAATCATTCCTGGTTCCAGAAAAATCTATAATAATGCTTTTTTCAATATCCCTTTAAGAACATTAAAGGATTAATAAAAAGAATATATCTACATGTACTTCACACCCTTCTTAGTTAGGCTCGTATGTGGTTATACTAAGCGTGAAATGTCTGAAAAAAATCACATGTAGTAACTAGCCAGCCCCAAATTACATTGTACCTCAAAAATGTTGTTTAGATGCTACCAGGAAACTGTCGCTCCAACTTTATATGGGTCTACTAATACTCCTATCTCTGATATTGAATGACCCATGAAGTAAATCTATTCTATCCAAAATAGTTATTTTGATATATTGGCATTTAATGATGCTATCTTGGTGAAATCAATACGATTTCAATATGGATGGCATGGTTGTGTCGAGTGTGAGAGTACAAAACGATATCATCCACAAAGACTACTACAAATGAGTCAATGTAAGAATGGAACACTATGTTTATCAGTGACATAAATATGGATGGTGTGTTCATTATACCGAATGGCACAACCTAATACATGTATAAAAAATACCTTCTTTGAAAGGATGTAAGGGGTATATATGATGGTCTAACATGCAACTGATGATAACTAGATCTCAATTAAATCATTGAGAACAACCAAGATCCTCAAAGGTGATCAAAGAGGTCATAAATCCTCAGGAAGGGATATTGATTCTTGATTTTGAACTCGTTTCGATTCTGATAATCCACACAATATTTGATGGTATTGTCAACCTTATTTGCAAAAAGGACCAGAAAACCCCAAGGATAAGTACTAGGTCTGATGAAACCCTTTTCCTAAAACTCCTCTAACTGCTTCTTCAGATATTGAAAGTCGGGTGTAGCCATCCTATAAGAAGGAACGAACACCATTGCTGCTCCTGGAATAAGATCAATAGATAAATATACTTCTCTCTATGAGGGTAAACCTGAAAATTCATCTGGAAAGACATTTCTAAAATGATCCACCACAAGAGGAAAGTCAATATGTGAAATCCCCAAGTCATCCAGATATAAACTAGATATCACGGTTGTAATTCTTCCCAACCCATGATTCTTGGGTCCTACTTTGCTCACTGGGACAACCCATTCTCTATTGAGTAGAATAGACATTCCCTCTGGTGACGTTAACCTCACCCTGCGTCGATTACAGTCAACAATGGCCTGAAAGGAGACTAACTAATTCATTTAAAGATTGGAATGGCAACCTATCATCTCTAAGACATAAAAGCCCCATAAGAAATGATACCAACCAACCTCTATAGGGAACTCCTTGTCCTGATGTAAACTAACCATCCTAATCCCAATCGGGGTGTCTAACATAAAAAATTAATCATAAGTAATGATACTGATCCCAAGGCACTTCACAACAGAAATATATATAAAACTATGGGAAGCCCCTTCATTGAAAAGAGAAAAAGATAAAAATGAGGCAACTATAATTTTACCTCTAACCATATAGGGTTTGGGATCTTTCTTTTGATGGGTTTACTCCATTGCAAATGTCTGACCTATACTACGGCCCTGAGACCCTTCCTAGCTACCCTAAGCTGATCGGACATGTTGTCGTAGAAAACCTATTGTCTAACTTATAAGGCCACAACCACCTCCTAATATTGAATGATATGATGAACTCCAATTCCATGACTGAGGAGAAACTAGTGCTCCTTCTCATGACCATGGAGTCATAACAGATCCCCTCTCACTAGCTGCTGGTTACAATATCCTTCAAAAACACTGGAGATGCCCCATCTTGGCACAAGATCAGCACTCAACTGGGTCTCTCAGGTAATTTTGTATTGTATTCCCAGTCTTTCCGAACTGGTATAAAACCAACTGAATACATGAAAAAAAATCCATGTAGATCTTCTTGCTATCAGTCGAAGGAGTACCTACCCTAGATGTTCAACCACCCTGGCTCACATCTTCAAACTCCCATGGATTGTGCATAGTGATCAATTCATGGTTTTCTATAATAGTTACCAATTTAAGCCTAAAAAAATTCAGCTAATATAGGATTTCATACATGAGAACATCCTAAAATCTCCTAGCCAGTGATAACACGTCACCCCCCAAAATAGGTGTAAAGCACTGAGGCTCTGTGAAGAGAGAAGAGAATCTGTCACTGAAAGAGAACCCTACTCCAAATTCATGAACTCCCAGGAATGATATTCCCTCAACATCTTACTATATATGTAATCATATAATTTTCTATGAAACCATTCCCAATCCACATCCTGATGACTTCCCACCTGTGAGATAGAATCCCAACATCTCTTGGACGAATCAGGTAGCATGTTCATCATGAGCTTCACCCTCCTCTCAGGAGGCATCTCTAGATGCTCAAAGATAGAAATCATAGCAGTTAACCATGACTTAGTAGAACGTGTTCCTTAATACCCTATGAAAGTGGGAGGATGATACTGCTAGAACACCAATGTCAACTCTAATGTAGTTGGGGCAGGATGTAGTTCTCCCTAAAAGTTCTATATCATCCTCATAAAGCCTTCACGGAACTATGCATCAGCACCCGTGTTCACTATAATAGCTTTGTCTATGACGGGAACAATAGTAGGATCTTATAGTAGTGATTGATCTACCATTTTTCATTGTTTGATCATCCCCCTATACCTAGCATACAATAGGAGGACATATTGATAGTAAGAATCTTCAAGGTCAAGCACACACCTCAGTTGATGATTATCATGGACTGCAACTTAGAAGTGAATGAACAAAATAGGATAAGGGAAAACATTCATGTTTTAAATGAGTGGTTTACATATCATGCAGAATATCAAAACAACATGTTCCCTTAATCCATAACATGGGCATGTACCTCATCAAAACTGGTCATGTAACAACCCATACACAAGGAGTGTTTCTCATGAGACATGATGTTTTAATTGAATATCCCCTCCTTCCCATGTACTTATACATGGCTTGTACAATATGGTTCTAATAGTGTAACACTAAACGGTGTGTTCACCATAGACACAACATGTACCACAAAAGTTTCATCCACAAGTGTTGATAGTTACACAACCAGATACATGGTCTTTTTCAGCACGACATGTACTCCTAGTACATGGAATGTTCTACCAAATGTCTTCCTACTCTGTGTCTATACTCATATAGTTACTAACATGGTCAAAAACTATATGGTGTGTACATTCAATATCCACCATATAATTATGAAAATTCAGTTCTTCCAGAACATAAGAAGACATGGTGTGTGTTTACAACATCAGACGTAATGTTGTCTAGGTTTTCGGATAGTGAGCCCCCAAAACTTCTCTATAACCCTTAAATACATAAATTTTTTCCAATTCATGACAAATTATGAATTTTGATATCCTATAATCCCCTTGAATCAATGATTCAAATCCTTAACCATATCATATTTATAGATTTCAATTAAAGTTCAAACATGATCCACCAAATTTTGATTTGGTGGGTCCAAAACAGCTCAGAAATTTAATCTTGGAATCCATCAAAATGAAACATTATATATACCAATACCCTATAAAAATATTAGGTATTTCAATCACTACATATGTTAAAAAACATTCATATCTATCACATCATCTATCACAACATTATGCAATCAGTAATGCACCCTACATGGCATGATAAGAATGCATGACATGTTTCCTCTAGCAAGTTCCAATATGATCCATGAGATGGAATTACATCATTTAAACAGTATCCAATAGAAATAGAACCAAAATTCTATCAATAATAATACCCCAAAACAATTGAATCACCAAACGGTGAAATCAAATCAACTATAACAATTGAAAAACAATAAAAATCGCAATATTCGTGGTAACATGGATTTTCACAATACCTGGGGTATCTACTTCCAAAAATAACTTATTACTAACTTCAAATTCCTTCTTAGTTCAAAATAGAAAGGAAAATCATAAAATAAACCCCTCTAATACAACTCTGTAATGTTTCGGATCTAGGTGCCACCCCAAAGTGCCCCAGACCCTGTTGGTCACATAACCTCTAGCACATTTCCCCAAATGCTAGAGGATGCCTACTAGAAGCTAGGGACTATAATGGTAAGGTTGAAACTATTCCATCATTGTCAGGGTATTCATAGTGGAAAACAAATAGTAAAAAATAGTAGAAGAAGTAATACCATACAACAGATGTAAACTTCAGAAGACTGATAGTAATAAAACAACTAGAGCATGTATATAAATGATGCTGGTAACATGGGTCTAGGAAATACCCAAACAAGTAACAATGATGGAAATAAAATATAGAAACAAAAGTTCAGAATGAAATTAAACACCAACAACATCAAAAACCTCTGCTTGGCCCCATGTTCTCCAACTCCAACAATGATCTTGTGCCTGATGAAGAAGGGTGCTTGCTGTTATCTAGACATGCAACCAAATGATTTGTTTTGGTCCAAAAGCATGACCCAAATAGGGTGTGAGAAAAATCCCAGTAGGAAACCACCAAAATGTTTATTCCTAACAATTAGTGAATATATATAATAGGCAATAGTAAAAATTATTCAATAAACTAGGATGTACTCAAAAGTAAACAATCCTATAGTTTTCAATTACATTAATTTACTAATGTCAATTATTCAATCTGTTGAATCAAGTGACCTAGGTATTTAGCCTAAGCTCTGTATCCCCTTTGTAATAGTAAAAAACAGATGTCTCGGAAGACTATATAAACAATCAAGTAAGATCGAATCCAAGCATGTTCTTTGTCTTGGAAGACACATTAAAATCATTCAACCATTCATAAAAAACATTATAGAAAAGATCTCATGGTCTAACCCCATTGCTTAAACAGAAAACAAATTCATTAAAATAACAACCCTCTAGGAAACTCTCACAGTCAATACCCATCGGTCAACATGGAATCAATAAATTATAAAAGACCTCCTAGGTAGCTCTCACGATCAATACCCTTGGATCGACAAGGAATCAGTAAATTATAAATTACCTCTTAGGTAGATATCATGGTTACTACCACTAGGTCAACATGGCATCAATAAATTATAAACAACATCCTAGTTATCACTCATTTTCATTACCCCTAGGCCAATCATCTACACCAAGGCTCTCATGTACTTTATAATAATTGTGCATATATAACATCCAAAAAGAAAATGTAGTCTGAAACGACTACATCGATAATCATTCATAAGAATATCACATGAATTTTATATAATCTATCATACACCATCCTAATTAACAAAGGCATAAGAAATAAGGAAATGATAAATGGTATCCTAGACCAAACAGCCAAAAAACAGACAAATAATGTAACTGCATCTACAGGGTCTCCCATAAGCAAGGTATCTGACCATACACATAATAAAATACCCATTATCAATTACCATATTCCATAGCAAGTGATAAATTATGTTAAATTACAAATCAAGAAGTTCCCCAAATGTACGTATGCGGTACTTTAAGAATATATCATCTAAAGACGAACAATGAAAGTCACAAAACACCAAACTCGATATTGTACAATTGATATACTTGAAAGTAGGCACTTGAATCAGCCTAGATTGGAGTAGATAAAAAAAAATGTGATTAGAAACAAGAATAGAATAACTCATGAGAGATGAGGAATTAGGAAGAAAGGATTTATAGGAGTTCATAACTCACCAGCGAGATTCAAATGCACCTGATGTATTCTCCATCAGATCTCAGACGGAGAATCATGAGGGTTTCGGAGTTCGGCTTCCCTTTCATCATGCTCTTGTATGAACCAATTCTAGAAAAATATGTTTCTGAAGATGAGATGAAAACCCACTCCAATTTATCAAATAAAAAGAAAAGTACACGGTGTGTTCATTAATATTATTCCCCATGTATTTGCCTCAACCGACCCTCAACTTATGCGGTATATTAGATCACCACATGGACATGTATTCCTCCATTTCAGGGTGATAACACGGCTTTACATGACAAGATAAAAACACATCATGTACTCAGGAGTACACAAAGTGTACTTAGAGACACCCCATTTTTTCCTTTTTCCTAAAAATAACTGGAAATCGAGATCCATACATGAAATAAAGATTCAGGTTATTACAATAAATATAGTGAATAATTATAATTTTCTTTATAAATGCTTATATATATATATTTGATTATGAAATAGTATATTAAAATATTAATTTTTTTATATATGAAATTCAAGAACTTGGTGGAAGTCAGTAATTAGGGTAAGGGGTTCATTATGTAAAATTTTAATTTTTTGAGACATAATCGTTATTATGCACCATGGTATCTTTGAAATTTTGTGATCAGTTCCAAATAAATTTAATTTTCCAAATTTATGAAATTCAAGAAGTTTGATGCACTATTTCATGTTGTTTCATTAAAAAACCTTCAATTCAAAAGATACCAAAGTAGTACAGGTTTTATTGTCACATTATGAAATCCATGAGATATGCTTGATATTTTACACCATATTTTATTTAATAAACTATATTTAATTCCCAATTTACATAAACTATAATAAAATATCTTAAATGTAATGAAAATTTAATGTATATTTCATGCCATCCATAACATGGTCTATTTATTCTTATATTACAATTATCATTAAGGGTTCTTCTTGACTCAAATTCCATTCTTGACTCATAATTATTACTCTTTTAATATGGTTTTACAATATGGTTTTTGTTTATTCTATGATGATATTATACTTTTTTTCCTACTTTTTTTTAGGGAATAACATTGATGGATTTATTTCTTCATAAAAGATGATGATTTTGAGAATAATTCTCATTCACACTAAATAATATTTGTTTCTTACTTATAAAGATTTTCTCTTCCCATCAATGTTTTCCCTTTTTTAGGAACCAAATTATGTATCTTATCATGTGATATTCATATTTACTTATACACCATTCAAAATGATTTTTTTAATCTTTTAATGATGTGGGTTTCCAAAAAATATACTATAAAATATTAGAAATATTTACCACCCTTTCAAAATAATTTTTCTATCTTCATTATCATATTCCATTCAGATAAACCTTGTGTATTTTTAAATATCTATTATTATATATTATTTTTAAAATTAAATGATTTTGATTCAATTTTTTTTAAATATTTATGAAATTTTCAATGATACATTACTGATGACTATTTTTAAAGGTAAATTTTTGGAAAAAAATTTCACTTCACCATTTAGAAAGCATTCTAAATTTTTCAAGGATCTATTATTGAATATTATTTTTAAAATGAAATGATTTAAAAACTCTTTCAATTCAACTTTTTTAAACCATTGTGTCATTTTCAAGAATTGATTATTTATATTTATTTCTATATATTTATTTTTTAAATTCCATATTATCAATTTCTTAAGGGCATCCCTTCAAAAATTACATTTCGATGTGAACTTTTGCTTCATTAATTATGAAAATGATTAAAACATATTATAAATGCACAGTTTGGATTTTACTAACATTATACACCTTATTTAAAATGATTTATTTCATTGGAATATTGTTTTCATAAACCACCAACTAAATTTTCTTATGAAATAATTTTTTGTAGTGATTAAATTTTGGATATAAACCATTAACATTCTTGAAGTCATTTTTGGTGAAACCATATGGAAATGATGTGCCACACATTTTTTGATTACATGGGTTATATATTATTTGTTGATTGAAACTTGTTTTATTCACATGAGTTTTAGGATATATTAAATTATTGATATCTAATGGAACTGATATGGGTGGATGATGACGATTGGTATCCTATATCACCCCCCAATTAATCGGTTAAGGTTTTATATCCCATGAGATAATAATTTTCCATGAGTTGTGGTACTTGGGTTAATAATAGATGTTGAGTTCGGATACCTGATCCATTACTGGGCCACAAATTGTGATAATCGATTCAGTAATTGATCACATGTTCTGATACTCATGTAAAAAAATGGACCAAGAGTTATGATATATGAGATTCTCATTGGATTTGAGTAATGATTCTTATGTCATAATGGGTCACATGATGTATTGCTTGAGTCACAATTTAATAGATTATAGGATTTTAATACTCGAAAAACTATGTAATGATTTCTAATGATTATGATTATGTTATTGTTCTTTATTGTATTTTTACACACATTTATTATATATGTATATGATCATTCTATATGTGTCATGTTTATTATATCATTATTATATACTCGTTTTCCATGTTTTATGTTTGTTCATTTGATATCCCATGTACTTATATCATGAATTATAAAAAAATATATTATTGTTCCATGTTGTTATTAATAACATATTTCTCACATGATCATGTATTTCAATATTATAGTGATGCCACTCTTGATGAAATATTGAAGAGTTTTTTCATTATAGGGAACTTCATATCACCCTTTTCATATGTTTCCATTCCCTAGGTTATAAAGATGAGTATAACATATGATAAATCTCAAAGGGAGTCTAGTGTGGTTTAATAATAATGAAATGTCCAAAAGTTTTGTTAATTTTGATTCCAATATATATATGGTCCTTAAATACACTAAAATTTTCATTCTTAGTATGCTGAGATGATTTATTATTTGTAAATATTATCTTACGGTATTTTTGAAAAATAAAGATAGGTTTATCACACATTTTATCAAAATCGGTGTTTAAATAATGCGTTTTTAGTCATCAACCTGAGAGTGTTGGTTTGGGGCACTGAAGTTGGCATTAGAGCCGAATTTAGTTATTTTTTGTGATTATGATTATATAACTTTAGTTAAAACACAAGATAAATGTATATGGTGAAATTCTAAGTATATGATAACATCATGGAGTTTTGGTAATGTAGAGATTTTGTGGTTCTCCTATCAATTTAATACCTATTTGAATTCTATCATGTGGATGTGGCTATGGCAGAGATTCACCTATGTGTAATCATCCTAAAAGGAAGGTTTATAATCAACTCAATATTTACTATGGAACATTATTATTGGGTCTAATATTTCATACATGTCTAGATAATCATGATGGATATGATTTGGTTGATCAATTTATTTTTATAAATCATTATGATCGATTTGAGAACTTATATAAGGCATGGTTAGAGAACATAATTTGGGGAAAACATTGAATAACCTATATTGAATCCTATTAATTTATGTCATTTAAGATTTAATAATTTTATATGAATATTTTTACATTTTAGATTAACTATTAATATCTTTTACTTTTATTTATCTAAGGAATTGATGAAGCATGGAGAACCTGAGTTAGCAGTGGGTGTGATGGGAATGCAATGTTTGTACTAATAAGTAACCCAATGAAATGGGAGTAAGAGAGCATAATAATATGGAAAATTATAAATCAAAACTCACAAGATATGAATAATAATGAAATCAATTTTTTCATCCTAATAACGCCTTGGAATGAGAAATTTTCCCTAGAGTCCTTTATATGAGAACATCCACCAAGAATTAGTTGGTCTTCTAACCTAATAATTTCTAATAAATGTATCAATACTATTAAAAAAAATGTTTTTTATTCTAAAGTTCTCAGACCTTGAGAAGGTATTATTTTATTTTTATCATATATCAGATAATTTTGACTTCTGGTGGACCCTCATTAATAATACAATAAACAAGGAAGAAGTTCATACTATTGGATGGGACAAGTTCAATAAAATACTCTTCAAAAAAATTCCCCTGAAATATTTACATGAAAATGGGGTTGATATTTTTATAGTTGAATCAAAAGGAGGATGAATAAATTAAAAATTATGAGGCCAACTTCATGAGGATTTCATGTTATGGCATCAATATTTTCACTGACAATGATATTAAGATCAAATGAGTATTTTCTATATTAAAATCATGTCATTGAATTACATTAGAAGTAAGAGATTTTTATTACTATGAAGAGATTTTTTGATTCAAACATAATATGTAAATAGAAACTAGGGGTTCCCTTTAATTCATAGATCAAAAAAAATAAAATTTATATTCATGGAATCTAATATAAAAAAACATTCTGGGGAAATAAATTCAAACCGCCTACATTCAAAAATTGTGGAAGAAGAACCACAAAAATTGACTTAAATGATTCTGAATATATTTTTTCTCTGAAATAGATAATAATCATGAACATAATTTTTGAAAGGGTGAAATCATAATGATCAATTAAACATAATAAAAATAGTATCAACTAATTATTTACTCCCTCTTCAAATGCTTCAAATGAAAATACTTTAGATATTATGAAAATTATTGCCCCAATCCTAGGGATAATGAGGATAATGGAACCCAGTAACCTCCTAGATAATGGTAACTATGAAGAAAAAATTTAACATAAAATTACATAGTGGATCATGATAATTATAGAACACTTATACAACATTATATATTTTTGGAAAACTTATTGGATTCTACCTAGTGTTCCAAGAATTTTTTTTAATAAAATTAAATCACCATACTATTGATTTGATTATTAATGAAAAAGTGTTTTTATAAATTATCCCAATTTAATAATTATGGTAATGTTCCTTGTTTAAATCTTTATATCCTTCCTTTAGATGAATTTAATGATGCATTGGTTCCCTCTAATTACAGGAAAAATATTATTCAGGAAAAGGATATAAAATTTAATATCAACCCAATATAGTCTCCAAAGTAAGGATGATTATAAATATCCATTAAATTAATTTTATATAATGTAGGACTTGACACTGAATAATGTTAGACTCTTGTATCAATTGGTTATAGAAAAACTCAATGTTAGATATAAGCTTATTCCAAGGAAAATGGTATGTTTCCTATGTTTTCAAGGTCTATATCTCTATAAAATCTATAAATTTAGTCATGTATATATTTTAGAAACCATTAGATATTTTCATTAGAGAGTGATAATTAAAATTTATTGTATTATGTTTTTTGGGGGGGTGGGGAGAATGAAACACCTCAAGATTTTAGTATATATTTTTATTTTAATTAAGTAATATATTGAATAACATCATTCAAATGCTACACCAAACTAAAATTAAAACTAAAATAATTTAATTATATATACATATTAAATATTATTAATGTATTCTACTATAAAATAAAAAAATTTCAATATAAGTAACCACCTTATGGAAACTATTTAAAAATATATATTAATACAGGATTTATTTCTTTTTCTTAAACATAACATTGTTTTCCACATATGAGTTTTTATATTAAAATTAAATCTCATAAAATTTACAACATGAATTTTATAAAATTATCTTAATTTTTTTTCAAAATAAAAAAGTTATCCAAACATCAATTTTTTTTATTCTTTCTTAAAAAATTGATTTTTATGTGAATAGTGAAAAATACATTTTTTACAAAAGAACATAGTGTTTATTACTATATATAAATTTATAACTATCAAAATAATAATAAAACATTATCATGATAAAATATATATTCATGAAGTAAAAATATAAATTTTGAAATGATTTTATTAGTTTATGAAACCTATTATTTACATTTTATAAACATAAGTAATATTTTCTATTAAAAAAACAATTTTTTTATTTTTTCAATTAATTTTTTTTTTCAAAATTCGGTTTTGGGATTAGTTTAAAGCAACATCAATTTGTGTTTTTTTATTAGATACAAATTTATATTTTTAAAATAAAAAACATTGATAATTTTATCCGGTACATAAATTTTAGCTTAAAATACATGTTTTATAAAAGGAATTTTGACATGATACAAGAGTTGATGTTATAATTAATTTTTCATACACCTACACATTTTATTTTATAAAATTTATTTTGTATTATAAATTATTATTTTCAAATTATGTAACAATTCCCATTTTATTTTTATTCCTAAAAAATTAATTACATAGGTACAAACTAGTTACTGCGTTAAAAGCCAAAAGGATTAACTAAAAGAGTAAAGGGGAAAAATTATGAAAAAAATTAAAATTAATTTTTTAATTTTTTCATAAAATAAATTAACTCATAAAAAAATATTTTCAATTATTGAGCCTTTTTGACATGTGAAACATGTGTCCACGTTATATTATGTTAAAATAAATATAAAAATTTCATTCTCATTACTAATAAAATGGGCCTATCACCACCCCTTCAAGACCACTCCAAGATTTCTGTTTCATATTTAAAATCATACTTTTATCTACCCTCAGTAAACATATTTCTATTAATTCAACTTTCAATAAAAATATTTTCGACTAATTCCTCTATTTATAAAGATTCCTCTAAGGGATAGCCCAAATCATCTACGTGAGTACTAATTTTCCCTATCCTCTTTTATTTTATAACTTTTATATTCAAAAAAATACTTTTCTTATTCCTATATAATTAAAAAAATAATTTTTTTAATACTTAATTTTATTATTCTAATGGAATAAATATTAACCACATTTCTCCATTTCTATTAAAAAAAATGAGAATTCCATTCAAGTATGTGAGAACCACCACATCCCAAAGTATTGTATCTCAATTGTTCTCTAAATTATTTACTATATATTAAAATATATTAAAATAATATCAAAAACATAGAATTATCTAAATAATATTATAATACTTATTTAAAAATTACATTATTATAAACAAATAACTTTTATAACGATACTCATATATTGATTATGGTATATTGATGTTTTGGTGGTTTTAACCATATAGTGGAAAAAATCTATAAAATAATATCATGGATGATTATTATAACTTAATTACTAATAATATATTTTATAAATAGGTGAATAAAAGTTATATTTTTTTATTCAATGAAAAAATTAAAAATAATCTCATTAATTAAGATGATAATGCCCATTCTTTAAAAATCACCAAAACATGCCCCATATCGATTTCATATTTAAGGATCATAATAATAACTCAAATAGAGTTAAATTATAGAATTATAAATAATTATAAATCACTAATTAAAATTCCAAATATGGTATTGGAATATTTAACATTGGGATAACAGTGGATTGTTATTGTGCTATTACAAAACTAGTTCCAAACGAACATGATTACCGACACCCGATACTAAATTTAGATAATAACAAACTAACATACACATAGATAATAATTATAAATGAAGTTTATAAAAATATATATATATATATATATATGTGTGTGTGTGTGTGTGTGTGTTTCTAAAATGTTTTATTAAGATAGAGATTTTTTATACTAGAGTTTTAAGTGCTTTAGTGGATGTCAGGAATTAAGGTAAGTAGTTCTCTATCACAAATTTTATTTATTTAGACATATTCATTATTGTTCATGATGATATATTTGAACTGGTGTTAATAAAACCTAATGAATTAATTTTCCAAAATATTTAAATTCATTAGGTTTAAAGATCTATATCATGTTCTTTCATTAACTATATTTTGATTCAAAAGAAACTATTGTGGTAAGGGTTTCTTTTTCACATTTCCAAATCCTTGTGAAATGTTTTATATTATGCCCCATAATTTATTTTATATAGTTTGTTCATTAAACTATTTTATTCGATTATAATGAATATATTTAATTATATTATTCTTGAATTATCATTTCATGGTATCATTATTACTTTCTTTTTATTATTACATTACCATTACCGTGAGGGGTTATTCGTGAATCCTCTTATTTTATTGATTAATAATAATGTTTTAAATATAATTTTACAATATGGATTTCTTATATTCAGTTTTCATATTTCAATTCCTTTCATCCTTATTTTATGGTGAGTTATTTAAATTTTTTTCCTTCTTTATAAAATTTATTGATTTGGAGAATAATTCACATCCTCTCTAAATAATGTATTTTTATTCCATGTTGAAATTTTCTCTTCCTACAATTATTATGATGTATTTTTTTAATATAATTTTACATGTTCTCATTTGACATTTATATTTCCCTTCTCCTATTTTCAAAAACATGTTTTGTTACACGTTTTCTAACATGGGTTTTAAAAAAATATATATTTAAAAAAAATTAAAAAGGTTTTCATCCTTTCAATTTCATATATTTTATCTTCCACTTAACATTTTATTTTCATAAACCCTATTTATCTTAAAATATATATTATTGAATATTTGTTTTAGAAATAAAATCAATTAAAAATGTTTTTATTTAACCATTATTTATCCTTTTTTTCTTTTTAAGGTTATATTACTGAAGATCCTTTATTAAAGTAAACTATTTTAAAATGTTATCACATTACCTTTTGGAAAAATTTCAATAAATTTTAAGGATACATTATTGAATATTTTTTTAAAATTAAAATATTTCAAAAAAAATCCCATAACCATTTGTAAACATTTATTTATTTTTCAAGGGTAAATTATTGAGTTTATTTAAAAATATTGAAATTAAAAATCCCATGTTTTTAATTTATCAAAAGAAACCATTCTAAAATAAAATTTTAAAGTAACTAACAACTTCATCATGTATTCCAACATTAAACAAGTGTTATAAATGTTTTTTGGGTAGACTAATATTTTCTCCCTCAAAACTAAAGGACTTAATTCCTTGGAAGTTTATTTTCAAGAACAACCCTCTAAATATTATTATGAAATAATCTTGTGGAGATTAAGTTCTGTTTTTCATCCACTTTCAATATTGACATCAATTTTGGTTGTGAAACCAATTTATATTTCCTTGGGTTCATTATGATATTATGAATGAGTCATAGTTTCATCCCATGGGTTGTCATGACGTGTTAAATTACTAATATCTTATAGAACTCATAAGTAAGAATACTGATAGGCGGGGTCATATATCTCCCTTAAATGCATTGGTTAATGTTTTATATCTCATGTTATAAAAATGGGTTGTGATCTGTGATAATCAAGTAAATAATAGACAAAAAAATTGAGATCCTTGAGTCAATTTTATATCTTCATTTTTGATACATTAGTGAATTTATTTACACATTTTTTGATATTTCAGTCAATAATAGACTAGAGTAACGATACTCAAGTCACTAATGGGTCATGAGTTATGATTATTGATTTAGAATGGATAACATGATTTTTTGTTTAATCCAATATGTATTGGGTCACATGATTTTAATACGTAAACCGCTATGTAATTTTTTCTTATTACTACAATTGCCCATTGTTCTTTATTATTTTTCTCTATATCTTTATTTCATATTCCTATGATCATTCCCAATAAATCATATTTATTGTATCATTATTCCACACCATTTTTCCACTATAAATTTTTTTCATTTGAGATCCTAAATAAAAATATCATGACTTATATCCAAATATTATTGTTCTATGATATTTTTAATAATATATTTCTCTCATACTCCTGATTTCTCATAGGATTGTGATCTATCACAGTATGAAGTACTTATGAGTTTTCCCTTGTGGATTATTTAATCTCACAAACCTCTTATGTTTCCACTCCCATAGTAATGAAGATGAGTATAGCTTATGATATTTATATATGGGAGACTAGTGTGGTTTGATTATTGAAAAATGTAAAAAAAAATTCTAAATATAATGCCTTTGTTAGAAGTTCTCAAAGATAATAAACATTCTATTATGGGGAACATGATAATATTTATTTGATATAATTTTTATCCTATAGAAATGTTTTTTAATAAATATAGTTTCATATAACTTAGTATCTATGAATTGTTTTAAATAATTTTACTAGAGTCACCATTTTAAATTTGGTTGTGTCTAGTTGATGGATATAGGATAGTCATAACACAAGATGTAGGAGTGGGAAGAGTGTCATGAACTCTTACTCATTTTGAGCATCAAGTTTCCATGGGTTATCAAGTTTAATTATTTAATTTTGAGTTTATTTTATTTATCTATGGTGTAATGAATCGTAAAAGGATTTATATATATTTTAGGTATGATAGTGGGAGTGAAATATTATAAATTGGTGAACTCTCATGGTTTATAAACCCATGTTGAGCCTGAGTGCATGGTTTAATATGAATTTAATTGTCATTTTTCTTAAATGTGGTCCTCTAAACCATGTGTCCATGTAATGCACTATCATTAGTCTCTATTAATAGTATTTTAAAATTTTATAATGTTATTTATTTGGTTTCTGTTTGTTTTTTTTAAAAGAAATAAATAATTGTGTTTTTGGAAATTGGTAAAAAGTTTTTACATTGGGAAAATGATTTTAAAATGATGTTTTGAAATTTTAAAAATTAAAAATTTTGAATTTAAATTTTAATGTTTATTATTGAAAAGAATACATTTCATTTTGTAGTATTAAATGAGTTTTCCTAAAATGTTTCATATGGCGGTAAAATATTAGTTATTTAAAACAAAATTAAAATGGAAACATTGTTTTATATGGTGAGTGTTGTATTTTTATTTTTTTTTGAATAACTTGTTTTATAAAAATTTACATGATTTTGTGTTATTTTTTAAAAGTAGAAATATAAATTTTAGGTATTTATTATTTTAAAAGTTGGTTTAAGAATATATTTGAATAGAGTTTGAAAATTATATGTTTTTTTATTTTAATTAAGCATTGATTTTTTATTTTATTTTTTTATTATTTGAGTGTAAGAATTATTATTTATTATGTAGGTCTTCCATTCTCTTATGGTTTTCCCAGTTTCTTGTGAGTCTATTTATGGTGTATCTTAATTTAAATTTTGTGGTGTTTTATTAATCGGTTTCCCTATCTCCTATGAAAATTTTTTCAGTGAATTTAATGAAATATATCTTTTAGGGTCTTCATATGTTTTGTCTCGTGTGGTTGGGGAGTGTGGTTATCTGGTTGGTTTCCTTTCTATACTCTAGGAGGTATGCTAAAGTTGAACCGACTTTTTCAGTTGAGACTTTCTTGGTAGTTTCAAATTGTATTTCATTATGGGTTTATCTTCTAGATCATATGATTGAGATTTTTATGATGTTTTTTTCATAGAGGACTTTTTGAAGACCTTGATTCATAGATATTCTTATTTGACCGAGTAAAAATTGAGGATATAGTCAGTTAGGCCATGGTAGTGAGTTTAATATCAATTGTCGGTCAATGTATGGGTGGTGTATCTAATTGTGGTCTTGGTAAAGGTGATTTTTTGAGGATTATCTCCATTATGTTCTCCAGTATATTGAGTTTTTGTAGTCTAGATGAGCTTTTTAGGGTTGTTCACCTTCTCACTTTCATTCCCTATTCAATTCATGGTCTCTATTTTTTTAGTTTTGTAATAGTATTGAATGTGGATTTTAGAGACCAAGATGAGTGAGTCTGTGTAACTTAGGGATGTGTCTTCTATTAACTATTTCATTTGAACTCACATTGATTAAAAATATTTCTTTGGTCATAATCTATTCTTTAAGGTGTTCCCAGGTTTCATAGAACATTCATTTTAGTGAATACTTTATAGTCGCGAGACTAGGTATCAATCTCTTCCCTCCTTTAATAATCCCATAATTTTTTTTTCATTATTGTAAAGATTCCTTCTTGTGGAAATTATGAATCATTATTAATAGTTTTCAAGGATAATTTGTGTTTCTATTAAGTTATTATGATTTGGTGTTTATCCCTTACGTATAGTTTTGGATATGAGTTTTAGATGAATTATAATATATTGGGGATATCACCATATTTGGTTTGTCCATGGTCTCTTTAGTAATTTAGTTTCAAGTCTATCATAGATTCTTATTTTGGTTAAGGAGAACCTTATATTAGGTCCTGAGTATAGAGGATCGTTATTACATGAATTGAATGGGAGAGTTTATTATAGGATTTTCAAGTTGACTTCAATGGTATTATATCATAGTGACCAAGGTTTCCTATAGTTTATAGAAAACCACCTTTTATTAGAGACATATGATCCCATTCTTTCTTTTGAGCATTTGAATCATCTACGGGTTTCTAGGGGAATAAATAATTATGGTGGGAAGTTTTTCAATCCATAAACATGTTATTTCAAAATTAATTATTTAATTAATTTTTATTAATCATATCCCAAAATTCATAGGAGAACGATTATAAAATATTGAAATTATTGAACTTCAATACATGCTTACAATTGGTGTATGGTTAGTGGTAACAGTGCGTGATAAAAATAATGATTTTATAATTTGATAGATCCAAAATTAAAGGCTAGGAAATGGTTTTTTGACCACGAAGACTATCCATGTGTCATGTTCAAGGTCCTCCAATGGATTTAAAATATTAAAATTACATATTTTACATCCCCCTATTTACACTATTTGCGGACCTCACCCCCTCCTTCTCATTCATGCATTGTTCACCACTAGGGAGAACCAAATGTAAATCACCTACTCTAATAATCTCGCTAAGATGATGATTTTGAGGTGTTTCAAGTGACCTGAGTATGGTGATTCGATGTACAACCTCCTCTAACTTCCCATTCAATTCTTGTCAATTTTCACTTCTTCCCTCACTATGTTGGAACACTGTCTACAACATAATCTATATGGGTTTTTATATGGTTTTTTGTGGATAGGGTTCTTAAGGGATGATTTTAGATCATTTCTAGTGACATTCATTGAAGGAAGCATATTTCTCGCCCTTTATGGAAAGTTGAACCATGTATTTATCCTTTAAATACTATAACCTTAGTTACATGAGTTTTTAATCTCTTTATTTATTATCAATTGATAATATTAATTATAATTAAAGTTTACATGGAGATAAAATATATTTTTTCATTATTTTTATTTCAATTCATAGGATTTATCAAAATTAGAAGCTAGTTTAAATCTATTTTAAATAATCTTACACACCATGTATTTGAAAATTTTAATGAATGCACTTTACTCATAAATTTTTATGTCTGAAATGGTGTTTTTATTTTCAAAATTTATTTTCTATTCATTCTTTTGTGTTTCTTGTAATTTGAAGTTACAATTAAAATTAAAATTCTTGATAATAAAACATATGATTTGTTTTTAAGAAAAATATTCGGTTTGGAAATGTTTTCTAATTCATTTTGTGGTCATACACATATATATTGGGAAAAACAAACACACACACACATATATCTATGTGTGTTTGTGTGTTCAATTACACATGATAACATTTAAATTTGTGCAATGGGAGACATATATGTGTGTTTTTGTTTGTGTGTAAATGTATATGAGTATAGAAGAAAAAATATTTTCAAATTTAATTATCATGTTCAAACATGGCTTCCAAATTTTATTTTAATAAAAATATGAAAATAAATTATAAGGCTCAATTAGCACCTCCAAAATAAATTTTTACGCATTTTATTGATTTCTAATTTAATTTTCCATGGGAATTTTTTAAGGATTGTGGATATGTTGTTTGGATATGATCCTAGTTTTATAATTATGTTATATATATTATTTTAATTTTGGTTTATTCCATTATTTAATCTTGCTAGGAATTCTAGGTACTTGGGCGGGTGAAATTAAATAAGATTTGATCCCCTTCCACTGGCTATATTGGAGAAGTATATTTTAATTTTCCACTGGCTTGTAATGTGATATTATATTCCACTAATAATTATAAAACCCCTATTTAGTGACATGATTATATAGATTCCCAAGCCATAATTACCTCATGGTGTTTCTCCCATGATGAACGTTTTAAATTATTAATTGTATTACTTCCACATGATCGTGTCTCACTTACTACCCCTAATTTACATCCTCTTTATTCTGTATTTATATTTATTTCTCTTTCCTAAATTTTTTTTCAAAAATGGATTAGAAGATTTATTTTGAAGGAGGTTTAAGACTAATTTTAAAATGGCCTTTTGAAATAAGGGATTCTTTAGAATAAAAATTATTTTAATGTGATTGTTATGATTTAAAAAAATAAAAAAATGTTGGTTTATGAAAACTATCAGGGAATTGTTATTAAACTTTATATGATTATCTAATAAAAACCTATTTTGAGTATTTTATTTCAAACAGGCATGAAAAATATCTTTTATTTAAAGACTTATTTTTGGGGTGTGGTTATTTGGTATGCCTACTGATATTATCACATCATGCCTATCGTTATCATTTCAGTATAGGTTCTAGTTTTACTATTGAACTCTATTTAAAAATTGATTAGTTTTTGGTTGGATGTTGACTCATGGAGTTTCATGGAAGTACATTGATTGTTTTTTATTTATTTATTATTTTTATTCCATTGGCCAGGTAGGTCATTTTACTACTTATAGTTATGGAAAATTATTAATTTTACTATGTATATTGGTTACTTGGTTGACTTGGGGGAAATGTTATTTTTAGGGGGAGTCATGGGTGATTGGAGGGATATTCTTCTTTGGAGGGAGTTTAGAGGGTGAATAGACAAATTATTTTAACATATATCAGTTTCTTTGTTTATATTGTTTCACTAATTTTATATTTCATTATTATTTTATATAGGCACATATACCATCAATGTACAGGGTGGTCATTCACATTTTTATACTATTTCATAACTATGATAATTGGGGGAATCCATTCCAACTATACATTCAAGGACGAACTGGTATTAGTTTCCATCTTGCGGTGATCAAGACTGAACCTAGTGTATGTCATTAGATGGATCATGAATTTTATAGAGAGAATATATGGGTTTTTTTGTGAAAATTTGGGATTAAATGAGATATAATACATAGGATTGGACTCTAAAAAATCCTCAACTACCTGAGGGTCCGGATCAGTATGGAAGCTGAGTGATATTTTATACTAAAACTTAGGTAATGAACTCATCTTGTACACATCATCTTCTTGACACAATAATATATCCTATTTATTTAATTTAATTATAGAATAAATTAGATTTGATAGGGGTGGGTCTACATGAAACTCAATAGGTATAAGAACTTCTTTATGCTCACCTAGAGGAAACACATCATGAGCTTGCCCCTACATTGAAGCCTCACCACTCCACAATCCATCATCACGACCCTATCTCAATATCCAAGATGTTTATCATCATAAAAATGTCCTAAATTTTACAAGACGAACCGTGGAAGGATGAGAATATTTTTGGATCTATCTCATGGAGGATATTAAAGTCAATAGACCACTATTATATGATGCATATACCATTGGTTTCCTTGTAATCAATGTATTAAAATGTTGGATGAACATGTGTCTTATCAGAGTCATGGTGTGTTGATATGTCAACCGAGAGACCATCACTGGGTTCCCAATCCTAAAATATAAAATCACGAAAAAATAACACAATTTACATAAATCTCAATCTCAATTCTCACAACATGTCTATCTCTAAACATTATCCCTAGGATAGACTACACTAATGCCATTAAATCAGGACCAGATGCACCAAGGGCCCATCGAGACCTCTGATATGCCATTTGTGACACCCCAATCCTACCTCCAATATGTCAGGGGCTATGGACTAGCACCAAGTAGGAATATCATAGATATGGGAGGACTTATCCTAATGAACCTATACCCATGGACACCTCCAAGTATATCAAAACCAAATAAGATAAATAATTTTTTTTTAAAAAGATAAAAAAATTGATTCTAATAACTTATAGAATAACTAGAGTGAAGAAATATAAATATATTAATATTAAAAAAGGAGAAAGATACACAAATAATAAGAAAATAAATGGATTACCAACCTAAAAACCACTGAGGATGAAGTTCTTGCTTATAAACTCAGATACCAACCACCAAACATGATCACAGTCACTGAGTACTGTTGATATCCACTATCACACCCTGACATGATTGATTTATTATTTTTAATGGTTTTAATTATTATTTTGAGTTTTGGTAGTAGGCGGGTTGAGTTTTAATAGTTTTGAATCTCTTTTCACTATTGCGTAATCAGCCCGTATGGATGCCCAAGTACATTTGGTAGTGGCGCACAACATGCGCTTGTTTTTTTAAGTTGTATGATGAGTGCGTAGCTTAGCACTATAATAAAGATGTGTCGCGTGACGTGGTTTGAGCCTGGACTACTCAACTTTGTGCCTGGCTGTAGGTAATCGTGTGCAGACCGCGAGATTAACTAGTTTTTAGAATAAATAATACTATTGAATTTTAAAATAAAATAAAATAAGAATGGGTTAAATTAAATATAATTAATTAATTAATTTTTTAATCTAATAAAAATTATATGATGATTATTATTATTATTATTATTAATATCCTTTATTTTAAAAATATTTTTATTATAAGATAAAATGAAAAAAAAAACATAACCCTAAACCTAATCAACCAAGCGGTGCCCCATTTTTTTCCCTTCCCTATTTCCGCAAAGCGATCCCCCCCCCCCACCTGTTCTGCACTTCACACCGCCAACCCCTCCCGGGTTTTCTCCTCCTATTATCGGTCCAGCGAAGCCGCCTCCCTCTCCTACATTCGGTGCGAGGCGCCTTCTCCCCCTCCCCACGGCATGCTTGACGAACCCCTCTCCTCCTCCCTTACTCCAGCGGGCCATCCTTGGCACTCCAAACCCCAGCCACCTCCTCTAGTCAGGCACTGAACCCCCCCCCCCCCTTCCACTAGCAGCGCACAACCTAGCGGAACCCACCTGTTCCAGCAGCTCGAACCCCCCCCCCCCCACCCCCGCACACACCTGTCCGGCTGGCACCCTCTAGCTCGCCATTTTGAGCTCTCAGTCTAAAAAATTTTCCCTTCTCTAACCAGTAACTCCTTCACACCTTCTTTTAGGGGTTTTGATACCCTCGTGGTTCATTTTTGGGTTTCTGTTGTCATCTTCTTTGCCGTTGCACCTTGGAATTGAGGTAGGACCCCTTTTCGCTTGCCTTTACACTTTAATTTTTGCATGTTTCTGAATTTTCGCACTATATATATATATATGCCAACTATTGTTTTCCATAGTTTGGATCAATTTGTTAGTGAATATGGGAGGGGTGGTTTATTCCTTCTTTTGTGGAATTTATTTAGTTTAGTTAATGTGTTCACATTAAGCGTTGGTTTAATTTTTTTTCCAATTGCTTTCGCATGTAGTTAAGAATATTTAAAATAAGGTTTAGTAGTTTAAATAAATTTGACATATGAAATTTGGTTTTTCACCACTTATTTTAGGGTCTTATGGTTTATGTGAGTCCTTGGTTTTTTGTTGGATGTGCGAGGGTCTTTGACGGAATAATTTTGGTTGTCTGGAATTTTTTCAGGGAGTCATGATCGCTTCCATGTGAACACACACATTTTCCTGGGTATGAATATATATATATATACATCTTAATAGTGTTTCTTACCTCATGGTGCGGGGAACACATGCTTCACTATGAAGGTGTATATTTATACATGGAAGTTTGTGCGTTTGTGCGAGCGGGGTGTTTCTTGAGTTAGAATGTTTCGACTTGACCACCATGAGGTTAGAAAATCCATGAATTTCCTTTCCATTTCTTGTCCTTAGTTATAGAGGTTTTAATTATTCTATTATCTTTCTATGCATTTCCATGGTACCTCTTTAAAGATTATTGTGGTGTTCTAAAGTTGTTTGATGTTTTTAAAGATAGGGTTTACATGAATCTTGGTTTATTCCTTGTATATGATGCCTTAAGTGTTTAAATTTCCACTTGTTCTTTTTTGGTGAAATTCGACTTTTGGGTGGGCTTTTTCACATATAAATGTTTTTTTAAATTTGTTTAATTTTTTTTTGGTTTTCGTTTATGAAATTTAGTGTTTTCCCTTATTTTGTTTTGGTTTTTGTCTAAAAATATGGTTTGGGATTATGAACATGTGTTGTATTTTATAATTAAGTGATATGGGTGTTTTTGAGTTTAAATCAAATGGTGTAATTATGAAATTTAGTTTCAAATATTTTGTATGGTTTTAGAGTGTTTAGCTTGGTTTGTCCTAATTGGCCTTGGAAACATGCTTAGGTGATTTGTTGTAAAATTAAAGGGGTGTTTTTTTTTTCAGGGTGTGTTTGAGGGAAAGTGGAAGGTAAAGCCCGTTTGGAGTATTGTGAAATATTGTTGGCTTGTATGTGTTTTGAAATCCCATTAGGCACTTTTGTAGTTGTTGTTGTTTTCACATGACTTAAAGTGAACATGGGCATGTTTTGGTAAATGTATTATTTAAGGGATAGTTTGGTCACTTTGGTATAAAGAGGGTAAATTGTGGTTGTTTTGAACATGTTAATAAATGTTTTGATAGAAAGATGAGAGTTGTGAATCCAAAGGCCCATCTGGAATTTTGGATTTGCTATTTTCAAATATTTTGATATATGTGAATTGTATGAGGCCCGTTTGGATTCATTGTAGCTCTATGTTTGGAAAACCCCTCTGTGGTAATGCCCCTTTCCTTGTCTGTCGATCATGTGACAGGGGGTTCCTCGGTATGGGCCTCCTTAGGGGAATATTTATTTTATGGCATGGGACTAACCTTGAGGTGGTCAGGGTGGTTCGGGTTTGTATCACGTGCTAGATTATATATATGGATTCTTATTTGAATGTGTGGCACACCTATTTGTGATCATAGCATAGAATCTTAGCATAGAAAGGGGGTTTACTGTGAATGATTGATGCACTACATTCGATTATACACAGGCCAGTGGCCCATAGCAGAGAGATGTTTTGTTATTATTATATCTATGGGATTGGTTCCCTCAACTAGGCTAGGTATAGTGACAGTCCGGCATTAGGGCATTATGAAGTCATCGAGAGTAGGCATGCCATCAGGATGAGTCACATGTATAGTATATCCTGGTCTTCCTCTGAGTTCATAGGTTTTCTATGATCCTTTACTATGAGTACTATTCGTAACATTTCCCTTGTTGTGTGTGGAGATATAACCTTTATCTTGGTTTTGGTGTTTTCTTGGAAAATATTTGTGTGCATGGTTGGTTTTAAAATTTACTTCAATGTAGTTTTTTGGGAGACGTTTGTGCGAGACTCTTTTTTTTCTCTTCCATGTTTTTTAATTATAATGGAAATGGAATTGTGATTGTTAATTTTCAAAATATAGTGTATATATGAAAAACTTATTTTTATAAATATAGTTCAAACTAGTATTATTGCGCTGTTTTGGAACTAGAAAATGCATGGATTCGATGGTTCATTTTTGTCACTCCAATTGAGAATTTAATGATCATGCCTATCTTATCTTTTTATATGTAGGTTCATCTATTTGGTTTAGTTTCTTATTTCATATGCACGTGTGAGGAAGGCTTTTAGTTGTTGGAGGTAACCAAGAGGTCATAGGGAGGTACGTGTAGTCTGGTTTTCTTGAAGCTTCTAGTTATCTTTTTCATTGTTTAGTCTTTATTAATTTAATTTTCTTTGTTTTTGGGTAAAAATTGTTCCTACCTATTTAGTTTTGATGGCCGACACTGGTTGCTAGCCTGTGGGGATTTGGAACGCCTTTTGGGCCATGTTGTGGACCGGCTCGGGTGACCGGTTCAGGGTTGACCCGGGTTGGTTCTTGAAAAAATGGCATGAGAGGAGGCCCTTGTTATTTAGGGTCTCTGGTAAATGAATATTAAGACCTTCAAGGCTTAGGAGGTAGGTTATGGGTCAGTCCCTAATAACCACCACTCGCTACGAGACATGAGTTACCAGGTGTATTCTGGGATTTGAGCCTTTTTCTCTTTAGGTGTATTGGATTGAGTGATGAAAATGGGGGTGAATTACATCATGTTGCAGCCTCACACAGGGTGGTGACCCATGTGGAGTCCATCTTCCCGTTTTAATGTCCTCTTAGCGGTATAGCTTAACTGGGGCATGGCTCACCACCATGTCATCAGGTTAGGCACAGACACTAGTTCCTCATTCTGATGGTGTATAGTTGGCTGTGTTTCATTTTGAACTATGTTTATGTTAGTGTGTGTTAAAAATGAATGTGATTTTGAAATGAAAAAAGGTGTTTCTTCTAAATTGTTTTTTTTTTAAATTATTAAAGTGGATTTTTAAAAACAAAGTGTTTTGGTTTATAAAAACATGGAATTTTTTTAGATTTTGTACGGAAAAGAAGTGTTTAAACCTTGTCACTCCTTATGGAGGGTCACATGTGCATGAGTATGTATGAGAGTAAATGGGGGAACTTCTTCGTAGATGATGTGAGCGATATTGAATGAATTCACATGTGACGGCTCAAAAGGTTCCATAGGTGAGTTCTAAAATTTTTAAGAAATAAAGGTTTCTGAAAAGTGATTCATGCTTGTATTTGTATATGTTGGGCTTATGGGATTGTTTCACTTGTCTTGTCTTGTTTGTTTGATTGAGTTTTTTATTGATGCCAGTTTTGATGGTGTTTTTCATGTTGTTATGAGTATGTCGCCCATAAAGCTTCAAAAAGTTGTTAACGAGTTATGCCAAGTTCCTAGTTCTTTTTGTGTGTTGCCTGCTTATCGAGGTAATCAAAGTATGTTAAAGGAAATTGTATAGTTTGGAAATATAGAGTGTCTTCAGTTTATTGGGAACTCCCAAGATAGATAAGGTTCATACTGTCCCAGAGTTATTTGAGGATTCAGTTTTGGACTAGTAAAGATGAGATCTCTCATCGTCATTTGAGTTTTGGGTGTGGTTATTGGTGTTCGACTTTGGTGAAGGTTCCCCACCTCGGAGGGATCTTCATCTATACCTACTCCTAGTTTGTTGTACCATTCTCCCGAATTTCTCTAGTCTGGCTGGTTCAGGCATTCTAAGCCTCCTTATTGCATCTCTCTAAATCCATTATACCGCATGAATGTTCAGGCTATTGGGGAGAGTTCTGAAAGAAACCTCATTTAGTAGGAAGGAGTTAGGGACAAGAGTACATAAATACATGACTATGAGGTTGGAGATGCTTCATCCATTGGGGCCCTAGCCACAGGTCTCGGGGTGAAGTTCGAACATAGTCAGTAGTTTCCAATGGTGTGTGGAACCTTGGTTCGGAAAATGTTTTTAGCTTTGGGATGGAAATATCCAAAGTTTATTGTCATATTCTTATCATCATCGTAAGCTCATCATGGTTGTGGGGGTGTGATGATCTTGTTTTACTGCAATTCAAGAAACCTTATCTGCTCTTACTGGGATTTCTAAGTCACTCAATTTCCTCAAAGAGGTATTGGGCCCATGAATAAATAGACATGTTCAACGTTTGAGTTTTTTCTCAGTTTTATTCATTAGTGGGATGTTGGTGAAATTAATGGGTGTTGTTTCTGGGATCTTTCTTAGTTTGAACACCTCTATGGGTTTTCTTCTAGTTTGTTTTGATTTTGGGGAGGATTCCTCTATCCCAGGGTCTCGGTATATGAATTGGCCCCGTAGTGTTATAGTCCCTGTGGTGGGGATAACCCCTCGAGTCCTCCCCTTGTTTTGAGTGTGGTTTCGTCTGGGTTGGTCAGTTGTGACTTGGGTAGTAAATAGTCACCCTGAAACTCCTTGTTTCTTTTGACTGTGTTCAGGCATGGAATCAATTCTTGGATATCTTTGTGCATGGTGACATTATGGGGGAAGAAAGTGTCTGTGGTGGTGAGAATTGTCACACCCCAACCTAACTTATTTAATATTTTTTATTATTTTAATTATTATTTTGTGTTTTAGTAGAAGGTGTGTCGAGTTTTAAAATTTCAGAAGCTCTTTTCACTATTCTGAGGTCATCCCGCATGGATTCCCAAGTACATTGCTTTGTGGAGCGCAAATTGAACATGTTTTTATTACATCCTGTGATGAGCGCATGGTTCATAACAACAAGAAGAATGTGTTGGGTGAGGCAGGTTGTGCATGGCTTACTCAACTGTGCGTCCGGGTGCAGGTCGTCGTGCGCGGACTGCGGGGTTACCTAGTTTTTAGAATAAATAATACTCTTTCATTTTAAAATAAAATAAAATAATAATTGGATAAATAAAATGAAATAAATAAGTAAACCATTGATAATAATAATGATGATATGATGTTGATGATGATGATGACGATGATGATGATTATTATTATTGTTATTGTTATCCTTTGTTTTAATATTATTGTTATTATAAGATAAAATGAAAAAAAACATAACCCTAAACCTAACAAACCAGGGGACACCCCATTTTTTCCCTTCTCTATTTACGCTATGTGAGCCCCCCCCCCCTCGTTCAATGCTTCATGACGCTAGACCCTCTTGGTGGCCTCCTCCTCTTCCCAATCTAGCGAAGCTGTCGCCCTCTCCTACATCTGGTGCGAGGTGCCTTCTCCCCCTCCCCACGGTGTACACAATGAACCCATCCCCTTCTCCCTTGATCTGGTAGGCTGACCTCACCACTCCAAACCCCCTTCCACCTCCTATCTTCCATCATCACACCCCCCCCCCTCCACTAGCAGTGCACAACCCTGTGAAACCCCCCTTTTCCAGTGGCTCTAATCCCCCTACACACACCTATCCATCCGGCACCGTCCAGCATTCCGGCGTGAGCTCCTAGTTCGATGAACTTGCCCTACTATGACCAGTACCTCCTTCACACCTCCAGTTAGGGGTTTTGAAACCCTCATGGAGCATTTTTGGGTTTGTGTTTTCATATGTGTTGTCATCTCAACTTGGAATTGAATTAGGGCCCCTTTTCGCCAGCCTTTACAATTTATATTTTGCATGTATCTGACTATTTTCACTATATATATATATGCCAAATATGGGTTTTCACCATTTGGTTTAATTTTTTAGTGCACAGGGGAGGGGGGTTTATGCCTTGTTTTTTTGGAATTTATTTTGTTTAGTTAATGTGTGCACATTAAGAATTGGTTAAATTTTTTTCCATTGACATTCACGTGTAGTTAAGAATAATTATAATAATGCTTATTGGATTAAATCAATTTGAGGTATGAAATTTGGGTTTTCACCACATATTTTAGGGTCTTTGGGATTATGTGAGTCCCTGGAGTTTTTTTGGTTGTGCGAGGGTCTTCGACGCAATAATTTTGGGTGTCGGTAATTATTGCAGGGAGTTGAGATCTCTTTCAAGTGTACACATGCATTTTCCCAGGTATGAATATATATATATATATATATATATATATATCTTCTATGTCTATGTTCCCCTATGGCGAGGGGAACATGTGCATTAGTTTAAAGGTGTATATATATATATATATACATGTCAGTGCATGTGTTCATGTGACTGGGATGTTGCTCGAGTTAGGAAGTTTCAGCTTGACATCCCTGAGGTAGGAAAATCCATGAATTTCCTTTCCATTTCTCGTCATTAATGCTTTAGGGTTTTTGTTATTTTATTATATTTCTATGCATAATTATGGTACCACTTATAATATTGTTGTGGTGTTATAAAGTTGTTTGGGGTTGTTAAAGATAGGGTTTTACTTGAATCTTGGTTTATGCCTTTTATATGATGCCTTGGATGTTTGTAAATTTCCACTTGTTCTTTTTAGGTGAAATTGGATGTTAGGGTGGTGTTGTTCCCATAGAAAAATTCTGTTAAATTGGTTTGAAATATTTTTTTGATTTCATTTATGAAATTTGGAGTTTTCCCTAGTTTTGGTTTGGTGTTGGTCTAAAACAGGGTTTTAGATTATGAACTTTTGTGGTATTTTTTAAGTGAATGATATGGGTGTTTTTGGGTTAAAAGCAAAGGGTGTAATTATGAAATTTGGATTCAAATGTTTTGGATGGTTTTAGAGTGTTCTTCTTGGTTTATCATGGTTGGCCTTAGAAACATTCTAGGCGAGTTGTTGGAAAATGAAAGGTGCATTTGTTTTTCAGGGTGTTTTTGAGTGAAAGTGGAAGCCGAAGCCCGTTTGCAGTTTTGTGAAGGATTTTTGTCTTGTAAGTGTTTTGAAAGCCTGTTTGAACCTTTATAAGGTGTTGTTTCTTTAACATGACATAAAGTGAACTTGGGAATGTTTTGGTAAATGTTTTATTTAAGGGATCATTTGCTCACTTTGGTATAAAGTGTGTAAATTGTGGATTTTTTGAATTGGTTAATAAATATTTTGATAAAAAGATAAGAGTTTTGAAGTTAAAGGCCCATTTGGAATTTTGGATTGGATGTTTACAAAAGCAGTGATATGTGTGAATTTTATGAGGCCCGTTTGGAATATTTGAAACTGTCTGTTTAGAAAACCCCTATGTGGTAAGGCCCCTTGCCTCCTCTATCGATCATGTGATAGTAGGGTCCTCAGTATAGACCTCCTTTTTTAGAATATTTATATTAAGTCATGTTTGTAACACCCCAAGATTTCATAGTGTGTTATTTCTTCAAAATAATTTAATAACTTGCACTACACGCAACACCGAGTTCAATTGCACCATGACTTACCAAAAAAAAAGCCATTAAAAGAGGTCATGAATAGTATTAACTAAATATTAAACTTTATATAATCCTTATAATTTTAGAATCCATATTATGAGTTTCTTAGTCATAATGCAAGAACAGATTCATTTTCAGTATTGCACTTTTATCCACTTTTGATAGTGAAACCTTTTTGAATACAATATTTTAAACTTTTTGACTAAATGGAGACATCAAAAAATTTAAAATGAAACATCCCAAACTTCCACGTTACGCTTTCCTTTGAATAAAACAGTAGCGTGTGTTGTACGCAACTTCGAGTTCTAACACACCGTAACCAATCAAACTAGCTGTTATGAATAGTAATACCTACTTTTTGAAGTTATATATATTTTATATTTTAAAATGGACTTCATTTTTGGATTCGGAATATCAAATTTAGCCTAAGGTGAAATTTTGGTACTTTTCGGATAACTTTCATATTTTGATGAATAGTGAAAATTACTAAATTTTAATTAAAAACAACTTTTTTATTCAAAATAATTAATAGTGATAAATTATGAATTTGAGTAGTTTTAAAGTATATTTAGAATATATTTTTACTATTTAATATAATGTTGGTCATTGGACATAATTTTACAATTAAACCGAACATAAACAAGTGTCAATCTTTTGATAGTTATTATCTCTTAAAAACACGCTTTTTGTTTTGACAGCGGGAATTAATTTTAAATTAATTTCTGCCACTTCTGTGTTTAGAATTTAGGAAAATGGATTCCATATTTGGAATCAGTATGTTCAAATTGTGTAAATAGGTAACTTTTATTTTTAGACATTTTGAATAATTACTACGGTAAATATTTTATTTACCATGGTTAAGGGTAAATCCGGTAAATAAGGGTTAAAAAAATAATATTATAATAATACTAAATTACCCTAAAACGTGTCTTAACCCTATTGGTTGATAAATGCTCGACCATGGGAATCTTTGTGTCAATTTGGGGACCCCATGGATCCACTTGTAAGTGATAATGACACTTTATTTTAATTAAGTTAAAATGAATACAAAAATGACACAAGCATATATCCTTTAGAAAAACAATTTTTACATAGGGTTATACATGTTGGATTTTCAATTATAAATATTCATTAGAAAGATAAAAAGATTTACTACATAATGATATTTTATTTATAATTTTTAGACATTAAATAATGTATTTTATTTATGACACAATGATGATGCAGTAATTACTATAATAGTGAAAAATTAAAATAATTGATATTATAAATACTCAAATAAATATAATATGAAGCTTTTAATGAATTAAACTAATTTTTTAGGATAATATGATATATAAGGATTGATTTAATTGACTTTGTTCGAAGTAATCAATCTGTTATGAGTTTCACAAAAATCAACTATTGAATAGTGTCAAAATTGACATAAAAGAGTTCTTAAAACAAATATTATATTATTAATTGATATTAAATTCCTAAAAATCTAAGGTTAGGCCAAGAGACTTATATCATGATAGGTTCATCATTAATGTACCACTTGGAGGTCTCTTGGATTTATATAGTAAGTTTATTAACCATATTATATAAAAATACAAAGAGACATTGTAAAAGTAAAACTAATTAACTTAGAGTTAATACTTAAAGATAAGGTTAATATAAGTACCCAAACCTGTCTAAATTCTATTGGTTGAGTGGTTTTCGACCTATCCCCAACTTAACCTTTGAATAATCAACTTTGGAGCCATTAGAAATTGAATATGAATTTATTATAAACTAATATTTCTAGCTTTTCCAAAGGTGCCCCTCACCCCTCTTATAAAAAGGCACTCCTCCTTCTCATTTCTTCACACCTCTAAAGCCTTTTGGTTCGGCCAAACTCTGCCCAAATACTCTCCCAACATCCCTCACTACAACCTAGAGGCCTTAGTTTGATCAGAAAGCCAACCTAAGGATCCCTTTTGATCAAATCAAAAGGAAGAACCCGAAGAAGAGGTAATGATTTCACCACCCTTCTCCAAGTTCATTTCTTCTTCCACTTCTTCTTCCTTTGTTCTTACCATTATAAAATAATAACTCCAGTATCTCACATATACTGTGATGTTATTATAAATATGGTACAATCATATTCAGTATTCTATCCACCCTTTGAATAACATGTCACCATACGTGCGTACGTACGGCTTACCGTCTCCACGTCGTGGTGTAATTGTTATTCAATATAATATTATTTGGATGGGTATAATAATGATGTGTAACTCATGTAAATAATAAATATAACATGTTAATGATTCTGTATATATGATATACCATCCATTTATATATTATTTTAATATCAAAAGAATGATATTGTCGCTCGTGCGTACGTACGGACTACCGTCTCCACGAACGCGATGAGATTCATTCTCCATCGTATCCATTCAAGTATAATTATCATTTGATGATTTAAAAATGATGTTTAAGGAATTGATATCATTCTGGATTTGAATAATATACAACCTATCCTTTACAAACATGTCTTACGTAACAAAACATATAAACGAAAACGAGTAAGTTAACACCCGAAACAACGATAATACTAAGATATTATTAACAAAGCAATGTTAAAAGATCATATATGATATCATATGAATGCATATGATTATTGTATAATTTAATAACAATTATTTCACCATTATACAGGAGGTTAACCTACCCCAACCAAGGAAAAGTACAAGGTAAGGGGTTTTCATCTCACTCCTTATTTCCGTGAGATTCATGTCATATTGCCACCATCACCTTTTGTGTGGTATATGTACTACCCATAATTATATTCTTTGTGTAATACACTCTAATTTATGTGTATTTACATATTAATTGTATGATACCTCTTTCATGGGTTGTATATTTCATAATTTACCGAATTGGTAAGGGTTATTTCACAATCTCTTCATTATCCGAGGTTGTTTATATGTAATAATCTACTGGGATCTCTTTATCATCCACATCCATGTTTCTTAAAAATGTATTTCAAAACATTTTTACTATTTACAAGAATATGGGTTAAAGTCATTTATACCTTTTTTTGACTTTTTATAAGAGGTTTATAAAGGAATCTTTCCGTCGTTTTCAAAACAAGGTCCTTTTTAACCTTTTCGACAGAATTGAGGTAAGAATGTTTTTTTTAACTTATACGGCGGGTGCGGTTATTTTACGCCGTTATAAAATCTTCAAAGCTTTCCTTACAAGCTTATAAGAATATTTTCAAAGAAAATGTTTTATTTTATATGGATCTTAAATGATTTCAAAATAAAAGGAGATATTTCTTTAAAAAGAATTTTGATTTCATCTATGTCAACATCTTTTGATGGATTCTAAGATTATTTGAAGTTGATTTATTATGATACAAAACTTCTATATTGTATTGAAGGTTTTGTGATATGTTTGACTGTGGATGTGCTATTTTTATACCATTCATAGTTTATTGTGAAAGTATTGACATTTCGTATGCTAGTTTTAATACGAATGTTTATGTTATGTTTAAACCTTTTCATATGGGAATGCATTGGACTTAATAAGTGACGGGTGGAGCCCGCTATAGCTCCTCGATGCATCGGTAGGTCTCATGAGACAAACTAGTGTCTTGGCACAAGGCCTTGACAAAATCTTATTTGTAGTCTTGGCACGAGGCCTTGGCTATGTGGTTATGATAGTCTGGCATTATGCATTCCAACATTATGAAAGTGGTTATTGATATTGCATGTGATTATTCGATTAGTAGAATATCCATGTGAACAAGTAAATGGCATTATTTCATTTTACTTATGCCATACTATGTTGAAGTTCAAGTTTAAAAGGCTTTTGTTTTAGTAATTCATTGCCTTAAATGATTATGATTATTTTTGAATGTTCCGCTATTTTGTTATCCTTACTGGGCATTTGAGCTCACCCCTTTTCTATGTTTTATTTTTCCCAGGATGTGAAGATGTAAGTTATGAATGACCTACAGGGATATTATGAGGGGATAATAGTGTGGACTGTAGAGACATTATGTTGTTGTAGTAGTTTTTCAATTTATGATGTAATGTAAAACTTATGAATATATCTAGTGTTTCCAAGGCTACTAAACCAATCGGTCTTTCGAGATTTGATCTTTCTTGTGATCATGCCAATGTTACAAAGTAATGCACCGACTCTGGGTAGCTGGGGTCGGGGCGTTACAGTTGGTATCAGAGGAAGTTTAGTACAAACCTTGGAAGCTAGATTTAGATAAACTCTGATTAGGGCACGTAGACCTAAGATGAACTTTGAGGATTAGTATAGAAGAACTTCCTAGAATTTTGGTATTGTAGAGATTTTGTGAGTTTTCCAAGCAATACATCCCTGTCTGGATACGAGCAGGTAGAGGCGGCTCTGGCACAGATGTACCTAGGGGTAAAACCCGAAAACACCGCTTTGAGCTAGACTCGAACGGGAACTGGTGCACGACAACGGGCCTTGCTGCACTCTTGGTTACGACACTCCCGGGGGATATGCTTAGGATAACTCTCATTTTCTTTACAAATCATTTTGAAGTGATTATGAGTATATACATCCTCAAAGAAAAAAAATGATTATGGATTATATCCATAAATAGTTCAATTTATGTTAAGTGTTTTATAAGTATGGGATTATGTATTTTGATTCATAAACTGATCTAGTTTATGCCATTGTTTAGAAATGGCGCCCAGTAGAAGGAATGAGAACTCCGGAAATGCACATGATCCAAAGAGAAGGAAGGATCATATCTTTCATGGTATTAAGCTAGAATTTATAAGAGAAATAGTCTCCCATGTATTATCATCATATGAAGAAATAATATCATGTATTGATAAGATAAGTAAAGAGATTACTGAGTCCTATGGATTTGAAGGGAATCAAGAGAAGAAAATGATAGAAGAGAGAAAGATGGATAAAGGGAAGAGGGAAAAGAAGAATTTTCCCATATGTGGTAACTGTGGAAAGAAACACCCTGGAACTTGCCTGAAAGGAATGGGAGTTTGTTATAAGTGTGGAGGAAAAGGGCACAAAGTACGTGACTGCAAGGGTAAGAAAATGGTTTCAAATGTACAATGCTTCATTTGCAAGGAGTTTGGACACTACGCGAACCTATGTCCCAGTCATCAGACTATGACGCAAATGATGCTATTGGATAATAATCAAGTTATGATACTACCACAGATGAAGAGGAATGATTAGAGTTCTTATGTTGATTATGTCAATTGAGTGTTGTATCAACAATGTACTTGTTATAATAATTATGGAGTATATAAGGATTGTACTGCAGTACTATTTCATTAAGGACTTGAGATTGTGTGGAACAATGAAAAGTGACTCAATAGTAGGATAAATTTTTGGAAAATATATGGTTGAGAGAATGATAAACCATAATATAGTTCTGATACCGAGGTAGTGATTTTCGAATAATACATGATTATTTTGGAAAAAATATATTGGATATTCTTGACTACCTTGGAACTGATTAATGATTTGTATATTCCATCATTGTTGGGGTTTAAAACATTTTTGGATTGATGAAGTATATCCAGCATTCTATATTGAATAAGGGAGCATGAATGTAATCAATAAGGAATATGGTAATACATGATGAAGGTATTCATATGATATTATGGGGTAAAAAGGATCTATATTATGTTTACCTTCCTTATAAATGTTAGACTGTGAGTTTGGACAGAAGTATTTTGGATAGTTCTAGTTTGGATTATTTTGGATTGCCATAAAAGGACAACCCGGAGGTCGGGCGGCAACCCGTCGCGTCCGGCAAGGCTGCGAGACTTGAACCCGCAACCGAAGGGAGACAAGGGTGTATCACCTACCACTGGACCATGAGATGTCCTGGATTAAATAATGTAGTTTTTTTAAAAGATCATGTAGATGAATTATAAATTCGTTTATTTTAGAACCCTATACGAATAGTGTAAATAGAATTTTTTTTACATTCTATTATCTTTTAGAGTGAAAGATGAGTTTGTGGTAGAAATTTATTAATGGATAAAACTATAATTATAAAGTAAATATATCTCCTTATGATCTTAGCCAATCTCATAAATAAATTCCTCAATATTAAGAAAAGTAACTTTGAACAAAAATGTTTTCCTAGATGGTACCTTAAATCATCACTAATTTTTGGCTTTGGGATTGCTGGCCTTTTTATAGCCATGTTCTCTACCACTCTCCATCAGATAATTGATGGTTAGATTTTTCTTCCATATCCATATTTTTCTACATGGAACCCTAGTATGTGTTATTTTCGGTAATCTTCATACTTTCGACTCTTTATTTTAAATAGAGGCCTCATTAATTCATTTTTTGATGTGGGATTTCAACTAGGATACTTTGAAACGTCAAAAATGTGTTATCCTAATACCCTATGTTTTGTTAAACCGATGGTATTTCAATTCATCATAGATTGATGAATTTAAGGACCTCAATTTTATACTTGTTTGTGATTGATGACCTCAATCACTACCTATAAATATTTACGTTTTTCCTCCAATTATATGTCTCCAATTTCCACCAATGCTCTCCTAATCGAGATCATAATTTGGTGGTGACCCTTTGATTTCTCTTTTCCTCATATTAAGACTAAATTTTAGTAACCCAATTTCCGATGTGGGTTTTCCCACAAATATATTTTCTACTTTCAACCTTTTATTTTCGAAGAACAATTTCAAATTGCGAGGACGCAATTTATTGAAGGAGGGGAGAATGTAACACCCCAAGATTTCATAGTGTGTTATTTCTTCAAAATAATTTAATAACTTGCACTACACGCAACACCGAGTTCAATTGCACCATGACTTACCAAAAAAAAAAGCCATTAAAAGAGGTCATGAATAGTATTAACTAAATATTAAACTTTATATAATCCTTATAATTTTAGAATCCATATTATGAGTTTCTTAGTCATAATGCAAGAACAGATTCATTTTCAGTATTGCACTTTTATCCACTTTTGATAGTGAAACCTTTTTAAATACAATATTTTAAACTTTTTGACTAAATGGAGACATCAAAAAATTTAAAATGAAACATCCCAAACTTCCACGTTACGCTTTCCTTTGAATAAAACAGTAGCGTGTGTTGTACGCAACTTCGAGTTCTAACACACCGTAACCAATCAAACTAGCTGTTATGAATAGTAATACCTACTTTTTGAAGTTATATATATTTTATATTTTAAAATGGACTTCATTTTTGGATTCGGAATATCAAATTTAGCCTAAGGTGAAATTTTGGTACTTTTCGGATAACTTTCATATTTTGATGAATAGTGAAAATTACTAAATTTTAATTAAAAACAACTTTTTTAATCAAAATAATTAATAGTGATAAATTATGAATTTGAGTGGTTTTAAAGTATATTTAGAATATATTTTTACTATTTAATATAATTTTGGTCATTGGACATAATTTTACAATTAAACCGAACATAAACAAGTGTCAATCTTTTGATAGTTATTATCTCTTAAAAACACGCTTTTTGTTTTGACAGCGGGAATTAATTTTAAATTAATTTCTGCCACTTCTGTCTTTAGAATTTAGGAAAATGGATTCCATATTTGGAATCAGTATGTTCAAATTGTGTAAATAGGTAACTTTTATTTTTAGACATTTTGAATAATTACTACGGTAAATATTTTATTTACCATGGTTAAGGGTAAATCCGGTAAATAAGGGTTAAAAAAATAATATTATAATAATACTAAATTACCCTAAAACGTGTCTTAACCCTATTGGTTGATAAATGCTCGACCATGGGAATCTTTGTGTCAATTTGGGGACCCCATGGATCCACTTGTAAGTGATAATGACACTTTATTTTAATTAAGTTAAAATGAATACAAAAATGACACAAGCATATATCCTTTAGAAAAACAATTTTTACATAGGGTTATACATGTTGGATTTTCAATTATAAATATTCATTAGAAAGATAAAAAGATTTACTACATAATGATATTTTATTTATAATTTTTAGACATTAAATAATTTATTTTATTTATGACACAATGATGATGCAGTAATTACTATAATAGTGAAAAATTAAAATAATTGATATTATAAATACTCAAATAAATATAATATGAAGCTTTTAATGAATTAAACTAATTTTTTAGGATAATATGATATATAAGGATTGATTTAATTGACTTTGTTCGAAGTAATCAATCTGTTATGAGTTTCACAAAAATCAACTATTGAATAGTGTCAAAATTGACATAAAAGAGTTCTTAAAACAAATATTATATTATTAATTGATATTAAATTCCTAAAAATCTAAGGTTCGGCCAAGAGACTTATATCATGATAGGTTCATCATTAATGTACCACTTGGAGGTCTCTTGGATTTATATAGTAAGTTTATTAACCATATTATATAAAAATACAAAGAGACATTGTAAAAGTAAAACTAATTAACTTAGAGTTAATACTTAAAGATAAGGTTAATATAAGTACCCAAACCTGTCTAAATTCTATTGGTTGAGTGGTTTTCGACCTATCCCCAACTTAACCTTTGAATAATCAACTTTGGAGCCATTAGAAATTGAATATGAATTTATTATAAACTAATATTTCTAGCTTTTCCAAAGGTGCCCCTCACCCCTCTTATAAAAAGGCACTCCTCCTTCTCATTTCTTCACACCTCTAAAGCCTTTTGGTTCGTCCAAACTCTGCCCAAATACTCTCCCAACATCCCTCACTACAACCTAGAGGCCTTAGTTTGATCAGAAAGCCAACCTAAGGATCCCTTTTGATCAAATCAAAAGGAAGAACCCGAAGAAGAGGTAATGATTTCACCACCCTTCTCCAAGTTCATTTCTTCTTCCACTTCTTCTTCCTTTGTTCTTACCATTATAAAATAATAACTCCAGTATCTCACATATACTGTGATGTTATTATAAATATGGTACAATCATATTCAGTATTCTATCCACCCTTTGAATAACATGTCACCATACGTGCGTACGTACGGCTTACCGTCTCCACGTCGTGGTGTAATTGTTATTCAATATAATATTATTTGGATGGGTATAATAATGATGTGTAACTCATGTAAATAATAAATATAACATGTTAATGATTCTGTATATATGATATACCATCCATTTATATATTATTTTAATATCAAAAGAATGATATTGTCGCTCGTGCGTACGTACGGACTACCGTCTCCACGAACGCGATGAGATTCATTCTCCATCGTATCCATTCAAGTATAATTATCATTTGATGATTTAAAAATGATGTTTAAGGAATTGATATCATTCTGGATTTGAATAATATACAACCTATCCTTTACAAACATGTCTTACGTAACAAAACATATAAACGAAAACGAGTAAGTTAACACCCGAAACAACGATAATACTAAGATATTATTAACAAAGCAATGTTAAAAGATCATATATGATATCATATGAATGCATATGATTATTGTATAATTTAATAACAATTATTTCACCATTATACAGGAGGTTAACCTACCCCAACCAAGGAAAAGTACAAGGTAAGGGGTTTTCATCTCACTCCTTATTTCCGTGAGATTCATGTCATATTGCCACCATCACCTTTTGTGTGGTATATGTACTACCCATAATTATATTCTTTGTGTAATACACTCTAATTTATGTGTATTTACATATTAATTGTATGATACCTCTTTCATGGGTTGTATATTTCATAATTTACCGAATTGGTAAGGGTTATTTCACAATCTCTTCATTATCCGAGGTTGTTTATATGTAATAATCTACTGGGATCTCTTTATCATCCACATCCATGTTTCTTAAAAATGTATTTCAAAACATTTTTACTATTTACAAGAATATGGGTTAAAGTCATTTATACCTTTTTTTGACTTTTTATAAGAGGTTTATAAAGGAATCTTTCCGTCGTTTTCAAAACAAGGTCCTTTTTAACCTTTTCGACAGAATTGAGGTAAGAATGTTTTTTTTAACTTATACGGCGGGTGCGGTTATTTTACGCCGTTATAAAATCTTCAAAGCTTTCCTTACAAGCTTATAAGAATATTTTCAAAGAAAATGTTTTATTTTATATGGATCTTAAATGATTTCAAAATAAAAGGAGATATTTCTTTAAAAAGAATTTTGATTTCATCTATGTCAACATCTTTTGATGGATTCTAAGATTATTTGAAGTTGATTTATTATGATACAAAACTTCTATATTGTATTGAAGGTTTTGTGATATGTTTGACTGTGGATGTGCTATTTTTATACCATTCATAGTTTATTGTGAAAGTATTGACATTTCGTATGCTAGTTTTAATACGAATGTTTATGTTATGTTTAAACCTTTTCATATGGGAATGCATTGGACTTAATAAGTGACGGGTGGAGCCCGCTATAGCTCCTCGATGCATCGGTAGGTCTCATGAGACAAACTAGTGTCTTGGCACAAGGCCTTGACAAAATCTTATTTGTAGTCTTGGCACGAGGCCTTGGCTATGTGGTTATGATAGTCTGGCATTATGCATTCCAACATTATGAAAGTGGTTATTGATATTGCATGTGATTATTCGATTAGTAGAATATCCATGTGAACAAGTAAATGGCATTATTTCATTTTACTTATGCCATACTATGTTGAAGTTCAAGTTTAAAAGGCTTTTGTTTTAGTAATTCATTGCCTTAAATGATTATGATTATTTTTGAATGTTCCGCTATTTTGTTATCCTTACTGGGCATTTGAGCTCACCCCTTTTCTATGTTTTATTTTTCCCAGGATGTGAAGATGTAAGTTATGAATGACCTACAGGGATATTATGAGGGGATAATAGTGTGGACTGTAGAGACATTATGTTGTTGTAGTAGTTTTTCAATTTATGATGTAATGTAAAACTTATGAATATATCTAGTGTTTCCAAGGCTACTAAACCAATCGGTCTTTCGAGATTTGATCTTTCTTGTGATCATGCCAATGTTACAAAGTAATGCACCGACTCTGGGTAGCTGGGGTCGGGGCGTTACAATGTTTCTACCCTTGAGGTGGTCGGGGTGGTGCTGGTTTGTGTCGTGTGCTGGATTATATATATAGCTTGTTATTTG
Organism: Viscum album; assembly: GCA_963277665.1. Lineage (NCBI taxonomy): Eukaryota > Viridiplantae > Streptophyta > Magnoliopsida > Santalales > Viscaceae > Viscum > Viscum album. Next base: position 1,505,481,823 of record OY728146.1, on the reverse strand, counting down.
AATGTGTGGAACACCTCTTTGTGAATATAGAACAGAAACATAGCATAGCAAGGGTGTTTACTGAGAATGATTGTTGCACTAGTTTAGATTATTCACTGGCTAGTGGCCCATAGCAGAGAGATGTTTTGTTATTATTATTGCAATGTGATTGGGTGCCCTCTATCAGGCCATGTAGGGCGATGGTTAGGTGTTAGGGAATTATGACTTCATTGAGATTAGACACACCTTTAGGATGATCTTCATGTATAGTACATTCTGGTTTTCCTTGGAGTTCATATGTTTTTTGTGATCATTTTGTATGAGCACTATTAGTATCATTTCCCTTACTACTTGTGGAATCATACCCTTGAACATGGTTTTGGTATTTTCATGGAAAATTTTCTAGTGTAGGGTTTGTTTTTAAAGGACTTCAAAGTAGTTGTTTCAGAGAAGTTTGTGTGAGCCACTCTTTTCTTTTCTCTTCCTTGTTTTTGAATTATTATGGAAATGGGATTGTTATTGTTAATTTTCAAAATACAGTGTAAATATGAAAACAATATTTTCATAACTGTAGTTAAAACTAGTATTATTGTGCTGTTTTGGAACTAGAAAATTCATGGATTTTGTGGTTCATTTTTGGCACACAAATTGAGCATTTTAATGATCACACCAATCTTATCTTTTCAGTTGTGGATTCAGATATTTGGTTTAGGGGCTTGTTTCATCTTCCCATGTGCGGCAGGCTGTTAGTTGTTGGAGGTGACCATGAGGTCACAGGGAAGTATGTGCAGTCTTGTTTTCTTGCAGCTTCTAATATTTTTTTCTTTGTTTAGTCTTTATCAATTTACTCATCTTCTTTTTATAGGCCAAACCATTCCCACTATTTTAGTTTTGATGCCCAAAAATGGTTTCCAGCCCGTGGGGATTGGGAACGCCCTTTGGGCTATGTCGCGGACCGGATCGGGTGACCGATTCAGGGTCAACCTGGGTAGGTTCATGACATCCACCAACACCAGGCCTTCGAAGATCACCTTCTATCTACCAATCATCTTCATAACACATGAAATGTAATGAGAATCCCATTCCTGGGTTATATATAAATACCTTTTGGGATATCCCAAAAACCAAATGGATGTGTAATATAGGTAAAAAATTCATCTCAAACCCATAGATGAAGAAGGGAGAAGAAACCCAACAAGAATAAACACTCATAGAAGAACCCAAGTCAAATTGATAGAGAGTAGTATCATAATATTCACATCCAGGTAATGATGACGAGCCTATATGAATCTCTAAGTTATTGGGTTATTTCAATTACAATTGTCCAGTGTAATCCTTGATAAATTAGCTATAGAGAACCCACTCTCCACTACTGGGTTTTCATGACTTGTGGGGTGAATACCCAAGATATTAGAGGACACATACTTCATCTATGGCCGATGACAAGGGGTATACACTCCCAAAATCGAATACCAACTCCCTGAGGCATGTACATGGGATTTTCCAATACTATATATATAGGAAATTGTGGATCCATTCCCTAACATACACATACTTTTAGAGGGGTTTCCATCTTATATGTCATGATATAGATCACTCTTAAGTCTCAATACCAGCTAACCATGCTGGATAAAAAAACACTCACACAATCATATCCCATACTTATATTATTGAATATTTTTTTATCATTTTCTAAATGTATTTATACTATACACAAACTAGACATATGACTTAGTTTTAGTCTTGAAGAAGGATATATGATAGGTATAACATCCAAAGAAAATTACACAACATGTCTCTTGTTGTACACAAGGTGTACTCCTAGGTCCTTGGTTGTCCATGTACCACTACTCTACATGGCATGTGGAAATCCGTAAATGTGGTGTGTTTCCCTGGTCAAATGATGTGTAGGATCACCAATGGTCCTTTATCTATATTTCTATTGTAACATCCCAGATAAATAATGAATAAGACACTTTTAATAATTATTAATATGTGTGAATAAAATATTAATTTTACATTAAAGGGGATACTATGTTCGATGGCGTACCCGGTACATGACAATAGGTTTCTTTGAAATCTTACGTTGCACAATAATAATATTATATTATTGTTTTAAATGGTAGTTAACACCTAATCATTGTATTGGTAGGATTGAATAGAAATAACTAAAATGTGATTATACATGTTGGTCACTTTTATATGTTCTATTTGACAAAATAAAATTCTTCTTTAGAATTTGGACATCAAAATTTACTTTGGGTAAATTTTTGGTATTTTTCTAATAAAGATCGTGTTTTATTGAATAGTGAAAAATTCTGTATTTTAATTAAAAATTTATTTTTAATCTAATTTATTTATATGGTCAGATTATCCTTTTAAAATTTTTTAAAGTGTAAATAGATTATATTTTTACCATTTAATATATTTTTATTCTTTTGAAGCAATTTCACTTTGAAATTGGACATAATCAACTGTCAATCTTTAGATAGTTATTGTTTTTTTAAAAACATGCAATTTGTTTTGACAACATGAATTAATTTTAAATTAATTAATCAAACTAGAATGTTTTTAATTTGGTAAATTGAACATAATTTTTGAATTTAGAGTATCCAATATAGCTTAGGCAGAATTTTTTGTATTTTTCTGAAAAACATCAACTGTTGATGAATAGTGAAACCACAAAGTAGTAGTTAAAAAAACTGACTTTTCCATTTACATGAAATTTTACCACTTCTATGAATTGAATTTAAAAAATCCAACATACATTGTTATTATTATTAAGTAAAATGTGGTTCAATCGGATGAAAATATTTTTTGGTGAATAGTAACTTTAGACTTTTATTTACCGCGGTTAAAGGTAAATAGGGTAAATCAAGGTCAAAATGATATTATAATAATTCAAAATTACCTTAAAACTTGTCCTAACCATATTGGATGAGGCATGGCCGACCAATTACATACTTGGGTCGATTTTGGGACCCGATGGAGCCACTTGGGATTGATAATAACACTTTAGATTAATTAATTTAACGTAATGAAAAAAATGTCATAAACAAATATCATTTAGTAAATTAATTTTTACATAAGGTTATATAAGTTATCCTTTCGACTATAAATATTAATTGGAAATCTAAAACGATTTCCTACATCATGGTAATTTTTTATAATTTTTAGACATCAAATAAATAAAAGTATTTTTCACACAATAATGATGAAGTGTTTACCTCATTAATAAATGATTTAAATAAATTAGACTATAATGATTAAAATATTATCTGAAACATTTAAAATTTTGATTGGATGATTTTATTTCAAATATGAGTCATATTATCTTTGACGTTAATGATTTTTGGACCTTTATAAAATGAATATCATTATATAATAAAATAATATTTTCACACTTTCCTAAAGAGCCCATTCTCTACCTTATAAAAGAAGACCACTTATAACCAATTCCACCCACATCTAAAGCCTTTTGGCTCATCCAAACACTTCCAAATTAATCTCTTTAAATCCCTCTCTCCCACCTAGTTGCCTTACCTTAGGCAGAAGGCACATCAAGAAGTCCTTTTGGTTCAATCCAACGTAAGTTGCCCAAATTAAAGGTATAGGTTTCTCCTAATTTGTTTTCTTTTATTTTACTTCTACTACCCCCTAAAATCTTTTTATTACTTTTTTTTATAGAAACACCAGTATCCTTAATATACTAGCATGTTGTTATAATAAGGATTCTAACTACACTTACACAGACCTCCGTTAAATTGGCGAAGAAGATATTTTTTCTATGGATGGCCAGTTAATGCCTCACGAGACAATGATTGTTCAATTAACTCATATTGCCTCTCATGGTGTCCATTAAGATTACACATAATTTATATATTATATATATTATGTTTTTTTCATTATTATTCTGTATTTTTATTTTATAACATACCTTTATGGTTTCCAATATGGGTAAACGCGATAATTTCATTTGAGAAAGTGCGGACTACCGCCCCCTCAAAGTGATATGACTCGTTAATTCCATATGTGGGAAGTATAAAGGATGGAGGTAATGATATAATATATATTATCATACATTAATTATATTATACCTATGTATCATTATGTTTTAATTCAATTAAAATAAGAAATAGAATTGAAAGTAGGGTTCATGCGTACGTACGTCTCACTGTCTCCATGAAGGGTGGATTTCATTTCTTACCTCAAAATGATATGTATTGTTATAAATATATATATACTTGCTATATATGATATATATGATATCTAAATAATTAATATCATTATACATATAATGGACTATTGACCACATCGATAAATTGTAAATATGAGGTTTTTATTTTCGACTCAAGTTCCAAATATCGACAAAACGACCGTTATTAACATAAATTACTATGTAATGTTTATAACATGGTAATAAGTGATAAAAAGTAATAATAGACTTTAAAAATGTTCTTAATCAAGAATAAATTTACTTAAGTTTATTATTCAGGAGATTAAAGAATGAACAGGTCATGTTGTACACGATATAAGGGACTTCGTCTCAATCTCCTTTCTATGAGGAATATTTTGTTTTAATACACGACTTTGAATTATATGTTGTATACAATCCAAGGACTTTTTAAAGGGAATCTTTTTATACGAAGAGCTTTACTAAATGACAAAAAGGAATTTTTCTTGTAATGTAAGCGGTGACAAAGACCTTTCCGCCACCGCAATTATTATTTGTTTTTTTTTCTTCCTTAACAAGTTGTAATGTTTTTTAAGGAAAGATAATACCATATACTATTTTATGTATTTTGGTATTGAAATGGTTTTGATAATGGATTTGTTATGTCAATATATTTAAGTGATATATTGTGATTGAAATGTGGAAATTTTTTCTTTACTTTATATTTGTTTTATGTGTTATGATTTTATAATGGTACTTGGACATTTGACAGGTGGTTGTGTGATTAACAAAATGATAGGTGGTGCCATGATAAACTGGATGGGTGGTTATGTTATAACCTCCAATGAATTTTTGTGGATGTCGGTCGTATAGATATTCCATTTAGTGATACATGTGTAAGTTGATCGTATGGTTATTCCAATTAAGTATGTTTATGTCCCAAGTTACCTTTATATGTTTTGTGTTGTTTATATGGGTTTTATGGAAATGATTTGGTTACAAAAGGGTAAGTAGTGATATTTTATTCAGTGAAGTATATTTACTACTTAATAAAGGTGAAAATTATTACTTTTCTTAATGTATTCATGGTTTACATGTTGATTTGAAAAACTAACAGTTTTCATTCTTTGTGTATCCCTTACTGAGATTTTTATGGCCATCCAATGTTTTTGAAATGTTTTTCATAGGACATAATGTGGAATAGGGTCTACGATGGGTTCAAGGTAAAGTCATGTTGTCTTAAACATGGAACTAAACATGACTCTTTTTTTAAGAGTTCATATTTTGTGAAAAAAATTGGAAACTGAGTAGAAGTGTCTACTTTGTATTTTTTTTAAATGAAATGTAATAGTTATGACCTAAATCTCTAAAACACTAAACCTTAAATGATCCTCAATGTGAATTATTAACTTAATTACAGATTACTTATTTTTTAAGGTCGGGTCCTTATAGTTGGTATCAGTGTCTTGTTTAGACAACCTTAGGAGTTAAATATTGTTAAATTAGTGTTCATATATTAATTTTTGTAATGATTGAAATGATATATCATTTACAGATTACCATTTTTCTTCGCCTAAGAGAATTCTGTGTTCAGAATGGTTTTCCTCATAAGAAATTGGGCTGCTATATTGGGACAATATCACGAGGAAGACAATCTTCCAAATAAGCAACCTGAGATGGTTAGAATCGGAACTGAACAGTTTGTTGCAGTGATGGCATAGTTGACTCTGGCTATAAATGGTGGTGGTATCCATGAACGAGATCAGCCAGATCAACAACTTAGGAACATGTCAATATTGTATCATTTCATTAGGAAAACTCCCCATTCATTCATAGGATCATCAGACCCTGTGTTAGCAGAAGGGTGGATTAAAGCACTGGAGATGATTTTTGATGTCATGGGTTGTTCAGAACATCAAAAGGTTAGTCTCACTATTTACAATTTTGAAGGTGAAGCTGATCAGTGGTGGTTGATGGTGAAAAATATCAGGGATAGTGAAGATATTGATTCTATTGATTGGGATGAATTCCAAGGTATGTTTCTTGGGAAATATTTTCCTTAGTTGGTTCATATTATGGTGGAAAACAATTCCTAGAATTGAGGCAGGAGGATGACTTAGTGGCTGCTTATGATGCAAATTCCACTCAACCGGTAAGGTATACACTAAATTTCATCCTAGATCTTGATAATAAGATAATTCGATTTTACTGAGGACTGAATCCATGATATCGAAAAGCATTAGCCTCTTGTGAGTTAAAAAGTTATGAAAAACTTGTTTGATGTGCGGAGAAGGTGGAAATTGAGTTTTCCAATGATAAAGTGTTCTTTGAAAAACAACAGAATAAGAGGTCTAGTTGGCAGGAAAAGGGGAAGAATTCATCAAAGAAACCTGGAGGTAAGAAAACTAAATATCCCTATTCGGAGAAGTGTAGAAAAAATCATCCCAGATAATGTTTATCAAATTCTGGAAACTGCTTCCTATCTGGTAAGTCTGGTCATATTTCTCATAACTATAAGGAAGATGATCAAGCAGGCAATAAAAACCCACCAGTAAGATGTTTTAAGTGTAATTAAATGTGTCATTATGAAAATGAGTGTCTAGATAAGAACTCAACTGAGTGAAAGTACCCTGACTACAAGTAGAAAGGGGTGGAAAAATATTTTGCAACAACTTCAACAGATGTTGGGCTATCGAATGAAGTAGTATCTGGTACTCTGTTTGTTTGTTCATATTATGACAATGTGTTGTTTGAATCAGGGTCTACACACTATTTCATTTCTGAGAGGTTTTCTAGTAAATTGGGAATTCCATCTCATGAGATGAATACTGAACTTATGGTAAAAACTCCTAGAAGAAATTTTGAGACAAAAAGAAACTATAAGAACCTTCATATCTTTGAGTGCGGAAAGAATCTACCTGCAAACCTTATGGTTTTGCCTCTAGTATAATTTGATGTTATTTTGGGCATGGTTTGCCTTTTTTTTATCATGCTAAGATTGGCTACAAAGCTAAAGAGGATTCTTTTCAGAAATATTTTTAGTTTGTGTACAATAATGAACCCTTTCTTTTGATAACATATCATGAAGTTGAAAAAATAGTAAAAGATGGAAATGAATTTTACCTTGCACATATTGTTGAAATCAAAGGGACTGTTCAAATTAAATATGTTCCAGTGGTAAATGAGAACCTTGATGTTTCTCCTCATGAGTTTCCTGGTATAATACCTGATTGGGAGGTTGAATTTAATGTTGACTTAGTTTTTTATGCAAATACAATTTCAAAACCCCCTTATAGAATAATTCAAATTGAACTTTTAGAGTTCAATAAGCAATTGAAGGAGTTATTAAATCATGGTTTCATTCAACCCAGCACATCACCATGGGGTGATCCTATATTGTTTGTTAATGAAATATGGTTCAATGAGACATTTCATTGATTATAGAGAATTGAATAACATTACTATTAAGAACAAGTATCATTTGCCTCATATCAATGATTTATTTGATCAGATCTAGGGAGCTCAGTATTTTTCGAAGATTTATTTGAGGTCAGGGTACCAACCGTTGAAAGTAAAAGAAGTAGACATTTCGAAGACCTTTTTTCATACTTGATATGCCCATTATGAATTTTTTGTTTTGCCTTTTGGGTTAACCAATGCACCTGTTGTATTCATGGATCTAATGAATAGAATTTTCCAAGAGTTCATGGAAAATTTTATGGTTGTTTTCATTGATGATATTTTGGTTTTTCAAAAATTAAAGACGAGCATGAAAGTCATATAAGGGTTTTCTTGCAAACCATAAAATAAAAGAAACTATTTGGGAAATTCAGCAACTGTGAGTTTTGGTTACAACATATTTCTTTCCGTGGTCACATTGTTTTAAAAAATGGCATAGATGTTGATCCTACTAAAACAAAAGTTGTTGAAGAATGGCCCAGACCCACAAATATAACCGAGATTCATAGTTTTCTTTGACTGGCAGGTTATTACCAGAGGATTGTTGAAATATTTTCACGTTTATCTAGTCCAATGACTGAGTTAACTCGAAAAAGAGTTATGTTTATTTGGAAAAAATATTGTGATGATAGTTTTCCGAAATTGAGAAGAATATTGGAGAATGCTTCAGTTTTAGAACTAATTTCCTGAACTGGTGAGTTTTTTTATCTACAATGATGTTTCATTGAAAGGAATTTGTTGTGTCCTTATGCAGAATGATCAGGTAATTGCTTATGCTTCACGTCTGTTGATACCCCATCAGTTAAATTACCCTACACATGATTTATAATTAGCTGTTGTTGTTTTTTCTTTAAAAATTTGTAGACATCATTTTTATGGAGTAAAATGTGAAATATATATTGACCATAAAAGTTTAAAGTATATATTCACTCAAAAATAATTGAACATGAGACATAGTAGATGGCTAGAATTAATCAAGGATTATGATTGCACGTTCCATTACCATCCGGGAAAATAAAATAATGTAGAGGATGCTTTAAGTCGAAAAAGTAATGCTTCATTAACCACGTTACATTTGGAACAAGATACTTTGGTTTTTTGATGTGATGAACTTTGGCATAAATGTTGTTGGTGTAGAAAATTCTTCTGTTTTGTTTCAGGTATTAGTGATATCCTCTCTATCATACAGAATAAAGAAAGCACAAAAAGAAGATAGCGAGTTACCGAAAATGGTATAGTTGGTTCAGAAGGGTAAGTTTCCAGATTTTAACATTGACAATGATTGTGTTTTGAGGTTTAGAAAGATATTACGCATGCCTTGTGATTCATAGTTGATGAATGAGTTATTATGTGACGCTCATAGTTCCCCGTTTTCTATTCATCCTGGCAGTACTAATATGTACAGAGATCTTCGAGAGTATTACTCACGGGATGGAATGAAAAGAGATATTGATGATTTTACTGTGATGTGTTTGACATGTTATCAGGTTAAATTAAAGTTCCAGTTACCAAAAGGGATGCTTCAGTATTTACCGGTGCTAGAGTGGAAATGGTAAAATATATTTATGGACTTTATTGTGGGATTAACGAAGACATCTTGAGGTAATAATGAAATCTTTTTTATTGTTGATCGATTGACTAAATCTGATCATTTTCTTCCTATTCAAGATAATTTGTCTCTAGATCAGCTTGCTCGGTTGTATGTTAAAAAAATAATTAGGTTGCATGGAGTTCCCCTCTCTATTGTATCTGACTGTGATCCCAGGTTTACTTTTAACTTTGGGAATGGCCTTCAGAAGTCATTGGATACTGAATTAAATTTTACTACAGCTTTTCATCCTCAATTAGAGGGGTAGTCAGAATGAATAATTCTGACCTTGGAGGATATGTTACGTTCTTTCTAGATGGATTACCAGGGAAGTTGGGACCAACATATTTCTTTGGTTGAATTTTCATATAATAACAGTTTTCATTCCAGTATACAGATGGATCCATTTGAGGCATTATATAGAAAGCATTGTTGAACTCTATATTTTTGGGATAAAGTATGTGAGAGAAAGCTAATGGAACCAGAATTGGTAAAAGAGATGGTAGAGAATGTTCAGTTGATTCAGAATCACATGAGAACAGCTCAGAGCAGATAGAAAAGTTATGCAGATAACCAGAGGAAGGATATTTCATTTGAGGTAGGTGATCATGTCTTTCTCAATGTTTCTCCATGGAAATGTGTGATGTGTTTTTGGTAAGAATGGAAAGTTGAGTCTGAGGTTCGTTGGACCATATGAAATTTTAGAGAAAGTTGGATCAGTTGCGTACAGAGTGGATTTGCCTCTATGTTTGTCCCAAGTACACAATGTTTTTCATGTTTCGATGTTGAGAAAGTTTATGCCATATCCATCTCATGTTTTGTGCCTAGAGGTAGTTCAGTTAGAAGAGAATCTCTCTTATAAGGAAAAACCAGTCCAGATTCTTGACCATAGAGACAATGTGTTGTGAAATAAAGTAATTCATGAGGTAATGGTTTTGTGAAAAAACCCATATGGTTGGATAGGCAATGTGGGAATCTGAAAATGCTATGAGGGGTAAATATCCCCACTTATTGTGAAAAAATTTGGAAGATGCAATTCCCAAAAGGGGGAAGGATGTAACATCCCAAAAACTTAAGGAATAAGACGGTTTTCATATTTATTAATATTTTTGAATTAAATACTAATTTTACTTTAAAGGGGATGCTATGTTCGATGGCGTACCTGGTACGCAACAACGGGTTTCTTTGAAATCATACATTGCACACTAATAATATAATATTATTATATTTAATGGTAGTTAACACCTAGTCGTTGTATTGGTAGGAATGAATAGAAATAACTAAAATGTGATTATACATGTTTGTTAAAAGTTTTTACATTTATCCAATAAAATTTATAGGCTTCAAATGTGAATGAATCCAATTTTAAGCAAAAAATACTCTAATATTCTATAATGGGTCGATTTACCGCCTTTTGATGGAGAACCTTTTTTAAATATACTTTTTGTCACATTTATATATTCTATTTCAAAAAATATAATTCTTATTTAGAATAGGGACATCAAAATTAACATTTGGAAAGTTTTTGGTATTTTTCTTATAACGTTCATTTTTTAATGAATAGTGAAAAATACAGTATTTTAATATAATTTATTAATATGGTTAGATTATCCTTTTAATTTTTTTTAAAGTGTAAATAGATTATATTTTTACCATTTAATCTATTGTTGGTCTTTTGATGAAATTTTACTTTGAAATTGGACATAAAAAATTGTCAATCTTTTGATAGTTATTGTTTTTTTTAAACATTTTCTTTGTTTTAACAACGGGAAGTAATTTTAAATTAATTAATCAAACTACTATGTTTTTAAATTTTGTAAAATGGACATAATTTTTGAATTCTAAGAATCAAATATAACTTAGGCTGAATTTTTTGTATTTTTTAGAAAAACATCAATTTTTGATGAATATTGAAACCACAAAGTAGAAGTTAAAAAAACTGTCTTTTTCATTTTAATGAAATTTTACACATATATGAATTGAATTTCAAAAATACAACATACATGGTAGTTATTATAAAGTAAAATGTGGTTCAATAAGATGAAAATATTTTTTGGTGAATAGTAACTTTTGACTTTTATTTACCGTGGTTAAAGATAAATAGGGTAATTCAAGGTTAAAAGAATATTATAATAATTCAAAGTTTCCTTCAAACATGTTCTAAATTTATTGGATGATTCATGTCTGAAAAATGGCATCTTTGTGTAGATTTTGGGACCCCATGGAGCCACATGGGAGTGATAATAACACTTTAGATTAATTAATTTAAAGTAAAAACAAAAATGACATAAAAATATCATTAAGTAAATTAATTATTACATAATGTTATATAAGTTATCATTTTGACTATAAATATTCATTAGAAAGATAAAACTATTTCATAAAACATGGTATATTTTTGATAATGTTTAGACATAAAATAAATTAAATTATTAATCACACAATAATGATGCAGTGTTTACCTCTTTAATAAATGATTTAAATAAATAAGATTATATTGATTAATATATTATAAAAAACATGTCCAATTATTATTGGATGATTTTATTTCGAATATGAGTCATCTTACCTTTGACGTTAATTATTTTGGGACCTTTAGAATCCGAATATCACTATATAATAAAATAATATTTTCACACTTTCTTAAAGAGCCCTTCCTCTCCCTTATAAAAGGAGACCACTTCTACCCAATTACACACACCTATCAATCCTTTTGGCTCGTCAAAACTCTGACCAATTAATCTCCCTACATCTCCCTCTTCCACCTAGAATCCTTAACTAAGGAATAAGGCACTTCAATATTTTTTTTTTGTTCAATCCAAAGGAAGTTACCCAAATTAAATGTAACAGTTCCTCCTAAATTGTTTTCTTTTATTTTACTTCTACAACCACATAAACTCTTTTTATTAATTTATTTAATATCAACACCAGTATACTCAATATACTAATATGTTTTTATGATAAGTATTCAAACTACACTTATACACACCTCCATTTAATGGGTGAAGAACATACTGTTTTTGTGGATGACAAACTAACGCCTCATGAGATGGTGATTGTTTGATTGTCTCCTACCACCTCTCATGGTGGACATTAAGATGAAAATATATTTATATATGATATATATTATGTTTTTTTCTTTATGATTCTATATTTTTCTTTTATAGCATACCTATATGATTTCCATTATGTGTAATCGTGATATTTTCTTTTGAGGAAGTGCGGACTACTACCCCCTCAAAGTGATATGACTCGTTAATGCCATATGTGGGGTGTATAAAGGATGGAGTTAATGATATTATATATGATATTATACTTTAATTATAATATACCTATGTATCATTATATTTTATTTCAATTAAAATAAAAATAGAAATGAAAGTAGTGTTCATGCGTACATATGGCTTACCATCTCTATGGATGGTGGATTTCATCTCTGAACTTCAAATGATATGTACTATTATAAATATATATATACTGGATATATATGATATATATGATATCTAAATAATGAATATCATTCTAAATATAATGGACTACTGACCACATGGATAACTTGTAAATATAATATGCTCATTTTCGACTCAAGTACCAAATATCAACAAAACTACTATTATTAAAATAAAGGACTATGTAATGTTTATAACATGGAAATAAGTGATATAAATGGAATAATAGACTTGAACAATGTTCTTAAGATAGTATATATTATCTTAAGTTTATTATTTAGGAGATTAAATAACGAACGGGTCATGTCAGACATGAGGTAAGGGACTTCGTTTCAATCTCCTTTCATTGAGGCATATATTGTTTTAATACACTAATTTCATTTATACGCTGTAATAAAACCATTGAATTTTCAAAGGGAATATTTCTATACGAAATGTTTTACTAAATGACACAAAGGAATGTTTTTTAACGTAAGCGGTGACAATGACGTTTCCACCACCGCTAGTATTATTTGTTTTTTGGCTTCCTTAACAAGCCGTAATGTTTTTTTAAGGAAAATAAATACCATATACTATTTTATGTATATTGGTATTGAAAATGGTTTTAATAATAGATTTTTTATGTCAATATTTTTAAGTGAAATATTTTTATTGAAATGTGGAAATGTTTTCTTTCCATTATATTTGTTTAATTTGTTATGATTTTATTATGGTACTTGGACATTTGATGGGTGGTTACGTGATAAATTAAATGATTAGTGGTGTCATGATAAACCAGGACAGGTGGTTATGTTATAACCTCGAATTCATTAGGTATGTATGTCGGCCATATAGATATTCTATCTAGTGATATGTGTGGAAGTTGACTATATGGTTATTCTAATTAAGTATGTTTATGTCCTAAGTTACCTTTATATGTTATGTGTTCTTTATATTGGTTTTATGGAAATATTTTGGTTACGAAAGGGTAAGTAGTGATCTTTTATTCAGTGAAGGGTATTTAATACTTAATAAAGGTGAAAAGTATGACTTATGGTAAATTATTCATGGTTTACTTGTTGATTTGAAAAACCAACAATTTTTTTCTTTTTGTATCCCTTACTGTGCTTTTTATGCTCATCACATGTTTTTGAAATGTTTTACATAGGACATAATGTGGAATATGGCCAAGGATGGGATCAAGGAAAAGTCATGTTGTTTTAAACCTGGAACTAGACACGACTCTTTATTTCAAGAGTTCTTGTTTTGTGAAAAAAATGGAAAATAAGTCGAAGCATCTAATTTGAATTTTTTTGAAATGAAATGTATTAGTTATGACCTAATTATTTAAAACTCTAAACCTGAATATATCCTCAATGTGAATTATTAACATAATTCAAGATTATGTATGGTTTAAGGTCTGGCCCTTATACCTATTAAATGACTCAACTAGATAGTTAGAGTTATATGATATGTGGGCCTATCACATGACCCCGTGATTTTTAAATTAGGTCAAAACCCTAGCCATTGAAAAAAGTGGACTATATAGTGTGTGTTATTTCAGATAACATGGTGTATATTTGATAATTTCATATATAGTAAAGTAATATTCTCAAATCTTTACATGTCATTGATTTCACAATCCACCTCACTTGAAATTTCAAGCAAGTACCCAATTTGAATGGAATCTCAACCAAAAATCAATTCACAATCTATAGTAGTTGAGGATTGGGATTTTCATCAACCTACATAAAGGATTCCACATCATCTATCATCATCCATGGGTTAGATCATTAACCCACCATCAGTGTCATGTTAGGAATCATCACTGCTTCCATAAATCACCCACTATATCATCAATTTCCCAAAACCATGTGAATATGAGTTTGATCATGCCTCAAAATAGATAAGTAATCAGAATTGTTATACTAGCACAGACTATTGAAAAACATGATAATAACAATTAATTAGTGGAACAATAAATAAGGTAAGATCAATGATGTACATCATGAAACCATCCACATATCACAACTGTGAAAATAGATATCAAATAAAAATACATCAAGAAAAAAATACAAGGTTAAATAAATGATTAAGTTAATTGGTCCATGAATTTATAAGGTTGAAGCATAATCCCAAAGCAAATAAATAATCCATGAAAAAAATCTAAAAAAATGAAAATAATTCAAAAATAAAAAATCCCTACCTCAATGATGGATTAATTTATGATGAATAAAAGTCACATGTCGATATCGATAATGAGTTTCATTAAATATGATTGTCGATCCATGATACACCTGCATTGTTCATCGAAGATCATTTCAACTGTGGCTCTTTCAATCTCCAGGGTTCAACATTTAGCCCTGGATAATTATCTTAGTGTAGATTACAAAGGGGTCAGTTACTAGGTTTATCCAAATAGAAGAATTACTTTAATTATTTCAATTTATTTAATTCAATTCTTCAATTTTGAACCCACATCTACACATTGACTAGAGGTCTAATGTGAACAATACTTATGTTATGACTATGGTAAACCGATATTTTGAAATGAAAAATAGTATTTGTTTAACCATATGAGACTCCATTCATGACGAAATCCATTATTTTTATAAATATTAATGAACATTGTTAAATATATTTACTATTTTTAATATATCATGTTTGGGGTCATAAATCACGCATAACACCATGCCAAATCAATATAAAACCCCATATTGATATACATAGTAATATCCAATGGGTAAATACATTATAAATAGAGACATTACTAGAGATATCCTCCATTAATGTTGAAATTAGTGGTACTCTTTTAGATAAAAATCCCATATCTACATAGAATATGATAATCAACAAGGCTGAAAACACATCGAAAATACATAGTCAAAAAAATCATAAGAAACAAGCCCAAGTGAGTTAGTTCGTAAAAACAAAAAATATGAATGAGTAAATGAGTGAGATTACTGGTCTTGTAAGACAATATTTGGGGGCCACCAAAGCACCAAAATATTTATCTCCTAAATCTCAAATATCTAGAACCATAAAATATTATAGTATCTATAACGCACAATCTTATCTATCCAATACATGTTCACAATTACAGGATGATCCATAAGATTATATAGGTCCAATGGAGATTAAAACCGTATTTCTCAGTAGAACACAAACTCGTAACCTCTAAGATGGTTTGTTAGAAATTATAACTAGTCACACCATAATACCTTATCTATTATCAATAACATAGCATGGAAGGACACTCTAGAATGAGGTATGGCAATGTTTTATCTCAACCCCCTTAACCACATCCTCAAAATCTAATTCAATGTTGGTATTGTAATTATGAGAGTAAATTCAAGAAATGTTTCTATTTATTACTCAACAACAGTGTATTAATCCTCTATATCCTAGTTTCTACTATCCTAGAGATCCTTCTCAATTCAAAAACATTATGATCAATTTCCTAACATTCCAAATAAAGGAAACCCAAATGTGAGACATGCATCTTCTTATATGAATCCAATGGAATGTGTTGTTGAATAACATTCCTCCTCTACCTGTTCAAGGCTAAATAACATCAAAAAATATAAATGTTCAATATACTTACTATATGAACCAAAAATAGTGAAATAATATTTCTTAGTTTCCATGTTAATCAATAACTGACCCCAAGGGTAATATAAGTTCAATTTCAGTATGATTTGGAATAAATTCCTCTGTAACATATATTAAACCCACTAAACGATCTTAGTCCATTGAACATGAACATGAAAAAATAAACAATCCATAAAATAAGTCAAAACCAATTCATCACCCCTTGCAATTTCCCAACAAACCCAACCCTTTTTTCTCAAGCCATCTTTAAGCTAAAATAATCCATTGAACAAAATCGTAAAATTATAGACATGTTCAAATAAGTTAATTTCAAAAATACCATCTTGGATTTTATCAAATAAATTTTTATGTATGAAAAGTTACTAGAGTACCTATGTTCCAATAATATAATTCTTGCGACCATTAAAAATGTTTTGACATAATTATATAATCCAATTAAGTTTAAATTTTTAAAAAAATTACGACTCAATAAAAAATTAGGAGTTACAACATTGCTTATTCCATCATAGAACTAAGACCCTTAATCAGTGTCATTATCAAGTAAATATTATTAATCATTGGTCTAGGTCACTTAAATCTAAAGATTATATTTATCATGTTTTCCAATCAAAGTATTTCTAGTCTTGAGGGAATATATGAGGATGTTCTTCTTTTAGTTAATGATTTTATATTTCTAGTAAATTTATATATTCATACCATGTAATGTTATAACTATTATTATCAATATACTTTTATTCTAGGAATAATATTCCTTAATACGTATATAACTAAAATTTATATCCATCCTGACATATTATTCCTGGAATTTGGTGATTAACTCGTCCAGTTTAACATTTTAGAACCCATGAGATATCCTTCAAAGAATTACTATACTTTCCCCATCAATGATTCTAATTTTTTTTGAGAGGGAAATAAATCTTGAAACATTAGGCTCTTCCTCCACAAATGATATTGGATTTAAATAAATTTTATATATTTTTAACAAGGTGATCAATGGTGAAGATGAAATTGATCTTTATACTATATGTTCCATTAAGGTAGGTGATCATAAACACTCTCTGTATTTCTATATTAAATCTAAAATATAATACCCCACCTTGGATAGTAATGTAAAAAATTAATTAATACCAACAAGAAACCCTTCTTCTATTTTCAATTTTCTGGTTCATAATTGAGTAACGAAACTGATCTCAATCCTCTTACTGAACACATGATGTATTCATTCCAATTCCATGATAACTCTTACCCTTTGATAATCTCGGATTCTATTATTGAAAATGAGGAATCGAGGATCATACATTTCTTAGAGGAAAAAATATTCCTTAGGATGGACCCTAGAGTATATAAATCAAATTAATCATACCCTTAAGACAAATCATATAAATATAATGTAATCATCAAAACACATTCACTAACCTCAGAGAATTCTAAATCTATTCATCCATGATGTTATAATATGAAATATGACCACAATTCTCAAAGATTGTATTATATAACCTATTTCTAATGGTGATTGGGTTAGTCCAAATCAAGTGGTGCCTAAAAATGATTTGTAACCAATTTATGTAAATAATAAGGAGATATGGTTCTGAATAGAGTAACTAACAAGTAGCATGTGTAAGATAATTATAAAAAATTGAATTTTTAAATAAGAAAAAACATTACATACTTCCAATCATGGATTTAATTCTAAAAAGATTTTCTAGAATGTAAAAATATTTCATACGTATTTATATTATGGATATTTTGAAATACAAAACACACATCAAGACCAATAAAAATAGAATTCAATTTTCTCTTTGGAATATAGATATATAAAATAATTCCTACAGGAATTTATCATATTCATATGAAATTCTATCGGTTCTTGATGACTATCATTCATATATTCATAATGAATTATATGGAGGATTTAAACAATGGATTTTCCATTTTTGGTGATTTATTCAAATCATACATGAATTCACTCTATTTAGTCATATATAAATGTGTTGATTATATCCTTTTTTAAAACTTTGAAAATTTTCACCTCATGACTTCTATTGGGATTATTCCAAGACATATAATCTCTCATGATGGTATTCAACTAGATCTTTCCAAATTTAAGGGAATATAATCACTTCATAAACCAACATCAATCTAACATATCTAATTATTTTTTGGATATACTACATTATATAAGTTATTCATCTGCAACTTTTGTATTATTTCTTTAAAATCCCCACCCAACTCATTTACTCAATTCAGGTCAACAGTGCTACTAAACATTTGTGTCATTCCACAGATACTAAATTTAAGGAATATATTTTTAGGTTTTAACAAAAGAACATAATGGGAGAATGATTCACCCTTATTCACATGAACATAACAATAAATATTAAAAAATATGAATAAAAATAAATATATATATTTATATATATAATGGAAGTGACAACTATAATGATGCATGATATAATATTTAACAACTCAATGTAATATAAAAAATTATATTAGATTTACTATAGAAAATAAAGGATCCAAAATATCTAAGACTCTAAAGAATTGATAGACTCAGACACTAAAGTGGTACCACAATAACTCCAATAATAACTATTCATCCAAACTCCATCTTCAAACATATATTGCTGCCACTTTATATACTCTCCACTAGTGATGTATGAAACCTATCTCTTTGTTGAATCATAGAATAAATTGTATACATATGCATCAGGATTCATATTAATGGATGAGTATAACAACCTAGTAGGTAACCCTGAGATACTTTTTCTGTATTCCTATAAGACTGGAATTATGTTACATCATAGTTTAACAACACAGTAGAATGAGTATAAAAATGAGTTTTAAAAAGATTAAATAAATATAAAAAAGTTAAGAATATTTTACCAAAATAATTCTAAACCATAAATTCAGTAATCAGTTTTTTTACTTAAAATAAAAATAAAAAAATAGAAATAGTTTATCGAACATTGTTTTCATAATCATACACACAACATTGTAGGCCTGAACCTCTCAAAATAGTGTTTTAATCATGGTGAATTATATACATGATCCCTCCACTAATATTTCATCTAAAAATACTCTCACACACACTCACAACCATGCTTGTGACTAACCTAGACCTCCCAAGAAAATCCAATGATCATGGTGACCTTTGTCCCAGATCCATTTTTTTACTCCATAAGAATGTACACAACTAAATCCATGCTAATAACACCCACTGAACATCTTTAATTGAATAGATATTTCCTTTTCCAAAAAATGTATATCCCAATACCATGTGGTTTTACCTACGTCCCCAAAATAAATAATGAGAACCACCACAGGGTTTCCGATCATAGTTTTTTCAATTTTTGAAAAAATAATTTTATTTAAATGGATTATAATCAATATAGGAATGATTTTTTTCCCATTCTAATAAAAGTGAAAAGAGGGAAACACCACCTAACCTGAGGATGATGTTGAAAAATAATTTAATCAATCATCAAGCATCAATAGGGTCCCACCATTATTTACCAAAATGGATTCTAATGAATCTTTGTCAGAAAAAGTCATCTACCTATGATCTGGGTAAGAATGTCTCGATCTAGGGTATTCCCCATGTGAAAACTGGTAAAAAAATAAGTAAAAGGATAACCATGTGACTTTTTATAAATTACAAGGTCAGATACACCAAGGCCCATAAAATCAGGCTTCGTATTGAAGTGAAATCCAAAAATGTCCTAGAGGGCAGTTGGTGATTGAGAGAAATGGGTGATTATTTTGTGATAATAAAATGGGGAAAACAAATAAATCAACTAGATACCCATCCAACCAAACCATGAAAATTAAGAATAGATTAGAAATATAAATAAATATGTACTCAGTTAAAATACCAAAAAATATAATTCATGCCATGAATAATATCTCCCATCATGAATTGATTATTCCTAGAAAACCATCCACCCCTTGATTTATGTTCACGGAATTTTTCAAAAAACTATTCATTTCACGAATAATTGTTCAATGTGTAAACATGTTTTTTAGCCAAATTCTTATTTCCCTTATCATTTCCCATCCAAACACCCTCATTAATTTATCACAACACCTATAAATATAAAATAATTATAACATAACAAGGAGATACCTAAAATTGGGTGTGCTACATTTTCTAAACCTTTATGATTTTCCCCCAACAAAAAATGGACATTTGTTGTGTCTTTGAAAATTCCATTACACTAACATAAATTTCACTCAATAAATATTTTATTCATAGATCGGAACATGGCCCCCAAAATCATGTTCTAATGATATCGACCTTCCAAGAAAAACATCATATTCCCTATCCCAAATTCAAAATGGGTAGTGCATATGGGTCGAATCAGGATTAAGCGTAACATGATAGTAACAGCCTGACCCCTCTAGATAAGAGCCGGTGCATTACTTGTGATATTAGCATGGTTAGAAGGAATTAAAATAACGAAGGAATGATCAGTTTAGTTGTCTTGAAGAAACTAGATACATATATGTAACTCAAATTACATTGGAAAAAGTTACAAAATACAATACAGAATAAAAACTAAAAATGGTATCCACATGAACTCAATAAAAGGCCTTCTCTTCATCACCTATTGAAGATAGATAATGAAAGGGATGAGATCAAATGCTTAGTAAGGGTTAAAAATAGTATAAGCATGAATACAATAATAATTTAATCATTGAAACTCTGACATAATCAATGTGGCATGCTAAATAAATGAAATACAAAAGCCATTATCAAACCGAGAATGTAACTACATCGATAGATTTTGTCATTGTGAAAACCTCATGGATAATAATAACTGATAATGAATAAAGATAATGCTTATTAATTGGACATCATGTATCTGGCACATGAACCATAATACTGTAAAAATGGATTAGTTCTATGGGTAGAAACCCATCTGTTTTTGGGAAACAAACTCGAAGGGTCTATCGCCAAACAGTTTTGTCTCATGACACCTACCGATGCATCGAGGGGCTATAGTGGGCCCCACACACATCTACATCCAAATAATTCTTTATAAATATAGTAAATACAATATAAATATGACATTTCAGTACACATATAGAGTAGAGTATACGGATTCACCAATATTTCAATAATAACTTTCCAAATAAACACCGTTTGTAAAATGGAATAGGGTTTAAACAACAATCATATCCATGAAATGTGATTGTGGATATTTAGTATAAATACAATTTCAAATGGAAAGTGATCTCAAATGGGTAGTTGGTACACCACATAAGGATTATTCGGTGCACAATACAAAGTTACTCACAACAAAAGGGGATATTCTTGAACAAAAGTGAGAGAGAGGATCCCTTACCTTATGCTTGAAGGTGTTCTTGTCTTGTTTTTAATGACCTGAATAAACAATTTATGATTATTAATTCATAATTCTAGAACACTGTTTATTTTTAATTGATATGGTATAACCTTTTTATGTTCATTAATGGTCTTTTTGATGGATTTAAGAGATTCAATTTTATTGTTTTGGAAGCATTTTCTTACATGGTTTCATGATTCGTTTACTTGGATTCATGAATTGAAGTTG
Organism: Viscum album; assembly: GCA_963277665.1. Classification (NCBI taxonomy): domain Eukaryota; kingdom Viridiplantae; phylum Streptophyta; class Magnoliopsida; order Santalales; family Viscaceae; genus Viscum; species Viscum album. The sequence goes on along the minus strand of OY728146.1, from coordinate 1,505,460,010 downwards.
GTTTGAAATATGGTTAAACATAAAAAAATTTAATATACATTATTAGTGAAATTAAAGAGATAAATTATCTTATAATTATTCTGGTTATATACCAGGATGATGACTCATTCGATGAGTTGAAGATAAACGCTTGAATTTGGCATGGCAGTTTTGTGCTAAATATACTTGTTTTTTATTATTATTCCATATTATGAACGTGTAAAGATTCCATAACAGTAATCAAGATAATACAACTATATTATGACATGGTTCAATGATATATTTTGTTTCGTGACCATACATGAAATAATTAATGGGAATTGAAATTACATCGTCCACGATGTCGGTAATTCACCACATTACGGACAATGTTTTTATTCCTTAAATAAGTGGGAGAGGAGAAGAATAATGGTGAGGAATTTTAGATAAAAATTATAAAATCCAGAATATAAAATATTCTGGAGCATACATGCCTCTTGGTTAATACTAGGTGAGGAAATATGATGAAAATAAAGGAATCTTTAAAATGAAAGAAAACATGATAAATTTCTCATGAAACTTCGGCAGCCTAACGACGTCTCTTAAAATTTCCTAAAAATAGTTTGATGAAAGGAATGGAATATCTCATCATTAATACATAATATGGATAGTAAGGTGGAATATTTAATGAAATATCACAACACAAGCTAAAGGGAATAGAAGAGAATAACATAAAAAAGAAACAAAAGAATGAAAATAAAAGAGGCTGTTTACCTCTTGATACATTCTATTTGAGATCCTTATTAGGGGCTTTGGTTTTGGTCTTTTGGTGAGACCAGAAGCTCTAGGACTTGGGGAAGAGACTTTGGATAATTATTGGGCTGAACTTTGAGGAGCATCAAGGTGTATAGGAGTGAAGAAAATAGGTGGTGGGGGGGGAGGGGTTATAGTGGAGGAGAGGGGTAAATTTCGAATAATTAATTTCATTATTTAATTATTTCCATCAAGACATCCAATAGTATTGTTTCACATGACCCCTAATATTAATAATGGCATGTTATTTAGAACCAAGTGGCCTTACATCACTTATGATGTCATAAATAGTGTATTTAACTGATAAATTGAATATACGGTATTTTACCCTATTTCACTATTCTTCAAAAATTCATGAATTTCCGAATATCCCAAAAATTTACCCCCACAATTTTTTGATGTGTAGAATTTAGAATTGAAATCCATTTTTCATAAATAATTTTCTAAATATTATTAATTTAATTTTTAAATAAGGTCATAGTTAATTGAAAAAATAATAATCTTGAAGTGCAGTCAGTTTTATGTGACATTGAAAAATTAATTAAGATCCCATTATCATATTTCATTAAGAAAATAAAATAATATTATTATTTACTATTCATTAGGGGCATATTACGATTTATATTACTATTCATAAGGGTATGTTACTATTCACCAAAAATCATGTTTGTTCTATCAGACTCCAAATGACTTTCTGATCACAACTCTAGATGACCCTTTTTTGAAATTCAAAATATAGAAGTATAAAATTTATATTTAATGTATAGGTTTTGACTACCTCCTAAATAACATAGTGTTTTTTAAAAAGAACACAATGATGAATAGAATGAATTTAAGAGAAAAATACTATAAAATGTTTGGGGTACTATATTATTCCCTCCTTCAGAAATTTCGTCCACGAATGTTTATGTATATAGTCCACCAAAAAGATATGGGTGGTTCTTCTTCATGAAATCCTCTGGTTCCCATGATGCTTCCTCCATATTTTGATTTCTATAAAGAACCTTTACTAGACGAGTTGTTCAATTTCCCAATACCTACTCCCTTGTGTCAAGAATCCTGATAGGCTTTTCAGAGAATGATAAATTAAGTTACAGTTCTATTTCATTATATGTTAGTATATGCATTGGGTCTGGCATGTACTTATTTATCAACGATATGCGGAACACATCATGAACTCTGGAGAGATTTGGTGGCATCACTAAATGGTAATCTACATCTATGATTCGTTAAAAAAATTTAAATGTTCCTATGTACCTGGGGCTTAGTTTTACATTCATTCCAAACCTTAATACGCCTTTCCATTGAGATACTTTCAGTAATACATTATCTCCCACTTGAAGTTACAAGTCCTTTATCTGGTTGTTAGCATAACTCTTCTGCCTACTTTGAGATGCTTTAATATGGGATTTTATTTTCTTTCCCTTTGTCGTGGCCTCTTCAATTAGTTCTGGGCCTATAAGTTTCCTCTCACCAACTTCATCCCAACAAGTCGGAGTTCGACATCTCTTTCCATATAATGCTTCATATGGAGACATTTTATTACTAGAATGGAAACTATTATTGAATGAAAATTCCACCAAAGGCAAGTATTGATTCCACATACCTTGGAAGTCAAGATAACATGACCTCATCATATCTTCTGGAGTTTGAATAGTCCTTTCATATTTTCCATCTGTTTGGGGGTGATATGTGGTACTCATATGAAGCTCAGTATTAAAATCCTTCTGGAGACTTTTCCATAATTTTGACGTAAACCAGGGATCTCGATCAGAGACAATTGATAGAGGTGCAACATGAAGTCTCACAACTTCATTAATATAATGTCTTTCTAGGCGCTCACGTGGTAAATCCTCTATTGTTGGAAGGAAATGTGATGTTTTAGTGAGACGATCAATAATTACCCATATTTCATCATTCCTTCTAGGTGTCCTCGATAGTCCGGTGACAAAATCCATCGTAATGTTATCCCACTTCCACATAGGAATAGGTAGAGGTTGCAGCACTCCTTTGGGATGTTGTCTCTCCACTATCACTTGTTGACAAACTAGACACCTTGACACATAGTCATAAATTTCTCGCTTCATATTATTCCACAAAAAATATTCTTTTTGATCTCTATACATCTTGGTGCTACCCAAGTGTATAGAGAAATTTGAGCTATGAAAATCATCTAATAATTCCATTTTTAGCTTAGGTACATATGGAACGCATAACCTCTTCCCAAACTTCATAACTCCATCTTCGGACATGAATTCAGCCAGTCTTCCATCCTTAAATGCATTAATTTTCTTTTGTAGATTCTCATCATCAGATTGAGAAATTTTAATCTTTTCAGTATAGTTAGTTTAGCAATCATTTGAAAGACGAGTGATGTTTCCCCTTCCTTAACAATTACCATATTCATCTTCAGTAGATCCATAAACATAGGATCTCTTTCAATACTCATTTGAGTCAGAAGGCCATGATATTTCCCGCTTAATGCATCTGCCACCTTATTCGCCTTTCCTGGGTGGTAGTTGTATTGAACAATAGTAATATTTGAGTAACTCGATCCATCTTCTTTACCTCATATTGAGTTCTTTTTGTGTGAAAATATATTTCAAACTCTTGGGGTCCGTATAAATCTCACATCTCTCTCCATAGAGATAATGCCTCCATATTTTCGGAGCAAAGATTATGGCTGCTAACTCAAGATCATGAGTTGGATAATTTTTCTCAGGAGTCTTCAACTTTCTTGATGCATAATAAATAACATTATCATTTTTCATAAGGATACAACCCAACCCATTCATTGATTCATCACTGTATATCACAAATCCATCACTTCGAGATGGAAGAGTCAAAATTGGAGCATTGACCAATATTCTTTTCAATTCATCGACATATTCTATACATTTATTTGTCCACACAAACTTAACTCCTTAATGTGTGAGCTTGGTTAGTGGGTTAGCCTGTCGAGCAAAATTATGAACGAAACGTCGATAATAACCTGCTAAGCCAATAAAACTGCGTACCTCAGTTATGTTTGTTGGCATGGGCCATTCTTGGATTGCCTTTGTCTTTCCAGGATCTACTAGGATTCCATCCTTAGAGACAATATGCCCTAGAAAAAAAACTGACTGAAGCCAGAATTCACAATTTCTAAACTTCCCATATAATTGATTTATTCTCAGAGTTTTCAGAATAGTTCGCAAATGATCCTCATGGTCTTCATAGCCTTTTAAGTATACCAGGATATCATCATTGAATACCAAAAAAAGTTATCAAGATATTCCTTGAAAAAATTATTCATTAAATCCATGAAAACAGAGTGTGCATTTGACAGTCCAAAAGGCATCACAGTAAACTCATAATTCCCATACCTCGTTTGAAATGTTTTCTTTGGAATATCTTCCTTCCTCACACGTAGTTGATGATAACTGGATCGATGTTCAATCTTCAAAAAGTATTAAGCTCCATGAAGTTGGTCAAATAAATCATTAATCCACGGCAGAGGATTCTTATTCATTATTGTAATAGCATTGATTTCCTGGTAATCAATGCAAAGCCTCATGGATCCATCTTTCTTCTTTACAAACACAATTGGGGCTCCCCATAGAGAAACACTAGGTCGAATAAATCCTTTTTTTACTCGAATCTTCTAGTTATTTCTTCAGATACACTAACTCCATAGTGGCTATTCTATATGGGGTCTTTGATATGGGTCTTGCATCAGGAATTAAATCAATAGAGAAATCAACTTCCCGCTCTATAGGATGTCCAGGTAAATCCTCAGGAAATATATCAATGTACTCATTCACTATGTGCACATCATCAATTTGAATATTTATTTCCTCTCCCATAGATATTAATTTATCTTCATCTCCATGTATTACATTCAGTAGAGCTACTGGGGGTGGTTATAGATAAGAATCAGGTGGTGAAGTTTCTACCCTAGAGACAAGGGATTCTACACCATTTCTAAATATTGTAACTTCATTTTTCTTGAAATAAATCCGCTCAGCATAATTTGATAGCCAATCCATAACGAGAGATATATCAAATTCAGTCATGGGAATGAAGATAAGTCTAGAAACTAAAGCACGTTTTGGTGTTTGGATGGGGATGAGTCAACATGCCTTTGTTGTAGTGATACATCCCATGGGATTTTTGACTAACAAATCCTTTATTAAATCAAATTGGACATATGTAATTTTCTTGGAAAATTGAGAGGATATAAATGCATGCAATGATCCAAAATAAAATACTGTGTTAGCTAAGTTTGAGGAAACAATTAAAGTGCATGCCACCACGTCACTAGAAACTTCAACCTCTGCGGTTGTAATCGCATAGGCCCCCCTTGCTCTCTTGGCTTTTTCTGAGGCATGATTCCATGGAGCTTATGGCATTCATTTTCATGGTGTCCCATCTCTCTAAAATAGTAGCATTGAACATCATGGAATTGTTTCTTCCCCTGGCATTAATCGTATCGATGACCCTTTTCTCCGCACTTATAGCAGACTCCCAAGCCTTTCATGCATTTCCCGAGATGATTCTTTCCACAGTTCTCGCATAATGGGAAACTATTCGTTCCCTTGATCTTCTTTGGTGCTTATCTTTTTCCTTTGTCATCAGAGTACCACTTCTTATCTTGGTTTCATTTGAAAAGAATTGATCTAGAAAATTCTTTCTCTGTTTTGATATAACTTGATACAATTCCATCATATGATGAAAATGTTTGAGAAACGAGTGACCTTCGAAGACTTGGCTTAAGACCTTCAATGAAGTGATCAATATTGTCTGCTGAGTCACGAATGTAATGCACAACATACCTGGCTAGCCTTGTGAAGGTAGCCTCATACTCTACAACACTATAGTCTTCTCTTTATTTCAATCCATGAAATTTCCTCTTTATTTCAGTTCGTTGCTCACGAGGGAAATATTTTTCGTAGAATATTTCCTTAAAATTCCTCAATTCCATATCTTCTATTTCTTTTTTCTCCGTGGTATTTTGAATCAGGGACCACCATTGATCAGCGTCTCCCTTGAGACAATATATTTCCAGTAAAACCATTTAATTTTCAATGCATCTTAACGCCATGAATATCATTTCAAGGGACTTGATCTATTTCTCAGCAACCACTGGATTAGTAGTCCCGCTAAAAGATGGGGGCTTCTTCCAAATGAACCGATCCAACATAGGTTCTGAATGGTTATTTTTTACAACTTGAGTAAGTTGTCCTAATATGGTCATGATTTTATATGCTCTGACATTGAACGTGTTAACTTGATCAGTGGGGAGATCCCTACATTTCCCATGAGTATTGATTCCCCTTCTTCCATTAGATGCCATTTCTAAATAATGGGATACACTAGATTAGTTTATAAATCTCAAATAGAAATGCACATAACATAGATTTAAATTCTATGCATAGCTAAGCTTATAATCGTGGTTTTTCTAAGGAAAATTTTACATTAACTCTTTCATAATGGCTTGTAAAGAAAACATAAATTATCATAAGCATATCCCCCAGGAGTGTCTTAACCAAGAGTTCAGCATGGACCATTTTTGTGCACCATTTCCTATTCGAGTCTAGATCAAAGTGGTGTTTTTGGGTTTTACCCCTAGATACATCTATCCTAGAGCCACCTCTACCTACTCGTGTCCTGACAGGGACGTATTGCTTAAAATATCCACATAATCTATTCCTTGCACAAATACTAGGATGTTCTTGTATGTTAATCCTTAGATACTACATTGGGGCTTTGTTCCCTACTATAAATTATCTAGTCTAGTTTCCCAGTGTTATACTAAACTTCCTATGATACCAACTGTAACACCCTGACCCCACTAGACAAGAGCTGGTGCATTACATGTGATTTTGGAATGGATAGAAGGAATGAAAATTCCGAAGGAATGAAAATTCCGAAGGAATGATTAGTTTCGTAGTCCTGAAGAAACTAGATACATATATGTAACTCAAATTACACTGGAAAAGGTTACAAAAAACAATACATAATTAAAACTAAAAACAGCATCCACAGAAACTCAATAAAAGGCCTTCTCTTCATCACCTGTTGAAGATAGACAATGAAAGTGGTGAGCTCAAATGCTCAGTAAGGGTTAAAAATAGTGGTAGCATGAATACAATAATAAGTGAATCATAGACAATATGACAAAATCAATATGGCATGCTGAATAAATGAAATACTAATGCTATAAAAAACCGAGAATGTAACTACATCCATAGATTTTGTCATAGTGAAAACCTCAGGGATAATAATAACAGATAATGAATAAAGTTAATGATTATTAATTGGACGTCATTCATCTGGCACATGAACCATAATACCATAAAAACGGTTTAGTTCTATGGGTAGAAACCTGTTTTTTTTTAATCAAACTCGAAGAGTCTATCGCCAAACTGTGTTGTCTCAGGAGACTTACCGATGCATTGAGGGGATGTAGTGGGACCCACCCACCTCTACATCGAAATCATTCTTCATACATAGATTAAATACAATAGCAGTATTCCATTTCAATATCCGTATAGAGTAGAGTATACAGATTCACTAATATTTCCATAATAACTTTCCAAATAAACACTGTATGTAAAACGGTATACGGTTTAGACAACAATCACATCCAAGAAATGAAATTAGTGATATTTAATATAAATAAAATTTCAAATGTAAAGTGATCTAAAATGGGTAGTAGGTACACCACATAAGGATTATTAGGTGAACAATACAAAGTTAGTCACAATAAAGGGGATATTCTTGAACAAAAGTGAGAGAGAGGATCCCTTACCTTATGCATAAAGGTGTTATTGTCTTGTTTTTAAAGACCTGAATAAAAAAATTAGGATTATGAATTCATAATTCCAGAACCTCTTTTATATTTAATTGATATGGTATAACCTTTAATGTTTATTAACGGTTTTTTGATGGATTAATGAGAATCAATTTTATTTTTTTGGAAGTATTTTCTTACTTGGTTTCATGATTCGTTTACTTGTATTCATGAATGGAAGTTGGTTTTAAATATGGTTAAACATCCATAATTGTTAATATACATTATTAGTGACATTAATTACATATAAATTATCTCATAATGATTCTGGTTATATACCATGAGGATTACTTATTCGATGAGTTAAAGATAAATGCTTGAATTTGGCTTTGAAGTTTTGTGCGAAATAAACTTGTTTTGTATTATAATTACATATTATGTACGTGTAAAGATTCCATAAAATTAATCAAGATAAAAGACATATATTATGAACTAGTTCAACCATATATTTTGTTTCATGACCTGACTTGAAAGAATTAACGGAAATTGAAATTACATCATCCACGATGTCGGTAATTCACCACATCACGGACAATGTTTTTATTCCATAAATAAGTGCGAGAGGAGAAGAATAATGGTGAGTAATTTTCCATAAACATTATAAAATCCAGAATATACAATATTATAGATCATAAATTCCTATTGGTTAAGATGAGGTGAGTAAAGAAGAAGAAAAGAAAGGAATCTTTAAAATGAAAGAAAACATGATAAATTTCTCACGAATCTTCGGTAGCCTAACGTCGTCTCCTAAAATTTCATAAAAATAGTTTGATGGGAGGAATGTAATATCTCATCATTAATACATAATATGTACAGTATGGGGGAATATTTAATGAAAAACCCCAACACAAGCTAAAGGGAATGGAAGAGGATAACATAAAAAAGAAAAAAGAGAAATAAAATAAAAGAGGTTGTTTACCTCTTGATCTCTTCTCCTTGAGATCCTTCTTAGGGTCTTTGGTTTTGGAATTTTGGTGATACCAACAGCTCTAGGACGTGGGTAAGAGACTTTTGAGGATTATTTGTCTAAAAATTTAGGAGCTTCAAGGCTTAGAGAAGTGAAGAGAAGAGGTGGGGGGTTTATAGTGGGGGAGAGGGGTAAATTTTGAATATTTAATTTCATTATTTTATTATTTCCATCATGACAACCAATAGTATTGTTTCATGTGACCCCTAAGAGTAATAATGTAATGTGAGTGCGAACCAAGTGGCCTTACATCACTTATGATGTCATAAATATTGTATCTAACTGATAAATTGAATATACGGTATTTTACCGTATTTCACTATTCATCAAAAATTCAAGAATTTCAGAAAAAATCCCAAAAATTCACCCCTACCATTTTTCAACATTTATAATTCAAAAGTCAAATCCATTTTTCAAAAATAATTTTCTAAATATTATTAATTTAATTTTTTAAATCAGGTCATAGTTAATTCGAAAAATAACAATCTTGAAGTGCAATTAGTTTTATGTGACATTGAAAAATTAATTAAAATCCCATTATCATATTGCCTTAAGAAAATAAAATAATATTATTATTTACTATTCATAAGTGTCATATTACTATTCATATTACTATTCATAAGGGTATGTTACTATTCACCAGAAATCAAGTTTGTTCTATAAGACTCTAAATGACTTACTTATCACAACTCTAGATGACCAATTTTCGAAATTCAAAACATAGAAGTAGAAAATTTATATTTAATGGATATGTTTTGAATACCTCCTAAATAACATAGTGTTTTTTAAAATTAACACAGTGATGAATAGAATGTATTTAACAGAAAAATACCATAAAATGCTTGGGGTGCTACAAGGATCCCAAATGATCACATGACTAGGATCCAGATGTCAATTATTTAAGGGAGAAACATGAAATAAATTATGGAAAACACAAAATCGTAAGAGGATGTATAACATGTATGAAACATCACCACTCTATTCAAGAATCTCAAATGGTATAATATACCGTGGATCTAATTTCTATTTCACTCCCAAATGAAGATGAAAACTTCATGGTGGAAATTTCAAAAATACATGATCAAACACATTTAAATACAATGTCTAACAATAATGATGTACATATGATTTATATTTAATATAATCCATACTCATTCAATTCCAAGTCATTTGGATATATTTTGTAGTTTCATGGAAAATTAAATATCTAATTAGTGATTTCTCTATAATTCCTTCCTAACAAAGCGGAAAATGATAGGGATGTCAATATAATTACTCAAATGGGGACAAATTTATCGTGTATAGATAATTGTTACTGTATGAGAACTCAACTTAAAAAATTTATATCTTCCCATGATCCACTTATATCCATGACACATTCTGGGAGATTATCTTCTAGTGTCAGAATTGTGTATTATGATTTTTCATTAATATGAGGATGATATTTGGTGCCCACAATCAACTGAGTTTTGATAACATGTTACTGAAAGTTTCAAAACCTAAATGTTAATCAAGGGTACCTATTAAAGATTACGAAAAATAGTACGTCATACATTATTAACACTTTTAGAAAATATAACCTTGCAAGATACACTATTACATTAGACTCTATGATTCAGAAAAAATAACTAACTTGGTAGGTCGATCCACAATCACCAAAATATCATCGTTTTTTCAAAGCATCTATTGTAAACCATAGAGGTGTGGGTTTATGAGGAATCTAAATAGGGTATTCAAGCTAGAGATTCAGGTGGACCATAATGGAGTGGGTCTTCAGCTATATGCCTCTAGTATGGGCATCTAAGGAATGTTCGGAACAAATGTGAATGGGTTCCAAATGAGTCTCGGGCGTGAGACTACATGGTCCATTTAGATAGATTATATAGGAAGTATTCTTGGATATCTAGGAGTGAGGTACCAGGTCAGACTCAGGGATATTAGTTTATATTGGAATAATTACCATGATCTAGTAGTCAGGATTCAGCTATGCGCAGATTTTGGGGAAGAGTTAGAGGAACCCAGTAGTGGGGTAAGTGGCTTGTAGCTTGTGTAACACCGACGGGAGGAAAGGACTTAGGAATTCATTCTTCATGATAGCTACATGTAGTGGAGATTCCATGTTAATAATAGGAAATGGAGCTGATGACAGTTAGACTTACATCATTTTCATGATGGGGTTTCCTTGTTTGGGTATTTTTCCATTTTTAGTGCACAAGGATCATGGGTAATGTGTTTGGACTAACCAGGCACAAGATAATAGGTTTTCAGAAATTATGATGAATTATATATATATATATATATATATATATATATATATTCACACATATACATACATATATATATAACATTCACATGCACCGTGACTTATTATAGGCATCAATTTGATGTAGGTTTCAGGTGAGGTGTGCAAACATAAATATTTTTATGGGAATGAATATGTATATATGATGAAGGATTATTTTGGGCATCTGTTGAGAATCATGATCTATAGTAATCCAATGAGGTGTGGGTTGTGATGAGTTTCATGTATGGAAGAAGAACTTATGGGCATCTGAGGAGATGTGAGAAATGATGGGTGTTAGGTATGACATGGGAATAATTGAACACTTGATGTGGTGTAAGACTGAATATGCCTTGTGGGATGAATTTTGAGTTTGGGGATGGTTGACGGGACAATCATATATTTCAGTTTTGGTTTGGGATGTGACTGGGTAGGTAACTCATAAGGTGAGGAGCACATTGAGGGGATTTGACAAGTGATTGATGACCAAGGAAGAATAACTTGATTTTATGAGATGGTTATATTTGGTACCATCTCTAGGTAAGGATTGATATTTTTAAGACAAGCTATTTTAAGGTGGGGAGATTGTAACATCCTAGGATTCCAAGAAGGTCATATATCATCAACCAATTTGAATTTTTGAGTTTGGTGGTTGGAAAGTCTCTTTAGTTTTTTCAGAAACTTATTTCTGGAGTATTGTTATCCTACATTCTATTTTTAGATGATTTTTAAGTCGTTGAAATTTTTTAGTGTTTTGGGTGAGTTTTGGGTGTGTCAGACCTCCTAAAATTTTTTTGAGGAAAGTATAGACATAGGCACACAGTTATATTTTACTATGCTGACTCCAATGAAAAATATTTCTACCCTCCTTATGATCTCGTCACATTTTTTCAAATTGTGTAGGTGGGGGAAATGGTTGTGAGAAACCTCTATAGATTTTAACAGAGGGAAATCACATGTTATGCACATTGTTTTGTAAACAGTATGCCTAGCCCGTGCATGTGTGACAGTTAGGTAGATAGCATTGTGTGTTTTTTTCATGATAATCAAAACTGTGTGGCCAAACCATGAGGGTTATTTATTTAGGTGAAATTTCCAAAATACCCCTCCCTCATTATTTGGTTTTCCTACCCTTGTATCCTCCATTCCACCACATGAACAGAGGAATCTCTCCCATTTAATTCCACCACAGTCTTTAAGTATCCTCTCCCATCCAAGCATCGATTCAAGCTCTGTTGATGCCTAGGAATTCATATCATTAATTTATTAAATCCATTTAATTATATTTATATTTTATCCCACCATTTATTATTCATTATCTTAATCAGATATTTTTCTTTATTTTTAGGGAATTTATCTAAAACATAAATTTCTCTTGATTAGTCTAGAGATTGGGGCCAATATATGTTGAGTGAGAACCAAATAAACAATGTTAAATGGTTCCACAATTTCTACTCATTTTTGTGGTTTCTAGTGCATTATATATACGACCAAGTGGGCAGTCTGATAGAGATCCCTAATTAATTAAAAGTTTCATTTTTTTGTTCAATTGTACTTATGAGATGCATACAAGCATTTTATTAATTAATTACAAATGGTTATGATGGTCATGGGGATTGGGCCAACATTGGTAGGTTAGTACTATTGGGTGTTTTAAATAATTTAAATTGTTTATATTTATTTCTTGGATCCATGGTAACATGAAGGGATTAGCATAAGGAATAAGGTTATTTTTATCAACAGGATCGAGGAGACATGGTTTTCAGTTTGAGGGCGTCGATTGGGATATGTGAGGTTATAATGATCACCATGTTAGGGTGACATGGTTGTCAGATTGAGGATATGAAGACATCAATTTGAGGGCTTGGACAGTGTGATTTAAGATGGTCTTGACCATTAGGATATAGAAACATGGTCTTAGGGGAACGAGGTTCCAGATGATGTAGACTATGTTTTTTAGTTAATTACGATCAATGTTGTTGGATGAAATTTCACTGGAGTCATGTCCTTAGAGATAAGCCTCATGTGAGGTAGTGTGGACCACTCATTGTTATGGAGGCCCAAATAGACTATTTGACTTATAGGATGGTTTTGAGCATCAAAAACATTGGGGGTGCTCAACGTAGAAATTCATGTGGGGGTTGATGGACTTGTGGGAGATGGTGTTGAGACCATAATTTGGGGTATAAGGATCATTGTGATAAAAGCGTTCGATGGGACAAGATAATGGGTGGAAAAATATTATATTTCCTTGGGATGTTGATTTTTTAGCCAATAATGAGTATTTATTAGAGGACAGAATAAGACATTCATTGAGATTTCAGGATATTGAGCTGATGATGACTTTCTAAGAAGATTCCCAATGGACCTGAGATATATTTCTTGGGTGAACCATTGGGATTCTATATGTTTGAATGTTGGAATGAGGTGCTAGGTGACTTATGATGGGAATAACCTAAGGGTTCACCAGATATGATCTTTTGTTAATGGATTCCTTGTGATGTAATATACGATCCCTTTCCACTAGAATTATACATATTCATACATTATTTTTATTCCATATATATAATCGGGGATACATATTTATATATTAGCACCATTGACCGAAGTAGGTAAACACTCACTTATTACTGTCGAGCACAAGTGGGGCAGGTAGAATAATAAATGTTTTTGTGTTTTACCATTTTATTTATATTCTACATACACCTACATAATTACGAATTTAATATAGGAACAAATTAGTGGTTTTCTACAAAGTTAATTCTTATAACATCCTGACCGTGAAGCCACTGAAATGGTGCCCTGATGCAGTAGGTTACTAGCCCTCAAGTGCACCTCCCCATACATTATAGGCTACTGACTAGCAGTGAGGGCCTAGAGTTGGATATTCGGGAGACTATGACCTCGTATAAGAGTGATAAAAATTAAAAAATAACTATGTATCATACTAAATAGTAAACAAATAGAGTGAGGAAGTAGAAAATTAACTAAAATAGAACATACTTTAATAATATATGAAATATTGTAAAAGGCCAAAAAACTATGTCATACAATACAACACTGGTCACCCACTGGGAAGACCATACAAATATAAGAGTACAAAATAAAATGAAATTAAATGTATGGGGCTCTACTACTAACTCCAAGCTTGACCACATACCAAATCTCCAAACACTATTGAACTTCAACAACCCGATTCGAAGAACCACATGAGCAGCTCCACTCAATCTTATAATTCAATGTTGCATCCCAATCCACCATGATAGTAATGATAAAGCTCAAAATTAGGCCAATGGTATACACATAAATTGAGGTTCATGTGAATGGGTGAGAAATAATCTTAACAAGCCTCCCTGATAGGCAACCTATAAATGTGTTTTTATACCTGTATGCAAAAGAAACGGCTCTGCCTCACTAATACACAACTAAAAAAGTATGTATAATGAAATTTGAAACCATAGTCTATCCCAGGGTTTGTAATCCTAATAAAATGGGCAAGTACCCCCATTAATATCCATATCTATAAATGTATGAATTTATAGTCCCATACATATAAATATATACATAAATATAAAAATCGATGAGTATGTCAATCAAAAAAATGAAACCACATCAGAAGTCGATCCTTTGGTTCATAATCCCAATTTTCTGGACATCATGTTGAAGGGAATTTATATGAAATTCATGACACTCAATCCACATATCATTAATTCGATATTTTGGTCTGTGATCCCAATTGACATATAACAGATTCAGATAACATCGAAAAAGAATATGAGAATGATAAATCACCAAAGAGGGATACTAATCCTACACCGTAGATTACCTCTACTCAAATCCAATCACCATAAAGGATACAATTTACCAAAAATCAATCCTATAACGAAGGATACCATATATCGATGGTCAATCCTGTAAATAATTATTCCAGGGAGTACATCCGGACATCCGGTAAAATTTCACTCAGTTAGTCGCCTTGTTGACCTGGCCATTAAATCCAATTCATGGTCTGATCCCTAAGTCTCATTTCATAGGCAATTATGACATTCAGAACATAGATATTCCCTAAGTGACTTACTCTTAGGTGATCAATAAAGAAAACTCATAGGTCAGATGACATGTACCAGCCCTCTAGTCTTGTTATTGATCCGAAAGAGCGTAATAATTCTGATCATAGGTCATAGTGATTAAAGTCATCCCCACCACTCAGGAGAGCATAATCTACGATGAGTATAGGGTTTCATATCCATATAAAGAGAACTCATGGGTGAGACACCATGCTACACCCCTTGAGTCTCTTAGTTGATCCTAGAGTGGATAACTATCCTTACCATTGGTTGGGGAGATCATTATCATCCCCAAAAATCAGGAGAGAATAATATACCCCATGTTTTTGGTTCCAACCCCATATATCATATGCCAGGATTATTGTAATAATCCCTACCACATATCACTATCCTATGAGTCCGTCCAAGGCATTTCTACAACTGGAAATCTAATAATAACTCTTGTCGTACAAGTTAACACATAAGGATCAGAATCCAGTTACCATGAATCACCACCAGTCATCTAGAAAAATATGTATCACAATATACATACTTCTAGGATCAAAAACCAAGTACCAGGTAGTATATATGGGTATACTAGTAAATATTAGAAATAACATGGTTCAGAAGTCAGATACCAAGAAAGAACATCGAGGTATCCCAAAAGAATGAAAGACACTTCACATCAGGTTCAAAACCCAAAAACTAGGAATCACCTCTAGTAAACATCATTTCATTAGAAATTAATATGTCAATATATAAAAAAATAAGTTAGGGTGGCCTGAATTATCATCCCAACACTACTTCCATAGTCCCATGAGATTACAAGTTCAGCAAGATTTCTAAGGTGACTCCCGCTACCATCCCTACCCAAACTCAACATACTACTTAGGTTCGGTCAAACTAGGATAACCCACAAGGCCCAACAAGTTTGAAACTGTAGAGGAATCCTACTCGGGATCCTTGAGGTCTAAACCCATGTGATGGAATCCAACATGTGATACTCCATCGTAAAGGTAAAGGTGGATTCATACATAGGATCCTCAAATAGAAAATAAAGGCTGATGAATCCAACATGGGATCCTTTGTTCAACTCACTAGTAGGGGATCATAAGGGGGGAACCCGAGATCATCATTCATCAAATGGAATCCCTCAGAAAATCCTTTGTGACTAGATAGAAGATAGAGGTATCAGATACGGGATCCTCAGTAACAAATGACCGCACAACTTCTCAGGACATAATGGATCATCTCATAAGAGTTAAATCCTCAATAAAAAGGTACTAGGAAATATCAAAGAGAGATAAATCATATCACATATCAATTTAGGATCCCAAACCAGGTTGGTCTGAAATCCTAAAATATAATTAACATCTAGTCACTATCTTAGGAGATTACAAAACTCAAAATCCATAGGAATGACCTCTCTATTTAGGTAGGATCCCCAAAAAACTAATTAGGTGTAATTAAAATGTTCCATGGGTTTCACCATCATATTTTACATATAAAAATAGTCAAAATGGACTATTCTCAGGTCTAATTTTGACTTTGGGACAATAAAAAATGAAAAAACCTCAATGTATTGAAAAGGGGAAGCACACAGTGTGTACTCCCAATGAGCCACATGGATGTGTACTCCCACCAGCCAAGGCTTGTAAAATCCACATGTAAATGGCATATAAAATGAGTATATTACTTGTACCAAAAATGGGGTACATTTACATGTCCCTCAATCAACAAGGGCATCTACATGGCTTGAAAATTTACATTTACATGGCGTTCTACCCACACGGGGTCTGGTCGTGTACTCCACACGTCCATGTACCCCTACATGGGTAGACAAGCTTGAGTAATCAGTTACACGAATGAATACTAGTACACGACATGTATGCCTCTGTACATGGTGTGTACCCATCTATACAGAAAGTTTACTCATTGAACTTCATCTTTCTCAAATATTAATAACACAAGAAGTGTTTCCCTAGAATACACACCGTGTATCTGTGTTTTCCTGAGTGGAAATCCCTTAGATCAGATGAATCCCCCTTTTTCATCCCCAAATCAAAAGACATGGACACCAGGGGCCTCATAATCCCATAAAAGATGTAAAATTTTGAAAACAAAAATTTTATGGGGATCTACGATGAACATATGAATGGGCCAACCTTTAAGAGGAAATCTCTAAAGCTTCGCTTGATTTCACAGTCCACAACCGACATGCATCAATCCAATGCATCGAGGGATTTGTGGCGGTAACTCTCTTTATCCTTATATATCTTTCTCTCTCCATATCCCTTTCTCTCTTAGGTCAGGGAAAGGAATCATCCACACATGTGGTGTTTGTGAGAAGGAAGGAAAGAATTAAAAGGAAAAGGAAATGGAAAAGAAAGAAAAACGAATAAAATAAAAAGAAAAGAAAAAGGGGGATCAGGTGGGCCTTGGTTCCAAACTCAATTTTATGCCACATCATGGATAAAATACTCATTCCTAAATCAACAAAAGGGAAAAAATATCAAAATTCGATACTCTATTCAAATTTTATGATCGAATGAACCTGTGTGAATAATTGCATATTTAATTTAATAAATATTAAATATTAATAAGAATGTAAATTTTTTGAATGGATCGTATTTGCACCATACTATTTTATTAGGGTAAATACCCTCTTTTGGCTATAACAGAGTGGTCATAAAAATTCTTTGAGAACATCTTCTAGGGTAAAAAGAGCATTTTACCCCTTTTCAAGCATCTAAAATCAATAATTCCAATTTCTACTCAAAATTATTGTCAAGAAAAACATAGGTCCTAAAAAAATCCCCACCTTGAACATAATTTTCCCTATGAATCCTAGTAACAAGATTAGGAGCCATGCTCTCAACTCAAGCATCAGCAAAACTATGATATCTAGACTATCCAACGACCAACCTCACAATAGAAACAATTTCCTTCTACATGGAAGACATTTAACTAAGACTGATCTGGTATTCCCTACCATAATAATGTCCTTATCATTATCTCAAAAGAAAATTTTATGACTAATGACCCATAGAAAACACCTATGATTAACTAAGAATGATGGTCACCACCCGTAAAATGGTTATCGGTGCACTCCCCACCAAATTTAAAAACTTACACCAGTCCTCGAGGGCAACCTCAATAGGTTTCTTCCACCACCAAGGAATAACATTTAGACAGGAAACAGAGATTATTGTAGGACCGCCTCTCTCTCATCATACTTAATAAGAATGAAGAAATTTCATGATCATCTCCAATATGAGTACCCTAAGATTCCACAAAGGGTTGTGTACTACTCTTTCTGATCCATGAACTCCATCCTATAAAAACCTTACCATGATTCATCCACATGTTAGTTGTCTCATGGTACCTTATTCATTTCATGATGTAACCTCTTCCACAGAGGAATATTCTGAAACAAATTCCGAGATATAATCCCATGAAATTTCTGGAAACATCGGTCCTTAGCTCTCACCCAACTGCTCATGAATTTATATTCAAATGATACTATGTGCTACCAGAGTGACTCTTTATCACCTGACTCGTATAACAATGAGTCCTCCATTACAAAGCACATTAACCATGCTATAAGTCACAACAATCTCATTAAGCTAGATGTTCCCTTAGAACTACACTTCATAATCAAGAGCCATGTCTATTCTATCATTTATTCTGTGACCACCCGATACCCGGTGTCGTTCTAGTCATGAAAATCTACCTATGCTTGGACTACGTTAGCAATAATAGATACATTGATCAACCAGGCCAGGCACCTGAATATTCCTTCCCATTGAATCATGTCTCTAAAAACAAGAACCTAATGTGCTTTGTCAAAAGATAAAGGCTTCAACATACCTATAACAATAAATTGGATCTCCTACCATGCCTCAATCATAAAATGAGAAAAAAAAACAAGGCTAAATTCCAAAAACAAATCCTAAAAAATAGGGGGCAACCTCTCACATTCATGTCACCATCAAAAAAATAGACGTTTCCCTACAAGTTTTTCAGTCTAAAACTAGGGCCTCTAGGTATCCTTACCTAGATGTCACTGAACCGATGCTTCATACTGGTGGATTACAAGGTCTAACCACCTATCCCAAAAGATCAAAAACTCTCAAAAGAAGGTAAATATCACAATGACCTATGAGAGTCAAAACTAAAAACACATCCTACAAGGTCCTAATCCTCTTCAAGAAACCTCAAAAATAATTATTCCTTGTAGGTCATAATACCAATGAAAAAGGTGAACTAAAGAGGCACTCTTTAGACATCAGAACTCAACAATACCGACGAAGGCCTTGTTACCCAGAAAAGTCTTTTTATTCATCAGTATAGTACTCTGTGATCCAATTAGATAACCACATACCTATTACACAATTCCCTGCAATGGGTTCAACATAATGGAATGACACGACATATCAACACACTAGGTCACTACACCACCCATGCATGAGGAATGAGCCATCAGCCTCACAAAAAATTCATTAACATAGATACACAAAATCTTCAATAAAAATTAAATATATTTGTAAGCAGGTAAAACTAAATTGGCCAAAATCATTAGAATAATACCACAATATTAGGTACCAACACATTGCAAATACTCTTGTCTACCCTATCCAAAATAGTAAAGACTAGGAAAAGGAAACATATGATATCTATTTTTAACATCCCTACTCAGATTCCAATAGAATGGTTCCCTGAGCTGGTGGGTTACTAGGCCTCAGGTGCACCTCCTCGAACACCAGAGGCTAGAGAATATATGTGAGGGCATTGGGAATGATAAAGGGGAGACTATTATCTCACATTAGAGTAAGAAATATGAGGAAAAATATAGGTATCATACCAAATAGTAAAAAACATAGTGTGTAAGTAGTAAATAAACTTAAATAGAATATGCTATAATAATAAATGAAATGTTGTAAAAGACCAAACAACCATGTCATACAATAAAACACTGGTCACCGACTTGGCAAACCATACTGATATAAGAGTACAAAAGTAAATAAAGTAAATGTACAAGTCTCTACTACTAACTTCAAGACATAGCACGTACATGATCTCCAAACACTGTCGAACTGTGTCAGCCAATCAGAAGAACCACATGAGAAACTCTACTCAATCATACAATTCTGGGCCACATCCCTATTCACCAAGAAACTCATACCCAAACATAAAAGCAGATAGAAGGTCTATGCGTACAATGATGTGGATGTGACGAGATGAGAAATAATCTCAGTAGTCCATCCCGATAAGAACCTATAAATGTGTGGTTATAAGTGTATGAAAAAGAAACTAATTATCCTCATTGATACACAACTAAAAATTTAAGTAAAAAACAAATGGGGATCCACAATTGAACCCTGGGTCTGTAATCCTGGTCAATAAGGAAAGTTCCACCATGGATGTCCATATCTATATATGTATTCATGTATTGTAACATACCTATACATATATAAATAAATATGAATACTCCTGAGAATGTGAATCAAAAAATCTGAAACCTAATTAGGAATAGATCCATGGGTCCATAATCCCAATAGCCTGGGCATCCTATGAAAGGGTATTGATTTGGACATAATCCCACTAAATACGTGTATTATTAATTCAATCTCTGGTTCTATAATCATAATCGGAACATACCTACTTTGGTCAACACTAGAAATGTCTATGAGCAAGCTACGTCACCACATGGCAATACTCTTCCTAAACCTGAGTTCACCCATACTCATCTCTAATTTCCAAAACTTATACTGTATTCTGATGGTAAATACTATAAATAAGGATACAGTATTTAGATGGTCAATCCTATAAAGAAGGATTCAAGGTTTTAGATCGGAACATCCTGTAAAAGTTCACTCAGTCGGTCGCCATACTGCATAGGCTTATAAATACAATCCAAGGTCTGATCCCTAGGTCTTGTTCCATAAGAATTCATGAAATTCCAAAATCAGATATTCTATAAGGGTCTTACCCATAGGTGATCTACAAAGAGAACTCTTTGATGAGACTCCATGCACCACCCCTCAAGTCTCTTAACTATTCCATGAGAGCATAATCCTTCCAATCTGAGCCTGAGGAGATCGTAATCATCCCGACCACTTAGGAGACCATAATATACCTTATGTCCTGGGTGCCCTACCCATATAACAATAACTCTCTAGTGAGATTCCGTACTACGTCCCTCGAGTCTCGTAATGGATCTGGGAGAGTGTGACTACCCTGATCATAGGTCGAGGATATTGTAATCATCCCCACCACATGGGAGAGAATAATATACCATAATACATGGGTTCCATAACCCTATATCATAAAAGGGGTATAATGTAATCATCCCACCACATATCACTAACCTATGAGTCTATTCAATGAATTCATACAAGGAATCCAATTATCACTCATCGTATACAAGTCAACATGTAACACTTAACAACATGATACCTGGATACTCCTATGTAAATCCAAAAAGAATATATATCTAGAAATTACATATACATCCAGGATCAATATCCATGTCTCAGGTAGTACCTTTGGGTATACCAGTAAATATAAGATATAACACAGCTCGGATGCTAGATCCTATGAAAGAATTTTTGGGCCTCCAAAAAGAAAGAATGATGCCCCGTGTCAGGCTCGCTATCCACCAAATAGGAATCAACTCTATTAAACATATTTTTAACATCAATAACCATACCAAGATATAGGCAAAGGATAGGGGGTGGCTCAAACACCCAACCCAACACTAATTCTACCACCCCATGGGCTTACAAGTTTTTCACATGTTCTTAGGTGACACCCGCTACCATATCTACTAAAACCCGGCCTAAAACTCTGTTTCAGTCAAAAAATGGGAACCCACTATTTCCCAAATGTAAAAAAACTAAATAGGAATTATACTAGGGATCCTTGAGGTCTAAACACAAGGGAAGGCATCCTACTTGGGATCCTCAGCTATAAAGGTTAAGGAGGGAACCGATATGGGATCATCAAATAGAATATCATGGAAAAGAAATCCTACTTGGGATCCTCAGTATAACACACATGTAAGGGATCCTATAAGGTCCTCCATAGATCAACATACTAGAAAATTATTCCCTTAGGTGATCCTTGGTAACAAAATAGAAGATAAAGGCATCCTAAATGAGATCCATGATAGCAATTGTCCTCATGGCCTCTCAAGCTAGAAGGGAACATCTCACAAGATAGATGTTCACTTGGAAAATATACTTGGAAACATCTAGGAGAGATATCTGGTAGCCTATCTCAGATCAGGATCTCAAATTATGTTTTCATGTACAACCAAATGACCATTTACATCAAGTCTCTCCATCAGGAGATGACTAAACTCAAAATCCAGAGGAAGAACCTCTCTATTTAGGTATATGCCTCGAAGCACCCAGTAAAAGTGATAATAATGTTACATGGGTTTATCCATCATGATCTATGTGAAAAAATTCACAGAATTGATTAATTTTCAGTCTAATTCCATATCAGGGAAATAAAAAAAATAAAAAACCTCAAATGGTAGAAACATGTCAATACACAATGGGTACTCCCAATGTGCAACGTGGGTGTGTAATCCCTCCGGTTTGGGAGTGTAAAAGCTCCAGGAACATGCTTTGTGAAACAGGTACCCAATATGTACCCAACATCAGCTACATTCCCATCTCCCTCAACTGGATTGTCCATCTACTTGGACAGGCCATGTATTTTTACAAGGTGTGCTACCCGCACGGGGTCTGGCCATATACTCCACATGGCCATGTTCCCCTGCACGGGTAACTATGCCCAGGTACTCAGCTATATGGCTTAGTACTAATAAATTTTGTGTACAAATATTTAAATAGCATGTACTTCTTAAAATTAAACTTAACCAAATGAGAAGAACACACAATATGTCACCCTATACTACATTCCATGTAGCCTGGTTTTCCCAAATGTAAAACCCCCATATCACCCAAAAACCCCGTTTTCATCCACAAATTAACTAATCCGGACATTAAGTAACTCATACACAAATAAAAGGGATTTAAATATAAAAAATGTAAAATTTATAGGGATCTATGGTGAAGGTATGAACGATCCTTCTTTTTAGTGGAAGCAGCCGAAGCTTCGCTTGATTTCGTGGTCCACAACTACTGCATGTTGATCTAGTGCATCAAGGGCTTCGCAACACTACCTTTATTTATCCCTCTATCTATTTATATCACCCTCTCCCTTTCGCTATTAGTTAGAAATGAAGTAGGATCCAAACATGAGGTGCCTATTATAAGGAAGGACGGAAACAAAGAAAATAAAACTAAAAGAATGAAAGTGAGGAATAGAAAAAGAAATGGAAAAGGGGGCTCGTGTCATCTCCAACGCCCAACTCAACATTCTTCCTTACCTATGATAAAATTCCCATTAAAAACTCATCATAATATATGGAATATCAATCATATACTCTCTTCAAAAGTTATAGCATATAAAATGTACCCAAATAAATAAATATTTAATTTAAAAATTATTAATTATTAATTATTCATCCCAAATTAAAACAGCTCAAATTTTTACCATACTCTTGTTATAGGGTATGAACCCTACTCAGGGACCAATAGAATGGTAGTAAAAATTATCTGAGATCATATTCTAGGGGAAAGACCATTTTACCCCTTTTTATGCATCTGAAATAAAAAATTTAAATTTTTGTTAAATATTGCTTCCCAAAAAGCATCGGTCCTTACAATTCTCACATCGTACACGTGCCCCTTGGGATGCATGTAGAATTTTTTTCATATATATCATGTATGGGATTAGGCTCAAGGGAAGTACCTTAGAGATCATTATGGGATATTCAGCATGGGATGGATTGAAGTGGACCATGGGGGTTTCTCTACATTAGCAAGATTTCCCTTTTGAGATTTTGACATGCAAATATATGTTTTCACTGACATAGTCAGCCATAGGTGACCCATTTTATCTATCTATTTGTATGACCTGCTATGTTATGGAATGTATTATCTACAAATATATTTACTTGGGATTATTATTATTATGTTGTTGTTTCTTTTATACATCGACAATGTTTTATTATGTTTCTTCCCCTTATTTATGGTCCTTCTTGCCATATATATACATATTGACCATTAATATTATCACTACTTAAGGTTATAGTCTCCCATTTATCATCAAATCAGAACCTCACTGTTATTATTTAGCCTTCAACATACGAGGAGTTTCACGTATGACCTAGTGGCCAACTGGACCAGTGCACTTTTTAGGTGGCCAATCCATTTGGGATACTACCATTAGTATCAGATTAGTTTCCATTTCGTTTTTGGTATTTCAATTTGGGCTAGGGTAAACTAGAGGCTAGGATGTAGTCAAAATTGGGTATATAGTTTGTGTTTGGGTGCTTGTGTCCCCATGAACGGGGGACATAAAATATTACCAATGGTTTTAAATTGATGATTTGTAGTGTCTTGTTATAATTGATATGATTTACACCTCAAGTGGTGCACTTGGGAGTGATGTTATTGGTTATGTTTCATTTTATCCTTATCCTCGTATGGAAAGGGAGGATTGTTTATGCATCATGGTAGGAAAATAGGGTGATTTATATATGTATGTTTTTGTAAATATTTCATTGATCTTGAAATGTGGGAAGAGGGGTTGGGTTGTTAAAATTATAAAAATATAAGCTAAAAAATGATTTCATGTATAGCGTATTTAGTGGATTCAACCCAACTAGCCTAGGCATGTGGTTTCTATTGATATTGATATGTGATATATAGTCCTAACTCTCTAATGAGTCTGCACAGATGACTAAGAGGGGGTATGCAGTTTAAAGTGTAAAAAAATATGCTTTTAAGTGAATACTTGTATTTCATCTTTAGTGGAATAATACTCGGTTACCCATGATTGATATTTGATAAGTGATTCTTGACTTCGATGTGGGTAGGAAAGGGGACATGTGGAGAAATTATATGTGATATCTAACTCTTTTATGTGTTGGTAAGGCGCCTAGAAGGTGGATTTCATGTGACAGGGTTTGGTAGGGGAGTGTACGGGTAATGAGATACAATACGTCTTATATATTTCCATATCTATGATATATATATATATCATTATGTTTGTTTAACCATGGTATTGGTATTTAGTGTGATGCTACCAAGATATCTTCCAACAGTGTGTTATGAGGTTAGTGATATGGTGCCTCATGTTCAGGAATGAGATGATTCTACTAGGGGTCGGGATGAGACATCGGAGGGTTAGGATGATCATGAGTCGCTGGTAGAAGCTCTGGTACAGGAAGAAAAAATATAGCAGATGAAAGATTTTTCACCATGGTTGGATGAGAATATTAGGGAGATCTTGGTTCAGGTCATATAAGGCATTGGATGAGGAGCTTAGGGACCTATTCAATAAATGGTGTATCATACTCATGAGTTCAAGTATAAGCACCCACCACTATTTTGGGGTGTATCTATAATGTAGGTGACAGTGATCTAAACTGAGTTTCTCCATAATTTATTTGACTAGTTCGAGCCACCCCAAGGGTGGAGGGTGAAGATAGAGATGAAAAAATTCATTGGTCTGAAAAAGCATAAGTGGGATGTATTGGTTTTGGAGGGAAGACATAAGGGACTGATTTTTAAGGTTTTTAGGTGAGGGTTTTCAAGAAAATCTTCCCAAATATGAAGAGGGAGGATAGCACCCATGAGTTCATGAATCTAGAATAGGTAGACACTTTTGTCATGGATTATACAACTAATTTCATAGTCCTATCTCATTTTTCTCCTGCTATGGTGGTAGATGTCATTTTTAGGCTACGATGATTTGGGGATGGATCATGAAATGTCATTGGATTTCAAGTGAACATCTTCAGGATAATATCCTTCTCAAAAGCATTAAATAGGGTGATTATAGTCGAGGTAAGATTGATAGGTTAGTCATATTCGAGTAGGATAACCATGTCAACTGAGAAGAGTGGTGATGCTTTAGGTTGAAGGAATCAGGGCCATGAAAAAACTCAGTAAGGAATTCAGGCAAAAGATTTTGGTAGACCCCACAGGAGTGGGTCTTCAATAATATACTTCAGGTGTTGATAGTCATGGATTGTTAGAACCTAGTGTGTTTGGGATAAAATGGAGTGTCATGTGTGCAGAAATATGGGATATTTGGAGAGGTTCTATAGGAATACTTCTCAAATATATAGGAGTCGGGGATTGGGTCAGACTCAGAGATCTATGTTCAGAAAAAAAGTGGTACCAAGTGCCGGTAGCCAGAATATAGTTACATGTAGTGTTCTATAAAGATATAGTGGAACTCTATAGTTTGGTAAGTGGATGGTAGGGAGTGTAGCTCCTTTTGTATTACATGCCTCAGGATGTCAGGAATTAAGCCTGGTGCATGAAATGGAGCTACCATGTGCAGAGTATTCTAGTGATCCGGTGATATTTAAATTCATTTTATGGGCAAGACTGGGTTTCTATTTTATTTTTTATTTTTCCATTTTTGGTGCACTAGGTTCAATAGTAATGATTTTAGACTAACTAGGTGTTGGTTTTTTGCTTGGCATCCGTTATGATGCAATATATATATATATGATGTGCGTATGCACCTATACCTATTATTAGAATCAAAGAAATGCATATTTAGGTGAGGTGCATGAGAATAATGATTTTAATTTAAATTAGTATATATATACATAATATTTATGATTATTTTGGGAACATATATTGATATAGGATATATGGGCATATGATGAGGTGCGGGTTTTCATTAGTGTCATGTATGGAACATGTATATATGGGAATATGATGAGATGAGGGACATGATGGATGTCAGGAACGAAGCATGAAGAATTGAGTTTCCGATCAGGTGTATGGAAGAAAATGCATCACCTGAAAAATTTTGAGTTTGGGGATGGTTAGTTTAACCATTTAGTATTTGAATTTTGGGGAAAAAATCGATCGGTTAGGTAAAACTTGAGGTGGGTAACACCTTGAGGGTTGTTGACTGGTGATTGGTGACCAGCGTAGACATGGGTGATGTTATAAGATGTGAATTTTTGGTACCATCTATGATTAGGTCATAATATATCGGGGATGAGCTATGTTAAGGTCGGATGATATTGACCTCCTAGGATTTTGATCAGGTCAAAAATACTCATCCTATTTGAATTTTTTGGTTCGGTAGTCAGACCAAATATTCCATTTTATTAAGAACCTAATTGTTGGAGTTTCATTCAACCAAGGCCTTTTTTATATGTGTTTTATGGATCAGTAAATTCCTCATGGTTTCAGGTGAGGTTTGGGTAATTAGGACCCCAAAAACTATATTTTGGGAAAGCCTAGATAGAGGTGTACATTGTGATTTAACCATGCATCCTCCCATGAGAAATTGTGAGGCCCTCCTTATGTAACCGATTTTGTTGTCAAACAATTTAGGTTTGGATTCATGGCCATGCAACACATCTGTAGTTTTTAAACAATGGGAACCACACGATCAATGCCTAGTTTGAAAAATCATGCACATAGCCTATGCATGATTAATTTTTTAGGCAAAGAGATCCACACTGTTGAAGCATTATTAGCTAAAACTTGTGACCAAACATCATGGGTAATTTCATTGGTTAAAATTTCAAAATACCCCTCCCTCCTAATTTGGATTTCATTAATTTTTTACTCCTTTCCACTACACACATAAAGGGATCACTAATATTTATTTCTACCCTAGGCTACAATCCACTTCTCCCATTCAAGATCCAATTCAATATATGATGGTGGCCACAAACTCTTCTGGGTAATTACTTTGATCAATTATCATATATTTATTTTTTTATCTCACTGTATCGAATGCTAAATATTTGTGAGCTGTTTTTCCCAGTTTTCTGGGTGTCCATATAAAATAATGATTTCTCTCAATTCAAATAAAGTTAGAGGACGGTATTAGATGATGAAGAACCTAATAACCTAAGGTAAGTGGTTCATATCACTCTCATTGATTTGATAGGTTTTTAGACTCATTCTCTATATATCCATATCGGTAGTCTGAGATTAACCCCTATATAATTAATGGTTTTTTTATATTAAAATTGAACATATGATATTCATGTGGAAATGATCATCATTCACATCAAATGGTTAAGCCTAGTAAGGTGATTGGACCAGGATATGTAGGTTAGTCATGTTGTGTGTTTTTAATTAATTTAATTTTTTTATATTGATTCTTTAGTTATAAGGGAACATTACAAGCTTAGCCTATGAATTGAGGTGCTGTTGATCACCTAGATTTCTGAGACTCGGTCATCAGGGTAATGGTGTGGTGCCAGATACATGAGATTATGATGGTCACCATGTTAAGGAAACATGATCAAAGCATTAAGTTAATGAGTTATTTGGGATGGGGGTTTGGCCCAACTTATTTGGGATAGTGTTGACCATCATGATATAACAACATGGTCACATGGGAACAAGGTGACATATGATGTGGATTGTATTTTTTTGTGATTTACACCCATTTTTTTGGCCGATGCATGATTGGCGTCAGGTTCACATAGATAGGACTCATATGAGGTGGTGTTGACCACTCATTGTGGGTGGAGGCCCTCGTAGACTATGTGACTTAGAGGATGGTGTTGAATATCCAATACATTGGGATTTCTCAGCATAGAAAGATAGGTGGATTGTGACGAACCATCAATAGATAGTTTTGAGACTATAAATTGGGTGTTGGGACTCACCATTATATAAGTGGAAAATGGTTTAGGATTATGGGATGATAGATACGGTTGATCCTTGGTACTTCAGCTATTGAGACGACGATGAGTTTTTATTGGAGGATCAATATCATCGTTCCTCTAGACCAATGGTTGTTCAAATGATGGGGTATTTTTGAGCTGATGACTAAGGGACATAGGAAATATTTTTTGTGTGTGTTGTTGGGATGTGGGATGTTTGACTGTTGGATCGATGTTTTGGGTGACATGTGATTGGTGGAACTTAAGTGCTCACCAGATATAATCATTCATCAAGGGACACCTTTGGCGTGAATACATGGGTCCTTTCCACTACAATTATTTATATTTTGACATGAGTTGTATAGAATATATATAATTGGGGGCATATATTCATAGAATATCGATATTGGATAGATCAGGTGAATTCTCACTTGTAGATATTGACAACAAGTGTAGTGGGTAAAATAATGAATATGTGTGTGATTTACCATTTGTTTATATTTTTCATACACCTAAAAAATTGTAGATGTATGACAGGAACATGTTTTTGGTAACTACTGACTTCATTTTCACACCCTGCATAGGCCCATTAGAACATGTATATAATTTTTATATTTAAGAGTAGGTAAGTTATTAGGCTCAAGAGCAGGACCTTAATGATCGCATTGTACTGTTTAAAATGGGATGGACGATAATGGACCATGGTGGTTCCTCTGCATCAGCTGGAGGTTCCTTTTGATATTTTGGTATGATTATATATGAATGTGCTGATATGGTTAGCCACAGGTGGCATGTTTTTTCAATATCATTGGATGAACTGTTATTTTTTGGATTTTTTCCAATGTTAATGCATTTGGACATATTATTATTCTTCGGTATTTTATAGTATGCTTCCACTGTGTTTTATTATGTTTCTTATAATGATTTATGGTCCTTTTTGTCATATATATACTTTTAAACAATTTTTATTATCACCACATGATATTATAGTCTCCCAACTATCATTTAATCATAACCACTTTACATTTTCACAACATATGCCATATAACGAGGTTCACCTAAGGTCTAGAGGCCAACCTTCTCTGAGAACTATTTGGGTGGTGAACTGGGTCATGATTCTACACAACATATAATATTAAATCTTTATTTTCATACCTAACCACCATAAATGAGAGTTCAACACTACGTAATTTCATTGAATTTCAGTGTGAATATCGTATTTTTAATGGTCGTATGTAAAAAAAATACATGAAATATTGATGCAACATGATTCTATTTTGAAAATGAAAAATAAATTATGGATCCCCAATATAAAATTCCATGGTCACCCCAACATTTTGGATGGTCCTGATAATAATGAAATCGTGATTTGATAATTGAGCCTATTAGACCAAAAATATTCAATTATGAACATGGGAGATCAGAAGGAAAACTACATTCTAATTTTTTCAGTACATTTTATATGTTTATCCACAATTATACTATTTAAATATTATTTTTTAGGAGCCTCTCTCACAACTTCACTATAAGAATCATGTATGAAATCATCCTATATAGAATTCCCTTACCTTTGTGTATAAATATATTCAATATCAACCATCTAGAGATAACACATCGATCATCATTTCCTCATGTTCATGTATTGCTATGAAAATATCTTCTTCATGCTCTTATGATTAGTAACGACAATGAACCTTTCTCCAAAGAGATATTAGAACCATTTTTTAAATACATAGACCAATAATGATACTTCTACTTCATGTTATGGATAATTATTTTCACGTGTTCTATACTACAATGATCCATAAGCCATGACCTAGTATCCCTACAAGAGAAACCAACAAAAACCTTTTCTAAGAGTATCATAATGAAATATATAACCATGAAATTTTTCTGGAATTATGAAGAAGGGTATTAGAGTAATCCAATATTTAATCTCGTGGAAGTATTTCAGGATGTTATCATCCCATTTTAGTGGAATTTCCTTCCCAAACAATACAGTCATAGGAGAATATATCTTTAAAATAATCTCAAGAGAATCAATAATAATATCCTTCCTATGATAGAAACCTTTTAATATCAAATATATTCTTGGGAGGCTACCAAGAAATGACTTCATTAATCTTTATTGGATAAAATTATATTTCTTATTATAAAATAATGTGTCTAGGGAAAATAAATTCATAAATACATTAGTCACACTTTTAAAAGTAGTGTAAATTTTATGATGATTCAATGTTAACAACATAGTAATCATGTTCTCCTAATGGTCATTAATTTTGATGAAATAAATAAAAAAACATCATTAAATATCGTAGAAAATATATCATTGTACTTGTGGAAGAAATATTTCATCAAGGCCTTGAAAACTACAAGTGAAATCTCCAGACCAAAGGGAATGACCATAAATTTATAACGACCTTATCAACCCGAAAATGTTATCTTTTTAATATTCTCCCTCCCAACTCAGAGTTGATGGTATCTCAATCAGAGAAAAATCATAGAGAACCACTTAGAACCCTTTAATTCATCAAATAGATCCTAGATTTGAGGAATAGAATATCAACTATTAATCAAAAATTGGTTCAGTCTATGATAATCAAATCATAATCAAAGAAAATTGTCTCCATTATATAAGAATTCACTAGATATACATGATACAATTTAATTGGTCTGATGTAGCCCTTGAATTATAATTCTTCGAGTTGGGACATAAATTACTATAATTCTATTTAATCTATTATATATGAAGTAAGTGAAATAATACTAGTACTTGATAGTATATTGATAAGAAATTTTGTTTACCACTAAGCTGGTAACCATGATAAATCTCTTGGAATGAAATACCTAAATCATTCTACTAGAAAAGAAAGATTCTTATTCTCAATTTCAACTATAGTTCCAAAGGCTAGTGCTAACAAAAATCCAATGGCGGTTCATCCCATTATTAATAAATCCCATGTTACTCTTGCATTTATATCTATATCCCCATTGAATACATGAATGGTACCATCAAGGGATGTAAAATTCATTTTCCAAGAATAATATTCAATGTGATATTTTAATTCAAGAATGCATTGTATTACAAAGGTCGGATAAAAATTAACCATCTTTGGGACTATAAAATCTCAGACAACTCGTCAATATCAATGGAAATGGAACTTGTTAATCACTTGAATCCTCTTCACTCCTAATACTCGAGTGGTGTATTAATAATCATGATGTTATGAATCTTACCAAATGTAATACCAATTTTTTGAACACATGAGAGTCTCGAAAGGAATGTGACACAATAGTATCAGTCAAAAAATTAATTAGATTTGAGTTCAAAGGGATGGTACCTTAAATTATAGAGGGACTTGGATGCTCAGTTAGAATAGTCTTCTTAGATCTAAATATTATTTAGTCCACCCACATATAATGGTTCTTTATCCCCTTTTGAGGTGTTGACTAGATCACCATGTTATTCCTTAAGTTATCATAGATCACCTAATTCTAGGTATGTGAACTATTCTAATGATATTTTTTGTTTGAGATTTCTAGGACTCATGATGAGTTTACTAATATCCTCTCATTAACTTCATTATTCTTTTGAAATAATTCATAAGATTCACTAGATTACATAAATTGTTCAAATTATTTCTCTATGTAATATAATCCTTGATCTAATACTGAAAAGAGACACATCATATACTGAAAAGAGACACATTGAAATCATATGGGTTTCTTTATATGATAAATTAAATAAGAGACTGATCCAATATAACTATTCTTGAGTGAACTTTTACCCTGGGAGTATCCTTCCTTCTAATGTTTGTTTCCTATACTAGATTTCCTTCCCTCACTTGGATGGATAATGGTGTCTAGTATTGTAAAATTTCATACCATATCTCTTTCTCTCTGACTAATTCTATATTCAAAAATTTTAGTATAATATACAAGAAAATACATGACTACATTGGATCATACCTTTTGTTGTAGTCCTGTCTTGAATATCGAGGATTCCAATGTTCCAATAGATATTACCGTCAGTGGGAAGTGAACCAAGTGAGTGAATTGATAAAAATATTCATTCATTGAATAATTTATTTTTCTCAACTAGAAGAGATATTTTATATTCACTGGTTGGAAGATGATGGGATCAATATTTTCATTCAATATCTCCTCAAACTGTTCCATGGTATAGTTTTGATCAACCTTTTATTAAACCATTCAATACCACCACAACAGTTCCATGTCATACAATATGTATCTGGTTATATTGAATTTCAGCTCATCTTGGGTTCATAAGAAGTAAAAAAAGTTGGTTTATCCTACTCATCCAAAATTCACCTCCTTCACGTCCCAAATCACCTCAGAATATTAGTAGATTCTTATTAAGGAAATACCATGAATGATTTGTGCATGTAGGTTCCTCTTTACAAGGTACCATATCAATATCTTAGAATTCATCACAATAAAATGAAACAACATATCATTCACTTATGGTTCAGGTGGTAAAACATTCTTTTCTATATCACCTCTCTAGTTTCTCATTCTCCTTACTAGTAGAATTTTTTTTATAAAATGACGTAAAAATTTCCCAATTAATAAAATTGATACATTATCCTAGGTTTTATCATATATAATAATGTAAAACAGTCATACAATAACTATATCAAAATCAATAAACCATGTGACCCTGAATTCCTAGTGGGAAATATCTTTACTGATGCAAGATACCAATCAATCATCAGCTAAACCCAAGGTTATATGTTTAAAAAATATGTGTTTTAGAAAACTTTTATACCAAATCATTCATAGTAACATTATGTTCAGCATAAAAAGGTTATTTTCATATTGTATACTATAAATTTCAAATATTGACATATTCTATCTCCTTGATATTATCTCGACTCAAGGATTGAACAAACTGAAACTATTAGTAACATCCATACCAAACCCATTTTGTTTGGTTAGGTTGGATGTGTTACTGATCTTAAGTGAATTTCCCGGGACACCAAAAGATGGAAATAAATGTCGATGTATTAACACCAGAATATAATGGGAGAATAATTTACCCTTAAAAACATTCACACAACCATAATTAGAAACCAAGACAAATTATATCATTTAGACATTGAAAGTGAAAACTATATTGATTCATGATATAATATACAAAAACCTAATGGAATCAATGAATTGGTATGAATGTAATAATGGAAAATAAAAAAAAATAGGTATGAATCTAAAGCAGTGATAGACTCTTGCACCAGGTTGGATCCACTATAACTCTATGATTTTTTATTAATCCATGTTCCATCTATCAACATCCATAAGTACCATAATCAAGGTTACTAAAGTATGAAATATATCCCTTTCCGATATCACAAAATAAAACATTTTTATGTGAACATGTGTTCATATATAGCGGTGGGTATAACAATCTAGTCTAAAACCCCAAGAGACTTTTCCCACATGCCACTAATACAAGAATCATATAATATAATAGGTTTATAAAATATTTAGAGTCTAAATATTATATTAAATAAATTTATAAAAATAAAAATAGTTAATATGATTTTATTAAAATAATTCTAAATAAGAAATCTAGTAATAAATTTTTTCCCAAAAAATAAATTATTTTTAAAACAGAGATGACAGATTTTATCAAACATTAATTATATAATCCAACACAAACCTCTACATGAACAGAACTCCAAGAATGGTCCTATAATTATGTTGACTTCTTTTTATGATCCATCCACCAATATTTCATTTGAAATATATAATAGACACACACCCACATCCATGAATAATTTGGACCTTTAAATACATTCTTATTATCATACTAACTTCTTTTCATGATCAAATTTCCTATTGCACAAAAACATATGAAACCCAAGATATGATTATACCACATACTAAACCTCTTTGATTTAAAAAAATTTACTTCTCCTGATACTATAAATTCCAAAACCTCGTGGTGTTACCCACATCCCAAAAACCAAGAATAAAAATAAACTATGTGTTTCCCAATAGATTTTATGTCACGTGTTGAAAAATAATTTTCATTTAATATAATAGAATCAAATGGTGGAATAAAGTCATTCACATTCCAAGAGAAGTTGAAATTTATGACAACCAGCTTCCTTGAATATTCTCAGCATAATGAATTTTCTTAATGAACAAGATAGAACTGGGTTGCCTTCCTTTCCTTTAATGGATTCTAAAGAAAGTTGGACTACACAAGTCATCAACCCTAGATCTGGTTAGGTTAGTCCTGATCTAGGTTTCTCCAGAAGGTAATACTAAGTAAAAAAGAAGTGGTAGATGAAACAAGAGACTAACATTCGATACAAAGGTTTGATACACCCTGATCTAATGAAATAATCTTTCAAATTTAAGATGACTCTAAAAATATAATAAATGAGGGATGTAGTTGAATAGAAATGGGAGTGAGGTTTTATAAAATCTATTTGGAATTAAATAAATAAATCTATTGGAAACCCATCCCACTCACTTTTTTAGTTAGACATCCATGCTATGAATATTTGGGATATAGAATATATAGAAAACATAATCTACTCAATTAAAATACCCAAAATTCTTGTCCAAATTGTGAATAATATATCACATAGTAAATCTATTATCCCAAACAAAACTTTTCACACCATGGAATATTCTCAAAAAATATTCATGTAGTGGATAACCATTCACAACATGAACCAGTTTCTATAGTTTTATTCTAGACTCTGTTCTATTTTCCTATCCAAAAAAACCACTATAATTTATCCCCACCCCTGAAAAAATAAAAAAATCAACAAAAAATGAGAATTTACCTCATTTTGAGGGTAATAAAATTTCCCTCCCTCTCACATGGTTACTTCAAACTGGTGTTCCATTTAGTTTTGATGAGTCTTGAATGAAATATTTCATTGGATGAAAACATTCACTAAAATATTACCTATTCAATCAAAAATCTGATTGAAATTTTCCTTTTGAAATAATATTTTGTGCATTTTATAGGGATATAGGGGCCTCCATTAGTTAAATAAAATAAAATATTCCTTGTGTCTTCAATTGTGCGCAAAAACATTGGATGAATCTCAATAAAAATACACTATCACTTAAAAAGATATTTTATCTGTGTTTTTTGTAAAAATTATTCCCTATCTCATTGGTTCCATAATTATCATCTTATATAAATAATATAAATTGATATATTACATAAAAGTTTCATTCCAAATCAAGGATAATAATTTGTATTCAAACTATTTAATAATTTCACCTTAAGACTATGAAAAATACAAAAACTAAAAATCACGTTACTAATAACGTGAGTAGAATTTATAATCCTTCTCATTCTAATTTTTTCACCAAATTACCTTTTAAACAATTGCAATCTAACACTTTATAGTTACCATGTAGTGACCATGTTTTAAATAACTTGGTCTTTGTTTATTTTATTGTATAATTTTTAATTGATAAAAATGAAATTAATAAGTAAAACAAGATACAATTTTTTATAAGATAATAAAATTTAAAAATGGGGAAAACATAAAAAAATTTGGGTGTGTTGATGAAGAGGAGTATTCCTTAATTTTGGTATTATGTCACTCATTTCCCAGAGGTGTCCACTTGAGATAAAAAAGGACCTCCTGAAATGTCAAAATCTCTTGATCTTTTTAGGATTCACTCTTCATAGACTATCTTATCTTCTATTAGTATTATCCCAAGCTTCATAAATTCCAATTAATTTATAAAATAAATGAAATTAAACCAAAACCAATAATCTTATAAAAAATATTTAATGTTTTGGGAATCAATTTCACGAGACCCTTTCCACCATGCAATGGATTTATATATTTTCTTCTCACCATTAATTATGTTTCTAGTTGCGTAAAGAATAAACCCACTAGGGAATATTATTCTCATATTGTGATTGAGTTCTTCAAAACACATATATTCTATAAATTTGGAACCCCACATTACTTATTGAGTAACATGGAATCCCATTTCTATAACTGAACCATAGAGTCACTATTAAAAACATGGGGTTATAATTAAAATAACCAGAACCTATCGTCACCTAAAAATGGATTACCAAAAATTTAAAATATGGAACATAAATTTTTTCATGAGAGAATCATTGAGCCCAAAATGAAATATTGGTAAAAAAATGGTGGGGTGCTTTGGGATTACCGAACTACTTATAAGACACCCATTTGAATGTTTCACTTTGGGATAGTATTTTGGTAATTCATGTCATTTACCTTTAAAACATCAATATAAGTCATTTTAGGTTATTAAAAATATTGATTTTGACTGTAAAAATGCTTGATAATGGATTTAATTACAGTTAAATGAAATAGTTCAAATTATAATTTATTCTTACGAGAATTCATATACTTATATAAGGATAAAGATATGGTACTCTATGAAACGAATTGTGAATTTTATTTCATGAATGTGAAATTATAATTATATTCAATTCCTAATTTTTACTTCACGTGTGTAAGATTTACTCTTGTTGGGATGTTACATTTATCCTTACTAATGTTTAACCATATGAAAAAGTAAAAGTTCAAGAACCTTATACCAAAAGGATGTTCTCAGTTATTGGGAATTAGAAAAAGCATCACTATGAGTGAAACTTTGTCTTGGGAATTAAATTGACTTCCACTTGATACACAACTACTAGATTAAACCCGCCAATAAATAGTAAAATAGTCCTGCCTATTATAAATTAGGGGAAATCATTAATTTTTAAATATCTCTCCTTTTCTCCACCAATCCCACTATCTCCTCTATCTATCTATTCTTATTCTCTCTTTATCAATTTATCTCCCATTTTTTAGTTCTTTTCCACTATATCCACCATTTGATTCTTTTTTTTCACTAAAAAACAAAAAATATTTTTAATTACAATCATTTAAATTTTTCAATAATTTTCACACATTTTAGGGGATCCAAGTGACTTTAATTTTCATCTCAAAAGATTTATATTTCACCATTAACATGTATAATTGATTTTTTTCAAAGATGAATAACTCTTAAATGATCAATATTTTATTAAAAAATAAATTTTCCCATCCCATGAGTAAAAAATCATGCTTTAATTATAAGGTCATATATTTTCATATTTTCTTCTTGGGTGTTTTTCAACCCCAATTACAATTCTTGTGTTTTTTAACCTTAAACATTAATTTCCCAATTATGTGTTCATTAATATGATATAAAAATATTTTGAAATAAATGAAAATCAAAATAGCCAAATAACACCCCATTATCTATACATTATTCCACCTTTTGAATGGTCCTTCAATCATATGGAAACTTATATTTTATTATCCAAATTAAAATCTGAAAACATTATCCCACCAAACATCTACATAGTTTTTCATTGCAATATTTTTTGAAAATTATGAGTTAATGGAATGGATTTAATTTTATAATTTATCTCCATAATTTTCAATCTATATTTACATTATTTAAGAAAATTTTCCTTTTACGTGTAAGGTATGGTTCGTTCTTTAGTGTGGTTTCAATTTAAATATGTATAATTCCTTATTGTAAACTGTTCAAAAAACTGAAAAATCCAAAAGACAAAAAATCAAAAAAAAAATGACTAAAATTGGTATATCAAAAAATATAAAAGAAAAAAACCAGAAAACTTGTATCATGTTTGATTTAGTCATTCTAAGTAGATTTGAGTTTTTTTCATTTTATTCTAATCATTTATTTATCTCTATTTTCTGTCCTTTTTCTCACATTTCACTCCTTTTAAAATGGGTTTTCATTACATCAGCATGTACTATTTTATAAATTGTGCATTGGTATTTCTATGTTTCTATATTTATACCTCTTTCTCAATATTTTGTCTACTATTTTCCTACTATAAAATAGCCACTGAAAAACCCATAAAACGACCTCTTGATTTTGGGTAAACATTGGATAGAAATGGATGTTGATATCTAATTCAGACTTTTATTATTTTTCCTTTCTAGTTGGCGAAAAGGAGATCTTCATTGATAACATTGCATCAATTTCAGTGGTGTGAGTTTTGTATGATCACATTTTTCATCAATAATTTTGAGCATGAAAAATATTCTTTTTGGTAAATTAATTTAGAAATAATATTTGATTGAAATAGTTATGGATGAGTGAACTAGTCCAGAACCCACATGATTAGAGGAAATAGATTCTATTTTTTGGTGAGTAGAAATGATATTGATTTGTGTTTGATTTTTCTATTCTGAGTTAATGCACTACTATAAGTGTTTTGGAGTTTATATTATATATTAATTAATGATTTTATATTACTTCACTTTCTATTTTTTCACTTAAAAAATTAATTGTGATTCAATGTGCATATTTTGATCAAAGCCATATATATCGGGCATTGTCCAAATTCACCTAAGTACTAACTAGTTCACAGTATTGATCATAAAATTCATATTAAATATTCATATTTTGGGATCCTTATTTTATTAGTTTTTTTTTCTAATTAATACAAATCATTTAACTAAATATTTTCCTATTTCATTGATTTAATGGGCTATATAGACTACAAAAGAATTCCCAAAAATCATCCAAGGAAATTGGACCAGTTATGATGTTCTATTTTTAGGCTTAGTTTTAATGTTAAATATTAGTGATAATACAAAAAATAATGATGATATTATAGAAAAAATGGTAAAAATAATTCAATTCCCAAATCAACCTATAAATGGTCCAATCCATGAACTAAATTAAGACAATCATTTCTTCCCTGGATTGAATCGTAGTTCAATAATCTTTAATTTTTTTTCCTAATCCACTAATCAAATTGATCTGAAAATTAGTGGGGAAAATATAATAGATAGGGTATTTTTTGAAATATTTTGATCCAATACAGATTCATATTTATATACACAAATTCATTTTTATTTAGGAATTTGAAAACTTTATTATAATTCTGCATAACAGTACATAGTTTTGAAAAATAACCATATATCAGAATCCAAACATCTAATAGTTGATATATTTGGTGGCTCAATATTCAAGATCAAAGTAAATAACTTTTTAGATGTATAATAATTTATATGGAGGTATTTTACTATCCTAATACCCATTCACATTGAGGATATGGGAAAAAAATACAATTCAAGACAACATCACATGGTTTAACAAAACAACCATATTGTTTTCCCCAAAATATCAATGGCCAAGATATTTATTGGGTGGATATTCAATATAAATTTTAATTTTTTTAGAAAATACTTAATTGAGATACGTTTTTATGATGTTTCAAATTTGGTGGAAAACATTTTACATATATTTTAAGTGAGACTATATCCCTCCCTTAGTCTATAAATACCTAACGCTCTTCTCGTTGCCAAATTTTTTCATTTTAGATAATTTATAGTAGAATTAATATGATCAAAAAACATATTTAACAGTTGGTAGGATTTATTATAATAATTTTGTTGCAGGAATCCATTCATCCACAAATATACCTCGTTGGATTAGTAGTGATGAAAATGAGGTAATAACCCCTTAATCCCACCTCCAATAGGCCACACTGTGGAGATTAGAACAAAGAGTATAAAATCACATATATGGGACGAATTAACCTAACAAAAAAAGGAAATATCTTGATATATTATAAACATACACCAACTAAAATAATTCAATAAATATAAATGTAAAGGTGAGTATATCCCATAATGCTTTGGAATGTCATACAAAAAGAAGAACTCCAATATAAAACCATACCAAAATCAAATGGTAGCAACTCCTTAGAATAAAACATGAATTAATGTTTTTTGGATGAATATATAAATATCCCCAACAAATAGAAGATATATATATATATATATATATATATGAGATGATAATAATAAGTATACTCTGTAAAATCATATGCAAGACCTCCCATGAAAATGTGTAATAAGAAAACCAATGATCTAGTTAATAGACATTAGAAACAACAAGCACATACTAGGCCACCAAGACCCCGAAACCTAATCAAGTCCTACTCCCCAAATATCATATAAGAGTAAAGTATAATTATATCATTATGTATGAACAAGGAACCCTTTAAACACATACCCAACTGGTTTGTCTCTCTCACACACCAAATTCAAACATTATTATTCTCCCAATCCCTTCAATAGGTGTCCCATAGTACAATAAGTATCTAAAATTATATATAGTGTCTAAGGGTATTGTGAACATGAGGGAAATAAACCTAATTCTCTCCCCCCATTCATGACCCCCAACATATATCCTTCCATCTAAAATGATATATCTCATCACACCAAGACACCTCATGGTCTTATGGTGCACTAACATCTCATCAAGACCCCATATGATCTTCCATTACCTCACATACCAATAAACACACCACAGGGGAATGTAGTACATGAAGTACCACTCTATAGCATGTGGATTCCGCTGGTTCACTATAATCTATGTCCAAATACCCTCATTAGATCTTCTAGTATATCTAATATGTCATGTACCAAAATTATGTTGTTTTGACTCCACATAAACTTCAACCTGACAAGTGATATCCTACTTGGTCTCCAAATATATTTTGAAAATATGAAATATATATATAGGTTGATTATAAATGGTATAATCACTAGGATCAACTTAATACCTATCATTGAAATATGGAAGAATCATCATAAAGATCATGTGAATAAACTATAGAAATAATAAGAACCTATGAGGTAAACTAGTCATCCAAGCCTCACTAAGGATCCCTCACTAAATATCACAATCAATTAATGTAAAATAATATAATGAAGTATAAACAAGGAACCCTGCAAACCCTTCCCCCGCTTCTTTGACATTCTCACCCACCAATGTATACTGACCTGATGCTCCCAATCTCTCATGTTGTAATTTTGTAGCATAATAAATATCTCAAACCCTTTCGAGGGTAGCTAGGTATCATAAAAATTAATTATATCAACCTTTATACCATCTCTTCTGATGAAATATTACCTCCATATAAACTCATATAACAAACACCACATCTCATTTCATCAATACCCCTAAAGGTCTAACAGTGAAAAAATATCACAAAAATACATCATAGGGTCTTTCAGTACCTCTCATACCAATCAACACCCTATAGTGACTTCCATTACAACAAGTACATCTCTATACCATGTGGGGGCTCCTGTTGCACCATAATCCATGTGTATATACCTCATAGGGTCTTTGATTACATCACAAACTAATACCCCATAGGGAAAACTAGAAACAATATTTTTTTTCATATATACCCTATTGGGGATTCTAGTATCACTTAAGAGATTGTATTAATCATAATACGTAAAAGTGAGATTCAGTAAGTGGGTGATGTAAACCATACATTCCTTCAACAACCTAGATGTTGGGGAATGCACCTAGTACCCAGTATATTGGGCACTGGTCAAGTTATCCAAATTGATTACAGTGAGATTGGAAATCATAACATAAAATATAACACGATTCTTATAGAATCACAACCTATGGGTCCTCATCAATCAACCACCAACAAGTAAAACACTTTCTTAAAACGTCTCCTTCATCCTCTAAGACACTACAGTCTTATATCACAATCATTTCCATATACTACACACAAATGTGTTTCATTTATGTTTATAAAAAAATCATTTATGATTTGAATCAAGGATTTCCATTTCATTATTTTCAATCCCATTTTATAGCTATCATACAACAATCATATTCAAAATTACCCAAACTGACCTATCGCCAACTGTGGAAAGGAAACTATAACCCCATGGTGAATAAAGATAACCCATAATCTTATCCCATGTCATCAATAGCATCTACCATAGTCTCTGTAGCTCTAATATCTCATATCGTTACCATATTCCAATAAAGGAATCTACCAAAGTCCCTATTTCACTACTATAACCTAAAAACATGCCCTATTACATCCATAAAATCTATCAAAAACCCTAATTCACCAATATTTCAACCATCCCAAGTATGAAATACTCACATCAAGGATATAACATCTTGGATGATTCTTTTAATCCAACAAAAATTCGTATAAAACAAAATCATATGGAAACTAAGGTCATCGAGGGAAGGCTTCCAAGTCTTCATAACATGGTGGGCTCACTCAACCCAATCAGTTACCTGATCAAACAATTATTTTATTATGTAGTGAATTAGCTAATTCATTATGCATAATTATATCTCATATCGAAACTTACATCTTGGAGCTAACAATATCTAATAGAAACCACAGAATTCTTCTAGATATCATAAATTTCTAGAAGAACTACAACAAATGAAATGTATCTTCTATTAGTTATTAAAATAGTATTGGATTTAATTTTTTTAACCAATTCCTTGTTTCATAAATCATGCTAACAACAACCAAGGAATGTATAATGCATTACCAACCAAAATAAGAAGGAAAACCATAGCGTAACCAAATGTTATAAAAAATCCCCACCCAATTTATTCTTTATCCTAGATGTTACCATTATTAGTATGGTATATACCATCCACCCAATTGAAACATTGGAATGCTAATACCAAAATTTATACATAAATAATATATTTCTTGATTCCCATATATTGATCAATTCTTTCCAAATCATTTCACAAGAAACCCCTCAGGGAAGACACCCACATGATCAAATCCACATAAAGGAACAAAATGTCAATCTAGATCACGTCAAAATATGATCAAAACAACCTTAAAAACATACCCCGATAAAAATTCCACCACCATAATGAATTATCAAGATAATAATGGGAAGAAATCAAGTAGTTAAAGGGAAGAACACACCTCAATTTATTGATATTGATCATTTAGAAGATAAGGATCTAGGGAAAGTAAGTATGGTTGAATGAGCTACAAAATAACCTATGGTTCACCTCAAATTGGGTTTAATTAGATAGAACTATAGAACCTTATAATTTATATAAATTTTAGAGTACAACTCATTCATGGTGTGATACTCTAAGTCACTCGATGAATATTCAGTATGAATAACAATTCGTGGCATGAAATCTCTTCAAGTAATAAATATCCTTGATCCAATTTCAATATAATAACTTCAATATTTCATGGAACCTTAGGGTGGAATTCATTCACATCATGAATCACCTTAAATAGAACATCCCCAAATTTTCATGTAAATTCTCCCATCAATGTCTCAATCTGTAAAAGACATTTTATTCCATGATTCAAAACTCATAAATATTATGAATTCCCCTTTCACACTATTAGATACCTATATAATAGAATTTTGAATTCCATAATTTCTTCCTCCTCCTTAAACTCTCCCAAAACACCATCAACACTAGAAACATAAAATGGAATGGGATGATAGAATACATACCACTACATCTGATACCTCTTAAAATATGTTATCCCCAAGAATAAAAACTAAACCTAGATCAAGAAAATAACTACCAACCATGAAAACTTCTGTAAGAGATACATATCAAAAGGAACTATGAAATCAACCACAAAATAATAATATAAAACAAGTGATATTATAAATTACCATCAATCTAAATGTTACAACATCTACAAACAATAAAATAATAAATCAAAAAAATCAGGTTACTGATCTCACAAATATAACTCACATTACCACGTACTCTCCTATAGACCATCATGCCTCTATAGAACATGAAATAATATAATGTATCACTCATGTAGTACCTTATCATGACGACCTTGGATCTCTATTGATTTCTCCATGAATGTTGTTTCATACTCGATATTCAAATATATGTAGTCAATGAGATGTGGGTCATCATAAAAATACAGAAAAATATTTAGAACATGGAAGATGTCATGAACTATGTCCAACCATGGATGAAGTGATAATCGATAAACTATTTCACTAACACACTCCAGTATGATAAAAATCACAAAATACAAAGGAAATAAATTTATCCATTCATCGAACCTCTTCTATCAATGAATAGGTGAGACCCT
Organism: Viscum album; assembly: GCA_963277665.1. Classification (NCBI taxonomy): domain Eukaryota; kingdom Viridiplantae; phylum Streptophyta; class Magnoliopsida; order Santalales; family Viscaceae; genus Viscum; species Viscum album. The sequence continues at coordinate 1,505,415,417 of OY728146.1, read as the reverse complement.
TAAGAAAACATAGTCTATAACCTTTAACTATAGAGGTATCTATCTCCTATATATATATATAACATCTAGTGATCCTAGCTACATCATCCTCTTTGAAACTAGATGTATCTTCTCAGTTCCACTCTTCACCACATCTGATCCCGAAATAGATGATTCCCAAACATCAGACCAACATAATTATGATTGAAATGGTTTCCCATACAAGGAATTTAATGTTATTGTGTTAATAGAATAGTGATAAATATTATTATAAGAAAACCCCACAAAGGTCAAGTGATTCACTCATGATCCTCTAAAATTGAAGATACAAGCCCATAACATATCCTCCTACATTTGGATGGTCTGATCAATCTACCCATCCACATGGGTGTGGGAGGTAGTGAAAATACAGAATTGGGATATAAATAAATGCAATATTAAATTCAATAATATCTAGGTAAAACAATAATCATTGTCAAATATGATGTTCATTATAATTCTATGATGATACATAACCTCATCATTATATTTTTTCTAAAAAATCTGCAAAACATGATGCCAAGATTACCAACAAATGACCCCGCTTCACCAGTTGGTCCACAGCCACCAAAATAGAATCCAAAAATCATAAATCCCATGGTAATGAAACCAAAAAATCTATCATCATACCTTCATATTTAGATGTGGGACATCCAAGGGATGTAGTAATCCTCAAAAAACAGAATGCTCAACCATCACCTACTAAAAGAGAAAACATAACACCAAAAACTATGCTATAGAACAATTGGTTCCCTGCCACCCGAAATATGTCCAAAATATTTGTTACATCTTGGGTAAACCAAGATTCCTCGATAATGTTGTGGTGTGAAGCACATGAAGAACCCCCCCCCCCCATGAACTTGTAATAGAATGTACAACCCTTCTTGCAACAACACCTAATTTTAACCATACTTTGACCATCCCCCTGAGTAATCACCATGAATAAAATTGCCTAACATCACCTCTATCTATATGTATCCCCACTGAGAATCCCCTACCTTCTAGAATAATGAGTATTACACTATCATTTAAAATTTTAAACCTCTATCACCATCGCCTTACACATTCTGAAGCATTACTTCCTAGTCCTTAATTTATCTCCAAACATCTTTAGATTATCATGTGAATAACCCCATGACATCCTTACCAATGCATCATATACAAGATTAACCTTTCCTAGGGTGTAGGATATCTCAAAATCATTTTTCATGAAGAAAATTCATTCACGTTTTATATAGGAAATTCCTATCATGTTGGGAGAAGACATATTTCAAAATCTTATGGTCTATGAGTACCAATAAGTGCTCTCAAATAAGGTAATATATAAATGGATTCAAGGAAAAATCCACTTATACCTACTCTAGATCATGGGTGAGATATTTGTGCTCATGGGGAAATAAATATCTAGACCATTCATATATCACCACTCATTGCTTTCTCAATACACACCCCAATCCATGATGGTGTGCTTCACAAAACACCTTGAACATCACACCTTCCTCCCAAAATAGAAGAGCTATGTAACTGAATAGCATATACATTAGGTATTAAAATTCTTTCTAACATTTAATATTCTAATAAAATATAGGTATTTCCTAGTTGTATCTATAAATATAGATCTTTAAGGTGATAAATAAGAGATAGATTACTAATAATTTCATGCAAGACCAAGGAAATGTTGAAGCCCTTCCACATTCTTAGGTTCTACCCAGAAAACTACCACTCCTATATTATATTTATATAATAAATATCCCTAATAATACACAAAATTCCCACATAAGTGTACCTCATGAATCTAAAACATGTAGTTATAAATTTTCCCATAAATATAATGATGTCAAATAATTTTCAAAACAACTCTATGTTCCCTAGCATGCTCCTCCCCAAACTCTAAGTAGGTAAAGATGTGATTCATAAAAATGGCTATGAACTAGTCCAAGAAGTCGTAGAATACCAATTTTATGATCCCCATGAGCACATATAGGTCATTAATGACACTTGAACAGATAACAATGAACTTGATGTTCCAATATTGACAGATGAAGGTAGTCATCATGATATCTTCCTCCTTCACCATAATCTGGTGATGCACCTTCTTCAAATAAATCTTAAAAAACAAGATAGATACCCTTTGATGGTCAAACAGATCATCAATATGTTGTATGGGATAATGGTTCATGATTGTCACCAAGTTAAACTATTAGTAGTCTTGGAATGACCTCAAACTATTATCAGCCCTCTTTGAAAATATCACTAGAGCACCCCATAGAGACACACTCGGCCAAATGAAACCTCTCAAGATCAAAAAATTTAAATAGATCATAAATTCTAATTGTTCTAATGGTTTCATATAATAAATATCTATTGAAATTGGATCAACACCTAGCTAAAAATGGGTCTTGAACTCAACATCATATTGAGGGTATAAAGCCAAAACCTTTTATGGAAAAACATCAGGTATCTCCTCTATAACTCTTGGAAACAATAACATGTGTGCCTCTATTGACTCCAATGAGAAATTTTATGACTAGGATAATAAAAGAATAAAAAACCATTATACCATTTGTTAGTACCACTCACTAATCAAAAATTCACAATGGCACTTTTCATCATAGAAGTTAACCCTGCCACAAAAATTGTTTATAACTACACACATAGAATACAACTAGTTGATGATAATAATGATATTGTAAGACTATAGTTATAAAATATATAAATATAAAAATAAAACATTATACACCATAATCTATCTACATCCCTAGAAAACATGAAAAAAATAATCTCGGCTCCCAACTTGCATAGATATTTCTAGGGGCACCAGAGCCTATCTACCTCAATTCTCAAGGAATAAAATAGGGTGGGTTCAATGAAGGATTACAATTATTAAAAATTAAACAGGGTATAAATCAAATTAGGTGATTATAATATAGTACCTTAGATGATCTTCAGTCCCTCCAATGCAAGAAAATATATAGCATGAAACTACCCACATCCATCTCCACAACCTTTCTGTAGATGACCAATATTATGATCGTGATTGGGCCTATGCAACTAATAGTGTAGGACATCCTAGAACTAGCCTACACCCACTCGATCTCATATCAATGGATAATCCTACTATTGATCATAAATTGGGATCTATTATTAGTTTTGATAAGTGACTTTATCACATAAACTACACTGATCCCTAAAATATTTTACGAATAAGAATCGATGTCAACTGAGATTCATAAAAGAAATAGATATTGTCCTAAAGCCCCTGGTTGATGAATGTAATATAATTTACATATAAAAAATGGGACAAACTATTGATATTTAATCACTATTTATCTATACCTTGATCATATAGAAGTATGAGATCCTTTATTTGAAGATTTTGTCCTCAAAATGTTCTATTTTCCACCCTCTCAAGGTGATAATCCAAGTGAGTGAATCCCCCCAATAACCATAGTCTCTTTATTCACCTCCAAAAAAATATAGGCAATGTAAAATGAGTGACTATTATTTCTTGTTGGACACAAATCATCCTATTTTTTTCATGCTCTAGACTCATCATCTAAGAATAGACCAAGGGTGAATTGAAAGACATACTTAAACTTGATATTGAGTATCAACACACACATGCTCTAATAATAAATAGAGATTAACCCATGCCATGCTACATCCCATATCATTAATGATATGAACTCTTTATGAAACTACTTACAAAAATATATCATGAAACATCTACAACTTTCCGCTTACCTAGATACAAAATTACCCACTGACAATCCATCCCTCTTATTTGAATCACTACTATAGTTTAACCTAATACTCAACTTAGGCATGAATCCAACTTATCATTATTTATATAACATTATATAATATTAATTTTTATAGATCAAAGGCACTCCCCTGATACCTCCCTACGATCTACTGTTGAAAATTGTGTTGTGTCCCCGAACATTTCTCATCCTCCTATATCAGTTCCACTATCCAATGGTTAACTAGAACTTCCAAATGAGCCTATTAGGCCTGAACTAAATGGGGTTAATTCCCATGATCAATATTTATAGACAAATAAAAACTCTCATGTCTAGTATCATGGAGTAAATTAGGATTCAATTAATTAATAATCATTTTATTTTTTCTATAATTGTCTCATTTAGAATAAATGTAAGTTATCAGGACGTGTGTATCTCTACTAGGTATCTACCCTTAAAATAATACAACTACACATATAACATTAATAATTATTAGGTTATTTTAATAGTGTCCTTGATGTCCTATAAATCATATGTCTTAGCCGATATCCTTTGATTACATCTCGTAATAATCATAGTTACATTGTTTACCTACCAAACCCAAGTAGTTCTCTTTAGTACCTAAATCCATTCTCCAATTCATATCATATCTATCAAACATCCATTTTTTATAAATCTATTACAAATTCCTTCCCTCACTAGTAAATCCCCTTAGGTCAGTAGTGAATAAAAGGACAAAATATGCCCTTAAGTCAACCTCTAAAAGCCCATAGGGTGGCGATTAACACTATGAGTATAAAATCAAATATATGGGAGGAATTACCCTCATAATGAAAGAATGGATAAACAGATAAGATACAAATATAGAAACCAACACCATTATAGAGATATAAAAGTAAACATACCTATATCCCTTCATTCATGTAAAATTAATACGAAAATAAAAAATCCATAAAATAAAAAACATACCAAAATATTATGGTAGCGACTCCTTAATAATTCGATATCAAAATTAGTGCTTTCCATCTATTTCTATTAATCCCTCCTAGAAACATGATATATATTAATATATATATGGTTAATATAGTCAATATACTTAGTAAGATTATAATCAATACCTATCATTAAAATGTGGAAGAAGCATATTAATGCTCTAATAAATCAATAGATGAAACAATAAGCACCTATGAGGTTAATTAATCTCCATATCCTCACCAAGGTTCACTAACAAACTATCACATTTGAGTAAATTATATTGACATAAATAATTATAAACAAGGAACACCACAATCACTTCCCCCATTTGTTTTTTTTCTTTAATTCCCCAACATGAAACGTATTAATTCTCCTATTCCATTTTTTAGTCGTTACATAGCAAAATAATTATATTAAAAAAATATCCAAGGTAGCAGGGTATTATGAATATGAATAAATTAAACCTCTTTCAATCCTCCTCCAATGCACGATGAATTCCATATAAACCCATATCGCAAACATCAGATTTCATATACCCATTACCCTTAGGATCTATGTATGAACCTGATTCTTTATTGAGGTATATAATATTTTATTTGAATCAATTTTCAGTTTAAATTCCTAAATGTGACCTGATGTGAATGTGCTTTCAGGTCATGGAGGTAACCAGGGTGTCTAGTGGTAGTTCAGACTCTGGAAGACAACTTTTGGAGTGCAATAGGCATGGCGTGAAGTAAGTATAATCTATGCACAATAAGCTGTGGGGTTACTTATAATCTTGGGAGGCCTGATAGTAGAGTCCAATAGGACACAAAGTTGAATGAATTTTTCAATTTTAGGCACATGAACATGCGAGCATGTCTGTATTTTTTAAAAGTGGGCTGAGACACGGTTTGCTTATTGTTAGTCAAACAGTGCATTCAAACCATGCGAAGTGAACCTTCCTATAGAAGTGCACACACAACTATTGAACAGTTTGGAAAATTTGGTTACTAAACCACAAGACCCTGTAATTTGGGTGAATGTATAATTTTCCATTAGATAATCTATTAAACCTAACAATCCTTCTCATTATTCACTCATTGGAAATTATTCCCTTTGAGAGCTCATCCATGATGCCTAATCTTGGAATCAATAGATCTCTTCCACACAGAATTAGAATCAAGATTCATTCATCTCATTAGATATGCATCAATGAGTACTTGATTCCTATTTATATTTTCATTATTCTTCTTGGTATCAGCTGTTCTATTTAGGTTCAAGATAATATGCCTTGTTTTTGGGTTTCCGGTTCATTCTTCATTTTTATCCGTATCCAAGTCGAATCAGGAGATGATATTAGATGAGCACTCTACTAATTACCAATATTAGGTTTTATTTTAATTTTAAATTAAATTTAATGTTTATATATATATTTCACAGTTCTATGTTCCCAATTATCTGAGTGACTCCCCTAAAATATAATTTAACCCTTGAGTAAAATTGATAGGTATGACCTATATAATTCTCAAAAACCATTGATAAATTATTTGAAGTTAAGAACGATGAATTAAAACTAAAAATTTGGTGTATTGTTATTTAATTGGAGTGCCATGGGTGGCTATTGAATTTGGATACCGTTTAGGTGTTCCTTTTACCCATTTCCATGTAATATTTAATAATTATTTTTCAATTGCAGTTGGATTTAATTTTAATGTGAATATTAAATTGAATTGATAAAATAATGGGAATTGAAGACAATGACCATTTTCACTTACCGTATAGTTGATTTCTAAGCATGAGTTATTCTTAGAGGGAAATTCCTATGTGAGATGGATAAGAGGATAATACTTCTAAGCTTAGCACACGCCTTGAGAAACCTTTTTAGGTGAGATTGAAATGAGATGTTCTTAGTTTTGAACCTGAAATAGTTAAATTATTTAATTGAATAATTTTAGTTATATTATTTGGGTTTCAAATGGGTACTTATAAATACACCATGGATGGACTCATTTGACTCATACCTTGTTATGCCTGAGGGACACTTGGACTCCCTAGTGGACCTCCAAGAACAATCTCATTAGTGATTACTATTAAACACTTGAGTGAAACATAGACTCCTAATATAGATTTCCAAGGATGGAATCAAAGAGGTAGTAGATCTTACACACCATGGGGGAATCATGGGATCTCTTAGAGGACTACCAAGGATAGACATTGTGAGAGGTGATGTTACAACACACCTAGAGTGATACCTATCTTCCTATGAGGATCACCATGAATGGGATTGTAAGGTGCTTAGATTATGATATGATCGAAGAGATACCTAGATTATGAATAAGAAATGACAAGGATGGTATCAGGTTTGTATTTGAATATTAAATGGAATGATTTAAATGACACATCTTCCAAGACAATGAATAATCATGGATTTAGTTTTTTCCTTACACCTTATATATATGATGGTAAGGAATTTCTAGATCCCATATTCTTATGAGGATAACTGGTCCTTATGATAGGTAAAAATGCCTATTTATTAAATGAGATCAAATGGTTAAATAAATTTGAATATAAATTGACACAAGACTGACTTTCTATTCAGAGACTTACCAACTGAGGCTGAAGAAGGTATTTGAGGAAAGCTGTTTATGGGAACTCAGAATTTTATGGGTTGATTACATTTAGTACTCCTTTGAATATTATATTAATACTTGCGCATTGTGGTTATATATTCACTAACTAGATGGCATTAAAAATTTTTGTGCTTGCCTAAAGGGAATGTATCTCACTCACTGTTTGGGATACTGATGGCACACCAACAGACTATATGATTGTAATTATGGATAAGAGAGAGAACCCTGCTATAGGTTCATGATTTTTGCATAGGATATGGGTAGAATGTTACCAAGATGAGGCTCGTCATTCTAGAATGATTTTTTGGGTATTTTGGGAGTTTTTTAGAAGTGTTGTACTCCTTCCATGTAAACTAGTTTTTTAAATTTTATAGAGACATGATATGTATCACCATCACAATTGTATGATATTACTTATGTCCTTATTGTATATTTCTATCTTATATGTTTATCTCATATTTAGTTATCTAATTTATAACTATTATACCTATTAAACTACCAATATATTATTATATATCCACTTTTATAAACTATAGTGATGAAGGAATAGTATTCCCATAGACATACCCTTGGGCCTTACTTCTAGTTGGCATCATTTAGCATTTGGGGTGATACGGTTGAGGCCACATGACCACCCAAGATCGGGGCGCCATTAGTGGAATTTGGCCCTAGGATGTTGCCAAGTGGTATAAGTGGATTCATTTTAAGGTTTTTACTATTTGAGATAATATAAAGGGCTAGGAAGAAATTATAATTTGTATTTGAGTAGTGCATGGGGGTAGCTGACCCACATATAGAAAAAAATCCAAATTACCAGGAATATAATTTTTGTTTTCATGATTTTGACAACTACGGTTGATTTGATTCCATGGTTAAGTGGTGAACTGAAATTGTGATATTATTATTGATATTATTGTGGTTTATATTATGTAAAACATGATGTGATGAAAGTATTCCATCTCATGAATCATTTTAGGAACTTTTTAGAATTCAGATGCCATGAATTATTCCATGTCATTTTGGATGCATTTCTCAATTTCAAGTTGTTATTATATGTGACATGGTTGATATTCATAATATGTGAGAGATATCATGTGCATGAAATTGAGAAGACATGGTAGGTGATTAGAGTTCCAAACATATCCTAGGTATTGTTTTCCTGGTAGGCTACATCAAACACCCTAAGAATCCAATTGTGGCACGTTGAGTCATGGACCATGAGTCTCATGGAATGGATCATATTATGGTGTCAATTAGGAGGACACCATATTTTTGTTCATGATAAGTATGGACCCTTATGCATTGGAATTTTATGAGTCATATGGTTCAACTATTTAAAATGAATTGTGATATGATGGAAATAAAGTTGAATTAAGTGAAAACTGAAATTGTTCATAGCAAAGATTTTGACCCAAACCTAACCAAAGTAGCCGGTAGTAGGAAGTATCTCTTGATTTCATAGGTGACCTGTAAATCACCTAGAACTAACTCAAAGTGTATGAAGATGGGATTTTTTCATATATAGGAAGTCTTGTACCTATCATATTTCAGTATCTCTGCTTTGAACGGTGTACTTTGATAATGTTCTTTTCTTAGGTGTGTGTTTGGAATTATAGAGGCATTCCACCATGATGACCTATATTTGTAAAATGAGAGGGTGGAGATGGCCACACTTTATAGGTGGTGGGACATGGGCTACCAGGGATATCTTCCCTTAGTTCCAAATGTGGCACCAATAGTAGTACCAGACACAGGTGATAGGGCATAATTTTGTTAAGGCTTTATGCATTTCATTAAGACTTTTCAGGGAGCACTGTGATCTACCCAGATTATGGAAGAGTCGATGTCTGAGTTCCAGAATTAGCATCCACACTTATTTTTGGGGATGGTGGACCCCAAGATATAGGGTCACCGATAAAAGTGATTCTATCAATCCTCGAGCATTTAGAGATATCTCCTTATAAGAGGGTATATCTCACTACATATGTGCTTTTTTGATTCCTCCAAGGGATGGTGGGATTTAATTACTCAGATAGATCATCATTGGAAGATTTATTTGAGGGACCTCTATATAGCCTTACATGATTTTTTTTCTATCCTCCAATGACGAGGGTTGATATATCCCCTAAAAGTTCATGAACATGGAGTATGGTGTGTTATCAGTTATAGATTATTCAGCCCATTTTACAGATCTCGAGTGCTTCATAACAATTTTGATGGGTGATTACTTATTTATAGAGAGGAAATTTTAGGATTATCTTAGGTAAAACATTTGATCATAGGTGAATTGATTTTTCCTAGCTACCATTTTTGGAATAGAGAATCAAGCGCTTATCACAAAGTGTACCATGAAAGAGGCTGGGGGTGTGATCGAGGGTGGTTCAACATCTAGATCTGGTACTGGATCAATCGATAGTAGGAAGCGTCATCTAGAGATATAAAATGGTGACATAATTATCTAGAGCACAAACACAGTTATCCAAGTGAGGAGACACTAATACGATAAACTGAGATATATGAGACCTCATTTCATGAGAGACCCAATCAAGTGTCGATCTAGTAGAAATATGGGTCTTCTACAATGATTTTTGAGAATTGTTCCACTAGAATCTAGTCAGAGAGGGCCTACGTTGAATCCATGTATAGGAGTGGGATTAACAACTTCACGTCTGGTAGGGTGCTAGAGTACATCTGGCCAAAAAGGCTGAGGTGGTGGTTATGTCTGTGGTAGTTAGTCCCCTGAATTGCAACAAAAATAGATAGTATTTACTCAGGGTAGCCAAAATGTATCATCGAGCTGTGAATCGGTCTAGATATATTAAGTGAAACCAAAATATGAGGAGTAGGATCCCAGGCCTTATGATATGAGATGTACTATTCTAGTGACCTCTACATTATAATCCTCAGCTTTTGATTCATGATATTCTCATTGATTTATATATATAACCATTGTAGAGATCCTTGGCTCAACATTGGGGGTTTTGGTGGAATTTTGATTCTTGATACTCTGTTATGGATTTCAACAGAGGATTTAAGTCAATCAAGGTAGTGCCCTTTGATATTGGAAAGTGTCACTTCGTATGGGACCTCTTTATCCTCGAGATGATAGGTTTTGAAATATTTCTCAAGATATAATAATTGGTTCTGTTTGATGATTTTGTTGATTTCTATCAATGCATAATGAACTTAACATTTCCCAAGGGCATAGAGTTTATTCACAAGGTTGAATGTGATGTAATGGTGAGACTAGCTATACCCAGGCATTGTGGGATATGCAAAATGCCAAACTAGATTGTGAGTTTGAATCTGGATGATTCGGGAACAAATCAGGCATATTTCCCTCTTGTGGTTGATCATTTCATGTAGGTCTTCCCAAAAGACATTTCAGGATTACCTCTAGTGTGAGTGGTAGAGTTCTCTATCGAACATGTTCTAGGAGATGCACCAGTATCCATTCTTCTGTAAAGGATGAAAACTGATGAGATAGATGATCTAAAGTGGATTCTAGAGGATTTAGCGGAGAAGGGTATTATCCAAACCATTACTTTTTGGTGTTTTCCCGGGTAATTTTTGTGAAAAAGGCTTTCAAAACTCTCAAGTTATGTGTTTATTAAAAAAATTAAACTACTTGATGGTTAATAACTAATATCCTCTACTATGGAAAAATGAAATTTGGGATTAGCTTCAAGGAACTCAGTTATTATAGAAAAATAAATTGAGATATATTTATCATCAAGTACATGTTCATCCATCATACTTACCTCACACATCCTTTCAAATTAGGTATGGTCTCTATGAGTATTTGGTTATGCCATTCAGTCTCGTGAACTTGCAATCAGTCTTCATTGACATGATGAACCACGTTTTCCATCCTTATCTAGATTCATTTTTCATGGTATTCATGGATGATATTTTGGTGTATCATCATAATCTAAACTACCATTCCAAACATATTTAGATAATATTGGATACACTACGAGTGTTTCATTTATATGATAAGATCACTAAATTCCACATGTAGATGGATCATATTCACTTCTTGGGTCACATTATCTCGAACACAAGAGTATTAGTCGACCTAGAGAAGGTGAGAGATGCAGTTTCATGTGAGAATCCCAAGAATGTATTTTTGGTGTGGAGTTTGTTAGGGATATATAGTAATTAAATAAAAATTATAGATTTATTATCATGTTTAATAACACCTATTTTGGGTTTGAATAAGACGTTTCTGAAGTTTATGTGGTCAGATACATGTGATTCATTATTTTAGGAGATGAAATGAAGATTTACATTAGTGATGATACTGATTTTTACAAAGTCAAGTAGGAGTTACACTGTTTACAACGATGCATTAGGTACCGATATAGGATAAGATCTTATGTCGGGGGATGGAGTTTTAGCATATGATTCTTGGCAGTTAAGGCCACATTAGGGGAATTACCCAACACATGGTCTTGAGTTAGCAACAATTGTTCATGCATTGTGATGATAGATACACTACTTATTGGGGTAGAATTTTTCAGTATTCACAGACCACCAAATCATTAAGTACATATTTACACAATATTATCTTAATATGGGGAAGTGAAGGTGGGTTGAATACCTATAGTTATTTGACTTCAATATTGGATGTTATCCTTGTAATGGAAATGCAATGGAAGATGCACTGAGTAATAGGAATCAGACTCAGGTAGTTCAACATGCTAGTAGTGAGTGGATGCTCTTTGATTTGTTTGTTGAGATGAACATGGAGGTGAAAGATTGTCAGGGGAAGGATTTTCAATCATCTTATGCTACAAACTCTATACTTATAGATAGAGTGATGATGAGGCAGCTATCGGAATTTGATGGCCTAGTCTTACAAGAGAGTGTGGTAGTTGAGGATCCTCATCCTGGTTGAACTGTATGTGAGGATTAGATTCCTCATGTACATGGTTTCATATTGGTTTCAGCAGACATGTGTGAGAAGTTTATGTGATATTTTCATGCTTCATCTTTGTTTGTGCATCTTGGAGTCACCAAGATGTTTCAAAAGTTTCATTTCCAATGTGGTTATTAGGAATGAAAATATATGTAGCATGATTTGTTAAGAGGTGTTTACCTGTTAGTAGGTGAATGCAGAACACCAATGTACAACTATACTTTTACAGAAGCTACACATTCCTAAGTACAATTGGGTTGACATGGTGATGGATTTCTTGACTGAGTTACCGAGGTCACCGAGAGGGAATGATAATGCTTGGGTTGTTATTTATAGGCTCAAAAAAGTCATTCATTTCCTACATATCAACGAAATTTTTTGTAGTTGATATTTGGAGGTTGTATATCAGATATAATGTATGACTCTATGGGCCCACATACTATCATTTTAGAAAGGGATTCATGTTTTACATCATGGTACTGGAAAGGGTTGAAGAGGGTGTTGTGTAAATGAGTGATTCTGAACACAACATACCACTCTTAGACATATGGAATGTCAGAGTGTACAATACAGGTTCTTGAGAACATGTTGTTGGAATACATCCTATATTTTGGGGGTTCATGGGAGAAGTACGTACCCTTTTTTGAATTCACCTACAATAATAGCTTTCAAGATAATATACAGATGGATCCTTTTGATGATTTTTATAGTACGCCTTGCTGATCACAACTGTGTCAGTTAGAGTCTAGAGAGGCAGATATTCATGGACCCCATCTTGTTCATGAGACCATATAGTAGGTGCGGTTAATTCAAAAATGGATGGATAATGCACACTCTTGTTTAAAATAATATGAAAATCACTAGAGAATACCTCTTGAGTTTGTGGTTTGGGATTGTGTCTTTTTATGTGTTTCACTTAGGCAAGGACATAGGAGGATCAATAGGCATGGTAAGATTTCACCATGATACATTGGTCTATATGAGATTTTGTAGAGATTCGGGTCATTTTCCTTCCAGTTTCAATTACCTCATAGGTGCAGGGCTATGCACAATGTCTTCAATGTATATTAGCTATGCCACTATCATTCAAATCAATCTCTTGATTTTCATCCTAAAGGGGTTGGATTACAGGTAGATGTATCATTTGAGAAGCATCCTATAAGTATTTTGTATCACTGCACAAATGTTCTATGAGGCCGATTAGTTCTTCTAGTATGGGTGCTATAGAAGCACAATCATGTATAGGAAAATTCCTAAAAGTGAGAGGCTAATGTACGAGCACAATGGCCTGAGCTTTTCACTAATGAACCTTCACCACCCTTATAAAGAAAATTCAAGGATGAATTTATTTAAGGGGAGATGTTTGTAAGAACCCGATTCATTCTAGAGGTATGAAATCATTTCATTACATCAATTATAAGCTTAAATGACTAAATTTGGCCTAATGTGGTTTCAATTTGAGGTCACGGAGTTAAAGAGACTGTATGAGGCTAAATCAAAGCCTAAAATCCTACTTTTGGGGTGAAACAGGCCTAGCGCCTAGTTAGTAGAAACCGTGTGAAGCAGAACACATGACAAAATATTATCATGCGAGGCTGGATAGTGGAGTCCTATAGGACACATGATTAGAAAAACAATGTTATTTGAGTTTAATGGTCGTAAACGATGTCTGTGGTTTTGTATAGTGGTATGAGACATGGTTTGTACATGGTTAGTTAAATAATGTGTGAAAACTATGTAAAGATCCCCTTTCAAAAATAGTGGGCACAGGGTTAGTGTACTGGTTGGATAACCATGCGTCCAAACTAGGAAAACTAGTAATTTGGGTGAGTTAAAAAAATTTCCCTTATTTAATCAATTAAACAAAATTCAGTTACTCATTTCTTCACCCAATGGACCGAAAACCCTTTGAGAGATCATCCTTGAAACTAAAACTAGGAATCGAAAATTGATATTCATCCAGAATCAGAATCAAGATCCATTTATCATGTTTTATTCGCATTATTGAGTAATCAATTTTTTATCCATTCTTAGTTATTCTTGTTATTAGATGTTCTATTTAGGTGAAACCTTATTTTCCCTATTTTTAGGGTTCTCAACCATTATTTGTTTCCTCTTGATCTGAGTTGAATAAATAGCTTATACTCGATGATCACCCTAATAAGGAACTATTGTTTTTGGTCTTTTGGGTTTCAATTAAATTCGGTGTGTTTATATATGTCATTGTGCTATGTGCCCAATTATCAGTGTGATGCCCTTGAAATGGAATATAACCCCTAAGTTAATCTTATAAGTATGGCCAAAGTAATAAATGGAACCCATTGATAAATGAATAGAGTTTAATAACCTATAATTAGAACCACCCCATAGGTGCGTTTTATGTTAATTGTACCCCTATGGGTGGATATTGAATTTAGATATTGTTTAGGTGTTCCTTTTACAACTTTCCATGGGATTTTCAATAATGATTTTTCAATTGTAATTGAATTTTATTGTAATTTGAATTGTAAATTGAATTAATAAAATTAAGGGAAGGGAAAGACCATGAACCTTGTCTCTTTCTATATAATGTTTTTTAACAATATTCATCCACATAATGAAATGCCCATCTGAGATGAATAAGAGGACAATACTTCTATTCATAGCATGTGCCTTGAGCTACCTTTTAAGGTGATACTGAAATGATATCTTCTTGGTGTTAAACTTGACATAGTTAACTGATTTGATTGAATTATTGATTATTTTTTACTTGAGTTAAACATGGGATCTTAAAAAAATTCCATGGAATGACATATTTGGCTTCTACCATGCTTACTCCTAAGTGACACTTGGACTCCCTAGTAGATTTCCAAGGAAAGACTCATAGGTGATTAATTTTATATGGACATGTGACACTTAGAATCCTTATAAGGATTTACAAGGATTGAATTAAAGGGTAATTTGATCATATATTCCATGGGTTACGCCTAGTCTCCCATAAGAAGACTACCAAGGATAGACCCAGTGAGCAATGATGTTATACCACACCTAGATCCAAACTTGAGTTCCTATGAGGATCACTATAAAAGGGCTTGTAAGGTTCATAGATTATGATAACCCTAGAGTGATATCAAGATTATAAATAAGGAATTTTAATGACAGGATCTTGATCATAATTTAATATTAAATGAAATGATCTATCTGATGTTTCTTCCAAGACAAACCACCAACTTGGATTTAGTCAGTGTCATACGACATAAAGATGGAATGGTGAGACATCTATTGATAACATGTTCATAGGGGTAAAATAGGTCCTTTAACAAGGTTTCGACACCTATTTATTAATTAAGATATAAGTTTTAAATAAATTAGATTATTAATTGACCTAGCACTGAATGTTTATCTAGAGACTTATTGGTTGAGGCCAATGCAAGTAGTAGAGGAATGGTGTCCATGGGAACCTAGACAATTATGGTTTGTTATCTTTTAGTACATACTTGAATATTATATTACTTTCTGTAGACTATTATTAACAATTCTCTAAAAAGATGAAATTATACCTTTGGGTGGTTTCCTACTCGGATTGTATCTCACATCCTATTAGAGTTTTCAATGATACCCAAACAAGCTATATGATTTTAGGTATAGATAAGGGAATGAACTATGCTACATGTTATTAATTTCTTCTTAGGAGCTAGTGAGAATAGAACTAAGATAAGGGTCATGATGATTGCATGATTATTTTGGTTTTTTGGTATTTCGTTAAATGTGTTGTGAACCTTCCATGTATAACTATTTTGGATATTTTTTAGATACATGACATGTATCATCATCATATTTATATGATATTACTTCTATCCTTGTTGTATATTTCTATCATGGATGTTTATCTCATATTTAGTCATCTATTTTCTGAATTTTATACTACTTCCTCTACTAATTTATTGTTTTATATTTTTTATGCCACACTTTGTTTATGAGGGAATAGTCTCCCCACAAACAAACCCTAGACCCTTTCTACTAGTTAATAGACTTTGACATTTAGGGAGATGCTCTTGAGGCATTGCGACCAACTAGGCTTTGGGCACCTTCAGTGGCATCCTGGTTTGGAATGTTACAATCTACCTGTGCACCAATATCACATCAATACCTTATAGGGTATACAATACCTAATGTACCAATCAACACCCTGTAGGGTCTTCTAGTACATCAAATACCACTCTATATCCTATGGGGTCGATCAGTGCACCATATTCCACATGTATATACCTTATTGGGTCTTCCAATATGTTATAGGGCTTCCAATACATCCTGAACCAATACCCCATACGGCATGTCAAAACTAATATATCATGTATATATACATTTTATGGCTTATATTATGCCTTAAGAGGTTATACAAATCCTCACAAGCTATATGTTAGAGCGATAAAGAAGGAGGATTCATCCATCGATTCCATAACCATCCTAGATTTTGGGGAACACACCAGGTACTCAGTATGTTTGGTATTGGTTATCTTATCCAATGTGGGTATGGTGAAAAATAAATATTTGGAAACTAATATAAAAATATCACATGTAAGCTCGACCAGGGGAACCTCATCAAACAACCAAAAATAAGGACCACATAGGCTTGGAATGTCTACACCATCTATTAACCCAATACTATCTCAGGTTGTATCTAGTTCCATCTACTACCCACAACTAATCATCATTTATGTTTAAAAAATAATTTGGGTTAGATATTATTAAAATATTTTCATTTAATTATCTAAATTTATTCACTACCGTATTGTAATGCCCCGAGCCCGCTCTTCCAGTCTCGGTGCTTGAAAAAAGCTGTGTAATTTTTTTTATAAAAGTGAATGAACAATTACACAACACATTAATTAATTGAGGATCTTTTTACTGGTCTATGTTCTGGAGAATTTAGACAACACCATACATTATCAGAGATGAACAAAAAAAAATTCCACTATACTTCCACTGCGCTAACTCCATAAGTGATGACATCTATGATAATCTCCTAAGATACATGTGAAAACATTTCAAAATGTGGGGTGAGCAAAAAAGATTCCCAGTAAGGGGTTTTGAAAACCTTTGATAAATCAATTTTAAAAATAACCTTTCGACGATACATTTGAAAACATCAATTTTAAATACATTTGTAAAACAACCATTACAAAATAATGTAATGATTTTTAAAGATAATTCTACTTTGAAAACACTTTTAAACTAATCCAGTGATTTTATTTGGAAAATATTAAGAAAACTTTATTAAAACAAAACATCATTTTGAGGAAACTTAATTCGTCGAAGGTAGTCTTGGGCCTACCCACTTAGCGAAGGATGGGTTCACTCCCTAATGAACTTCCATTTTTACAACGAACTAGCGCCTATATCTTTTGAAAATGTTTAATGTTTTCTTTACATATATATATATATATATATATATATACTAGTATTCCTTACTGGAGTTTTTACCTTTAAACATGTCAATGAATTTAAATAATCATTTCCACTAATATCCATATGTAAGTATATATATATATATATATATATGTATATATGAATTTTTATTGAAAAACACTTGTGAGTATGGATTCCCAAAAGCTCACGTCACCTGGCATGTACATGAACACCAACATACCCAAACTTCCATTGATAAATAATAAAAGAAATATCAATAATCTATTTTCATAACTAAATGACTTAAACCATTCATTTAATTCAAAATCCTAAAATAAGAATGAGCATGCACCGAAGATTATAAATGATATATTTTCATTTTAAAATCAACATTGCATTCATGAGTAAAATTATAAATATAAACATGTACAAGACAACATAAAATTATAACATGTGTATAAACAGTTCACCCAATTCCATTAAAATTCATTTCTTTTTAGAGTTTATCCAATGTTCATAAGTATGTGTATATACCTATATATGATTCTGCATGAATGAAGTTTCATAAACTATTATTGATATATGGCCATAACCTTGATTTGTATATGACTAGTATGTAACATAATAAAATTATTATATTCTTAATTTATTAATTCATATGTGAATTGTTACATGACTATTAATTTATTTAAAACAATCATATATTTTCACGTCATGAAGGTATATATATATATATATTTCACTTGATTTTATATGTGATGTTCCTTATAAAATAAATTTTAATTATACAAATAGAACCATAAATTTAGAATAACTATAATGTTCTAACAATTTTAGAACGGTTTATTAGAGAATATAAAAATATGTCCAAAACTTCAAATATATTGATATTGGTTTAAGATAATCATTATAGAAACCTTTGTAGCAATAAAATTTCATTTCCCAAAACTACAAAATATAAACCATATTATTTAACATAAGAAAATCTACCTTGAAATAAAATAAAAAGAAGAAGAATAATCTATTTTTATGAGGGTTTTAAATGTGTAGAAAATCCCCCATATACACAAACCCATAAAATTAAAATTATGATATACAAATAGTCTTTTATCCCATTATACTAAACCAAATTTGACCATAATTTTGATAAACATGAATGATTTAATAGAATAAATAAATTACAATTAAAGATTAATGAAGAGATGTATTTGATGATAAGAAGTCCCTTACCATGTATTTGCAGAAATTATATCCTTTTGACATAACACCAATCTTTACTAAAATCTTGTAGAAAAGAAAGAGAATATGGCATCAACCTCTAACATGAAAAATCATCTCACTAGATAAGAAAATATAAATGAGGGGGACATTGTTCTATCTCTCTCAGAGGTGGAACACAAAAGAAAAATAAACATGGCACTCCCACTTATTCCTCCCGAAGGACTTTCCACACTCCCTTTTTATACTCATAGTAGGATAGGATATGTGATTTTTTTATTCCATCTTGTAAGCATAATTTATTTATCAGATTTGATTGCAGTGAAAGCTAATTAATGTATTATTAAATACACAATAGAAATTTAAAAAATGACTTTTGATAGAAAACAAAACCTAGAAAACAAATCATGTCCTATTCATATAGATTGATAGTGATATTTATTAATTTATAAGCTGTTGATAATTGCATGCTAAAATCGACATAGTGTAAAACCCAAAAATCATAGATGCCCCTCTAATAATCATCGATCCTCAACAATAAAAAAACAACAATTAAGAAAGATGTAAAACATGCTACAATAGCACCGCAATTATCATTAGTAAGACAAAATGAAGAAGATGACAGAAACGAAATTAATAAATTGCATCTAACAATTGGATACAATTTTCGGATAAACTAATCCGATTTTTCGAAACTAGAAGATAACAGGCAAAACTCCAAAATCAAATTCGAATCACCTTTTGTGGTCGATATCTAGTCATCAAAACTCAAAACCCTATGTCTATGGTTTTACCACGATCAGCCTTCCTCCTTGCAACACTGATCTGAAGCAATATGGCCTTCAGACTCAAAACAAGATCGAGATCCATCTTTGACAAATCCAGCATCGCTAAGCTCGGATTCGACACCTCCTAGAGATGAATCTGACATCTCACAAATCCTATGTTTTTTCCGACACTTTCTCCAGACCACATTCAAAGAAAACGAGACCTGTAGCTTCGCTTTGTCTCGCGCAAGTTCTCCTCCGCATAACCCTAACCCGATCTCCCGAAGATGGAGACAACCCTCCAGCGAAGAAGCTATCGACATCGGCCCTGAATGACGCTCAAACTCTGCGAGACCCTTAGCTCCGGCTCAAGCACCACTGATGGTGCTTCGACCTCGCCCTTCCCTTATCACTCGAATTGAACAGATCCACCTGAAACTAAAACCCGCACTTCACGAAACCTAAATCCCGATTTTCACATTTCATATTTCTTTTTATTGTATTCGTTTATCATTTTCTTATAATATAATAAAAAAATTATCATATTATATATATATAACACTTTTAATTCATCAATAAAAATTAAATTTATATTAATCATAAGATAAAATTTTATACAGTTTTAAATAATAATATATATACTTTAGTTAAATAAAATTACAAACATAATTTATCATCATAAAATAAATTACTAAATACATAATATTAAGTTTCTTTAACACTAAATGTCTTCCTTTTCATCATTATTACTATTCTTTTTCCCCTTAATTTTTGTTTTGTTTTGTTATATTTATTAAAATTACATGTTTACATGTTATTTCATGAAAACTATATGAAAGTGTCATCAATTTATATTATTTCAATATATATTGACATGATGAAAAAAATTATAAATTAAAGTAACAAATTACATTTTGAATAATCAAAATCAAAATGTTTTATAACATTATTGATTTAAATTATAATTCATTTTTTAATTACTCAATATTTCATGGGATGTTACATTCTCCCCCCCTTAAAGGAATTGCGCCCTCGCAATTCTTGCATCGATCCTAAGAAAATTTTGATTTTTTTTAGTCATTAGAATTAAATAATTTCTAATGAGACTTATCTATCTAAATAAAACTCTACCGTGAAGATTTCATTTTTTCAAAATACATCTAATCTCCAAAGATTTCTAGATATTTCCTCTAATACCAATTATAACGCCTTGAGCCCGCTCTTTCGGTCTCGGTGCTTGAAAAATGCTGTGTAATTTTTTTTATAAAAGTGAATGAACAATTAAAAACACATTAATGAATCTAGGATTTTTTTACCGGTCTAGGTTCTGGAGAATTTTGACAACACCATACATTATCAGAGTTGAACAAAAACAATCCAATTTTCCACAATGCTTCCACTGCGCTAACTCCATAGGTGACTACATCTATGATAATCTCCTATGATACCTGTGAAAACATTTAAAAATGTGGGTTGGGCACAAAATATTCCTAGTAAAGGGTTTTCAAAACCTTTGATAAATCACTTTTAAAAATCACCTTTCGATAATACATTTGAAAACTTCAATTTTAAATACATTTTTAAAACAACCTTTACAAAATAATGTACTGATTTTGAAAGATAATTATACTTTGAAAACAATTTTAAACTAATCCAGTGATTTTATTTGGAAAATATTAAGCAAACTTCATTAAAACAAAACATCATTTTGAGGCAACCTAATTCATCGAAGGCTGTCTTGGGCCTACCCACTTAGCGAAGGATGGGTTCACTCCCCAATGACCTTCCATTTTTTACAATGAACTAGCGCCTATATCTTTTGAAAACGTTTAATGTTTTCTTTACATATATATATATATATACTAGTATTCCTTACTGGAGTTTTTACCTTTAAACATGTCAATGAATTTAAATAATTATTTCCACTAATATCCATATGTAAGTATATATATATGTGTGTGTGATTTTTTATTTAAAAACACTTGTGAGTATGGATTCCCAAAAGCTCACATCACTTGGCATGTACATGAACTCCAACATACCCGAACTTCCATTGATAAATAATAAAAGAAATATCAATAATCTGTTTTCATAAATAAATGATTTAAACCATTCATTTAATTCAAAATCATAAAATAAGAATGAGCATGCACCGAAGATTATAAATGATATATTTTCTTTTTAAAATCAACATTGCATTCATGAGTATAATTATAAATATAAACATGTACACGACAACTTAAAATTATAACATGTCTATAAACAGTTAATCTAATTCCATTAAAATTCATTTCTGTGTAGAGTTTATACAATGTTCATAAGTATGTGTATATACCTATATATGCTTATGCATGTATGAAGTTTCATAAACTATTATCGATATATGGCCATAACCTAGATTTTTATATGACTTGTATGTAACATAATAAAATTATGATATTCTTAATTTATTAATTCATAAGTGAATTATTACATGACTATTAATTTATTTAAAACAGTCATATATTTTCACATCATGAAGGTAGATATATATATATATATTATTCAATTGATTTTATATGCGATGTTCCTTCGAAAATAAATTTTAATTATAAAAATAAAGCCATAAATTTAGAATAATTAAATTGTTATAAAAATTTTAGAACGGTTTATTAGATCATATAAAAATATGTCCAAAACTTCAAACATATTGATATTGGTTTAAAAGAATCATTAAAGAACCTTTGTAGCAATAAATTTTCAATACCCAAAACCAAAAAATTTAAACCATATTATTTAACATCAGCAAATATGGCTTGAAATAAAATAAAAAGAAGAATAATAATCTATTTTTAAGGGAATTTTAAATGTGTAGAAAATCCCCCATACACACAAACCCATAAAATTAAAATTATTATAAACAAATAGTATTTTAACCCATTATACTAAACCAAATTTGAATATAATTTTGATAAACATGAATGATTTAATTGAATAAATCAATTACAATTAAAGATTAATGAAGAGAGGTATTTGAAGATAAGAAGTCCCTTACCATGTATTTGTAGAAATTATATCCTCTTGACATTACACCAAACTTTACTAAAATCTCACAGAAAAGAAAGAGAACAAGGCTTGACCCTCTAACATGAAAAATAATCTCACTGGATAAGAAAATATAAATGAGGGGGACACTATTCTATCTCTCTCATAGGTGGAACACAAAATAAAAATAAATATGGCACTCCCTCTTTTCCCTCCCAACGGACTTTCCACACACCCTTTTTATACTCATAGTAGGATGGGATATGTGATTTTTTTATTCCATCTTGTAAGGATAATTTATTTATCAGATTTGATTGCAGTGCAAGCTGATCAATGTAATATTAAATACACAATAGCAATGTAAAAAACGAATTTTGTTAGAAAACAAATCACTGTAAACAAATCATGCCCTATTCATATATATTGATAGTGATATTTTTTAATTTATATGGTGCTGATAATTGCAAGCTAAAATCGACAGAGTATAAAACCAAAAAATCATAGATGCTTCTCTAATAATAATCGATCCTCAACAATAAAAACAACAACAATTCAGAAAAATGTCAAACATGCTACAATAGCACATCAATTATAATTAGTAAGACAAAATGAAGAAGATGACACAAATGAAATTAATAAATTGCATCCAATAATTGGATAAGATTTTAGGATAAACTAATCCGATTTTTTGAAACTAGAAGATGAGAGGAAAAACTCCAAAATCAGATTAGAATCACCTTTTGTGGTCGATATCTGGTCATCAACACTCAAAACCCTAAGTTTATGGTTTCACTGCGCTCAGCCTTCCTCATTGCAACACTGATCTGAAGGGCGATGGCCTTCAGACTCGAAACAAGATCGAGATCCATCTTTTACAAATCCAGCATCGCTAACCTCAGATTCGACACCTCCTAGAGATGAATCTGACATCTCACAAATCCTATGTTTCTTCCGCCACTTTCTCCTGAACGCATTGAAAGAAAAAAAAGACTTGAAGCTTTGCTTCGTCTCGCGCAAGGTCTCCTCCGCATAACCCTAACCTGATCTCCCGAAGAAGAAGACAAACCTCAAGTGAAGAAGCTATCGACATCGGCCCTGAATCGCGCTCGAACTCGGTGAGACCCATAGCTCCGGCTCAAGCTCCACTGACGGTACTTCGACCTCACCCTTCCCTTATCACTCGAGTTGAACAGATCCTCCCAAAACTATAACCCGCACTTCACGATCCCTAAATCCCGATATTCACTTTTCACAATTCTTTTTATTTTATTTTTTTATCATTATATTATATTATAATAAAAAAATTATCATATTTTATATATATAACACTTTTAATTCATCAAAAAAATTTAAATTTATATTAATCATAAGATACAATTTTATACAGTTTTAAACAATAATATATATACTTTAGTTAAATAAAATTACAAACATAATTTATCATCATTAAATAAATTACTAAATACATAATATTATGTTTTTTTAACACTAAATGTCTTTCTTTTCATCATTATTACTATTCTTTTTACCTTTAATTATATATTTTTTGTTTTGTTTTATTTATTAAAAAACATGTTTACATGTCATTTCATGAAAACTATATGAATGTATCATTAATTTATATTATTTCAATATATATTGACATGATGAAAATTATTATAAATTAAAGTAACAAATTTCGTTTTGATTAAACAAAATCACAATTTTTTATAACATTATTGATTTAAATTATAATTCATTTATTAATTACTTAATATTTCTCAGGATGTTACATCCTCCCCCCGTAAAATAATTGCGCCCTCACAATTCTTGCATCGAACCTAAGAAAATTTTGAATCTTTTGAATCTTTAGAATTAAAGAATTTCTAATGAGACTTATCTATGAAAATAAAACTCTACCGCAAAGATTTCATTTTTCTCAAAACACATCTAATCTCCAAAGTTGTCTAGACCATTCCTCTAATACCAATTATAACGCCCCAAGCCCACTATTCCAGTCTCGGTGCTTGAAAAATGCTGTGTAATTTTTTTTATAAAAGTGAATGAACAATTACACAAAACTTTAAGGAATTGAGGATCTTTTAACCGGTCTAGGTTCTGGAGAATTTAGAAAACACCATACATTATCCGAGTTGAACAAAAACAATAAAATTTTCCACTATGCTTCTATTGCACTAACTCCATAAGCTACGACATCTATGATAATCTCCTAAGATACCTGTGAAAACATTTCAAAACATGGGGTGAGCACAAAAGATGCCCAGTAAGGGGTTTTGAAAACCTTTGATAAATCTATTTTAAAAATAACCTTTCGATAATAAATTTGAAAACATCAATTTTAAATACATTTGTAAAACAACCATTAAAAAATAATGTAATTATTTTGAAAGATAATTATACATTGATAACACTTTTAAACTAATCCAGTGATTTTCTTTGGAAAATATTAAGCAAACTTCATTAAAACAAAACAAAATTTTGAGGAAACTTAATTCATCCAAGGCTGTCTCAGGCCTACCCACTTAGTGAAGGATGGGTTCACTCCCTAATGAACTTCCATTTTTTACAACGAAAAATCCCCTGTATCTTTTGAAAATGGTTAAAGTTTGCTTTACATATATATATATACTAGTATTTCTCACTGTAGTTTTTACCTTTAAACATGTCAATGCATTTAAATAATCATTTCCACAAATATCCATATGCAAGTGTATATATATATATATATATATCTGTGTGTATGTATGTGAATTTTTATTGAAAAACACTTGTGAGAATGGATTCCCAAAAGCTCACGTCACTTGGCACGTACATGAACACCAAAATACCCGATCTTCAATTGATAAATAATAAAAGAAATATCAATAATCTGTTTTCATAACTAAATGACTTAAACCATTGTTTTATTTCAAAATCATAAAATAATAATGAGCATGAACCGATGATTATAAATGATATATATTTTTAAAAAAATGAACATTGCATTCATGAGTGAAATTATAAATATAAACATGTACAAGACAACTTAAAATTATAACATGTCTGTAAACAATTCATCCAATTCCATTAAAATTCATTTATTTGTAGAGTTTATCCAATGTTCATAAGTATGTGTATACACCTATATATTCTTATGCATGTATGAAGTTTCATAAACTAGTATCGATATATGGCCATAACCTTGATTTTTATATAAATTGTATGTAACATAATAAAATTATGATATTCTTAATTTATTAATTCATATGTGAATTATTACATGACTTTTAATTTATTTAAAACAATCATATATTTGCACATCATGAAGGTAGATATATATATATATATATAAATATATTATTCACTTGATTTTATATGCGATGTTCCTTCGAAAATAAATTTTAATTATACTAATAGAACCATAAATTTAGAATAATTAAATTGGTCTAAGAATTTTAGAATGGTTTATTAGATCATATAAAAATATGTCCAAAACATCAAACATATTGATATTGGTTTAAGAGAATCATTAAGGAAACCTTTGTAGAAATAAATCTTCAAAACCCAAAACCAAAAAATATAAACCATATTATTTAACATCAGCAAATATTCCTTGAAATAAAATTAATAAGAATAATAATCTATTTTTATGAGGATTTTAAATGTGTAGAAAATTATACATACACACAAAGCCATAAAATTAAAATTATGATAAACAAATAGTCTTTTAACACATTATACTAAACCAAATTTGAACATAATTTTGATAAACATGAATGATTTAATTGTATAAATCAATTAAAATTAAAGATTGATGAAGAGAGGTATTTGATGATAAGAAGTCCCATACCATTTATTTGTAGAAATTATATCCTCTTGACATAACACCAAAATTTACTAAAAGCTCGCAGAAAAGAAAGAGAACAGGGCCTCACCCTCTGACTTGAAAAAACATCTCACTGGATAAGAAAATATAAATGAGGGGGACACAATTTTATCTCTCTTAGAGGTGGAACACAAAAGAAAAATAAACATGGAACTCCGTCTTTTTCCTCCCGACGTACTTTCCACAATTCCTTTTTATACTCATAGTATAATAGGATATGTGATTTTTTAATTCCAACTTGTAAGGACAATTTATTTATCAGATTTGATTGCAGTGCAAGCTGATCAATGTAATATTAAATACACAATAGCAATGTAAAAACAACTTTTGATAGATGTCACGACCCATCCTTGGGGCCCGTGTCGTGACTACCCTAAGCCCGTCTTCCATAGGCCAGGGGCTGGCGACTAACACCAAGGCGTAAATCCCGGTAAAAGGGAAGGCATTGCCTTTATAAAGTAAACAAATAGCAACTGAAAGTAAAGACGCAGCGTCGAGCCGTCCACTGAAAATCCCACCTGAAGGGTGAGTACAGATAGCCTCCACAGCTCCTCGGGTCCAGCCGACCGCTCCGAGTACATCCCGCCCAGTGGTCCACCTCCAGGTACCGTCCTACTCCGCAAGCCTCAACCACGATCAGCGATGTCCGTCGTCTGCATCCAACACAACGTAATGTCGGCATAGCCTGTGAAGGGGTGAGTATAAGCTACACAGTAGGGACCCCGAGACCCCTGAAGGTCTCCCAGAATCCACAAAGGATAATCCAAAAAGGAAAGATACAATCACGAAGTAACATCCAACACTACTTAGGTATATGCCCATACATATACCTAAGTCATCAATTCCAGTTCTGCTCCAACATCCGAGCTCAAGTACAACCTAGTCCACATAGGAAAGCAAAATGTAAATCCACACAGAATATCACAACACAATCCACATAGAAAAGCAAACACGATTCAGCTCACACAGGTATACTTCTTCGTAAGACGATAGAGATGATCAGATATTGCCACTGATTTATCTAAGCTATCGGACCCACAAAGGATCGATAGGTACTAACCCTCGCAATGACCCGCAAAGGATCTGACCCACAAAGAATCGATAGGTAACTAACCCCCGCAATGACCCACAAAGGATATGACCCACAAAAGATTGATAGGTAACTAACCCTCGCAATGACCCACAAAGGATCTGACGCACACAAGATCGATAGGTAACAAACCCCTGCAAAGACCCACACAGGATCGAACACACACAAGATCTGTAGGCGCTGGCCCACATAGGACCGCTGAGCGCTAACCCACACAGGATCGGACCCACACATGATCTGTAGCACTGATCAATGTAGGATCACTGAGTGTTGTAGTCGTCGCCGTCGAGTCCACTGAGGATCTCTGTACAGTCATCGTCGTCGTCGCAGTCGCAGCCAGCTCTAGGGTTCCCGCACACAGCAAGCTCGTTTGGGAGGGTCTGCTCCACGAGCCGAGAGGCTGATACATCAACTGACACATAGTCCAGAGTTGATGTATCCAAAAGTTCCTCATCGCCAAGAGGAACTCAACGTCGCAGACGGCGCGTCAATCAGACGCCCGGTCTGAGAATTCTTGGTCTTTTTGTCCCAGGGGCCCGGTTGGTTTTTAAGTCAAAACCAACCCGACCGTACTCCACCTGCGTCCAAACCTCGGGCGGAGTAAGCCAAAAGATCCATCTCACTAAGAGGAATCCATCAAAGCTGACGACACGTCAATCGGACGTCCGGAGCTTAAGTTACAAGCGTTTCCGCTCCGAGGGCCCGGTTGGTTTCGTGCACGAACCAACCAGGCCGAACCTAAAGTATTCTGAAACCTTGAGTGCGATATATCAAAATGATCGTCTCGGTCCAAGGATCGCATCACCACTGACGGTACGTCGATCAGAGGTCTGTAACCCAAGATATGGGGAAAAGACCGAAGTGGTCCGAAAACGGGGGGTCTGGGCCCGGACCGACTCGGCCCAACCCCCCTGGGTCGGCCCGAACTGGGTCGACCCGACCCGGGACCGGGTCCGACCCGGCTGGCGCGACCCGGCCCGGCCTGCCCGGCCCGGCCTGCCCGGCCCGGCCTGCCCGGCCCAGCCTGGGCTCTACCCGGCTGGCGTCGGCCGATTGGCCAGCAGGTCGGCTCGGCCAGTTACAGCCGACTGGTGCGGGCGGGTGCGCTGCCCCCCGCGTGAAAGAGTTGTGGCCCCGTGTGGGACCACCCTTTCCAGCAGACGTGGCCGGCTGCCACGTCCCGTCCCCCTCCGGTCCCGCGCGGTCACGGGACCACGCCCTGTTGTCGTGCCTTCAGTCATAGTGGCTCCTTCCAGAGGCGTGCCAGGTGCCGGCGGGCTGCTCCGCGGACCACCAGATGAGTTCCGGTGGTCGGAAAAATGCGACGTCTTTGCTAATGGCCCTCCCGGGGCCCGTCCTTCACTGTGAGGAGCTCACATCGCCCATGCGGCCTGTTTTTTCATCGTCCGCCGTTTCGTACACCAAGAACTAAAGGGCGGTGTGTTCAGACTTGTTCGTTGGTCTGCACCCACCGCGTTAGCGGTTTTAAAAGTCTCACCAAAAATATTTAATCATACATTGCGGGTATAAATCACAAAGAATTAAATGAATCAAACCCCTACCTCAAAGTTGTCGCCGAACGTCTGTTCGTCGCGGAATTGACCATCGCGGAAGAAGAGGATCGTCGCGTCGTGGAAGGGGCGTCGATGTCAAACTCCGAGGATTAAAACACACAGATTTAATCGCACCATTTAAACCCGTGTTGAGGATAAATTTCACAAAGGAATTAAAAGAACCGCAATTCCCTACCTCAATCAGTTGTTGATCGAAGATTGTTGCGGGGAAGGAACGTCGTGGAAGAAGAATCGCGGAAGGAGGATCGTCACGTCATGTCGTCGATCTCCGAGGACCTGGAATTCTTCGTCTCCCTTCGTCGGAGGCCGGCATTCTTCGCATTCTTTGCGTTCTTCGCGAAGAAGGATGAAGATCTCTAAGACTTGGAGCTTCCTCCAATTCCTCTCAACAAGCAACCCTCAAGTAAACACATGTTGGTCTTATTTTATTCCCATGCAAATGATTTGAAAATCAAGTTAAGAAACAAACCATTAATTCGATGATTTAATGGTAACGACATAACTACCCAATTAATAGGGGCGTTTTGAATTTAAGAAAATGCACTGGTTGACTTTCAATAAAAGGAGGTTTTCACGAGTGCGTTACTTAGAGGAAAAGAAACGGTGGGGCTCATGCGGGACCCACCTCACAAATATCCTACCAAATGGGTAGGATATTGTGGGTTCCACCCTATCCGCATAACTTAGATTAAGTGGATTTAAGTGTCTTTAAGTGAAATAAAATAATGTGTCGCACCACTTTTATTTTATTTCATAACTTAACCCCAAAAATTAAAAAAACACACCCGAGAAAACGCAACTCCGGAAAAGGCGTTTCTAAGAAAATACCGGCGCTGCGATTCCATCGGTGCCCTCGGAATTCGATTCCGAGCACCGGTTCAAAAGTTAGAAAAACCCGCTCGTTCGTTCACTGAACGTAACTGTGCCAAACATCGGAAAATGATTCCGGGCACACCGGGCCTCAGAATCAGGTGCCGTCAGAAACTACGTTCTTGTAAAATTCCAAATAAATATAAGAAAAAAATTTCCTTGGATTTTACAGGTCTTTACATCACTCCCTCCTCAGGGCCTTACATCCCCGTAAAAATACATCATAAACTAGAGAAACAAATGTGGGTACTGAGCACGCATCTAAGCCTCCAGCTCCCACGTTCTCTCCTGGAGGATCCCATGCTACCATCTGATGTGCACTAGAGGAATCGGCCATCCATGTAGGACCCACTCCTATCGATTGTCGATATCCACCGGGACCTCCGCAAACGTCGCCCCATCATCAATGTCTAGCTCCCCATGGTCAATGATATGCATTGTGTTGTGCACGTATCTCCTCAGCTGAGATGCATGGAAGACGTCGTGCACCCGGTGCAACTGAGGTGGTAGAGACAGGAGATAAGCCACCTCGCCAATCCTGCTGAGGACCTAGAATGGTCTGATGAAGCGTGGAGACAACATGTCGCCTCAGCCAAATCTCCATAATCCACGTCGAGGTGAGACACGCAAGAAGACGTGGTTACCATCCTTGAACTCTAGTGGCCTCCGCCTCCTGTCAGCATAGGACATCTGCCGGCTCTGAGCAGTCCTCATCCACTCCTAGATGATCTGGTTCTTCTCTGTTGTGGCCTGGACCATCTCCGGTCCCACTAGTGTTGACTCCCCAGGGTCTGTCCAGCACAAAGGAGATCTACAAGGTCTGTAGTACAACGCCTCGTATGGTGCCATCCCGATGGTGGAGTGGTAGCTATTGTTTTACGCAAACTCCACCAAGGGTAGGTGGTCCTCTCAGCTATTACCAAAGTCAAGGACACATGCACGGAGCATGTCCTCAAGAGTCAGAATGATCCTCTCCGTCTGACCATCTGTCTGAGTGTGAAAGGCGGTGCTCAGACGTTGCTGCATCCCGAACGCCTCCTGCAACCCCTTCCAAAGCCGGGAAGTAAAGCGAGCATCTCGATCGGAGACGATAGATGATGGCACACTGTGAATCCATACAATCTATTTAATGTAGAGACTCCACAAGCTCTCCACTGAGCCCTGATCTCTGATGGGTAAGAAGTGAGCCGACATGGTGAGTTGGTCGACAATCACCCAAATGGATTCGTGACCTCTGGAAGTGCGTGGAAGTCCAATCACAAAGTCCATAGATATCTCGTCCCTCTTCCACTCTGGGACCTCCAAGGGTTGTACCAAGCCTGCTGGTACCTGATGCTCTGCCTTCACCTACTGGTAGGTGAGGCATCGAAAAACGAACTCTGCCACAGCCTTCTTCATGCCCGGACACCAGTGTTGTCATCTGAGATCCTGGTACATATTTTCCACGCTAGGATGTACCGCCAAAGGGGAAGTGTGAAACTCTCTTAGCACCTCCTCTCGTAAGGAAACGGGGACCATGGTACATCCTCTAAAAAGGACATCATTATCTCCTCCCATGGAGAGTCCATCAGGTTCCTGTCCTGAGGATATCAGTGCACGAGGCGTCTCACAGTTGGTGTCCTCACGCTGTGCCTCCCTGACCCGTTGCAGTAGTGGAGGGGTGACTGTGAGAGACTAAAGGAAGGTTTCTCCATCTCTATCCGTGAAGGATATCTGCAAAGCGGCCATCTGCTATGTCACCTCCTCAAGTAGCTGAATGCTCGTCCTCCTGTTGAGAGCATCGACTACCACATTCCCCTTCCCAGGAGTATAGACTATCTCAAAGTCATAGTCCTGGAGGAACTCGAGCCATCGCCGCTGTCTCAGGTTCAGGTCCTTCTGAGAGAAGATGTACCTGAGACTCTGATGGTCAGAAAAGACTGTAAAGCACTCGCCCATCAGGTAGTGCCGCCATGTCTTCAGAGTGAAGACCACTGCTGCTAACTCCAGGTCATTGGTAGCATAGTTCTACTCATGCAGCATCAACTGACGTGATCCATAGGTGATCACTACCCGCTCCTACATCAGGGCACATCCGAGTCCGGTCCCTGATGCATCGCAGTAGACTACGTACCCTACTCGCTCCTCTGGAAGCCTCAAGATAGGGTCACTGGTCAATCTCTGTCGCAGCTCTTGGAAGCTCTGCTGACATCTGTCTGACCACACAAAGGGTTTCCCCTTCTTCGTCAAAGATGAGAGTGGTGTAGCTACTCTGGGGAAGTCTGTCATAATTCTTCGATAGTATGCATCTAGTCCCAAGAAACTCTGCACCCTAGTCACGCTCCTGGGTGGCACCCATGCTAGCACTGCCTCAATCTTCGCAGGATCCACCGCAACTCCCGCCTCAGAGATGACGTGTCCTAAGAAGTGGACCTCACATATCCAGAACTGAAATTTCGAGAGCTTCCCATAAATCTGGTGCTCTCGGAGTGTGTCTAGTACAACCCGCAAGTGGTAGGCGTGCTCCTCCTCAGTCGTCGAGTATATCAAAATGTCGTTGATGAAGACCACGACAAATTGATCGAGGTATGGCTGAAAGATCCTATTCATGAGGCCCATGAACACCTCTTGATAATTGGTTACACCGAATGGCATAACCAAGAACTCATTGTGGCCATACCGACATCTGAAGGCCATCTTCTGCACGTCATCGTCCCGAACTCTGAGCTGATGATAGCCTGACCTGAGGTCTATCTTTGAGAGCCACCGTGCTCCCATGAGCTGATCGAAAGGGTCATCAATCCTCGGTAGCAGATACTTGTTCCCCACTGTCACCTGGTTCAGGAGATGATAGTCGACACAAAGTCGCAAGCTCCTGTCCGCCTTCTTGGAGAACAATATTGGGGAAGCCCAAGGTGAAACACTGGGTCGGATGAATCTCTTGCCCTGCAAGTCCTCCAACTGTACCTGTAGTTCTCGAATATCAGCGGGGGCCATCCGATATGCTGGAGTCAATATCAGGGATTTCACGGGGTACAGGTCAATATAAATGTCTACCTCTCTGCGAGGAGGTAGTCCTGGAATGTCATCGGGGAAGACGTCCGCATACTGAACCACCACTACATGAAAACCAGGACTCTGCACATCAACTGCTCCTAGGATGAGGCTAGACAACTGATGAGTGATGGGCTATCCTCTCCTCTGAGGATGTCCATCCTGTGCTGTGAAGGCTCCCTTCTTACCGATGAAGTTGAACCTGCTCCCGTCGGCGCGTACACATCGCACCTTGCGCCTAAAACAGTCAATCTGTGTATGGACTGTAGATAACCAATCAATGCCCAAGATGATGTCGTAAGGCCTCGACGCCGCTACAAGAAGATCCCATCTGAAGCTCTCGCCTCCTAGAGTAAGCTCACACTGCCGGAACCAGTGCGTAATCATCGAGTCTTCTCCCGTAGGAGTCTCTAGTCGTAAGGATCGAGCCAACGACTCTGTCGGAATCTCCGAGCTCCGAACAAGGGCAGGGGCTATGAAATAGTGACTCTCTCATATGTCTATAAGAACTGCAGAAAGGGTGGAATAGACACAGATAGTACCTCGAATCATCTCGGGCTTGCCGTGGTCATAGGCCTCCACTGCCTGAAGTTGTGCCTGTCTCTGCCCACCGGCTCCCTGTGGCTGTGGTGGACCACCTAGTGGTGGTGGTGGTAGAGCCTCAAAGTGTCACCCACCACATGCTGCTCGGCCAGCTCCTCTTCCTCGTTCACCTGCTCCCTGCAGACGACCACGGTCGACCCTCTGCCTCTACCTGGGTGGCCCCTCAACCGTCTATTGCTCCTCAGCACGGCGGGTCGGGTAGTCATGAGCCATGTGGCCCAGCCCGCCGCACGTGTAGCACTGCCTACCTCTCGAAAGACTGGCTCTGCGCTGTGTGCCCCGCATTGCTGAGCCAGTGTCCTGAGGTCATCTACCTGAGGGTCTGGTCTGCCTGGACCCATGATTCATCCGTCGATTGCCTACTGCAGAAGACCTTGCTACCTGCTGCCCGGCGGTAGGTCTTTCTGATGATGTAGACTCAGCAAGAAAGCTCTCGATCAAAAGGGCTCGCTCCAGTACTACTTCCTGGGTCAGAATGCTGAGGGAGATCAACGATGCCCTGATCTCATGCCTCAATCCTTGCTCAAAGGTCCGGGCCCAGAAGAATGGGTCTCATACCATGTCTGTCGAGTAGTGCGAGAGATCGGTAAATCTCGCCAAGTACTGGGCGACCGTCAAGCTGCCCTGCCGCAGCTGAAGAAGCTCCTGGATGCACACCGCACAGAGGGTGGTTGGGACAAACTCCGAGCAGAAGAGGCTCTCAATGTCTGTCCAGAGAAGAGATGCCTCATCGTGCACCTGGAGCATCAAGCTCCACCACCTGCCTGTTGCCGCGTGCAGTAGGCCCGCAACGAGAATCACCATGAGGTCTGCTGGTGTCCTCACTAACCTGAAAACTCATACCACTGCCTCCATCCAATCCTCGACTGCCTGGGGGTCTGTCTCCCCGTAGAACCTGGGTGGTCGCTAGCGCTGGAACTCGTGCAGTGCACTAAGGCGACGTGCATCGTCAGCGGCTAGGGTTGAAAAAATCGGTGGCTCGGTAGGTAATGGTACCGCCGATGCCTCAGCTTTCAAAGGGCCCTGTATAGAGGCCTCGTCTCTCGGCAGGCTGTCGTCATGCTCAACTCTCGGAACCCTATATGGCTGCCTTCGTGGGGCCATCCTGAAACAAAACATGCACGCCACAGTCAAACAGTATACCTGGGGAGCTGACATGAAGTAATCACAAAGAAAACTTGAAACACACATGCAATCAATGTTTTCGTGCATTAAGTCGGAAATCAGAAGTCAGGGGCCTGGTGTATGAATACGTCGGCCACCGCACCAACACTGGACTCCCTGGACTTATAACCACACCCAATACACTTAACACTATTACTTCACATAGAAAAAGATCAGGGTCCCAAGATCTGTGGTAGAACTGAACTCCTATGATACCAATTTGACACGACCCATCCTCGGGGCCCATGTCGTGACTACCCCCAAGCCCGCCATCCATAGGCCAGGGGCTGGCGACTAGCACCAAGGCGTAAATCCTGGTAAAAGGGAAGGCATTGCCTTTGTAAAGTAAACAAACACCACAGAGCAAACAAGCAGTAGAAGTAATCACTATGTAAAAACTGAGTACAACAGTAAGTGTGGAAAAGTAAGTGGGATAATATACAAACCCAAACTGAAAGTAAAGTACAACTCGAAAGGAAAAACATCAACTGAAAGTAAAGCCCCAGCGTCGAGCCGTCCACTGGAATTCCCACCTGAAGGGTGAATACAGATAGCCTCCACAGCTCCTCGGGTCCAGCCGACCGCTCCATGTACGTCCCGCCCAATGGTCCACCTCCAGGTACCGTCCTACTCCACAAGCCTCAACCACGATCAACGTTGTCCGTCGTCTGCAACCAACACAACGTAGTGAAGGCATAGCCCGTGCAGGGGTGAGTATAAGCTACTCAGTAGGGACCCCGAGACCCCCGAAGGTCTCCCAGAATCCACAAAGGATAGTCCACAAAGGAAAGATACAATCACAAAATAACATCCGACACTGCTTAGGTATATGCCCATACATATACCTAAGTCATCAATTCCAGTTCGGCTCCAACATCCGAGCTCAAGTACATCCCAGTCCATACAGGAAAGCAAAACCTAAATCCACATAGGATAGCACAACACAATCCACATAGGAAAGCAAATAGGATTCAGCTCACACAAGTATACTTCTTCGTAAGATGATAGAGATGATCAGATATTGCCACTGATTTATCTAAGCCATCGGACCCACAAAGGATCGATAGGTACTAACCCTCGCAATGACCCACAAAGGACATGACCCACAAAGGGTCGATAGGTAAATAACCCCCGCAATGACCCACAATGGATCTGACCCACAAAGGATCGATATGTAACTAACCCCCGCAATGACCCACAAAGGATCTGACCCACACAGGATCGATAGGTAACTAAACCCCACAAAGACCCACACAGGATCAGACCCACACAAGTTCTGTAGGTGTTGGCCCACACAAGACCGCTGAGCACTGACCCACACAGGATCAGACCCACACAAGATCTGTAGCAATAATCCACGTAGGATCGCTGAGTGTTGTAGTCGTCGTCGTCGTGTCCACTGAGGATCTCTGTACAGTCGTCGTCGTCATCGCAGTCGCAGCCAGCTCTAGGGTTCCCGCACACAACAAGATTGTTTGGTAGGGTCCGCTCCACGAGCCGAGTGGCTGATACATCAACTGACACATAGTCCAGAGATGATGTATCCAAAATTTCCGCATCGCCAACAGGAACTCAACGTCGCAGACGGCGCGTCAATCGGACGCCCGGTCTGAGAGTTATTGGCATTTTTGTCCTAGGGGCCCGGTTGGTTTTTATGTAAAAACAATCCCGACCGTACTCCACCAACATCCAAACCTCGTGCGGAGTAAGCCAAATGATTCGTCTCACTAAGAAGAATCCATCAAAGTCGACGACACGTCAATCGGACGTCCAGAGCTCAAGTTACCAGTGTTTTCGATCTGAGGGCCAGGTTGGTTTCGTGCACAAACCCACCTGGCCGAACCCAATGTATTCCAAAACCATAGATGCGATATGTTGAAATGACCATCTCGGTCCAAGGATTGCATCTCTACTGACGGTACGTCGATCGGAGGTCCGTAGCCCAACATATGGGCAAAAGACCGAAGTGGTCCGAAAACGGTGGGTCTGGGCCCGGACCAACCCAGATGGCGCGACCCGGCCCGGCCGGCGCGGCTCGTCCCAGCCCGGCCTAGGCATGACCCAGCTGGCGCTGGCCGGTTACGGCCGAGCGGTGCGGGGTGGGGGGGGGGGGGGGGGGCGCTGCCCCCCGCGTGAAGGAGCCGTGGCCCCGCTTGGGGCGGCCCTTGCCATCGGACGCGGCCTGCTGCCGTGTCCCGTCCCCCTCCTGCCCCGCGCGGTCATAGGACCGCGCCCTGCCGCCGCGGCTTCAGCTGCGGCGGCTCCTTCTAGCGGGGCGCCGGGCACCGCCGCCACCTGCCACCGGCGCCTCCGTGTCGGCGAGCCGTGTTTGCGGGCTACTCCGCGGACCACCGGATGAGTTCCGGTGGTCAGAAAAACGCGTCGTCTTCACAAATGGCCCTCCTGGGGCCCATCCTTCACTATGAGGACCTCACATTGTCCATGCGGCATGTTTTGTCGTTGTCCACCTTTTCACACACCAAGAACGAAAGGGCGGTGGGTTCGGACTTGTTCGTTGGTCCGCACCCACCGCGTTAGCGGTTTTAAAAGTCTCACCACAAATATGTAATCATACACCGTGGGTGTAAATCATAAATATTTAAATGAATCAAACCCATACCTCTACGTTGTCATCGAACGTGAGTTCGTCGTGGAATTGATCGTTGCGGAAGAAGAGAATCGTCACGTCGCGGAAGGGGCATCGCTGTCAAACTCTGAGGATTAAAACACATAGATTTAATCGCACCATTTAAACCCATGTTGAGGATAAAATTCACAATGGAATTAAAAGAACCACAATCCCCTACCTCAATCAGTTGTTGATCGAAGATTGTTGCGGGGATGGAACGTCGTGGAAGAAGCTTCACGGAAGGAGGATCGTCACCTCGCGCCGTCGATCTCCGAGGACCCGGGGTTCTTCATCGCCCTTCGTCGGAGGCCGGCGTTCTTCGCGTTCTTCGCGTTCTTCGCGAAGAAGGATGAATATCACCAAGACTTAGAGCTTCCTCCAATTCCTCTCAACAAGCATCCCTCAAGTAAATATGTGTTGGTATTATTTTATTCTCATGCCAACAATTTGAAAATCAAGTTAAGAAACGAACCATTTATTCGATGAATTAATGGGAACGACTTAACTGCCCTATTAATAGGGGCGTTTAGAATTTAAGAAAACGCACCGGTTGACTTTCAATAAAAGGAGGTTTTCGCGGGTGCGTTACTTAGAGGAAAAGAAATGGTGGGGCTCGTGTGGGCCCCACCTCACAAATATATTACCAAGTGGGTAGGATATTATGGGTTCCACCCTATCCGCTTAACTTATCTTTAGTGGCTTTAAGTGGCTTTAAGTGAAATAAAATAAAGTATCGCACCACTTTTATTTTATTTCTTAACTTAACCCCAAAAATTAAAAAACACACCCGAGAAAATGCAACTCCAGAAAAGGCGTTTCTAAACAAATACCGGTGCCGCGATTCCATCGGTGCCCTCAGAATTCGATTCCGAGCACCAGTTCAAATGTTAGAAAAACCCGCTCGTTCGTTCACTGAATGTACCTGAGCCAAACTTCGGAAAATGATTTCGGGCACACCGGGCCTCAGAATCAGGTGCCGTTAGAAACTACGTTCTTGTAAAATTCCAAAGAAAATTAAGAAAAAAAATTCCTTGAATTTTACAGGTCTTTACAATAGAAAAAAAACATAGAAAACAAATCATGTCCTATTCATATAGATTGATATTGATATTTATTAATTTATATGGTGCTGATAATTGCATGATGAAATCGACAAAGTATAAAATCCAAAAATCATAGATGCTTCTCCAAGAAGCATTGATCCTAAAAAATAAAATAAAAAAAATTCAGAAAGATGTCAAACACGCTACAATAGCACCACAATTATCATTAGTAAGAAAAAATGAAGAAGATGACACAATCAAAATTAATAAATTGCATCCAACAATTGGATAAGATTTTTGGATAAACTAATCCGATTTTTCGAAACTAGAAGATAAGAGGCAAAACTCCAAAATCAAATTCGAATCACCTTTTGTGGTCGATATCTGATCATCAACACTCAAAACCATAAGTCCATGGTTTCACCGGGCTTAGCCTTCCTCCTTGCAACACTGATCTGAAGTGCGATGGCCTTCAGACTCGAAACAAGATCGAGATCCATCATTGACAAATCCAGTATCACTAAGCTCGAATTGGAAACCTCCTAGAGATGAATCTAACATCTCACAAATCCTATGTTTCATCTGCCACATTCTCCTGACCGCATTCAAAGAAAACGAGACATGCAGCTTCGCTTCCTCTCATGCATGGTCTCCTCTACATAACACTAACCTCATCTCCTGAAGATGGAGACAAACCTCATGCGAAGAAGCTATCGACATCGGCCCTGAATCGCGCTCGAACATGGCGATACCCATAGCTCCGGCTCAAGATCCACTAATGGTACTTCAACCTCACCCTTCCCTTATCACTCAAATTGAATAGATCCTCCCGAAACTAAAACCCACACTTCACGAACCCTAAATCACGATTTTCACTTTTCATACTTCTTTTTATTTTATTCGTTTATCATTTTCTTATTATATAATAAAACAATTATCATCTTATATATATAACACTTTTAATTCATCAATTAAAATAAAATTTATATTAATCATAAGATAAAATTTCATAATGTTTTAAACAATAATATATATAATTTAGTTAAATAAAATTACAAACATAATTTATCATCATAAAATAAATTACTAAATACATAATATTAAGTTTTTTTAACACTTAATGTCTTTCTTTTCATCATCATTACTATTATTTTTCCCTTAATTATATTTGTTTTGTTTTGTTTTAATTATTAAAACAACATGTTTACATGTTATTTCATGAAAACTATATGAAAGTATCATTAATTTATATTATTTCAATATATATTAACATGATGAGAAATATTATAAATTAAAGTAACAAATTACATTTTGATTAAACAAAACCACAATGTTTTCTAACATTATTAATTTAAATTATAATTCATTTAT
Organism: Viscum album; assembly: GCA_963277665.1. NCBI lineage: Eukaryota > Viridiplantae > Streptophyta > Magnoliopsida > Santalales > Viscaceae > Viscum > Viscum album. Next base: position 1,505,375,509 of record OY728146.1, on the reverse strand, counting down.
TAATTACTTAATATTTCTCGGGATGTTACACATATCATGGAAGGGTACTAGTTTGGGGAGGGGGTCGTGAAATTTTTTAACATGAAAAACCACTCCTCTACACTTTTTTTATGGCGTTATTTATTATCTTTCAATTTTAATTGAATAGGTTTTTTTAATACATTTTAATTTCAATGAATGACTCTTCATTTTACCATATTCTTATCTATCATATATAGTTAATTTCTTTTATGAAAACTGTTTAAATTCAATGGGAATCCTTACAACTTTCATACTTAGAATTTTAGCACACATGTTAGTTTTTTTATTTGTTTATGTGTGTGTATTCAACACATAACTCTTCTCTTATCCAAATTTTATTATTTTTCTTTTTTTATATTAATTATAAAAAAGATATCAAATAATTAAACGACCAACTATATTGGTAATTATCACATTGTGGTGATTTATAATTTAGGGAGGTTAAATTATTGATATTTTTTCTCATTTAATATTCTTTAAATTAATTATGTGTATATTAAACTAGATATCACATTGGTTAATGACATGTGTGGTTTAAAATATGGATTCCATATAATATATGAACAATAAATACCCTTGGTCTCATTGATTGATAAAACTTCCATCAATAATAATTGATTAATATTAGAACCCTAGTTGAGAATAGTATTAAATCATATTTTTTAGAATTCACATTAAAATAAGCTTTTGTTGTGGGTGTTAATTTAATACAATGTTATTTAAATATAAATAATGACACAAGATAAATTCCACAATAATGAACTCACCCCAATCTATTTCAAATATTTTAACCGATAAAAAATATTTATTTAATTTAATTTATCTCTATGAATAAACACACACCCATTCACAAGAAAAAAATAAAATAATTGAATCCAAAAATATATTTCAATCTCCGAGGATTTGACACCAGTTTCTCTATAAACATTATAGTAGAGAACCAAACATTTGATGTTTGGTAGGAAAAAACAATTCATGCCTCAAACCTCATTTTTCACTTAAGTTATTACACATTGGCTTAATCTTCAATTGATGATGATATCTGGATTTTTAATGTCCAATTTTAATGGTTAAAAATTAATCAATTGATCACAAGATGAAGATTAATGAGTTAGAAATAGTTTTAATCAATTAAATTATTATGAACAATTTCTTTTATAAATGGAATAACATTTCGTTTCCATGAAATTTCCTTATTTAAACTATATGATGAAGCTCTTAGTTTTCAATCCATGTGAATCTATGTGTAGATAAAATCCTCCCACTAATGATATTTCTCTGTTTATCTCTATATAAAAAAGGTTATATAAAATCATGAGTAATATAGGATCCTACCAACGAATTGAGATATTCATCAATATCATAGATACCCAAATAGAATGTTTCTAATTGGATACATCTGAATTATTTTTATTAAGCTCATATTGATGATCTTGGACCGATTTGGATCATCAGATGAAAAGGAATGTTTTTATACATTTATTTATTCAATCAAATATAAATGGAATATACTGTGGTTTTTAGGTTTTAGTGGGTATTTTTATGATTTAATTAAATGAGTTTTATTCCCTACAAATCCATTCAGTGGTATTAGAGTAACATCTATATCATTCGGATCAGTTATTTGATTGAAAGAAGAAGCAATAAAAATGATCATTCCCTAAACTATAGTGCATCTAAGGCTAAAATGGTAATAGTTCTTGATTTTTTCAAGAACCGTAGAATATGTTTTATTTAAAATGGTCATGGACTTATAAAATTTTTAAGACCACACACTAGTTAATTAAAAATGGTCAAATTATATATATATATATATATAACATAGAGCTTTATTTTTCAACTTTACCAAAATTAAGTCAATGGAGCACTATGTCAAGGTGATATTCCCTATGATGATGGCCACATCATGGGGGTATTGAAAAGTAATGGTTTATAGTATTAATGAAAAACCTATATCGATTGTATCTAAAACACATCTATTATTTATGGTGTAACAGTAGACAAAAATGGATTCTTCCCAAAATGGATTCATTTCATGAGAAACTGTAAATGTTTTCTCATGTAACGAGTTAACTCCATAGTGGTCCCTGCACAAAACAATTGTCGGCTGCTGGCCTTGGGATTCCTTTTGATGAAACATCGACATTTATTTTGATCATTCATGGAATGGGGTTTCCAAAATACCTCTAGAAATCATTTGGGATGGTTATATCTCCCTTTCACGATGATCTGATAAAGGATACTAAAATATCTGATGGATTTGTGCCATGTAACTAGATGCAGTTATGGTAAATTAGGTTTTTCTTCCTCCCTTGTTGCAGAGTTGTATATAATCGTTATTTCCATAGAGCTCACCATTACAAAGGGATAGATTAGAGTTTGGATCGAAAGTGGTTCAACTACTATCGTAAAAGTATTTCTAAAATGTGTTATTCATCTATCATGGATACTCATAGCTAGATGGATCGGCTGCCTCCAAAATCTATCAAGGAATAATCATATTCTCACTCATACCTATCGAGAGGAGAGAAAATTCATGGATGTCCCTTCCATCAAAGGAGTGGAAAATGATGATATGTGGATGAGAAACCTTCCTACATAGCTCATCCCATTGCATGAAAATGATTGTAATAAAATATACTCTTTCAGATATCTGTAATATGTTCTCTTATAATTTTTAGATTTTATTCCTTTGGTCCACTGACTAAGGCGTCATCTTTTTGAAAAAAACATAATAAGATATGAACTTTATAACTTTAAATATTAATATATAATTTTTAAAATTATTAAAAAGATTCACTAATATGAGCATGAAGGGCCTGTAGTAATCTCATGGGAGGCTTTAAATTTTTTGGTAGTTGTGATCTAGGATTAAAGAGGATTTACATGGTTTAATAATCTGTAAATTGTTTATAAATTAAAAAAAATTAAAAATAAATTTTTTACTTTTATATATAAATTTCTCATAAATTAGAGTATAAAATTTTTATATTTAAAGGCCTTATATGTGGAATATGTTGTGTCTATTTTGTATAATGTTGTTTTTTAAAAATGAAATGTTTATATAATTATAATTTCTTTCAAAAGTATCACATATTTTGGAATATAAATGATCTCATTTTAACTTTATGTACATTTTTTATATGAATAGGTTAATATTAAATTAAATGATCCTATGTATTTATGTTATGGAATATCTATGATGCATGTTAAATTATAAAGTGTTTATAATTTTATTTATCAATGAATTATTCAAAAATGTTTACCCCATGTAAACAATTTATGAAATGTTGATTTATTTATTTCCTTGAGAACCTTATTCCTAAAAATATAGTTTTTATAATATAAATTGGTGTATGATTTAGTTTAAATGTATTTTAATGGCCTCTTTAAATCATATAAATGAATTTATTGAAATACCTTATAGGTATGCAAAATGAATTATTTTTCTTCCACCTTACTTTTGCATAGTTCTAAATTAATGATCTTGACTAAAGAAGGTAGTTATTTTTATACATATTTGGTGTTAGAATTTTAATTGAATTTAAGTATCTCTTGATTAGAGAACCATAGTTAAAGGGATTTTGTGTCAGACTTCTCTCAGGACTCGAAATATAGGATCTATCTAGGAAAGTGGGGGTTTAATACATTTTTCTCCATAATTAATCTTGTGAGGATTGCTGATTTTTTATGATTCTAAGACATTAGATGAAATGTATTTATACACATTATCCATATAATTCATTTATATATGTATAAATATATTTGGATTTTAATTTGGGAAAATAATATAACCCATGTGTTCTGTAAAGATTTGCATGTCAATCTATTTTGATGAAATTAATTTAGTAGTAGTTACAGATATTTCAAACTAAATAATTAAACATGTACATATATATATAGATAATACATGAGATATTATATGTGGATTATAAAGCCCTTTATAAAATATTCAGTGATAAATTCCTTCCAAAGTAACACTTTTCAATACCTCAATCATCTAACCATGTATATTCATGCCAAAATGGGGTGCTAATGGACAATATTGTATAAGGTAATCATGTTATGGGTGACCCTAAGAGTTAGTGCCTATATTTTTCATACACATTTGATTACAAAAATGTGAGAACCCCTAATAGTTATGATACTAAATAATTAGAGTTTATCTTATCCATAAAATGGATTAGGAAATGATTTTTCCACTAAATTACCCAAGAGTAATATTTTATATGATTCGAATATTGGAATATAGGAAACACTAAGTGGTGAGAGGAATGTCAAATCAGACTGATTACCTAGTTAAATATAGATAATTTCCCATTGATGACTATGATGTAATTCATAGAAGGGGCTCATCGTTTTAGTGGGAGAAGTTTAAAAAAATTAATTTTAAAATAAACAAATATTTTAATAATCATATAGTAAAAGATTTTGTTGCAGATAAAATGGAATCATCATCATAAAATGTGACTTTAAGATCAACCTTATAAAAATAAAATCTTAATTAATGAAATTTTCTATACTAGTATAGATACATAAGGATATTTATCAATAAATAATTAATGTTCTATGTGTTGGATAAAAAATTATTGAGAAAATTAATTTTCATGAACCTGGTCAAGAAGAAAAATTTATTTATATGAACCATAGTAAGGATTATCTTGATATAGATCTATTGATGGTAATTTCAAGGGAACCAAATATAAAAATAAAACAAGATTATTTTGATGATTTAGGGATGATAGGAAATTGGAAAAATTATCTATAAAAAATCTAAATAAGAGAGATACAGTGTTTTAAAAGAATTCTTTTGATGTAAGGTGGTTAAGGGAAATTCAATATTGAATAATTTACTCATTTTTATGGGGTATGTAAACTATATAGAGAGATTAGGGTCATTTATGAAGCATTATCTGGCCATTAACATAATTTTACGACCAATTTCTGAAAGGTTTTGATATTTAATTTTGAATTACAAAATGAATAAATTCAATAGAAGATTACACGATCTTATTAAAAAATTTAGTATGTATTAGTGGGAAATAGGATTTTTATGATCATTTTATATGAAAATAATACTTAAAAGAAAGTTTCAGTGTTTTTTCCACAAGAATAAGAAGAGATTTCATGAAGATTCTATGCCACAATGTAATCCAGATCTAAAAGATTCCAAGGAATGTTAGTCATATTTAAAAAATAGAAATTTTTTATTATTTGTATCTTTATGTTTGGGAAATTTTATCTATTTTTTGAGTTTAATTTTAAATAGGTAGAGAATTATAGGATCTTTTAGGAATATGGTAGTCTAAAGATAAATGACCCAGGGTTTTGTAGCAGCACTCGGTAACTAGTTCATCCAAGTGAGTTGTAGGGACACAATCAAACCCATAGAGTACTCCATTATCCTAGACTGGGTACTAGGAAGAGAAGAAGGTGGTTTGTTTATATGTGGGTTAAAATTGAATGTTCATACCAAAAATCAAATAGGACCTCAAAATTTTCCCATTATTATTACTCTTTGAAACCTATTTCAGTCCATCGTCTATCTCCCTCTTATATTTGGATGATTCAAAATCAGGACTTGATTAGAGTGCCTGTGGTTGGATGAAAATAGCAATCCCCCTTAAATTTTGGTTATTTCTATCCAATAATAGATATTTATTTCTTCTTTATCTATATATGTTTGTTTATATCTTTTTTTCATAAATTTAAGGATTGTGATATTCTAAAATTCCATAAAATGTCACATCATCTACCTACTAAGGATGTTTCTCATAATTAAATAAAAGATAAGATTATGATTTTTTTCAAAATAGAATCCCCTCGTCTTTATGGGATGTGGTAAAGAACTAATATTCTCTTATCATAGGGGTTATTATCATGTTATGGCATACTCTTTCCCCTTTGGCCTTCAAAAATATACTATGTATTTATTTAAATAAATAATACCCTTATTACTGTCATTTTCATTAAGAGTTTTCCATGAAATGGATTAAAGTAGAGTTATTCTAAGAGTAATAAAATCTATTATCTAATAAATGTTTATTCAAAAGGATTTTGGAAATAAAATAAATGGTTTGAATTATTCTCTTTTCTTCACTTGTTAGAATTAAAAGCCTATGATTTGATATTATATTTTTCTTTTTGTATATTTTGTTCAGATGATTATTTTTTATTCATGTTTATTTATGGTCGATTAAATGTGATATGTGAGAGAACATACAAACTACTAATTTCAATTTTTTTTCAGGGTTTCATAAACATTCCCATTATGTTTTGATTACTAAAAATGTTGTATAGCATGTTGTTTCATATTCCATGCATGTTGGGCATGTTGTAATATGAATATATGTTAATATATCATCTAGAAATGGTATCTACATATTAAAAAAGAGAGTATGTTTTGGTATACACACAGAAAAACTTGAATTGGAAAACCCATTGCCCTTTTCCTATAAGGATAGGCAATGTAATCACCATGACTATGTATACAAAATTTATTCCCCATCTGTGTTATTTGGTACATAAATTGGTATGAAAACATATATATATATATCTATGTGTGTTTGTTTCTACGCATGTGTGTGTGTGTGTGTGTGAGTTTGGGTGCATATATTTATATGAGATTAATATTCATAGGTGTAAACATGTCCACCTTTTGATGATAGCACCAGAACAAATCTTTGATTTTGAGGTATGGATTGAAGCAGTTATATTAGGTATGGATCAACATAGTATAGATATTTTTCGTATATATTATATTCATGTGATATGAATTATTAAATAATAATAATTTTTATGTTGATAATTTCCTTTATCATTCTACTACATTCATGTACAATAATGTTTATGATAGTTGGTTAAGGGGTAGACGATAACTTCCTATAAGCTATAAAAAACTCAAACCCTTAACAAGCCCTAATGAGAAGTAAGTAGATGTTTTTTTAAATAGTCTATGTAATGTAAATTCAACGTATAATTTGAGATATTTTAACAAGGAGTATAGATATCATGTTTTTTTAATTTATTAGTTGGAGAGTGTGGTAGATACACATAGACTATCCATGGATTCTGGAAATGGATTTTTTTTCATATGACTCACCCCTTTCAGTTTTTATGTTGTGTTTGGTTTAGTAGAAACCTGTGTATAAGGTTTTGATCTTGTATTAGTAACACTGTACATTGGTTGGATATTATTAAACCTGATATATAAAATATCAAATGTTTATATATTTTCTTGGATTTTATAATATTTTATATCTTACTGACTTCCATGGTGCAATACATTATATCTCTAGTGGCTAAATTCTTAAACAGGTTTAGCAATTATGTGAAATGACATCATATGGTTTACTTTGTTACCTATAGAGGTAAAAAACTATCATGAATTTATAATTCATCCATTAATGATTACGCTCTCATCTATAGATCAAGAGGTTCCATTTAGGTATTGTGGTGACAAAACATGGATATGGTGTAATTATTCAGGGCACAATAATTAATAAATGGAAATAGATCCCTCATTAATGGATTAGGGGTATATCGCTTGAGTATATGACAAAGTTATGGTTATCATGACTCATAGATAAACCCATCAATATGCTTAGATATTATAATTGTTGTGGAATCATATGTTACCATGGGTGATCTGGAATCCATATTTTTCATTATGAATTAGTTTTATTTTCATGACTCTCATGTTTCATACATAAATTGGATAGGAAGTCACTGGTAGGAAAACAGACATATCAGGTGTCTTCCTTTTTTGGTAAATATTATTTTTGGAACCATTTTATGGATCATATTAATTAAAAAATGGAAAAAATATTTTTTCTTCTAATATATTTATCATTAATGACTAGGTTAATATGCATTAATAAAAGATTCCCTTTATTATGAACCCATGTCAACACTAATTCTAGTCCTTTTCATCTATTTTATGTTTAGGTATACTATTTTTCCTAAATGATATCCTAACCTTATGAAACATGTTTATAAATTATTTTTAACATGGAATGTTTATTTATAAGTGCGAATGAATGAAAGGGAGAGATGAATGGGATTAGGCTGAACCTGAGTTGGGAAGTCTAAAATTGTTAGTCATTTATAGTTGGTGTGGAATGTCCTGATGTTTCCTTCTCTTCTTAATTATAAATTACTCCAGCTAGATGAACACCTCATTTCATATAGTCTGTGGTTAATGAGAATACACTTCTATCTCATCATGTTGTTAACCTTAGGGTATTAGAGGGGCCTACCCAACCACACTAAGTGGTCAGTCAAGGTGATCCATGAAAGGAGCCTATATATTTTTGACATTATGAGTTATTTTTAGTTCTACCATCCCCTAAATTTTAAGGTTTATGTATCTACCAAATAATCCAAAAATTTTATTTCTCACATTCATTGTATTTTAAAGAGTACATAAATGCCATAGTAACATTGGTATATACTATCCACCTTTTTTCTTGAAGGGGTAGCTTGTTAGGGGTGGAATGTTATTCATGAGGCTAAGAATAAAATGGTCTCTACTATAATAAAATTACAAATATATTATTTAATAATTTTTACCCTAAAACTCACTATCTAGTAAAGTTTTTGAATTCATGTAATTGAGATATGGATTTATGTCTTTTATATAGTACTCTTCCAAATTTGTTGATCTATTCCATTTTACTTCCTAAATGAGTAGGTATGAAGGGTAAAAATGATTAAATATTATGTCCAAACATTTTTTCCAAATTATTAAATGATTTTTAAACATAAATAACCAATAATTATAATATAAGGATCCTAAAGGTCTATTGTATTTGGAAGACTAGGTTCCTAAAACATAAAACATGGAATCCTTATTTTATTTTCAACATTGTGCTCCCAAAATACATTCGATCTTCTAAATATGTTTGGGATAACCAAGGGAATACATAAATAAAGGGGTGAGAAAAAATCCTAGTAAGGGAATAAAAATGACAAGGAAGTATAATGCATGATTCCAGGGTATAACATGATATAATAAAAGATAATTATCATAAGTAATAACATGGAAGCATACCATAAAGAACAGTGGAATATAAGATCATGGATTAAAAATAAATGTTTCAAAAATATGAAATAGGTTGTTAACATAAGTCAAGGATAACTTCTAATAAAACATCACATGGTGAACATAGTCCCATAATGGATCAAGTTCACTTCGTAATTCAATATGTGACACCTTATGAGAATAAAACATTTCCAAATAAATTTTTGGGATATATAATTCTTGATCTCACCCATCACAATCATTTCATGTACATGAATATGAGTCCCATATAAGGATATCCATAAAAAATAAATAAACAAACTAATTACCCATGAAAATAAATGGGATACATAATCTAATCTCATAACCTGAACGAAATAGATTTTCATAATGAATGAATTTGAGAGATGAACATAACGCATGTATTACCCAATTAAAGTAAAATAGAATAAGGTAGTTATATATTTGATATATAAAAAATATAATTTTTAAGATGTATAATACATTAAATGTTTTTTCTTTTATGAATTAGAATACTATAAAAAATTTAAAAACATTCTTGAGGAAAATAACCATTCCACTTTGAAAAACACAATGTGAAAAACTAAAAATTCAAAAAAATATATTATAGAAATAGTTTTATTTTAAATTGAAGTTGTAATATTAAAACTTATTTTATCAAAAATTGTGTGGTAATGAGGGAGGAAAAATCTATTCATGTCGTACATGTTTAAAACAAATAATCCTTCCACATTTTTAGTAAAAACCAAAAATGGTGTTTTTTTACAACAACATGAATATTTCTTTTTAAATATTTATTAAAAAATAAAATAGGTGTAGAATTTAATTTTAAAATTTATATAGTAACATTTAAAAATTGATTTTTTTTATAAAGAATGAATATAGAAGAAAAAGGGTTTTCAATCGAAGATCGAAATAATGCCGGTTTTCTTTAAAATAATTATCTTAGAATTTTGAGTACATAAAGAGTGGAATTTTATATTCAAACTTGTATTCTCAGATAATAACCAAATGATAAGAAAATACATTAAATTATTTAAAATTATATCATAATTTTTCATCAAAGAAATAATAATCATAATAATATCAATAAATAATGAGATACCAGCTTAGAACACTTACCAATTTGGTAACTTTTGAATCATAAGCCCCATTCAATAATAACATAAAATGAAAATTAAATATAATTAATATGATGACATTAATGATATCACATTTAAAATGGGAAATTTACAGATGTCACAAAATAATATAGGTTTACAACATAACATATGACTAAAAAAGGAAAATTGAGAAAACAATACCTTACAAAGTCCATAAAATTAATATGAGAGTTAAAAAATGATGTGATTCTGTGTAAATATATAATTATTTAAAAAAATATTAAAAACATCATAATGAAATAAAATTTCATATCACACATAATCATGAAATAATATAATCAATGAATTCGACATATAAAGTAATGAATAGAACATGATTTACAAAACCCCATACCCCATGCTTCTCTTTAGTTAAATACTATTTAAACTATTATATTGCTATTGTAAACATGTTATTTACATATAATAGATTTATATTATTATTTATAGTAGCATATATGAGGATTCTATAACATCTTATTACCCATTAGTTAATAATCATTCATTATAACTATTGATTCAGGTATTAATTGCCTTGTTTTCTCCTGCATGTTTCGTCATGGAAGTTCTGAATCATGAACATTGGTTATATTAAAATCATATAATGAATAATATTATTGTTATAAATATCATTTTTTTCATTATAAATTTCTCTTTAACCATTAATAAAATTTTAACATGGATAATGAATCACATTGCTTTGTAGAGACAGTAAGTCGTACATACGCACGATCGACGTTATCACTTCCTTAATAGGTTAAAGGGTAAGAAATTGGATTTTATATTAATTTTAAAAAATAAATATAATTTCTTTTATATCACATATATTCACTAAAATTATCATTTTTTACCTTCCAGGTGAATCATTAGGAAAAAAGAAATCAACTTGCTTCGCAAGGTGGTAGTCATTCGTGTACACGATTGATGTTATCATTAAATCAACAAATGGTAAGATAAGAAATTATATGATATGTTTATTTTATAAATTTTTTAATATTTCCTAAATATAATATAAAAAAATAAAATTAACCTTCATTACCTTTCACATAAGGCATAATCGAAAAGTAAATTTCATTGTTTTGCAAGGTTGTAGTCCACCAAAGACATAAGAGACATTATTGTATTCTCTATGGAATAGACAGGAATAGGGTATATATGATATTAAAATTAAAAAACATATATTTTTATCATAAATATCATATATATAACCAATATATACATCATTACTTGATGTTTGGAGATGAAATGTTGACAAATAAATTAAATGGGTTTGAGAGACGGTAGTCCACCACACTTAAGATCATTGGTTTCATTTCCCATTTGAGGGAGTATATGATGAGTTTGGTCATAAAATTATCAATAAAAAATCACAGTATAGTTCAGATACCTATTTTAGAATATCATAATGTTATAATTATATTTTAATGATGTGGAGGAACAAATAAAATAAAATTCTAGATTTAGGATATTAGCTATTCTTTAAAAAACATCTTTTGGTTTCCCCCAAAAGCCACCCTAGGATGGATTTATGACAGAAGGTACTATAAGATGAGGATTTAGAAGAATATAAGCTATTTTTTCAGTATTGTATGATACAATGGGTTTTTAAGTCTGGAAATTGGAAGGGAGGGGTGTCATTTTATATGTGGGAGATAGTACACACTTAAATTTTTTTAAAATAATGAATTCCACCAGCGCATTTCTCATGATTAAAGGACTAAAATGAATCCTTTTTATCCTTATAATATATAATATCTTAATAGGACCATAAAATAATAATTATAAATGTTTGGAGTCATTTTTAACACTTATTATTTTAGTTTAACCCATAGGTAGAACAGTTTTTACCTTATCTGTGGTAAATTATTTTTAAGTTTTCCTTAATAATAATGGTAAAAAATTTAGATAACCTTATTTGATAATATAAATTATTATTATGTCAAATATGGAATCTATTTTACTAAATTTAAATAAAAAATTTGGTCAAATTTAATTTGAAATTAAACCCACAGACGTGTTGAAAATACTTTTTTTCCAAAGAACAAAATCAAAAAGTTTAAAATGTTTCATATCAAAAATAAATATAAAATTTATTCCAATGAGAAATTTTTTATAAATTTTTATATAATTGACCCAATTTTAATTTGAATGAAATTTGATATATAATATACTTTTTAAAATAATTTAATGGAAAAGGAATTTTTCAAAAATAATATAGTATTTTTCACTATTTATCAAAAAATAAATCTTTTCTAAAAAATTCAAAAAACATTATCCACAAATAATTTTAAATTTTAGATTTCAAAAATAAGGTTTATTTTATAAAATAAATTTTCTAAAATTGGTAAAAATTAGTTATAAATTATGCGTCAAAAACATGACTAATGCAATTTTCATAAAAATACAGTTTTCATAAAATATTTATCATTCAAATGAATTTTGTTTTTCTTCTAATCAATATATAACCAGCAAATATATTTTATACATATGTACACCATATGTTTCGTAATTTAGTAGTTTCTATTCATACTAACAAATTTAGTTTCTAGGTTATAATGGTTATGGTTAAATAATAATAAATTTATAAATTATCATTTTTTTGTTTCAACCCATTATTGCATTCATCACAAGATACTAAAGATATTTAATTTATTTTAAAATAAATATATAATAAATTATTAGAGTGTAAAATTATCTTCTGATCATTTTTTCTATTTCACATACACTATTGAACATATTCTTCCTCAGTTTTTAGGGGGTTACACTCTACGCCCTTATAAATAACATCCTCAAAATTTAATCATTATCTTGGAAATCACAGGTTTAACATTTGAGAAAATATTTATATTGAAAATTAGCGGCAATTGATTACATGTAAATAAAAGAAAATCATAAATATTTTTATATATTGGTAGATAAAATTGATCAGAATAAATTTAATGATCAAGGTAAAGTTAAGAACCTCAAAACCATAAATCTATAATGAGATAAAAGACCATTGATTCATTATACATGAAGGTGATTGGATAGATTTTTGGTTTCAATATCCTTTTCCAATAGTTGATGAATCTCTTTATGATATATAACAATAATAAATAAAATACACTTAATTTTTAAGTATAATTTTACCCTTCAACAACTTTCCACCACAATCTCATATTTTTCTCCAAATGAATATTATTCAAGATGATTTTTTCATGGTCTAAGAACTAAATAGAACATGAAATGGTTCATATATTAAAATTGTAAAAACCCATAAAATTCAAGGAAAATTTTTCTTAATTTTCTTTGGGATTTTACAAGAACACAGTTTCTGACGACACCTGATTCTGAGTCCCAGTGGGCCCAGAAAAAATTTCAGAAGTTTATCTCATGTACATTCAGTGAACAAACGAGCGAGAATTTCCTAACTTTTGAACCGGTGCTCAGAATCGAAATATGAGGGCACTGATGGAACCACAGTGCCCATAATTGCCTAAGAACACCTTTTCTAGAGTTTTGTTTGCTCGAGAGGAGTTGTTAAAAATTGTGGAATGTAAAATAAAATTGAGCAATAATTTAATTTCATTTTAAGTGGTTATATACATTGAGTGGAAGTTTGGTAACTACCCATGAGAGGTTATGAGGGCGGTGGGGCCCACAAGAACCGCACCCCTTCATTTTCCCTAACTCCCTTAACCCTCCATTTAATATGACAACATAGGTTTAATTACTTAAGTTATTTCATTTTTGAATTTGAAATGAAATATTGGCTTGTGTGTTAATTAAATAAGACTAAGTATTATTTCGTGAAAGGTTAGTTCGTTGTGCGAGAGGATTTAGAGAGAAAATGTCTAAGTTCTGAATAAATTTCTTCCTCCTTGAAGAACGCGAAGAACGCACCATCGCCTACGAAGAATGCCGACCTCTGACGACGGACGATGGTGAGAGATGCCTTCCTCGGAGATCAACGACATGATGTCGTGTACCGCGATGCCAACGACCCTCTACTTCCGTGACGAACCTTCATTCAATGATTTCATCGAGGTAGGGCATTATTTGTTTTTTTTTCGTGATTACATTCATCACCTATCATCGTCTCTAATTGAGTCATCTGATATCGCAATAATGGGAGGAGTTCGGACCCCACGAACACGGCCGACCCTCCTCCCCCTTGATTGTTTGAATTTGTTGCGGCACGTGCAAAGGCAGTGTGGTGCCGTTGCACCACGCGGAAACATGACAATGGGCGAAGAAGCGTGGCGCCATTGCGCCGCACCCTTGAAGTCGAACAAAGCCACGGCGCCGTCACGCCATTCAGTAGATCCTCGAAGAGACCCCCGCTGGAGCGGGGCCGCGTCACCGTCAGGCCACGCCGATCGGACAAGGCCCTGGCATATGGCCGCGGTGGTGTGGGGGAGTGGCGGCTGGCTTCCGGTTGCCGGAGTAGGAGGGCATGACCGCGACAGTCCCATGGCAGCAGCAACTGGCCGGTCACCGAGAAGGTCGGGGGTCATAACCCCCGGCTGACCGAAGGAGCAGCCCCCCACATGGGGTCCGTGGTTAAACAACAGGGGGCATAGCCCCCCCCCCCCTTCCGCTCGGCCGTTACGGCCGAGCCGCTTGGCCTCACCGGCCAGGAAGAGCGCGCCAGGCCGGGCTGCCCAGGTGGGGCCGGGCCACGCCCAGGCTGGGCCGGGCCACGCCCTAATGGGCTGGACCCGGACCCAGGTCAGGTCGACCCAGTTCGGGCCGTCCCAGGGGGTGTCGGGCTGGGTCGGATCGGGCCTGAACCCCCTATTTTCGGACCTCTTTCGGTCTTTTGACAATAACATGGGCTACAGACCTCCAATCGATGCACCGTCAGCTACGATGCGATCCTTGGATCGAGGAGGTCATTTATATATATTACACTCAAGGCTTCAGAGTACTTTATGTTCAGCTGTGTTGGTTTGAGCAGGAAACCAACCGGGCCCTCGGAGCAGAAACGCTTATAACTTGAGCTTCAGGCGTCCGAATGATGTGTTGTCAACATTTTTGGATTTCTCTTAGTGAGACGGACCTTTTGGCTTACTCCGATCGAGGTTTGGACACAGTTGGAGTATGGCCGGGTTGGTTTTGACTTAAAAACCAACCAGGCCCCTGGGACGAAAAAGCCAATAACTCTCAGACCGGGCGTCTAATTGACGCGTCAGATGTCGCGTTGAGTTCCTTTTGACGATACTAAACTTTTGGATAACTCAACTATGGACATCGTGTCAGTTGATGTATCATCCCCTCGCCTCATGGAGCGAACCCTCCCGAATGAGCTTTTTGTGTGCGAGAACCCTAGAGCTGGCTACGACTGCGACGACGATGACGAATGTACAAAAATCGTCCATGGATTCGACGACGACGACAACAACACTCAACGATCCTGTGTGGATCAGTGCTACTGATCCTGTGTGGGTCAGATCCTATGTGGGTCAGTACTCAGGTGTCCTATGTGGGCCAGTGCATACTGATCCCATGTGGGTCAGATCCTGTGTGTGTCATTGTGGGGGTTAGTACCTATCGATCATGTGTGGGTTCGACGACTTAGATGAATCAATATCTACATCTGAACATCTCTATCATCTTACAAATAAGTATTCATGTGTGAGCTGAGTCTTGATTTTCAATATTTATCATCGATAATATTCACTGGACATCCTGTGTGGATTACATTATCCTTTCCTGTGTGGATTGGGTTGTGTTTTCCTGGGTGGACTGGGTTGTACTTGGGCTCGGATGTTGGTCCCGAAGTAGAACTGATGACTTAGGTATATGTATGGGAATACACTTAAGTAGTGTTGGTTGTTAATTCGTGATCTTATCTTTCCATTGTGGATTATCCTTTGGGGATTCTGGGAGACCTTCGGGGGTCTCGGGGTCCCTACTGAGTAGCTATTACTCACCCCTGCACGGGATATGCCCGCACTACGTTGTGTTGGATGCAGACGACGAACATCGCTGATCGTGGTGGAGGCTTGTGGAGCAAGTTGGTACATGGAGGTGGACCATTGGGCGTGACGTACACGGAGCGGACGGCTGGACCCGTGGAGCTGAGGAGGCTATCTTTACCCACCCTTCAGGTGGGACTTCTAGTGGACGGCTCGACGTTGCAGATTTACTTTGCATTTGTTCTACTTTCTTTCCAGTTGTACTTTACTTTCAGTTTGGGTTTGTATTCTGGCCCACTAACTTTTCCTCACTTACTTTTGTACCCAGTTTTACTTGGTGTTTACATCTTCATGCTTTCTCTGTAGTGTTTGTTTACTTTACAAAGGCAATGCCTTCCCTTTTTATCAGGAATTACGCCTTGGTGGTAGTCGCTAGCCCCTGGCCTATGGAAGGCAGGCTTGGGGTAGTCACGACACCGGCCCCGAGGATGGTTCGTGACAAATTGGTATCAGAGGAGTTCGGTTCTACCGCAGAACTCTGGACTCTGATCTTTTTCTATGTGAAGCAATAATGTTAAGATTATTGGGTGTGGTTATCAGTCTAGGGAGTCCAGTGTTGGTGCGGCGGCCGATGTATCCATACACCAGGACCCTGACTTCTGTTTTCCGACTTAGTACATGAAAACATTGATTGCATGTTTGTTTCAAGTTTTCTTTGTGATTACTTTGTGCCAGCTCACCAGGTATACTGTATTAACCGTTGGGCACCTGTTTCTTTTCAGGATAGCCCCACGACGGAAGTCACCTAGGGTTCCGAGATTTGTATGTGATGACATCCCACCGAGCGACAAGGCCTCGGTGTAGGGCCCTAATACTGCGGAGGCACCAGCGGTACCACTACCCACCAAGCCACCGAAGCTAGCAGCCCCAGTCGCTGATAGTGCACATCGCATTAGTGCACTGGACGAGTTTTAGCATCAATGACCGCCCTAGTTCCGCAGGGAGACGGACCCTCAGGCAGCCGAGGATTGGCTGGAGGCAGTTGTACGAGTTTTCTATTTGGTAGGGACACAAGCAGACATCATGGTGATCCATGCAGCGAGTCTCCTGCACGTGGCAGTAGTTAGATGGTTGAGCTTGATGCTCCAAGTACACGATGAGGCATCTCTCCTCTAGACGGACTTTTAGAGCCTCTTTCGCTCGGAGTTCGTCCTAGCCACCCTCTGTGTGGTGCGCATCCAGGAGCTTTGACAGTTGGGGTAGGGCAGCTTGACAGTTTCCCAGTACTCTACGAGATTTACTGATCTATCGTGCTATTTAAAGGACATGGTACAGGACCCATTCATCTGGTCCTAGACCTTCATGAATGGATTGAGGCATGATATCAGGGCATCGTTGATCTCCCTCAGCATTCCGACCTAGGCAGGGGTACTGGAGCGAGCCCTTCTCATCGAGATATTTCTTGCTGAGCCTACACCAGCAGTGAGACCTACTGCAGGGCAGCACGTAGCAGAGTCTTCTATAGCTGGTAGTCGACGAATGACACATGGGTCCAGGCGGACCAGACCCTTAGGCAGACGACCTCATGACACTGGCTCAGAGGATTGGGGCACACAACGCAGAGCCAGTCTTTCGAGAGGCAGACGGTGCTATGCATGCTACGGGTAGGGCCGCATGGCCTGTGACGCCCGAACCGCCGTGCGGAGGAGCAGCAGATGATTGAGGAACCACCCAGGCAGAGGCAGAGGGTCGATCGTGGGAGTCTGCAAGGAGTAGGCGGACGAGGCAGAGGAGCTGGCCAAGCAGCAGGTGGTGGGCGACGCATTGAGGCTCTACCACCACCACCACCATGAGGCCCACCCTAACCACAAGGAGCTGGTGGGCAGAGGCATGCACAATGTCAGGTAGCGGAGGCCTACGACCACGGTGCGCCCGAGATGATTTGAGGTACTATCTGTGTCTACTCCGCCCTTGCTGCAGTTCTTATAGACATAGGAGCGAGTCATTCTTTCATTTTCACTGCCCTTGTTCAGAGCTCGGAGATTCCGACGGAGCTGTTGGCTTGATCCTTACGGCTAGAGGCTCCTACGGGAGTAGACTCGACGATTACGCACTGGTGCCGGCAGTGTGAGCTTACTCTAGGAGGCGAGAGCTTCGGCTGGCATCTTCTTGTAGCGGCGTCGAGGCCTTATAACATCATCTTGGGCATGGATTGGTTATCCAAAGTCCATGCTTAGATCGACTGCATTTGGCGCAAGGTGTGATGTGTTCGTTTATATGGGAGTAGGTTCACCTTCACCGGTGAGAAGGGAGCCTTTGCAGCACAGGATGGACTCACGCAGAGGAGAGGACAACCCATCACTCATCAGTTGGCTAGCCTTATCCTAGAAGCAGTTGACGTGCGGAGTCCGAGCTTACCTGTAGTGGTGGATCAGTATGCGGATGTTTTCCCTGATGATGTTCTAGGACTACCTCCTCACAGAGAGGTACAATTTTATATTGACCTATACCCTGGGACAACCCAGATATCCACCCCAGCATATCTGATGGCTCCCACCAAGCTTTGAGAGCTACAGGTACAACTGGAGGACTTGCAGGACAAGGGATTCATCCGACCCAGTGTTACACCCTGGGCTTCCCCGATATTGTTCGCCAAGAAGGCAGACGAGAGCTAATGACTATGTGTCGATTACCGTCGCCTGATCCAGGTGACCGTGAGGAAAATGTATATGCTACTGAGGATAGACGACCTCTTCGATCAGCTCAAGGGATCACAGTGGTTCTCAAAGATAGACCTCAGGTCAGGCTATCATCATATCAGAGTTCGAGACGAGGACGTGCAGAAGACGACCTTCAGATGTCGGTATGGCCACTATGAGTTCTTGGTTATGCCTTTCGGCATAACCAATGCTCCAGCAATGTTCATGGGCTTCATGAACAGGATCTTTCAGCCTTACCTCTATTGATTTGTCATGGTCTTCATCGAAGACATATTGATATACTCGACGACTGAGGAGAAGCACGCCTACCACTTGTGGGTTGTACTGAACACACTACGAGAGCACCAGCTTTACGGTAAGCTCTCGAAGTGTCAGATCTGGATACATGAGGTCAACTTATTGGGAAACGTCATCTATGAGGAAGGAGTGGCGGTGGATCCTGCGAAGATCGAGGCAGTGCTAGCTCAGGAGACACCCAAGAGCGTGACAGAGGTGAAGAGTTTCTTGGGACTCGCTGGGTACTACCAAAGATTTGTTCCAGACTTTTCCAGAGTCGCGGAACCACTCTCCACTTTGACAATGAAGGGGAAACCCTTCGTGTGGTTAGACAGATGTCATCAGAGCTTCCAAGAGCTGAGACAGAGATTGACCAGCACACATATCTTGAGGCTACCGAAGGAGGGAGTAGGGTACGTAGTCTATTGCGATGCATCAGGGACTGGACTCGGATGTGTCCTGATGTAGGAGTGGGCAGTGATCGCATATGAATCATGTCAGTTGAGGCAGCATAAGCAGTACTACCTACCCATGACCTGGATTTAGCAGCAGTGGTCTTTGCTCTGAAGATGTGGCGACACTATCTGATGGGTGAGCGCTTTACAGTCTATTCTGACCACCAGAGTCTCAGGTATATCTTCTTGCAGAAGGACCTGAACCTGAGACAACGGTGATGGCTCGAGTTCCTCCAAGACTATGACATTGAGATAGTCTATACTCCTAGAAATGGAAACCTAGTAGCCAGTGCCCTCTGCAGGAGGACGGGCATTCAGCTACTTGGGGAGGTGAAAGAGCAGCTATCCTCTTTGAAGATATCCTTCGTGGATAGTGATGGAGCAGCCTTTCTACAGTAACTCACAGTCACTCCTCCACTTCTACAGCGGGTCAGAGAGGCACAGTGTGGGGATGATGACTGTGAGACGCGGCGTGCACAGATATCCTCAGGATAGGCACTTGATGGATTCTATGTGGGAGGAGAGCACATCATCATTTTCAGAGGACGTACCATGGTACCAGATACTTTATAGGAGGAGGTGCTGAGAAAGTTCCACACTTCCCCTCTAGCGGTACATCCAAGAGTGGCGAAGATGGACCAGGACCTCAGATGATAGCATTATTGGCCGGGTATGAAGAAGGCTGTAGCAGAGTTTGTTTCTCGATGCCTCACCTGCCAGTAGGTGAAGGTAGAGCACCAGGTACCAGCAGGCTTGGTATTGCCCTTGGAGGTCCGGGAGTGGATGTGGGACGGGATATCTATGGAAATCGTGACTGGACTTCCACGCACTTCCAGAGGACAGGACTCCATTTGGGTGATTGTTGACCGACTCACCAAATCGGCTCACTTCTTACCCATTAGAGGGCATGGATCAGTGGGGAGCTTGGGACGCCCCTACATTCCGGAGATCGTACGGCATCATGGTGTACCATCATCTATCATCTCCGATCGAGATGCACGCTTTACTTCCCGGCTTTGGAAGGGGTTGCAGGAGGCATTCGGGACGCAGCTACATCTAAGCACCGCCTTTCACCCTCAAACGGATGGTTAGACAGAGAGGACCATTCAGACTCTCGAGGACATGCTCCGCGCATGTGTCCTCGACTTTCGTCGCAGCTGGGAGGACCACCTACCCTTGGTGGAGTTTTCATACAACAACAGCTACCACTCCACCATCAGGATGGCACTATACGAGGCATTGTACGGCCGACCTTGCAGATCAACGATGTGGTGGACAAACCCTGGGGAGTCAGCACTTGTGGGACCGAAGATGGTCCATGCCATGACAAAGAAGGTCCAAGTCATCCAGGAGTGGATGAGGACAGCTCAGAGCTAGCAGAAGTCTTATGATGACAGGAGGAAGAGACCACTAGAGTTCGAGGATAGCGACCACGTCTTTTTACGGGTCTCACCTCGACGTGGAATGCGGAGATTTGGCCAAGGCGGGAAGTTGTCTCCATGCTTCATCGGACCATTCCATGTCCTTAGCAGGATTGGCGAGGTGGCTTACCACCTGGCTCTACCACCTCAGTTGCACCGTGTGCACGACGTCTTCCACGTATTTCAACTGAGGAGATACGTGCACGACCCAACGCATATCATTGACCATGGGGAGCTGGACATTGATGATGTGGTGACTTTTGTGGAGGTCCCAGTGGAGATCGAGGATCGACAGGAGCGGGTCCTACATAGATGGAAGATTCCTCTAGTGCGCATCAGGTGGCAGCACGAGAACCTCCAGGAGAGCACTTGGGAGCGGGAGGCTCAGATTCGTGCACAGTACCCACATTTGTTTCCCTAGTTTATGATGTATCTTTAAGGTGACGTAAGACCCTGAGGCGGGAGTAATGTAAAGACCTATAAAATTCAAGGGAAATTTTTTCTTAATTTTCTTTGGATTTTACAATAACGCAGTTTCAAACGGCACCTGATTCCGAGGCCCTTTGAGCCCAGAATAAATTTCTGAAGTTTTGCTTGGGTACATTCACTGAACGAACGAGTGAGAATTTCCAAACTTTTGAACCGGTGCTCGGAATCGAAATCCAAGGGCACCGATGGAACCGAAGTGCTGGTAATTGCCTAAGAACACCTTTTCTGGAGTTGCGTTTTCTCGGGTGGAGTTGTTAAAATTTTGGAAAGTAAAATAAAATTGAGCTACAATTTTATTTCTTTTTAAGTGGTTATATCCTTTGAGTGGAAGTTGGGGAACTACCCATGAGAGGTTAAGAGGGCGGTGGGGCCCACATGAACCCCACCCCTTCATTTTCCCTAACTCCCTTAACCCTCCATTTAATATGACAACATAGGTTTAATTACATAAGTTATTTCATTTTTGAATTTGAAATGAAATATTGGCTTGTGTGTTAATAAAACAAGACTAAGTCTTATTTCGTGAGAGGTTAGTTCATTGTGCGAGAGGATTTAGAGAAGAAAGCTCTATGTTCCGAAGAATGTTCTTCCTCCTTGAAGAATGTGAAGAATGCACCGTCGCCAACGAACAATGCCGACCTCCGACGACGGACGACGGTGAGAGACGCCTTCATCCGAGATCGATGACGCTACGCCATGTACCGCAATGCCAACGACCCTCTTCTTCCGCAACGAACCTTCGTTCAACGATTTCATCGAGGTAGGGGATTATTTTTTTTGTTCGTGATTAATTTCATCACTGATCATCATCTCTAATTGAGCCGCCTGATATCGCAATAACGGGAGGAGGTCGGACCGCACGAACACGGCCGACCCTCCTCCCCCCTTGATTGTTTGAATTTGTTACGGCACGTGAAAAGGTAGTGTGGTGCCGTTGCACCACATAGAAACATGAGAATGGGCGAAGAATCGTGGAATTTTCACGCCACACCATTGAAGTCGAAAAAAGCCATGGCGCCGTCGTGCTGGGCCTATCAAAAAAGGCCACTGCCTATGGCCGCAGTGGTGCGGGGGAGCGGCGGCCGACTTCCGGTCGTCGGAGCAGGAGGGCGGGACCACAGCGGTCCCGCGACAGCAGCATCCGTCCAGCCAAACCGGGCTGGCCAGTCACCGAGAAGGCCGGGGTTGTAACCCCCGAGTAGATGAAGGAGCGGCCCCCCTCATGGGGGCCGTAGTTACACAACAGGGGGCAGCCCCCCCCCTCTTCCGCTCAGCCGTTTCGGCCGAGCCGCCTGGCCACGCGAGCCAGGCCAAGCGCGCGAGGCTGGGCCACCCAGGCTGGGCCGGGCCAGGCCATGCCCCCTAGGATGGACCCGGACCCAGGTCAGGTCGACCCGGTTCAGGCCGACCCAGGGGGTATCGGGCCGGGTCGGACCGGGCCCAAACCCCCTATTTTCGGACCTCTTTCGGTCTTTGGCCAATAACGTGGGCTATAGACCTCTGATCGATGCACCGTCAGCTGCGATGCGATCCTTGGATCGAGTCGGTCGTTTTGATATATTACACTTAAGGTTTTCGAGTACTTTGGGTTTGGCCGGGTTGGTTCGAGCACGAAACCAACCGGGCCCTCGGAGCGGAAACGCTTATAATTTGAGCTCAGGGCTTCTGAATGACATGCCGCCAACTTTGTTGGATTTCTCTTAGTGAGAAGGACCTTTTGGATTACTTTGCTCAAGGTTTTGATGCAGTTGGAGTATGGCCGGGTTGATTTTGACTTAAAAACCAACCGGGCCCCTAAGACAAAAAGGCCAATAACTCTCAGACGGGGCGTCCGATTGACGTGTCGTCTGTCGCGTTGAGTTCCTTTTGACGATATGGAACTTTTGGATAAATAAAATTCGGACTTCATGTCAGTTTTGGTATCATCCCCTCGACTCGTGGATCAAACTGTCCCAAACGAGCTTACAATGTGCGGGAACCCTAGAGCTGGATGTGACTGCGATGACGATGACGACTGTACATAAATCCTCTGTGGATTCGACAGTGATGACTATAGCAATCAGTGATCCTGTGTGGATCAGTGCTACCGATCATGTGTGGGTAATATCCTGTGTGGGTCAGCGCTCAACGGTCCTTTGTGGGCTAGCACATACTGATCCTGTGTGGGTCAGAACCTGTGTGGGTCATTGCGGGGGTTATTACCTATCAATCATGTGTGGTTCTGATGACTTAGATGAATCAGTAGCTACATCTGAACATCTCTATCGTCTTACGAAGAAGTATTCATGTGTGAGCTAAGTCTTGAATTTCAATCTTTATATTCAATAAGATTGACTTGACATCCTGTGTGGATTACATTATGCTTTCCTGTGTGGATTGGGTTGTGTTTTCCTGTGTGGATTGGGTTGGACTTGGGCTCGGATGTTGGAGCCGAACTAGAATTGATGACTTAGGTATATGTATGGGCATACACCTAAGTAGTGTCAGATGTTACTTTGTGATCTTATTTTTCCTTTTTGGATTATCCTTTGTGGATTCTGGGAGACCTTCGGGGGTCTTAGGGTCCCTACTGAGTAGCTTATACTCACCCCTTCATGGGTTATGCCCACACTACATTGTGTTGGATGCAGATGACGGACATCACTGATCATGGTGGAGGCTTGTGGAGCAAGTCGAAACCTAGAGGTTGACCACTGGGCGGGACATACATGAAGCGGACGGCTGGACCCGTGGAGCTGAGGAGGCTATCTATACCCACCCTTCAGGTGGGACTTCCAGTGGACGGCTCAACGTTGCGGCTTTACTTTACAGTTGCTATACTTTCATTCCAGTTGTACTTTACTTTCAATTTGGGTTTGTATTCTGGCCCACTTACTTTTCTGCACTTACTTTTGTACCCAGTTTTACTTAGTATTCACTTGTGCTTCCTTGCTCTATGGTGTTTGTTTACTTTACAAAAGAAATTCCTTCCCTTTTTTGTCGGGAATTACACCTTGGTGCTAGTCACAAGCCCCTGGCCAATGGAAGGCCGGCTTGGGGTAGTCACGACACGGGCCCCGAGGACGGGTCATGACAAAAATATTAAAAACAATATATTACTAAAATAGGTAACTAAATTAAAATGGGTAGTATTATTTTTATCATACATTAATCTCTAATACCTAAATAGTAACTCCTATAGATCTATATAATCTATATCATACGTATTTATCCTTAAAACCCTTAAGTTTACATATCCAAAAACAAAATATCATTCATACCAAATAATCATTTATGTTAAACATCAAGGTTATATATTTTTCTACAGAATATAATATCACCTGAAATATCATCAATCACCTCAAATATATTTGATAGGATTAATATTAATTCATATAGTTATTTAAGTAAAAGCAATGTCAGGCTAACCATTATATCACATTGGTTGGTCATGGGATATACACCCTTATCACCATTAATTTGTGGGTTTAAGACCCATGGTCTTTCAAGATATGATGATTTTCCACTTGATATATGGGATTAACTTTTCCTAAAATAATAATACATATAATTTTATCAAAAATATGTTCAATACTCACAAAATAAAATTAATCATAAAATGATTTTGTAACCACTAATGTTTATATTCAACTTATTTTTCCCACCACATCAAATAATAATAATTTAATATTATTAAATTATTATCAAAGAAAAGATAAACCCTAAAGGTTAAAAATACTGATAAAATCATTAATATGAAATAAAATGCATTCTTACATAAATAGATTAATTTTTCTTAAATCTCATACTAAACCCAATGGATATATTACCAAAATTGTATCCCAAAATACTCTTAATCATCATAGACTTTTATAACTAAAAAACTCAAAATGGTTATATATGATTTTAAAATAATGATAAAAATTAGAATTCCCAACCATTAAAACTTTTGGTTTATCCTAGTCCATCCATGATTATCATATATTCAAGACGTTTATGATGTTTTTTAATGATTTTATTAATTTCATGAACATACCCCATATGAGTGTAAAACTGGGTGTCTATTATGTCCCATTATCATGTACCAGGCAATACTCGAGTCAAGCCCAACGAACCTTTTAAGAGTTATTACCCCAAGGTACAAATTTTCTAGAAATATATCCCCTTGTAGTATTAAGATAGACATGTAATTTCTAAAAAAACTCTCTCTAAACTTCACCAAGATTCTAGGGTATTTTTATATACTTAGTGTTACCCTTAAACATATACTTTTACTTATCCCTATGGTTTCACTAAATATTTATCATCCTAGTTTTCAAGGGTTAACAAAACATTTATTCTGATTCCAACTATCGTGAACCCATTCTTTTTCACAAATTATTACATGATTTATAAAAAAATAACCAATAATTAGATCGTAAGGATTATAAATTCCTAGTGTCTTTGTAATATTAGTTTTTTAATAAAAAACATGGAATCGTTATTTTATTTTCCATAGTGAAATCCTAAAATACATTCGAGTTTGTAAATCTGAATGGGATAACCTAGGTGATACATAATGAAATGGGTGAGATAAAAATCCCAAGAAGGTAAGAAAAATGATAAAGAAGTGCAACATGTGAGTCAAAGGTATTGCATGATATCAAAGAAGAGAAGGATTCTGTGTAATTTCAGAGAAACA
Source organism: Viscum album (assembly GCA_963277665.1). NCBI lineage: Eukaryota > Viridiplantae > Streptophyta > Magnoliopsida > Santalales > Viscaceae > Viscum > Viscum album. Next base: position 1,505,349,382 of record OY728146.1, on the reverse strand, counting down.
TAACAAAAATAAAATGGAATCATAAGAAAATCCCATTATAGGAAATGTGGTTGCAACATAAAACATGACATAAGCATATGTAAAGTATAAAAACCAAGACAACATCAAGTGGTGTATATAGTCTCATAATGGATTAGGTTCACTCCCTAATCCCATAAATGACATCTCATGAAACTAAAACATTACCTAATGCATTAGATGGATAAATAATTTTAGACCCACCTATCACATTCATTTTATATAAATTCATATGGATTCCACATAAGTATATTAATAATAAGGCATAAACAGAATAATTTCCCATGAAAATAAATGGGTTTCATAATCTTGGCTCATAAGATGATCAAAATATATTTTCATAATGAATGAATTTGGGAGTTTAACATAAGGATTGTAGTAACCCATAAAAAAGTATATAATAATATATGTATATATGTGAGAGACATATATACACAATGTGTATATAATCCAATAAATCAAATGTTGTTTTCATTTAAAAATAGATGTATTAATAAAAGATAAAAAAAATTCTTCAGGAAAATAACATTTTCTCTTTGAAAACCACATATTGTAAAACAAAAAATTAAAAAAATGTTTTGGATATAAATTTATTTGATAATAAATTTGTAAAATTATAATTGAGGACTTTAAATATTTATTGGTCATGAAGGATGGAAATACCATTCACGACTTACACATTTAATCAAAGATTCTTTTCACATTTTTAGTAAAATATAAGTGGGAAATTTATAGAAAAACACATGAACATCAATTTAATTTTTTAAAAAATATAATTATGGGAAAGATTTTATTTAACAAATAATATAGTCAGAGATATTAATTTTTTTAAACTTTTTTAGAAAACAAGGATATGGAAGAAAAACGGTTTTCGATTGAAGAGAGAAATAAAGTCAGTTTTATTTAACAACATTGTTTGGGAAAATTGAGTATATAAATAAAGAAACATGAAGGGAGAAAATTTCTTTTCTAAAAATAACCTTATTAGAAGAAAATAAATGAATTTAAATATAATTAAATCATAATATTTCACCACTAAAAGCATAATCAAAACAATCCTGAGAAATAATGAGATTGTTTGGGTGTATTTCTAAGCCCAACCCTCTTATGGTTCTCATTGCATGTTATTCACATTGCTTGTTTGGTTCTCACTAACCCAAAAAAGTGACTTATTTGAAAAGCAAAAAAAAATGAAGTTTTAGCCGGTCATTAAAGAATGGCACAAAATGATTCTGTAAATATAATTAAAATAAGTATGTAATTGATATAACATGTTAAAGGTTAAATATATAAACTTTATAAAATAATGTAGTCGTATATTATAACATATGCTCCAAGAAAACTAATTGTTACAAAAATACCATACAAAGTTTGTATCATTGATGTGAGAGTTAAAGATTTAAAATTTATTATGTGTAAAAAATAAAAATACACACGTGTAAAAGTGTAAATACACCATAAATCAATCAATGTATTTTTCAAACATATCATTGGCACAATATAATCAATGTAGTATACATATAAACCAATGAATGAAAATTGAGTTTAGAAACCCATTACCTCCTACCTCCCTTTAGTTGAGTGCTCATTAAACACTTAAATAGTGGCTTTAAAAATGATATTAAATTATTAAATAATCATATTATTATTTATAGTATCATATATTATCCATTTATAACCTCTTATTACTTATTAGTTAATAATATTTCTTTATTACAATTAATATGGGTGTTAATTAACCTGTTTCTCCTTCACATATCATCATGAAAGATTTCAGTTCATAAAAATAGTTTATATTTACATCATATAAAAAATTAAATTAATTTTATAAATATAATTTTTTATTAATCACATCTTTATTATTATATTTTAATTTAAATCATTTTGAATGTATCACATCACTTTGTGGAGACAGTAGGTCGTACGTACCCACCAGTGATGTTATCACATCCCTAATGGATTAATGGGTAAGTAATTTCATTATATGTTAATTTTTATTAATAAATATAATTTCATATAAAACACATATATTAATCAAATTTATCTTTTTTTACCTTTCATGTACAGTGCTTGTGAAAAACAAGCCATATATCTTCCTGACGCGGTAGTCCCCGATACACACGAACTACATTATCATTTATTCAAAACATGGAAAGGTACAAAGATATATGGTATATTTATTTTTTATAATTATTAATATTTCATGAATATAACATATCAACCTCAAATTAATCCTTATTTCCTTCTATGTAATGTGTAATTGAAATATTAAGCTCATCACTTTCCAAGGAGGTTGTCCGTCATACACATGAGCGATGTTACCATATTATCTATGAAATGGAAAGTAAGAAGTTATATATATATATATGATATCATAATTAAATAAGTATAATATTATCATAAATATAATATATAGACATTATATACAACATTTTAACCATAATTGAAAAGAAGCAATGGAAAACAAATTACGTCGGTTCGAGAGGCAGTAGTCTGCTATACACACGATCAATGGATTAATTTCCCATTTTTTGTATGTGTATATGGTTTTAGGTAATTAAATTAACATAAAAATATCAATATATATAATATAATAATTTTATTAGATCATAATATTTTAATAATATTTGAATGATGTAGAGGAAAAAATAAAATATAATGCTCTATTAATGATGTTACCACTTCATGAGACAACTTCTTTGGGTTTTTAGAAAAATACATACTAGATTGTATTTATAACCAAAAAAGTCATTTATAATGCATTTATGGTATCATGGAAGTGATTTTATTAGGGATATTGAAGACCAATTTGTTTTGGAAACTTTGAAAGTAGATAAGAGAGGGTGACTTTTTATAAGTGGGAGGGGTGAAACACTTTGAATTTATGAAAAGAAAGATTTCCAACCATGTTTTTCTCATACAAAAAGGCTCCAAAATAGTTCATTTTCAAACATTATAAGTTATTTGGTTGATATATTACCATAAAATATGAACTATACTTGTTTTGGGTCATTTTTAGTCATTATATTTTAAGTTAAAACCCATTTTTTACCATAATCATGATAATTATTCTTTCTTATTATTCAATTCATTTTGGTAAAAATTATGTTTAATATATTAGATAACTTGAATTACGATGATTAAAAGTTTGGAATATGTTTTTTAAAAAACATAAACTCGTAGATGTGGAAGAATTTAATTTGAAATTAGACACAAAGATGTGTAAAAAAAGATTTTAAAAAAATCATTCAAAAGATTAAAAAGTTTTTATATTAGAATTCAATATGAAATGGATTAAAATTAACTAAATTAGTTAAATTGTAATATAATTAAAAAAAATTCATTAAACCATATTTAAAATAAAATTTATATAGCGAGCCTCCCCCAATTTCCTAGAGTCGTGTAATGCTTTATTACATTGGCATAAGATAAAAGGAATTCAATCATGATGGAAAACCCCATTTTGTAGTCTTGGTAAAATATATATATACATTTTTTCCATAATAATTTATCAAAAAAAATAATTACAACATAATTTTTTCCAGATTATCATTATTCTATCTAGAATATCCTTATATATAATTCATAGTACACTTCCAAAATTCCTAGGAATTGTAAAAAAATAATAGGGTGCTCAAATTCATAGTAAGGGAAATGTATTGTGGAATTTTCATGAAAAAATAATGATAATCATCATTAAAATTTAAATAACTAAATAAACATTCCATTAATATATCCGGACTATCATAAAAATATAATGTAAAATAAATATAGAAAGGTAAATAAATGAAAACATATTCCATTTAAAAATAATTGTGAATGAAATTAATCCAGAGATAATATGATACCAAAAATACCATGGATAATAATTATAATTAAATTATAAATTAATTAAATTCATAAATATTAGATATAATGAACTCAGTATCCTGATACTTCTACCATCAGGGCCTTTTACAAGACAGTTTAAAACTGTTTGAAAAAAAATCTAGTTTGGCAAACTAATTTTATTTTTATCATTATAATTCACCACATGAGACTATGGATGAATAAAAAGGATGTATATAAATGTTCCCACTCACGTTTTCATGTCCAATTCATTCCTCGTATATTGAATAATTGATTTAATTCATGAATAATTTTCTTTATCATCAAATATTTGTATTGAGTATGGAATAGTGATTTATTAGTATTTCCCCAGATAAAAAAATAATGGTAAATGTATTACACCATTTTTATAAATGATATATGTTTTTATTAAAAAAATGATATGATAAATAATATTGATATTTATGGGAAATTTAATATCCACATTAAAGTGAATAATTCAAGGGAAATTTAATGACTACAAAAATGAATCAATGAAGTGAATTTCAAAAATTTCCCTAATCAGAATGATCATAAAACATCTATATAAATAATGATGATGGTTTCATTACAATATATACCCATTGGAGTATTAATAAAGGTGTTTTCTCATTTATGTATATAAATATTATAAAAATATATTTTAAAGATTTCTTGAGGAAAATAAACTTCTCATTTTGAAGAATAATTTTATTAAACTAAAATATCAGAAATAATTTCGAAAAAAAAATTATTTTAAAATTATTTTTTAATCAAATAAAGGAAAATTTAATACATTTTTTGGCCGTGAAGGCTAGAAATTCTGTTCAAACAACACATGTTAAACAAATATTCCTTTTACTTTTTTGGTTAAATGCAAACATGAATTATTTTTAAAATGACATGAAGAGTCATTTTAAAAAAAATTAAAAATAAAAAAATTGTAAAAATATATTTAATTAGTCACTTTTTAAAGTTTCAAAAACATTTTAAAATTTTCAAAATTTTGTTTTTTAATGAAAACTGATTTCTGACCAAATAGAGAAAAGATTTCTTATTTTTTAAAAAACATTTTCCCATTTATTTTAAGCACCAAAGTGTGGGAAAATTTTACTATTACATAAAAATATCATGACATACATGAGGATAATAAAATTATATATATTAATTATAAAATTATAAAATAATACCCTTTATGTAAAATTAAAGAATAATCAATCTTAATGGGAATGAGATTTTGATATAAACCATTACAATGATTATAAAATTTAAGTGAAAATTAGCCTATGAGTGTTATATGTGTATCATCATTAAAACACATATAAAAAGTGTAAATAAAACACAATATACTTAAAATTAATAATACATATAATCTTAGAATATCATTGATGATTATGAATTAATATAACCAAATTAAAAAATTGAGTTATGAAAATCATTACCACTTAGTAAAACTTATGTCAAATTACCAAAGATGAAATAATTAAAATTGAAACATAAAATACCATGAATAATTAACTACACCTGATATTAAATGTCAAAGGTGTAGTGTATACATCACATATAATATATTGTGTGCATAACATTACAATTTTTTTAATGAAGGGAAATTCATATTATGTCCCTTAACTCAGGCTTGCTTTTGGATAAATGTGATTTAACATACTACATATTGGTTTGAAACAATTTTATAACTTATAAAATAACAATATTAATATTTTTATTATCACATATGATCCTTTTATAACATCATATCATCCTTCAATTAATAATCTTTCATTATTTTCACTATCTCCAATGCTAATTACCTTTTTTTCTCATTCGTGTTCCTTCATGAAAGATCTGGTTCTTAAACATATTATATAGCTATATCATCTAAATAATAATAATAATTTCATTTTTATAATATTTATACATCAATTATAATTTTAAAACTAATTATGAATTATGGTTATGAATAATGAAGTATGTTAGGATCATAGAGATGATAGGTCATACTACGCATGAGTAATGTTTCCAATTTTTAAAAATCATTATGGGAGGGTGGTAATTAATGTTTTATCTTTATATAATAGTAATAATATTATAATATCCATATTAATTGTTTTAATATGCTTATATATATCATAAATTTTGTATGGTGATGAAAATAGAGTCAGATAACTTTGTAAAGGTTGTTATCCACACATACATGATTGATGTTATCATATTTTAGTGAGTGGAAAGGTAAGAAAGAACATGAAATATTATGTTTATATAATGATAAAAATTTCATGAATATAATAATTATTTCATTTATTTAACATATATTACATAAAATTATCCTTATTATCTTAAACTTAAACCGTTAGTGAAAAATGAATCCCCTCGCTTCGCAAGGAAGTAGTTTGTCGTACACACAAACGAGATTTTAATTTCCCATATTGAATGGAATGTAAAAATGTATATATGATATAATAAATAAATTTCTATTATTAGGTTATAAATATCATATATATACTTTTGATTCATCATCATAACTAACCATTATTGGTGGTAATGGAGAAATGAATGACATTAGTTCGTGATGCAGTAGTTCTCCGTACAGACAAATGATAATTTGGTAAACCATTTGATGGAAGTTGGGATAGTTGTAGACCATGAAATTATTATAAAATAAAATAATTATATTTTATATAATGTTTTTATTATATCATAATGGTATTATATGCATTTATGGAGGTGGAGGAAGAAATAAAATAAAAACAATCATTGAAGAATATTACCTCTTCTTTGGGTAAACATATTAGGTTTTCACTGAATGAAATCATAAGTAGGATTTATAAAAAAATAGTGATTCTAGGATAATTTTATGGAATTTGTGAAGTTATTTGGTTATTTATTGGATTAAATAAAGTTATTTTATATTTTTAAGAAGATATGAGAGGGGTTTCCTTTTATAAGTAATGTGAGAGGATACATGTAATTTCTGAAAATAAAAAGTTGTACACATGTTTTTCATATCCCAAAATGTCTAAAATGAATAAAAATAAATAATTAGGCATTATATAGTCTAAATATCTCTTTAAAATATAATTTAGATATTTTTTTGTTTCTTTATTTTAAACATTATTTTTTAATTTTAACCATCTGATAAATCCATTTTTATCTTAACCATGGTAAGTAATTTATACTAATTTAACTATTAATTTCGATATAAAAATTATGATGAGCTTATATATAATAGATTTCTTTTTTTTCATGTATAGAATTTTTTTTTTTCAAAATTCCATTTATAGAAGTGGAAAAAGTCACTTCAAGATTAATCATGTAGACGCAATGAGCAAGCGGGTTTTCAAAGAGAAATTTTTTCAAATGGTTACAATGTTTATATATCGAAATTCAAATAAAAAATATGTCAATTATATAAATTGGATCAATATATATATATAATTGAACAAATTTTACTTTTAAAACAATTTAAAATACAATTAAATTTATAAATAATTTAAAATAAAATGTTGTTTTGAATTAAAATACAATATTTTTCAATATTTATGAAAAAACGGAACTTTCTAGAAAAATAAAAAAATTTCAACCTGTGAAAATTTTGATATAATGATTCCAAAAATAAAGTTACATTATCTAATAAATTTTCTAAAATAGGTAAATAATACTTTTAAAATAATTGTGCATAACATGACAAATCCGTCTTTTAGAAAAAAATACACTTTTTTCAGAGAACATTTGATTTTCTTTTAAATGAATCTTATTTAATTTATAATGAATAGATAACCATAATTTTTATATTTTACTTAGTAATAATCATAATTTCTAATTTGAGGGTTATTATATAATAGTATACTATATAATCGTTCATTTTTACATGATATTTCTTGTTCTAGATGTTATTGAAGCGATACAATTTACAGAAATATATTTCATGGGTTGTTTAATCTTGATGTTCCATATCACATATAATGTACATTTTTTCTTATTTTAAAATATTATGTTTTCATAATTCTCCCCTCCTTTAATACATATTTTTCTAGGAATTTAGACATTCTCAAAGTAACCAAGGGGTTGAAATTAGGAAATACCATTATTCAAAAACACACATCATATACCAGTCAACAAAATATCCTCTTAATAGGTGATAAAGAAATGTATAAGGGTCATATGGAATAAAATATATCTAGGATTCTATGTTGGAAACTTTTTTCTGGAGAGTAATGATGTGTAAATATAATAAAAGAGTTAATAATTATAAGGAATGATAGTGGTCATTGATTATAAGAAAATAAATAATCAACAGAAAGTTAATGGCCTAAAAACCATAAAGAAGTGATGATTTAAAAGAATATTTCATTCATAAAAAATGAAGGTAAAATGATATAATTTTTATTTCAATATCCTTTTTCAAAATATTAATAATTATTTTTCACTCTAATAATATTGAAAAATATACTAATTTGACATGGGTCTATTTTATAATAAAAATTTAAACCCTTGGTTATCCTTAGATCCTTTTCAAATTCATAATTAATTAAAGGAAATGAATATAAAATAATAATTTTTCTTCTTTATGTACTAAAATTAACTTTTAACAAATCGTAATATCTATAATAAAATGATAATTAACATCACGAACCAGCCCAAGATGTCATCCGACCCGACACCTGACTTGTTCCATGGTAGGGCCTGAAGGGAATTCCCAATCCCCATGGGCTGGAAACAAGTGCTGGTCATCAAAAAAATACAAGAGGGAATGATTTTATCCTAAAAATAGGACCAATAAAATTGAACAGATCAAGAAGCCAAAGCTAATAACTGAATCCAAAATAAATAAACAAGTAGATTCAGTTACAAGATACAAATAAACAACATAAAACTAAAACTAAAATGAAAAAAAAATTATACTAGACCATGATACCACAATCTACTTATGACCACTTGTCCACCATCAACCATAATACCAACGCTGCTCAGAAAATGAGAAACTAAACAAGGAGAACTTGGGAAAAATGGAACCTACAAAACAATTCAAGTATACCGACACTGAGTGGTACAAGTAGGGTGTGAGCTAAAATATCTTAGCATGAAATCACCTGATAATCCATGTATTTTTCTTTTCAAATTTTTTTTATTAATAGTAGTTTTAAATACAATTATAAAAAAATATATTTCACATTTTATTAAACAAACAAAACATTCCTGTTTTAAAGGCCAACATGCACCACCATCCATTTTCATTAAAATTTCCATTTTATAACAAATAACAAAACCAAATAATAATAGTAATAATTTTAAGAAGAAAATGTTAAATGAAATTAAATTTTAATGATATAAATTTTAAAGGTAAAAAACAAGTTTCTAGAAATTTATAAATAAACACTAACATATGCCGATGGTAAGTGTAATATAATCAATGAGCACTAGACATAGGAACACCACTGGGAACTAACTATCTGTGGGAGCCTAGGTACATCGTATCTCAGTGTAAAAGTAACCATAACCAATAACACTCTCATGAATTATCCACTAAGAGGGGAGACCACAATGGCCTAGTGGTCCCCAAATAGCATTATATTATATTTAGTGTTGTCCTCATCAATCTTGCTAAGGGAAACATGGATGAGGCCACTTCCAGATCACTATCATACTAATGATAGTCCTCCCACCTAGATACACTGGCTTACCATTTGTGCTCAATCAAGTTCCACAAGTTATAGAATACCATTTTTACAATCCATCAACCAAACCAGGAATAACCCATAATAAACCACCACTTTCGCACCAATATACCATTTTAAAAAATATTCACACCAAACCCATTTTAACATCATGATTTTAACCTTCTAAATAATTTAATAAATCATTTAAACTATATAAAACACACTTTTAAATAGTACATCAAGGGTGTACACCAATTACACACCCAATTATGCATAAAAATTCCACTTTAAAAACAAACATATAGAAAAACAATATCAAAACATGAAACTTTATAAAACACTCCAAACATTCCATTTTTTCAAACATTTCCCAACACATTATTCAAATTCCAAATATCATAGATTTTAAAGATTTCATTTTAATCCATATTTAGAAATCACTCAACAGGTCCCATTTAAATTCAAAACCGAAAACCATTTATGTAAACAAGGTTTAAGGAGGAACTCTATTCTCAAGTGCCATACGGGTTTGGGAGCACATTTATGTGGCACCTAGTGCACCCATGGATGTTCCAACATCTAATGAAACCCTATACAATTTATGGAAACACCCAAAAAAATAACTATTTTCCTTCAAACCAAATCCACTTACTCAAACTATTTAAGGAACACAAACTACCCCTTTAAAAAATCATAAGAACCGTTCCAAATAATTTCCCCACAAACCTTCATTCCATAAAGAGGCATATAAATCCTATTTTATGCCCAATTTCTTGTTTCAACCGTGATAATAAGAAAAATCAATTCTAAATAATACAATAATTCTTAAATTTAATATTTTAAAAACAATAGCCATTTTATCGACACCATGTGTGCACAAATTTATAGGAATAATAAAAGAATCCCTGAGAAAGGCATTTTTACAAATTCTATCAACAAAGAAACACCAAAATTAGCTAACTATTAGTATTATAAGGATGTAAATAACATTTAAAAATTAATTAATGACACTCAAGTACACATGGTTTTCATCAAAAGGGAAAAACAAGGAAATACCTACCTCGATGGCATACGAACACAACAAAACCTTCGGAGAGGAGAGATATAAGCCCAAAAGACTATTCACACAGCCTAGATTAAAAAAATGAACCAAACATAAACCATGGCCAGTATGGTTCATCAAATGTAGGAAAACCCTATTAAAACCAAAAAACAGATAGAGGGATGAGAGTAGAAGAGGAGAGGGAAGGGTTGGATGAAAGAACCATTAAAAATCACTAACCTTTTATGAGAAATCACCCAAAAAGTGACCCCAATTGATGGATAATGATGTAATGGACCCTCTAGTCAATACCCAATGGATAGGGATTCAAATGGGATGTGGACACACTCAAATTAGATTTTTTTAGGTTAATAGTTATTAAACTTGTAATGGGATGCACTATTTTTCCTGTACAATTTTGTAAACTGTCTGCAAACCATGCGAATGCTACTGGAAAAAATCTGTATCTTTACAAGTTTAAGTTTCATGGTTTGGTAAAACCAATCTCAAACCTTATAACCCCAATAATTGACCAAAACCATCAAATAAAACCCCAAACACTATGGGAGACCACCCAATGATCCTTTAATGATTTAACAACAATTCAGAGACACAGTGGGTGTCATAAACTCTCAACCTTGCAACTTTCTCCCAAAATCATTCATGATAACCATGAATTAGAACAAATGAAAACAAAAAACCACTAAAAAACAAAGTCATTTGTTGGAAACTCTATCAAAACCTCAACCAAAATATCCAACATCAAGAAATAAATAAAAACAAATGAAAACCAAGGATAGGGTGTGAAAATTATTCCCGCCACAAATACTTTTCCCCCCAGAAATTCACTATGTCAATAGATAGGTAGAAATCGAGTTCATTCCCGATCGCAACCAAAAAAACATGAACCTTACGGTGACCATTAACCTCACAAGTCACACATGTCTAATAAAGAATAAACCACAACACAAGAATGAGTTGGGAACATGAAAGGGTTCTCCCCACCACAAGAACTCAACTATATTTGAGACTTAAAAATCCAAACAACACCTTAACCATCACCAGGAACAAGGGAACTCCCAACATGAACTAACCCATCATCCTTAGCATGAGTGAAACAACACCAAAACCAATACTAGAAACTCATTCCCACACCAGTAGAACCCCCAACACTAAGGAACAATCATGAAAGGAACTCAAACCAAAACCAAAACCACCATCAATTAAATAAAAAACCTTAATAATCTCTAAAATAGAACAACTAAAACTTAAGACAAACCACACAAGGGTCAAGCGTAGATTGAGAAAAAAGAAAAATTCTAAAATCCATGTTAAGATGAATAAAATTACCTAGATTATGATAAAAAAAGTCAATAAGACTCTTACAATGAAATGATGATCTTATGTTAACAACAAAAACTATAATAAGGAATCCTGAAAGGATTTCATCACAACAGGGACAAAAAACCAGGACAATGTTTCACATACCTCTGACAACCCTGACTATACACCAGATTCACCCCGAGACATGTGTCTAGTGTGTTGATGGCTAAAGAATCTACCTCCTCACAATCATGTACATGAATCCCTCAAACATGAACTCTTCTTCGAGTGAAGTTTCCTACAGAACTTCTCTAGGTGACCCAGAAGACCACAACAACAATAGGTCTTCAGAGGGATGCGGCAATATGGATTTGAATGCCATGACTGACCACACTGATGGCACACTATAAAATGGTCTGAAGAACCAGGATTCAGAACCAGGATTCAGAACCAATGAAGATAACTCCTTGGGAACATGTTCCTATAGAATCTTCTCCTCACAAGATAGGACACCTTCATGAATGATGAGTTGCACCAGATTACTAACCATCTGTGCTCTGGAACTTACTCAACCTGGAACACATCATCCACAAGATTCTAAAAACAAATTTCCTTAGAAGTGAGAACCCACTCCATGATCTCTGGCCGAAGACCCCCATGGAAAAGATAAGTCTTCATTAGAACCTCTGACACCACCTCCAGAGAAATGGAAGCCAACTCCTTGAAATGGTCAATGTAGGCCTTCACTGTCCATTGGCCTAGTTGAATATGCATAAGCTCTTCCCGTTTCTTAATCTTCACCTCTTCAGATATGAACCATTGAATGAAGTCTAATTTAAAGGCATCCAACATTATCCCAACATGCATTGATGATAGGGAGAACAACTCCCATTTTTTAGAGCTGGACCTTTGAATAGACCTAAAACCTCACAAACTCTAACTACTTCAAGAGTTCCAAATAATCTAAAGATGTTCTCTACTTCCTCATGCCACTCCACTACCTTTAATAAACCTCGATCACCATGATTGACATGATACACATGAGAAGAACCAAAAACTAGGAATGAATCATTAGAAAATCAAGGGAAATTTCAGGGTGGCATATTTTGAACAACATGAGAAACACAAAACCAAAACCATCATCAAACCAAAGAAAGATCTAAAGGAACATCTCAATCCCAAAGAAGAGGCTTGAAAACCAAAATCATAAAAACACAACAGAAATCATTCTTTAAAATCCCATTTCCATCTAAATTTTCAAAAGCACCTTATTTCAAGGCCACTTTGTAAATTCAATGCCACTCTTCACAAAACCAAAACAAACATTATAAAACAAAAACCAACTTTTGGAATCATTTTCCTCTTTTAAAATAACTTTTGAAAATTAATACCAAGACACATCAAACACGCACCCATGAAATCCCACGAACCATTACACATGTGTTCATCATCCTCCATCCACATGGTCCAACATGCACTTTCAACACACATACCCTCACATGGGAAAAAAATTCATAAGAAATACCAAGGGTCTCATAAATCCACTTCCTTACCAATTCCAAACATACCCCAAATTTTTCCAAACAAAATGATTTATTTTAAAAACCTAAATTAGATATTTCAAAATGACTTAAAATATATCATTTTTCTTCATTAAACCAGTTTCTATTCAAAAACATACTTTACCAATTTTTAACCCTTAGGTGGAAATTAATTTAATTTTAAAACCAATTCTGTATTCAAAATACAGTAACACTAACTAGAACCAAAACTAAACCCAACTTTTACCAAACTATCAGAATGAGGAACTAGTATTTATGCTTAACCTGGAGACATCGTCGTGATCTATAACCCATGTAAGGATTAACAACATAGTGGAGCTTAAAACCTATAATCAGACTTCACATGGGTCACTACTCCATGTGAAATCACAAAAAACATTGGCTTGCCCTTATTGTCATCCCTCGATCCTAAACGAAGACAAATGAATCAATTCTCAGACTACCCCTAGCAACTGAGCTCTCATCCTAAAAAGTGGTGATTAAGAACCAACCCAAAACCTACCTTATGATCCCCAATGATCTTAATCTCCATTTACCAAACACCAAAAATAACTAGAGCCTACTCTGATACCATTGTTTCATGAAACAACCAAGGATTTCATCTGATCCAACACCCGATAGGGTCAACGACATGGCCCGAAGGTAGTTCCCAATCCCCAGTGGATGGAAAATAAATTGAGGTATCAAAAAAATAAAAGAGGGAATGATTTTATGCCAAAAACCATGATCAATAAAATGGAATAGAACAAGCAACCAAAGATTATAAATGAATCCAAAATATATAAACTATCAGATTCAGTTATAAGATACGGCTAAAAACGCAAAATAAAAAAAAATAAGAACATGAACTGAATTGGAACATTCTATATCAATCTCTTTATGGCAACTTGGTTATCTCTAACCACAAGACAAATTCGGATTCGATAATGAGAAACTGAACTAGGAGAACATGAGAAAAACAAAATCTGTAAAATAGCTTGAGTCTACCGACACCAAGTGGTACAAGTCTGGTGTGATCTAAAACAGATCAGTAGGTAATCACCAAAGAATCCATGTATTTTAATTTCCCAAAATAATCAATTAACAATAGTTTGAAATAATGTTATCGAATTATATTTTTCAATTTTTTTTAAACAAACACAAATCTCACTCTTTACATACCCACACACAACACCATGAAATTTTCAAAATAAAAATTCCATTTTATAACAAAAGAAGAATCCAAATAATAATATTAAATTTTTTAAGAAAAACATATTTAAATTAAAGAAAATTTTAAATATAATAATTTTTAATGGAACACACTTCATTCTGAAAATTTACAACCAAACACTACCGTAGGCCTAAAGTACGTGCAATATAATCAATGTGCACTAGTCACGGGACCACCCCTAGGCACTAGCTAGATGTGGGGCCTTACGTACATCGTAACTTAGTGTAAAGGTAACCATAACAAACAACCTTATCAGGAATGAGTCACTCGAATGGGTGACCCAAATGTCCTAGCAGTTCTCAAACATCATCATAGTGTAGTTAGTGTTGTCATCATCAATATTTCAAACTGAAATAGGGATGAGCCCACTACTGGATCACTAGCATACTAGTCTTAGTCCATGTACATAGATACTCAGGCTTCCCATTTGTGCTCAATCAAGTTACACATGTTATAAAATAAAATTTTCTCATTCCATCAACCAAACCAAGCATTACCCATCACATGCCACAACTTTTACACCCAAAATCCCTTTTAAAAACATATTCACAACAAAAAAATTTCACATCATGATTCTCACCTCTTACATAATTTAGTAAATCATTTAAACTATTTATAATCCATTTATATATGGCACATCAAGGATTTACACCAATAAAACACCCAATTTTACATATAAATTCCACTTTAAAACCCATTATAGAGAAAAACCATATCAAAACATGAAACATTATAAAACACGAAAAATTGTCCCATTTATAAAACATTTCCCAAATCATTATTTAAATTCAAAATGGAATAACTTTTGAATATTTCATTTTAAACTATCTTTAGAAATGAAAATGTGGACCGATAATAATTTAAATCCAAAACCCATTTATGGACCAAGGTTTAAAAAGAAACACCATTCTCATGTTCCATATTCAATTGAGGGAACATATATGTGTGCACATAGTGCACCAATTGATGTGCCAAAATCTAATTACACACTATAAAATTCATGGAAACACAAAAAAAATCATAAAAATAACTATTTTCGTTTGAACCAAATCCACTAACTCAGACTATTTAAAGGACACAAATAAACACTTTATAAAACAATGTGAACATTCCAAAAAATGACACATTAAATCATCACTCCATAAATAGGAATCCAAATCACATTTCATGCCATAATTCTTTTTTCAACCAAGTTAATATGTAAAACCAAATCCAAATAATACATAAAGGATTCAATTTCATGTTTAGAAAACAATAGGTATTTTATCGAACACATTGTGTGCACACATTTAAAGGCATAATAAATGAAACCCTTGGAATGTAATTTTTATCAAATTCTATCAACAAAGAAACACCAAAATGATCCAACCATCAGTATTTTAAGGATGTGAATAACATTTCAAATTTATTTGAAGACACTAAATCACCAATGGTTTGCATCGGAAAGGAAAAACATAGAAAAACTTACCATGTTGGTATGAGAACACAATGAAACCTTCGGAGAGGGGACATCTAAGCCCCACATACCATTTGTACACCCTAAATCCGAAGGAAAATGATCCAAACATAAAAACTAGAAATCAGGGTTCATCCAAGGAAGGAAACCTCAAGTAAAACCAAGAAATAAAGAGAAGGAAGAGAGAAAATGAGTAAAGGGAAGTAATTGATGAAGAAACCATGATGAATAACTAACCTTTGGTAATAAATCTCCTAAAAAGTGACACAAAATGATGGAGAATTAAAGAGGAAACCATATTGTTGATATCCAACATGTAGGGATTTAAATGGGAGGTGGAATCACTCAAATCAGAAGTTTAGGTTTAATGTTATTAGGTTTCTATTTGGCTGCATGGTTTTGTTGCACAGTTTTGTAAACAATGCTCAAACCATTTGAATGCTATTGGAAAAAATATGAAACATTGCTAGTTTAAGTTGAATTGTTTGGGAAAATAGTTCTCAAATTGTGTGACCCCAAAAATTGGCCAGAACCACTCAAATGACACCCCAAACACTAGAGAATAGTACCCAATGATCCATTATTGATTCGAACATAATTTAGATACAATGTGGCTATAAAAACTCTCCACCATGAAACTTTGTCCCAATATCATTGACGATAACCATGAATAGGTCTAGAGGAAAACCGAAATCACTAAAGCATGAAGAATTTTGTAGGGCACTTAACCCAAACCTCAACCATAAGATCCAACATTGAGAAATAAATAAAAACAAATGAATATCGTCGTCAGGATGTGAAAATTCATTCATTCAAAATCTAGTTAATATTATGAGAAAATTATTAACCTAGGTTATCCAATATGCATAAATATTCATATTCTGAGGTAATACATTAATCTATGTTACATTATTCAAATTTCAAATAAACCATTCTAAAAATGGTTAACCTTATGAACCTTCATAAATATTACGATCCCAAACATTAGAAATAAGGTCCCTGAATTTCCAAAATGAACTTATCATTAACTCCCCCAAACAGTATTATGAACATCATAATCATCACTTTCCAAATATGGGAATACCATCATCATATATTCTCTTGAAACATGACTATAACCTGAATTACTATAAAACATTCTTGAAAACACGAATTATTCCTTATTATTTAAGTAAAGAAGAGGTTATTTGATATAATACTTAAATAAAAAAATACCTTATACTCCATCAAAGATAACATAAACAAATTTTTCAAAAATTGACTAATACGTTACAACGTAGTATGTACTACCCAACATAATTTATCCAAATCGTTAATATCATTATCCTAAAATAATATCTCCACATAATTAACATATGAAGAGTTTTCTTTAACACAATAATGTGTTTTTTATAATGTTCAACATACCAATGAATCATTTTTCGTGGTCGTAGTCACCATTAAACATACACATGTAAATCTTAAATGAAAAATTCATGAACTACAACACTTATACATTTTATAATTACAATAACTAGGATATCATTGATAAAATAATCAAATGACATAATTCTCAAATCCAGACATAATCACATTAATCATTCCACATTTTTCGTGCTAATCCCATAAGCTGGACCACGATCCATTAGATTATTTTGAGTTATATTCCTATGATTCTTAGAGAATTTTTTTCATAGAGTCCCATCTCTTTACATTTGAATCATTGAACATTGAGAAATTTTTTCATTCCCACACATTCACGAGAATGGTGTTACATATCTCTACACTTGTAGAAAACTACCATTTTGTTCAATAATGCACTAAGATGTTTCCTTCCAAAACGTTCACATCTAGGAAAACACCTCTTTCCCTTCAACCCCTTATTTATTTTTTCTCTTCCATCCTCTTCTTATATGGACTCCATTCAAAGCTGTAATTCTTAATTAATTATTTCTCCATATTTTTTCACATGGTACTATGTCCTCAGAGGATGATACTAATTTTCAGACAAGTAAAATTTGAAATAACATCTTAATACCATAAAATAAATAATTATTTTTAATCATTGGATTACATGCATTAATTTGGTTCCCATTTCATCCATTAGGATTATTTTTTAAATGATTTAATACACTAATTTAAATCATATCATTATGAAATGTAATTTATAATCCCTAAAAATGTAAATTAATTATCATAAATTGAATAATGTATGCATATCTATTCTCATAATCCTAAACACTGCATATTTGGGGATATCTCTATTTTGAAGTCCTTAAAAATAGTTTGTAATGAAAATTTGAATTATACTTAGCACATCCCATAGGAGTGTAAAATGAGGTGTGTAAAAAGGGTCATTTTCATGCTCAAGGTGATGATTAAGTTAACACCAATGCACCCTTTCTAGATTTATTACTGCTAAGGTAAATTTGTTCTAGTTACATGTCTATTTTTAGTTTCTTGAAAGGGATTTATGAGCTAGGGAAAACCACACTATCTATTTCTTACCAAAAATATTAATTTTATTCTATACTTATCATCAATGTCTATAACAAGGTTATGTTCCCGAATCTATTTTTTCCTAAATATAGTTCCCATGGTTTCTACTAAGCTTCCTCAGATTTAAACTGCATCGACCCCAACCATAGTATCCCAGATTCGATGTCTTACTTTATTACGATTGAAAAATACACACAGAATCACATCCCAACGTAATGAATAATTTAGTAGTATAGGTAAAATATATACATAACTTTTTCCCATATTACATTAGAAAACAATAATTACAACATAATTGTTTTTAATGAAAATCATTATTACCTCTAGCATATCCCTATATATAATTCATATTAAACTTCATAGATTCTTATAAAAGGGAAAAAATAAGGGTGACCTCAAAAAAATAATAAAGGTTATGTTAATTCGGATTAATCATTAATAAAAAATCAAAATAAATATGAAAATATAAATAACTGAATACATATTCCATTTAAATAGATGGAATTTCAAGACAAGATAATCCATAATCAATATGGGAAGGTTATTAATAGAAAATACATTCCATTTTAAAAATAAATTAGAATAAAATTAATCTAGAGACAATACCATAAAGAAAATATCATGGGTAAAAATAATTACTAAATTCTCAATAAATGAAAAGATTAATTATTAGACATCATGAACTCAAGATCATGATACCTATACCATAAATAACTTTTACATGATAGTTTAATACTACTAGTTATAAATCAATCTGGTTTGGCACATTGATTTTATACTAGATAACTAATTCTTCTCAGGAGACTATCGATTCATTGAGGGGATATCTATAACTAGGCCCCACACCTAACTTCATGTCCAAATTATTCCTCATATATTCAATAATTTAATTAATTCATGTACAATGTTTTTTATCATCAAATATCTATATTTTCTAAGGAATAACTATTTTTCAATATTTCCCCATAAAAAATAAAATTAAATGTAAAACAACATATGTATTTTTTATATATTGTTTAATAAATAAGCATATAAATTTTGAATAAAATATATAAATATATGGGAAATTTAATGTCTTTAAGAATGTGAATTACTTAAGGTAAAATTAATGACATGAAACATGAACCGAGGAAGTGAATGTCAACGCATTCCTTGGTCAAAATGAACATGATCTATCCAGAGGAAGAATAAGTAATGAATAATTATATAAAATAAAAACTAGATAAATAATAAAGGGTATTATTAATGATGAATAATAATATCATGAAAATAACTTTAGAAAAATTCATTGGGAAAATTCCCTTTTATTGTGAAAGAATATTTTTAAAAACTAAAATATTAAAAAAAATTAATAAAATACATTTATTTTAAAAAATTATTTTAAAATTTTAAATTTATATTCAATTTTTTTTGTTTAATGAATCATGAAAATTGCATTCATGACACACACATTAAAATAAACTATCCTTATACATTTTCAGTAAAATCCAAATGGGAATTGTTTTGTAGATGGAATGCATATTCCTTTGAAATTATGTTTTAAAAATAAAAAATGAATAGAAATTAATTTAATAAATTATTTTGAAAAGTTTCAAGTCATTTTTTATTTTATTTTTTTAAACATTCGTTTTTCAAGAAAAATGATTTCCCCCCAAATGGGAGAAATTAAGTTGGATTTTGGTAAAAAAAAATCAATTATTTAATGTTCCAAAGAGTTTAAAATTGGCACTATTACTTAAAATGACCCTTAATGACTGGTGGAGGATAAAATTTTATGGGATTATTAGACAATTATCAAATAATTTCTTTTAACTAAAATTCAAGAATAACAATCTCGATGAGAATGATATTGTTAAAAACCAATTATAATGATCATAATGCTAAATTGAGAGTTATTAAACACTTCAATTATGTGTATCAACTATAAATACACATAAAAAATTGGATATACAATTTAATATAATTTAAATTCATATCACCCATAATCTTAAAATATCAATTACGATAAATGAAATAATATAACCTAATAAAAAATGAATTATAATATTCATTACCACTTGGTGCCTCTTAAGTCAAATCACCATGGACGAAATAATTAAAATTGAAACATAAAAACATATAAATAGTTAATTAATACTAATATAAAATTTCGAATGGGTAGTATATAAATTATATAAAAAAATTGTGTGCATAACCTTATAATATTCCTCATTGAGATAATTTCAGATGAAGTTTCTTACCTCATGCTTTTATTTTGTTTAAAATTAGTTAAAATTTTTTATAGTGGTTTTAAACATATTTTTGACATATAATAAAAATATATTAATATTTATAATATCATATTTGTTCATTTTTAACCTCTTATCACCCGTCCATTAATAGGCTTTCATTATTTTCACGGTTTTGGGTGTTAGTTTCCCTATTTCCTCATGATTGTTTCATCATGAAATATTCAGTTATTTCAAATATTTTATAGTTATATCATATACATAATAACAATGAAATAATTTTAAAATTTTTACATCAATTATACTTGTAAAAATAATCATGAATGTTGTTTATGAATAATGAAGTACGTTATGATCATTGTTGGGAAAAAATCCCTCAATGCATCCTATCGGTTTGTTTTGGGTGTGGTTGTGTTTGTTCAAAAATCCATATAAACTCAAGTTAGTATGGTTGGTATTTTGGTAGATATGTTTTTAAGGTGGTGTAGATTCCCAGTGTTTGCCAAATTTTGGGGCCTTAATATTTGGAATTTGTCTGAATAATGGTAAATGAAATCAGCAAAGGAAGAGAAATGAGGAGCCTGGGAAATGGATCACGTAACTTGTCTAGGAAGGGTATGAGGTCACATACCAGGCATTGGGAATGGTACATGGATGTAATTTGCAGAACTCGAAATGGTTCGTGGTTGAGCGGTAGTGCGATACACAGATGGGCTGAAGTCGGCTGAGGAACTGGACCACATAGGAGCAAAGGCGATATGCAGTGTACCTTGGATGATGGTTCACAGATGTCTTGTGGTTTGCGGTGGCTGAAGAATCGGTATGCGGTGGAGGTTGTATCAAATCAAGAGTTCTTAGATCTTGATTTAGCAAATTAAAAAGGTATATTTTTCTATATTATAAACGCTAATCCTACCGATTAGTGGGGATATGGAACATCGTTAGAAAGCATTATTTTCTCTGGAAATTTGGTGAAGACCGAAGGATGTTCGGGAAGGTCGATGTGGACTATAAAGGCTGATGTGGTTCACACAAAATGAATTTTTGTGATGGTATTTGAGTGGTTTATTAACCTGCAAATGAAGTCTGATATGTGTATGATGAAGTCTCGTATGGGGAAAGAGTTGTCTCAGTACGTGGAGGAGTTGTCTATGGTATGTGAGAGGGAGAGTTCTACAAGTATTACCCAGAGGGGGAGCTCCAGTACGCAGAAGAAAAGGCACTCCATGAACAAATAATAGTTCGTAGAAAGAGGATTTTTTTTTGAGAAGGTTCATAGAGTTGGTACACCGCTGTGGTACGCGACTGTGAAGGCGATGACAGTCCGCGAACAAAGGGCAGTTCACGGAAGCGACGGTGGTACACGAAGAATGTGTCCCACGTACCAAACCTTGTACTCAGTACGCGAGAGAGACAAGGTGGTTGAATATTCTCACAGGAATCTTCTGAAAGATTCAATTATGTTTGACAAAGTATTTTCCATTACCTAACAGTACTCAGGAAGGATGAATTCATCTATGGGTAAAAACGTAACTTCATTCGAGCATCTACCAATTGTTGAGGTTGCAGGAACTCAAGAAAATGAAGGGACCAATATGTCCATAAACATTGTATGAGCTACAAGTCGATAAATTGTGAGTGGATTCCTTTCCAAGAGCTTTGAGAGAAGGAAGAAGAAGACGATGACCCTTTCCACTGGCAGTAAGCCAGAGAAAGAGGTATTGGTAGTGACCCTTGGGAATGCAGTGATCAAACCCTAAACATTGTAATGGCAGTGAGCCTGGGCATAGAAGATCTAGCTCGAACACTATTCTCCTTATTGGAAGTGAGCCTTAGTGAATTTGGTACATGGGAACATTTTCGTTGTATGATCCTTGGATGTATCCCAATGTGGGTGAACCATGTAAAAATCGATGTGCCATGTGCATGATTTCATATTATTCATATTTTACCAAGGGAGGAAGAGAGAATGGAGTTATCTCTTACAAATAAACAAGATCCAAAAGGGAGAAAGTTTTAATCTACCATACCTTGAATCACCCCCCCCCGCTCAAGGTATTCTACCCAGTGGACCTAACAATCATGGAGATGGTAGGTTGTAAATACACATGAATAACGATTCCATTTTTTAACAATCATTATGAAAAGGTGTTAAGTAATTTTTTAAATTTCCATAAAGATAATAATATCATAATTAACATATTATTTCTTTAAATATACTTATATATATCATCCATGTGGTATGGTGATGAAAAAATAGCCACATCTCTTCCTGAAGGCGGTACTCCATAAGTAATGAGTGATGTTTTCATTTTTTTGTGAGTGGAAGTGTAGGAAATAAAATGCTATATTATCTTTATGGATGATAATTATTTAATTAATATAATAATTATTAAATTTATATAAAAAATTCAAATTCAATTTATCTTAATTATCTTCCATGTAAAGAATTAGTGAAAAATGAATCACATCGCTTCACGAGGTGGTAATCTGTCGTACACATGAGTGACATTATCATATACCATATAAAATGTAAATTAAAAAAGGTATATATATATATATGATATAATGAATATGGGGATAAAATTTTGTTATAAATACAATATATTGATATATATACTTTGGATCCATCATCATAACCAACCATGAGAGGTGGCAATAAAAAAATGAATGACATCAGTTTATGAAGAGGTATTATGTTATACTGACAGATGATGATTTCGTAACCCATTTAACGGTTGTGGGAATGGTAGTAGGTAATATAAATATTATAAAAACATTTAATTATATGTAATATAGTTATTTTATTATATAATCACGGTTTAATAAAAATTTAGGGAGATGGACAAAGAAATAAAATAAAAATGCTCATTGGAGAACATTGTCTTTTCTTTGGGTAAACTCTTTAATTTTTCACCAAGATCCTTTTTATGTTGAATTTATAAAAAAATTAAGGCCTTTATGATTATGGGATAGAACATGTGATGTGATTTTTGAATATATATTTTGAACCAAAAGACTTTGATTGTTAGAAGAAGAGAGGATAGTGGATGGAATTTTATAAATGATGTGAGTGGCACAAATGTAAATTTTGAAAAGAAAATGGTCTACCCATGTCTTTCACATTCCAGAAAGTTCCAAAATGCAGTATTATAAAACATTAGATATTATAGGGTTGAAATATGTCTAGAAAATATATTTTAGAAATTTTTTTTGTTTATTCTAACCCTTATCTTTCATGTTTACCCTCAGTAAATCCATTTTTACCTTAACATAGTAAATATTTTTTTACTCTTTTCACGATTAATTTTTTTTAATTTTATGTTGGTAGATTTAGGTAATATAAATTATTATTATTCAAAATATTGAATCAAATTTTTAAAATTACTTTAAAAAATTTGAAATTCTTATTTGAAAATGGATACGAGAGACACAACGAAAAAAAGGATTTTCAAAGTGAAAACTTTCAAAATTTTATAATGTTTTATATCAAAATTAAAAATTAAAATGATTAAAATTATCTAAAATGGATTAATAAAGATATAATAGGACTAATTTTAATTTTAAACTAATTTAAAAAAAATTATCTATAAAAATAAGTTATACAAAAATTTATATTTCTGTAGAAATTTAGAATTTTTAATATTCATCAAAAAATTAAAATTTTCTGAGAAATCCTAGGAATTCACCCCTGGATTATTTTTATTTTATTTTTTTGAAAATTAATTTTATTAAATAAAATAAACTTTCTAAACTTTATAAAATTAATTTTAAATTATGTTTGCAGAGCACGACTAATCCTTATTTTAGAAAATTACTATTTTTAAAAAAATTATTTTAAATAATAATAATTACTTTTATTCAGTAAAGAAACTTAATTTTCAGAATTTTCTTAGTAATATTAATACCCATATATTTAATAGTTATGTTATAATGGTATACTATATTATGTTTCACTTCGAATTGTGGTTGTGTGTTCTATAAGCTATAAAATAGATTAAATGTAATGAAATATATTTCCTTGGTTTTATTATCTCGGAGTTCTAAATCACATACAATATCAAAAAAATTATTATCTTAAAATATCATGTTGTTACAATTTAAATTTTTAAATAATTTAAATGAACAATAGTTTTCAATTAAAAATGGTATTTTTAACTATTCATCAAAAATAAATCTTTTTATAAAATTCTCCAAAATTTAACTAAAGATAGTTTTGATGTAACATCCCTAGTAAATAAAGAATATGAAATATCCCATATTTATTAATATTTTTAAATTAAATATTAATTTTATTTTAAATGGTATGCTATTATCGATGACATACCTCACACGCAATAGTGGATTTCATTGAAAACTTATGTTGTACACAACAGTGAGTTATAATGAAAAATTATATATTAATATTATTAATTTAAATGGTAGTTAACGCCTTACCTCTGTATTGGAGGGAATGAATAGAACTAACTAAAATATGATTATATATGTTTGTTAAATTTTTTACTATTATCCAATTACTTTTAGAGGCTTAAAATGTGAATCGATCCAATTTTAAGCCTAATACTCCAATATACTTTAAAGGTCGATTTACCACCTTTTAATGGAAAACACGCTTTTAAATTTATCTTTTTTTCAATTTTATATGTTATATATGAAAAAATAAAATTAATATTTAGAATTATATCATCAAAATTTACATTGGGTAAATTGTTTTTATTTTTTGGATAAAGTTTATTTTTTAATGAATAGTGAAAAATACTGTATTTTAATTCAAAACTGCCATTTAATAAAATTTATTTATTTTGTTAGATTATTTTTTTAAATGGTTCTAAAGTTTAATTTGATTATATTTTTAACTATTAATTTAATTTTGGTCATTTTATGTAATTTCACATTGAATTTGGACATAAAAAAGTGACAATCTTTGGATAGTTATTACTTTTTAAAAACACGATTTTTGTTTTGACAGTGGAAATTAATTTTAAATTAATTAGTGAATATTATATGGTTATAATTTGGAAAAATAGGCATCATTTTGGAATGCAGAATATCAAATATAGATTAAGCAGAATTTTTGGTATTTTTCTGAAAAACATCAATTTTTGATTAATAGTGAAAACACTAAGTAGTAGTTGAAAAGATGCCTATTTCATTAAAATAAAATTTTTACGCATTTGTGAATTGAATTTAGAAAATTTTATGTACATGGTTGTTATTAGTATGTAAAATTTTGTTAAATAAGATAAAAATAAATTTTTTGGTGAATAGTAACTTTTGACTTTTATTTGCCACGGTTAAAGGTAAATTGGGTAATTCAACTTAAAAAAATATTATAATAATATAAAATTACATTAACACATGTCCTAAAATTATTGTATGAGTAATTTCCAACAAATAAAATCCATGGGTGAGAATTTTGGTCTTTTAAAGCCATTTGGGTAAGATAATGACATCAGTAACTTTTTATTTAATGTAAAAATTAAAATATCATAAACATGTATTATTTGGAAAAAATAATTTTCATGTGGGGTTATATAATTGATATATTTGACTCTAAATATCAATTATAAAGATAAAAATATTTCCTTCATCATGGTATTTTATTTATTATTTTTGGACATCAAATAAATAAAATTATTTATGACACAATAATGATACAGTGTTTACCTCATTAATGAAAAATTTAAATAAATAAGATTATAAAAATTTAAAAAATATCTAAAACATGTCAAATTATTATTGTACGATTTTATTTAGACCATAATTCATCATATATTCATCTTTATTGAGTTTTGGACCTTTATAAACCGAAAACCAATATATAATAAAATAATATTTTCAAATTTTCCTAAAGAGCCCCTCCTCCCCCTTATAAAAATCTCCCACCTCTAACCCATTACTCCCACCTCTGAAGCCCCTTGGATCATCCAAACGCTTCCCAAATAAGCTCTCAAGACCCCTAAATTCCACCTATAAGCCATACCATAGGCAGAAGTCACTTGAAGAAATCCTTTTGGTTCAAGCCAAAGTGAGTTACCCGATTTAAAGGTAACATCTTTTCTTAAATTCTTTTTTTTACTTCTCCAACCCCTTAACTCTTTTTCTTAATTTCTTCTATAACATCAAAAATATCCTCAATATATTAGTTTGTTGTTATGAGAAGTATTTGAACTAGAATTACACACACCTCCATCTAATTGGTAAAGAACATACTATTTCTGTGGATGACGAACTACTGCCTCACGAAATAATAACTGTTTAATATTTCCTTCCACCTATTATGGTGGCCACTATGATAGAACAGTATTTATATGTGAAATATATTATATTTATATTTTCTCTATACTACTTTTTTTATAGCTTACCAGTATGGTTTCCTCAATGGGTAAAAGCAATAATTTCATTTGAGGAAGTGTGGACTACCGCCCCCTCAAAGTGATATGACTCGTTCATGCCATATGTGGGACTTATAAAGGATGGAGTTAATGAAATTATATATAATATTATAATGGAATTATAATATACCTATGTATCATTATTTCTTTCAATACATTAAAATATGAAATAGAAATGAACATATTGTTCATGCGTACGTAGACTTACCGTCTCCATGAATGATGCATTTCCTTTTTAATCTTCAAATGTTATGTACTATTATAAATACATATATATACTATAAATATATTAAATAAATTAAATTTAAAAAATAAATGTGATTCTGGAGATAATATACTTTTTAACACATGGACAATTTTTAATTGTGACAAGTTCATTTTTGACACAAGTTCTGAACATCGACAAAATGTCCAATATGAACTCTAATAATTAACAAATTTATATAGAAAGATATTAAGTGATATAAAAGGATTAATATAACAATAAAATGGTTCTTAATCAAGTAAAAATTATCTTAAGTTTATTATTCAAGAATATCAAGGAACATACAAGACAAGTTGGACTTGAGGTAAGGGGTTTCTTATCTCACTTTTAATTACGTGATATTTCTATTGTTCGCCACTTATTTCATGCATGTGGTGTATTGTGTACTTACATTGGATATATATAATCATGATTAATTTTATATTCATTGTATTCTATGATTAATTTAGTGGTTATTAACATTTGTTTATATGACTTGGTTGATTACAATGTGGTATGGGGGTTTCATCTCACTTTTTATTTCCGTGAGATTCATGATATATTTTACAGTATCTCCTATTGTGTGGTGTATTTACAGCCCATGACTATATTCTTTTTGTAATATAATTTAATTTATTGGAAATTAGATATTCATTTTATGATCATTCTTTCATGTGGTGTATGTTTCGTAAGTTACCAAATTGACAAGGGAACCTTTCACCCTCCTCTTTTTAAAAGATTTATATTTGATAGGCCTGTTAATTTACATCTTCTTATTTTGGGATATGTTATTTTATATCATTATTTCTATAAATTTTATGTCCAAGTGATGATATTCCTTTTTCTCTCTCATCAACTCATTTTTTGAATTTTAAAGTGATGTTCTTAGGCAGTCGAATTTCTATAAGAGAACTTCTTAACCCAATTTCAATTCTATACGGTTAAACATCTACATCTTGATTACATAATTCTATGAATATATGTGAATGACCACTGATTGTTTTACACATAATATCCACTTATATTGGGTGTATTCTAATTTTTCAAACATAATTATGTCATTGATTTATCCTTAATCTAATGATATGATCTTTACAAGGAACTTTATCTCACATTACATTCAATTGAAACTTATTTGTTTTTTTATACACCAATTCACTTTTATAAGGTGTATATACTACCCTTTGAAATATTATATCATGAATATCCTTATTCTCATGATATTATAAACTTTGGTTGATTTGATTCTTCAATTATTTGTATTCTAGCGTCGCTTATTTGGTTAGGAACTCTCTAACTAAAATATTATTTTAAATTTTTTAAAGATTTATTATTCTAAATATTTATAATTAATGAACATGTTTACTAAATGGTTTTATGGACTTATTTATATTTTAATTAATGTTCATAAATGTTAATTACTTGTTTCAATGTGGTATGGGATACAGTGATTCATAAATATCTGCATTGAAATTTTTAAATGTTTTTAAAAATTCTTTGTTAAAGAATTGATTTTTTCAATATCTTGAAATGATTTATTGTGGTTGAAAATGAAATTTTAGTAGTTAAATGTTTATATTTGAAATATTTTACGTGTTATGATTTTATAATGGTACTTGGAAATTTGATGGGTGGTTACATGATGAACCAAATGACAGGTGGTGTTGTGATAAACCAGGACACGTGGTAATGTTAAAACCTCTAATGCATTGGGTATGGAAGTAAGTCATATGGTTATTCCATTTAGTTATATGTGTGGAACTCAACCGTATGGTTATTCCATTTAAGAATGTTTATGTCTCAAGTTACCTTTATATGTTATGTGTTCTTTTGATGGTTTTTATGGTATTCTTTTCGTTACAATAGGGTAGGTAGTGATATTTTATTTAGTAGAGAGTATTTACTACTTCATATAGGAGAAACATATTACTTATGATAATGTATTTATGGTTTTTTTTTGTTTTCAAAAACTATCAGTTTCCCTTTTTTTATCCCTTACTGTGCTTTTTCCTCATCCAATGTTTCTGAAATGTTTTTCATAGGTAATAAAGTGGAATAGGGTCAAGGATGGGATCAAGAAAAATTAATGTTGTCTAAAACATGGAACTAGACATGTTTCTTTTTACGAGATATTATTGTATGAAAAATGGATATAGAGTAGTAGTGTCTACATGTAATATTAAAGATGATATGTAATAGTTTTGGCTTAATTCTCTAATCCTCTAAACCTGAAAAGATCCTTAATGTGAATTCTTGATTTAACTCAATATTATATAATGTTTTAAGGATGGAGCCTTATAGTTGGTATCAAAGGTCGGTTTAGACAACATTAGGAATTATGATTTTTTATTAGACTCATGGTTAGTCTCTTTATATAATCTTTATGTTAAATCCTTATTCTGTATCTTTTTCTGATCATGGAATGTATGTCACAAATGGAAGGAAGAGGATCTCAAACAACATTTATATCTCTTCTTGATGAATTTGTCGCAATACTATTGAAATATCATGTCCAA
Source organism: Viscum album (assembly GCA_963277665.1). Lineage (NCBI taxonomy): Eukaryota > Viridiplantae > Streptophyta > Magnoliopsida > Santalales > Viscaceae > Viscum > Viscum album. The sequence continues at coordinate 1,505,319,407 of OY728146.1, read as the reverse complement.
AGGACTATGAAACATTTTCTAACAAACAACTCATTTGGAAATAATTGTTTCAGATATCAAACACCTCCAATATACCTTGATATCATCATGGACCATGGGTTGTATTTAATCAAATCATATTTTCACAATATTCATATATTTTCATTAAAGGTAAATATTATCGAAGAATTTTCAAATATTTTACCTTATCACAAGATTTTGAAGCATATTATTATTTTGAAAAAGTTTCTGAAGAAAGAGAAGCTTGTGCAACCTATTTATATTTTATTTTAAATTATAGTCTTTCAGCTCATAATTATGGTATTTTAAAAGGAACATTGATTGAATGTTTCCACTCAAACATAGTCTGACTGTTTTCTAAAAATCATGTTTTTTGAGATGTTTTGAAATTATATGTTATACATGATTATTTTCAGAAACTATTTTTCAGTGAACACCCATATAACCTAAGTTGTACAAGGAATATTTGGATGAAGGATTTAAATTATTTTGAAGGATCTAAAAATCATTTATACAATTCATGTACCTTCTACATACGGGAACAATTTGATGATGAAACTATATGGACACCTTGAACAAGTTATGATGTTCTTTCTATTAGGAATAGTTTTATTTTATCATATAGAGGTGAAACAAATATATAATATGTTGAGGTCTAAATGTATTGGGTAGAAAACTAATGGTATAAGAAAACCATTGAAGTTAAAACATGTTAGGGTTATTTTTGAGTTATATAAAAAGGACAACCAATAAGATGGTTGAGAGCCCATCGCATCCGACAAGGCCACTGGAATCGAACCCACAACCGATGGTCAACAAGGGTGCATTTCCTACCACTAGCCTACGTGAAGTCCTTGGTCAGAATGACTTATTATTTTTAGTTATATTTTTGTATGGATCAAGAATAAGTTGATTTTGGGAACTTATTTTTTGTCAAATGGATATCCTTAATATAGGAAAATGATTTGGTGATTAAGTGATAAATGTTATTTTGGAATATGTTCTCTATTTTGGGGAAACACTATATGCCTATGGAAAATAGAATATTTTGAGATTTCAATTGAGGAGTAATGGGGGAATATTATTTCAGAAGAATCTATGTTTTAATTGTGGAATTATAATTGTTTATGGTTTTTTATGGAAATGATTAACCTATCATTAAGAATATTTGAATAGTTTAATTACACTTTAGTAAGAGACTTTAAGAGTAGTAGATGTTATTTGGAGATAAATTTTAAGAATTGTAGTGGAATACTTTGTGATTAAATCCTTATGAATTTAGTGTTTCAATCATATTTTGGATTAATTTAAAGTATTTTATATCCAATTGTATATTGAATGGTCATTGATGAACTTTGGGTATTGTTTGTTGAATTTTGGATATTAAGAGTACTATTTTTTTAAAATGAATATCCTTTTTGGGGATTATAAGATGTATTACTAACCTTTTTGGTTTTAGTTGATGTATAAATATAGGGTAAATATATAGTTCATCTTCTGTATATTATGTGATACTCTATAAGTTGATTCTATCGCTTCAAGTGTGACCAAGTCATCTAGAATACTCATCGTTTGGAGAATACACGAGTTTTTGGTATGAATTTAGTAATAGATGAAAGTCTACAGGACAAGTATGTATGTTTCCCTATATTTTTAGTTAAGAAAATAAATAAATTCCACACCTTTTTGAAAAGTAACTTAAAACAAAAATGGTGTCCATTAATATTTCCTATTGGGGAATCAAATACTATTTAACCCATCATGGGTTTGTGATTTTCTGGTGGTTAACTTTCACCTAACCATGATTTCTATTACACTCTATCAAAACATGACACTTAGTTTCTCCTCCATATCCATGTTTTCATGGAATCATAGTGTGGATTATCATGGGTTACCTTCTTACATAAATTTCATTCTATTAATGTGACAGTTTTATATACTATTTTTATGATGTGGGAGTTTCAATAATGTTTCCAATCCCAATTTTATAATTGTGAGGACACAATTTCCAAAGTGGAGGAATGATGTAACATGCTAGGTAAATAAAGAATATGACATTTTACTTATTTATAAATATTTTTAAATTAAATATAAATTTTACTTTAAAGGGGCTACTATGATTGATGGAATACCTGATACGCAACAACAGATTTCTTGGAAAACATAAGTTGCTTACAATAGTGAGTTATAACAAAAAATAATATAATAATATTATTAATTTAAATGATAGTTAATGTCTAGCTGTTGTATTGGAATGAAATAAATAAACTAAATAAAATATTATTATATATGTTTTTTAATTTTTTTTACATTTATCCAATAAATTTTAGAGGCCTAAAATATGAATGAATCCAATTTTAAGTATAAATACTCTAATAATTTTTAAAAGGTCGATTTATTGCCTTTTAATGGAAAACACATTTTAAATCTAGTTATTGTCACCTTTATTTATTCTAATTGAAAAACTAAACTTCTTATTTAGAATCTGGATATCAAAATTTAATTGGGGAAATTTTTTGGTATTTTCCTGATAAAGTTCATTTTTTTAATGAATAGTGAAAAATACGGTATTTTAATTCAAAATTGTCTTTTAATATAATTTATTTATATGGTTAGATTATTTTTTTAAATTGTTTTAAAGTATAATTTGATTATTATTTTAACATTTAATCCAATTTTGGTCATTATAAGTACTTTCCCTTTTAATATGGACATAAACATGTGTCAATCTTTTGATAGTTATTATTTCTTAAAAACAAGCTTTTTGTTTTGACAGCGGGAAATAATTTTAAATTAATTATTGAAACACATATGTTTTGAATTTGGTAAAAAATACATCATTTTTGAATTAAGAATATAAAATATATCTTAGGCTGAATTTTATTTATTTTTCTGAAAAACATCAATTTTTGAATAATAGTGAAAACACTGAGAAGTAGTTGAAAAGCTGACACATTCATTTAAATGAAATTTTACCGCTTCTATGAATTGAATTTAAAAAATCTGACATACGTGGTTTTTATTAGTATGTAAAATGTTATTCAATAAGATGAAAATAATTTTTTTGTGAATAGTAACTTTTTACTATTACTTACCAAGGTTGAAGGTAAATATGGTAATTCAAAGAAAAAATAATATTATAATAATATAAAATTACCTTAAAACTTTTCCTATCCTTATTGGATGAGTCATGGATGACCAAGTCAATTCTTCTGTGAAACATTTCTCCTTTGAAAGCCATTTGGGTAAGATGATGACATTAATAATTTTTTATTTGATTTAAATGTTAATATATCATAAACATGTATTGTTTTTCTAAAACAATTTTAAGGTTGGGTTTTATAATTGATATATTCGAAATTAAAAATTCATTATAAATCTAAAAATATTTTCTAAATCATGGTATTTTTTTATCATTTTTATACATCAAATAAATAAAATTATTTATGATACAATAATGATGCAATGTCTACCTCATTAATGATTGATTTAAATAAATAAGATTATAAAATTTAAAAAAATGTCTAAAACCAGTACAATTGTTGTTGGATTAATCTTATTTTTAGAATGAGTTGTATTATCTTTGATTTTAATGTGTTTTGTTCCTTTAGAGACCTAAAATCATTATATAATAAAATCATATTTTCAAACATTCCTAAAGAGCCCATCCTCCCCCTTATAAAAAGCCCTCACATCAAACCCATTACTCACACCTATCAATACCCTTGGATCATCCAAACTCTTCCCAAATAATCTCTCAAAATCCATCGACTCTACCATGAAGCCATACCTTATGCAGAACGCACTTCAAGAAAGCCTTTTGGTTCAAACCAAAGGGAGTTACCCAATTTAAAGGTAACATCTTCTCTGAAGTTATTTTCTTTTATTTTACGTCTCTAACCCATTAACTCTTTTTATTCCATTAATTTATAAAAACACCAGTATCCTAAATATACTAGTTTGTTGTTATGATAAGGATTCAAACTACACTTACACACACCTCCATCTAATGGGTACAAAACATATTGTTTCTGTGGATGGTGAACTACTGCCTCACGAAATGATGACTGTTCAATATTCTCCTACCACCTCTTTTGGGGGACATTAAGATGGAATTGTATTTATATGTGAAATATATAATATTTATATTGACTCTTTACTTTTTTATTTTTCATTTATAACATACCTTTAAGGTTTCCATAATGAGTAAAAGCGATAATTTCATTTGAGGAAGTACGGACAACTACCCCCTCAAAGTCATATGACTCGTTCATTCCATAAATGGGATGTATAAAGGATGGATTTAATGAAATTATATATTATATTATACTGGAATTATAATATACCTATGTATGATTTTTTTAATCCATTAATATACGAAATATAAATGAAAGTAGTGTTCATGCGTATGTACGACTTACCATCTATATGAATAGTGTATTTTATTTATTATCTCCAAATGTTATGTACATTTATAAATACATATATATACTGGATATATAATATATATATATATGATATTAAAATAATTAATGTGATTCTGGAGATAATTGACTTTTTACCACATGGACAATTTGTAATTATAAAAACTTCATTTTTGAGTCATGTTCCGAACATCGAAAAAATGTCCAATATGAAATCTTTTAATTAAATAATTGATATAGTGAGATAATAAGTGATATAAAAGAAATAATAAAACTTGAAAAATATTCGTAATCAAGTAGAAATTACCTTAATTTTATTATTAATTAAGAATAAGGAACATACAAGACAAGTTGGACTTGAGATAAGGGGTTTCTTATCTCACTTTTAATTCTGTGAGATTTCCATTGTCCCCCACTTATTTCTTGAATGTGGTGTATTATTTACATAAATTTTATATATATTATCATGATTATATTTATATTCATGGTATTATGTCATTCATTTGGTGGTTATTAAATTTTGGTCATATGTCTCGATTGATTATAATGTGTTAAGGTGTTTTCAACTAGTTTTTTATTCTCGTGAGATTCGTGATATAATTGCCACTATCACATTTTGTGTGGTGTATGTACTGCCCATGATTGTATTGTTTTTTTAATATAATTTAATTTATGGGTAATAAAATCTTCTTTCTATGAACCTTCTTTCATGTGGTGTTTGTTTCGTAAGTTACCAAATTGATAAGGGAACCTTTTACCCTCCTATTTTGAAAAGACTTCTTTCAGTTATGTCATTTAATTTACATTTTCTTATGTTGGGATATGCTATTATATATCCTTATTGCTCTAAATTTTATGTCCGTGTGAGGAGATACCCATTTCTCTCTCATCAACACATTTTCTGAATTTTAATGTGTTGTCGTTAGGCTGTCGAATTTCTATAAGATAACTTCTTATCCTAATTTTAATTCATCAGGTTTAAACTTCTTCTTATTGATTATGTTGTTCTATGAAAATGTGTGAATGACCAATGATTTTTTTACACTTAATATCCACTTATATTGTGTGTATTTTATTTGACACACATAATTATGTCATTTATTTATCCTTAATCTAAGGATATGGTCTTTGCGAGGGACATTGTCTCAATTTACATTCAATTGAAACTTATTGGTTTTTATACACCAATTCACTTTTATAAGGTGTATATACTTCCCTTTGACATATTATATCATGAATCTATTTATTCTCATGATATTATATTCATTGATTGATGTTATTCCTCAATTATTTGTATTCAAAAATCTCTCATTTGATTAGGACCTCATTAACTAAAATATAATTGAAAATGGTTTAAAGATTTATTCTTATAAATATTTCTCATTAATGACCATGTTTTCAATATTTTTTTAAGGATTTATTTATATGGTAATTAATGGTCAAAATTTTTAATTCCTTTAAATGTTTCAAAGTTTTATGGGAAACATTGATTCAAAAATATCTTTATTAAATGTTTTAAATTGTTTTGAAAATGGTTTGAAAAAGCATTGCATTTGTTAATATCGTGAAATGATTTAATGTGATTGCAAATGAAATATTATTAGTGAAATTTTTATATTTTATATATCTTATTTTTTATGATTTTATAATGGTACATAGACATTTAACGGGTGTTTACATGATAAACCAAATGACGGGTGGTTATGTTATAGCTTCCAATGCATTGGGTATGGAAGTCAGCGATATGGCTATTCCATTTAGAGATATTTATGGAATTCAACTGTATGGTTGTTCCATTTAAGTATGTTTATGTTCTATGTTACGTTTATATGATATGTGTTTTTTCTTTTGGTTTTATTGTAATATTTTGGTTAAAAAAGAGTAAGTAGTGATCTATTATTTAAAGGAGAGTATTTACTACTTCATAAAGGTGAAAAGTATTAATTATGATAATGTATTCATGGTTTACAGGTTATTTTGAAAAACTAGTAGTTTCTCTTTATTTTGTATCCCTTAATGAGGTTTTGTTCTTATCCCATGTTTTTGAAATGTTTTTCATAGGACATAAAGTGGAATAGGGTCATGGATTCAATCAAGGAAAAGTCATGATGTCTAAAACATGGAACTATACATGTTTCTTTTTAAGAGTTTTTATTTTATTAAAAAATGGATACTAGTTAGCAGTATGAACTTGTAATATTCAAGTAGATATGTAATATTTATGGCCTAATTTTCTAAAACTCTAAACCTGAAAATATTCATAATGTGATTTCATGATTTAACTCAAGTTATTTAATGTTTTTAGACTGGGGCCTTATATTTGACATGTATACTTCAAAAATAATTTTCCTTGACAAATTATTTATCTATAAGTGGTAAAAATTAATTTTAAATTATGTACATAAAGTGGGACTAATCTGATGCTTAGAAAAATATTGTTTTTTGGAAACCATTTATTTCTCTTGGAAGTTGTTATTATTTTATTTCTAAAAAATATATAAACATTGAATTTATTTTATTCATTTTTATAACATAATTATCATAATTTATATATTTATATTCATACCTAATAATTTATCAACCAGCTTATAATGGTCTCATTTAAAAAAAAATATTTTAACTGAGAATTGTGTTTCATTTAAACCAAGTGTTTCATTCATCGCAAGATATCAATGATATGGAATTTTTTTGAAAATAAATTTATCATAACATCTTAGGGTGTTACATTCCCTTTTAATATTATTGTTTCATTTAGTATACACTATTTTTAAAATAATGATCTTATTTTTAAATTACAGAGTGTTACAAGAACTCTTTTATATGGTCTTAAATAAGCCTTTAAATACTCAAGTGATTATTTTTTATCTATCTAAATTTTAAAATCTGATAAATATGGTTATAATTTCCATGATAGTATCTAAGGGAGGATTGACTAAAGTTTGTTCTTTTCATGGTTTCACATTATATGAGATCTCTTCCAATATCTTGAGGTAGTGATGGGAGGAGATGATAATTTGTGACTCTCACCAATGAATCAAAGGTGGTGGTGTGAATTTTTCAACTAACATGTCATGAAATTTTATTATGTTCCATTATAGTGGTTTTTTAGGTGATGTTTAACAAAATTTTACCTTTTATGTGATGATGCTCTATTCTTTTTGTCAATCTACCCATCATTAGATATTCTACCGAAGGTGAATGACTTAAATCATTATGAAAAACCCTCAGCTGGCACCAAAATCATATCCATATTCACCACCATAGTGAAATAGATGTAGTATGCTTCCATCAAGGAGGTTAGGTCATGATGGCTGATGAGCTAGTTAGGGCCACTTAGATATAGTGTAATTGACTATTTATGGAATCTTGTCATAGGTCATCTAAAGGGTTTCAACATGGCATATGTTATGGAGAATCATATTATTAATTATAGTGAATGGTTTTTAATGATTAAGTATCTATTATTAAATACTATACATTATTCTTTGATTTAATTGATATAATTTCTAACCATTATTTTATATCGAATAAATTATAATCTCCTCTTGAAATTAAAGTATGAGTATTACCTACTTTTATAAGTATTGATACACCTCTAGGAAGTAGTGATAAAAATTATATTCTCACATATTTTTTCACTTTAAATAAAGAATTTAATCACACTGAATTTTATACATTAATGGAAATTATTACATGTTTATTTTTTAAGAGTATTTTTGAGTTTAATGAATATAGGGTCTAAAATAAAGACTTTATCAATAATAGAATCATTTATTGTTTTAATATTTAATTTATGATATTTAAAATGAAGTTAAATGTTTTTATTGATAATAGATTAATCCTAAATGATATTAAATCCTACCATGTTGATAAATGTAATTTTGGGTGGCTATGAATGATTAATCACACAATCAAATTGGTTTAATGACATTAAAATGAACTTGTAACCACTGTATATGAATAAAGATGGAAATGTTAAAATCAAATGCTAATATATTGGTAAAACCGATGTCATATAAATTAAATACTTTTTAATTTGTTATCAATATGAATAATAATCTCTCTATATGAGATTAAACCACACATCATGGCTACTATTTCAAAATTAATAAACTCATTTCAGTCACAGTGAAAGAAAAAATTAGCACCAAAATCAAATAATATTATGAAACACTTTCTACAGGGAAATAAATAACTATGGATGGGAACTATGTAAAAAATTTAGGAATATAAGATTAGATATGAATTTCTTATAACTATATCAAATTAACACCAAAATTTCCCAAGGAAATGTCCAATTACATGGGTGATTCATATATATATAACTTTATTAGACTAGAGGATACATATGAATAACATTAAAGGGAATTAGCAATTTCTATTGATATCCATAACTCATATCAATCCAGTTTTATTTAATTTTTTTGAATCAGTGAAAGTGTTTATTTAAAAAATTCACATGTCTCTAATCCACCATGAAACTTATGTTAATATATTAAAAAATACTGGGAATATTCATAAGAATTATTTTTCATCCAATGATAATTCCTTGAAGCTTCATGGAATAAATTTTGAAATTTTTTTGTGGGAAATATATAGTTATATTTTTTTGACCAAGTGATTTTAATACATAAAATAAAAAAGAAATTAATAGCCAAATATCATGGAGATTGGAACAATGAAATCAATCCAAGATATTTGGAAAATAATTTTAGAATTATTAATCATGAAGGATCTTAAATCTTTCCACATAGAACCCCCCCTAGCTCAAGGCATCCCATCACACATCCATCCCTTTCGCACTGAAAAAAATTATCAAAAAGTTTCACTACCTATTTAAATACATTATTATCTCCATTGTAAGAAAAACTTTTATGTATCCTTAGTACCTAAAAGTAGTATAATATTTCTTTCATAATTTTTTATGCATATTTTTAATTCCAATAATTTTTTTATTTATTTCTAGTCTCTCTCATTATTATTGTGCTTTTATATTTTTTTTCTCTCAGAAACTCCTCAATGATGGTGTGTATAGCTTGAGGAGTGATCCTAAAAGAGGTTTTATCTTTTTTATTGATCTATGTTATTACTATATTCAATATTTTAATTATTTTTTTAATAATACAGTGAGTGTGTTGAGGGTTGGTGTGGTGATTTTCATTCTTTTTATGGTATCTTTCGTAGTTTGGTTACAATCTCTATCAATTATTATTTTCCTTCCTTATCATATCCTACTCTACATACATTGTATTTAGTTTTATGAAAGGATTTAACAACATATGATGAATCTAGGTTTAGTGTTGTAACACATACACAGTTATGATGTGATTATCATTATTTACTATTGCAGTGGGTGAGATTATGTGTGTCCAAAATATATACCAGGTGCACTAAGCCTCAAAAAATAATTAGGGTATAATAACTCTTGTAATATATTATGAGTTATTAAATATATTCTAAACAATTAAAATGGATAATAAAATAACCCATGTACTTGAACTTAGGAATGAATTCATTCTTTTATTTTCTTCTATTTTTCAATCACTTAACTTATTTTATTTAAAATTAATTTTTATATTATCCCTAAATTTTTACACTGTTTTATAAATATTGAAAATACCAAGAAGTAATAATAATTTAATAAATATTAATTAATTATAAACATCCACATTATAGATAACCCCATTAATCCATGGTATTATGAAGTGCTCTTGTCAACATAGTAAGTATATAGTTGTATTTATTTTGAATGTGTTTTATGATTGTCCATATGTTCATGTAGATAATTTGGTGATGGGTTTAACAACCAAATATTTCATGGATATTTAAGATGTTTCCCATATTGTTTTTTTAAGGTTGAGGAAGCAAGGATACAATGGTACTACAAAGGAATTGATATTGGAGTTTTTAGAGAATGATTTCATCTTAATACCCAAACATTAGAATTCAATTTATTGTTAGTCCTTGGGATGATTGCTAAATAGTTTGATAATTTTTATAAATTCACAAAGGTGTTTTGGAAATTTTTAAAGTGATTGAGAATGGACATAGGTAGTTTTAAGGATCCCTAAGATTAACTAAAGAAGTTTTTGGTTTGGAGATTGAATTTAAATTTTTTTTATGACTTCCCAATATACATGTCATCAAGCCTCAGTGTATGTGTTATCCACCCAAATGTTGGTTCCATTCATCTCAATGCATGTGTTATCAAAGACGAGATTAAGAGTTTTTTAAAGGATTTTACATGTCATCTCCCTTTGTGTGTGCATAAACATATTTATCATAAATGTTATTGGATCCATATGGGTGTAAATCTATTAGTTATTTTTTCTGTCAAATCCTAGATTATTTTTCATCCAATACGTCAAAAAAATAAAATGAATCTATAGACGTACATTTTGAGATTTTGAAGCATTAAAATATGATGATTAAAATAAATTTGGATGATTATTAAACCATTTATCATTGATGGACACATCATAAAAACATGTCATTTAATATTCAACAATTTAGATATTGAGCTTTTAATTGAGAAAATATAAGATCAATGAAAAATAGATTTTAAGAGGTTTTAAAGTATGATAATAATGTATTTATAATTGTTTAATCTACTGAAAATGATTACATTTTTTCTCATGTTATTCTGACATAATCTAAATATCATGGTTCTTTAAATATCCACAATCAAATATTTTTTTTTGTTTAAACAATTTTAGAAGATAAAGGATCACTATTCAAATGATACATGAGTTCTAAATGAGAATATTTTAAAATTTTCTATATTAATTAATAGCTATATTAAATTTGAATATCTTTTAGTTGTGCTGAAGTGTTATAGATATCACAAGTAAATATACATCAAGATAAATGGATTTATTTTGATAAAATTAACATGTCATCATGAAGTACTAATATTCAAGATGAAGTGTTGATTATTTTTTTACATCACGAAGTTGTTCTTCAAACCAAAAGATAAAAGAAGAGGAGCTTGAAATCATTTAATGAGAAAGATAGAATTAATATTTTGAGTATAAGAAAAGAAGATGAAGATACTAAGTCATTCTATAAGAGTCTAGAATGTCTTATTAGATGATATAAAGAGAATGATAAAAATAAAATATTTTCTATTCTTAGAAATCACAAGGAGGGAGAGTATGAGAAATAAATTGAATAAGGATATCATGGGAACATCTATGTATAAATAATGTGAATAAATATAATAAGTATCATCAGAATAAAATCACATTGATATATTCTCAATTTCATATATTGGAAATATTTTTCCATGTGACATATATATAAAATAAAAAATTAATAATGAGATTGTATCATTCAAGCCATTAATTCTGAGAAATGTTTTGTGGTGTTATATATTGATTATCACACTCACATAATAAAACAATTGGGGATCTGGTGTAGAGATAAAGATTAATATGTATTCTAGTTATCAAATAGTGGTATTTTAGATGGTTTTATATATTGTTTAGTGATCTGATCAATGTTCTGATGTTGAGAATAATAATATGTAAGGGTAATATGAGTGAGAGGATGTATATGTTGTTGTTCATATAAGTTTTCTTGAGCCTATCGGTAAATGAGGATATTATAGTGTATAAGATAACTAGAGATCAGGGATTGAGTGAGACGTCTAGATGAGTAGATTATTCAAAATACAATGATGTTTGTCTATAATTTGAAATCAGGTTTCATTTTTTCACATGAATAAATATAGGATTTCAATGATCATGTGACAAGGTAGAAGGATATCTACACTAGTTGATGTATATTCATCCATTTTATAAATCACCCAAAACTTCCAAGGAGAATAAGTAAGGGGCCACATTCATATATATGGCGGGAAGCCATAGAACCAAAGTGACTCATGGTATGCTGGTAAATAATATAGAAACTCTATGAATGTAGTTTGAAACTATTATAAGATGCTCAATATTATGTTGACAAGATAAGTCTAGTGGACTACTAAACCATTTAGGTTCATGATTCAATAAACTATAATAATCTTAGACTAGTTTTAATATATTATCCTTTATTTGGGTGAATAACCAATCAAGGTAATGATAATGTATTTCTAAATAAACCTTGTAAATATTGTTTCTCTCTTAATTTTCTTTACCTATATTTCATGTATTATAATTGAATGTCTATTCCTAAAATATATTCAACTATCTTAACTAGAAATAGAGTTTCATAACCATTAGGGGTAAAAATATACAAAATTAATTGGTAATTGTTAAAAATAGTCAACACCTAATTTGTCCCCCTCATTCAACTCCCACCCCCTCAAGTATCTACATAGATCATAAGGGGAATAATAATTGGTAATAATTCATGATTTCATCTTGTTGGATCTAGAGTTCATTTACATTATTATTCATATCATATTTTTTTAAGCTATTATTGAAGGTTTTTTTGTTGAACAACATATAGAAGAACTATAAGGACCCGACCTTAAATGTTACATAATATTGAATTAAAAGAATAATTCACATTTATGATCTTTTCAGGTTTAGAGTTTTAGAGAGTTAGGCCATAACTATTATATTTCAAAATATTACAAAGTTAACACTTCTACTCAGTTTCCACTTTTTTTACAAAATATGAACTCTAAAAAAAAGATTCATGTCCAGTTCCATGTTTTAGATGGCCAGAATTTTACATGATCCCATCCTTGACCCTATTCCACATTATGTCCTATGAAAAAATTTCAAAAACATGAGATGAGCATAAAAATCTTATTAAGGGATACACAAAGAAGGAAAACTATTAGATTTTCAAAACAACAAATAAACCATGAATACTTTATCATAAGTAACACTTTTGACCTTTTTTGAAGAAGTAAATACTCTTTACTATATAAGAGATCATTAATTACCCTTTTTAACCAAAAGATACCATAAAACCCAAATAAAGAACACATAACATATAAAGGTAACTTGGGGCATAAACATACTTAAATGGAATAACCATATGGTCAACTTCCACACATATCACTAAATGCAATAGCCATACGACTGACTTCCATACCCAATGCATTAGAGGTTATAACGTAACAACCCATCTTGGTATTCATGGAACCACCCGTCATTTGGTTTATCATGTAACCACCCGTAAAATGTCCAATTAACAAAAAAAATCATAACACATACAACAAATATAAAGGAGAAAAAAAATTCCACATTTCAATCACAATATATCAATTAAATATATTGACATAACAAATCCATTTTCAAAACCATTTTCAATAACAAAAATATGTAAAAGAGTATAAGGTATTTATTTTCTTTTAAATACATTACTGCTTGTTGAAGAAGCCAAAGATCAAATAATACTTGCGGCGGCGGAAAAGGTCGTTGTCACCGCGTACGTTAAAAGAAACATTCCTTTTTTTATTTTAGTAAAATGCTTTGTAGAAAAATATTTCCTTTCAAAAGTCAAGGGTATTTATACAGCATATAAAAGAAAGTCGTGTATTAAAACAAAATATGCCTCAATGATAGGAGATTGAGAGGAAGTCCCTTACCTCATGTCCGAAATGACTTGATCGTTCTTTAATATCCTGAATAATAAACTAATGTTAATTTCTACTTGCTTAAGAACATTTTTCAAGTACATTATTCCTTTTATATCACTTATTACCATGTTATAAACATTATATAATCATTTAAGTTAATAATGTTTTTTTTCGATATTTGGTACTTGAGTAAAAAATGAACACCTTACATTTACAAGTTGTCCATGTGGTCAATAGTTATTTATATAAAGAATAAATTAATCATTTAGATATCATATATATCATATATATATATCCATAATATACATGTATATATAATAGTACATAACATTCGGAGGTAAGAAATGAAATGCACCGTTCATGGAGACGGTAAGTCGTACATACGCATGAACGCTACTTTCATTTCTATTTATTATTCTAATGGAATTAAAACATAATTATACATAGTTATATTATAATTCCAGTATTATATCATATATAATATCATTAACTCCATTATTTATACATCCCACATAAGGCATTAACGAATCACATCACTTTGAAGGGGTGGTAGTCCGCGCTTCCTCAAATGAGATTAGCGTATTTACCGACTATGGAAACCATAAAGGTGTGAAATAAATGTGAAGTACAGAAGCATAAGGAAATCATAAACATAATATATATCATATATAAATATAGTTCCATCATAATGGCCACCATGAGAGGTGGTAAGATGTAATTGAACAATCATCGTTTCGTGAGGCGTTAGTTTTCCATCCACGGAAACATTATGTTCTTCATCCAGTAGGTGGAGGTTTGTGTAAGTGTAGTTATAATCCTCCTCATAACAACATCATAGTATATTGAGGATACTGGTGTTGTTACAAAAGAACATAAATAAAAGGAGTTTAGGGGTTGGAGAATTAAAATAAAAGAAAACAATTTAAGAGAAACTGTTACCTTTAATTTGGGTAACTCCGTTTGGTTTGAACCAAAGGACTTCTTGATGTGCCTTCTGCCTAAGGTAAGGCTTTTAGGAGGAGGATAGAGATGTAGGGAGCCTAATTGGGTAGAGGTTGGACGATACAAATGGCTTGAGAGGTTTCAGGAATTGCATAGAATTGGACTCCTTTTATAAGGGAGAGGAGGGGCTCTTTAGGAAATTGTGAAAACATTATTTTATTATAAACTTATATTCGGTTTCAAAAGGTCCAAAACACATTAATGTCGAATATAAGATGACTCATAACAGAAATAAAATCATCAAATCAGAATTGGAAATGTTTTGGATAATATTTTAATCATTATAATCTTATTTATTTTAATCATTTATTAATGAGGTAAATACTACATCATTATTGTGTTATAAATAATTTAATTTATTAGAAGTCTAAAAATTATAAAAAAAATTCAATCATGTAGGAAATATTTTTATCTTTCCAATGAATATATATAGTCTAAAATAGGACTTATATAACACCGTATAAAAATAAATTACTAAATGAGTTTTCTTAATGTCAATTTTGCCTTTACATTAAATTAATTAATCTAAATTGTCATTTTCACTGCCATGTGGATCAATGGGGTCCAAAAATCAACACAAAGATGTCCATGGTAGTTAATTAATCAACCATTAAGTTTTGGACAAATGTTAAGATAATTTATATTTATTATAATATTTTTTTTACCTTGAATTACCCTATTGACCTTTAACCGCGATAAATAAAAGTCAAAAGTTACTATTCACCAAAAATTATTTTCATCTTATTGAACCACATTTTACTCCTAGATAACAACCATGTATATCATATTTTTAAAATTTAATTCATAGAAGTGGTAAAATTTCATTTAAATGAAAAAGTCCATTTTTTTAACTACCACTAAGTGGTTTCACTATTCATAAAAAATTGATGTTTTCAGAAAAATATAAAAAATTCAGCCTAAGAATTATTTGATATTCAAAATTAAAAATTGATGTCCATTTTTCCAAAATAAAAACATAGAAGTGGCATTAATTAATTTAAAAATTAATTCCCTTTGTTAAAACAAATAACGTGTTTTTAAGAAACAATAACTATCAAAAGATTGATACTTGTTTATATCTAATTTCAATGTGAAATTACTTCCAATGACCAAAATTGGATTAAATGGTAAAAATATATTCTAATTACACTTTCAAACCAACTATAAAGATATTATAACCATATAAATAAATTAGATTAAAAGGAACTTTTGAATTAAAATGCAATATTGTTCACTATTCATTAAAAAAATGACCTTTATCAGAAAAATACCAAAAAAATACCCAAAGTAAAATTTGATGTTCCCATTCTAAAGAAGGATTGTATATTCTCATATAGAATGTATTAAAGTGACCAAAACCAGATTTAAAAAGGGTTCTCCATTAAAAGATGGTAAATCGGCCTTTTAATGTAAATTATGCATAAAATTAGATTCATTCACATTTTAAGCCTCTAACTTTTATTGGATAAATGTAAGTATATTTAAAAATCATGTATAATAATATTGTAGTTAGTATTGTTCATTCCCGCCAATACAACGGCTATGAGTTAACTACCGTTTAAAATAATAATATGATATTATTAGCGTGCAACGTAAGATTCCAAAGAAACTCGTTGTTGCGTATCGAGTACGCTATCAAACATAGCAACCCCTTTAAAGTAAAATTAATTTTTAATTAAAATATATTAATAAGTATGAAAATATCTTATTCTTCATTTACCTGGGATGTTACATCCTTCCCCCTTTTTGGAATTGCGTCCTCACAATTTTTATTCACTTATCAAAATATATGGGGGTATTTATCCCTCATAGCATTTTCAGATTCCCACATTGTCGCTTCAACCATATGGTTTTTCCACAAAACCTTTACCTAGTTAATTACCTTATTCCTCAACAGTTTCTCTCTATGGTTATGAATCTGGACTGGTTGTTCTTCATAAGAGAGATTCCCTTCCAACTAATCTACCTCTGGGCTCAAAACATGAGATGAATCTTGCATATACTTTCTCAACATCAAAACATGAAAAACATTGTGTACCTGTGATAAACATGGAGGTAAAGACACTCTGTACGCAACTGATCCAACTTTCTATAGAATTTCATATGGTCCAATAAACCTCGAACTCATGTTTCCCTTCTTACCGAAACGCATCACACTTTTCCACAAAGAAACATTGAGAAATACATGATCAACTACCTCAAAAGAAAGATCCTTCCTCTGGTTATCTGCATAACTTTTCTGTCTGCTCTAAGCTATTCTCATGTGCTTTTGAATCAACTGAACTTTCTCTACCATCTCTTCTACCAATTCTGGTCCCATTATCTTCCTTTCACCTTCTTCATCCCAAAAAGCAGGAGTTTGACAACGCTTTCCATATAATGCTTCAAATGGAGCCATATTTATACTAAAATGAAAACTATTATTATATGAAAATTCAACCAAACAAAGGTGTTGGTAACAACTTCCCTGATAATCCATCGAAAAAGCACGTAACATATCCTCCAATTTCCGAATTGTTCGTTCTGATTGCCCATCTGATTGAGGAAGAAAAGCTGTACTAAAATTTAATTCAGCACCCAATGACTTCTAATGGCCTTTCCAAAAGTTAGAAGTGAACCTGGGATCACGATCAGATACAATGGAGAGGGGAACTCCATGCAACCTGACTATCTCTTTAACATACAACCGAGCAAGTTGATCTAGAGACAAAGTATCTCTAATAGGAAGGAAATGAGCAGATTTAGTCAATCGGTCAACTATAACCCCGATTACATTATTACCTCGAGATGTCTTTGGTAATCCCACAACAAAGTAAATGGATATATTTTCCCATTTCCACTCTGGTACCGGTAAAGGCTGAAGCATTCCTTTTGGTAACTGTCTCTCTGCTTTAATCGGCTGACAAGTCAAACACTTCACAGTAAAATCAGCAATATCTCTTTTCATCCCATCCCACCAGTAATACTCCTGAATATCTCTGTACATCTTAGTACTACTAGGATGAACTGAAAATGGGGAACTATGAGCTTCATATAACAACTCATTCTTCAACTATGAATCACAATGCACACATTTTCTCTTCCCAAATCTCAAAACACAATCATTATCAATGTTAAAATCAGGAAACTTACCCTTCTGAACCAACTCTACCTTTTTCTGTAACTCACTCCCTTCCTTCTGCGCTTTCTTTATTCTGAATGATAGAGATGATCTCACTAACACCTGAAACAAAACAGAATAATTTCCTGCACCAACAACTTCTATGCCATAATTCATCAAATCAAAAACCAATGGATCTTGTTCCAAACGTATCATGGTTAAATAAGCGTTACATTTTCGACTCAATGCATTAGAAACATTATTTTCTTTTCCCGGATGGTAAAGGATCGTGCAATCATAATCCTTGAATAATTCCAACCATCTCCTCTGTCTCATGTTCAATTCTGTTTGAGTGAATATGTACTTCAAACTTTGGTGATCAGTATATATTTCACACTTCACTCCATAAAAATGATGCCTCCAAATTTTTAGAGAAAACATGATAGCAGCTAATTCCAAATCATGCGTAGGGTATTTTAACTCACGAGGTCTCAGTTGACGTGAAGCATAAGCAATTACCTAACCATTCTGCATTAGGACACAACCCATTCCTTTCAATGAAGCATCACTGTAGATAACAAACTCACCATTTCTGGAATGTAGTGCCAAAAATGGAGCATTCGCCAATATTCTTTTCAATTACTGAAAACAATCATCACATTCTTTTGTCCATACAAACTTAACACCTTTTGAGATAACTTAGTCATTGGACTAGATAACCAAGAAATATTATCATCAAACCTCCAGTAATAACTTTCCAAACCAAGAAAACTACGAAACTTGGTTATATTTGTGGGTCTGGGCCATTCTTCAACAACTTTCGTTTTAGTAAGATCAACAGTTATGACATTTTTTCAAACAATGTGAGCAAGGAATGAAATTTTTTGTAACCAAAACTCACACTTTCTGAATTTCCCATAAAATTATTTTCTTTTAAGGTTTTTATGATAACCCTTAAATTACTTTCACATTCCTTCTTACTTTATGAATAAACCAAAATATCATCAATGATCACAACCACAAACTTATCCAATTACTCATGGAAAATTCTATTAATAAGATCCATGAATATAGCAGGTGCTTTGGTTAACCCAAAAGGCATAACAAAAATTACATAATGGCTATATCTAGTACGAAACACGGTCTTTGGAACATCTTCTTCCTTTACTTTCAACTGATGGTACCCTGATCTCAAGTCAATCTTCGAAAAATACTGAGCTCCCTGGAGCTGATCAAACAAATCATCGATATGAGGAAAATGATATTTGTTCTTAACAGTAATGTTATTCAATGCTCTATAATAAATGAAAAGTCTCATTGAACCATCTTTGTTTTTAACAAACAAGACAAGAGCACCCCATGGTGGTGTTCTAGGTCAAATGAAACCTTTATCTAATAACTCTTGCAATTGCTTCTTTAACTCTAAAAGTTCAATTTGAGCCATTCGATAAAGGGGTTTTGAAATTGGCTTAGCATCAGGAACTATGTCAACAGTAAATTCAACTACCCAATCAGGTATAATACCAGGAAACTTGTCAAGAAAAACATCAAGGTACTCATTTACCACTAGTACATCATTAATCTAAACGGTTCCTTTGTTTTCAAAAATATGTGCAAGGTAACATTCATTTCAATATTTTACTAGTTACTCATCTTCTTGATATGTTATAAAAAACAAGGGTTCATTCTTGTACACAAACTGAAAATCATTCTGAAAAGAAACCTCTTTAGCTCTGCAGTCAATATTAGCAAGATAAATAGAAAGCCAATCCATGCCCAAAATAACATCAAACTCTACTAGAGGCAAAACAATAAGGTTTGAAGGTAGATTCATTCCACACACAAGGACATGAATGTTCTTATGTTTTCTTATTGTCTCAACATTTCGTCCAGGTGTTTTTACCATAAGTTCAGAATTCATATCATGAGATGGAATTCCCAATTTACTAGAAAACTTCTCATAAATGAAAGAGTGTGTAGACCATGAGGCAAACAACACATTGGCATAATCTAAACAAACAAATAGTGTACCTGATACTACTTCAGTTGATGGACCAACTTCTACTGAGGTAGTTGAAAAGGATTTCGCCACTCCATTCTTCTTATAGTATGGATGCTTTCCCTCAGTTGAGTTCTTCTCTGGAAACTCATTTGCATAATGACCCATTTCATTACACTTAAAACATCTTACTTATGGAATTTCATTGCCTGCTTGTTCATCTTCTTTATAGTTATGAGCAATATGACCAGACATACCACACCAGAAGCACTTTTCTGTCTTTGATAAACATTCTCCGAGATGCTTTTTACCACACTTCTCACAAGATGGATATTTAGTTTTCTTACCTCCAGGCTTCTATGATGAATTATTCCCATTTTCCTGCCAATTGGACCTATTATTCTATTGTTTTTCAAAGAACACTTGTTCATCAGCAAACTACATTTCCCCCTTCTCCGAACATCGAACAAGTTCATCATAACTTTTGAACCCATGAGAGGCTAATGCTCTTCAATATCGTGGCTTCAGTCCTTAGTAAAATCGATTTATCTTACTATCAATATATTAGATGAAATTTGGTGCAAACCTTTCCAGTAGAGTGAACTTTTCTTCATAAGCGGCCACTGAGTCATCCTCCTACCTCAATTATCGGAATTGTTTTTCCATTCTAAGACAAACCACCTTAGGAAAATATTTCTCAAGAAACATACCTTTGAATTCATCCCAATAAAGAGCATCAATCGCCTCATTATCCCTAATATTTTTTGCCATCGACCACCACTGATCAGCTTCACCTTCAAAACAGTAAACCGTGAGACTAACCTTTTGTTGTTCTGAGCACCCCATAACATCACAAATCTTATCCAGTACTTTAATCCACCCTTCATTTAGCACAAGGTCAGATGATACTTTGAATGTTGGGGGATGTTCCTCATAAAATGCTCCAATACTGAAATGTTCCTCTTTGGTTGATATGGCTGATCTCGTACATGGATACCACCACCATTTATCGCCCGAGTCAACTGTGCCATCACTGAAAAAAACTGTTCAGTTCTGATTCAAACCATCTCAGGTTGCTGATTTGGAAGGTTTTCTTCCTCCAAATGTCATCCCAACATAGCATCCTTATTTCTTCTACGGAAAACCATTCTGAAAATAAAATTATCTTAGGCGAAGCAACATGGTAATCTGGAAATGCTATATGATGTCAATATTAACATAAATTACTTTATGGATATTACTTTAACAATACCCTAACACCTAAAGTTATCTAAACCGACCTCTGATACCAACTGTAAGGACTCGGCCGTAAAACTTACTTAATATTGAATTAAATGAATAATTCACATTGAGGATCCTTTCAGGTTTAGAGTTTTATAGAGTTAGGCCATAACTATTACATTTCAAATTATTTCAAAGTAGACACTTCTACTCAGCTTCCATTTTTTTACAAAACATGAACTCTAAAAAAAGAATCATGTCTAGTTTTATGCTTTAGACAGCATGACTTTTCCTTGATCCCATCCTTGACCCTATTCCACATTATTTCCTGTGAAAAAAATTTCAAAAACTTGGGATGAGCATGCAAAGCTCAGTAAGGGATACACAATGAAGGAAAACTGTTAGATTTTCAAAACAACAAATAAACCATGAATACTTTATCATAAGTAATACATTTCACCTTTTTTGAAGAAGTAAATACTCTTTACTATATAAATGATCATTACTTACCCTTTTGTAACCAAAGGATTACCATAAAACCCATATAAAGAACACATAACATATAAAGGTAACTTGGGACATAAACATACATAAATGGAATAGCCATACGGTCGACTTCCATGCATATCACTAAATGGAATAGCCATACGGCTGACTTCCGTACACAATGCATTGGAGGTTATAATGTCACCACCCATCCCGGTATTCACGGCACCACCCATCATTTGGTTTATCACGTAACCACACATCAAATGTCCAAGTACCTACAAAAATCATAACACATACAACTAATATAAAGGAGAGAAAAAATTTCCACATTTCAATCAAAATATATCACTTAAATATATTGACATAACAAATCCATTTTCAATACCAATTTCAATACCAAAAATATGTAAAAGAGTATAAGGTATTTATTTTCTTTTAAAAACATTACGGCTTGTTGAGGATGCCGAATATCAAATAATACTCGAGGCGGCGGAAAAGGTCGTTGTCACCCCATACATTAAAAGAAACATTCCCTTTTTTCATTTAGTAAAAATCTTTGTAGAAAAATATTCCCTTTCAAAATTCAAGCGTATTTATACAGCTTATAAAAGATAGTCATGTATTAAATCAAAATATTCCCCACTGAAAGGAGATTGAGACGAAGTCCCTTACCTCGTGTCCGACTTGACTCGATCGTTCTTTAATATCCTGAATAATAAACTAAAGTTAATTTATACTTGCTTACGAACCTTTTCAAGTTAATAATTCATTTTATATCACTTATTACCATGTTATAAACATTATGTAATCATTTAAGTTAATAATGTTCTTTTTATCGATATTTGGTACTTGAGTAAAAAATGAACACCTTATATTTACAAGTTGTCCATGTGGTCAATAGTTCTTTATATCCAGAATAAATTCCTCATTTAGATATCATATATATCATATATATCCAGTATATACATGTATATATAATAGTAAATAACATTCAGAGGTAATAAATGAAATTCACCTTTCATGGAGACGGTAAGCCGTATGTACGCATGAACGCTACTTTCATTTCTATTTCTTATTTTAATGGAATTAAAACATAATTATACATAGGTATTTTATAATTCAAGTATAATATCATATATAATATCATTAACTCTATCCTTTATACATCCCACATAAGGCATTAACGAATAACATCACATTGAGGGGGCGGTAGTCCGCGCTTCCTCAAATGATATTATCGTATTTACCCAATATGGAAACCATAAAGGTGTGAAATAAATGGGAAGTACCGAAGAATAAGGAAATCATAAATATAATATATATCATATATAAATATAGTTTCATCATAATGGACACCATGAGAGGCGGTAAGATGTAATTGAATAATCATCGTTTCGTGAGGTGTTAGTTTTCCATCCATAGAAGCATTATGTTCTTCATCCATTAGATGAAGGTGTGTGTAAGTGTAGTTCGAATCCTTATCATAACAACATACTATATATTGTGGATACTGGTTTTGTTACAAAATAAAGGAAATAAAAATATTTTAGGGGTTGGAGATGTAAAATAAAAGAAAACAATTTAAGAGAAACTGTAACCTTTAATTTTGGTAACTACGTTTGGTTTGATCCAAAGGTCTTATTGAAGTGCCTTTTTCCTAAGGTAAGGCTTCTATGAGTAGGAGAGGGATGTAGGGAGACTAATTGGGCAGAGTTGGGACGAGAAAAATGGCATTAGAGGTGTCAGGAATTTCATAGAAGTGGTCTCCTTTTATAAGGGAGAGGAGGGACTCTTTAGAAAAGTGTGAAAACATTATTTTATTATAAACATATCAACGGTTTCAAAAGGTCCAAAACACATTAATGTCAAAGATAAGATCACTCATAACTGAAATAAAATCATCCAATCAGAATTGGAAATGTTTTGGATAATATTTTAATCATTATAATCTTATTTATTTTAATCATTTATTAATGAGGTAAATACAACATCATTATTATGTCATAAATACATTAATTTATTAGATGTCTACAAATTATAACAAAAAATTCTATCATGTAGGAAATATATTTATCTTTCCAATTAATATTTATAGTTGAATATAGGACTTATATAACACCATATAAAAATTAATTACAAAAAGATTTTTGTTAATGTCAATTTTCCTTTACATTAAATTAATTAATCTAAATAGTCATTTTCACTCCCAAGTGGATCGATTGGTTCCAAAATCGACCCAAATATGCCCATGGTCGTTAATGACTCAACCAATAAGGTTTAGACACGTTTTAAGATAATTTTTAATTATTATAATATTCTTTTTACCTTGAATTACCCTATTTACCTTTAACCGCGTTAAATAAAAGTCAAAAGTTACTATTCACCAAAAATTATTTTCATCTTATTGAACCACATTTTACTCCTTGATAACAACCATGTATGTCGGATTTTCAAAATTCAATTCACAGAAGTGGTAAAATTTCATTAAAATGAAAAAGTCGGTTTTTTTAACTACCACTAAGTGGTTTCACTATTCATCAAAAATTGATGTTTTTTAGAAAAATACAAAGAATTCACCCTAAGAATTATTTGATATTCAGAATTCAAAATTAATTTCCATTTTTTCAAATTCAAAAAATAGAAGTGGCAATAATTAATTTAAAAATTAATTCCCGTTGTTAAAACAAATAGCGTGTTTTTAAGAAATAATAACTATCAAAAGATTGATACTTGTTTATGACAAATTTCAAAGTGAAATTAATTCCAATGATCAACATTAGAATAAATGGTAAAAATATATTCTAATTACACTTTAAAACAAACTAAAAAGATATTATAACCATATAAATAAATTATATTAAAAGGAACTTTTGAATTTAAATGCAATATTTTTCAATATTCATTAAAGAAAATGAACTTTATCAGAAAAATACCAAAAAATTACCCAAAGTAAAATTTGATGTCCCCATTCTAAAGAAAAATTTTATTTTCTCATATAAAATGTATTAAAGTGACCAAAACTAGATTTAAAAAGGGTTCTCCATTAAAAGGCGGTAAATAGGCCTTTTAATGTAAATTATGCTTAAAATTAGATTCATTCACATTTTAAGCCTCTAACTTTTATTGGATAAATGTAAATACATTTAACAATCGTGTATAATCATATTGTAGTTAGTATTGTTCATTCCTGCCAATACAACGACTAGGAGTTAACTACCGTTAAAAATAATAATAATATATTATTAGTGTGCAACGTAAGATTCCAATGAAACTTTTTGTTGCGTATCAGGTATGCTATCGAACATAGAAATCCCTTTAAAGTAAAATTAATATTTAATTCAAAAATATTAATAAGTATGAAAATATCTTACTCTTCATTTACATGGGATGTTACAAGAACAATTTTTTGTTTCTATTAAATTGGAATCTAAAATTTCAGCTAAGATATTGAAAAACAAAAGGAATAATAAATCTAAATGTTGATAAAAATCTCAAGATACAATGAAAAACCACCATAACAATAAGGTAGTTAGAGTGGATCTATTAGTTCATTTTTTGATGAGATTGACAAGTTTAATGATGATAATAATATATACTTTGAATCTTGGGAATATAATTAGAGACTTCCTAATAAATTTTTAACTAACATATTTTAGTTTATTCATTATCTATAAAAAGAAAATCACTACCGATAGATGATTCTCATGAAATAAAAAATGCATTGGAAGGAAATTTTTAG
The DNA here is from genome assembly GCA_963277665.1 of Viscum album. Taxonomy (NCBI): domain Eukaryota; kingdom Viridiplantae; phylum Streptophyta; class Magnoliopsida; order Santalales; family Viscaceae; genus Viscum; species Viscum album. The sequence goes on along the minus strand of OY728146.1, from coordinate 1,505,293,901 downwards.
AAATACAACTCTCTCATTAAAGATCTGACGGATAAGGACTAATACATAAAGATTTATAGAGATAAATTTATAATGGTAGAAGAAAACATGAAATTTTATATTTATGAGAAACCAATGATTTGAAAAATCATTGATGATAAAATCCATATATTAGAAGAAACACATAAATCTGTTATGGGATTAAAGGAAGTAAAATTGTAAGTTAAGGATAAAATAATTAAGGATCAAGAAAATAATGACTAATAATGAAGAGATGGTCATGAAGATGATATTAGAAATATGAATGAATAATGGGAAGAAAAACTGAATTTAGTTTTGGTTGAAATTAATAAACATCGTTTAAAGATCCATAAACATGAAGTAAAAGTAATGGTTATGAAATCAACCCAAAACAAATCAGACCAGGATACTAAAAAGATGTTTGACAAAACAAAAATATTATAGAACAATTTTTAAAATAAAAGGATTCATAATGGAGGTAAAGATGTATATAATGTGTTAGGAAAACATCCACCTTAAGCACATGAAAGAATAACATCCATAGTCTTAAAAGAGAACCACGAATTGGATATATTTTTCAAACCATTTAAGAATAAATTTAAATTTTAAGAAAATTTGGATAAATAAAAATTTAGATAATCCCATCAATGTATCAAGGGTTCAAGTGATAATTTAAAAGGGAAGTATCTCCATAATTAAATCCCAAAAACATGGGATTCCAACCTAATTTCAAAAATGTTCTCAGTTATAATAATATGTACATCATGAAAATATATATATATAATAATCATTATAAATTATGTTAATATTTCATGAGGGGTGGCCATACTTAAATATAATTAGGGTATGTTCCAACCAACTACATCCCTAGTGTTGATTCAAGAAGTATATAATAGAAAATGAAAAAATAGAAATGAATGTAAACTTATATTTTGGAGTATGGAGGAGATGAAATTTTTGAGAATGTTACTACCAAGTAATTAGCGTAGGGGGATAAATAAGATTTAAAACCAACAAGGTTAATATTCTTCCTTTATGGAAAGAAAGGACACATTAGAGACCATTTATAAAAATCCAATAGCATAAAAATATTAGTGGGAGTAATCTATATACAAAAAGGTACTCCATCAAGGAGATACACAAGAAGATTATCATAGTGGAAGACATCACTAATGATGATATGGAGGGGCTTACCAAAAAGTAAAAAATGAGATATTATGAAGATGTTTGTGTAAGATGAAACCTAGTTAGACACATTCCCAACTATTTTGTGAATTGGTTTCAAGGTAAAAATATGTTGAAAGTGGATGTTGTGAAAGTACCCTTGATTTGAAGTTAAATATTTGTTGCAAAGAAGAAGAAGTAAATAGTGATGATTAATAAACAGAATGTGACAAGATAATATTTGAGTATATATATTTATCAACTATATAATAGAAAAAATGGATGGAATAAGATGAAAATATTTAAGGTGTGATGATTTATCAATTTAATAATCAAATTATATTTAAGAATACAGGTGAGAAATAAAAAGAATCCATGTTTACTAAAGATTTATAAATCTAAAATGTCAATGATAATACAATCAATATGTGTATTATGAAATTTAGTTCTATATAGAAAATTACAAATGGTTGATGAAATAAATCTCATCCCCAATGCCAAAATTGAGGATCAACAGTAGTCCCGCCTTATTCCCACGTATTTGGTGAGTGTGATTTGTAAAAGGGGATTAAGGGTAATGGATAAGAAGAGTCAAGGAAGTCTTTTATGTTTCTATAGTTAGGTTAGATAACCATCATGGTGATCATTTCAAGTGGTTTTGATTTTTTAATTGGTATCACGTCTAGACTAGTGCTGTAACATCTTGGATATTATTCATAGCAGAAAGCTGTAATAGTGTTGAAATATTTAGTAATACCCTTAAGTGTGATCTAATGAAGAATTCATGGATTCAAACTATATAAATTTTTTACATGAATTTGGATTTTGAATATCTCTTAAATTTAAATATGTTTGAGGTATTATGCACACTCTCCTAATTCTATTATGATCCTTGCTTTATCTTTTTGTAAAGGAAGAGTATTTTTCAAATAAAATGGAGAGAAATATATCTTCTAAATGATATTTTTTATTTGTTTATTGAAATTTATGTATGATAAAATAAATCATGATTATATTTTTATAAAACTCCTTGAGAAGTGAAAGATAGTTTTTCCATAACATGTAGATAATTTAGTTCCTTCAATTACGGAAGTTGTGATGCTCAATGTAGGGAGGTGCTTTGGTCGTAGTTGAATGCGTTCGACCCAGGGGATCTTCCTTGGCTGGTGGGAAGATATTTGAACATTGTTTTGAGGCATGAAGAGAGAAAGGACCATGGTTATTTTCCAAGGCAAGCAAGTTTGGCCTTTGCTCAGTGCATGGTGGGTAAAGGTCTCATGGATGTGGGGTTCTCTGGAGACCCTTTCACTTGGTGCAACAATCGTAAGGGGGACAGGCATAGCTGGAGCAGGCTCGACCGGTGCATGGGTAATGTGCATGCCATCGAAAAGTTCCCAGACGTGAAGGTTAGGCATCTTACGTGAAGCATCTATGATCACTGTCACGACCCGTCCTCGGGGCCCGTGCCGTGACTACCCCAAGCCCGCCTTCCATAGGCCAGGGGCTGGCGACTAGCACCAAAGGCGTAAAATCCCGTTAACTGGGAAGGCATTGCCTTTATAAAAGAAAACAAGCACCACAGAGTACAAGCGGAAGTAAAACACTAAGTACAAAAAGGAGAGCTGAAAAGTAAAAAGGGGCCGGAAATACAAGCCCAACTGTAAAGTACAACTCGAAAGGAAAAACAGCAACTGAAAGGTAAAGCTGCTACGCTGAGATGTCCACTGGAAATCCCACCTGAAGGGTGGGTACAGATAGCTCCTCTGCTCCTCGGGTCCCGCCATCCGCTCCGAGTACCGCCTCGTCGTATAGTCCACCTCCAGGTACCGTCCAGTCCTTGAACCTTCGGCTTCTGTCAGCACTGTCCGTCGTCTGCAACCAACACAACGAGGTGCGGGCATAGCCCGTGCAGGGGTGAGTATAACGATACTCAGTAGGGACCCCGAGACCCTCAAGGTCTCACTAAAACCAACAAGGATAAACACAAGAAGATCTCAACAGATAAACTCTACTTAGGTATATGCTCATACATATACCTAAGTTATCAAGTAACCCATCTCAGTCATGAGGAAACACAAGGATTGTGAAATCGACGGATAACCACTACCCGGGTATATGCCCATACATATACCAAAGTTAGCAAGTGACCCATCTCAATCATGAAGTAAACACAAGGTCAAAAGTCTCAGCTCAAACCAGGATTTTCATTATCGAAACCATAACTGCTGAAGAGCTCCGTCTCTAGAGTGAACAGTGGTCCTGTCACGACTCCGAGGCCGCCGCTCACTAACCTAAGACTGCTGAGGTACTCCTCCTGTCGAGTACTGCGGGTTTGCGGCCAACTACCGGGCGCTCCGTCCGCTGAGGGTCTGTCGCCAAATACCGGGCGCTACCCAGATAGCCTGCTGAGGTACTCCTCCTGTCGAGTACCGCGGGTCTGCTGCCAACTACCAGGCGCTCCGTCCGCCGTGGGTCTGCCGCCAAATACCGGGCGCTCCGTCCACTGGGCTAGTCGACTCACTCCAAGTCGAGTCGGTCAAGCAGTCGTCAGGTCTCAGCCGGCTACACGGTCTCCGTACTCTGCACGCTCGTCTCCACCGTTGCGGGTCTGTCGCTACAACCAAGCACTCACACTCCGTAGAGTATCGCGGGTCCGCCGCTACAACCAAGCGCTCCACCGCCAAGGATCTGCTGCTGCATCTAAGCGCACCACTACTGTCAAGTACCACGGGTCCGCTCCACGAGCTACTGGTCGATACTACAAGTATCACAAGGTCCCGCAAAGAAGTGTCTCAAAGAACCGTCTCGTCACAGGGGTCTCAACGCAACAGACGGCGCGTCGATCGGACGCCCGGTCTGTGAGTTATTAGCCTTTTCGTCCCAGGGGACCGGTTGGTTTCGTGAGCGAAACCAAACCCGGCCGTATCTCAACTGTACCCCGAACTCCCATAGGGTAAACTCAAAGGGACCGTTACTCAACGTAACCATCAACGCCGCTGACGGCTCGTCAAGCGGACGTCCTGTCTGAAAGATATCAGCTTTCCCGTTCCAGGGGCCCGGTTGGATTTCGGGTACAATCCAACCCGGCCATACTCCGACTGTATCCAAAACTCGGGCGGAGTATGTCAAAAGTTCCGTCTCATCAAGAGGAAGTCAACGAAACAGACGGCGCGTCAATCGGACGCCCGGTCTGTGAGTTATTAGCCTTTTCGTCTCCGGGGCCCGGTTGGTTTTTTAAGGAAAAACCAACCCGACCGTACTCCACCTGCGTCCAAACCTCGGGCGGAGTATGCCAAAAGATCCGATTCACTAAGAGGAACACAACGCGACTGACGGCGCGTCAATCGGACGTTCGTGGCTCAAGATATGAACGTTTCCGCTCCGAAGGCCCGGTTGGTTTCGTGAACGAACCAACCCGGCCGAACTCAAAGTAATCCGAAACCTTGAGTGCGATATACCGAAACGACCGTCTCGATCCAAGGATCGCGTTGCCGCTGACGGTTCGTCGATCGGAGGTCCGAGGCTCAAGTTATGAGTGAAAAACCAAAACTGGTCCGAAACGGGGGGTCCGGGTCCGGGCCGACCCGGCCCGACCCCCCCCCCCCTGGGCGGCGCGGTGGCCGGCGGCGGCGGCCGGCGGCGGCGGACGGCGGCGGCGCGGCGGCCGGCGGCGGGCCGCGGTGGCGGCGGCGGCGGGCGGCGGCGCGGCGGCGGGCCGCGGTGGCGGCGGCGGCGGGCCGCGGGGGGCGGCGGCGGCGGGCCGCGGCGGCGGCGGCGGCGGGCCGCGGCGGCGGCGGCGGCGGGCCGCGGCGGCGGCGCTGGGCGCCGCACGTGGGTCACGCGGGGGGCAATCAAGCCCCCCCTGTTTGTGAAGGCGGCACGGCTTTAAGCCGTGCCTTTGCAAAAAAAAACGGCCTCCCCACAAATGGGGGCCGGCTGGACGAACCGGGGGGCTGTTGCCCCCCCTCATTAAAAGGGGGGTTTGATGAACCAGCCGGGGGATTTATTCCCCCGGTTTTATGACATCCGGCCGGCCCGCTGGCCGGCCGATTTTTACCAACGGGACCGGAAATTCCGGTCCCGCCCTCGTCTTCCGACGCCGGCGGCCCGGCCGCCGGTCTCCTCTTCCGCCGCGGCCCGGAACCGGCCGCGGTCTTCTCATCCTGCCGCGGCCCGGAACCGGCCGCGGTCTTCTCGTCCCGCCGCGGCCCGGAACCGGCCGCGGTGTTCGTCGTCCGGCGCGGTGCGACGGCACCGCGCCCCTTTCGCCGTGCCATGAATCCTTCCAACGCGGCGCGACGGCGTCGTGTTCTTGAAGACTCTCCTCGGCGAAGCGCGACGGCGATGCGCAAAATAAAGGAACGATCATCCGCGTGGTGCGACGGCACCACGCTACTTGTTTCCACCAGCATAAACAAACATGAACGATGGAGGGGGGATTCGGCCGTGTTCGTGCGGTCCGGCCCCCCCTCACGTTAAATTAATAACGCAACTTAAATAAATTAGGCCACACGTTATACTTGCTATTCACGATCAAGAAAAGGAATAATAAAGAATCAACAACCCCTACCTCGGGTTTAAGATTTGAAGATTCGGCTACGCTCCGCGGAAGACGACGTCGCGGAGGTCGGGTGTCGCGGTCGTCGTTCGTCAAATCCGTTGACGAAGAGTTATGCCCGAAGAGACACGTCGCTGGCGGATCTTCGTTTGCCGACGAAGAAGGTCCCAGGAGGGTGCGGCGTTCCCTCTTGTTGACACCGAGGACGAAGAAGGGAGGCGTCGTTCTTCGTCGGAGTTTGGGCGTTCTTCGTTCTTCGTCAGAGCTTGAAGATGAAGAGGAAGCTCTCCAAAAGACAAACAAAGAACTCAAAATAAAATAAGACTACCTCTTATTTTATTAACACATAACACAAAGAATTTCAAACGATTAATTTCTCACCTTAGCTGCCGAACGAGGATCGGCTGCGGAAGAAGAGGCGTCGCCGAAGAACGTCGCGGGTAAAGCTCGTCGACGTCGCAGATCTCGGTGTGCGTCGTCGAATTTCGGTCGCCGGCGTTCTTCGCGTTCTTCGCGTTCTTCGCGGGGAGATGAAGAAACAAGATCCTCTCAAATCCTTTCAAAGGATTTTTTTAGGTTGGTCTTATTTTATAAACATGCCAACACACGAAACCGGTTAAGAAACGATCCACCAATTCGAAAGAAACGACCCATTAAATTCACGAAAGAAACAGTCCATTTAATTCACGAAATAAACCGCCCAATTAAATGGTCTGTTAAGAATTAAAGAAAACGCGTCGGTTGACTTTTCAGTTACTTTGACGGGTTTTCGCGGGTGCGTTACTTAGCGAAAGAAACGGCGGGGCTCGTGCGGGCCCCACCTCACAAATATCCTACCAAGGGGTAGGATATTTCTGGATAGCATCCTATCCAGTTCAACTCAGTTCAAGCCGCCTTTAAGTGGCTTCAAGTGGCTTCCAAGTGGCTTAAGCGAAATAAAATAATGTTGTCGCAAAATTATTTTATTTCTTAACTTTAAGCCCGAAAATTAAAAACCACACCCGAGCAAACGCAACTCCGGAAGAGGCGTTTCTAAGCGAATATCGGCGCTGCGAGTTCATCGGTGCCCTCGGATTTCAATTCCGAGCACCGGATCAAAAGTTAGAAATTCCCGCTCGTTCGTTCACTGAACGTACCCGAGCCAAACTTCGGAAATTAATTCCGGGCACTCCGGGCCTCGGAATCAGGTGCCGTCTGAAACTGCGTTCTTGTAAAATTCCAAAGAAAAATAAGAAAAAAATTTCCTTGAAATTTACGGGTCTTTACATTACTCCCACCACAGGGCTTTACGTCCCCGTAAAGCTTCACCACAAACTTAGGGAAACAAAGCGGTACTGAGCACGCATCTGAGCCTTCCGCTCCCATGTGCTCACCTGGAGATTCCCGTGCCGCCATCTGTTGCGCACAAGAGGAATCGATCGCCCATGTAGGGCCCGCTCCTGGATGACATGGACCTCCTCTGACGTGGCCCGGACCATCTCTGGTCCCACAAGAGCTGCAAGATTTCTTCTTTGCCGAAAAGAGAAACCTGGTCTCATCCCCTGGATGAACCACATTCTTTGCCTAAAACAGTCAATCCTAACATGGATGATACTAATCCATACCAAGGATGACGTCGTAAGGCCTCGACGCTACTACTAAGAGATCCAACCGTTACTCTCGCCTCCAAGGGTTGAGTCACACTGTCGGCATCAGTGTGTGGTAACTGGGTCTCCTCCAGTAGATGTTTCACAAGTGAGGGTCAAGTCAACAGTCAACTGGAACCTCTTAGTAACATCACAAAAGAGGACAGGAAAGAAAACATCACAAAGGTATGCGTCTTTTATTATTGCAGCTCATATTACAAGACGCTACACAAAAGCAACATCAACATGGAACTAGAAGTACAAAAGACGTATCCACTAGTTCCTCCCCTGTCCACCTGCTCCCAGAGCTTCAGCATTTGTCGCTGCCTCAACCTCGGTGGCTCCCTCCAAGCCTGCGGATCGAGGAGTCGGACAGTCACGTGCCAGGTGACCCTTTCCGCCACAGGAGTAACATTGTCCGTTTCTGGCACGCCTGGCTCTGACCCCACCTCGGGTGCCCCGCACCACCGGTCCTAAAACCCGAGATCGCCCAACTGCTGGTCTGGTCCTCCTGGACCTCTGCATCATCTGTCTACTGCCCACAGATGACTCGGCTTCTGATCGAAAAACACGCGGCAAAGGCAGAATCTCCTGTACACGCTCGGGGTGTAGAGATACTGGCACAAACTCCACCCTGAAGAAGGTCTCGAAGTCTTCCCATGCGAAGTTCATCTCATCGCAAAACTGAAACAAGTGGCTCCACCACCTATCTGCTGCTGCCTGAAGGAGGCTGGTAGCAAAGATCACCATGAAGTCTGCCGGCGTCCCCACTAGCCTGAAGACTCTCACCACAGCCTCCAGCCAAACCTCAGCTGCCTGCGGGTCCGTCTCTCCCCGGAACCTGGGTGGCCTCTGGCGCTGGAACTCGTGCAGCGCGCTCAAGCGTCGTGCATCGCCTACTGCTGGTGCCTCCGCTGGTGCCTCAACTGCAAGAGGGCCCTGTACCGAAGCCTCGTCGCTCGATAGACTGTCAGCACGCTCATCCCTCCGGGCTCTAGCTGATCGTCTGAGAAAAGACATCCTGAAAGAAACAACGTTACACGATCAAACGATTATACCTGGTGAGCTGACCTGGTTTGAGCTGTTTTAAGGGGAAAAACCTTTGAAAACACACACGCAATCAGTGTTTTCGTGCACAAAGTCGGAAATCAGTTGTCAGGGTCCTGGTGTATGGATACGTCGGCCGCCCGCACCAACACTGGTCTCCCTGAACTGAAAACCACACTCGGTACCCTTAACACTATTGCTTCACAGAAAGAAAGATCAGAGTCTGCGGTAGAACCGACCATCTCTGATACCAATTTGTCACGACCCGTCCTCGGGGCCCGTGCCGTGACTACCCCAAGCCCGCCTTCCATAGGCCAGGGGCTGGCGACTAGCACCAAAGGCGTAAAATCCCGTTAACTGGGAAGGCATTGCCTTTATAAAAGAAAACAAGCACCACAGAGTACAAGCGGAAGTAAAACACTAAGTACAAAAAGGAGAGCTGAAAAGTAAAAAGGGGCCGGAAATACAAGCCCAACTGTAAAGTACAACTCGAAAGGAAAAACAGCAACTGAAAGGTAAAGCTGCTACGCTGAGATGTCCACTGGAAATCCCACCTGAAGGGTGGGTACAGATAGCTCCTCTGCTCCTCGGGTCCCGCCATCCGCTCCGAGTACCGCCTCGTCGTATAGTCCACCTCCAGGTACCGTCCAGTCCTTGAACCTTCGGCTTCTGTCAGCACTGTCCGTCGTCTGCAACCAACACAACGAGGTGCGGGCATAGCCCGTGCAGGGGTGAGTATAACGATACTCAGTAGGGACCCCGAGACCCTCAAGGTCTCACTAAAACCAACAAGGATAAACACAAGAAGATCTCAACAGATAAACTCTACTTAGGTATATGCTCATACATATACCTAAGTTATCAAGTAACCCATCTCAGTCATGAGGAAACACAAGGATTGTGAAATCGACGGATAACCACTACCCGGGTATATGCCCATACATATACCAAAGTTAGCAAGTGACCCATCTCAATCATGAAGTAAACACAAGGTCAAAAGTCTCAGCTCAAACCAGGATTTTCATTATCGAAACCATAACTGCTGAAGAGCTCCGTCTCTAGAGTGAACAGTGGTCCTGTCACGACTCCGAGGCCGCCGCTCACTAACCTAAGACTGCTGAGGTACTCCTCCTGTCGAGTACTGCGGGTTTGCGGCCAACTACCGGGCGCTCCGTCCGCTGAGGGTCTGTCGCCAAATACCGGGCGCTACCCAGATAGCCTGCTGAGGTACTCCTCCTGTCGAGTACCGCGGGTCTGCTGCCAACTACCAGGCGCTCCGTCCGCCGTGGGTCTGCCGCCAAATACCGGGCGCTCCGTCCACTGGGCTAGTCGACTCACTCCAAGTCGAGTCGGTCAAGCAGTCGTCAGGTCTCAGCCGGCTACACGGTCTCCGTACTCTGCACGCTCGTCTCCACCGTTGCGGGTCTGTCGCTACAACCAAGCACTCACACTCCGTAGAGTATCGCGGGTCCGCCGCTACAACCAAGCGCTCCACCGCCAAGGATCTGCTGCTGCATCTAAGCGCACCACTACTGTCAAGTACCACGGGTCCGCTCCACGAGCTACTGGTCGATACTACAAGTATCACAAGGTCCCGCAAAGAAGTGTCTCAAAGAACCGTCTCGTCACAGGGGTCTCAACGCAACAGACGGCGCGTCGATCGGACGCCCGGTCTGTGAGTTATTAGCCTTTTCGTCCCAGGGGACCGGTTGGTTTCGTGAGCGAAACCAAACCCGGCCGTATCTCAACTGTACCCCGAACTCCCATAGGGTAAACTCAAAGGGACCGTTACTCAACGTAACCATCAACGCCGCTGACGGCTCGTCAAGCGGACGTCCTGTCTGAAAGATATCAGCTTTCCCGTTCCAGGGGCCCGGTTGGATTTCGGGTACAATCCAACCCGGCCATACTCCGACTGTATCCAAAACTCGGGCGGAGTATGTCAAAAGTTCCGTCTCATCAAGAGGAAGTCAACGAAACAGACGGCGCGTCAATCGGACGCCCGGTCTGTGAGTTATTAGCCTTTTCGTCTCCGGGGCCCGGTTGGTTTTTAAGGAAAAACCAACCCGACCGTACTCCACCTGCGTCCAAACCTCGGGCGGAGTATGCCAAAAGATCCGATTCACTAAGAGGAACACAACGCGACTGACGGCGCGTCAATCGGACGTTCGTGGCTCAAGATATGAACGTTTCCGCTCCGAAGGCCCGGTTGGTTTCGTGAACGAACCAACCCGGCCGAACTCAAAGTAATCCGAAACCTTGAGTGCGATATACCGAAACGACCGTCTCGATCCAAGGATCGCGTTGCCGCTGACGGTTCGTCGATCGGAGGTCCGAGGCTCAAGTTATGAGTGAAAAACCAAAACTGGTCCGAAACGGGGGGTCCGGGTCCGGGCCGACCCGGCCCGACCCCCCCCCCCTGGGCGGCGCGGTGGCCGGCGGCGGCGGCCGGCGGCGGCGGACGGCGGCGGCGCGGCGGCCGGCGGCGGGCCGCGGTGGCGGCGGCGGCGGGCGGCGGCGCGGCGGCGGGCCGCGGTGGCGGCGGCGGCGGGCCGCGGGGGCGGCGGCGGCGGGCCGCGGCGGCGGCGGCGGCGGGCCGCGGCGGCGGCGCTGGGCGCCGCACGTGGGTCACGCGGGGGGCAATCAAGCCCCCCCTGTTTGTGAAGGCGGCACGGCTTTAAGCCGTGCCTTTGCAAAAAAAACGGCCTCCCCACAAATGGGGGCCGGCTGGACGAACCGGGGGGCTGTTGCCCCCCCTCATTAAAAGGGGGGTTTGATGAACCAGCCGGGGGATTTATTCCCCCGGTTTTATGACATCCGGCCGGCCCGCTGGCCGGCCGATTTTTACCAACGGGACCGGAAATTCCGGTCCCGCCCTCGTCTTCCGACGCCGGCGGCCCGGCCGCCGGTCTCCTCTTCCGCCGCGGCCCGGAACCGGCCGCGGTCTTCTCATCCTGCCGCGGCCCGGAACCGGCCGCGGTCTTCTCGTCCCGCCGCGGCCCGGAACCGGCCGCGGTGTTCGTCGTCCGGCGCGGTGCGACGGCACCGCGCCCCTTTCGCCGTGCCATGAATCCTTCCAACGCGGCGCGACGGCGTCGTGTTCTTGAAGACTCTCCTCGGCGAAGCGCGACGGCGATGCGCAAAATAAAGGAACGATCATCCGCGTGGTGCGACGGCACCACGCTACTTGTTTCCACCAGCATAAACAAACATGAACGATGGAGGGGGGATTCGGCCGTGTTCGTGCGGTCCGGCCCCCCCTCACGTTAAATTAATAACGCAACTTAAATAAATTAGGCCACACGTTATACTTGCTATTCACGATCAAGAAAAGGAATAATAAAGAATCAACAACCCCTACCTCGGGTTTAAGATTTGAAGATTCGGCTACGCTCCGCGGAAGACGACGTCGCGGAGGTCGGGTGTCGCGGTCGTCGTTCGTCAAATCCGTTGACGAAGAGTTATGCCCGAAGAGACACGTCGCTGGCGGATCTTCGTTTGCCGACGAAGAAGGTCCCAGGAGGGTGCGGCGTTCCCTCTTGTTGACACCGAGGACGAAGAAGGGAGGCGTCGTTCTTCGTCGGAGTTTGGGCGTTCTTCGTTCTTCGTCAGAGCTTGAAGATGAAGAGGAAGCTCTCCAAAAGACAAACAAAGAACTCAAAATAAAATAAGACTACCTCTTATTTTATTAACACATAACACAAAGAATTTCAAACGATTAATTTCTCACCTTAGCTGCCGAACGAGGATCGGCTGCGGAAGAAGAGGCGTCGCCGAAGAACGTCGCGGGTAAAGCTCGTCGACGTCGCAGATCTCGGTGTGCGTCGTCGAATTTCGGTCGCCGGCGTTCTTCGCGTTCTTCGCGTTCTTCGCGGGGAGATGAAGAAACAAGATCCTCTCAAATCCTTTCAAAGGATTTTTTTAGGTTGGTCTTATTTTATAAACATGCCAACACACGAAACCGGTTAAGAAACGATCCACCAATTCGAAAGAAACGACCCATTAAATTCACGAAAGAAACAGTCCATTTAATTCACGAAATAAACCGCCCAATTAAATGGTCTGTTAAGAATTAAAGAAAACGCGTCGGTTGACTTTTCAGTTACTTTGACGGGTTTTCGCGGGTGCGTTACTTAGCGAAAGAAACGGCGGGGCTCGTGCGGGCCCCACCTCACAAATATCCTACCAAGGGGTAGGATATTTCTGGATAGCATCCTATCCAGTTCAACTCAGTTCAAGCCGCCTTTAAGTGGCTTCAAGTGGCTTCCAAGTGGCTTAAGCGAAATAAAATAATGTTGTCGCAAAATTATTTTATTTCTTAACTTTAAGCCCGAAAATTAAAAACCACACCCGAGCAAACGCAACTCCGGAAGAGGCGTTTCTAAGCGAATATCGGCGCTGCGAGTTCATCGGTGCCCTCGGATTTCAATTCCGAGCACCGGATCAAAAGTTAGAAATTCCCGCTCGTTCGTTCACTGAACGTACCCGAGCCAAACTTCGGAAATTAATTCCGGGCACTCCGGGCCTCGGAATCAGGTGCCGTCTGAAACTGCGTTCTTGTAAAATTCCAAAGAAAAATAAGAAAAAAATTTCCTTGAAATTTACGGGTCTTTACAATCACCCTCCACTTATTCTTTCTCTCGGTAGTTTGGAGGCCGCTCATGAAACTTTTGGATTTTCCAGTCAGTGGGTGGGAAACCCGGCTTTCCACCGTGTGGTGTTACAGTCCTAGAGTGAAAAACTGCATGGTTTTTTGTGGGTGTATTTTCACCATAAACTGAGGCAGTTGAAGCATTCCCTCTTGCTAAAGGATGTTTCTATTCCCCCATTGGATAATGATATGGATACCCTTAAACAAGAAGTTGAGATTTTGGAATCTGGTCTTGAAAGTTGCTGGGATGATGCTCTGTTTGAGGAACTATCTGTGAAAAAGGAATCTTTGGCAGAGTTGCTGCTATCTCAAGAGCGTAGGGAGAGGGATCATTCAAGGATAAATTGACTCAAAGAAGGGGACAAGAATACTACCTATTTCCATGCATGTATTAAGGAGAGGAGGTGAATGGTGAATCCCAACATGGCGCTAGAGGACTGATCATTTTTGGATGACAGAGAGGTGGTTGGGGGCTTAGCTCTGATGTTTTTAAAGATATTCTGGCAGGCCCAAGCACCAGTATGTCTAGGGGTATCCCTCTAGGAAATCCTTTTTATAGGAATCAATTCCAAATGTTGTCTCTGCACAGAAGAATGCGATGCTTGAAAGAATTCCCATGGAGGAGGAGGTGAAGGAGGCAGTGTGGAGTCTGAACCCGGATAGTGCTGCTGGTCCCGACGGGTTTCTAGGATCATTCTATAGGGGTACATGGGAGGTGGTTAAAGGGGATCTTTTTCGTTCCATTTTTGATTTCTTTTGTGGAGGGATCATCACCCAGATTGCAACTGATACTTCTTTGGTTATCTTGCGGATGTCTAAAGCCCCCTCTTCTCTCAATCATTACCAACCAATTGGCATGTGCAACTTCTCATATAATGTTTTGGCTACCGTGACCAATTGGAGGCTGTCATTCTATCTACCTCGGTGGGTCTCCTTGGAAAAACACGGTTTTGTGCATGGTCGATCAATTCAGGGGGCCATGGCATTGTCTCAGGAGATGATGAGGGATTCGAACAATAAATATCGTGAGTTTAACGTGGTGATCAAGCTTGATATGAACAAGGCATATGATAGTTTGTAATGAGGATTTATAAACAAGGTTCTCTCTAAGATTGGTTTCTCAGAGTGGGAATGCGAAATTTTTTTCAGGTGTGTTTTCTCTCCATGGTTGGCGGTGTAGTTCTTGGAGATAATGCATGGTTTCTTCAAATCTATGTGGGGTCATCGAGAGGGTGATCCGATATCCCCGAGTAAATTCATACCGATGCAGGACACTCTTAGTAGGATGATTAATAAAGGTATTGGTAATAGGGAGATTCTACCTTTCATGAGGAAACATGGAAGTCTTTCTATCTCACACATAATGTATGCAGATGATATTATAATCTTCACAAACGCTGGAAGGAGTTCGATTTGGGAGTTCAACAAAATTTTCGAGGAGTATTGTCGATGGAGTGGTCATATTGTTAATAGGTAGAAGAGTAGATTTTACATTACTGGATCTTGTGGTGCAGAGAGGGTGAACAGTTTGAGCAGTGAGCTGGGAATGGGAAGGGATCTCTCTCTATGGAATACCTTGGTACACCAGTTTCATCTAGTAGGCTGCGAAATAGGGACTTCGACAAAGTGGTGGATATGATGATGGCCTACATTTTGGACTGGAAGAATCATTTTTTATCCTTTGGGGGCGCATCACCTTGGTGAACAGCATGCTGTCTACGGTGTCGGTGCATGATATGGATTCCATGAGCTTGCCAAAGGGGCTCATTAGGACCATGGATAGAATCATCATCGGTTTATCTGGGGTGCCTCGTTGGAAAAGAGAAATATGTGGGTTGCATAGGGGAAGATGGCTCAGCCGTTTAGGGAAGGGGGAATCAATTTCAAGAGCATGGAAAAGGAAGTGCATGGGGTTCGCATGAATCTTGGATGGGAAATCGTCAAGGAACGTACTCTGTGGGGGAGAAGCATGGCTCAGAAATACTTGGCATGCGCGACTCGTCCTTTGGGGGGAGAGACGTATCTATGGGTTGCAGTGTGTAATATCGTTCCAACACTTCTTCCTCATTATCAATAGATTTTCGAGGAGGGGAGTGCCCTGTTTTAGTAGCCTAACTGGTTGGGGAAGGTGTTGAGTTATCTAGGGTGCTCGTCTCCTTTCATCACCTTCAGAGAGGCTAGTTCTCACCTTCTGTTTTTCAGATCAATTCCGGATTCCTCTCAACGACATGTTTTTGACTCTATCATTCTTCATTCAGAGAAGTATAGGTGTGTGTATACCCTTTCATGTTCAGGTAGGTTCAGTGCCAATGTTTTTCACCGAAGCACCAGTTTGGGTGGTCCCCAGGAGAGTGGTAGCTGGAACAGAGTGGTCTGGCGGAAGAATTTTCCAGCAAAGCTTAATTTCCTTACATGGTAGTTGTAGTATAACCCTATTCCTTCGGATGATAACATAAAAAAGATGGGTATTAGAATTGTATCTTGTTGCTAGTGCAGTAAGTTCAGAAAAGAGGAGAGCATGAATCATATTTTCTTCAAGGGAGATTGGGCCCGTGACATGTGGAGTTTCTTTGGGGGCCTTGTAGGTTTTTCCTCTCATACTGGTAACTAGGAGAGTTTCTTGGTGCAATGGTTCCAAGGAAGCAATGGTAATATTAGAGAGATTGAGGCTCGGGCCTTTGTTTTCAACGCGGGTTTCTGGATTCTTTGGCAAGCAAGGAATCGTGCTAGGAATGAAGGGATGCTGTCTACGGGGAGGAAGGTGGTAGCTAGAACCAGATGCTTGTTGTTGGACTTGGTTGGAACGGTGGGTATTGGGAAGGAGGCGTTCACATTTCTTTGCTTGCAGTCTCCGCTTGCTGAGGCTTGGGGGAATGTTTCTTGGGTACATGGGAGCTAGATCCATTGGTTGCCTCCTGAGGAAGGTTTTAAGCTTAATACCGATGGGTCCTATGTCATGGAGGTCATGCATATTGGTGGTGTATAAGGCCCCAGCCTTAAACCTTACTTAATCTTGAGTTATTACAAGATTACACATTGAGGATCTTTTCGGGTTTAGAGTTTTAGAGAATTAGATCATAAAACTTGCGTTAAATTCCACATATAAACAAAGTGGTTACATAAAGATAGTATTCTTCATTCCCATCAATTGAAACACATTTAAAATAAAACATGGATTATTTCTTGACACATCCTTGACTCTATCATCTTATCATGTACCTTTCCCTTGACCTGTGAAAAACATTTCAAAAACTTGGGATGAGCATAAAAACTCAGTATGGGTTATAAAAAAAACATGGAAAGGAAACATGAGTTCATATATACATAAGAATTAAATCATACTTTACCCATAAAACATAGGCACTTTAACATACCTCATAAAATCATGAATAAATCATAGAAATCATAAGACATAAAGGTAACTTGAGGAATTCATAACATTCTTACGTAGGGAGTAACCCTCTTGGTTACTTTTGGAATACCCATCACAGTATATTCCCTAAAATCTCTTCGGATAAACCTTAACGTTTCACTCCTTCGCATTACCCAATGCATTGCAGAGCTATAACGGGCTCACCCGCCCTTAGTTTATCACGGAACCACCCGTCTTCATAATAATGCCCAAGAACCATAACATAATCATATCACATAAAACATGCATAAAGGAAACATAAAATTTCCACATTTCAATAACAAGATATCAATACAACACATTGATATAAAAACATTATGAAAACCATTTTCAATACTAAAATAAAAGAAAAGTAAAACATGGTATTTATTTTTCTTTTAAAAAGAAGGTATGGCTTGTAGAGGAAGCTGAAACTCAAATAACGGTCACAACGGCGGATAAGTCGTTGTCGCCGCATACGTACAACAAAAACATTCCCTTTTGTCATTTAGTAAACTCTTTGTATAAGAAATATTCCTTTTGAATAAACGTAAAAGTCAAAGGGGTTTATACACCGTATAAAAGAAAGTTGCGTATAAAATAAAATATGCCTCAATGAAAGGAGATTGAGACGAAGTCCCATAACTCGTATCCGACGTGACCCGACCGTTCTTTAATCTCCTGAATAATAAACTTTAGTTAATCTCTACTTGCTTAAGAATCTTTTTCAAGTTCATTATTCCTTTTATACCATGTTATGAACATCATGTAATCATTTAAGTTAATAATGTTCATTTTGTCGGTATTTGGTTCTTAAGTCAAAAATAGACTTCTTACACTTACATGTTGTTAATTTGGTCAAAGGTTCATTATATCCAAAATGATATTAATGATTTGGATAACATATATATCATATATATTCATCATATACATGTATTTATAATATTACATCACATTTATAGGTAAGAAATGAAATGCACCATTCATGGAGACGGTAAGCCGTACGTACGCATGAACGCTACTTCCATTTCTATTTCATATTTTCTGGAATGGAATCATAATGATATAAGAGTATATTATAATTCCAGTATAATAACATATATAATATCATTAACTTTATCCTTCACACATCCCACATATGGTATTAACGAATCAAATCACTTTCAGGGGGCGGTAGTCCGCACATCCTAAAATGAAGATATCGTGTTTACCCATAATGGAAACCATAAAGGTATGCCCAAAATGAAAAAAAACAGAAGCTTAAGGAAAAAATAAACATATTATATATCATATATAAAAATAGTGACATCATAATGGCCACCTTTGAAGGTGTTAAATGAGTATTGAACAATCATCGTTTTGGGAGGCAGAATTTCGCCATCCACGGAAACCGTATGTTCTTTAACCATTTGATGTAGTTGTGTCAGAGTGTAGCTCAAATAAATATTATAACAACATCCTTGTATATTGAAGATACTGGTTTTGTTACAAAATATGTAAATAAAAAGAGTTTAGGGGGTTGGAGAAGCAAAATAAAACAAATGAACATGAGAGAATGAATTACCTTTAAAAGTGTAACTCCTTTTGATTTGAGCCTAAAGGCTTCCTTTGAAAGGCTTCTGCCCAATGGGAATCCTCTAGTATGAGGAGAGGGATGTGGAGAGAGTAAATGGGCAGGGGTTGGCCGAGCCAAAGGCTTGAGTAGTGTGTGAAATGAGGTAGTGGTGGGGGCCTTTTATAAGAGGAGAGGAGGGGCACTTTTGGAAAGTAAAGAAATATTACTTTATATGAAAATGTTTTTCGGTTTTAAAAGGTCCCACACTGATATAATTCGTGGATAAGGTGATAAGGGTTCGAAATCCACTCATCCAATTGGTTTTTGACATGTGTAGTTCATAGATTTTACATTATCATTCCATTTTATTTAAATCGTCAAATAATGATGTCATCACTGCATCATTATTATGTCATAAATAATTTAATTTATATAATGTCTAAAAATTATAAAAAAAATACTATGATGTAGGAAATCTTTTTATCTTTCCAATTAATATTTATAATCAAATATCTGATCTTTATAACCCCATGTAAAAATTGTTTTCGTAAAACGTATTATGTTTGTGTCATTTTTACTTTTACATTAAATAAAAAGTTATTTATGTCATTTCCCAACCAAAATGTCTCCATGGGGTCCCCAAGTTGACCCATGGCTTGTCTTGGTCGTCCATGAAACAACCAATAAGGTTGGGACATGTGTCTAGGTCATTTCATATTATTAAAGCATTATTTATACCTTAAACTACACTAATTACCACTAATCACGATTAAAAACTTAATAAGTTACTATTCACCAAAAAATTATTTTAATCTCATTGAACCACATTTTACTTCTTAATGACAACCATGTATGTCGGATTTTAAAAATTCAATACACATTAGTGGTAAACTTTCATTTAACTGAAAAATCAGTTTGCTTGATTACCACTTAGGGGTTTCACTATTCATCAAAAATTGAAGTTTTTCAGAAAATTACCAAAAATTCACCCTAAGCTAAATTTGATATTCCGAATTCAAAAATGAAGTCTATTTTACAAAATTCAAATCATATAAGTCACATTAATTAATTTAATAATTAATTCCCGCTACCAGAGCAAAAAACGTGTTTTTACAAAACAATAAGTATCAAAAGATTGACACCAGTTTATGTCTAATTTCAAAGTGAAATTGATTCCAATGACCACCATTGGATAAAATGGTAACAATATATATTCTAATTTCACTTCAAAAAAAATTCAAAACATAATCTAATCATATAAATAAATTAGGTTAAAAAGCAGTTTTGATGTAAAATGCAGTATTTTTCACTATTCATTAAAAAAATGATCATTGTCAGAAAAATACCAAAAATTCACACAAGGTAAATTTTGATGTCCCAACCATAAAGAATAAGTTTATTTTGACAAACATAGTTTATAAAATTGTCAAAATATAGATTCAAAAATGGTTTGCCATCAAAAGGCACTAAAACAATCTTTTAAGAATATTAGTGTATTCCATGCATAAGATTGTATTTATTTTCATTTTAAGCCTCTATAACACTATATTAATCATTAATAGACATAGATAAAAATATCTATTATTCATTACTTAATTTGGATGTTACATCCTTCCCCCCTTTAGAAAATTGCGTCCCCGCAATTTATTTACTTACCGAACAAATGGGGGTACTTATCCCTCATTGCATTTTCAGATTCCCATGTTGCCTCTTCAATCATGTGGTTTTTTCACAAAACATTTACCTGATGAATCACCTTATTCCGTAACACTTGCTCCCTGTGGTCAAGAACCTGGACCGGTTGTTCCTCATAAGATAGGTTCTCTTCCAGCTGAACTACCTCTGGACTCAAAACATGAGATGGATCTGACATATACTTTCTCAACATCGAAATGTGAAAAACATTGTGTACTTGAGATAAACTCGGAGGTAAAGCCACTCAGTATGCAACTGATCCAACTCTCTCCAGAATTTCGTATGGTCTAATGAACCTTGGACTCAACTTTCCTTTCTTACCAAATCTAATCACACTTTTCCAAGGAGAAACCTTGAGAAAAACATGATCACCTACCTCGAAAGATAGATCCTTCCTCCAGTTATCCGCATAACTCTTCTGCCTACTCTGAGCTGTTCTCATGTGTTTCTGAATCAGCTGAACTTTTTCTGCCATCTCTTCTACCAATTCTGGTCCCATCAACTTCCTTTCACCCACTTCATCCCAGAAAGCTGGAGTTCGACACCGCTTCCCATATAATGCCTGAAATGGTGCCATCTGTATACTGGAATGAAAACTGTTATTATATGAAAACTCAACCAAAGAAAGATGTTGGTCCCAACTTCCCTGATAATCCATAGAACAAGCTCATAGCATATCCTCCAATGTATGAATTGTTCGTTCTGACTGCCCATCTGATTGAGGATGAAAAACTGCACTAAAATTTAATTCAGTACCCAACGACTTCTGAAGGCCCTTCCAAAAGTTAGAAGTAAACCTGGGATCACGATCCGATACAATGGAGAGAGGAACTCCATGTAACCTGACTATCTCTTTAAGATACAAACGGGAAAGTTGATCAAGAGAGAAAGTATCTCGTATAGCAAGGAAATGAGCAGATTTGGTCAAGCGATCAACAATAACCCAGATTGCATTATTACCTCGAGATGTCTTCGGTAATCCAACAACAAAGTCCATGGATATATTCTCCCATTTCCACTCTGGCACTGGTAAAGGCTGAAGCATCCCTTTCGGTAACTTCCGCTCTGCTTTAACCTGCTGACAAGTCAAACACTTCACAGTAAAATCAGCAATATCTCTTTTCATTCCATCCCACCAGTAATACTCCCGCAGATCTCTATACATCTTAGTACTGCCCGGATGAACTGAAAACAAAGAACTATGAGCTTCACATAACAACTCTCTCTTCAACTGTGAATCACAAGGCACACACAATCTCTTCCCAAATCTCAAAACGCAATCATTATCAATGTTGAATTCAGGCAACTTACCTTTCTGAACCAGCTCTACCTTTTTCTGCAACTCACTATCTTTCTTCTGTGCTTGCTTGATTCTATCTGATAGAGATGATCTCACTGATACCTGAAACAAAACAGAAGGACTTCCTGCACCAACAACTTCTATGCCAAAGTTCATCAAATCCTTAACCAAAGGATCACGTTCCAAATGCAACATTGTTAATGAAGCATTAATTTTTCGACTCAAAGCATCAGCCACTTTATTTGCTTTTCCCAGATGGTAATGAATTGTACAATCATAATCCTTGATTAATTCCAGCCATCTCCTTTGTCTCATGTTTAACTCTTTCTGAGTGAATATATACTTTAAACTTTTGTGGTCAGTATATATTTCACACTTTACTCCATACAAATGATGCCTCCAAATTTTTAAAGCAAAAACAACAGCAGCTAGTTCCAAATCATGTGTAGGGTAATTTACCTCATGAGTTTTCAACTGTCGTGAAGCATAAGCAATTACCTGATCATTCTTCATTAGGACGCAACCAAGTCCTTTCAATGATGCATCACTGTATATAACAAACTCACCATTCCTGGAAGGTAGTGCCAAAACTAGAGCATTCACCAATCTTCTTTTCAATTCCTAAAAACAATCATCACATTCTTTTATCCAGATAAACTTAACACCCTTCCGAGTTAGCTTAGTCATTGGACTAGATAACCGTGAAAAATTTCTAACAAACCTTTGGTAATAGCCCGCCAAACCAAGGAAGCTACGAATCTCGGTTACATTTGTGGGTCTTGGCCATTCTTCCACAAATTTTGTTTTTGCAGGATCAACAGTTATTCCATCTTTATAAACAATGTGACCAAGGAAAGAAATTTGTTGCAACCAAAACTCACACTTTCTGAATTTCCCATATAGTTTCTTTTCTTTTAAGGTTTGCAAGATAACCCTTAAATGTTTTTCATGCTCCTCTTTACTTTTAGAAAACACCAAAATATCATCAATGAAAACCACCACAAACTTATCCAAGAACTCATGGAAAATTCTATTCATTAAGTCCATGAATACAGCAGGTGCATTGGTTAGCCCAAAAGGCATTACTACAAATTCATAATGGCCATATCTCGTACGGAACGCGGTCTTCAGAATATCTGCCTCCTTTACCTTCAGCTGATGGTACCCCGATCTCAAGTCAATCTTTGAAAAAAACTGAGCTCCCTGGAGCTGATCAAACAAATCATCGATATGAGGCAAAGGATATTTATTCTTAATAGTGATATTATTCAAGGCTCTATAATCAATGAAAAGTCTCATAGAACCATCTTTTTTTTAACAAATAAAACAGGAGCACCCCATGGTGATGTGCTAGGTCTAATGAAACCTTTCTCTAATAAATCTTGCAATTGCTCCTTCAACTCTAAAAGTTCAATTTGTGCCATTCGATATGGGGGTTTTGAAATTGGCTTAGCATCAGGAACTAAGTCAACAGTAAACTCAACTTCCCGATCTGATATTATTCCATGCAACTCATCAGGAAAAACATCAGGATACTCATTTACCACTGGCACATCATTAATCTGAATATTTCCTTTATTTTCAACGACGTGGGAAAGGTAACATTCATTTCCATATTTTACAAGTTTCTCGGCCTCTTCATATGATATCAAAAGTAAGGGTTCATTCTTGTAAACAAACTGAAAGTCTTTCTGAAAAGAAACTTCTTTAGCTCTACAGTCAATCTTATCATGGTAAATAGAGAGCCAATCCATACCCAGGATAACATCAAACTCTACTAGAGGTAGAAAAATAAGGTTTGCAAGTAGGTTCTTTCCACAGATAAGGATAGGAAGATTCTTATAAATTCTTTTTGCCTCAACATTCCCCCCAGGTGTTTTTACCAAAAGTTTAAGAGTCATTTCTTGAGATGGTATTCCCATTTTACTAGAAAAGTTTTCAGAGATGAAATAATGTGTAGACCCCGAATCAAACAACACACTGGCATAATCCGTGAAAACAAACAAAGTACCTGATACAACTTCATTTGATGGCCCGACATCTGCTGAAGTAGTTGCAAAGGATTTCACCACCCCTTTCTGCTTGTAGTATAACTGCTTCCCATCACTCAAGCTCCTTGTCGGACACTCGTTTTCATAGTGACCCATCTCATTGCACTTATAACATTTCACTAACTGTAAATCAAATTTGTTCTTACCTTCACCTTGATCCTTTTCAGTGCAATCACGAGCCTTATGTCCCATCTTACCACATTGGTAGCACTTCACATAATTCAGAAGACATTCCCCAGCATGCCTTTTTCCACATTTATCACAAACTGGAAACTTAGTTCTCTTACCATCAGACTTTTTTGAAGAATTCTTACCTTTCTCCTGCCACCTCGGTCTCTTCTTCTGCTGGTTGTTATAGAAAACATGGTCATCGGCAAACTCCATTTCCACCTTCTCAGCACATCGAACAATCTTTTCATAACTTTTAAACTCACGAGAAGCTAATGCCCTTCGATATTTTGGCTTTAATCCTGAGTAAAAACGATTGATTTTACTATCAAGGTCTCGGATAAAATTTGGTGCATACCATGCCAATCGAGTGAACCTTTCTTCATAGGCAGCCACTGAGTCTTCCTCTTGCCTCAATTCCAAGAATTTCTTTTCCATCCTAAGTCGAACAGCCTTAGGAAAATACTTCTCAAGAAACATACCTTTGAATTCATCCCAGTCAAGAGCATCAATCTCATTGGTGTCCCTAATATTTTTAACCATAGACCACCACTGATCTGCTTCACCCACCAAACGGTAAATAGCAAGACTAACCTTTTGATTGTCTGAACACCCCATGACATTAAAAATCTTCTCCAGTGCTTTAATCCACCCTTCAGCTAGCACAGGGTCAGATGATCCTCTGAATGATGGTGGATGTTGCCTCATGAAATGTTCCACCACTGACATGTTCCTCTGCGGTTGATCTGGCTGATCTCGTGCATGGATACCACCGCCATTTATCGCTTGAGTCAACTGTGCCATTACTACAACAAACTGTTCAGTTCCAATTCCGACCATTTCTGGATGCTGATTCGGAAGTTTATTTCCTTCTGTATGCCTTCCTAGCACTGCTTCCCTGTTTCCTCTGCGGAAAACCATTCTGAACAAACAAGTCTTAGATGAAGCAACATGGTAATCTTTAAATGCTATACCATTTAAAAAAATATTTTTTGGATAATCATTTAATAGAATTATAACTCCTAAAGTTATCTAAACTGACCTTTGATACCAACTATAAGGCCCCAGCCTTAAACCTTACTTAATCTTGAGTTATTACAAGATTACACATTGAGGATCTTTTCGGGTTTAGAGTTTTAGAGAATTAGATCATAAAACTTGCGTTAAATTCCACATATAAACAAAGTGGTTACATAAAGATAGTATTCTTCATTCCCATCAATGGAAACACATTTAATATAAAACATGGATTACTTCTTGACACATCCTTGACTCTATCATCTTATCATGTACCTTTCCCTTGACCTGGGAAAAACATTTCAAAAACTTAGGATGAGCATAAAAACTCTGTATGGGTTATAAAAAAACATGGAAAGGAAACATGAGTTCATATATACATAAGAATGAAATCATACTTTACCCATAAAACATAGGCACTTTAACATACCTCATAAAATCATGAATAAATCATAGAAATCATAAGACATAAAGGTAACTTGAGGCATTCATAACATTATTACGTAGGGAGTAACCCACTTGGTTACGTTTGGAAAACCCATCACAGTATATTCCCTAAAATCTCTTCGGAGAAACCTTAACATTTCACTCCTTCACGTTACCCAATGCATTGGAGAGCTATAACGGGCTCACCTGCCCTTAGTTTATCACGGAACCACCCGTCTTCATAATAATATCCAAGAACCATAACATAATCATATCACATAAAACATGCATAAAGGAAACATAAAATTTCCACATTTCAATCACGAGATATCAATACAACACATTGATATAAAAACATTATGAAAACCATTTTCAATACTAAAATAAAAGAAAAGTAAAACATGGTATTTATTTTTATTTTAAAAAGAAGGTATGGCTTGTAGAGGAAGTTGAAACTCAAATAATGGTCACGACGGCGAAGAAGTCGTTGTCGCCGCATTCGTACGACAAAAACATTCCCTTTTGTCGTTTAGTAAACGCTTCGTATAAGAAAGATTTATTCTGAATAAACGTAAAAGTCAAAGGGGTTTATACACCGTATAAAAGAAAGTTGTGTATAAAATAAAATATGCCTCAATGAAAGGAGATTGAGACGAAGTCCCATACCTCGTATACGACTTGACCCGACCGTTCATTAATCTCCTGAATAATAAACATGAGTTAATCTCTACTTGATTAAGAATCTTTTTCAAGTTCATTATTCCTTTTATACCATGTTATGAACATCATGTAATCATTTAAGTTAATAATGTTCATTTTGTCGGTATTTGGTTCTTAAGTCAAAAATAAACTTCTTACACTTACATGTTGTTAATTTGGTCAAAGGTTCATTATATCCAGAATGATATTAATGATTTTGATAACATATATATCATATATATTCATCATATACATGTATTTATAATATTACATCACATTTAGAGGTAAGAAATGAAATGCACCGTTCATGGAGACGGTAAGCCGTACGTACGCATGAACGCTACTTCCATTTCTATTTCATATTTTCTGGAATGGAATCATAATGATATAAGAGTATATTATAATTCCAGTATAATAACATATATAATATCATTAACTTTATCCTTTACACATCCCACATATGGTATTAACGAATCAAATCACTTTCAGGGGGCGGTAGTCCGCACTTCCTAAAATGAAGATATCGTGTTTACCCATAATGGAAACCATAAAGGTATGCCCAAAATGAAAAAAAAACAGAAGCTTAAGGAAAACATAAACATATTATATATCATATATAAAAATAGTGACATCATAATGGCCACCTTTGAAGGTGTTAAATGAGTATTGAACAATTATCGTTTCGGGAGGCAGAATTTCGCCATCCACGGAAACCGTATGTTCTTTAACCATTTGATGTAGTTGTGTGAGATTGTAGCTCAAATAAATATTATAAAAACATCCTTGTATATTGAAGATACTGGTGTTGTTGCAAAATAAGTAAATAAAAAGAGTTTAGGGGGTTGGAGAAGCAAAATAAAACAAATGAACATGAGAGAATGAATTACCTTTAAAAGTGTAACTCCTTTTGATTTGAGCCTAAAGGCTTCCTTTGAAAGGATTTTGCCCAAAGGGAATCCTCTAGGATGAGGAGAGGGATGTGGAGAGAGTAAATGGGCAGGGGTTGGCCGAGCCAAAGGCTTGAGTAGTGTGTGAAATGAGGTAGAGGTGGGGGCCTTTTATAAGAGGAGAGGAGGGGCACTTTTGGAAAGTAAAGAAATATTACTTTATTTGAAAATGTGTTTCGGTTTTAAAAGGTCCCAAATTGATATAATTCGTGGATAAGGTGATAAGGGTTCGAAATACACTCATCCAATTGGTTTTTGACATGTGTAGTTCATAGATTTTACATTATCTTTCCATTTTATTTAAATCGTCAAATAATGATGTCGTCGCTGCATCATTATTAAGTCATAAATAATTTAATTTATTTAAGGTCTAAAAATTATAAAACAAATACTATGATGTAGGAAATATTTTTATCTTTCCAATTACTATTTATAATCAAATATCTGATCTTTATAACCCCATGTAAAAATTGTTTTCATAAAACGTATTATGTTTGTGTCATTTTTACTTTTACATTAAATAAAAAGTTATTTATGTCATTTCCCAACCAAAATGTCTCCATGGGGTCCCCAAGTTGACCCATGGTTTGTCTTGGTCGGCCATGACACAACCAATAAGGTTGGGACATGTGTCTATGTCATTTCATATTATTAAAGCATTATTTATACCTTAAACTACACTAATTACCACTAATCGCGATTAAAAACTTAATAAGTTACTCTTCACCAAAAAATTATTTTAATCTCATTGAACCACATTTTACTTCTTAATGACAACCATGTATGTCGGATTTTCAAAATTCAATACACATTAGTGGTAAACTTTCATTTAACTGAAAAATCAGTTTGCTTGATTATCACTTAGTGGTTTCACTATTCATCAAAAATTGATGTTTTTCAGAAAATTACCAAAAATTCACCCTAAGATATATTTGATATTCCGAATTCAAAAATGAAGTCTATTTTACAAAATTCAAATCATATAAGTCACATTAATTAATTTAATAATTAATTCCCGCTGCCAGAGCAAAAAACGTGTTTTTACAAAACAATAAGTATGAAAAGATTGACACCAGTTTAAGTCTAATTTCAAAGTGAAATTGATTCCAATGACCAAAATTGGATAAAATGGTAAAAATATATTCTAATTTCACTTCAAAAACAATTCAAAACATAATCTAATCATATAAATAAATTAGGTTAAAAAGCAGTTTTGATGTAAAATGCAGTATTTTTCACTATTCATTAAAAAAATGAACATTGTCAGAAAAATACCAAAAATTCGCACAAGGGAAATTTTGATGTACCAACCATAAAGAATAAGTTTATTTTGACAAACATAGTTTATAAAATTGTCAAAATATAGATTCAAAAATGGTTTGCCATCAAAAGGCACTAAAACAATCTTTTAAGAATATTAGTGTATTCCATGCATAAGATTGTATTTATTTTCATTTTAAGCCTCTATAACACTATCTTAATCATTAATAGACATGGATAAAAATATCTATTATTCATTACTTACTTGGGATGTTACATGGTGCCTTACGTGATCACAGTGGAAGGGTGTCCTTCGCTTTCTCGGATTATTATGGTAGTGGTAATTCGGTCTGGGCGGAGGCCCTTGAAGTTCTCACAGGGTTGTCCATGTGTAAGTAGAGTAATCATAGCATCACACCGATTGAAACAAATTCAAATATTGTCCAAGACACCTTGCTTGGGAGGGGTAGCACTACACGGTCAATCATCTATACTATCAGACATTGTAAGGCTCTCCTCTTGGACAGAGTTAGGGTCACTCGTACTTGGCGTGGAGGAAACAAAGTGGTGGACTACTTGGCCTCCCTTGCGGTCCCATATGATCTTGGGGTTTGTTATTAAAATGTATCCCTTTTTAAACCGGAGGGGGTGAACCTAATTAGGGGTGATGCTCTGGGGCTTCATTATTTCCGGACTCCCTAGATGTAGTCCCTTTTATTGTTTTTCATTCTTGAATTTTTGAAATAAAAATCATAATG
Organism: Viscum album; assembly: GCA_963277665.1. Lineage (NCBI taxonomy): Eukaryota > Viridiplantae > Streptophyta > Magnoliopsida > Santalales > Viscaceae > Viscum > Viscum album. Next base: position 1,505,265,589 of record OY728146.1, on the reverse strand, counting down.
TTGGATGGATGGAGAAAATATTGGTATTTCAAGTGGATGTTAACATCTATATGATGAATGGGAGAAACATTCTCCTAAATTATATTCATTTTTAGTAAGTAGAGCAGAGAAATGTTTAATTAGATCTTTTGGTGGTATAGAAATAAAATCCAATGGAGTATATTAATGTTCCCTTTGGATTGTGTGATGGTATTATTGTGTTTGTTTTCTATGAGTTATGTATAATTCAATGTGTGGTTAGAGGAAATTGGGTGATTGATCGAGTATCCACTCTTTACAAGGATATTGATGGTGTTTCCCATATTGTATGGATAAGGAGAAAGAACTAAGGATTTAAGTAAACTATAAAGGAAATAAACATTTTGGAATGGAAAATGGAGAAAAAGGCTACAAGTTATTATCCCCTAAAATAAGATGAAATTTTTTAACTAATAATCATGAAATAATGAAAATTTAAAAAGGAATGATGACTACTTTTTCAACAACATTTTAAAATGATTTAAATTACTTGTAAATTTATATTTCTTTTATTTTTTTAATGGTGTGAAAAGGCTAGTAGATTCAGGTGATTGAAGACACATGTATTAAGAGAAAACATCCTTATATGTTTTTATTTTTAACTAAAATAATCAATGGTTATTGACCTTTATATGGATTTTTTAAGGATTAAATTTATATGGATTTTACATTAGTGAGTTCATTTAAATACCAAACTTGAGTATTTAATATGATTCCTGTTATTGGTAATAGTTATAATGTTATTAAGAAAATTTCATAAATTCCCCAAGGTCATTTGATGCATTTTTAAGTGATTGAGAAAAGATAAAGGTTGTTTAAAGGATTCCTAGGATTAATTGATGATGTTATAATTTTTGTTGTTGAAGTGAAATTTTTGTCTAAGTCTTCGTAGTGTATGTGTAATCAAACATTGGTTAATTTATTAACATTCTAGCAAAAGTGTCAGTTTTCTAAACACATGTGTGATCCAAACTGAGTGTATGTGTGTTTTAATGTTTCATAACTTTCATCTACCTCTACAAGAGTATAAACATAGTGATGATATATATAATTATATCACATGTGTAAACCAACATAGTGTATGTGTCATAAAATGCCATCATACATGTGATATAATACATAGAAAATTTAAAATGAAATCATCAACTCAAAATTTGGTATTTCAATATTTCATAATTATAACATTAGAATAAATTTTTATGACTCCAAAAATAATTATCATGGAAGAAAATATCTCAAAAACATGTTATACATGCTTTGATCATTGATATTTCAATATTAGAAATGGGAAAAAATATCAAATCTTATAGAAACTTTTAGTGACTTTTTACTATGAAAATAATGTTTCTTGAGTTGTCTAATTCAGATAAAAATGATTTCAATGGATTCTTGATCAATTACAACATGATCCAAAAATCATGGTGATTTGAATATCTATGACCCAAGAATCGTTTTATTTTGACTAATGAGATGATAGTAAGAATCTCTATTCTATGAATACCTGATTTTAAAATGAGAATATCTGAACATTATTTTTGGTGATAAAAATATGAAAGAAATTGGAAGATGATTTAGCTGCGATGAATTATTATAAATATAAAAAATAAATTTTATTTAATTAAAAGGTATTGAATTGAAGGAAATTTATTTATGTTCATGATGTATTAAAATTCAAACTTTTGAGTTGAGTGGAGTTGTTATTGATGCCATAAGTATAAAGGAGATGAGTTTGAGATAGTTTATTGAGAAAGGTGAGATAAGTATCTTGACGACAACATTTGAAGGAGGAGAAAAATTTGAGGTCTATTAGAAGCATCTTGAAGATATTCATGGACAAGAAAAATATAATGTTAAATATAAAATAATGAGAATTCCTTAAAATTACCATAAGATAACAATTGATAGACAAATGAAATATTAAGATCAAAGGAACATCCATGTACGGATAAAGAAATGAAATTTTATGATAATTTTTGGAACCAAATCTCATGAAGATATTATATATTATATATATATATAATATTGTTTATGATTTACAATATATAAAAAATAAGAATAAAGAGAGTGTGGTGTCTGATAGGTTGATTCTGAGAGATAAAATATGATGAGTAATATTGAAGATAATTGTTGATGAATAAGAAAAAGGAAGATATAATAGAGAGATAAAGTATAAGAACTCATCAGGGAATTAAAGAGGATGATTTTAAAATATTTCATCTATCGTTTACTGATTAAATTAGTAATCCAATGTTGAGAAAAAGAAGTAGACGGATGAAGAATCTGATTGAGAGCCTAAATTTACTAATGTTCATATCATCTATGTTGATCCATTCATTAAATGTGGATCTACTAGATATAGATGATTTCAGTTGGTTGAATAATGAATTTGAAAATCAAATGACCGGAATATTTTATTACTGAATGAAAAAATGTTATATGATTATCCTATTTTGATGTTAAAGTTGAAATATTCCTGTTTATGTATATGTATCCCATATAGAAATAGATATTTACTTCCATGGGGGGATGTATGGAACCAATTTAATATATATGGTGGAAATCCATAGAACCTATATGACTCATGGTATATAGGGATATCACAATGTGAATCCATAACTGTTGTGTAAAATTGGTGTATGATGCCTATTGGGAAGTTTGTAAGAGAATCCTAATGGGATATCAGAAATTTTGGGAATGAGATACATTGACACCATTTTATTCTGAGATAGATTATTTTATAGAATCCTTTATTTGGGAATATAATAAATTATGGTATGGAGTAGTTCATTCTAGCCAAACATTATAAATATTGTGTCTTCTCAATATTTTCATTATATGTATTTCATGTGGAATGATTTCTTGGTTAAACATAAAATTGATCAACTATATTATTAATAAAAATAGGTTTATAACCATTGGGGGTTATGGTTTCCATGAAAAATTGGTAATTGGTAAAAATATTCAACACATTAGATAACCCCCTCTTTTCATGTGTATGCATTAATCCTAAGCGGAATTTGAAGCTGGATTAAGAGAAATATAAATTCTATTTGTATATGTAAAAATATATATGGGTATGAACATTAGATCCGTTATCAGGGACCTAATCAATCATTCATTATTTCATTAAAATTTTAAAAATATTTTGTTGTTTTTTAACTTCTTTTTAAAAAATAATGGATAAATCCATGATGAATTTCCAATAAGAATAATATTATGCATAAACTAACAACTTCCCATTGATATAAGAAGAAGATCATAATTCATGGAAGGAACAATTGCAAGAACATAACGAATAATTATAGGATCCAAAAAATTAAATAATTTTGATATTAGAGTACCCCTAAGTATCCAATGAACAACTACTAAAGCTGTAATAAAGAGAACGTTTGGGGGAAGAGATTTTCACAATCACTTTCCTTGTGGATGAAATTAAGGTGTCCTAGAAAGAAAAATACTAGGATCTACTATTAAGACTCACACCACCCCTAATAGAATAAATTATTGAATAAAACATGAAATATGATGTTAATATGGTTGTCCAACAATATTTGGATGTATTCTAGAATGAATTTTACATAGTGACATTCTATGTGATCGAATTATCTTTAAAAATAAATAGTCTGCATTGTTATACCATTATATGTATTTGGAAAAATGATCATTCAACAGTTGAGGAATATATAGAGTACCTTAATAGATTGAATATTTTATAGGGTGAATATATATAGGATTATAATTCCCAGAATTCATTCCAGAATTGATGCGCAACCAAGCTAAATTGATTTAAAGGTAGTATACTAATATAAATTAAACATTTTTTGACATCATTCAATAATAAATTCTCGTACACTCCCCCTCTAATATACGTTATAAAAAACTAATGATTAAGGAATTGGAGGAGAAATCCATATAAGAATTAATGGAATCAACAATGGAAGAGGACCCATACTTTCATTGAATCCCACAACATGAGATATAATTTAAGATAATGGGTATTGAAATCCATAAATATAATCAAGGGATAATATATTAATATTTCATTTACATGGGAACAATAAGGTAAAAAAATTAGATTATTTAATATAAACCAAACCTGCTTTTGGTAGAGGGATTCCAACATGAATTGTTCAGCTAGTGCATATACAAACCTTATACCTACTTGGTTGTTTAAAACATGTTTTATTTCCCATTATCAGTTTTTTTGTTTTAATAACTTTATCATATTTTATTTTATTTCATTTTTTGTTACACAAGGTGGTATTAAAGAGATTAAATCAATCAACCATATACATAATTAAAATCTATTTTTATTTCACTAACTTATTATGTTTTCTACCTAAATGCATAAGTTTATGACTTCATGGATGGGTTGAAAATTTTAATTTTAGAGAATAAAAAATACATTTTAGTAATTTATGTGATTTTTTTTTTATTTTAATTTTTTAGGAACATCGATCTAAAATGAATATCTATTATAAATTTTCAAACATGATATGATTTTTCAAAATTTTACAGGGTGTTTGAGAATTGAATTTTTAAATGATTATTGATATTTATATTTTTATATTAACATTGATATTATAATTCTTTTATTTGTTTGAATAATTTCTAAAGTTAAAATACATGAATAATAAATAGTATTAAATTTCAATTATTATAATGTATTCCAACCCATTTTTTCAAATACTTATAAGTACCATTATTTTCTTAAGTGATACTTGGTACTTATGTGAGATTTTGAAATTCTGAGCAATCATTTTCAAATAATTGGAGTTTATAAAATATCTTTATTATGACTGAGTAACTTATTTGGATATACAAATTTGTGATTTATCCTAAATGGTGATCACTAATTAGTATCTCATCTGTTGAATTCATATGATCTCAGGCAAAAATCTCTATATGCAAGTGGCTACAGATTTGCAACGAGGATCTATATTGGTATAGTGGGGAGACTTACCCTCTTATCAGAGTGAGATATTCGTGAATTAATAAAAAACACATATATATTAATTAAATCAAAATAATAAATCACATTAAGTGATAATAAATTTACTTAACCCATGCTATATCAAATGGGTACTATATAATATCAAGAAGTCATACACCACTATCCGAAAATGAAAAATGGAAAATACTGTAAAATATCCAAAACAGTTCTTAATTCATAATCTAGTTCCCCTTCTCATTCTCTATAAAATCTAATAAATCAAGTAAAAGTCATAGGTCACCTTCCATTGTCCTGCTCCATGAAAATAAAGTCTGCATGGGTGCCAAATAGTGGCCTAAGAAGGGTGTGATTTTGACTTACTGGGACACCACCAATGATATTGAAATAATTCCCAATCTATGTAAATAGTGAATTTTGATTTTCATAATAAATTAATATAAGTAATTGAAATAAATAAACTATTATCGATCCTCATGTTCAACAGTGACACCTAAGATTAATCATACCTTCTTTGGATAGTATCGCGTGTCTCTGATTATGAAAACACATAAAGGTAGAAATTTATCCATCAAAAATTTCTAAGGCCATACAAACAAATATTCATAATCAAAATCCAAGGTTCATTTCCCTTGTATTCCAAACCAAGAGTCATAATCTAAATCTATGTGGCTTGTCTATGGTATTATACAACAACATTCATAACCTAAATCCAAGGAGAGTGTCCAAGGAATTGTAAATGGATTTTTATAATCAAAATCCATGGAGTTTATATCTGGAATTCCAAAAAAATCCTTACAATATGAATCCAATGAATGTTTTCATGAAATTACAACATATTAGACAAACCATTTATCATACCGTTTAGTTTAGTTAGTTAAGGGAACATTTGTTAGGAAACTACCAAATATCCTAGAGTACATCCTATGAATTCCCAACATAGAAATTATTAATTATATAGGTACAAGGAACCCCCAGGGTCATCTCTTAGTCCACATTTCCATTTACAAGTTCAAACACACCTCATGGTTGGCCAAATTATTAATATGTACACATTAATTAACAAGGTGTGGTCTATAGGAACATTAAATTTCACTAACTCAAGATAAAAAATTATTTACAATATAGATCAAATGTATAGTAATTTAGAATGAAAAAAATCACAATAAGTGTAAAAATTATGAGACATTAAGTGATATCCACCCACCATATACTCATAGATAAACACTCATAATATATTGGCCTTAGATTCATGCCAAAATGGTGGGAAAAAATAATTACATGAACTTCTAGAATAATGGAAAAAATAAATATAAATGAATTGGGAAAAATTTATTGTGAATGAAATCATGAAATATAAAATAATAAGTGATATCCTTACCCTAATATCTCAATCCTAATGAATGGTAATCCATTATTCTAATAAATGTTAGATAAACTGTTGAACCGTTCATATGAATATAGGGGTACATGCTTAGGGGCTATATATATAGTGAAATGGTATTAAAGAGACCAAAAATCAACATAAAACATGTAGGAACATAAATGAAATTTCACCCTTTTAAAAAGGGTACATGCCTCGCCATGACTAGCTCCCAGGAATGTATCAAGCCTTTATGTAGGCTAAAATTCTTGAGTAATACCATCACTGTCATGAACTTCTTTCCCAAGATACATGCTCGGTTAAACCCCAAGGGATGGGCATTATTCTCCCCTATTTTCTATATATGGGGTTCCCATCCAAATGTCCCATGAATAAGGTTCCTACCGTAGCTATTCCCCATTTCACAATCAGTACCATGATTGCATGAGTCACCACCCCGGGTGACCCAATACCCAACCATGGTATATTGGGTCTCTTATTTCATGAGGGTATCACCCATTTTTACTGTGACCATATTCCTAACCTAGTAATTTTTGTCACCGTGGTCTGGTTTAAATTCTTGGAGTTGACCAAAATGGTTGGGGGAGGTACCACGATTCGGGAACTCTTCACAATTTCACACAAGTGAAAATCCTATGCTCTATGTCTTGTACAAAACCATATGTCTCTCCATGGTATAGTAGAGTGGCTATAAATATGAATCCACAACATATGGGAGGTAATTATGGGCCTCCAAGTGCTCTAGAAGCATCTCAATCCTTTTTAACCCACTCCTAAATTTCTTAAAACACCGAAATCACCTACGTAACAAATATAATACTCTAAAACAAAAACCAATAGATGTAAATTATGTAAAAAAGTCTTGGAATAAATTTAAACTAGTGAACGCATGAAATAAAGTAATAGTTTTTATAACCTCCCAACTATATAAAATTTAATCCCCAATATTACCCTATGAATATCCTCAGACCTTATTAGTAATGAACCCTAGACACTAACCCTGTATATCCGACCATCACTCCCATATATCCACTAGGATATTCCTATTATGCCATTACACTCATACCATATGAACTATCTTACAAGGAATAATACTTTTTCTCTATTCTGCTAAAAATATTTGATGCTCCTTAAAGAATGAATTATCCCTGATCTTGATATCATATATGTTGATCACATGATTCATATCATTGTAGTCAATGTTGAGATATATGAAATATATCATTTATAGTACTAAAACAGAATGTAAGATCTAATCGGTTCCCTACATGACTGATTCTCTTTACTATCTCAAATGACCTCAAATAAATAGGTGTTAGATTCCACAACCACTAAATACGATGATATTGTAACCTTGGTGATTCTCGAATGAATACATGTTCACCATCCTTTAACCCAATAGGTCGGAATCTCCGATCTTCATTTGACATGTACCTACTCTCTCTAGTATTTATCCACATTTAGATCAATTATATATACTATTCCATCACTGGAATAAGACTCAATATGATCATCACTAACTCATTATCTTCCAAACAAAATAGAGGTGAAGCGAATGGTCTACTATATAAATCCACATAGGGTTCCATATTTATCGATTCACGACTACTTTTATCATTAGAGAACTCATATACATCTAAATGGTTCACCCATGAACCACCAAAATATAGGATGTGTGATCTCACTATGTGCTCCCTGATCTGGATTAATTGTTCGAATTTACCATCTACCTATGGATGATAATCTGTTCTTGGATGCACCAATGTACCCAATATTTTCTAAAGCCCCTACCAAAAAAATGTGAAATATAAACCCCTTTATGAAATAATATTCAAGGGTACCCCTAGTAAGAGAATGATCTCCCAAATTTTGTGCTTATCGGGATCATCCACTAAAATAGTCTCCCAAGTCAGTAGGAAATGATTAACATTTATTAATTGGTCCATAATTACTCAAACCATGTCACATCATCTTGGTGTCCTCAGCAACCCTTTTACAAAATCCATGGTGATTTCATCCCATTTACACTCCGTAATGTATAATGGTTGTAAAACACAAAGAGGTAAATGGTTTATAAACATCACAAACTAATTGGTGGAGAAACATATTTCAAAATAGACTATGTACTTATTCATCCTAGACCACCAATTTTCTTACATATGTCATGGAACATCTTATTCAAACCTAGGTGAATGGAAAACCATGATGCATATAAATATCGCTTAAAATTCTCATGCATACATTTTGGTTATAATATTTTACATTGAACATGAAAAATCTTATCATCATCAGATATCCAGTCTAATGGTGGATCTTCACTATATATGTTGTCCCTCAGGGATAAACTCTCTGGATCTAGCTGTTTCCTTCTCTTTATTCTATTTTGATATAATTGAAAAATTAAAAAGGATAGAAGGTTTTCTCCATCCTAGTAATCGTGAATATCTAAATTCATCTCTCAAAATAGAGACATCAACTACTCCCTATCGTTATACTCTTGGACCACCTAGTTCTATGTCTTCTAGATCAACGCATCTATAATCACATTATCCTTTTTAAGAGTGTATGCTATATCAAAAACAAGATACTATAAATACATTACCCACCTTTATTACCAAATGTTTATATCCCATGATTAACAAATATACTTTAGTCTCTTTTGGTTGATATAAATAAAAAATCTATCTCACAACAAGTAATACCTCTAACACCTCAATATATTCACTACTGCTACCAACATAATGTTGTGCATAGAGAAATTATGTATAAGTTCCCTTAGTTTCCTAGACCTATATGTTACAACATGACTTTCATACATCAATAATGCTCCCACATTGACATCTGCTATGTCACAATACAAATTTTACTTCCAAGAATGTTCATGTAAGGGTTGGACCAATGTTGTTGTCAAGCTTCCATTCATCTCATGAAAAAAAACTCTCACAATAATCCTCAAAATAAACTTCTCTCCCTTTTTGGTCAGTCTTGTCAGCAGTACTAGTAAATTGGATAAGTCCTAGATAAACCATCAATAAAAATTATCTATTCAAATAATTTTATGTATTTAAAAAACGTTATTGGATCTCTCCCAACAAAAAAATACTCTAACATTATAGGGGACTACATACACTCCCACCCCTGATATAATATTCCCTAAGAAGTATATATTATCGATACAAAAATTGGTACTGGGATAAATTGTCATATAGATAATTCTATATAACTGTAGCCAACAAAATATATTTGTTTTGGGTGATCCTACTTTTACGTACATTATACAATATTTTCAGCAAAAAAAAAACAAAAAGGTATCTAGATACTTGTGGATAAACTGATTCATTAAATCCATGATTAATTATTGAATTTTCATTAGACTAAAAACCATCACCAAATACTCATATTAATTTACCTACTTCTAAAAGTAGTATGACATGTATCTGAAGTTGTCAGCCTAAATTGGTGATAACCTAACCTCAAGTCAATCATAGAGAATACTTGGTGACCCCTCAACTAATAAAACAACTCATCATTATGAGGAAGAAGATAATTATTTGTAACCATAATCTCATTCTGATTAAAATTGTTAATACATGACCTAATGAAAAAATCCACCTTATTATAAAAGAGGATTAGATAACCCCAAATAATTGAGATTTTCTAGAAGAATCCCTCAGACTCTAACTCCTCTAAATGATTTTAATTTCTTGTATCTCTATAGGATCTATCCAGTTTGGTGAAATAGAAATATGATCTATTCATAGAATGTACCCAACAGTAAACTCCACTTCCCTCTCAGGTATAAATCATATAGAATAACTAGATATGATATCCCAAAACTAATCAGAAATATGTGGGAAAAAATATTTTTGTACTCCCCCATTATCCAATATATGGAAAGAAAATTGGGTAGTAATCGCACCTAGCTATTGATTATTCGGTTCTGAATGAACCTCCTAGAAACCCCACCCTCTATCATGAATATAACTACCACCTGCAGGGGTTGTAAAAGAAACCTATTGATGGTAACAATTAATTTTATATTAGTAAGGTAGTGACCATTATATTATAAGAATCAAATCAAAGTTTCTTATCACAAACATGAAAACATACTATAGGATATGATGACCCCAAATCTCATGAGAACAATCCTTATAATAAAGAATGCCATTTTTCACAACCCTAAATGTTTTATGATGGATATATTTTATATTTTTATATATATATATTCTAGGGATAAACCAAAATATTTAGAATACATTAAATCTTTGAAAAATGTAAGGATAATGTGTTAAATTTTATATAAGCTAATGTAGATGCCACTAGAGTGATACATCCCACTATAAAATTTTCATCATCCTGATCAACAGAGGAGATGACTAAAACATTACTAGACTACAACTCAATAATGAGTCCCTATCTAACTCCTCTACCCTACCCAACCCTTTTGGATCTACTTCTTCTTCCCCAAGGTAGCACGTATTCCACCATGACTTGAACAGTCAGTAGAACACATGTTGCCCTCTATCCATGACATAATTAATTTAACTCTATAACCCCTCACCTTCCAGATACTTTATCTATAGGAATCCTCCAAGTATTATTAAAAAATAAATACACATGTTTGGTCCTTTTATAAGATCACCTTGTTAATATTATCTAATTACACTAATAATGATAGTGGTTGATCCTACAACACTAATAGTACTGCATTGTGTTGTGAACCTAAGGGGTTGGATCACCAGCCTGACTACCTTACCCACATCTACTCTAGAAGAACCCATAAAAATAATGCTTTGGAGAGAAATTGGATCTTCTACAAAATCCCCCATCAGAATCCAACTACCCTAGGTTTATTCTTTATCCATGGTTCCTCTATGTAATCAAAACCCGATTCACAACCTCTAGAAAAGATAGACGATGAAATAAATTCTACAATAATTATATCTCATATATCAGGCTGTCCTCAAGTAACATGTTTATGGTTATATCATCCCCCACAAACATTAGGGAGAAATAAAACATATTAATAAGTCATTTACCATAGTCCTATACTTACATCCCTCTATGCATCAAATGTATAAACTCATGGGATCATTCTTCCCTTAGACATTCTAAATAAAAGTGATAAAATAATATCATATGAAGTTTTTTTCATGATTGGCCAACATGTTGGTCAACCTGGACTAAGACCTCTAAATAGTCCTCTATTGGTCTTCAAATCAGGTACTCTATGTGCTTCATCCTCCTCTCTATGGGTGTTTTTAGGTGATCAAAAATTGTCAAGATTGACTCAATATAGAACACATCCACTTGGGGAATGACATTACTATAAAATAATGGTGGGTGATACAGTTGAAACTCCCATGGTATCTTATAGATCACAGGTTCATCTTAGGGATCCTCTCTCTATATCAACTGCACAACTCATAATAAAATCCCATGGATTTAAACAATTATCTCATGACATGTAGCCAAAAGAGGATTTAGAGAAAAAACCTATGGGGAATAATTGTCACCAACATATTGGAACACAAAAAGAGATCATTAGAGAGGAATTTATCTAAATTTCGAAACACATTCCAAAATATATGTTACAAAAATACGTTTTATATTTCAATTTTAATGAAAAGTGATAACTGGGATAATTTTAGGTTATTCTTTACATCTCAAAAAATAAAAGTATCATATGTTTGGTTCTCCCTGCAACCCCATCATCCCATGAAGAGGTTCAACCCAATATAGACATTAAGTCTATATCCTACATGTAGGATCCACATTATCATTCTTTTACATTTTACTCAAATCATATTCAGTGTACTTGAAGCTCGATTAAATAACATAGCGATTAAAAATTATAAGAGAAATTTATTTATAATTTTTAATTAAAATTTTATCTCACATAATCTAATAATTTAAATGAATATTCATAAATATTATTTAAACCTCCTCAAGTGTCAATTAATTAATATGCCACTATAAATTTATATGGGAAAATTCTATATAAATGGCTAGTGACACTTTAAATAACTGACCAAATTTCATAATAAAGGTACCAAATCACATGAAATAATGTAAATGGAAAGTCAATCCTACATGCCTTGTATGATACATGAATTAATTCACTATTATTTTCACATTAAATAGATAAAAATCCCATAAATCAAAATTTTAAAAAATCATGTGTGTCATTCAGTGTGAAATTGGTCAATAGTGAAAATGGATTCCAAAAATAAAATCACATCCATAATAATTTGAACTTTCCTCATAAATGGGTTATCAACTACCATGCATTATTTTTATATAATGTTATGAACTTTTCTTATATTAATCCCAACATGCCCAAATATTCATAAAAATATATTTGATAGTATTATTTGACAATCTGAAATTAGATATTTTTAATTGATGTTCCGACCAGTGGTGGCACATGAACTTAGGCATACCTCCCCATGTTACAAAGGTATCCAATTAGAACTGGGGGCATAAAGTGGTATAATGGGTATACTACACCTGCAATTTTTTGTATAATTATAGAAAAATTAATAAAAATAACTTACATCCAAATAAAAATGTAAACATATATCACTGAAATTACCAAAAAATTAATATAACCAATACTATATCAAATATTTACTATATAATGTCAAGGAGTCATAACACACAATCTAGAAATTAAGAAAAGAGAAAAAATGGAAACTCCGTAAAATTGGTCATAAGTACTATAGTGGTACCACATCCCATGATCCACACCAGCTAATAAATCTAACATCATTCGTAGGGAACATTCCCCTGTCATTTTCGTTAACCATGATGTTTTCTTTGGTAAAAATTTTTGGCTTGAGAAGGGTGTTAGTGTTAATCAATAGAAGGCAAAAAATAGGGTTGGATGAATATCAAGTCTAAATATATAGTAATTTATTATGTACACAATATTGTAAAGGAGGATATATAAATAAAAAACCCATCATTGATCTTTGGGTTCAAAAATGACACCTGAGATCAACCATACCTACATTGGCCAGTTTTAGATGTCATTGATCACAATTAAACATATAGGTACTAATGAATATAAGGAACATTCCCGGGTAATTCTTAACCAAAATTCATAATTTGAATATATGGAATATTTCCAAGGAATTCTAAACAAAGATTCATTATTTGAATCCAATGATCATTCCCAAGGCATCTAAGACTGTTATTTATAATCTGAATCTAAGGAGCTTATCTAAGGAATTCTAAATTGATATTCATAATCTGAATCTAAGGAGTGTGTCAAGGAATTCAAAACTAATAATCATAATATGATTCCAAGTAGAATTTCCATTTCATTTCTAACCATTATTAAAAACATTAATCATCTCATTTTACTTATTTATTTATGGGCCCGTACATTATGTAAGTACACTGGATCCTGAAGTACATCCTAGTAATCCCCAACACACATAAGATTAATTAAGTATAAGAAACCTGTGTGGTTAAATGTAAATATATTTCAATATTTTCAAGATAAAACACAACTCCTGGGTTGACAAGGTACCATTTTATACCCACCAATAAACTACTAATAGTTTATGAAACAATTAAATTAAATGATTTCATGCTTAGGAAAAAATATTTAAAATATAGGTCATGTGTGTAGTCAGTCAGCAAGACCATAGAACACGTGTATTATAAAAAATATTTTTAGGTATATCCTTAAGAATAATCTTCTTATACTCAAAGATTCTAACTCATCCAATATTGTCCTCATATTTAAGCTCAAACTGCAGAACCCCTGAAACTAAATAATGAATAAACATAAATGGATTAAGACTTCTTTCCAATGAAATAAACCATGAAATAGTATTGATAGACAAATAACATTACTGAAATACCCAAATAATAATGAAGGATTATTTATTATTCTTATAAATAACAAGTAAATCAACCATTATTGTAAAGAAAGATATGGGAACACTTTGAGGGGTTTAAGTTATAGATAAAGGGGAATAAAAATCCCCCGAAATCACTTAAATCATATAGGGACAAAAGGGAATGTCATCCTTTTAAAATGTCTCTAAGATTCCCCATGGCTATACCCATGAAGTGGAACTCTCTATGGTCCACGAAAAAACACTAGAGGAAGACTATCATATGCATTGTCATATTCCCCAGATAAATTCATAGGGAAATTCATATGGATGGGATTTTAACATTCCATGTATCCCATATATAGTTTTCATGGCCTTAATGGCTAGTGGATAAGGATCATAATATATATGGTCTCGTATGGGTTGCCACCATGAGTGACCAAATGTCTGACCATGGTGTTTTGGGTATCCTGTTTCACATAGGTGTCACCCACGTGAACCATATCCAACCATGAACTCAAACTATATAACATGGTAATCATGGTCAGGGAAAAATTCACATCCTTCACCAAAATTTCTAATGGGAGGAACCATGGTGAGGTAAATCCTCTTCATTTCACACTGTAGACCCTCTATGATCTCTGGGACATAGATCATAGAGAATAGAACATCTTGGTCGATAAAAATAAGAATAATGGGTATACTCTAGCAAAGGGGATGATGTGGTGATCCTCTTGGTGATCCGGGAAACTCTCAAGCCTCTTGAACCTACTTTGATATCCATTTAAACACCTAACACACCTTCAAAATTACTCTAAAACTCTAAAAAGAATTTGAAGACTTGTAAATACGTGAAAAAATAACGCTTAGAATAAATTTAAATGGCTCCTCGCCTGAAATTGTATAAGGGGATTTACAAATATTTTAACATGAGAAAATACTTTTACATCCCCCCTTGTTTATCCTTTAGAAAAGAAATTTTTTTTTACATTTTTTAGTTATATTACAATACTATTATCCATTATCAACATTATATCATAATATATTTTCATGATTTTTTCAAATTTTAGTTTTTCGGAAGGTTATTTCAATAAGGCACATCATGAATAGTGAGAATTCACTAAGAGACGGGGAATCAATGAATTCACTATTTTTTTTTGTTTCTTATTCAAAAATATCATGGAATACATATTAAAGTAAATAAACATATCACATAATACATGATATAAATACTCTATAAAATAAACACAGCAGTCATGGTAAATTTTTTCCAGGTCCACTAATCAAAAATGAACACCTACATTATTGAAATGGTATCGTACAACCCATGATAACACATTTAACTATAATCGCTATGTGCATTGTAAATGATCATAGATTATCCCAAAATTCATAATACACAATGTTTGACCTAGATTTTATAGAGTTATCCCACCCAAACAGATATACATAATCTAAAATTTAGATATAATGGAATCTTCAACTGTCTTAGACTTCTATCAAGTTGTCATTGTGCTTCTTAATCTTCATACTCTTCATCTTATACTTATACATTAGAAAGTATTATTCAATACTACTATTTTTCACTATATTTGTCTATATATCCTCTCATTTTTTCTTAAATTAATATAAAAATATATAAGATTTTTTTTAATTGTAATTCAAATTCAAAGATGAAACATCCATCAACTAATATTCAACATATACACCTTCTTCAATGGTATTTGGATAAATCCTATCCATAATTGGAAATAATTAGAATATGTAATTATTTTAACAAGATAATTCCATGAAGAAACAAATGAGATACATCATTAATAACATTCAATTCTATAATCAATGAATGATCATGAAATAACTTCATATATTTGGGTTATTATCAACTAGTTTTCCTCTAACCAGTTCTCCATTGTGGCATGATCAACGTCTTCATGGTGTAAGGCTTCTCTCCCTACTACTGTGATGATATTCTTCATTAATAAATCCTTAATTTCACCTAAAACTAATAGTCATCTTAACATTCATGTATTTTAATCATCACACAACTCTTTCCCATAATCCATACATTATCATATACTTTTACGAGGAATTTTTAATGTGGCATGATTATCTCTCAATTCATAATGCTATCTGTAAGACTTATTCTCCAAGAACATTCATTTCAATGTGACTATGATCATCATGGATTGATATTTTTCTATTCTCAAACCAAAAAAAATATTAAAACTAAAACATTTACATCATGATAGGGATTCCATGTTATAATAGGTCAGTTTTGAACATTGTTAGATTTTATTATTGAGTCATGGATTGAACCTTTCAGTTGGAGTGTGAGTCAGTCTTCCACCATAATATTTTTTCATTACATGTTGTTTGAAACATTATAAATCAATCTTATATAGGTCCCATTATGGAATGTTCTATACATTCTTGTTATGACCAGACTCAGACTCTCATTACGTTGAGTTTATGCCATTAGTGAAAAACGTAAATAATGATTATTTTCATATGAATTAATAATATATAGACTTAATCCTTCAATGACTACACACATTATAGTGTGGTTTAGTATGATACTCTAGAAAACCTTATATACTTTAACATTTAAACTTCAAACTTCTTCCATAAATATCATTTATTACAAATAAACATCACATCACATGAAACCCAATTCAATGCATGTTTGAACATAATTTATATATGAATAAAAGGAATCCCAAAAAAACAATATAATATATTTTCTAATACATCATCACTTTAAGAGAATTCAAAGTAATAAGAAAATTTTCTTAAGCTTCCAATATTATAAAAATCTTTAAGGGTCTCAGTAACCATCGCAATATCAAAACCACTTGATCTCATCATATTCTTCATTTACGGTATCAATAAACTCTTACATTGAAACCAAAGTGAAAAAATAATATTTCCAACTCAACTCACTTGTAAATGAATCCACATTCAATAATTCCTGTCCTATGTGAGTGAAATCGGTGTAGGAATAACAAAATTGAATAAAAATTTCGCTTTTACATTAAATTGAATTACAATCACTTCATCAAAACTTCTTTATGGATCTTATTTCACTTAATTTTTTTGTAACATTATATAATATGTTCATTCATACATTCTCAACAAAAATTTTATAATATTCCATAACTCATACAAAAATATGATGACTTCACAACCTAACCCATTTTAAAATTCTTCATATAGTTATAGTCTCTCTTAATTAAATTCATATTAGTTGAATTTCAGTTGTTATACCCACATTTTGATAAAAAAAATAATGATAAGAATAGATGATACCAAATAACCATATCGTATCCTTGAGTGGAATGTGGTAAAACTCCCCTCATTAACCTCAAATTCAAAAATGAATCCTTCAACAATGGTCCAATGAACACATATGTTATTTGATCCATTGTTATAAGAAACACCATCTTTAACATTTATTTCTCCGTAATCTCTTTGATGATGTCATATTTGATATCAATTTACATTATCAAGAATACTAATCAATATTCATTACTAGATTTATTGAACCTTAATTATCATAACCATCTAGTAGAAAAAACATAAAATCAACCTTGAGATATTTTGATTGAGTTTACATCCACAAAGGTTGGATTTTTATGAGTTGTAGCAACATACTATACCATATAAATAATTTAGGTTTCCAATTATTTCATCATTCTATTCTATTACAAAAAAATTTATCATAAAAATAAAACTACACTAAAAATAGACCATTTATCATCAACATTACATTCCCAATCCACATTGTTATATCCAATCCAATGAAGTCCACCATTATTGTCATATTTCAACCAATAATTCACCATAGCTCTTATATATCTAATTATTCCCTTAAATGTGATACTATTTTATTCCTTTTTTATACTTTAAAATATGGAACACAATATGAAGAAAATAATATAAATCTTGCCACGAGGCTTTCAAGTAAACACACAATATGTTTTTGAAACTCCCATAAATAAACTTAATTTACTATTTCATATTTTGATAGTGTGGTTGAAAATAAATATAGGTTAGAAACATACATTGAATCATCCATTTTTAACTTCTTCAAATATTCTCAAGCATAATTCCCTTGATATATGAAAATTTGATACTTTTCATGAGAAATTTGTGAACATAAGAAATGTCACATAATTCAATGAATAAAAATCACAAATAGATTATTATGTTTAAATGAAATTCCTAAAAAAATTCCTTTAATATATCTATCAAATCTAATAACATATACACTGTTGATAAAAATCAAAGATACCTCTTTATATTCTTTGATATATAGTTTGTTTAACATTATTCTATTCTTCAAATTCAGTTCCTTAAAGCATGCACCAAGATTAAAATACCATGATTTTGGGGAATTATTTAAGCCATGTAATTACATATTGAACTTTAAAATATATATTTTATATTCTACAATAGGGAATCCATCTGGTTTATCAATGAATAATTCCTCTTTAAATTGACATGACATTCATTTGAACGGTCATTCATTTCCTTTATAACATGATATCACGAGAGTTTTTAATGTAATAAAACCTAGAGACATGATTAAAAGTCTCATAGAATTAAATTAGTTCCTCCTATGAATAAAATTTTTACATAAGTCTTTCCTTTTTTCTCATTAACTCTCATTTCTCATTCAATATGTTATGAAAAAAATTAGTAAATATAACATTATTATTTTTTGGATTGTATACAAAACCCAAATGTCATTATTCATAGTCTGGATCAACTCCCCATTCATATCATTGATCTACATTTGATTCTACAATTCATATTATACATCCTTTAGTTCATACAAAGAAAAAATGAGTTATGTGTTGTTGTCCTAAATGTTATTTTATTTTTAATTGGTTATCTATATCTAAAATAATATTTGAGACCTAAATCTAAATTTATATCCTTGTATGAGTTAATTAATGTTTCTCATAACCACTATATATATTTTAATTATCATACATAACATGAAATTATTCCTAATTAATATCTTTTTCAATAACTTAATCCTATTTATCAACCAATTATACTTTCGTTATCTTCACTTCATAAACTTCATTTATGACATGTAACATCGTTCTATGTGGTATCTAGTATCATTATATCATCACTATTTAAAATAATATAAATTTTAAAATTTTATAAATGATATATTATTTCATTTATAGGATAACAAAATAATAAACCTCCAACTCCACTTAGTTCAAACTTCCATAGATTTTCACCATTCACCAAGATAATAAAAAGGCTTCAAAATAACAAAATATGTTTCAACCTTGGGGTCTTCAAAAAATACAACTCATGAAATTTCATATCTTAATTGTATTAGAATAAACTATAACACTCTAATTTTATTATATTTATCAAAAAAAATTCATTAATATCTTACGATACACGCAACATCGAGTTTAAATGAACTACAATATATTATTAAAATATTATTATATATTATGATTGTTATCACCAAGACTCTGAATAAGAGGATATGATTAGGATAAGTAAATTCTGAAAAAAATAAGTTTTATGCATGTATAAAATTAATCTATTGGTTATCAATTAATTATAAATGTAAATAAAAAACACTTGAAAATAAAGGAGTTGTTTATCTGGATAACTATTTTTATGTGATCAATGTATTTGTATGTTAAAAAAATCAATTAATAACTATCCATAAATGATTTTTAATAAATTAATATATTATATATTTAATAATTTTTTTACAATTCATCAAATATTATTTAATGGAAAGTGATAAGAATAGTTCCATTTTTTAATTAAGAAGTCATTTTTTAAATGTTTTTTATCACATTTTGTAATATTATATTAAAATTAATTTATGCCACTTATAAAAATTATATATTTAAAAATGGATTCCAATTTTTTAATTATGAGGATAATATTTTTTAAATAGTGATCTTTTATTTTTGTTCAGTATGATTAGTAACCATAGTAGAATTTTTTTTACCTCGGTAAGGGTAAAATAGGTAAAATTGGGTTTGTTACTTGGGATAAGGCTATGAAATTTAACTAAAATATTACTTCTTTGCAATTTTATGAGTTTATTTATGATATTTACATCCATTTATTTTATATATTATCACTTGATTCCATATTTCATTGATTATGGCCATTATATTAATTTATGAAAATAATAAATTCAAAATATAACCCCCATGATTTTAATGTCTCTAAAAATTTTATATGAGGAGAAAATGAGGATAAGTTAGGTTATAAATATTTATTTTAATGATATGATATTTTTCCTTGGTAATTTAGTTCTAATCTCCAGTGATGGAATAATTAACTTATTATGTAGTGTTAACACAATATTTTTTCAATTAGAAGAATTATAAAATAAATAATTGTAAATATATTTAATGTAAAATAATTTAAGTGAGTTATTATGTTTAAGGATTTTTCGTAATAAATATTAAATACAAGGTATGTGTTAAAATATTATATTCAAATTCCATATTTTTCTTGGTGTCTTTAAAGTCAATTTAAATGAATTTTATAAAAATTATCATTAATGTGATTTTATAATAAACAATATTTTACAAAAATGATTTAAAACTCATAAAAATATCATATTTAGCCTAGTGAAAGGAATATGGTTTGAAATTCAAATAATTTTCCATTTATGAGTCAGTTTTTCATATATGAGATAAAAATAACCTCTTAAGAAATAAATAACTCTTATTACGGTTAAGGTAAAAATTGATTAACAAAGGGGTTAATCAATAAGATAATGTTTAAAATGAAACAAAAAAAATTATAATTTACAAGGATAATTTAATTTCAAACCTATAATATTTTAATTTTAATTTAGGTCAATTTAGAGTAATTTTTCTTTATAATGACCTTCTTATATTTTAATCTTTTTGGAAATTTTATATGTGTCCCCAACCTCCCTTATGAAAGGACACCCCTACTTTGTCTTCTATACACCTATTTGAGCCTTCTAGAATGAAAAAATAATGTTATATTATCTTATAAAAAATAATTATCCATATTATTGATGTATTTTTTATTCCGAAATACCAACCCTATGATCCTTATGATGAGATATAAGAGAGTTCTTTCAAAGAAGATATAATCACTTTAAATGATAAATTGTTTTTAATTATTAATTTATCTCTTATAAATATATGTTATTTATCATAAAATAATGATGTAAATGTCCCAAATGTATGTAATTTTTATTATTATTATTAATAAAATATTATCTAAGAACATTCCCAAAAAAACGTGAATTGAATGTATCTCTCATGCATACGTATCCCATACCATATCCACATAGAAATACAAATAATTTTTCATCGCCATATTTTATGGATGGGTATTATGATGGATTTAATTTTTGTATATGATATTTAATATATAATTATTATTATTTCATGAAAGTATAATATCCACCTTTTAAATTTCCAATCCATTAGAAGACAAACACCTCGCTCACATGTACGTGTGGACTACCACCTTCAAAAAGTGATGTGCTTCGTTTTTCCTTTACATTTTATAAGGATGGTAATATGAATAAATTTGTTGAATTTATATGATTTATATTATATAATAATTATTCTATAAATTTGAATTTTTATTCTATATTCTTTCTTTCTCTCCATAAAAAAGTGGAAATAGTTTTTATGTGTACTTACGTCCTACCGTCTCAATGAACGATGTCATTAATTTTTTGTCTCTATATTTTCTGGATATATCAATATATATATATATATTGTATATATGTGATATTTATATCATTATTAAAATCCATTATATGTTGGAACCATGTTTATAGTATAAATACCTGAACTGTCGAACCAAAATTTTATGAATAAAATGAAACAGTTAACACCCAGAAATGATGATTTTATTAAATAATTATTGACTAATAATTTGTAAAATGTCATAAGCGAATCTTATATGATATTATATATATTTAAATTATTATTATATTATGTTTTTATATTTTTTTAGTTTACTATATTGGAGGATAGTTCTCTATCAAAGTAAGTCGAACTTTTGGTAATGGTTTTATGTTATAATCTCATTGTTTACAAGGAATATTTATGATTAAGTTTTTGATGAAGAAATTTTAAAATATAACTCTCAATAAAATAATTAATTTTATTATTCTATATTTACTTCTTAATAATACATGTCTTCCTTATCAATTACTCACATCAAGTACCTAAAAGACCAATATGACAGTTTTACGAAAACAAACATGTTTTTCTTTCTTCAGTCAAAAATCCATTTTATTCTATATCCATATACTATAAAATAGTGTTCAATAATGTTTATAATATTACAATATTATTTTTAATGTTATTTTTACAATTTTTCATTTTTTTAAATGTTTTAAAATGAATATTTTTGTAATTTTATGAATGAGGTAGTTTTTTGACTTTTCACAAAAGTATTAAAGGAATGTTTTTTATAAATTATATGTAATGAATTTAAATTATTATTTTCATGACTTATAAATGATTTAAATATTATTTTACATCTTTTCATTGTTCTTTTCTAAAAAATACTTAATATTTGTTTTAAAAAAATTTTATTTTTAATAAGTGATTTAAAAAAGAAATGGTTATTTTCCTTGGGAAATGTTCCATGTGATATTTACATGGATTTTTTCATCAATTATGACATATTTTAATATTACATAAGTTTTACTACTTATATCATCCAACGATATAATCTTTATTCTCCATATGTATTGTTTTTGATTATAAAGGTCCTTTTATTTCCATGGGTTATTCAATGAATAAATAATGAATGGTTTATAAAAATCATTTATTTTCCACATGTTAAGATATTTTCAAATTCATAATCACATTTTATTTAAATGGTTCATAATATGATGAATGTTTTATGATATCATGGAATAAATTTATACTATTTTCATTATGTTATAGGTTGTACCAGAATTATATATCTCTCTAATTCATTAGGTAAATATTGATATCTCATAAGATAAATAGGACTAGAATGGGTAGTTAAACAAGTTTGGTAATAGACTATGGCCACTATGATAGTCTTGGGAGTGATCCTTGAATACTATGATGGTTTAAAGACTGAACTAAATCCACTATGATAGTCTTGGTAGTGATCCTTAATTACTATGGAAATGATTTTATATGCTTATGAGTATTCCAAAAATGTATGTCTTATGATAATGTTACACTCTCATTTCTATTGTTCATTGATTCTTTTATGATTAATGTCTTATGAACATACAATATTTATGATATGATTCAGGATTATGATCAATGATATATAGGTTATAGTTTTCAAATGTTATGCTCAAATTATTATACACTTGTGCTCATATTATGTTTAATTGATCATTTATGTCTCCATTTTTTACCCTTTTTGATAAATATAGATCATTATTTCTTAGGATTCCATTACAAAGGTTATGAAGAATGTTACTTGGTATGATATGTATAATAAAGGTTCTATTTATTAAAAACATTGTGGGAGATGATGTGGTTCACTTATGAACATGTTTCTTATGAATCTATGTTTCCAAAGGAACTATTCCAATATGAATATGGAATAGATTGCTATGTTATTATAATCAATATTCGTATATTAAGGTGTGATACTAATTTATTGAAAGTTTTGGTTTCTATAGTTGTTATTATATAAATTTATAAGTAACCTTTAGAAACTAGGATGAGAAAACATATTTGGGAACCCTTAGGATAATACTATGTATAGGAGAACACATTAAGTTATGATAGAGAAAAGGGAGTGGTATTTTGAAAAAAAATCATTTATAAATACTGTATGTCAATTTGGTTTAATAGAAGATGCATCTAGGAGTAATAAACCCATTGATAGTTGGTCGAGTATATCACATCTAGCATTTTGGTGCACATGGAATCCCTTATTGCACACTTATTTTGACACTCATAGGGGATATTCTTGGGTTAATTCAAAATTTCTTTATAAACTCTTTTTTAGTATTTCAATAGATTATGACCATGAATGGCTTAGGTTAAACCTAGGGTGTCATATATTGAAGGAATATTTAATTATTTAGACATCTTATAAATTACTGTTCAAGATTATGTGTTTTACCACTACGATTGTATTTTCTCACACTATTCTTTTTTGTCTAATTTAATGGTTAGAAACCAAATAAACCATGTTAATAATAAATGTGTTGAAAAATTAATTTATTTTCTACTTGAGTAAACATATGATATTTGTGTTGGAATAAAAAATATTGTTACAGTCTATAGTAAACATTCTAAAGATATCAATCATGATGAGATTCCAAATGATCAAAAGACGGTTTAACATTTTGTTGATTTGTTTCATGAGAAAACTCACACCTTGTTGTAGATGGTATTCTAGTCAACTAGTTTCTATGTAATGGATCAGTACCACTTAAATGGTATTTTCCATTCTCCACTTCTTTGAATAATATAAATTTAATTTAGATAAGTATCATTTGAAAGGAAAAGAAGATCAATGGTGTAACATGATCAAGAACATGAGGTAATGGGGAGAAATTTCATCCATTGTGATCATTTGGAAGTCATGTTTGATATTTCTAATAAAACAATACTTTTCTATTTTTGTGAAACTAAATATTAAAAAAATGGATATTACAACCGTTTTATGGATATTTATTCATATTAAAAATGTGTATTTACCTCAAATGATTTAAGAGGAACTCAACATTGGTGACATGACTATTGTTTGGGAGTTCAGTGACGTCTATCCCAAAGAGATTCCTAGTATTTTACCGAATAGTGAATTTGAGTTCTCAATAAAACTCATACCTAATGTTACACCTATTTCAAATACTCCCTATATAATGGACCCAATAATGATACAAGAATTGAATAATAAACTCCAGTAGAATCTTGAAAAGGGACTTATTTAGTCAAGAGTATCACCCTAGGTTTCACCTATTTTTTATAAATAAATATGGATCAATCCAAATCTATATTTATTATAGGGAAGATTAAAAGACCAAAATAAATAATAAGTATCATCTATTGTGTACTTATGAATGTTTTGAACAACTGTGTTGAGCTCAATGGGGTTCCAAGATTTATCTTCATTATGAGTATCATCAATTGAGGGTCAAGAAAGATGATATACTTAAGAACACATTCATTACAATGTATTGACATTATGAATATAGATTGATGCTATTTATTCTTAATAATTACTATGATATATTTATTGATTTAGTGAATATATTCATTATATATTAGCTTTATTAATTCATGGTATTATTTTTATATGATATTCATATATATTCAATGATCAATGTAGAGCATGAATATCACTTCAGGATTGTTTTGATGTCCCCATGGCAGGTGAATTTGCATGTGAAATTTATAATGTTTGAATTTTGTCTATAAAAAGATTCATTTTGGGGTGATATAATCTCTATAATGAGTATTTTAGTGGATTGATCAACGATATTAATTATTTAATATTTTACCATACATACCACTGTTACCGAGATTCATAGTTTTCTGGGTTTTTTAGGATATTATAAATGTTTTTTAGAATTTAATTTGATTGTTGGATCCAATCACTATGTTAACATGTATGGGATCCAAATTCTTCTCGTTAGATGAACGTAGGAAAAATTTAAAGAAACTGAAGATAATATTCGCCAGTATACATTTGATTACTTTTACCTAAAGTGGATAACTATTTTCAATTTAAAATTATGTATTAAATATAGGGTATGATTTTTTCTCATGAAAAATGATATTATTATAGATTAGGTCTCATTAAAATTGAATTTTAATTAGAATATTAACCAAATCACGATTTGGAGTTACCTATGATAATTTTTGTGTTATAGATACTGATGCATTATCTTTACATACAGTGGTGTGATATATATACTAATAAAAATGTTTAAAGAATATATTCACATATAAAGAGTTGAATATGTACCGAATAATATATTTGTAGATGATTATTGATTGTAGCGACTTAGTACATCAGAACCCAGGGAAAGTGAACAAGGTGGAAGATGCTCTAAGTCAAAATAATAATGATATCTTATCTTTAATTAGGATAAAAAAGGTCCAATATTTATGGATTTAAAAAGGATTTATTTGGAAATATCTATAGTATTGGATAAATATTTTATTTCTCAAATGAGTTGTCAAGTACCCATCCATTATAGGATTAAATAGGTGTTGAAGGAAGATATGTAATTGTAGAAGAATGTGAGAAATGTTCATGAGTTTAACCTTGATTGTGATAGAAGTATAATGTCTTTACATGACCTCATAAAATTTATAATTTTCATTTTTGAGTCTATAATAAATTATTCTAAATTTCTAAGGATAATTAGAGTTTAGTGTTTTATAGAATTAGGAAATAATTTGTACATAAAATCCATTGTTTTACAAAGTGGAATCTTCTTATTAGTATCTATGATTATAATAATATAATTTTTATAAAACGAAACACACTTAATTTTCATGAAAAATATTAATTAAATTCAACATTAATTATTATTTGTTCTAAACCATCCGTAAAAATTATGAAAAACATTTTAAAATGTTGAATGAGCATAAAAAATTTAGTAAGGGACATATATGAAAGAATAAATAAACTTGTTATTTTATGAATACTTATAAAATTTTACTTTTTTAAAATAATATTTAGGTCCAAAATAAACAGTTTCTTACCAATAAATCAGATTTAATACCCTAATATTTTCATCAATAATTTAATAATGTTTCATTAAATAAAAATAAAACGCACAATGGTTTATTGGAAGTTCTAAAAATTATATGAAAACTTTTTTATAATGTTATAATTTCTACCCTTATAAAGTAGCATGTAATTTAAATTAAAGATAAGATAATTATCTTACCTTAAGGAATCATAATATTTCAATAAAACCTATATAAATCATAGATAAATCACATAGGTAAAATGGGACATCATTTTACATATCAGTCTTCAAAATAGAATAAGAAATACTATTGACTTCTATACACAATGCATTGGAGGTGTATCATGGACCCATCTATCCTTTGAATATAACAGAACCACACATCATTGGTTTATAATAGAACCACATATCCCTAGATTATAACATAATCAACCATAATCATAATAATTCAAAATAACAATCACAATATCATAACCCATAAAATCTTTAAATTTCTAACATTACTTGAATAAAATAGGTTTTTCACCCATAAGAAAACATCTCCCAATAGAGAAATATACATTATATTTTAAAAAACATTTTGAAAATTAACAAAATGTTACTATGTTTGGTTTTTATTTTATCAAAACGTGTATGATTATAAAGGAAGTCAAATATAAAATAATAGTTACAATGGTAGGAAATTTCATTTTTGTAGTATATATTAAAATAGTATATCTGTATACTATTTTGTAAAGAAATTCCAAATGTTCTGTATAAAATATATAAAATGATTCATTTTGAAAACCAATGAAATATTTTCAAAAAATACATAAAATTTTATTTATAAATCATTTATGTCCACATAAATACATCCATAATGATTTCTTAAATATGGACATGGAATAAAAAATTTGGAAGATAAACATTAAAAGTGAATATTTTAAAAGAAATTCCCTTATGTTGAGTCTAACTCGCATCATAATTTATTTATATTCATATATAATAAAATTATGTTAGTTATTTATTTATTTATGAACCATATTCAGGGTTATTATATCTTTTACCTTGTTATATTTATTTTCATAATCAATTAAATTCACATCGGGTGTTTTGATAATATTCGGATCATATGTTCAAAAGGACATTGAAATGTTGAATATGGTCAAAGAATAATTTTTTTAATCATATACAAAAAATAATAATGAAATAATTATCTTTTTTAAACATCAATTATAATTTTAAAAACAACCATGAGATATGGTTCTAAAAAACAAATTGTGCTATAATCAAGGAAATGGTAGGTCGTACATACACATGAGTAACATTTCCATATTTCAAAGATTTATATAGAAAGATTGTAAGTGTTATTTTTTCTTAAAAAAATTCTCATAATATCATAAATATCAGATTATTTCTTTAAATATTCATATATATATATCATCCTTGTGATATTCTTATGAAAAACAAACCACATCTCTTTGTGGAAGTGCTGGTCCACACATACACATAAACGACATAATCATTTTTAGTGCATGAAAATTTACAAAAATAAAATATATATTACTTATAATTAATTATGAATATATAATTAATATAATATATATTTATATATGTATATTAAATAATTCATTATATCCATCCTTGAGAGGTGGTTTTGGAAAATGAATTACATCAGCTCGTGAGGTGGTAGTCTGCCGTACACATAGATAAAGGTTTCATTTCACATTTTATGGAAGAGAAGATAGATATAGTTCCTGAAAAAAAGATAAAAAAAATGAAATTATAAGGAATATATATTTTTTATTATATCATCTCGTTTGAAGAATGTTTAAAGTATTTGGAAGAATAAATAAAATGTTAGTGCTTGATTAAGAACTATACCTCATCATTAGAAAACATCTTAAGGTTTAAACCAAATGCATTGCTATGTTGGTTTTATGATCAAAACAAGGAATATAAGAAATTTATATGGATTTAAGGATGTTATTTGGGAAGATATTGGATAATAAAAATGGGTTTTAAGTGTGATTAAATAAGGAAAATATGATTCCTTCTATACGAGAGGATAGAAGAACTCTTGGAATTTTATAAAGTATTAAACTGAAATAAGTTAATTTTAATATCATATAGATAAAAATGAATAATATTCAATTATAAGATATCTATGAGTCAAAATAACATCATAAATTAAAAATTGGAAAAGTTTATGTGATTTATTGACAATTATCTTTTTCAACCCGTGTTAACCCTTTTTGACAATAACATCAGTATTAATGATTTCACTCATTAGAGGTCAGGAAAGTTACTATAAAAGGATAAATGGTATATAAATAGACCATTAATTTTTATTTAAAACATATACCTTTCACGTGGATAATGAAAATTTTTATTATTTTCAATCATTTAATAAAACATTATTTATTATAAAAGATCATTAATGTCACTTTTGGTACAATTCATTAAATTTGGAATTAAAAAAATCATTAAAAGAATTTAATGTAAATATAGACGTTCCAAATACCCAGAAAATGTTATACGTATCTAAAAAATTCAAGTTACACGATAAATAACTTATGTTCTTTTACTTTTAATATTTTTAAAATAATTTATTTAATTTTATATTAACTAAATAAATACAGTGTGGGTGTGGAATAAAAATTTAAGGTAATTATTTCATAACTAAAAAATAGAAATAAATTGCCTTTTAAAAAATATTTTTTAAATTTAAAATAACTACTTATAACTCAATATGCATTCTTTTTATCCCTATGTCAAAAAATTTATGATTAAAAAAGAAAAAAATGACATATTTGTTTTTTCATTACATATAGTATTACAAAAGTCATAATCGTTATGATATGGTAATAAATTCCATATATTAGGATTTTTAAATATTTTTAGTGAAATATACGCATTAAATAAAATTAATACAGGTGTTAGAGAAACTTTTTTGTACTTATCACATTATTTTCACTCATAATTGACTCATTTTACATTCCTTGGAGTAACAATTATTTAATATGGTTACTATACATGATGACTAGAAATTAAAGGGTCCAATTTATAAAATTAATACCTCCTTATTTAAAATACTGAATCCATTTTTATCATTTATAACATTTAAATTTAAGAATTTAATTTCAAATTAAACCCTCAAAATGTGATAAAAAATCATTTTTCAGGAAAATAAGTTTTTATGTTTAAAAATATTTTTATACCATATTGCAGTACAAAAAGAATTAAAATAAATATAATTGGATTATATTTAATCTAAATAAGTAATTAAATTTTAAAACTAATAATAAATATTACATTACTTTGTAAAAAAGTTTAAATAAAATACAGTTTTTAATTAGTATCTTTACCTATTCAATGAAAAATCAAAATTCTCTAAAAAATCAAAACAAAAGTCGAAGATAATTTTTAAATCATGATTTAAAAACTGTTATATTTTAAATAAAATAAAATTTCCAAAAGTTGATGAAATAGATTACTTTATCTACTAAGAATTTGAAATAAAAATCATTTTTGAAGAAAACAATTTTTTATGTACAAAAAGACTATTAAAAATGATGTATTATTTACTAAGAATTTATCAAAAAAATTATATTTAGTATGGAATTTATATATATCGCTTAAAATATTTAATCAGATTAGTACCAACTAATTTATTTACGATGTTACAATATTCATATTTAAATGATAATATTTTGTGGCTTTTTAGCCTTGTTGTTGGGTGTCATATACACTGTTAAATATTGTTTTTTTAAAATATCCTTGTGTTAAATCCACCACTTTAATAAATTTAATCCTCACATGTTTAACTTCATATCGGTAATAAAAGGTTATTCATCAGAAAATACCTTTGTAGAAATCCCACTTCATAAAATGGGATAATAAAGAATCCAATTGAATAGGGGAGAAGGGTAATATAATGTTTATATTGAGTAACATATAATTGGGTTTCCAAATAGGACACAATTCTAGGGAAGAGAATATATGAACATGGAAGAAAATAATAATTCCAAAATAATTTTGGAGAGTGATAGAGATCATTTTTCACAAGAAAGGTAATGATCATAAAAATGTCAATGACCAGAAAACAATAAACCAATGTATTGTGAAAACGACAATCAATTCATTGGAATAGAATTTAGTATGATAAATAAATTTCTAGATCCATTTCATTTATTTGAGTAACTCATTTACAATCAATACTAGTATCATAAAGAAATATACTTGATAAATATAATCTCATGTTTTAATAAATTTAAACAACAATTTCATCTTTTTCTCCAAATAATGAGTATTCAAGATAAGTTCTTTATTATTTAAGAACTAAAATAAACATATAAAGGATCACATAACCAAAAAATATTTAATAAGATTTTAATCATATATTTAAATATTAACAAAAACCAAAGTGGTTACCATAATTAAAAATAATTCCATGAAAGCATAAACTATTATATAAGGAAATTCAATTTTATTTCCCATAGTCTAAACAATTAAAACTAATGTTACACTCATATATATCCTCAAAATTCATCTCAATATTCCCAACTAATTTAAAAACTGAAAAATTTATAAGGACATAATGGCATTTTCATTTAATATTTTTTTAATATTTGTCTCTAATAAATATTATTCAATCATGAATTTTATTACCTAAAAATCCATATCTCATTATCATATAATCTCTAAAAGTTTCTAATCATTTCCATAAATAACATGTGTCCCCATTAAATTAATATATCATTCTAAAATATTGTTCTATTTTTATTCCTCAAGTAAAATCCCATAACATTATATATACCTTAATCATATAAGTTCCCTAAAGTAGTGAAATTATTTTAAAATATCATTGATCACTTAATTACCAAATCATCTTTCAATCACATTTTTGTCTATATGATAAAATATATATTCCCAAAAATAAGTTATCATTTATTTTTCAATTCCTTTATTCCATTTCATACTAACTCGGACATCATGTCATCCCATGGTAGGTGTTTTACCCCTATCACAATTCGGTTGTGTGTTCAAACCCCAAAAACATTCTAGATGTGATTGGTTCTTGTTAATAATAAAATTACATTAATATAATTCATATAATGATCCGAAAAATTATATGAAAATAATAAAATTTTTAAATAATCCTTAAATATCATTCAAACCTCTATGGTATTCTATAATAATCCTCTTTTATCTTTATTAACGATTATTTATTTATCATCAATATCAAATTACCCCACATGAATATTTATCCCTTTTCATATGTATATAAATTAGTGTCTCTTAAAATTATTACCTTTTTGTGACACCACTTTTTAAGGGTATCGATTCCTTGATACAATTGTTTCCATATTTTGAAAAAACAATATCCTATATAATAATATTTCTCATAATATTTAAGATATATCAAAATATCAGTGGTAAAATACCACTATATCATAATTTTATAAACTTGATACATAAACACATCCTTCATTAAACTTCCTTATTAAACCATTAACCATTCTTCTACATATTATTACATAATACATTTTTAAAAATTACAAAATATATAAAATATTTCAATAGGATTTTTCATTATAAACTAAGTCATGTTTCATGCATATAACATAATAAAATGATTCATATGTTATATACATACATAGAGGTCTTCTTTTATTATATTGATATACCATTTGTCATCAAACATAAATTCCACATGTGCAAAAAAGAAATTGTCATATCCTTGGTGATATTTTACTTTCCAAATGACATGGATGAGTTGAGATTTTGAATTAAAATAAAATAAATACCATGATATATAGAAAATATGGAGAAATCAAAAGGTTTTGGATACATTAAATAGTTTCTTGCAGGTGACATGGATATTCAAAAATATTTCTAAAATAATTTGAATATTATTTTTTCATTATATTGATGGTTCAATCATCCATAAAGGGTAAAAAGGTTGTGTGAGTTTATTTTACTTTTATCTTCATAAATTATATTTAATATATAAAAAATAACAACATTAAAACATGAAATAAATTATTGAATGTTAAAATGAAAATGTTACTTGTAAAGACAGTACCCATATGAATTATATAATACTTTAACCATAAAATCCTTATAACTAAGTTGATTATCCTTTTAAAAAAATCACAAAAAATATAAATGTTTCTACAAAACATACTAACCCTTAGGGTTATATAAGACTACTAAATTAAGAATAAAAACTAATATATTAACCCCTCATATATTATAAATATTTTAATTATCACTTTAAAATATACCATAACTTGTACAAACATCTAAACCCAACATTGATACGATCTTTGATAGGAAGAATATACATTACCTTAAATAAAAGATCAGTATATTTCATTGAAAATCATAAGATGCTTCATAAACCCATAGAAAGCATATATAAATCATGTTAGTGACTTGGGAAATCAATTTCAATATCACTCATACAAATGTAATAACCACTATGGTGGACTTCCATACCCAATTAATTGAAGGGAAATCATGGACCCATCCATCCTGGGTTTAAAACGGAATCACCCATCCTTGGTTTATAATGGAACCACACCTATTTGGTTTATAATGAAACCCCCCATAATCATAATATTTTTTAAAAACAATTACATAATCTTAACCCATTATATCTTTCAATTTTTAACTTTACTCCCATAAAAGTGTTCTTTGGAACCATAAGAAAACATTTTCGGATATTGAAATATCAATTCCATTTTAAAACCATTTTGGAAATAATAAGAATATATAGAAAGAATGTTTTTTTTGAATGTAATGTGAAATATTATAAAGGGATTCAAATATAAAATAATGGTTTTGATGGTGGGAAAATTCTTTTCCATTGTATATGTTAAAATAGAACATTATTTATTTTTATTTCATAAAAATGTATAAATGTTCGGTATAACATACATAAATATAATAATTTTGAAAACCATTGAGGAAAGTAAAAATATATATATAATTAAATTTATAAATAATTTATGTAAATATAAATATCACTAAAAAATAATTTTAAAAATATGGACATGGTAGAAATTGAGTTGTGAGGGAAACATTAAAATATGTTTTGTTATAATAATGTCATCTACATTGAGTCTGAATCATCATGTATATTCTCTATCATCCAGAATAATAAATGTATATTAATTTTTTTACATTTTTAATAAAATTTTGTAAGAATATTGTTCATTTTACAATGTTATAATTAATCATGTAATCAATTAAGTTCAAGTTAGATGATTTGAAAATATTCAGCTCATATGTCCAAAATGACTTCGGTTGGTTGGCTACGGTGAAATTGGATTATTCCATAATATAAATAATATTAAAAATGAAATACTTATAATTTTTAAATATCAATTATAATTTTGAAACCAATAATGGGATATGGTTATCAAAAATGAACTATGTTACAATCTGGGAGACAGACAACCATACGTATATATGATTAACATTTCCATTTTTCAATGCTCATTATGGAAAAAGGTATGTATTATTTTATAATTTCAGAATTATCAACATATCATAAATTTAATATCATTTCTTTATATTTTTATATATATATTCTTCTTGTCATGTGGTGATGAAAAAAGAATCACATAGCTTCATGGAGGTGGTATTCCACATGTATGCGCGGACAAAGTTATCATTTTTAGTTAATGAAAATTTAAGAAAATAGATGATATGTTACTTATAAATAATTAAAAATATATCATTATTATCAAATAGTTACATTATATTTTTCATTATGACCATCCTTTATTGGTGGTGATGGAAGGTGAATGTCATCGATTCCCCAGGCAGTAGTCTTTTATCCATATAAACAATGGTTTTATTTACAATTTTATGGAAAAGGAGACAGATATAGGTAATTAAATTAAAAAAAACCATCTCATTATATGTAAAATAATTTTTTTTTATTTCATAATTTTTTAATAAATATTTAAGGAGGTATAAGAATAAATAAATAAAAATAGATTTATTGAAAATTATACCTCTTTTTTGGACAACCGCATTAAGCTTACATCAAAATTGTTCCTAGGTTGGTTTAATGATCAAAAGAAGACACATATGTTAATGTTATGAATGTGTGAAAAAAAAATTGGTAGGGATTGGATGATCCAAAATATTTTTCAAGTATTAAATAATAGAAGAATACGTGACCTTTTATAAGAGAGGGGAGGGGCACGCTTGGAATTTCTTAAAGTATTAAATTAATTTAAATTAATCTTCAAATAAAAATGGATCTAAATTTATAATATTAAAATATAACATAATAAAGAGTATAAATTTTACAATTAAATAAAAATTATACATGTTTTGTTGGTTTTTAACCCTTATAGTTTTGTTTTAATCCGCGTTAACACTTTTTGACTATTATCCTGATATTAATGTTTTTACAATTCATGGGTCAAGAAAGTTAATTTAAAATGATAAAAAGCCCATAAATGGACCATAGTTGATATTATTAACCAGATCACACTCAATTATTTGAAAAAAATATTTTCAGTAATATTAACTTATTTAATATAACATTATTTATTATAAAATATCAATAATGGCAATTTTGGACACTATTTATATAATGTCACTTTAAAAACCCAGGAAAATGATATAATTAGAATAAAAAAATTTCACATACACCCAAAATGTTAAAATTATAAAAACAATTTACGACAGTATAAATCACTCAAATGGTACTACTTTTAATATATTTAAATATTTTATATAAGTTTTCTATATATGGAACAAATATTGTATCAGTATTGCGTAAGCACTTAAGATAATTTTTTCAATCGAAAATATTATAAAAACATTACCATGTTAAATAAAATATTTATATTTATAAAATACATTTATACCTTTTTATTATCCCAATGTAAAAATTTGAAGATAATAAAACAAGGAAAATGACATTTTTGTGCTTTCATTACATAAAGTATTATAATGGTCAGGATCATGGACATATGGAAAAAATGTCATATATTTGAATTTTGGAGGATTATGGATGAAATATACTCATATAATAAAATTAAATAAAGTGATAGATTTAATTTTTAGTCCTTTTTACATTTTTAGACATAATGAACCCATTTTACCTTTTCTAATGTAACAATTATTTACTATGGCTACTAAACTTAATAACAAAAAATAAATGTGAAACATTTACCAAATTTAAAATTCCAAATTTCAAATAGGAAATCTATTTTTGAACATTATAAATAAAAAAGTTTTATAATTTAATTTAAAATTGTACAAACAAAATGTGATGAAAATCAGGTTTTCAAAAAATTGTCATTTTAAGTATAAAAATGTTTTTATAATAAATTCAAGTATGAAATTCATTAAAAGTGATGTTATTAAACTAAAATAAATAATACCTAGATAATGAAATTTTAAAACTATTCCAAAATAGATTTCGAATCTCTAAACACTTTTAAAAAATAAAATATTAAGTAATTATTATTAACTATTCATTGAAAATTCAAACTTTTTATAAAAATCTAAAAAATTATGCCTATGATAATTTTTAAATAATCATTTAAAAATGATATTTTTCTTCTAAAATAAAATTTCCAATTTTGGTATAAATTAAATATATTATCCACTCACAAAATGTGATAAAAATTATTTTTGTAGAAATCTTATATTTGAAGCATCAAATGGATTTACAAAAAAATGATTTTAAATATATATTAATAATTTTTAAATTAATTTATATTGTGTAGGAAATTTATAAATATATAATAAATCAGTTAATCATTTTATTACCCATCAATTTAACATATATTTTATAACGATCATATTTAGATAAAAAAATTATAGTACATTTAGGCTCAGTGTTGTTTTTCATATATGCTATCAAACATAGTTTTCTTTTTAAAAACTCAGGGAGTGGTATATAAATTTTTAATCAATTTATGTGTTCCATATATACCATATTTGAAAAATGATTTGTTAGATGAGGATCATATTTCATCACTCTCTTTTTATCCTTAAAGTATGAAGATATATAGTGATCTGAAAGAGTATTAATTGTTTTATAACATGAAGAGAGATATTGTTGAGTATGTATCTCAGTTATTGGGATTCCATCATGTCATGTCTAAGAGGACGAAGTCTAATGGTATTTTACAACTATTACCTATAGCTGGATGTAAATAGGGTAAAACCCCTATGGTTTTAATTGTTAGACACCCCGAAACATCTAAGGTGCATGATGTTATTTCGGTAGTTGTAAAAACCCCAACCTAGGTTGCCCATAGTCAGTGGTTAAATTATTACATTGGAATTAGATAAAAGTGACAACAACCAAATTAATTGAATAGGTTATTTTCACTAGTAATATAGATAAATACATGAATCTAACATTACACATGATAACATATACAAATCACATTGAAATTAAATATTATAAATCTTTGAACTCCTTCATGGTTTTCATCTTCATATCCTGAATAAAGGGGAAAATTTTAGTGTTGAGATCAAATTCTCAGTAACTGATAAATATAATGGAATCTACCTAAGATAATATAGTTCATAATTAATATGTAAAAGTAAATAAATGAATATAAATTCCAATTAATCATTAACCTGAGAAAGAAATTAATTCATGGACGATATCAATGTAATAATATCATGGATTATGATAATTGAATTCTCAATAATAAAAATTCATGATATTGGATTCCTTGATATCTAACATCATAATATTTATACCGTAAAATCGGTTTTCCAATATATATTCTCGTCGATTGAGAGGTATACACTAGAAACACATTTAATTGGGATAAATAATTTGTCTCGTGAGACCTATCAATGTGTTAAGCATGTGTTAATTGAATAATTTCGTTAAATTATTTTTTATTTTAATGCTCATAAACACCCACATTTATGTTTCTAATAATTTTAGTTTAATTAAATTTCATGATATTAATAACTGGTATAATTATTTTTATTTTGGGAGAATATTTATTCTTTATTCCATGGGAAGATATTTATTTTTCTCAAAGGAAAAGTATTTTGGATGTGTTTTATAAGTAATAGGAAAATACTATTCATAACATACATTTTATATAAGATTTATGGTTTTTATACACTATGCTAACAGTTAAAGAATGGATCAAAACCCATATTTTTGGATGAAAACCTATGGTTTACGAATAAACATATAGTTTTTCATCCCTACTTTTTTAATCAACTATACATTGTCAACCATACTTTTAGATTTTATCTCCATGTAAAAAAACCCTACATTTGACTTGGTCAAAGATGGAGTTATGAATTATGGCTTATTTCCACATTTTTTGTAGTTGTTTTACTGGAATTAAATATCTCTTTAAATTTTTATAAAGATCAATTCAAAAGATCATGTTCAACAGATTATATTTTTATTTTTTCTATAGAAATTTATGACTATTTTAATGTTAAAAATTCAAATACCTGTGATTTATCAAGTGATATTTCTTGATCTATTTGACCTAAAGGATGTCCGACTATCATGATAAATACCAGGATATTCAAATTTTATATTTATACATGAATTCTTTTTCAAAAGTTACATAGGGATAGGTGTTTGTTGTAAAAATAAGAATGTGTCATTTTCTTTCAGATATACACATTGGAGACAAATATTTTTTTAATCCTTATTTTTTTTAAACTTCGGTGGCTATTATAGTATTTCACTATTAATATTTTTTGTAGTTTAAATATGTTATAATCAGAGATACACTTTGGAGACATATATGTTTTATCATCTGCTTGTTTTTTTTCACTACAGCAATCTAAAAAAACCTATTTTTCATTGAATATTTTTTTTCTTCTATGATTTGTTTAAAGTCATATTAAACTATCAGTTTCATTTACAACTCTCTTCTAAATCTATTTAAATATCTATATCCTGATCTAATATTTGTTTAATATTATTGGATTTTCATACTCAATCATTAGTGATGTTTCAGCTTCTCATACTATGTTGTGGATATTTCCACTCCCTGTAAAATAACTAGAAGTCCTTGTAAAATCCTTTACTACAAGGTGTCAAATTCCTTCACTCAGTTGTAGATGTCCCTGTAAAAAGGAATATCTAGTAATAATCACCAAGATTGAATAGAAATAGAGAGTCTGTGTGTGTGTGTTGATGGACTGGACTAAGGGATATTTATTCCCTGAACCACTATAAATCATTATGTGATTTACTTCATTTATTTCCATTAATTACTCATCTTTAAGAGAGAAGGAATGAATCTCTTTTAACATAAGTGAGATGATTGGTTTCAATCATTTTTGTAAGGAACCTAATTCAACCCAATTTTTTCTTCATCTTTTTTGTTTCAATATAATAAGTTGTATCATGGGTTTTAGATCTTATGGAATATTGAAGATTTATTTTGTCTCTAAAAATAATGAATTAAAGATATATATTATGTTAATTCTCAATGGATTATATTATAGAAGTTTTATTTATGATTCGTGAAACATCATTTAACGGTGATAAATATAGATGATGGAATGAATAAATGATTTTTTATTTGAAAAATATTGGAATAAGATTTTATTTTATGTTTATAAATATTTATGAAATTACTGAAGGATGTTGGTAAAAATTGAAGGATGATCAAGATAATAAAAATGTTCATAATTTGAGACCAATGAATGTTATTTTCTATTATTTAGGAACTATTAAATTTCATCAAGTCTCTTGTTTGGAACAACATATTATAAGTCAAAATGCCATTTTATTATTTTGAACGAAATAAAAATGTTATAAAAATAATATACAATAAGAAAAAAATGGCATTTTATTCTGATAGGATTCTAGAATATGAGATAATTAATCATCTGAATAGAATATTGATAGATATTTTCAGTGATATTGTTTCCAAAGGATAACCAATTAAACAATAAGACCAATATTTAAAAATTACCATAGTTTTACCTCTAAATGGAATGTAACATCAACTAAAATAAAAAAATCCACTCGAGTCTTAGAACTAAAAATAAAATAACAGATTTAAACCATGATTATTTATGAAGCTAAGATACATGGTCAAGCCGATAATAATATTTCTATCAATAAAGAATGTTGATGTAATTATAACTACTCTGGATGAATCAACTGATTAAAACTATCTAGATTCAAGAAAATAATTTTTACATCTTTCTAAAATATTTTAAAATATTGAAAAACAAAAGGAATAAAAGGGATAAAAAAATATAGCTTTAATGAATGTAAGGAGACATGTCACCAAAATTATAATTTTTCTATGACTAAAGCTCAAAGGAAATCTAATTACAAAATTAAAGGAAATAAATTCATGAATACTTACTATAGTGATACATATGATTCAAGTGATGAATCTACCACATACTTTGAATCTGGGCATGGAAAGAAAATGGTAAATTTATTCCTTACGGATCATGTTAATGAGATAAATACTTATAATTCAGATTCAATTTTTTTTGTTATGATGAACTACATATATATTGTTTTATGATAAAAAATACCAAATCTTTAATGATACAACATAGTAAACTTATAAAATCATATGATATAATTTTTAAAGATAAATAATTTTTAGAGAAATAGATTTTAGATTTAAAATCATAATGTTCTTGTGATATCCATGGAAATAAAATTTAAAAACTATAAGAAGAATATAATAATTCAAAATATTCATCATGCATGATTATTAAAGGTTAAAAATATTTAAATTAGATTCTTAGAAAAATTAAATTCATAATGTTAAACTAGGAATAGGTAGTAATGGAGAAAAAACCAAAATTATATAGAAATTATTTTGCTTATAGTTCTATAAGAGAAAATAATTCTTCAATAAAATTTTTTCATTGTGGAATAAATGGTCACTATTAAAATGATTTTTATTTTTAAAAACTGAAATTTTCTATTATTATGAATTTTTATTATTCAAAATAATTATCTATATTTAATTATAATTTCGCTTCTTAAAACAAGAAAATATGTTTACCTTAAACTGTAATTGCTTACACTATCCGACCCAAAGGTATATGGGTTCAATAATAAACATTTATATTATATATAAAATAATTTTACCACTATAATTAATTATTATATTAATGAGTTGATACTTAATTTTTTAAAAAAATGTATTATATTTCTATTTCAATTTAAAATTCATGAAAGATAGAACTATGCATCCTAGTAGTATTTCCTTTTCATCTTAATATTTTATTTAAATTTATTAATTATTTTATATAGGTTAAGATATTATTATTTATCATTTTTCTTAAACTATATAAACTCCTCTCAATCTAAAAATTTCTGTAATAAATAATATTTTCAAAACATTAATTACATTATACATTTTTTTATGTAGCAATAGTACTGAAATTTTCCAATCTCTGTAAACCTTTTTTATATGTCTCACCAAAAAACATTATCTAGGAGTTTATAGTTTAGGGGGAATGCATAAAAAATAGGTTTATGAAAAACAATATTTTTATTTTAATCATTAAATTTTTAAATTTTATTCATTTACATAAATTATTTATTCACAATAGTTTTCTTATGTTAAATAGTATTTTGCAAAATTAAAATATGAAATGATTAATCAGTATTTCAGATTGATAATATGAGGTTTTTTATTAATTTTTTTGAATGAAACATATATTTTTACTCTTTGTAACCTTATAATCTTATACTCAAACTCTCTAATTTTTTTTTACCTTCTTAAAAATAATAATTTCATATACTTGTATGGAATATTTTCCTAGAGTAATTAGGTAATCCTGAACACCAAACTCAGAGAAATGAATTTCTCAAAAGATGAAGTGAATTAATTCATTTATTTCATTTGTTTGGAGAATAGTCAATTCCCTATCTGAAATATTCCTTGAAAAAGTCTGTTGCAAATGATAAAAAATTTATTTAATGAACCAGATGTTTCATCTTCCCAAATGGTTTAAGGTGGAATATATTCTGAAGAATA
This sequence comes from Viscum album, assembly GCA_963277665.1. Classification (NCBI taxonomy): domain Eukaryota; kingdom Viridiplantae; phylum Streptophyta; class Magnoliopsida; order Santalales; family Viscaceae; genus Viscum; species Viscum album. Next base: position 1,505,223,690 of record OY728146.1, on the reverse strand, counting down.
TATTATCTTGTTTAATCATTTAAATGAAGAAATAGTAATGTTACATGCAGATATTAAACTATCTATAAAATAATATAAATATTGAAAAATTATTGTGTTCTATAAACTCTTTTTGATGAAATTCAAAGGGTGTATCATAATATGAAGTAAATCTGAGTTTCTAAAAGGGAATTCGACGCATTTATATTGGAGATGATATTTCAAATGGAGTCACTCAGAAGAGAATTTGTTTCTATGTTGGATCATGATTAGATAAAATAGTCTTTTGTTAAACATTTCTTAAATTATATGTCGATTGAAATATTTGAATATGTTAAAAAGAGAATATAATAACTACCAAGAGTTTTTGCTACTGTGATTGAAAAATTGCAATGTCTGGAGAGTATAAATAATCCATATAATCCTTACCAAAATAAATATTCTTCTTCATATCTATATCTTATTCAAAATTAATATTAATATATATAAATATATATATTATATTTATCTTTGTATAAATATCATTTTTATAATCTCTATATTAAAAATGATATAAAATATTAATTAATTTATTTGGGATGTCACAAAAAGGGATAAATTTATGGGAATTTTATTATGAGAAAGTTATGAAAAATATATAGAAATTACTATTTTAACAATCTATAAAATACATGTGTGAAAAGTTACATTTTTTATACTATTTTTTCAAGGTGGAAGAAATGTGTTTGAAATTTATATATTCTCATATTTTTTAAAAAATTATATATTATTAATTTTAATATTATTATTTTCTTTAGGGGTTTTGTATTCATAAAAATGGGGAAGATTGTTGATCATTTTTCTATTCAACAATTTTGTTAATTTATTTTAGATTTTGATACCCGTATAAACCAAAATTTATGTTTCTAATGGATTTATGTTAAGATAATTTTAGAATATTGATTTTTGGTTCAGTTATATTTATTCTAGATGAATATCCAGTCCTTAATCTGTGGGAATACATTTTTTTTCTCAAAAGAAAATTATTTTTGATATCTTTTATAAGTAATATGAGAAGAATTATTTATACCGTAAACTCTATGTGGAATATATAGGTTATATAACCAATTTATGGAGTATGATTAAGGATAAAAACCCCCTATGTTTAAATAAAACCTAAATTTGAGGAATAAACATAAGGGTTTTTATCCATAATTAATTAATCGATCGTATTCTTTCAACCATACTTTTGGAGTTTATCACTACACATAGAAACCATACATTTGTCTTAATCAATGATAGAATTTCTAATTATGGTTTATTTTCATGTTTTATTTTATGGTCTCACTGGAATTAACTATCTATTTAAATCTATTTAATGACTAATTCAAATTCTTATGTTCAACAAATTAGATCTTTCTTATTTCTAAACGATGTTACAATTCTCTTTGAGCATTCTAAATTTAAATACTTGTGATTTATCATGTGATATTTCTCAAACAATTTTACTAGAAGTTCAATCATCTTGATAAATATGGTGATATTAATATTATATATATATTCATATTCTACAGATACATAGAGAGAAATTTGTATTTAAAAAATAATAATGTGTTTTTTCGAAGAATACATTTGAGATATACATGTTTTTATCCATGTTTCTTCAAGTTCTATTGATGCTACAATATTTCACTATTAATCATTTGATGTAGTTTAAAAAAAATTAATTATAAATTCACTTTAGAGAGATGCATTTTTTTATTTTCTTCCAAGTTCTTCCACTAATTCCATCTTAACAAATCTTGTTTGACATTGAATATTTTGCTACTTTTCTGTTATGTTCAATATCATATACCACTATTTGTTGTTGATGTAACTAGGTGACCAGGTTGTTTCAACATCTACATACCCATATAATATTATTGTAAGAGTGTTGGAAGCCTGCACTCAGTAATTGGTTGAGTTTTATCATCTAGTACTAATCTATGGTTATTTAGATTCCCTATAAAAGAACCATAATGTATCATAAAATCCTTTCCAAAAAGGTGTCGACTGATTTAACTCAGTTTTTTTAGTCCCTATAGAAAGGAATTACAAGTGAAAATCACCAATCTCATGGAGATAGAATTATTGGAGTAGAATAGTGGATATTTGTTCCATTAAAAACAATATGTCTTTTTTCTCATTCCTTTATTTATCTTCAGTTCTCACACATTTTTAAGAAAGATGGATATAATCACGTTAAACATAATAGTAAAGTTTCATTTCTATCAATAATTTAAAGGAACACAATTCACCCCACCTCTTATATCTTCTTCTTTTCCATTTTATCCTAACATAATGCATCTTGGGGCTGTCTATAACTAGGCCCCACCCATTACTACCTGTTTAAGTCATTGCATATCAATTGAATGATCAATTCAATTCATAAACAATATGTCATATAAATAAATTTCCATATTCTGTAAAGAATACATATTTATCAAGATTTTTCTGAATCAATCAAATAAATTTCATAGTAAATAATACACACTTGGAATTAATAAAATGTTAAAATTTAAATAAATTTTATTTCTTATAAATAATATGTTATATTCAACACCGAGTTTAAAAGAACTTTGATATATTTTAATATTTTTAAAACTTTACCACTATATCATAATCGTTATAATTGGTTGAATGAATAAAAATATTTTTTTTATTTTAAATTATGTATAAAATTTTAGATAAATAAAATATATTGGTAAATAATACTCAATTTTTACTAGAGTCATTAAATGCTTCAAAAATATATTTTCCATCAGAAGTGTTTTTATAACTTTTTGTGAGAAAATAATATAATTAATTTATACTAATTTCAAAATAAATTATTTTAAAAAAAGAACATTATTTTCAAAAATAATTAAGTCATTATTATATTTTGTTTAAATTTTTTATTTTTTTTAAAATATTCATTTTTTGATGAATAGGGAAAATACCAATTTTGGGTAAAATATCATTTTTTTTCATTGAAAATCACCATAATATTATTAATTTGATGATAAATTAATATAAGTTTCATTTAATTAAAAATTATATAATTAATTACATATTAATCAATAATATATGTGTTCTTAGAATAAAATTAATGTTTTACTTAAAAAAGAAATTGTTTTGGAAAATTGTTTTTCATCGCGCTTTATAGGATACATATAAATAGAATTTTGTAACATATATGATTTAACTTTTTAAAATGGATTGTATATTTGTAATAATAGCAATTAATACTATTTATTATGTTCAACATAATATTTGGTCATAATGAATTGCAAAAAAAATAAAAAATCATCACCCTGGTAAAACGGTAAGAAGGGTTGACCTATGTTAAAACTAAGTTATAAAGCTGCCATTTTCATCTTAAATATTATTTTTATGAATTTATTTATATATTTACCACCTTATAATGAATATTTATTTGTTTATGGGACAATTATACATGAATTTGACCTATATAATATTTTATGAAAATAAAAATACAAAATGTCACTTTCTTACTATTAAATATTTATTATGTATTCAGAGAGGGAAAAAAGAATTTATTGAATGAATAATAATTATTATTTTCAAAATAATTAAATTATTTTCATTATGGTAATTTGTTTCTAAATTCTAGTGAGTATATAATTACCATAAATCTTAACACAATGCCAACACAATGTTTCATTAATTAATAGTACAATACAATAAATGATTTTGAAAATATTAAAAGTAATATAATTTGAGTGGAATATATAATTCCAAAATTTTATAGATGAATATATTATAATAGTTATTTGAAAAAAAAATTATATTTTAATTCCACATTCGTGTTGATATATTTCAAATAAAATTGAATAAATAGTGTCAAAATGGCATTAATGTTATCTTATAATAAATAACAGATTATTAAATTGTTTGAAAAAATTTAAAAATATTATATTCAACCAAGTGATTTTTATATATTAAAATTTTTATAAATGATACATTTATTTACCAATTTTTATTTAATAGTTACTATATTTACCCCTAAAAGGTAAACACATTTTTATCACGGTAATGGTCAGAAATGGTTAATATGGGTTAAGAAAGAGATAAGAATAAAAAACATAATCTAAATATGTAATAATTTTATTTTATTATATTATTCTGACCTATTATAATCCTATAATTTAATTATATTAATATTTATCCATATTATCATTAAAAATGATTTATATTCCTATAAAATTCTAAGAAATTTAAAAAGTGACCCTCCCCTCGCTTAAAAAAGAGAACCTCCTCTCATATTTTATTCACAGTTAAAAATCATTTTGTGTTAAAAAATTCCTATTCATATACCTTATTTAATTCCTTTAATACATTATATATTTATTTTTTATTAGAATCCCTCCTCGGAATTATTTTAGAGTAAACCTAAACAAGTTGTTCGAAGAAGAGGTATCGTTCTTAACCTAGCATTTTGGTTTTATTTCTCCTTCAACGACATTAAAATATTATTCTAGAATAATAATATAAAAACATAAGCATATCTAGTATAATGATATATTATTATATTAATTTTATAACTTATATCGATCTACTCTTTGATAAAATGGGAAATCAAATATTGTTCATGTGTATGGCGGACTACTACCACATAACCCGACATTATTTGTTTTTATAATATTCTATCACAGATATTTATGATGAAGGATTTAGTGTATATTTATTTTATATTAGTAAAATATTTAACATTATATAATAGTAATGTTTCTTATATTTTCTTATCATTCTATTCATTTTATGGTGGCAACGTTGCTTATGTGTACATGTGAATTACCACCTCTACGAAGCGATATGATTCATTTTTCATTACCGCATAACAATGATGGTATATATAAGTATATTTAAAGAAAAAATATTCTATTTGTGATATCAGTATTATTATTTTAAGGATATAATAACACTTATCTTCATTACATCATGATCCTTGATAAATAGAAAAACATTACACAAAAATGCACATGACCAACCATCTCAAGGCATATATCTGAGATCATTTTTATAACCATATTTCATGATTAGTTTTTAATGTATAATTTTTTATAAATTTATTATTGTATTATGATTATGATTATTATATTTATAATGAAACAATGACATATTTTACAATTGTTAACCTACATAATTCATTTTGGACATATGAACTGAATATGGTCAAAATGTCTAACATGAAATTAATTTATTAGGTAATTAAATATACCATGGTAATAAATAAAATAAAATAAATAATAAATATGAAAATTTTTCTTATGAAATTTAATAATTAAAATTAGTGTATTATTTATAACGATAAATAGTGTATTTGACGAGTCGTACCTATGGTAAGCGATTTCATCTCAATTTTCCTTTATTGGGGCATAATTTAATATGATTCCCCAAATTTATTTTATATGGTGTATATACTACCACATTCACATGTTATATTATAAATCATTTATTATTCATGATATTTTAATTTTTAATTCAAAATATTTAATCCAATGGGATTTGACTTGAATGTTACTAAGAGGTAAGGGGTCATAATTGAATTATTTTTCATTGTGTTATATCACTAATTCATTATCTTTGTTATTATTTGATTATGTGTATAATATATTTTTATTATTTTATGTTTTTCATCTTTTTATGTGTATTTTCATTTCATACACATAATCAATTCATTTATTAATTCTCACTTCAATAGTATTATCATTGTTAGTGATTTTATATCGATTTACTCTACATTGATACATATTTGATATTATTAACCTATTTAATTTTTTGAGGTTTATATATGACCCATTTTATATGACATATCATTAAAATATTCAAAAAAAAATTCAAGATTCCTTTCATTTTTTCTTATTTCATTGGGGTTATGATTCCAATGGTACTAATGTGGTAAGGGTTTATTTCAACACCAATCACTATTATGGATTTTTTATTTTAAAGTCCTTATTGGGGTAATTATTTGATCCTTCAATAATAATCCCAACATAGTTTCTCCTAATAATTTTTTTAAATTAAAAGTTCCACTTTCATTTTATGCCTTCTAATTAATAAAAATACCAAAATAATTATTTTTAAGTATAACCCACTTTGTTTTTCTATTGTGTGAAGAATTTGTTCCTCCATGTTCATATTTTCAGAAAAAATAATAGATTCTTTTTATTATTATACAAATATCTGTTAAATAATTTTTTACACATGTTTTAATTTTTATATAATTAATTACCATAAATAATTTTTTCATTTTCTGAAAGAGTTACTTTATGTCTTTTTTACCAAAAATGAAAAAGTATTTTTTTAACAAACTCAGCATGAATGGAATTTTCTAAAATAATGAATAATGAATGATTTAAAAATTTCTTTACATTTTTCTATGATTCTATTCAAATAATATGTTTTTACAAATATTTTGAACATTTTTATTTCTCAAAAGTGATTCTTAATGTGAAATGTGTATCTTCCGTAAGACTTTTTTTATTGATTTTTTATTATATTTATATTAATTAATTATAGTAACTATTTAATTTATTTACACTTTAATGGGTAAATGATGTAATGATACCATCTTTATTCTTACTCTAGAAGGATTATGATCAGTTTAGCTAGGGAAGCCGTAAAATTTTGAATGATACTTTTCTATAAGAATGTTTATGTTTGTTTTGTGTTGAATTTGTATTCTTCTATTTCATTTGATGAATAAATTTGACTTATTAACTGATTTATGGTGACCACTATAGCCCCTTAATACATCAGTATGTCTAGGAGGAAAACTATCTTGGGTATTTTATTGAGGCCTTATCCATTTATGTAAAATATCATTGAATAAGTCCTTGATGGTAAGTTTATGATGTCTAATATCATGAATTCAATCATTATGGGATTAATTATTTATGTTTATGTGATGTTTTTAATATTTATGATATCCACATATAAGTTTCATGTCTACCTGATTATTTATATGGAACTATTGGATCATCATTTATTCCTTCCATATTATTCTTTATTCTCATGTTACTGGTTAAATGGAACGTGTTTTTAGTTATATAACATTCCATGTTGATTATAATTTATTTACATAGGATTGATTCCATTGTATATAAACCATAATGAGAATTATATCTCACCCAATATTTTATTTCATTTACCCAAGATATGAAGAAGTAATCTTTGAATGAGTTCATTGATGTTGAATATTTACTTTTACTTGGTTGTAATTTTATGTTTTCAAATATAATGTAAGAATAAAGTATGTATATAGTATACCAATACTACTGAACTAATTGGTCCTTTAGTATGTGATTGGTTATATTTTATTACAATGTAAAAAAGTAACCATTGGATTTGGGTTGCTAGGGTCGAGGAGGTTGTTGTTGGTATCATATAATATTTAGTATAAACCATTGGAACTAGATTTATGAAAACATAAATTATTAAACATTACCATTTTACTAACATTGGGGATAATTATAAGTATAGGATAAAATATGAAAATTCTGGTAAGATACATATTTTTTTTGTTTTTATAAAAATATAGCACTACCTAGATACTATAAGTGGACATGGTTTTAGTACAGAATTATCTAGTGGTAATAACCTCAAAAGGATTTGGTCATGTATATCATAGCCATAATTCTAGTTCACAATTTTCATTCCCTTACTACACATTTAGTTAGAAAATATTAGGAAATATGCTTGGATTAATTCACATTTTCTCTATGAACTATCGTGATGAATAAAAGAATAGAACCTATTGAAATATATGATATTCTATACTGATATAGGATAAAAAAATTTATTGGGATAATAATTCTATGGTTGATCATATTTTTAAAATCATATGAACCCCTTTTCAGATTCTAGGTGATTGGAATTTTACCAGATTAAGGATATTTTGGGAGACACTTATGGTAATAAAATCTTTTGGTTCAGTATATGTTTCAGTAAAAAACATATTTTAGGAATAATTTTTTTTAGAAGAATATGTTTAATAGTCTTGATAACCATTATTTTTTATATTATCTATGATGAGAAAGTAATTATTGGATCTTAAAATCTGGGAACATGTGTTTTATCCAATAAATAACCATGAAATTGAAAAGTAATTTGATGATTAATGATATTTTAAGGTTGTTCATCACATTTTTGGGAACATTATAAGAATTATTTTAATATAGTTTTAAAAAAAGGAAAATGTTTTTCCAAGGTGAGATCTTATAACATCTGGAATGTTCATGGGGATTGAACCCACAACTGAACGGTGACATGCACCCAATTCCTATGAGTAACCTACATGATGAAGTGGTTCGGATGAAATTTGTTTTACATAAATGTTTTAGTGGATAAATATTAAGTTGAATTTGGGAAACAATTTATATGATCAAATATTTTTTAATTACTATGATTTTGAGGTGATTAATGATATTTTGGAGACATTTTATTGGGTTATGTTATATATAACCTTTAGTTTTAATGTAAAGGAATATTTGGGAATATGTTTATTATTTTTTTCTACATGTTATCTAAAGGTTGTGAGACAACCTTTGAGGTTAAAAACTTATCCATTGTTGATTTTTTTGACGTTGTTTTGGATATAGGGTCACTTATTTATGGAATGATCTACGTTGAACTTTGATTTTATTATAAAATTTTGGAGATTGATGTATTATTTATTGATGGGAAATATTATTAATTTTCGTTATTATATTATTTTTTTGACCATTTTTATTAAATATATTAAGAATATATTTTTATTATTTTATGGATTATACGATCTATTATAATTCTATTTTAGTGCTTTAGGATAAAAATTCACATTGAATACTAATCACTTGGATAAAAATAAGAGATTATGGTGAAAATTGATTAATGGATAAAACTATATTTTTCACGTGAGTATAATGCTTTGTGTTTTTAGTCTATATGGTAATGTAATTTCCCAACATTAGTAAAATGATCTTCAAAAAAAATTATATCATATTACCTTCATTTTTAAGGAATATATGGATTTTCACCCCTCATTGATTTACAGTTTTATGGTCATTAATTTTCTCACTACTATGTTCTCTATAACTCTATCATAGTCCTTGCATGATAGTATTCTAAACCATGACTATATTTAAACTTTTCTCTAATGTTTTTCTTATTTTGAAACCCAAATGTGTGATATTCTAGGCAACCTTTAAGACTTCCACTATCTTTTTTTAATGAGGTTTTAGTATTCCTACGTATGATATGAGTTTTCAAAAAAAAAGAAAGATAAACCATTCATAACCAAATATAATTTTGAGGTTGAAATTTATTAAGGGGGATAAAATGTAATACCTAGATATCTTAGAATATATTTCACTTTAAATAAATTTTATTTCTTAGGTAGATTCTATAACATGAACTGTGAGTTTAAATAAACCATGTATTAAAAAATTTAAATGTGACTATCATAACATAAACATTAAAATTTGTGGTATGGATATGAACAAAAAATTTATGAAAATAATTTACCAAATATCTATATAATTAAGATATATTTGTATATAATAACTCAATTTTTAGTAAACACTTTACATGAATGAAAAATAATATTTTCATCAAAAAATGTTTTATTTCTCTTTATAAAAAATAATGAAATTAAATTTTAGAAATTTTAGATTTATTATTTTAAAATTTTAAATTCATTTTTGAAATAATAATTTTAAAATTAACTTTGGGAGAATTTTTTGGATATTTTAATAAATATTGATTTTTCAGTGAATAATAAAGATTTCAAATTTTTGCAAAACTATAATTTCTTTTCATTTAGAGGCCCAATATTATTTTTAATTTGATTAAAAATTAATATAGATCAACAATATTTATAAATAATATAATTAATTACATATTAATAAACATTATATATGTTTTTGTATAAAAAAAATAAAACATAAAAAATAATGTTTTCATAAAATCATTTTTTTAGGGCGCATTGTGGGATACTTAGAAAATGAATTTATGCGACATTTAGAGATTTAATTTGGTAAAATGGATTCCATATTTTTATTTATCATAAAAAATATTATTTAATAAGGACAACTTAATTTCTGGAAGTGATGAATAACAAAAATAGTAATTAAAAATTCACCACCGTAAAAGTGTACATCGAGTTTCCCTAGGTTAAAATTTAGTGATGAGCTCACCATTTTTCATCTTCATTATTGTTGGATGAAGTTATTTATAACATTATAAAATTATTCAATATATTTATTAAATTATGGGAATATTTTCAATGAAAGTGACCAAAATAATATTTTATATAAAAAAATACAAAATGTTACTTTCTAACATTTAATTATCTCTTATGTGTTTACTTTGGGACCAAAGAAAATTATGGATGAATATTAATTATTATTTTGAGATTAATTTAATTATTTTTTATGGTAATTTATTTATAAATATTAGGGATTATATGATTACCTTAAATTCTTATGTAATGTCGACACAGTGTTTCATTAACTGGTAGAAAAATAAAGTAAATGATTTGAAAATATTAAAAGTAATATATTTTTAGTGAGTTATAGTGTTAAATGTTTTTTATAGATGTATATATAATATGAGTTATTTTTTATCATTATATATTTTAATTTTACCCTTCTAATTTTGTATTCAAATTTAAATTAAATTCATTTGGTTAGAAATTACATTATTATTATTTTATAATAAACAATATTTTATTAAATAGTTTAAAATTACTATGAAAAGAATCATCGTAAAATTGATTGGTATATGTATAATAATATAATATATGTTTTTTATGGAACAAATATAATTTTATTGTAAATATTTTTACCCCTAAAATGTAAAAATATTACTACCACCGTAATTGTCAAAAAGGGTTAACGTGGGTTAAAAATGAGATAATGGAAAAAATAAAATTCTAAACAAGTCCAAATTCTAATGGATGAAACTATTTATACCAATCCTCATATTATAGTTCAATTAAATATTTTTGGATCCATTTTAAAAAGAAAATTAATTTATAATAATTTAATATTTTAATAAATTACAAATAGTTCCCCTCTGCTCAATTTTAAAAGGGAACATCCTCTTATCTTTTCTTTACCCCACAAAAGAATTTTATTTCATCCAATACATACAAAAATATCTTTATTAGTTCCCTGACCAAATTATATGTGCATTTTTTTTATTATAAACCCCTTCCAAGAAGTATTTTTGTGTAAAACTAAATAATTTGTCCAAAGGAGGTGTATCATTCATAACAGATCATTTCTTATTTCTTATTTTGCTTCCCTAAAATATTATTCAATCATACTGATATAATTATATTATTATCTCTTATAAACTAAGATTTCATTGTTTTTATGTTATTATCAACTTCCTTATCCTCTTCTATCAAAAGGGAAACGAAACCATCATTCATATGTATGGTAGATTACTACCTCACAAACAGATGTAATTCATTTTCCATCATCTCTTATCAAAAATATTTATGATGATGGATTTAATGTATATTTATTATTCTAATTAATTATTAATCATTATGTAAAATAATTTTATCATATAATTTATTACCTTTCTATCAATTAACTAATGAGAATGTCGCACATGCATACATGTGGATTACCACCTCCACGAATGGATGGGATTCATTTTTCATCACCGCATCACATGGATGGTATATATAAATGTATTCAAAAAAATATTCTTATATTTATGAGATATTTATAATTATAGAAATTAAAAACTACACTTACCGTTTTTCATTATGATATTTGAAAAAATAGAAACGTTATTCATACGTATATATATCCTATAGTCTCTATGCTTGTAACGTAGTTCAATTTTCAAAACATATTACATTTTTTTTAAAAATTATAATTTATTTATAAAATGATAACTATTTAAAGATTAATATTATTTAAATGATAGAATTTTTTTTATATTTTACCATAGTCAACCAATCGAAGGCATTTTGGAAATTTGAACTGCATATCAAAAAACGTTTGACATGACCTTAATTGATTAATTAATTAAATATCACGTGGTAATAAATAAAATAAAAGGAGTAATAAAATTTAATAATTTTTTAATAATTTAAATAATTAACATATATTTTATATTCTGGAATATAAGTAATGTAAATGGAGATTCAAATATGAGGAAAGGAATTTTATCTCAATTTTCATTTATTAAAGTATATTTTAATGTTATGTACCTAATTTATTTTATATAGTGAATATACTTACTTTTTTAATGTTATATCATCAATTATTAATAATTTATGTTATTTTTTATATCAAATCAAATTAATTCACCCAATGTGATTTTACATGATAGTTACCAAGTGGTAAGTGTTTTTATAACTCAATTTATTTTCATCAGGTTGTATTACTTTTTCATTGTCTTTGGTATTCAAGGATTATGTGTGGAAGGAATTATTATTAAATTATATTTCAATTGTAATTATTTATTTATATATATATTTAAAAAGCATAACCAATTCATTTATTAATTATCACTTCAACAATATGATATTTGTAATAGATATCATCTCAATTTCCACTCCATTGAGGAATATTTGGGATTATCAACCTATTTATTTTTATGAGGTATATCTATAGAAACATTGATATGATATATCATGGTTCAATTTATATTATTGGTATTTAATTTTTCTTTGAATTTATTTATTTCATCGGGGCTCTGATTCAAAAGTCACCAAAGTGCTAAGGGTTTATTTCACAATCTCCTCGTTATTCAAGACTGTTAATGTTAATGTCCCCACTATGGAAATTATTCTATATTTATATCTTAAACACAATACTTTTTTCTCTTATAGTTATTTTTATAAATCAAATTTTTTCTATTCATTTTACTCTTTTTAAGTACTCAAAATAATGAAATAATTTTTATAATGAGACTGACATTTTTTTCTACTGATTGAGGAATATTTTTCATCCATGTTCATATTTTTCATAATATTATTTTAGGAATGTTTTAATATTATCCAATTATTTATTAAATTAAATTTTCCCAAGTTTCACATTTTATAAATTTTCTTACCAAGAATCTTTTGGTTTTATTTTTTTAACTAGGTACTTATTTAATTTTTACCAATAATGTGAAAGAAATATTTGTTTTAACAAACTCTCCCTGAATCGAATTTCCAACCATAAGAAACACTCAATTATTTAATTATTCCTTTAAAACATTCCATTATTATTTTCACATAATATTTCTATTAATATATTGTAAATATTTATATTTAAAAAGTGATTTTCAATGTGAAAATTTTATTTTTTAAAAATAATTTTAAAGGATATTTTTATTCATAAATGATAAAAATCATTTATTTTACATATATTTCATTGGGGATATATTATAATGATTCCATCATTATTCTTACTTTGGATTTATCATGATCATTTTGATTGGGTAAGTATTAAAATTTTCTATTATAGTTTTTCAATATCAATGTTTTTTATTATTGTGTGTTTAATTATTATTATCCCCTTTCTTATAATTCATAAATTTGACATCGTAAGTGTAGGGAACAAACCACTATATCTTTTTGATTCATCGTTGTGTATCATGATACTAACTAGTTTGAATACTTTGCTGATCCCTTAACCATTTATATAAGATGTCTTTCAATGAGGCTTTAACCATAATTTTATGATGTCCATCATTATGAATTTCATCATTATGATATTGTATATTAATGTCCTTGTGATTGTTTGAATTGTTATGATATTTAGGGATAAGTTTCATGTTTATGTGATTATTTATATAGAATAATTTGATCAAAATTTATTCCTTCCATATAATTTTTTTTGAAGGTAATTTATTGAATGTATTGTTTTTACACTAATCTACCTTTCTAAATAATTATGACTTCTTTAGTCAAAATAACATCAAATATTAGTAACCCTTACTGAGCCCTTTATCTCCCCCCTTATTTTTTCCTTTCACTAGGATATGAGGAAGTGTCCTTAAAAAGTGTTCAAATATATAGAATATTTACTTTCACTATGTTTTATTTTTATTTTTTCAAGTGTAATGTGAGCATAATGTATGTACTTATCTTACTAATACTATTAAACTATTTTTTCCTTTGGGATATGATCACTTGTATCTTATAAAATTGTAATAAAGTAACCATTGGTATTGGGATACTGGGTTCACGGTGGTAATAATAAAATACCATATTTAAAAATGGTATATGTCTCAGGAAATAACCATACCGATGATATAAATAATATTTATATTTAATAAAAATGTAATTTCTAATAATAATAATAAAGTGAATTGTTCAAGGAAAATTTAATGACAAAAAATTACAATTGATAAAATATGGCCATCCGTTCATCGTAAATATTGGTTTTCTCAAAAAATAATTTCATTAGGAAAAATAAAAAAAATGATGGTGAAACATTAAAATAAGATTTAATTAAATATTTTTATTTGTAAAAAAATTAAAATTGTTAATATTAAGATAAATGTTGTAAAAATTTTATGGTGGTGGGGAATCTAGTTAATGATATATATGTAAAAAACATTTCATTTGAATATTTATAATGCAATTCTAAAATGACCCTTTTAGGAATCATTAGAAATATTTTTTTCTAACCATTTAAGAATTCATGGATAACATAAATTGTTATTAATAAATTATTTTAGTAATAAATATGACTTTTGATAATAAAAATTGAAAAATATAGAGTTGGAAGAATAATATATCTGATTAAAAGTGAAATAAATTGGGTTTTAAATAAAATTATATTCTTGATTCAACTTCTAAAGAGAGGGGAACCTTTAAGGAATATTTGGAAAATCCTAAAATATCTAGTCGATAAGATAATATGTGTAGTTTATGAATAATATATTATAATATTCCTTCAATAAAAATATTTTAATCCCAAAAATTGATATTGTAAAATACATTATTACCATTTTAGGAAAATTTAAATTGTACCACTGAAATAATAAACTTTAATTAAAAAATTAATTAACAAGAATGAATTTTATTCATGTTAAATATATCAAATGGGTTGTATATACACCACATAAAAGTGAATTAGTGTATAATAACAGATATGTCTCAATGATGTGTAAATTAGGACTGAATCCCTTACAATGATCATACTATTGAAATTATAATTAATCAACGCAGTGATTATGTATATTAATTGTAAATCCATATACATATTTTGAATTAAAACAAAAAATAACAAAAATTCATTAAAAATATAATCCTAGAATATGTATGATAATGAAGATGTAATATAACTCAATGATAAGAAATTGATTTATGGAACCCCTTACCTGACATCTAAATTGTCATGTATGTTCTTTATCTTCCTAGATAATAAACATATGATAAATATTTAATTTCATAAGAAAACATTTCAATTTTATTATTCCTTTTATTTTATTTATTACCATGTTATATTTGATTACTTAATTAGTAAGTGGACTTTAGATGTTTTGTTGATAGTCTGTAAATAAGTCCAAATTGACTTTTGTGGGTTCAATTTTGAAAAAGTAAATTCTTCAATCATCTCCCTTATAATGATCAAACATAATTATCATTTTTATTCATCAATTATAATTTTATAACTAATTATAAACTATGGCTATTAGAAATTAACTATATTATGATCATGAATATGGAAGGTCGTATGTCGTAAATGTTAAGAATCAGGGGGAACCCAATCCAAATTTTTTTATTAAATCCGAAATAAAATTTGGGAATTCCATGAGTAATTAAAAATGTGGGAATAAATTTCACCCTACGTGAATTCATTGACAAAGGAGTTGTAAAAGTACGAGGATGGTAGTTCATATGTATAAATGAGTAATGTTTCTATTTTCCAATGATCAAGATGGAAACAATGTAAAGGATACATTAAATTTATTATATCATCCTTATATAATAAACATCTTATTATTTTTTAAGATATTCTCATATATTGTAAAAATTTTATTCAATGTAATGTTATGGAATATTTTAAATAATATTTTCATAGTCATAAGTTGTTTTTCTGTGGGATTTTGAGGCCTCTAGGATCTTGCTAATGGTGTAATAAAAATATTAAATATATTATATAATACACAAGATTTTTTTCAAAAATAATTGAATAAATCTTATATATAGTCCTAAATCAGAAATCTAAGGCCACTTTTGTTTCTAGGAAGTGGGGTTTAGCCTAGTCATGAGATAAATTTGGTCATGTCAGATGCTAGGTTAAAGAAGACCGTTGGATAACTCAATGATTAATTTAATAATTTATTTAATTTATTTAATTAAAATGTGTAAAATACCCTCACCAAATTCCATTTGGTTTTCCACCTGTGAAATAGGGGTAGGATTATATATTGTGTGAGAAATGAGTTTTGGGGGAAAGCAGGTGCTACTATACTTCATCCTTGATGGTGATCCAGACCATATTATAGTTCAGTGACTTCTAGGAAAAAATATAGACCTGATGCGTAAAAATTTCCCCATAAGGTGGGATAATATTTAGTTTAAATATTAATACTCATTGTGGTGTTTTTAATAATTTTAAATTCATATTATGACTACTAAGGATGGTTTAGGATCTATCCATATATAATTGGGGAAAATGGTTGTTTTTTTAGGTTCAAATAGATTTATAGTTTAGAAATTCAGATCACATGGTGTGTTGTTCCAGAGCACACACATTGTGTTCTTCCCATTAGTGGATGAAATAGTTTTGGGGGAATACACACAATGTATGGAAAGTACACACTGTATAGTGGGAATTTTCTATGTGACCACGTACTTGGGTATACACCCCATGCTAAGAGGACATACTTGTGTCATAGTACATGGCCAGGCCCTAGGATTACCTTGGCATGGAAAGGTGCATAGGAAGGAGGTGACATAAACTGGAATGGGCTTATATACATAGGAAATGGATAGAGGACACAACCATACCCTGGGCTACTAAGAAATTTTGTCCACCTCGTGTACATGTTGTGTACCTCGTGTACACGCCATGTATGTTACATATACAAGTTGAGTAATATAAGGGGATATGACTAGGTTTTGGCATTATGAGAAAGCTATGAACTAGAGCGGGGCATTGTGTACTACAGTCAAATACTTAAACCTATTTAATATCCTTAATCAAGAATCATATAAGGGGGGACACAAGTAGTATATCCTGAGTTGTTTTCTAGGTAGATCAGAAATATGGCCTTTATTAGGGAATCAATGATGTGACACAAGGTGATGCTAGTGGGAAAATTATTTCAGAGTTTTGTAAAACAATATTTATTGGCTGAGTTCCCTTGTTTTATCCCCGTGATGGTACATAGAGGCACCACTTCCTAAGAATTGGGTTTGATCCCCTCTATGGGATTGGTTTGGATGGAGTTCAGGTATCCCTCCATGTGATCTGAGGTATAATCCTCTATCATTCATTCTGCTTCCCAAGGTGGGGTTTGAGGAGTCATTGTGAATGATTTAGATTGTTGTATGATACCCTACCTAAAATGTTATTCTAAGAACGGTATATTATACTATAGAGGCCCCATGTGACTTCCTTAGTCTACGAATCATGATCTTCTGTGTTCAAGCAGTTTTTTCCAGTTAGGGTCATGTATTTCGAAGAGGCCCTGGGTGACATCCCATATCAATGTGTCAATATCTTCTGGGTTTTAGTGAGTACATATTTATATAAATACCTATGATAATGACTACATGGATGAGCTCCATCAATGAGGTTTGAGATAGTGGATTGAATTCTCTAAGATGAGAGTTACCTTAAATCCTAAAGAACAATCCTAGGGAAGGATGTATGGTTGAGAACTCTCTGAGACTTGGTGTCTATGCTGAGTATATCTAGTTTATTTGGTGTGTTATTGTTATATATTATTTTCTTATTAGTATATATTTTTGATGATGTTCTAACTCATTATTCATAGCTAGTCTATAAATATGGATATTCCATTTCCCCTTCTTATAGGTTTCTACACCCTCTGGCCAATGGGATGTGCAAAATATTGTTGTTTATTTTGATCCCTTTTGGGTTATAGGGATTCTAAATTGTTATGTATATAATCACCCCTACATTGGATCTTCCCACACATTTCATGCCATTATTATATGAATGGACTTATGGAAGAGTCATGGGAGGACCAGTAACAGCCATAGAAAAGCTGAGCTAGGAGGATCATGGTGTGTACCAAGTCTTAAATTTTACAAAATTATCCTCACACTTATTAGGTTTAACTCTTTTATTAGTTATGACTGGCTTAAATTTATTCCCTTATAAATTTTAAAACTTTTTTATACTCTATTGTGGGAAATAAACGTATACAAGCATTGGTATCAGTTTTAATTTAACTTTCAACATTTTATATGTGTTTTTAGATGTCTATTTTTATATAGATACCTTATCCTAAGGCCTCACATGTGTGTAGAATGCCTATAATGCACTGGTCAATAGCCCTTAAACTATTTTAGGTGGACTTTTGGTGTCAAACTCGGCTTACCGCCATCTCAAAAGGTCCTAGTGGGTTAGATTTTGAGAGAGTGGAATCAGATAAGGTTATATAAGGACCAAAAATTTGAGATATTCCTTGTGAGGATTGGTTTGAAAATTTGAGAAACAATTTTAAGTGATTCAAGTACATCTCTCAGGATAGGGACTCTGATTTTGGAGCAATGGTTGATGTATACATTCACTGGGACTTTGGAAACTGGTTATTTTGGCTCGGTATATATTAGCATTGGATGCAGGGAAAACATTAGTACAACAATCATATAAGAATGAGTTTTGGTTTCCAATTCCTTCTAGAGTTATCTCTATATATATTCTCTTTGACCATGATGAGTCTTGATTATTTCAGTATTTTACTAGGATGATAGCAATTCAAGATTCCATATTGGGATCTTGATGGGGATATGTTTAGTGACGAGGCTTCAGTGTAGGGGTTTGTATAGGATGTGGTATCTCCTAGTGGCTTTCCAATATTTTCCCCACCAATTGAAAATAAGGTTTTGTTGGAATTACTAGTTGAGGATGTTCATAGTATGGGTTCAAATCATGAGTTTTAGAGACAATCACATCTCATGTTTCAGGGGTGAGATTGAACCCTATGAAACTAAGTAATATCTTGATATAGTTACCCATGTTTTCCTCTTTATGAGGAATCCTCTAGATCATATATTGTTCCTAGCATTTAATATTCTTAAGGGTACCATAGAGTGATAGCTGAGTCTAGATACATAGAAACATGATGAGACATCTCTGCCGTGGAAATATTATGAGCATCTTTTTATGTAGGAATTCATTTTTTTTATTTTGAGAGTGTTACTCATACAAAATCTTCTAAAGTTTAAGTAGGGAATAATGAATAGGGAAGTGTATTCATTGTGGTTCTAGAACCACTCAAAATACTCTATAGATATGAATATTAATCCATTTTTCTAAGAAAGGACCTTTCATTGGGTCCTACACTGATATATCAGTGTTGGAATGATATGTATTTTCATTCCTATCAATGATGGAGAAATTGAGAAGGATTTTGTGGTAGAGATATATTTAGATGAGCATACACTTACCATTTATGCCGATAGTGGTAACACTGAGATTATACTTAACCAGCTGGACATGGAAGAAATGCACATTTATCTGATCAGGTGAGTAACTTCAGTAGATAATCTCAAGATAGAGGTTGTATAGTTCAAGTCTCTCAGGATGGTTATAGTCAGATGATTGAGAGGAATTGTTTCTCTACCAAAATTCATATACTTATTTAATAGGATTGTATAAACTATCATGAAGTTATTAGGGAGATAGAAGGTGGACATCCCAAGAAGATATAGTGACAATATAAAGGAGGTATCATGGGTGGAATACATGAAAGTGGGTAAGGGGGAGTAGTATAAAGTGGAAAATGGTATGATCTATTGCCACACCACCCCAAGTGGTCTTCTCCAGGTTCAAGGAGCTCATAGATAAGGGAGCGGAGAACTATAGGTCATGGAGGACAATGATCCACAAGCACAAGGAATTATTATAGTTACAATATGTGTCTTATCTACGTTAACTATAATACTAAAAGATATATGGGTAAGCCATTTTTTCTTTCCATATATATATTTTGAGACATTGAGATTATGGTTGAGCCCTTGGCTCATCCCTTGGGCCTAGAGTCTCTGATTAGATTGGATTTAAAGATCGCGCTCTATTTGATGGTTTGACCTAAATCTTAGAGGGCAGCTATTTTTATGGGATCTCTTATTAGTTGTAATGTGGCCTTATGTTTTGATCATTGATATGGACTAGTTATCCACTGTTCACACTCAAATTGACAATTTTAGGTGGAGGATATGGTATTTCTTTGGTAATGGGATGATTTTTTCCTTCATCAGCAAGAAGGAAACCCAGATATTATAGGATGGTTTCATTTGAAGGAGGATATAATATATTACCCATTTTTTGGATAGTTTTAGCTTTGGAGTGGAGGATGTTATGAGAATGTTTTTCCTATGGACGTGCACAGTTTAACTCTCCATTGATAGATTGAATTTTGTATAAAATTTCACCCATAAACTTCCTAGATATCTATTCCATTATATCATATTTCTCTTGTATAGATTTATGAGATGAAGGTGTCGTTGAAGGATTATCGAAGAAGAGGATTTGTCAGACCCAATGTGCCACCAAGGGAATCCCTTGTGTTGTTCTATAAGAATGTGGAAGGGATATTGAAGTTGTGTGTGCATTACCATTACCTGAACTAGGTGATCACGAGGAAGAAGTAACCACTACCAAACATTAACTACCTCTTGGATCATCTAATAGGGTGAGGTGGTTCTTGAAGATTGACCAAAAATCAGGCTATCACCATCTCTGAGTACAATATGAGGATATACTAATGATAAAATTATAATGTTATAGTGGTAATTATGGGTTCTAGTGATTACTTTAATCATGATGAATACCTCAAAAGGGTTCATGGGACTCCTAAAATATATATTTTAACCTTTATTATATCGGTTTATGGTCGTCTTCATCGATGACATCCTTGTGTACTCATTATTTTAGGTGGAACACACAAGACATATAAGGATGGTCCTGTAAATACTTTAAGAGATACATCTTTATGTAAATGTCTTGAATTTTGAGTTTGGGATTTGAGATATCCATATTCTAGTATATGTAATCTTAGTATAGGGTATTCTTATGGACCCAATAAAGGTTGAGGTATTGTTAGCTAGGGATCCACCCAAGAGTGTGATGAAGATGTGGATATTCATTGGTATGGCATGTAACTATAGGAGATTCATGTCTTATTTCTCTAGTATATCACCACTAATTTGAACCAAAGTGGAATTTTTGTGTGTGTAAAATGAGGTGACCAATTGAATTTCATGAGTGGTGGTAGTCGTTGACAAGCACTCCCGTATTGATATTTTCAGAGGGGGGTGTCGAGTATATAGTGCTCGGGGATGCCTTTGAGACCAGACTTGTATATGTCCTAATGAACTGGTTTAAAGTGATTAACTATGGGTCATGACAGTTCATACCTAATTAGAATAACTATGTTATCAGTGATATAGATAGTGCAGTATTGTTTTTCACCCAAAAAATTTGGTGACACTATCATATGTTTGAGTGTTTTTTCATCTATTGTAAACACAAAATCCTCAAGTATATCTTTTCATTAAAGGATTTCAACATGAGATAGTGGATAGTGATATAGTTTCTCTAGGATTATGACATTAATATAGTCTATACTATAATTAATGGGATTGTGGTGGATGATTCACTCAGAAGAAGATCGTGTTTGAAGTTGTTAAGTGAGGCATCAAAGTAGGTGACCTCATTATAGTTGTAGTTAGTCGATGATGATGGTGTAGCAAACCTCCAATCCATGGCTATTATACAATCACATCTACATTTTTTATGGATGATTTGAATAGAGATATTTAATATGAGACCTTCCGTGTTAAGATATCCACTAGACATTCTCTTGATGTATTTTATGATGGTAGGGAGAAATTCATCCTTTTTTAGAGGATGGATGATGGTACCAGGGATGTTCCATGTAAAGGTTCTAAGGTAGTTTCATACACCCCTTGGTGGTGCAACCAGGTGTAGAAAAGATATATCAAGTCCTACAGTGTATGTTCTCATGTCTAAGAATGTAGAACTATTTTGAGGTGTTTTCTCTTGACGACCAAATTGTCAGAAGGAGAAGGATAAACACCATGTTCCAACAGGTTTATCTCATCCCCTTGAAGATATTTGATGTGTGATGGTATATCTATAGACATCGTGATGGGATTATCATGAACATATAGATGAAAGGATTGTATATGTTTGATCATAGACAAAATCACCATGTTTTTCACATCATAACAATTAAATAGAAATGATCAATATAGATATTGGGACACTGTTACATTAAAGAGATAGTCCAACTTCATGGAGTTTCTGTGATGATAATTTATGATATTTATGATCCCTTCATGTCATGATTATATAAATGAATATTTAAATGATTATAAGAGTAATTTTCTACTTATTTTTGTCTAAGAATGGAATTTCACCCCTAGAGTTTTGGAAAAATTCATCAAACCATTCAGGTTCTAGAGGATATTTAGGGGTTTTTCTTGTTGTACTTTCTTCATATTTGGGAGGATCACCAACCCTTGGTAGAGTTTGTGTACAACAAGAATGACCATTCCACCTTTGATATGGTAGAATGTAAGGACTCATTTGGGATACCCTATAGGTTATTACTATGTTGGAAATATCTAGGTGAGTCAGTACTCATTGGCCTAGTGTTTCTCTAAGAGATGATAGAGAAGGTGTGGATCATCTTAGAGTGGATGAGGACTACCCAGAGCAGTGAGATGTCTTTTTCAGGCCGATGATGGAGGATTTTAGAGTTAGAGGAGGGATAAAATGTGTTATTAAAGGTCTCACCTCTATGTAGATTATGTAGATTTATCCAAGGTAGAAAGCTATCTCTAGGATTCAATATCTCTTTTCAGATACTATGTAGGTTCAATGAGGTGGCATACTGCTTGGACCTACTATCATAGTCATATCAGGTACATAATGTCTTCCATGTGTTGTATTTGAGGAGGTATGTTAATGACCCATTTAATGTTATCAATTTGGTGAGCTAGAAATTTAGGATTGATCTTCTTTTAAAGAGTACCTAGTAAAGAAAAAGGATTGATAAGAAATGATTCACCAATGTTAACACATTATCTAATAGTGTGCCCAATGGTAGTATGAGAATCTTCAATATAAAACCAAGGAATGGGATAACCATATGTGATCCTGGTACCCTCAACTATTTGAGTAGTATTTTTACAATTTAGGCCAAAATTCCATGAGGAGGGAAGAATGTATCATGTATTTTTTTTCTATGTAAATATTGAGAATATTTTAAAAATATTTTTTAAGTTATAAAGGGATTCGGAATAGGATTCTGATTCTTGGGTTGGATCAGTGTTTATATAATAAAAATATTAAATTTATTATATCACACACATGTGGTATTTTATAAATAATTGATTTAACTTACAGAAAAATTATTTAATCTGAAATCGGAGTCCATGGTTGTTTTGAGGGATTGGGGTTTAACTAAGGAATGACATAAATTTGGTATGTATCAGACATTTTCTGTTAGGAGATCAGCATCATATATGTTAATTATTTAAATAGTTTAAATTATTTTATTATTTAAATATGAATATAAACAACCCTCACATTTGGTTTTCTACAGAAGTTTGAGGGAGATTGTTCTCCATTACATGGAGGATGAATCTAAATAAGAGGATGTAAAACCATACATTGACCTTGATAGAGAGAAATATTGGATCATGGTGAAGAGGCTTCAGGGTGTGGACATGGACCTATAGCTTTATTATTCTTCCATGTGGTAGGTAGATTTTTATTTTTCATCCTGATCCACATTTATGAGTTTTTAAGAGTTTTAAATCCCTTTTAGGACTATTAAGGACCCCATGTGGGTCAAGCTTTGTGTAATTAGGGGAATGGGGGGTTTTGGGAGGTTTATAGGGATTTACCATTAAGGAATATTAGTCACATAATGTGATGTTACAAAGAACATGATATGTGTTATTATTATTGGGGGAATAATTTTTTTTTGTGGACTACACACCATGTATAATAGTACATGTTATGTAGTGCGGATCATTCTTGTGGAAAAGTACATCTGTAGACACTCCATGTTAAGCGTACATGGTTGTGTATTAGTACGACCAGGCGCTATGTGTACCTGATCCTGGCCAGGTACATGGGTAAGGATAACATAAGTGGGAATGGGCAAAAGTAAATGAGCATGGGTTGGAGGACACATCAATACCATGGGATACTAGTACACACCGAGTACTTTACTTATATAGGTTGAGTACCATAAGGGGACATGACTAGGGTTCAGCCTTACGAGTCATGGAATGTACCCTCGGAGAAAAAATAATGTACTCCACTCAAAGACATATTACAGACATATCACTTTTGGGAATCAAAGTAGGGACCTCTAGTAGCCTATCCTATGTGGGTATCCATATAGAACATGTTGATGGCCTTCATTTGGGAATCAGATATGTGATGAGCGGTGATGATAAAGGAAAACATATTTTAGTTATGCATAGACTGATATTTATTGGGTTAATTTCCTTGTTCTATCCATATGAAGGTATTGTGAGGCATCATTCATGGTGAATATGGTGTGATCCTCTCTATAGTATTTGTTTAGATAGAGTTCATATATCCCTCTATATGATATGGGGTTGATTAATTTATTATTCCATATTCTTCACTAGGTGGGGTTTAATGAATCATCATAACCAACATACATTGGCGTATGATATCCTATATAGTTTATAATACATAGTAGGGTATGGTATAACCTAGAGGCTCTGGATGTGATCCCATGTTTGAGAATTGATATTTTGAGTTCATTTGGGTTATTCTAAATAGGGTTCAATATACCTAAGAGGCTCTAGTTGAGATCCCCTGTTATGGAATAATGATTTTATGGGTTCTATTGAGCAATTATTTATAGAAATATATATAATAGAAAATCCTCATATGATCACCATCAGGGATAGCATGGCTCATGGAGTGAGTTCTTTCAGTTGAACATTACCTTGAATCCTCATGTATAATCATGTGTGTGGAAGTATATTTGATACCTCTTTGAGACTTCTTTTTTATGTTGAGTATATCTGGTTTATTTAGGAAAATTTCTTCTATATAACATGTCTTGAATAAAATACATTTACTGTTATGTATATCTTCGAAATTAGAGTTTATTTTTTCATTTAATAGCAGTCCCCTCATACTTATGAAGTTGGTCTATTTTATTAGTTATGGTTGGATTTTATTTGGACCATTATTCTTTAGAGTAATTTTTTAAAACTATATTGTTAGATATAGATGTATGTATGAATTGGTATCAATTTTACTTTACCATTCTACATTGTATTATAATTTGGAGATGTGTGTGTTTGTGTGAAATTACTTTGTTAAAAGGCCTCCCATGAGTGTGATATCTCTACTCTACTCTGGTCCATCACTCCTGGTGTATTAGGGGTGGTCTTGGGGTGTCACACTTAGATTAATGTGAGAATTTAAGGACCTGGTGGATTAGTTTTTGAAATATATAACATCCATGTAATGTGGTATGGAATAATGAATCACAGAGCTTCATGGATATTGAAGTCCACAAGTAGAAATGAGAGATGTTTTATTATTTTAATTAATTAAATGGAAAGAAAATATATGATATATTAATTTTCCAAAATTAAAAATATTTAATAAATAACATATATATCTATTAAATTCATCATCATAAATATATACAATAGGAAATGACGCAAAACAAATTATATCATTTTGTGAGGTGGTAGTCCATTATAAACACAAATAATGGTCTCATTTCCCATTTGATATAAAAGGATACAACCATAGGTTACTCTATTAACATAATAATAACTCAGTATATGGGAGTTTCTAATTTATTTATATAATCGTGGTTGAATAATATCTGAAGGGGGTGAAAAAATAAATAAAACAAAAACACTCAGTTAAGAATGATACCACTTCTTCGAATAACATCAATAAGTTTACAAACAAATAATTTATATGTGGATAATATAAAAAAAGGACTTTAAGACATGGAATGATAATTAAGGATGTTATTTGGGTATTTATTGATAAACCTAGGAGGATTTTTATGTGTAACTAAAAGATTACTGGGCATTCCCTTTTATAAGTGAGGGGAGGGGCACTTTTGGATTTGTATAAAATATTTAATTAATAAAAATTAATTTCCATGTTCAAATGGATAAAAATAATACAATTCGAATATAGGATGAGGATATATTTAAATCATATCATAAAATATATTTTTTTACAATTTTATTTTTGTTTTTTTCTCTAGTCTCTTTGTTTTAACTTATGTTAACCCTTTTTTTTACAATTACTGCAATGGCAGTGTTTTCTACAATTTAAGGTTAGAGATATTTAATATAAAGTAAAAAAATCCATAAATAAATATTTGATGTTATTTTTAAGCATATAAAAAATTAGATGAAAATAAAAAATTTCTGAATTTTAAATCATTTAATAAAATATTATTTATTATAAAATAACATTAATGTCATTTTCTACACTATTCGTTTAATTTTACTTTAACTATATCAATACCAAAAGATAATTCAAATATAGACATCAAAAATTTCACTAATTTTATATATTCATCAATAAGAATATTCCAACACTATAACTCACTCAAATAATATTAGTTTAAATATTTTTGTAATCATTTATTTAATTATTCTACTAAATAATAAAATATTAAGTCAAGTTGGGTAAGTATTTATGGTAATTATTTAATAACTAAAAAATTGAAATAAATTTATATTATGAATATAATTTAATTATTATTAATATAATATTCTATATTTTTTCACATCCTTCTTTTTCATTTATCTGATCTCATGTGATATATTTAAATGTAAGAAAGTTACATTTTTTATTTTTCTTTATTTAAAATATTATATAGGTTACTTTCATGGAAAAGTATATCATAGTAAATAAATTATTCCTAATGTGATACGGTTTGAAATAAATTCATCCAATTACGTCGATGAAGAAAAATATTGTCTTTATTGCCTAGGATAACCTGATTTATCCTTTTACAGTGGGGATGAATGTTTACTTATTTTTTACTATTAATTATAACCAAAAAATTGAGTTAAAATTATTAAATAATATTAATTAGGATTATTAAAAAATTTTGATCCATTTTAACAAAATTAAGTCTTTATATGTGGTATAAATTCATTATATAAGTATCCAGAAAAGGGTGATAAAAACGGTTTTCTGAAGAAAAAAATGATTTTTTAAATCTAAAATTACTTTTATATCAAGATCCTATATAATATTAATTAATATGTAATTAATTAGATTACTTTTAAATAAATTATATTTTTATTAATTTAGGATCAAATTTAAAATATTATGGGTCTTTCCCTATTAAAAATGGAAATTTTACAAAAATAAGTATTATCACTATTCACCGAAACAATTATTATTTCCAGAAAAATCTAAAAATTTCACCCTGAGTTAATTTTGAAATGATGATTTCAATAATAATGTCAATTTTATAAAATCTAAATTCTGACATTTGTATACATTATTTATAATATTTTCTCACAAAAAGCAATAAAAACATTTTTAATGAAAAATATATTTTTGAATCTTGTAAATTTTAATAAAAACTGAGGGCTTTATTACCAATATTTTTTTTATAAAAAATATTTATACATAATTTTAAAATTCTGGTTATTCAAATTCATATCACATAATTTTAAATTCTATGTTATAATTGTCACATATAAATATTTCAATAGTATATCACAATTCATTTAAATATAGTATTTCATGAAGCACAATCTATCTAAGAAATAAAATTTATTTAAAGATAAATATATTAAAAAATATTTTGGTCTCACATTCTACCCCAATTAAATAAATTTCTCCCACTAAATTTTTATTTCGGTCATTAATGGTCAAACCTATATTGAAAACCCACATCTTAAATATGTATACTGAAACTTCTTTTAAAAATAGAAAGTGAAAATGAAATATTTTCCCTGAAATATAATGTACTATGGTTCCATGATATAGAAAACTTTTTTGGGAAGTTAAAATATAGACACAAAATAGATGATAAACATCTAATGAATAAAAATGAGTGATAGAGAACATGGAAATTATATACTAGATTGCCACAAAAATATTAATTAGTGAGTTCTAAAAAGAATATTTATCCATAGAAATAAAGGTAACCTAATAAGATTTATGTTCCAATAAAATTTTCCTAGATTTGGGTAATTTATTATCAATATTGTCTAAGAAAAAAAGGAATTATATTTACTTGACGAGTATAATTTCATCCATTAATCAATTTTAACCACATTATCATCTTTTTCTCCAAGCGATGAGTATTTATTAAGAATTTTTAAAATGACTAATGCACTAAGATCAAATTCTAATGGATTAAATATTCCATCAAATAATAAAAATTTATTACTCATATATTTAATAAAATCAAAATTCTTAGAAGAGTGTATTATAATACCAAATATGAATAAACCTACATATGAATAAATAATACATTAATATCCAAAATTAAAAAAACCATAGTTTTAACAAATATTATCACTTCATTAAATAACCTTACATATCAAATAGAGTCAATAACCTCCACATTAAAGAAATTTTTAGCCTCAATGGTTTTCTCATACCCTATAGCTTAAATCATAAAAAACATAACATAATTCATTTTGAATAATCCTTTCCATTAAACCTCATGGATATATATACTTGAAAAAATCTAAATTTGGACTAAATTATAATTAACCACCTCAAAATCATATATTTTGAATTATTCTCAAAGTTGGTCAAAGGGTCTCGTTACTAAATCTTTTTTTTCTAAATATAGTTCCCAAGGATTATAGTAATTTTTCTTTGATACCAAGTGTAACATCCTCAAACCTAGTATCCAAGATCAAGTGGTTACTATATTATATTGGTATAAGATGTAATCTATTGAATCCAAAATGAAAAAACTGTTTATTACACTTTTTAAATTAGATATATACTTAAATCTCACATTGCATTTGGAAACAAAAAATACAACATAGTAAAAGTCAATATTTTTCATCCTTTTACCCATTCTATTAGTTCTTATCCATATTTTGGGGAATGGAAACAAAATAAGGGGTGAAAATAAATTCTTAATAAGGTTTATGTAATGTTTATGATATCATCAGTAAATAAGGAATAATCAATAGAAAATTTAAATAATAAATAGTAAATTCTATTTAATCAATAATTTGAGCATGAAATGAACTAATGGATAATATAAATGAAATATTTTTATTAATAATACTATCTCAATTATAATCAAAAGAAATGAATAAAATTTTTATTCATAATCTCATACTTATTAATATTATACCATTGAAACCTTGTTCTGTGATTGTTTAATCGATGGTTTCTTATAGACCAAAAACCCTTTTAATTCGGGAAACTAATTTGTCACATGAGAAATTTTTAGTCATTGAGGGGATATGCATAACCAATCCCCACCCACCACTAAATTTATAATAAATTTATCATATATTGAATTATCAATTCAATTTGTAAATAATATTATTTATCAATAAATATCTATATTGAGTAAAGAATAAATATTTATCAAGATTTTTCCAATCCAATAAAATAACATTCACACTAAAACACCACATGTAAAAATGGTATATGGTTTAGGAAATTATAATATCAGAGACAAAATGAATATTGATACTTAATAGAAATGTAATATCCAATGATCAGAATAAGGTGACTGTTTCAGTAGAAGTAAAAACCTCAAAATTAATAACTGATGAGAGATGACCAATTATTCATCCAAAATATGGGTTTTGTAATAAAATAATTTTCTTTTACAAAATAAATAAAATTTAACAAAAAGTATTAAAGAAAATATTTTATTACTTAGTTTGATTTTTGAACAATTAATAATGTATAGAAGAAGCTAAATGTTGTAAAATGGTTACGATGGTGGGGTAGTTTTCTAAAGTTGTTTACCTTTAAAAAATCCTTTTGAAATTTTATAAAAAAAATTAAAAACAACACTTTTAGAAACCATTATTAATATTCCTTTAAATAATTTTTGAAAGTAAAGGATTACATAAAATTAAATTAATAAATCATTTGAATAAAAAAAGGACTTTCAAAAAATAATATTGAAAAATATGGACATGGGAGGAAAATATATCAAATTAAAAGAGAAATAATTTTTTTTTTGTTTTAAGAAATATTTTGATTAATTAAATTTATGAAGAGAAGAAAAGGTTGGAAGAAAGTATTGAAATTCCATAAATATCTAGATGAAATAAAATATATGTAATTTGTGAAGAATATTTAATAAGATTCATTCAATGAAAATAAAATCAATCCTAAAAAAATGATATTCTAAAATAAATACATACCTATTTGGAATATTTTAAATTGTAATCCCTTTTAATAACAAACATGAATTTAAACGTCATTAATCATTAATAAATAGGTATTCTTGTTAAATATATCATATTATTAGTATATTAACCACATAAAAGTTAATGGGTTCTTTATAACAAATATGTCTCAATTGAGTGTAAATTGTGATTAAATGCATCATGAAGATAATACATTTGAAGTGATAATTAATCAATGAATTGATAATGTGAGTCAAATATAAATCCACATATAAATGTTTAAATATAACATAAAATAATTAAAATTCATTACATGTATAATCCAAGAATATCAAAGACAATGAATAAGTAATATAACCTAATGAACCGAAATTGAGCTTTGAAAGCCCTTACCTTAGGTCTGAATCATCATGTACATTATTTATCTTCCTTAATAGTAAAAATATATTAAATATTTACATTATTAGGAAACTTTTATATTTTTATTATTCTTTTTATTTTTTTATTACCATTTTTTATTTCATTACATATCCAATTATGTTCATGTTAGACATTTTTAAGATATTTAGTTTATAGGTCAGAAAATGAATTTGAAAGGTTAACTATAGTAAAATAAGACATTTTTATATCTTATAAATAAAAATAAAAATAAAAATATAATTTTTAAAAATTAATTAAAATTGTAAACCCATGCATAAAATATGGTTATGAAAAATGAAATACATTACAGTCATTGAGATGGTAAGTTGTATATACACATGATTAATGTTTCTATTTTTCAATGATCTAGATGTAAATAAGGTGAGTGATATTTAATATTTATATAATGACCATTATATCTTAAATATAAAATTATTTCTTTAAATATACTCATATATACCATCCATGTGAAGCAGTAATCAAAAATGAATCACATCGCTTAGTGAAGATGGTAATCCACACGTACGCACAAGCGAAATTATAATCAATCAATGAATAAAAATAAAAGAAAATATATGATATATTAATTTCAAAATATTATAAAATTTTAATTAATATAATATATATAAATTAAATATATCATAATAAATATCCCTGAGTGGTGGTGATGGAAAATGAGTTACATTAGTTTGTGAGGTGGCAGTATGCCATACACGTGAATAATAGTTTCATTTCCCATTTGATGGAAGAGGAGAAGAATTTAGGTTATGAAATTAACATAAAAATATCTTAGAAAAAGGGATATTTTTATTTAATTTTATCATAATGATTTAATAATATTTTAATAGGGGGAAGAATAAATAAAAGAAAAAATGATGGCTTCAGAATGATACCTCTTCTTTAGAAAACATCAGTAGGTTTACACAATAACTATCCAAGGATGGTTTTTTAATCAAAACAAGGAAACTGGAATTTTGGAATGGAATTAATTGATTTGGGAAGGGTATGGATGAACCAAATTTCTTTTATACTGTGAATAAAGGAGGAGAGGTGGTTTCCTTTTATATTACAATGGTTTCGGGAGGGGGATTATAAAGAAATGAAGAAGTTACGATGCCTACAAGTACTCAGGGAGACTTGATCATGAGATCTCCCAAAAGACCCATAGAGACATAACCACTAGGGTACACCACTAGGGTAGGAGTTTCCCTTATATAAGATAAGGGATAAGAACTTTTTCATTTTTTAAAATTATTATATTATTAAATTAATATAAAATAGATCTTCATGATCAAATGACCCTAGAGTGATATATTTATAAGATATAATATGTTTAAGAAAAATAATATCATTAAATAAATTTTATATAAGTTTATATTATTTTCTATGATTATCCCTTTTTTTAACGGACATTAACCTTTTTTTTGAACATTAGTGTGAAAGCTATGTTTTTACTATTTAGGGGTCAAGATATTTGAAATAAAAGTAAAATTGGGTTATAAATGGACCAAGTAAGATATTATCAAACATATACCATGTTTTTATGAATTTTAAATAATTTAATAAAATAATATTTATTATAAGAGACCATAAATTCCATTTTTCACACTATTTATTTAATTTGACTTTAAATACATTATGAGAAACATTGAATTTAAATATAAACTTTTAACAAACTAGTAAAATTATATATTTTTCTATAAAAATTGTTTGACATTATAACTCACTCAAATTAAATAACTTTTAATATTTTCAAAATCATTTATTTTATATTTATATTAATTAATGAAATATTATATTGGTGTTGCATATTAATTTAAGGTAATTATATAATCAGTAAAAATTATAAATAAATTACCATCATGAAAATTATTTCACTATTATATAAATAATAATTAATATTTATTCACAAATTGATTTCATTATATGAACACAAAAGAGATATTTAAAAGTAAGAAAGTGATATTTTTTACTTTTCATAAAATAAAATATTATGAAAGTTACATTCATGAAAAAGTGCCATATGTTTAAATAATTATCGAACCTAAGGTAATAAAGGTTGAAATATTTTCATACACTAGAATTGAAGATGAAAAATGTTGAACTTATCACTTGGGATAACACGTTTTACCCTTTTACTATGATGATTAATTTTTATTGTATTTAACAATACCATATAACCAAAAATAAGTTAACCTTAATAAAGAATATTAATCATGATTATTCAAAATATTGAATATATTTTACAAAATTAAATCTCTAAAATTGTTTAAAATTCATTTTTTATGTATAATACAAAGTGAAATGAAAAATAGGGCTTTGAAATAAAATTCGTTTTTAATCCTAAAAGTATCCATCTACCAAGATAATGTAAATTATTGATTCATATGTAATTAATTATACCATTTCCAAAAAAAATAGTGTTAAATTTATACATTATCTAATTCAAAATTATTATGTGTCTTTGTCACTATAAATTATGACAGTTTTAGAAAAAAAGATATATTTTTTAATATTCACTAACAAATCAATATTTTATTAAAAAACAAAAAATTTCACCATAAATTAATTCTGACTTACTGATTTTAAAAATTATGTTAATTTTATTCAATCCAATTTCTAAAATTGAAAAAAATTATTATTTTATTTTCATAAAAAAATCATTAAAAACATTTTTGATAAAAAATATGTTTTTGAAGCATGTAAATATATTACTAGAAATTGTGTACTTTTTTCCAATATATTTTTGTTATATTTAATATTTTTATATATTTTAAATAAATATTCTTATTCATACAAAAAAATAACTTTTAGGTTATAATCATCATATAAAAATATTTTAATAGGATATCATAGATCTTTTAAACTTGGTGTTTCATGTAACACAACCTATATAATAAATCAACATTCTCTAAAGGTATATTTGTTAAAAAAACTTAGGGTGTTATAGTTGTAGTTTATTGAATTAAAAATTCAGTACACATAACTACTATTAGATAGTATTTCTCTCTTGATCATCTTACTGTAATAAAAATTAAGAAAGTGGTGTGGTTTTCTACAGTATAAGGCCAGGATCCATGGTTTACCTTATAGTTCTAGTGATGTCCTCAGTAAGAACTAGATTCAAAGTTTAGTTTTAATACAGCTTATCATCCTCATACATATGTTCAGTAAGAGATAACCATTTAAATCCTAGATGATATACTAAAATATTCTTTTATGGAGTTTACAAGCAGTTAGGATCAACTCCGTCCTCTATTTGAGTTTTATTACAAAAATAACTTCCATTCAAAAATTTAGATGGCTCCATAAGAATCACTCAATAGAATGAAGTGTACAACTCCAATGTTTTGGGTTGTAGTTGGTGATAGAATTCAATTGATACCTAATATAGATTATGAAATTGTATAGAAAGTCGAATCAATTCAACAATATAAAAAAGCAACTTAGAGTTGACAGAAAAGTTATGATGCAAATCATTGGTGAGATCTGGAGTTCTAAGTTGATGAAAATGTGTTAATATGAATTTATCCTTTGAAAACGTTTATTATATTTACAAAAAAGGACAATTTGAGCCCAATGTATATTTGAACTCTATTGATTTTTGGTCAATTAGGGAAGGGTGCTTATCACTTGGCACTTCCACTTATCCCTTGTCAAGCTCCCAATGTTTCACCTCTCTTGAAGAAATCCATACTTGATCCTTAACATGTACTAAACATAAAGGTCATACCATAAGAGATTAATTGTAACATACCAAAATATCATTAATGGAAATCCCTCTTGATCTAATTAAATGTCTCGTTATGTAAAATGTGTATATAATTGTCAAATTATTAGGTTTTATGTTATGAATTTTGACCATTTATAATATAGTCATTGAACAGTGATCACATGATTAGTATAAATATAGGGCTTTAACAAATCCAATTTACTCAAATAATGGAAGCAATGGCCTCATCCAGTAGTTATGCCCCATACGAATCCCATTTTTCAGAGCTCAGAATGGACGTGGCGTCATTAGGCTTCCCTCTTGACCAAGCTCAAGCTGATCCTGGACACATTAAGCTTGAGCGGAACTACCTACAGGAGAAGTGGAATTTGATAGAGATTACCACCAGAGTGATGTTATCTGAGCCATCGCAAGAGTCTGTCACCATCACACACCTCACCCTTCAGTGTTATGTGGGTGTTTTGAGGGTTTATTTAACAATAACCTAGTATTATGGTTATGTACATTGTTTTTTTATATAATAATTAATATACATTCATTTTATTATTGTTACCTTGTAAATATTTTTTTAAGCACAAATATTATTTTTAGTTAATGTTCAACTAAGAAATCTATTTTGATGAATTAATGGATATTTTAATTTAATAATATTTTACTAAATTATTATTATTATTATTATATTAAATTTTATTAAATATAAATTATCGTATAATTTTATGAATGAACTTGTAATTTTTATTAAGGATTGAAAGCCATTTTTGTCAAAACCCATGAATTTTCGATAAATGTTGGTTTTCATTTTAAAAGAGAAAATTAACATATTTAGAAAATTATTTTGATAAAATGAATATTATTTCTGTAATCAGGATGTCAAAATTATCCAATGGTGAATTTTTCATAATTTTCTGAGACAGTCAAATATTTTGGCGGACATTAAATACCATTTAAATATATAATGTGTTTTATGACATCATATTTACTCAATAATGATGTAATAAAATACTATAAACTAATAAAATAATATAAACTTTATGTCCGGGGAATATATTTTTCACCATTAAAATAATGTGATTTTGGGTTGGTTTGAATTATTTTAAAAAGATTTAGTGGACTCTTCTAGTGTTATTAAACATTTTGTCTTTTTAGATTGTTTTCCTAGGGACTGTGACTCACCTCCACATAAGCAACCCCATTATTTTAAGAAGTTTAGTCTTTGGTTATAAAATATTTTTTCCAACTTCCCTTTTCCAAAAACCATGGTCCAAATCTATGGTCTGATTTGGGGTTTTGATTAGTTTAATGTGTTGTGTCCCAAACCAAAATATAAAACAATTCCCTCTCATTTCTTATATAAACCCACCCAATATCCCACTTACTCTTCACTCAAAGCCATTGGATTTCAACCAAACCCTTCCCTCCTCTCTCTATAATCCTCCCAAGAAATCCCAATCAACCAAGAAGCATCTCTCAAGCCTCTCTCAAGCCTTTGGAAGCACACTTCCAAATAAGGGGGTTTTCTTCCTTTCTCGTTTTTGTCCAATATTCATTAAATTTTTATGCACTTTTAATTTCAATTATAAATGTTGGGGTATTTTTTCTCACCTCTACCATAATTTCCTCTTTATGTTTTAATTATGGGATACCCCTTTATCTATCATTAAATTCCTCCCATGTACACTCGTTACTATGCTGAAATTCAGAAAGGAATTTCTCTCTCTTAATTTACATTCAAGTAATTCTTTTGTATCATGAATCTAAATTCAATTAATTTTATTGGGACCTGTATCTATATGAACCCCTTAGTGTCCATGTCATGTAAATATGATGAGATACTCCTTTCTCTCTCATCAACCATTTTTATGAGTTCTTTTGTCACATCGTTATGCTGCTGAAATTGCACCACACTTTTCCAAGCCAAAGTCATTGTGTAGTGAATACCATGCCCATTTATCTATCAAGGGTATTAACCATTATGCACATTTACTTATTATTTAAGTAGTTTAATGTGTGTATTCCACATTTATATATCGTGTAATAATTGATTATGTTGAATGATTCAATGTTTTAGATCCATGTCGCACGCTTATGCATGAAATGAAATGTTTAAGAAGGGTGTGCCCTAATAGCGCTCCAATACATTGGGTAAAGTATAGTATCATGATATTTCATGTGAAATTGGTGTTTTCACATTCTATTTCAAGTGCAATGACGGTTTACAAATGATTCATTTGAAATGAGGGTTTACTCGTGCTCCATGTGCAATGAGACTTGGCTCATGCTAATTCCATGTTAAGGGTTGTTGCCACATTTCCATGTTATGATTTTCAAGCCTTATCTTGACTTTATGTTTATGCTTCTCTTATGATATATTGATATTCCTATGGTCTAACATGTATTGTATTCTTCATGTTATTTCATTATTAATCCCTTACTGGGATTTATAGCTCACCCTTTTTTTATTCATGTCCTTAGGTTATCCCATGCAATGTTATGTACAAGGATGGATAGTGGTCATATAAAGATATTTTTCAATAAAGATGTGTTTTTTCATGTTTTAAGCTATTATGTAATGATTCTAAGCCCCAAAGACACTAGACCTATCGATATTATATGTTGTATCAAATGATGTTTATGTAATAAATTATGATTAATTGTGTAATAAAAAGTGGGGTTGTCATAGTTGGTTTCAAAGGATAGGTTTAGTTATTTTTGGGATTAGGATTATAAAATCCTAGTAATTCCTTAGATACAAGACTAAGTATAATAAAAACATCCCTATGTTTGGGTGAGTATTGAGTAAGTTGTTTACCAAGAAAATACATCCCTGTCTGGATACGAGTAGGTAGAGGCGGCTCTGGAACAGATGTATCCAAGGGGAAAACCTGAAAACACAGCTTTCACACTAGACTCAAATGGGAACCGGTGCATAAAAAAGGTCCTTGCTTCACTCTTGGTTATGACACTCCCGAGAGATATTCTTTGGTGAATTCACAGGCATGGTATGAATAATTATTAAAGGAAAATAAAAATCCCTAAGAATATATGTTAGAAATTAGATCATGGATAACATAGACTAAAGCCAATAGATTCATATGTAAAGGAAATCAAAGTTTTTTATAAGTCATCATTTTTTCCTTGGATTACCATTTATATGTTACCCATAACATTCCTTTTATTCCGGCCAATGGCCGGTAATTGGAGGACTCAGGCTAGCAATAGATATGAAGATCAATGTGATGAATGTACTAATGAGAAGCCCAATCTAATGGGAACGGCAATCAAAAACTTTGTCATGCTTCTCTATTAGCTAACTCAAGAATTGAAAAGAAAAATGGGTCAAGAGGAACGTTCTACCCCCCCCCCCTCCAAGTAAGAACAAGTTGCTATCAAGAGCTTCATGAGACAAGGGCCTCCTACTTTTAATGGATCATCTGATCCCTCAACTTCTGAACAATGGATCAACTCCATTGAAATGATCTTCTCCATCCTTCAATGTTCTGAACAAGAGGAGGTTCTCCTGGATGATTATCGTATAGAGGGTGAATCTAATTAATGGTGTAAGTTGATAAAAAATATGAAACCTAAGGATCATATCGATGCGTTTGAATGGAATGATTTCCGAATGATGTTTTTTTTATAAATATTTTATACGCACCATCCAACATAAGATGGAAAAGGACTTCCTTGACCTCAATCAAAAATTTGACGAATCTATTAGAGTATATGAGGCAATATTCACAAGGCTTTCATGATACGCTTCCGTCTTTGTCATTACCCTTGAATTCAAGGTTGACTGCTTCTTTGGTGGGCTGAAACCTAGCATGCAGAAAGTGATGGCGATCCGTGACTTCGACACCTGTAAGGAAATTGTCTGATGTGCACTCAAGGATGAAATAGAGATCGGAGAATCTCAGGGGTATCATGGGGATAATAAGTATAAGGTGGAATTAAATTCTATCAGTCCGATGGATAAATCCGATGGTGCTAAGAAGATCCAGCACCCCACTTGCCAAAGGTGTGGAATGAAGCACCCTGGAAATTGCCTGAAAGGGACGAGGAAATGATTTAGGTGGGGAAGAGAAGGTCACTTGGCTATTAACTATCAGTAAGAAAGGCCCGCAGCAATGATAGAAGAGAGTAACACACTATTCGAACCTTAACGCATGATTCATTGCTACAACTACAAAGAACGAGGGCATCTTGAAAATCAGTTCCCTAAGCCAAGGGTTTTCAGAGGCAACCAACAACCTCCAAAGCAGTACGGGAGAGCTTTTTCCATCACTACTACTGAATTGAACCCTGAAAATGAATTAGTGAGAGGTATGATAGTTATTAATTCATGAATAGTGACATTAATTTTTGATTTAGGTTCTACGCATTCTTGTATATCTCAAATGTGTAGTAGAACAATCCCATCAGCACCACCAATCATGGATGTGAAGATATCGGTGAGTACGGAAAATGGGGAAATCATTGCATCCCATGAATATAACTCCTCCCCTTTCATAATCTGTGGATTAAACATTTCATAAAATCACATCATACTCCCTCTTGTGGAACTTTATGCGATTCTTGGCATGGATTGGGTTTCATTATATAGATCCAACATAAATTGTCAGGAGAGGGAAATCACTCTCTATTTGGATAATCTACCCCTTGATTCTATATAAGTGCAAGGAGAAAGATGAATCTTATTTAGCTCCATCATCTCAAGCGTGGATATTACTTCCCTATGAGCACGTGTATCTGACTATGATTATTGAGTCTAAGGAAGAAACCATCCTTGAATACATGCCTATTGTGAGGGAATTCGCTGAAGTGTTTCCTGAGGAATTTTCTGGTCTTCCTCCTAGAATAGATGTTGAATTCGCAATTGATCTTATACCTAGGGAATTGCCAGTATACAAGACTCTATATAGAATGGCCTTTGTGGAGCTTGAGGCACTGAAGATACAAATACAATATAATCTATATGGAGGGTTTATATGCCCAAGTGCTTCACCCTGGGGTTCACCAGTCCTCTTCGTGAATAAGAAGGATGGTTCATTGATAAATTGCATCGATTATCGTGAGCTCAATAAAATCATGATAAAGAACAAGTATCCTCTCCCACTAATTGATGAATTGTTCGATCAGATGCATGAAGCACAATACTTATCCATGGTGGATTTGTGGTTGTGATATTATCAAGTATGGGTGAAGATGGAAGATATCCCCAAGACATATTTTCATACACAATATAGGCACTATGAATTCATAGTAATGCCTTTAAGAATCACTACTGCTTCAGAAATATTAATGGAATTTATGAATATAGTCTTTAGAGATTAGCTTGACAAATTTTTGGAAGTCTTTATATATGATACTCAGATATAATCAAAAATAAAGGATGGTCATGAGGAGTATCTAAAAATTGTACTAGAGACCTTGCGAAAGGAAAGCTCTATGAAAAGTAAAATATTTGTGTGTTATCATTGAAGGAGGTCTCATTCATTGGCCATATAATCACAAGAAATGGGATGTCTTTGTATCCCTCCAAAATAGATGCAATTGAGGAATGGCTAAGGCCAACATCAGTAACAGATATCTCTATCTTTATGGGGTTAGCTTAATATTATCAACAATTTGTGAGAAATTCTCACGATTTTCCAACACTATAACCAAAGATAACACAAAAGGGAGTAAAGTTTACTTTGAGTGATGAATGCAAATAAAGCTTCAATTATTTGAAAAGAAGGCTTATCACTGCACCAGTGCTCACTTTACCCACAAGTGGAGAACTTTTTTGTGTATTCAGTGATGCTTTGATGAAGGGAATGGGATGTGTGTTGATTCTAAATGACAAATTCATTGCCTATAATTCAAGGAAATTGAAATTTCATGAACATAACTATCCAACACATTACCTTGAGTTGGTTGTAGTGATCTTCACTTTGAAAATTTGGTGGGGTGCTTAGCCTCTAGCCCTACTTACCTTATAACATACCATTATCCTATTTCAGTTATTTAATGACAATTTTTTATTATTAATTGATTAGGTATTTATTTTGGGATATTTTAGATGTATTTTAAAAAAAAATTAAGCCCATGGAACTATTCCCAATTACTGCATGGTTTGTAAAAATTTTGTAGTTTCTATTAGAAATGGTAAGTTGTTCCAAATTTGATTTCGTATAATTGAAACCCAAATTTTATTTATTGAATTTAAATGGGGTTTAAAATGATTTAAAACCCTATATTTGAGATGATTGTAACATGATTTAAAAATTCCATGGAATTTTTAAAACCCCTCAATTTCAATGGAATTTAAATTACATGGTGTATTTTAAAATAATGATGGTGTGATTTGGAAGTGGATTTAATTAAAATATTATTTGTGATTCTTGAGAAAAATTTCTTATATTTATAGATGATTTGAAAAGGCATGAATGGATAAATCACAATGATTTGGTTTTGAAATTGTTAAGTCATGTTGAAAATTGATTTTGGGAAATTTAATTATGAATTGAGAATTGATTTCAAATGAATGATTTTCAAAAAAATGAGTAAATAAATAATTTTTGGACTAAATGAAATGTGGTCCTAGGTAGTTAGTGGTTATTTGGATAAGAACTCTTGGACTCTAACTCTATAATGATGGATTGAATATGAAAACACTAATTAAACCAAGTTTCTAATGATTTCCCATGATGTATTCCCTAATGGG
This sequence comes from Viscum album, assembly GCA_963277665.1. Taxonomy (NCBI): domain Eukaryota; kingdom Viridiplantae; phylum Streptophyta; class Magnoliopsida; order Santalales; family Viscaceae; genus Viscum; species Viscum album. The sequence continues at coordinate 1,505,182,263 of OY728146.1, read as the reverse complement.
GAGTAGACTAATATCCCATATTGTTTCCCTTATTTGTGTGTTAACATGAGTATGCATATATATCTTGATCCATGATGATAAATATGAAATGTGGGCATAATATAGCTGGAAAAAATCCTTATTAATTATTAGCATGGAGTTATGGTGTGTTTTATTTGATTATACTTTCCATATATTATATAATTGTTTTATTCATTTTAACTATTTTATATAAATTTTTTATATAAATGTTAATTTAAGCCTATTTTTATATATCTTCAATATTTTTTATGAAGTAGAGTTTTTATATATGTAAATTCCTTATCCTAAATTTTTTTATATAAATTGAAATAATAATTATTTTAATTGGTATTGAATTGATTATGGAATAATTATTGAGATACGATTAGGTTGTTTAGCTCAAACCCTACCTTTACCTTCAAGTTTTTTAGATTATCTTATTCAAATTTCATGAAAAGTCAAAGGGCCTCTTAGAAGTGGCAGGTGTACTTGATTCATGGGACCTGGAGTGATCGAGGTGAATAGCTGATAATTGATCCACCTGTTACATGGGTTTCTATGTTCTTCTTTAAAATTTTGTGTCTCTTCATTTTGTATTTTTTTGACTTTCATAGTTTTTTACTATACTACTTCCTCCTTGAGGAGTATTGATATACTAACTTTTATTATTTATCTTCCACTATTTTTTGAAGACAAAAAATCATTCCATATTGTATCTTATATGATGACAATTGTTAATCTCCAACTTCTGGGGATCAAGAACACCCTTTATCCCATGTCAAAGATGGATTAGGTTTCATTGTACTGGGGTATTTAGAATAGTTCATGATAGAGTGGTATTAATGACATGTTATTTACCTTTCTTTGATGTTAGTATGAAGTATGGGTTGTCTTGGTATATCAGAAATAGGATTTTTTGCACTTAGGATATAGTTATGAGAGACATACTAGCTATCCCTCATCATAACAAGCATTAAGTTACCATGGGTGTTTTGGAAAAGTGTACCTGAGGAATAATTTGATTTTATTCTAGTCTTTCCTAATTGATCTGAGTACATGGGTATCATTGTATCTATTTAATGAGTTTTGGATATTTTTTATTCTTGTTGATGTTTTAGTTTTTTCAGTTGATGTTGTGTTGAATCATTTCACTAAGAAGATGCATGAATGCTCCACTAGAGTAATTTACTTGTGAACCATATTAGGATATTCCTATGATGGATCAAAATATTATTGAGATAGTGGTAAATGTTATCCATGACGTGGGGATGTTACCTGCACCCATTCCCATTTAGGCTATAGTAGTGGAACCATGAATAGATGGATTTCAAAATCATGCTGAAGATTTTATTTTCAAGAAGCCACCAATTTTCCAAGTCTCAAATTATCCTCAAGAGGCTAAGTATTTTGTTGAAAAAGATAAAGATAATTTCTGAGTTCTTGGAAATTTTTAATTTTATTATGTGTGCCACATTCATGCATGAGTTACCTTCCACAAGATGGTGAGATTCAATAGTGATGGTAAGGAAGCAAGAGGGATTTTAGTGGAAATGCATTATAGTTATTTTCACTTATCTTTTTTATCTACAGCTTATTCTCATGGATAAATTAATGTATATTATTACCATCTATCAGGGCGATAGGACCATGACATAATTTTCTAAATATATTTTCAAAGATTATTCATTTTTCATCTAAGGTGGTGAAGAATGAGAAACTAAAGGATCAAATATTTGATATGGTTATATATTCTGATATTAAATCCCATTTTTTCATAATGAATATCAGTTATTATATGTATGTGACAGATAGAGCATTGATGGATTAGCTTGACCTAGTCGGTATCTCATGGTTGACGAGAGTACCTTTTTCTGTCAGTGGTAGTTTTGATAGTCCCATTAAATAATAGAGAAATTGTGATGAGTCTCAAAGTGTATCCTGATAGTAAGTATCTTCCATACCTCCTAAATTTCATGGACGAATCCCTATGACATTCTCTCAATATTGGAAGGATGGTAATTTTAAGCATGTTTTTACTAATGTTCCTAAGATATGTGGTTCATGTGGATGTGTAGCTCACCTACATAAATTAATTCACGTATTTTATAATCCATATAGTGGAATGGGATCTCTAGCTTAAAATAATATTGGTGAAATCAAAAGCATCAATGTCTAAGGGGTTATATCCATAGGAATCTAGAACGAAGCATTTTAATGAAGTCAAAGAGTCTCCAGAGGAAGCGGATGTAGGTTGAGTGACTTTGAGTGGTACCATCGCAATAAATTAATCATTAATGGCAGGTTTATGTAATACTGAAACATCTAATTGTTTATATCAAATTTTATAATGAAGCTGATAAATCATTCTACAAAGCTTCTTTCTTATGTGGTGGATATTACTATACCTCTCTGAATAAAGTGATAGAGAGAGATAAGGTTTTCAAATGTCATGCTTGTGTTTTCTCTCTATCTAATTTTGATTTTACCATGATTTTTGAGTTCTCGACACAAAACCTCTTTATTTCATTTTCAATATATATTGGTTGATCTGTCATTATTTATAAATTGATTTTTACTTTCAAAGGGTCATCATCAATGTCCCAATGGGGTGTGTCATGTTTTTTTGAGGGAATGGGACCTGAGGTCAAGTAGTTTTAGAACATATTTAACAGAATTGAGAAAGGTGATATTGGTGATTGATTTTCAATCAGAGAAAGAATATTTGAGCGATGATCTCCCGACATTTTATTCGAAGTTTCCTACGATGTACAGTTTTGACTTTTAGGGTTTCCCATTGGTAAATGAGATATATTTTTCTATTGATTTGGTAAATTATACTCAACCATTTTCCATTCCTTCTTACCCAATGGCACTAGTGGATTTGAAAATATTGAAGACTCATTTGGATGATCATCATGATAAAGTCTCTATTTTCTTTAGTGTGTCACCTTGGGCAGTGGATTTTCTTTTTTCAAATAATGATGATGGAACACTTAACCTATTTTTCTGATTGTCTATAACTTAACCAAGTTATGATAACGAAAAAATATTAATTACCTTGGTTAGAGTATTTTTTTCAGTTGAATGAGTAGAAGTGGTTATTGATGCTTGATATTTGATCTGGTTATCACGAGTTTATAATTATATAATCTAACATTCAGAATACCACCTTTAGGAGTAGGTGAGACCATTTTGGGTAACTTATTTTTCATTTTGGTATAACCAATTCCAATTTAGTTTTTATGGTCTTAATGGGAAAATATTCTATGAGTATATTGAATCATTAATTATAGTCTTTGTGAATGACATCTTGGTTTACTCTAAAACCGAGGAGGATCATGTACATCGTTTTAGAGTAGTTTTCGAAATTTTGAGAGATCAATAACTTTATAAGAATATTTTGAAATTTTATTTATAGATTCAAGATGTAATGTTCTTGGGACACATGGTATTCAAACATGGTACTTTAGTTGACCCAAATAAGGTGAAAGATGTTATGTCATGGGTGAAATCATGTAATGGTTTTGAGATATGTATTTTTTAGAGTGGTGAAGATATTACCACAAGTTCATTAAATATTTATAAATGTTGGTTTTTCAAATGACCTATCTAACTCAGAAAAGAGTGTAGTTCTATTGGGATGTGAAATTTTATAGTTATTTTGATGAGATGAAGCATCTTTTTACTGATGAACAAAATTTGACTATTCTAAAGGCTGGGTAGGTCTATGTGGTCTATTGTGATGCATCAGGTTTGGGTTTGGGTTACAATCATATGAAGGATGATCATTTGGTGGCCTATGGTTCCAAAAATAATTGACTAAATGAGATTAATTATCCAAATCATGATCTCTAACTCATAAAAATGATTCATGCTATTAATATTTTATGGAATTAATTATTTTAGGAAAGGTTTAAAATATATTATATTTAAAATATCTAGAGCTATATATCCTCTAAAAAATATTGTATCATTTAATAGAGGCATTGGGTAGAGTACCTATAGTATTTGGATTTCAATATTACCTATACCCCAAATAAGGGATATTTAATCACTGATGCATTGAGTAGTAATCTTAAAACCCATGCCCTGAAATAATCATTTGAAGAGTAAAATCTACTGGTTCTCTTTTATCTGTTTCATTTTGGAGTCTTGGAGAATGTTACGGAAGCTGTTTTGAAAAAAATTTAGATGAAAACCACTCTTCTCAATATGATTCTTTATTAGAGGCTTCTGGATGTAAAATTATATAGAATTAGGAACTCACATTATAGTAGGGATACCATTGGTTAGTGGTCTTTCTCCTCTGAGGGTGTACTATGTTTTTAAAATTGTTATGTTTTACAATTTCTTTTGACATAGTACACAACAGGGGATTTACATAATTCATATTGGGTGGTGAACCCAGGTACCACCAAGAAGTTCGATAATATAATGTGATTATTCTGGTGGAAATTTATGAGGTGAGGCATAGCAGACATTGTTTCCCAATATTATGTCTACAAACTAGTCAATGTAAAGAACCAGATACCTTAGATATTTCCTTAGCCACTCCCATGGTAGACCTGGAAGTTGGATGAGATATAAAAATATTTCATAGTTTGGTTTCCATATACCCATCTGAAGAATAATTTGATATGGGTTGTAATTTATCAGTTGGCCAAATTGGATCACTTTATACATATTCAAGATACAACCAATGTTCAGGACCTGGGAAGTCTCTATGTGAAATAAATTGTCCATTTTTATGAAGTTATATAAGTTATACTATCTAATAGAGATCCATAATTTAATTCTTATTGTTGGAGAGTCCTTGAAGAGACATTAGGATTTCATGTATTATTAATCATGGAATATCATTCATAGAATTATGGACATATGGATTGTGATATACATATTCATGAAGATATGTTACATGATTTCATTCTTGACTTTGGAGGATCTTGGGAGGAAAATTTGTGGCTAATGTAGTATTCCAAAAAAAATACCAATTAGATATGAGGATGGATCATTTTAAGGCCTTGTATGGTTGGCCTTTTAAATATCCTCTTTTTTGGATAGATATTGGTGAGGCATCCTTGGTTGAGATGAGATTTTCCTAATGATTATGCTAAAGATTCACCTTATTCCTTAGGTAATGGTGATGTAACAAATACGATATAAAAATTATAGTGATAATCATCAATGAAATTTATTGTATTATGTTAGTTACATTTTGTTTTGGAGAGTTCCACCTCATTTGGGTCACCAAAGAACTGGGAAATAGGAAAAGAATATGCTAAGTCTTGTGGGTCGTTTTGAGATTATTGAGAAGATGGGGAAAGTGAATGACAGTTTGTTACATACACCATTGTTAACCTCAATCGACAGTTTTTATCATGTATCATAGATAAGGATGTATCTTTATAACCCTTCTCGTGTGTTGATATTGGGAGATCTTGATGTTGAACCTATTAATATGGGACTAAGAATCTGGTTAGGATTGTTGATTCTGAGACAAAGGTTCTTGGTGGGAAGATGATACCTTGGGTATGTGTGCTATGGAAGCATGGTTCTCATTTACATGAGAATTTATATCATGTGGAATTTATGAGATAGAAATTTCCTCATCTCTTTTATATGGAATATTCTTGATAGGAATTTTAGGGATAGAGACTATTTATAGTGGAAATTTTGTAGCATCCTATTAACTTCATTCATCTATTTCATGACCCATGTATTCATTAGTCTTTGATTGGGTCTTTAATTGGGTCTATTTGGGAGTTTAAAAAATTATTCACAGGGGGGTGTGAATGGTGGGCACATGGTTAGGGAAAACCATGCGGTTTTGACCAAAAACATGTGTGTCAGGTAAGGGTTCTCTGGAAGGGGGCACACTATTTGTACAAATTATGTAGCATACCCTCCAAAATGTGCACCATTTTATAGTAGGGGTTTCTACAATTGGTGCATGGTTAGTTTGACTATACTGTAAATTCATTCAACTCAACCATAATTCTAGTATGGTTTCATGGTTTGGGAACACATTTATAACTAATTATGCAGATCATACAATAAACCATGCATGCATGTTTTCACACCCCTAATATTTAATTAAAAATATTGGGGCCCTCATTTTAGACTTCCAAACACACTCAATTGACCTATATTAGTTTCTTTTTCCTATTGAGGATCTCCATAGGATTCCTTGACTCCCAAAACCTCTTCTCTTGTAAATATAAGTTCCTGTGGAAAATTTCCATCCCTATCCAGTAACAAGATCTCCCTTCATGTAGTTTCTTTTGATCATATCTTTTCTCTTACTTATATTGTGATATATTATCATGTAATTCATGGATGTAATCTTTTTTTAGTAGATCTTGGTTTTAGTTTTCATTTCCTCATATATTATACATTAGTTTATCATCGGTGGATCTCACTATGGATATTGTGATGTTCTAATTCCATGATAAAACATAGGTTGTTCAATATTTTATATTTTACAATTGAAAATTTAATTAATAGATTTATTTTAATTGAGTTTTAAAATGATTGAAAACCCCATATTTGAGAAAATATGAAGTGTGATCTAAAAAGGGCATGGAACTATGAAAAACTAACAATTTAAATGGATTTGAAATTGTTGGGTGGATTTGAGAAATTTTTTGCTTGATTTAGAAGTGGATTTTATGAAATGGTTTATTTTTATTTTTGAGAAAAAATTCTTAAAATGAATGATGGTTTCCAATGGATTGAATTGATGAAAACCAATGATTTGGTTTTAAAATTGGAAAGGAATGTTAAAAATATATTTTTGGGAAATTTAATTAAAAATTATTAATTGGTTTTAAATGAATCATTTTCCCAAAAATTATTGAATGAATGAATTATTTATTAATGAAAATGTGAACCTAAGTACATAGTGGTTATTAGGACAAGAACTCTAGGACTATTACTCCCAAGTAATGTATTGATGATGATAACACTAACTACACAACGTAGGATATGATTTCTCATGATGTGTCCCCTAATGGGGTGTAGGATGATTTCCCATATTGGGATCCCTATTGGGGTGTTTAAATGAGTGTGCATATATATATTTAGTTGTTTTGATAAATGATAAGTGTGAGGTTCCTATATCCATAAACTAACGTACCTCGAGGCTTATTAACATGGTTCTTTGTTTTGTTTGATTTAATTATACATTCCCTTGATTATAGAACCATTTTATTTATTCTAAATTTATATATAATTTTTTTATATAAAATGTTTATTTTAGTCTGTTTTGATATATATTACATATTTGCTTATAAAGAATTTTTTTTAATATGTAAATGACTCATATTATAAGGCCCAGCCTTAACCATTACTTAATCTTGAGTTATTACAAGATTACACACTGAGGATCTTTTTAGGTTTAGAGTTTTAGAGAATTAGATTATAAATCAGGCATTACATTCCACATTTAAACAAGGTGGTTACATTAAAGACAATATTCACTTTTCCCATCAAAGGAAACATATTTAAAACAAAACAAAGATTCTTTCATGACACTTCCTTGACACTATCATCACATCATGTACCATTCCCTTGACCTGTGAAAAACATTTCAAAAACATGGGATGAGCATAAAAAGCTCAGTAAGGTATATAAAAGTACGGAATGAAAACATTAGTCCATGTATACATAAGAATAAATGAAATCATACTTAACTCATAAAAATAAGCACTTTAACATACCTCATCAAATCATGAATAAATCAAAAAAATCATAAGACATAAAGGTAACTTGAGGCATTCTTAACATTCTTACGTAGGGAGTGACCCTCATGGTTACGTTTGGAATACCCATCACAGAATATTCCATAAATATCTTCGGAGAAACCTTAGCATTTAACCCCTTCACATTACCCAATGAATTGGAGAGCTATATTGGGCTCACCCACCCTTAGTTTATCATGGAACCACATGTCTTCATAAACAATGCCCAAGAACCATAATATAATCATATCACATAAAACATGCATAAAGGAAACAAAAAATTTCCACATTTCAATAACAAGATATCAATAACACATTGATATAATAAAAACATTATCAAAACCATTTTCAATACCAAAATAAAAGAAAATTAAAACATGGTATTTATTTTTCATTTAAAAATAAGTTATGGCATGTTGAGCAAGCCGAAACTAAAATAATGGTCATGGCGGCGGAGAGGTTATTGTCGCCACATACGTATGAAAAAAACATTCCCTTTTTCATTTAGTAAAAAACTTTGTATAAAAATATTCCTTTTGAATAAAAGTAAAAGTCAAAGGGGTTAATGCACCGTATAAAACAAAGTTGTGTATAAAACAAAATATGCCTCAATGAAAGGAGATTGAGACGAAGTCACTTACCTCGGGTCCAACTTGAATCGATCACTCTTTAATCTCCGGAATAATAAACTTGAGTTAATTTATACATGCTTAAGAACCTTTTTCAAGTTAATTATTCCTTTTATATCACTTATTACCATGTTATGAACACTATGTAATTATTTAAGTTAATAACGGTCATTTTGTCGATCATTGGTACTTGAGTCAAAAATGGACTTCTTATAATTACATTTTGTTAATGTGGTAAAATATACATTATATCCAGAACTATATTTATGATTTATATATCATATATATCATATGTATCCAATATATACACGCATTTATAATATTACATAACATTTAGAGGTAAGAAATGAAATGCACCGTTCATGGAGACGGTAAGTCGTACGTACGCATGAACGCTACATTCATTTCTATTTCATACTTGATGGAATTAAATCATAATGATATAGAGGTATATTATAATTCCATTATAATATCATATATATAACATCATAAATCCTTCCTTTATACGTCCCACATATGGAATTAACGAATCAAATCACTTTGAGGGGGCGGTAGTCCGCACTTCTTAAAATGAAGATATCGCGTTTACCCATAAATGAAACCATAAAGGTATGCCATAAATGAAAAATACAGAAGCATAAGGAAAACATACACATAATATATATCATATATAAATATAGTGACATCTTAATGTCCAACATGAAAGGTGTTAAAAGAAGATTGAACACTCATCGTTTCGTGAGGCAGAAATTCGCCATCCATAGAAACAATATGTTCTTTAACCATTAGATGATGGTGTGTGTAAGTGTAGCTCTAATCCTTCACATAAAAACATCCTATTATATTTAATATATGGTTTTTTTTACAAAAGAAAGGAATAAAAAGAGTTTAGGGGGTTGTAGAAGAAAAATAAAACAAAAGAACACAAGTGAATACATTACCTTTAAATCGGGTAACTCCTCTTGGTTTGAACCAAAAGGGTTTCTTGAAGAGATTTATGCCTAAGATAAGGCTTATAGGATGAAGAGAGGGATGTGGAGAGATAACATGAGCAAATCTTGGATGATATAATGTCTTAAGAGGTGTGGGTAAGGAGGTATAGGTGGGGGCCTTTTTAAGAGGGAGGAGGGGCACTGTAGGAAAGTCAAGAAATGTTACTTTATATTAAAATGATTTTCCGATTTTAAATATCCCACATTGATATATTTTGAGGATAAAGTGATACGGGTTCGAAATATACTCATCAAATAGTTTTTTGACATGTTTAAGTCTTACATTTTACATTATCTTTTCATTTTATTTAAATCGTTAATTAATGAGGTATTTGCTGCATCAACATGGTGTCATAAAAAATTTAATTTATTTAATGTCTAAAAATTAAAAAAAAAATACTATGATGTAGTAAATATTTTTATCTTTCCAATGACTATTTATAGTCTAAGAGATCATTTATGTAGACAAAATTAAAATTGTTTTTCTTAGGTTTCACATACTTTTGTGATATTCTCCTTTCTTTAAAAATAAAATGATAAAGTGTCACTATCACCTAAAAGTGATTCCATGGGGTCCCAATGTTTGACACAAGGCATACCATGTTCGTAAATTACATGAAAAGTAGCATTAGGACACATGTTGGGGTCATTTGTTATTATTATGATATTATTTTATTATCCTTAACTACCCGATTACTAATTAATCATGATAATTAATGATAATTACGGTGGTTACTATTCATAATGTCAAAAAAAAAAGACTTAATTACCTAATTTGGACCTTCTGATTCCAAATATTGAATCCTTATGCCCCCTTTTCTGAAAGCATCCTTATGCCCTAAAGTTTTAGATTTGATTTATGGTTTCCCGAATCTTCTGTTGTCGACATCAGAGTTCACAGAAACCTCAGCTCTTCTCAACCTCACCTTAGTGGCTCGGTTTAACTAGAGACGGCATACGGTTGGCTCCTTTGATCATTTCGTCTTCGACTCGTGGAACTTGCAGGAGAGGGCAACAGTGGGCTTGCCGGATTTCCACCACATTATGGTTCGGTTTACATTGGATGAGGACCTCATCCGTGCCTACTCAAGTGCTCCCCGCTTCTTCAAAGGATTTCAGTTCATTCTGTTTCGTTGGTCGTTCGATTTTCATATGAAGCACTATCCTCCATCTGCTGTAGTTTCGGTGAGCTTTCCAAACTTACCTTTACCTTTCCAAAATCCTTCTGTCATTAGGATGTTGGGTAATCTTGTGGGTAGATTTATCTGTACTGATAGTCAAACCGAATCAGTTTGTCACCCCATTAACCCACGGGTTTCTGTGGAAATTGATGCTTCAAGGATTCTATTTGAATTTGTTTGGGTTACCATTGGGGACGATTATAGGTGCAAAAAGCAGGTTGTATATTAGACTTGGATGGACTATTTATCCATCTGTCATCGTCTGGGTCATAAAGGAGGTTATTGTTTTTTGGGTGACCTTGATCCTCTCAGTAAGAAAGGTAGAAGCAGTGGTATTGTTACAGATAACCGAAATGTGAATGTCGTTCCAGAACAGGTGGTTATAGGCTCAGAAGGCAGGGGGCGTGAGTACACCACTATGATTTTGGTGGTGGAACAATCCAACTGCCATCTGGAGACATCTAAGGGGCCTCTGTAGAATAATCAAGTTGCAACTTTGGGGGAGAAACCACTAGAAATAGTGGTTAATCTGAAGGTTTCAGAAGTTTTTTACAGGATGATGCATGATCTGGTAGATCCTACTTGTGGAAAGGAACCAAGTCATTTTGAGGATATAGGAGCGGGGGAGGCTTTGGTTCAGTTCGAGGCTGACCATGTGGCTATGTCATCGGGTGGGGGATTACCTGCTACTGCACAGAAGGCAAGTGGGGAGGCGGCTGAGGCGGTGGATCATTATGCGGAGGTTCCAAGGCCAGGAAAGGATTCTGCAATCAAAGGGAAGTAGAAGATGGACTTGCAGGTCAGTTATGGGTGGCTAGAGGGTACTGTTGAAGGGCCCCTTAAACCAGTTATGTTGTTCAACCGATTTGAAGGCCTTTTAGAGGCTGTCACGTGCTGTGATGTTATTAGTCCGATTAATGCAGATGGGAAACACATGGATGGAGCAAATGAAACGGATCCTACTTGTTGGGTCAGTAATGATGCAAGCACGAGGAGGAGCAGAAACAATAGGGGAGGAAAAGTAGGAAATATTACTCCTCTTTAAGACCTCCCTTGGAGACTCACTCTGCAAAAAAAAACTAAATTCCATGAAATTGGAACTGGAGGTTGGGGATGACCAGTCTCTGGAAGCTCTGCTAAGTTCTGAAGAAGCCATGGATGAACAAGTTTTGTTGCTGAATGTGTCAGAAGAGTAGGCCTCTAAAATGATGGGGAGACCTTTAAAGGTGTCTCTCAATGAGGAAAAATACTCATGGGTTGATAAGTAGGACCTAATTCTTGTTGGAGGTTTCAACAAAGGGAAGATCAGCCATGAGGAGTACTTACAGACCTGGGACCAGCTGGCTTATGAACTTGAATAATTGTTGTTATCTGTACCAAGCACCCAGGTATCCTCCATATATTGGAATTTGTCCAGGTTTCTAGTTTCGGGTAACCTCAAATTCTATTTCAATGATTCTGATAAAATGTGTGGAAACTGTTAAGTGTTTGGGATGCATGTTAGTTCGACATGTATGTTTTCTTGGAGTAGATTATTCTTTTTCAGGTTCCTTGGTCATGTTATGCTAGCACTCTAGAGGGGACACACTATATGGGGATCAGAGCCTTCCCTCTACCTGTACCTGCCATTTGTATTGTTTGATCGAGAGGGTATGGCCAGCCCATCGGTTCCAGGCCTGTGTATTCGTACACATGACATCTTGCTGAATGGTAGGTGTTGGTGAGGGTTTTCCATTATTTTGTATTGGCTGGGAGGGGTGGTCCTTTTAGTTTGGTTCTAGTTTTTTTGTTCTCTCGTTTTTGTAACTCGGATTTGGGGTTTTTCACTTTTTCCTTAAAAGTGATTTGATTTCCAATAAAAATTAACTTTCAGTCAGCAGTATTTTTCACAATTCATTAAAAAATAAACATTGTCAGGCAAATAACAAAAATTTATCCAATGTAAATTTCAATGTCCCAATCATAAGGAATAAGTTTATTTTAACAAATAGAGCTTATAAAATTGTCAAAAGTTTTATTTAAAAATAGATTTCCATCAAAAGTCGGTAAGACAATCTTTTTAAAATATTAGAGAATCATACGCTTAAGATTGGATTTAATCTCATTTTAAACCTCTAAAACACTATCTAATTCATAAATAGACATAGATAAGAAAATATATTATTCATTACTTATTTGGGATGTTACATCATTCCCCCCTTTAGAAAATTTCATCCCCACAATTTATTTACTTATCGAATAAGTGGTGGTATTTATCCCTCATTGAATTTTCAGATTCCCATGTTGCCTCTTCAATCATGTGGTTTTTTCACAAAACCTTTACTTGATGAATCACCTTATTCTGTAGCACTTTCTCCCTATGGAAAAGAATCTGGATAGGTTGTTCCTCATAAGATAGGTGCTCTTCCAACTGAACTACCTCTGGGCTCAAAACATGAGATGGATCTGACATGTACTTCCTTAACATTGAAACATGAAAAAAAATTGTGTACCTGAGATAAACTCGTAGGTAAAGCCACTCGGTATGAAATTGATCCAACTCTCTCCAGAATTTCATATGTTCTAATGAACCTTGGACTCAGCTTTCCTTTCATACCAAATCACAACACACTTTTCTATTGAGAAACATTGAGAAAGACATGATCACCTACCTAAAAAGAGAGATCCTTCCTCCTGTTGTCCGCATAACTTTTCTGCCTGCTCTGAGCTGTTCTCATGTGTTTCTGTATCAGTTGAACTTTTTCTACCAACTCTTCTACCAATTCTGGTCCCATAAACAACCTTTCACCCACATCATCCCAAAAATCTGGAGTTCGACACCGCTTCCCATATAATTCCTTAAATGGTGCCATCTGTATACTAGAATGAAAACTACTATTATAAGAAAACTCAACCAAAGAAAGATGTTGGTCCCAACTTTCCTGATAATCCATTGAACAAGAACATATCATATCCTCCAATGTCTGAATTGTTCATTCTGACTTCCCATCTGATTGAGGATGAAAATTTGAACTAAAATTTAATTTAGTACCCAACGACTTCTTAAGGCCTTTCCAAATGTTAGAAGTAAACCTGGGATCATGATCATATACAATGGAGAGGGGAACTCCATGTAACCTGACTATCTCTTTAAGATACAAACGAGAAAGTTGATCTAGGGAAAAAGTATCTCGTATAGCAAGGAAATGAGAATATTTAGTCAAGCTATCAATAATAACAAAAATTTCATTATTACCTCGAGGTGTCTTCGGCAATCCCACAACGAAGTCCATGGATATATTCTCCCATTTCCAATTTGGTACTGGTAAAGTCTGAATCATCCCCTTCGGTAACTGATGCTCTACTTTAACCTGTTGACAAGTCAAACACTTCATAGTAAAATCAGAAATATGTCTTTTCATTCCATCCCACCAGTAGTACTCCCGAAGATCTCTATACATCTTAGTACTGCCTGGATGAACTGAAAATAGAGAACTATGAGCTTCACATAACAACTCTTTCTTCAACTGGGAATCACAAGGCACACACAATCTCTTCCAAAATCTCAAAACACATTCATTATCAATGTTGAATTCCAGAAACTTACCCTTCTTAACCAGCTATACCTTTTTCTGCAACTCACTATCTTGCTTCTGTGCTTGCTTAATTCTGTCTGATAGAGAATATTTCACTAATACCTGAAACAAAACAGAAGAACACCCTGCACCAACAACTTCTATTCCAAAGTTCAAAATATTCTTAACCAAAGTATCACGTTCCAAATGCAACATTATTAATGAAGCATTACTTTTTCGACTCAAAGAATCAGCCACTTTATTTTCTTTTCCCAGATGGTAATGAATTGTACAATCATAATCCTTGATTAATTCCAGCCATCTCCTCTATCTCATGTTCAATTCTTTCTGAGTGAATATATACTTTAAACTTTTGTGATCAGTATATATTTCACACATTACACCATACAAATGATGCCTCCATATTTTTAATGCGAAAACAACAGCAGCTAATTCCAAATCATGTGTAAGGTAATTTACCTCATGAGTTTTTAACTAACGTGAAGCATTGGCAATTACCTGATCATTCTGCATTAGGACGCAACCAAGTCCTTTCAATGAAGCATCACTGTAGATATCAAACTCATCATTCCTGGAAAGTAGTTCCAAAACTGGAGCATTCACTAATCTTATTTTCAGTTCCTGAAAACAATCATCACATTCTTTTTTCCAGATAAACATAACACCTTCCGAGTTATCTTAGACATTAGACTAGATAACCATGAAAAACTTCTAACAAACCCTCAGTAATAGAATTACAGACCAAGGATGATACAAATCTCAGTTACATTTGTGGGTCTTGGATATTCTTCAACAACCTTTGTTTTTGCAGGATCAAAAGTTATTCTATCTTTAGAAACAATGTGACCAAGGAAGGAAATTTGTTGCAACCAAAACTCACACTTGCTGAATTTCCCATAAAATTTATTTTCTTTTAAGGTTTGCAAAATAACCCTTAAATGTCTTTTATGCTCCTCTTTACTTTTATAAAACACCAAAATATCATCAATGAAAACAACCACAATCTTATCCAAGAACTGATGGAATATTCTATTCATAAGGTCCATGAATACAGCAGGTGCATTGGTTAGCCCAAAAGGAATTACTACTAATTCATAATGGTCATATCTTGTATAAAACACAGTCTTCCGAATATCTTCTTCATTTACCTTCAACTGATGGTACCCCGATCTCAGGTCAATCATTGAAAAATACTGAGCTACCTGGAGCTGATCAAACAAATCATCGATATGAGGCAAATGATATTTGTTCTTAACAGTGATGTTATTCAAGGTTCTATAATCAATGAAAAGTCTCATAGAACCATATTTATTTTTAAAAAATAGGACATGATCACCCCATGGAGATTTTCTAGGTCGAATGAAACCTTTTTCTAATAAATATTTCAATTACTCCTTCAACTCTAAAAGTTCAATTTGAGCCATTCGATGAGGGGGTTTTGAAATTGGCTTAGCATCAAGAACTAAGTCAATAGTAAATTAAACTTCCCAATCTGGTATTATTAAAGGAAACTCATCAAGAAAAACATCAGGATACTCATTTACCACTAGCACATCATTAATCTGAACGGTTCCTTTGTTTTCAACAATATGTGAAAGGTACCATTCATTTCCATATTTTATAAGTTTCTCAGCCTCTTGATATGTTATCAAAAGTAAGGGTTCGTTATTGTACACAAACTGAAAGTATTTCTGAAAAGAAACTTCTTTATCTCTACAATCAATCTTAGCATGGTAAACATAGATCCAATCCATACCCAGGATAACATCAAACTCTACTAGAGGTAAAGCATTAAGATTTGCAAGTAGGTTCATTCCCCAGATAAAGATAGGAAGATTCTTATAAATTATTTTTGCCTCAACATTTCCCCCAGGTGTTTTTATCACAAGTTCAGGAGTAATTTCTTTAGATGGAATTCCAAATTTACTAGAAAAATTTTCAGAGATGAAAGAATGTGTAGACCCCGAATCAAACAACACATTGGCATAATCTGAGAAAACAAACAAAGTACCTAATACCACTTCATTTGCTAGCCCAACATCTACCAAATTAGTTGCAAAGGATTTCACCACTCTTTTTTTCTTGTAGTTTGACTGCTTCCCATCACTCAGGATCTTTGTTGGACACTCGTTTTCATAATGACCCATCTCATTGCACTTGAAACATTTCACTATCTATAAATCAAATTTGGTCTTACCATCACCCTGATCATTTTTAGTGCAATCACGAGCCTTATGTCCCATATTACCACATCAGTAGCACATTCAAGAATTCATAAGACATTCCCTAGAATGCCTTTTACCACATTTATCTCAAACTGGAAACTTAGTTTTCTTACCATCAGACCTTTTTGAAGAATTCGTCCCTTTCTCCTTCCACATCGGTCTCTTCTTCTGTTGGTTGTTATAGTACACTTGATCCTCGGCAAACTCAATTTCCACCTTCTCAGCACATAAAACAAGATTTTGATAACTCTTGAACTCACGAGATGCTAAATGCCTTCGATATTTTGTCATTAATCCTGAGTAAAAATGATTTATTTTACTATCAAGGTCTCAGATAAAATTTGGAGCATACCATGCCAATCGAGTGAACCTTTCTTCATAAGCATCCATTGAGCCACCCTCTTGCCTTAATTCCAAGAATTGTTTTTCCATCCTAAGTCGAACAGCCTTAGGAAAACATTACACAAGAAACATACCTTTGAATTTATCCCAGTGAAGAGTATCAATCTCATCAGCGTCTCTGATATTTTTAACCATCGACCACCACTGATCTGCTTCACCCCTCAAAATGGTAAATATCAAGACTAACCTTTTGATTGTCTGAACACCCCATGACATCAAAAATATTCTTAAGTGCTTTAATCCTCTCTTTAGCTAGCACATGATCAGATGATCCTCTGAATGATTGGGGATGTTTCCTCCTGAAATGTTCCACCACTGACATGTTCCTCTGTTGTTGATCTGTTTGATCTCATGCATGGATACCACCACCATTTATCGCTTGATTCGACTGTTCCATTACTACAAAAAATTTCTTAGTTCAAATTCTGACCATCTCAGGATGCTGATTCAGAAGGTCATTTCCTTCTGTATGCCTTCCTAGCACTTCTTCCCTATTTCCTCTACGGAAAACCATTCTGAACAAACATGTCTTAGATGAAGAAACATAGTAATCTTTAAATGCTATATTATTTATATTTGACCAAAAAAATAGTTTTGGATAATCATTTAACATAATTATAACTCATAAATTTATCTAAAACAACCTCTGATACCAACTATAAGGCCTCGACCTTAAACATTACTTAATCTTGAGTTATTACAAGATTATACATTGAGGATCTACTCACGTTTAGAGTTTTAGAAAATTAGATCATAAATCATGCATTACATTCCACATTTAAACAAGGTGGTTACATTAAAGATAATATTCACTTTTCCCAAAAGAGGAAACATATTTAAAACAAAACATAGAATCTTTCATGACACTTCCTTGACACAACCATCACATCATGTACCTTTCCCTTGACCTGTGAAAAAAATTTCAAAAACGTGGGATGAGCATAAAAAGCTCAATAAGATATATAAAAATACATAATGAAAACATTAGTCCATGTATACATAATAATCAATGACATCATACATTAATCATAAAACATAATCACTTTAACATACCTCATCAAATCATGAATAACTCATAGAAATCATAAGACATAATGGTAACTTGAGGCATTCATAACATTCTTATGTAGGGAGTAACCTTCATGGTAACATTTGGAATACCTATCACAGTATATTCCCAAAATCGCTTCGGAGAAACCTTAGTATTTAACCCCTTCACGTTACCCAATGCATTGTAGAGCTATATTGGGCTCACCCGCCCATAGTTTATCACAGAACCACCCATCTTCATAAACAATACCCAGGAACCATAACATAATCGTATCACAAAAAACATGCATAAAGGAAACATAACATTTCCACATTTCAATCACAAGATTTTAATAACACATTGATATAATAAAAAAATTATCAAAACCATTTTCAATTCCAAAATAAAAGAAAAGTAAAACATGGTATTTATTTTTCATTTAAAAAAAGTTATGGCTTGTAGAGGAAGCCAAAACTCAAATAATGGTCACGGCAGTGGGAGGTCATTGTCACCGCATACGTAGGACAAAAACATTTCCTTTTTTCATTTAGTAAAACACTTCGTATAAAAAGATTTATTTTTAATAAAAGTAAAAGTCAAAGGTGTTTTATACACCGTATAAAATAAAGTTGTGTATAAAACAAAATATGCCTCAATGAAAGTAGATTGAGACGAAGTCCCTTACCTCAGGTCCGACTTGACTCGATCACTCTTTAATCTCCTGAATTATAAACTTGGGTTAATTTATACTTTCTTAAGAAACTTTTTCACGTTCATTATTCATTTTATATCACTTATTACCATGTTATGAACACTATGTAATTATTTAAGTTAATAACGGTCATTTTGTCGATCATTGGTACTTGAGTCAAAAATGGACTTCTTATAATTACATGTTGTTCATGTGGTAAAATATCCATTATATCCAGAACTATAATAATGATGTAGATATCATATATATCATATATATCTTGTATATACAAGCATTTATAATATTACATAACATTTAGAGGTAAGAAATGAAATGCGCCGTTCATGGAGATGATAAGCCGTACATACGCATGAACGCTACTTTCATTTCTACTTCATACCTAATAGAATGGAATAATAATGATATAGAGGTATATTATAATTCTAGTATAATATCATATATAACATCATAACTCTATCCTTTATACGTCCCACATATGACATTAACAAATCAAATCACTTTGAGGGGGCGGTAGTCCGCACTTCTAAAATGAAGATATCGTGTTTACCCGTAATGGAAACCATAAAGGTATGCCATAAATGAAAACTAAAGAAGCATAAGTAAAACATAGAAATAATATATATCATATATAAATATAGTGACATCTTAATGGCCACCATGAAAGGTGTTAAAAGATTATTGAACAATCATCGTTTTGTGAGGCAGAAATTCACCATCCACAGAAACAGCATGTTCACTAACCATTAGACAAAGGTGTGTGTATGTTTAGCTCGAATACATCACATAAAAACATCCTATTATTTTGAAGATACTGGTTTTGTAACAAAATAAAGGAATAAAAAGAGTTTAGGGGGATGGATAAGAAAAATAAAACAAAAGAACACAAGTGAATACATTACATTTAAATCAGGTAACTACTCTTGGTTTGAACCAAAAGGGTTTCTTGAAGAGCTTTATGGCTATGTTAAGGCTTATAGGATGAAGAGAGGGATGTGGAGAGATAAAATGATTAGATCTTGGCCAAGCCAATGTCTAGAGAGCTGTGGGTAAGGAGGTCGAGGTGGGGGCCTTTTATAAGAGGGAGGAGGGGCACTCTTGGAAAGTCATGAAATGTTACTTTATATTAAAATGAGTTTCGGATTTCAAAGGTCCCACATTAATATATTTCGAGGATAAGGTGATAAGGGTCCGAAATATACTCATACAATAAGTTTTTTACAATATTATGTCTTATATTTTAAATTATTCTTTCATTTTATTTAAATCGAACATTAATGAGGTAATCACTGCATCATCATGGTGTCGTACAGAATTTAATTTATTTAATGTCTAAAAATTATAAAAAAAACTACAATGACGTAGGAAATATTTTTTTCTTCCCAATAAGTATTTATAGTATAAGATATCATTTATGTAGACAAAATTAAAATTGTTTTACTTAGGTTTTACATACTTTTATGATATTCTCCTTTCATTAAAAATAAAATGATAAATTGTCACTATCACCAAAATGTGATTCCATGATGTCCCAAAGTTTGGCACAAGGCATCCCATATTCAGACATGACACAAACAGTAGCATTAGGACACATGTTGGGGTCATTTGTTATTATTATGATATCATTTTATTATCCTTAACTACCGGATTACTAATTAATTATGATAATTAAAGACAATTACCGTCATTACTATTCATAATTTCAAAAAACAAAAGAGTTTTAACTATATAATTTGGACCTTATTAGTAAAAATATGGAATCCATTTTACCAAATTCCAAACATAGAAATTTTAATAATTCATTTAAAAATAATAATTCTCGTTGTCAAAACAAATAGCGGGTTTTTTGAAACAATATCTATGAAAAGCTTGAAACATGTTTATGCCCAATTGCAAAGTGAAATTAATTCTAATGACAACCATTGTATTAAATGGTAAAAATATATTATAATTACACTTTAAAACCAATTAAAAATATAATATAACCATATATTTAAATTAGATGAAAAGCCAGTTTTGATGTAAAATGCTGTATTTTTCACTATTCATTAAAAAATGAACATTGTCAAAAAAATATGAAAAAATTATCCAAAGTAAATTACAAAGTTTCAATAATAAATAATAAGTTAATTTTGACAAATAGAGCTTATAAAATTTTCAAAAGTTTTATTTAAAAATGTATTTCCCTCAAAAGTCGGTAAAACAATCTTTTTAAAATATTAGGGAATTATATGCTTAAGATTGGATTTATTCTCATTTTAAACCTATAAAACACTATCTAATTCATAAATATACATATATAAGAAAATATATTATCATTAATTACTTGGGATGTTACACATCTTTCCTTGTTTTATTTATATTGAAAGAATCCTTGGTTTAATTGTTATGTAATTGATTATGGAACACTTGTTTGAGAACCTATGGGGATGTTTAGCGTACCCCATACCTTTTCCATTTGTCTATTGTAGATTATCTTATGCTAGGTTCATGTAGTGGAATGATCCTATTAGGGGAGGTGGGTGTACTTGATTCATGTGACCTAGAGTGATGGAGGTGACCGATGGAGATGCGATCCACCTATTACATGGGGTTTTCAATTTTTAATTGGCAGATGTTGTGTGTCTTGATGATTTACTATTTTGTTTTTTATCATTTTTTATTCTATTAAATTATCACTAAGGAGTACTGAAATACGGACTTTTATCATTTATTTTCCTCTTTTTACCGTAAAAATCATCCCCTTTTGTTTCATGTATGATTCTAGGTGCTAGTTTCCAACTAGTGGGGATTGTGAGTTCCCATTAGTCCATATCAGAGTTAGATTAGGTATCATCATACAATGTTATTAGGCAAGTTCACGACATACCACCCTTATCCATTTTTTGAGTCTCTTCTTCAGCTGTATGTGATCCTCTATCATGGTACGGAACTTAATTCATTTCTTATTTATTCTCTCATTGTTTTTCCTTCATTCTTAGATTTTGGTCTCTATTAGAAGAATCCAATGGTGGGATTTCAACCTAATGTGATTTTTATTATTGTTAGGGTGTGAAGAACATACCTCAGGTGTTATTCAACCCGTTTTTAAGGATTAATTGTATGTCTGCACCATTTTAAGTAGGTGGTTCAGTGCCTTTTCATTTTTATCCCACAAAATTCATTCTTGAGCTTTCTAAAATTAGATTCTCTGAATTTATTTTTGTTTTAGTATTTTTTTAATGATATTATAAACCATTTTATGAGAGGTTTGATTTTATTAACCAGTTTAAAAGGATATAGGTGTATGTCATATGTTTGAGAAAAAAATTAAAGGTTTTTATTTAAGTGGATCTTGATTGTGTAATTTTTGTATTGGATTTAAAATGATTATGTGTGATTATTTTAAGTTCACGAGGTGTTGTTTGATTCATTTTCCTATATCATGTGCACTTTTGGGTAAATTTCTTTTTGGATCCCTTTTTTAACAAGTTTCTTGATATGAATTTTCATTTTAGTCTCTTCAGTTCTACCTTTGACTGTTGATATACATGTACATGAAAATAATCACCATTATATATATATATATATATAGGTATATGTAATTATACATTTGGTTATATATTGTTACTTTATTTACGTTTTGGTTATTAAATTGTCTTTATGTTTTCAAAGTGTTTCCCAGAATTGGTTTCCAAATATAACATTCTAAATGGAACACTTAAACCAATTTGGAATTTTTAAAATGGATTATCAAAGAAAGATATAAATGTTTCTAAATGGATTTTGAATTTATATTATTATTTTAGAAATGAAAGTCTTATTTTTCACCTTTAGAACATTTTTTCAAATGAGTTTCACCACAATGGAATCAATTTGTGTTTATGAAATTTGGAGAGATTGAATTTAGTGGTGCTTCACTTTTGTTGGTGAATATATTTATGCTATAATTTTGATATTATTATATGTTTATTATTCTTGAAATTTTATTTTATAGCTCATCTCCTATATATTTGGCAATGATCATCATCGTGTGGTTCCATCATGACATCGACTGGGGTTCAATGTACTCATGTTTGGTGGTGGTTGTGTATGAATCATTGATTGATCACTGTGTGAAACATGGACTTACATTATACAATAATTAGGACTTATTAAACATTTTAGACAACATTTTGGTCAACTAATGCTCCTCATGGTGTTTTAGGATTATGTTGAGGAGCGACCCTTTATTTTTTCAGTGGGTTTGACTCACTGTACATGTGGGATTATTTTTTTTATATTGATTATATTATGGGATGGCTGTTCATATTAGCACAAAATAATTGATTTAGGGATTTCCATGAATGAGGTAAATCCTATACATCATCTTTGGTCCCAATAAATGACATCTCTCATATTCTAGGTGGCTACCTCGATGGTGGAGGCTGGTTGGGGTAGGAAAAGTCACAAGCGTAAGTCGATCACACTAGTCAAGTTTCCCTTCCCATGTCTTCTATGGGGGATTATATGGGTTCTTCCCCATCCCATAAAATGGGGGCGCATTTGGATTCCCTCCAAACCATTATTTCAATGGATTCTCATTTTAGGTTCCCCTCAACCACAATGTAAATTGGTTTTTAAAAAGAATGATTTTAAGCACCTCACCTCCTACTACTTCTACTACTCATGGGGATACAATGTGACTTATTGACATATATTGGATGGTTACTATCTATTATTTATTATTTTTAATATATATTCTATGTGGTTAGATGCCCAAAGTCTATATAAGAGTTCCAACGATGAGTCTATTTGAGAGTAGTTGGTTGAATGTAGAATTAGGAATGCATTGATAGGAGAGATGATGGTTCCAACGTTTGTACATATAGGGTATCGTTATGGGATGTTTATGAATTTACAACAATTTTACATCCTTTAATATTTATTTATTATTATATTTTTATAAATTAATTCTCCACTATTTTATTTTTCTGTAATGAAATACTCAAAAATTTACACTTTTATATAATTCTTCCACATTCATTGTCTTGGTTTATTACTAGTTGATGCATACCTTAAATTATTTTTGCGTATACTTATTATTCTTGAAGGGTATTTTGAAAGAGTTTTGAAACGTTTTTTAAAATTGTTTTCCTGCTAAATGATAAGTATTTCATTAAATCATATTTTCAGTTTTAACGATGGTTTGTTTTTGAAACTGTCTGTAATGGTTTTTCTTATAAGAATAAAATGTATTTTTATTCTTTATAATAAACAATAATTGATTATCTATTCTGGAAAAATAAATAGATGGACTCTCTGGTGAATTTCTACTAATCTTTGTTATTATCACACCCGGCATGTGCTACCCAGTGTTAGTAAACTAGAGAATTTTCTATAGGATTATTCTAATCAATTTAGATCAGTCATAGTGAAAGTGGTTTTCTATATATATGGTTACAAGGAGGTAAAATGGATATTCTATCAGGTGGTATGGTTTCTATTTGATCAGTACTATCTTATCCGAGATTTCCATATGGATATCATATCGGTTCTGTTGTAGTTTTTTATTTTATCATGGGTAAGTTATTTATTCTCGTCGTTCTCTATTTGGTTTTGATTATATTTTGTGTCTACTTTTTCATATTGTTTTTATACTATGACATATGGGGTCGTGATGTCTAGATTATGGGTGCAAGATCCTTCTAATTTTTTTATAGGAATGAATCATTGCCAATAGTTATTTTTCATTACTTTGATGCATGTCATTGTCCTAGGGGATCTGGGACTCCCCTTAGATATATTGTATTCGGGCTCAGATGACCCGATCCAAGGGTTGTCTTATTCTAGTTCATTTAAATTCTCATCATAATATTATCTCTATGATAGAATTCATCCATTATGTCATCATCATTCATAATGATATCTGACTATGTCAATCTCTAAAATTATATTTGTTTTTACGGAAATTATGATGTATAATAATGATGTAGAATTTTTAGTTGGGAAGGACCAACTTTCCAAAGGTATGTGACTTATAGGAATTTCTAATAACACCTTAAATGTGTGGTTGAATAGAGGATGAGATTTTAGGCTTATATCTCCCTATTGAGGTGAGTAATTCCTAATTCAAGACTCTATTAAATGTTTAAGTCATATTCATGAATCTTTCCCAAATCCTAACATGGGAATAATTACCCTTGGTCTAACGATTTATTGTTGATATGCATTGATGTGAAAATATGATCTTATCTGATGTTATATGTCAATATTAATATAATCCATTTTTCATAGGTTCTTCATTAATGGTACCATCAATATGTATCAGACACTCTCTATATTTATATTATTAATTACTGACATTGTGGTTATTATAATATATCTTAAATCCACCATGTTGGGTGATCTAGAGTTTATCACCATTCCAGACGATGGTGGATTCTTATCAGTAGTTTTTAGGGGATTATGAATGAGTTTCTATATCTAGTTCTTGTAAGAATATGGCCTATTGAGAATGATCAATAGTTTTATGAAGGGATATATCCTCAAGAAAATGGATATTATTTCTTTGGGGATATATACTGAATTAGAATGTTATGGTAAGACCATGAAGGGATGTGTCCCTCCATGTGGGTGCAAGACTTTATCGAAGGTATACATTAACAAAGGGATATATTTAGATGTTGGGTTCTATGGGGAGTATGTTCTAGAGGGAATATGATTTCATGTATTGGGATTGATTCTCAAAGATCCAACCTACATTTCCTAATTAATAAGAATCAAAGCCTATTTATTTAGAGTGACATATTTTTGGGACATATAACTAGGTCATACTATAATTTTTAAAATCACGAGGTAATGAAGTTTTAATACAATTTCACATCACGCAAAAAGTATTTATTTTTCATGAAAAAAGGAAATAAAGTATGATTGAGTGGGGATTACAGAATGAGTATTCCTTAATTATTCTCAATAATGGATTATATGTATTGTATCATTAATTAATAAATTATTAATTGGGGCTTAAACCTATGTATGAGGCCCTTCTATGGGTGTCTACATCCGGTTGTATTATATTATGGAAAGTGAAGGAAAACTATAATCCTGGTGGATATGGACCTATGTGGAGGATGTGTTAGGACTTATAAATTAGGGATATCCTAATGGGGAAGTGGATCATTGTATGTACAATCATGGTTTACCTTTATAAGGCTATTATTGGGTCTTACACCAAGGTGGTGGCCCAAAATAATACACTAAAACTCAGAGAGCATTTTTGGGGAAAATGCATGAGTTTTTTCTACCCTGATGTGGGTATTAATAATTCATTGACGTTTTTAATATCTAAATAATCAATTGAGATATTATTGGGACTTACCCCTCATAAGGAATCCCATTTCCATACGGCTCATTGAAATTTAGATACATGGTGAGAATAAAAGTCCAAGAGAGACTACTCCAATGTTTTTATGTTAAGGAGCCTCATTATCAAGGGAACACACAATCATGATCACCCCCATGGATTTGAGTATTGAAGTTGAAAATTAATATCATTTACCAAAATAATACATGACCAAGGAGGTTCATTCTAGTGTGAAATATATGATTGTGTATGTTGGGTGGATTTATAGGAGGCTTCAATAATTTGATATCTTAGCCTGAAACCTGGGAAAATGGATTCACTATCATTGAAATTTGATAATACATGGTTCATTAATGTAGTATTATATATGGATAAATCCCCCTAGTTGAGGTCTAGGAGGATGTTTCACCAAAATGGATGGATAAGTGGATTCTTCTCCCAGTTAAAGTTCATGGGGAAGGTGTCTCCCTTAGACAGGAAATGAAAAAGTGGTCACTCTTTTATTTTTTATGGACAACTATCATTCTTATGTGAGTTATGGTAAATTGGTCACCCTTATATAGGTCAGGGAGAAGTGTTTTACCTTTTACAATTCAGAGAAAAGTGGTTTTACGTGTATCAGGTCATCCTAAGAGATATAGGCATGCTCATCCATTGTATGGAATTTTCTAAAGGTGTTACATATAAAACTCTTTAGTATAGAATTCCTTGATAGGGTTGATTGTGTGATGCTCTACAGTGGTAATCTAGGGGTTTGGGGGGCATGATTCTCTAGTATTGTGTCCCTAGCATATTTCCCCATATTTACAAAAATTGGGTAAAAGTCGGTTTTCATGAAGGCTACACCTTCATATGAATCAATATTCTTTCCCTTTAATTAATTATAATAATTTTTAAGATTTATAGGCTACTTGGAGTAGATGGGATAACAAGGAAAAGGGAGATTCAAGAATCTATTTGACTTCTATATATTTACAAATGAGGACCCATGGGGTTTATTGATAAGAAAAATCAAAAACCATGGTAAATGGGAGCTGAGTGGATGATGTGGTCACATTATCGGAAATAGGGAACATGAACAGTGACCTATATGTGGGAAAAAAAGTAACCGAAGATGAGGGTCAAGGCCTGAAATACCATACCATTATGAATGGGGGTCTGATATATAAACTAGTGTGCATGGGAGCTGACTTCCACAACTTGGTTTCTAAGGTTAAATATCATCCTATTTATATTATCATCATATATTTTAAATCTATCACCAACAAAAAATACTCCCCATCAGAATATGAATATATAAAAATGAAGAGGATCATGTTTTGGAGTAAGCATGACTCGGGAGTGAACTCTATATTTGGATGGAATACTTATATGGTTAGGCTTAGTGAGTTGAATTTTCTTTTTGAGGATTTCATCAAAGGCATACTATTTAGAATGTGTTGTAACAACCTAGGTTTTTAAGAAGTATATTCTCATATACCAAATGTTTACAATTCAAAACTATTTTTTCTATTTATATAAATTAATTGAAATTTATTATGTAATAAGGCATAAAATATATAAATTAAATTAGAAACACTTTATCCATTCATAAGTCAAATGTTATAGTAAAATAGTATATAACTTATATGTTTACACCATGGTTTATTAATCACCATGAATAAAATAAACTCATTAATAGTGTATAAATCAACTGAGGGAAAAAATAAAAAAGAATAAAATCTTCACAACTATGAAATATTCTTAAACAAACTCATCCTTGAGGGTCATTGATAGATAAAAAATATAATTGGGAATGACACCTTTAATAGATAAATAATTTTGTAAAATATAAAATATTTAATAATAATTATTCCTTACAAATTAATAAATGAATTAATAAATGATTTAGTAAGTATATATTTATATAAAAAATCAGGTTATTGTAAATATGGACATTGGAAATATGGTCATTGTAAATAGTCATCACAAACATAGTCAATGAAAATATCATCATTTTTCATATATTTAATATGTATACTGAAAACAAATTTTGTTAAAATAATATAACACATAATGAAATAAAAAATTATTAAATTAAAAGTATATATACATATAGGTTTTATGTATAAATATAAATGTTATTATTAAAATATTATTTGATGTGTATATTATATTAAAAAATATATTTTAATAT
This sequence comes from Viscum album, assembly GCA_963277665.1. Lineage (NCBI taxonomy): Eukaryota > Viridiplantae > Streptophyta > Magnoliopsida > Santalales > Viscaceae > Viscum > Viscum album. Next base: position 1,505,154,281 of record OY728146.1, on the reverse strand, counting down.
CGTTAGAGTAGTAAATTTAAATTTTATAATATAAATAATTAATTTTAATGTTATTTTTTAAATTATACTTAGTTTAAAATAAATAATTTTTTTTCAATGAACCGTTTTGTATTTTATTTTGTATTCTCTTCTAATATATTAAATTAAACACTTTTAAAATATTATTACATTGGAAAAAAATATTCAAATATTCGAAATTATAAATTTATATGAAATTATATTATGAAAACTTATTATTTGAAAACATCATTTTAAAATAAAATTATTTTTTCATTATACTTTTTATTTTTATTTTAAAATAAATTTATAATTTTTCAATATAAATTAGATAGAAATTAATTCATTTTTATATTTATAATGTAAAAACTATATTAGCATAAATGTTTTAATTTTTATTAATGAAATTTATTTTTTATATGAATAGTTCAATACACTAATACAATGAATTTTAAACCATTATTAGTATCTAAGTACGAAAAAAGAATTTAAAAAAACAATATTGAAAAATTAAATATTCCATAAATGATATTTTTTTATTATATTACCCAAATCAATCTTTGATATTTTGTAACTTCTATAATATTTTTCCCAGAACATTGATTTAATAGTTTATACATTTATTATATTAGAATTAATTTTTACCTTTTTATAAATTGAATTTAATAAAATTATTTTAATATTATAAATCCTCATGATAAAATTAATTAATGTGGTCAATTTATTTTTTTTGAATCATATTAATTTTCCTATGTAAATATCAGTTACCACGTCAAAACAGTAATTTTTTTAAGGAATGATACCTTGCTAAATATTGTATGTTTTTTTAAAATTAAGTGGATATATTTACATTAATACACTAATATTATGTTTAAACATACATAAAAATTAATGAAAAAACATCTAAATGTTGTTCGAAAAAAAATAATATTGAGAATACATAATAATTAAAATAATATTTTTCTACAATAAACAGTTTGTCAACACATTATATGTTTTAATTTAAAAGATAAATTTCGAATGATTAAAGACTAAATTAGGTTTAATATAGAACCAATTTGGAATCATCACATTAAAATTAGGTAATAAGGGTTATCTTATATTTTTATTAGTAAATTGTTCAATTTTAGTAAGGGTAAGATAGGTTAAACGAAGTATCTCAAATTTGTAATAATTAAAAGGTCATTTACACCTTCTAGAAATATATATTAGGTATACAAGTCATACCCACATTTCTCAGCTAAGTTTTCCTTTACTAATTCTATTAACTCACAAAGCTTATATAACACTCATTTGATTCCATTCTTACCCCTTACCTAACACTAGTTTTCTAGGAAAATCCACTATTTTCATGTATAAACAGAGATCACTCCAACCAATTCTCTCTTTCTTATCCATACCAAAGTCCATGATCATGAATTTTCCTTCTATATCCCTTTCTAAATCTGAACCAATTAATTTACAAGGTTTTATGGAGTACTACCATGATTTTTGGAATCACTTAGAATATTAAGGGTTCTATTCCTCCTCCTTATGATTCAAGTACATATTTTGTAATAAGCAATCATATTTCCATGTGATTATGCTTATATGGGTTGATAATCAATAATTTACAAAGAAAATGTTTCCTTATTTATGATATACTTTCCATATCTATCATTAAACCCATTCTATAATCCTTTTTTCATATCCATTAGGATGCCAAAATCACTCCTTCATTCTCTCCCCTCCCTTTTTTAATTCAAGCACTCCATATGTTATAAGACCTTCAATTTTGAGAGGATCATGATTAAAAATAATAATAACCAATAATTTATTATCCAAATTATTTATTATTAATTATATAATATCTTTATTTCTCATTAATTGATTTCCATAATAAATTTTTATATCCATCATTCTGTCAAATATAATCCTTGATTTTCCATGTGATATTTTCAGGTTTAAGGGTTTCTTGGTATCATTTTATACACCATGGTATATGTTCAATATTTAACATCATAATTTATTTTATATGGTGTATTAAATTCCTAATTTATTTCAGTTATGATAATAGTTATCTTTCATTTCATGAATGTTTAATGTCCACTATATGATCTTCCACACAAACTCCTTAGATTCTTAAATTAGCAATTCTATAAGTGTTTCATCGAATCATTTTATGATTAATTGGGTCATGTTAATTATTACCTGAATACTCTTTTAAATATCTCATTTATCCTTGTATTCCAATATTTTACATGATATTTAATGTTTTTCTCTAAAAAAATAACTTATCATCATCAATAAATACTTCTTTTATGAAAATTTTTAATATAAAATTTTAACATTGAAAAGAATAACTTTCATTCTTACTTATGAATGTTTTCTTACATGTGTATATTTACCTTACCACCATTGTAATCCTCTCTCTTATGAATAAGGATATATCTTATTTTCTATATTTTTAAAATTTTTATTTACCCCTTTTGAAAATAAAAATATAATCCTCTTTTTAGGATATTAATTTTCAAATAAGTTTTTTCTCAAAATACTTTCTGCCCTAGATTTATTTGATCATATTTATGATTTTTAAAATAATAATTTATTTAAATTTATTTTTTCAAAGTAAAATTCTTTCAAAATGTCTCACTTCACCATTTTGAAAATTACTTTTGAAGTGGCCCATGACTTTATTATTTTATAAAGATATGGAAAATGATAACTTTTAATCTTTTCTATGGGAACACATATTTATTACACCTTTATTATTTTATTTGATGCTTTATCTCCATTTTTTCATGGTTTCTGAAAGAAAAATAAATTTAATCTTATATTTAAGAAATATCTTATTTAAAATGATTTAAAAGGTCGAGTGTATTTTTTATTTCAAAAGTTATTTTTCCAAAATTCCATAAAAGTATTTTTCATCATAATAATTTTCATTTGACTTATCTTATGTGTAAATCGAGGATGTTTTTAAAATTTTACCATTGATATTATTTCTATGGGTGTAAAATAAAATTTTCATTAATTTTATAAGAATTGACCATCTTATTCTTTTTCCTGCATTTTCATTTTTTATGAAACTATAATTTTTCAACCAATGAAATAATTCGATGAATAACATATTCTTGATTACTTTTATTGATGGATGTTCACCTATATTTCATACATTAACTAATTAGGGAAAATATTTTATTAACCACATACACTATCTGATTATGTTGTAAGTAAGTTATGTTTTATTTCCATGATTGAATGGTATTTACCTAGAAAGATATGTGATGTCATTGGATACCATCTTATTTACCATGGGTTTATCATGTTCTAATTATTGTTGGAATTATGATCGATTTCGTTATGTGAATCCATTTTAAAAGGATAATAACATCATTTTCATTACATGGGTTCTTTGTGATGTGTAAAATAAAACACATTTACTTTTTATGGGTTATTTATTGTATGGTTAATATTCTTATGGAACTCATATTCCTGGATGATGAAAAGTGGGGTATTATATCACTCTCAAATTCATTTTTTCAATAGTTTATAACTCATAACATAGGTATTCGTGAGTATGTTTTATTTTCTCATAATCATGGGAACTAATGTTGTGTCTCATTAATGTTATTTTCCCTATATTAATATATATTCCATGTTTGAAATATGATTCACATTTATATTCTTATTCTCATAATTATGTTAATATCTCCTAGATCATATTTTTTGACACATGTTTTGACATTATTTTGATTAATGTGTTATATTATTCCATGTCATATACCATGATTTATGATCTATTTTTGATTCTGTATTAATTTTCTTAGTTATCTTTATTGTACACATATGGTCATCTTATAGTAACTTATGAAAATCTCTTATTATCTCTTATGTTTATCCTTACTGAGTTTGTAATCTCGCCCATTTTTTATGATTCCATTTTCCCATGTTAGGAGAAAAATTTATACCATTGATGTGTCTGAATGGGTATATTATTATCAAAATTTTTGGGATAAGTTGAATACTTGTTAAGGATTAAAAAGTTGTTTATAGAAAGGAACAAAATTCAATTAATTAAAAAATAAATGGGTTTTTTTGTTAATATTTTATACTAATTCTTTCAAACTCCTCAACTAAAAGCCAGTTGGAATGTTCTTTAATGAAATTTTTCTTTTAAGACATGTATATATGGGATGATAAGGTTTGATTTCTCATATTTGGTATCAGAACAGAGTTTAAATATCATTATAATTTCAATAGTCTATATAACCTGTTAGCTAAATTAAGGTAATATTCTAGTGATTCTGATATGGCAACTTTAGTAAAAACCATAGGAAAAATTCTAAAAATAGTAAAACATAATAATTTTTTTTAAAGTAGAGATTCTGTGGGTTTTCAAGAAATAAATCTATTTTTGGATACTACATGCCATGGAAGGATCTATCTAAGTTGTACCTCGGGGAAATAACTCCGAAGATGATATATTTATTATTAACTCAATTTTTACCAACTGCATAAAATAGAGGATTAATTGCAAACATAATTTGAAACATTGATATATAATCTTTGGTAAATTACATTCTCCTTATGAACTATTATGTAGGGTATATTTCCAAAATACTAAGGGATTAGGTTAAGAAGTATGAGATAACACTAGTTAATGTAACTTTGGTAGAATAAAGAATGTTTTAGGACAAAATTTATATGTCATTGGTAAAATAAATGTATTCAAGATTAAAATGAAGGTGTAATTGGAGAAGACATATTATGATTGAGATTTCATATTCAAATACATTGATTCTATTAGATTGTATCATAACTATTTTTGTTTTATTATCTATTTAAAATAGGGTCGTGGAGATGAAGCTAAAAAGGGTGTGTATAAAAAATCTATGTATTATAACTGAATTATAGAGAATATTTAAATGGTTAAAAATCACAATATATTCCTATTATGATAGAAAATGTGAGTTTCCCAGTCTATCCTTAGGTAGTGAGGTTTGTACTATAATATTGATTAATTATATGATAATCACAACTATTTTCATCAGTGGGATATAATTAGAATTGGTATTATAGTATAATTTAAATGTTATTAGGTTTATGTGAAATATATAATTATTTTTCTTTATTAGTTCTTATTTTATTGTTTCGAAACATATATTAATTAGAAACGATAACACTGGAAAGTGATATTATGAAAACGTTATATTTTTTAGATAACTATTTATGAACACATGATTGAGGTATAGATAACTCGTAAGATTAATATAATCTTCATGTTGAGGTGATAATGGGTTGATTTATTTTTAAAAAATTGATTGTGATAGTATTTAAATTTATTATTAACAAAAAAGTATCCCATGAAATAATTTAGTGATTTTTATCTTGTTGATGGTATTATGATATATGATGACTTGTTTGTGACCTTATGAACTGGTGATTAATATAATTTATGGTTGAAAGAGAAATAATTTATAAGGGAATATATAATTTAATAGTGGATTAATTTATTGGATATTTAAATTTTTTTGGAGAGGTTTGTTTTATAGAATTTATTATTGTTTATATACAGACTAGGGTACATGAATTTGTGAATGATAATTTTTTTTAAGAAAGCTATGTAACATGATATATCCTAATAAAGTTATTTAGATCTAATATTATAAGTTAAATCTTCAATGTTGAATATGTTATGATTAATCTTGCTTATTCTTATTATTTATGATTAATTTAAATTGTGAGAACATATTTTATTTAAGCGCGGAATGTAATACTAAAGGTTTTTAGGATGAATATTATTTTAAATACAATAGGATTAAAATTGTAAACTATTTTCAAAATTTTATTAACATAATTGAAAGAGAATATGTAATATGATGTACGAGATATGAATTATACTAAAAACACTTTATTCATTCATTAGTGGAATGTTACAAAAAAATAACATAAAACTATGATTTTCCCACCATGGATTATTACTCACCATGGTTAAAATAAATAAATTAAAAGGGAATAAATCAATAAGGGAAAATAAATAAAAAGAATAAAATATTTACAACATTGAAAAATCTTTGAACTTATTCACCTTTTTAGAGCCCCAATATCCAAAAAATCTATAATGAAAAAGATTGCCATGAAATTATAAATCATTTAAATATATATATAATATGAAATAAGAAATATACCATTATAATTGAATATGAATTAAGATATCATTTAGCAATTTTATATATATTATAAGGGAATCTTTTCATTTCAAATATGTTCATTACAAATAGGATCATTACAAATATGTTCGTCATAAATATTTTCATTGAAAATATGTTCTCTACTCAAATATCAATTGTTTATAGTGAATTAATATACTATTTAAAGAATAAAACTCATAATGAAATAAAAATATGATATTAAAATGTTATATATATAAATATATATATATATATATATATATTTATGAATTATGTATAAATATTAATATTATTAATAAAAATGACCTAATGAATATATAAAATTCAAATAAATATTTAAATATGAATAAACTTGTAAATTAAATTTTGGAATACAAATAATTAATATCAAGGATATTTGTTAAAGAGTTTTTAGTATAAAATAAATATTTCTTTTTTTAAAGTCCATTTTTTGTAAGAAAAGCATATTATATACTAATATATTAAATGAAAACTTTTTAAATGTTATTATATATGAATAATTTTGTTGAAATATTTTATATTTGAAATTCATTTGAAAAAATATTTAAAACACATAATGTTAAAAATGGCATTTTTTTATAAAATTTTTCTTCTTTAGATTTTTTATTTTTATTTAAAAAATATTTTTATAAATTTTAGAATCATTATCAGATAAAAATTATTTCATTTCTATATTTATAATTTCAAAATTATCTTAGCATGGATTTTTTAGATTTTTTTTAAAAAAAATGACTTTTATGTTAATAGTGAAATATACTGATACTACGACTTTTATACCACTATTAATATATAATTATGAGTAATAATTTTTTTATAACTTTTTATTTAAAAAATAGTTGTTTTATAATTGAAATTATATTTATTATAGTTTACAACCCAATATATGATATTTTAAAACATAAGTAATATTGTTCTCAAAAAATGTTTTAATAATTTATTCCATTATGATATAAGAATTAGTTTTTACCTCATTTAGAAATTTAATTGGATAGAATTATTTGAATATTTTAAGATAAAATGATTAATTTATGTAATTTAATCAATTTATTTTTATGAATAATATTGAGTATCCTTGTTAATTAATAGTTATCATGGTAAAATAGTTAATTTTTTAAGGAATCATACATTCATAAGTATTGCATATTTTAATTAAATTAAATAGATATATTTTAAATTAACCCTTTAATATTATGTTTGATCTTTTATAAAAATAAATTAAAAAAATATAATTTCTATTCAATATTAAATAATATTAAGAACAATTAATGATTAAAAAGATATATCTTCCAAAAAAATAGTTTTCGAAAGCATTATATGTATTAATTTAAAAGTTAGATTAATTATAACTATTTATTTTATTAGGTTAAATAGAGCTCCAATTATGATTCTATGCATCAAAAATTTGTAATATGGGATATATTATATTTTTAGTAACAAAATGATCTAGATTAAAAGGAGTAAAAATGTGTAAATAATGGTTCTAAATTTTTTTAATAATTAGATAGTCAATTACACCTTCTTGAAATGATTGTTAGTTATTAAATCCATCACCACATATAACACCTACAATATCTACACATAATTTTTTAACTCACCAAACCCACTTAATAACCATGTGATTCTACTCTAACCCCTTACCAAACATCAGTTTTCCATGAAAATCCACTTGTTTTAAACTATAAAATGAGATCACTCCCACCCATTCTATAATCCCTCTCAACACCAAAGTCCTTGGTTATGAATTTACATTCCCCATCGTTATATAAATCCCCAGAAATTAATTTCTACTGTTTAATGGAGTTCTATCAAGATTTAATAATGCACATAGAAAGGTAAGGGTTCTAATCCTCCTTCATTTGATTCAAGTACTTCTTTTGTTATAAGTAATTTTATTTCCATGTGTTTTTTCTTCCATGTATTCATAATCAATACATTAATAAAAAAAATGATTCCTTCTTTATCGGATATTAACTTCCCCCCTCATTAAACCCATTCTACAATCCCTTTTTTATATTTTTCATATTTTTAAATCACAACTTGATTCTCTTCATCCTCTTTTCAATCCAAGCACTCCATTTTCTTAAAGGCCTTTGTATTTCCATGTTATAATTAATACACATATTAATAATCAATTATTCACTATTATAATTATTTCCTATTAATGAGAGACTATATTTCTATATCATTAACCCATACTATAATTTATTTATAGGTTTCCTGGTACTAAAATCACCCCTCAACGTTGATATGTAATTATTCGTTGTTTTAATGTTTTATTTGCCTCCTTTACAACTTTATGGTAAATTTTTGATATTTTAAACCATATTTTATTTTATATGGTGTATTCACTATCAAATTTATTCCACATTTAAAAATATCTTTAATTTAATGATGTATTAATTTTCATTTCATGATCTTCTTCTCAGACTCCTTTTATTCTTAATGTACGAATTCCATAAGTGTTTTATCAAATTGATTTCTGATTCATTATATCATCGAATTTCTTACTTGAATACACTTTTAAATATTTACTTGATCCAAAAATTCAAATATTTTATATGTTATTTCCTTTTTCTCGTTGGGAGAATTACTTCCCATAATCAATAATAACTTCTTGGATAAAATGTTTTCTGAAATAAAAGTGTAATATTGTAAAGAATAACACTAATTATTACCACTAAATATTTTTTTACATGTCTATATTTTCCTTTCATCTAATGTTCATATCTATATTAGGAAATCAAATATTTATTATTTTCATGTATTCTAATAATTCTATTTACCCATTTATAAAATGAAAATGCATTTCTATTTTTATGATAAGCTTTTTAAATCAATGGTTCTTTTCAAAATATTTTACAAAAAATATTTATTTTCTAACCATTATTAATTTTCACAGAATAATTTATTGAAGTATTTTTTAAATTTTAAATGTATTTAAATTTTTTTAATTTACAATTTTTAAAATATCATTTTAATGTGAACTATAACTTCATTATTTTATGATGATGGTGAAAAATATATATTTTAATGTTTTCTTTAGGAAATAATATTTTCCCCACCTTTAGTGTTTTATTTGAATCTTTCCCTCTTTTTTTTGGTTTATAAAAGAAAAAATTAATTTTTTCTTATATTTTTAAAATATAAATTTTAAAATAATTTAAAGATCAAGGATATTTCTTACTTCTTAAAGTGATTTTTCCTAAAATACTAAAAATTATTTTTCATATAATTCATTATATTTTGATTAATCTTATTCTTTATCCATGTTTTTATTAAAATGATAACATACACATTATTTATATAGGTGTATCATGTAATGTTTTTCTCTTTTTGAGGAATTATCCATAACTTCTTTTACCTCTTCTTTTTTTTATGGAAAATAATATTTTTTTTATAATTTCATTCTTCTTTGAATATCCTATACTTAATTCCTTTCATTGATTGATGTTCACCTAAATTTAACACATCGGTTTTTTGGGGAAAATATTGTATTAACCATATACACATTATCTATATGCTGTAAATATTGAATTCTTTATTTTCTTGATTGAATGTTATTTAGAAATAACATTACTCTTTTTCATTTAATGCCCAATAATTTTCCATGGTTTTATCATGTTATGATTATTGATGGAATTATGAATGATTTCCCTATGTAAGCCCTTTGGAATAGGATAAGAAAATAATTCTTTTTCCATTGGATTGTTATGAGGTTTTGAATAAAATACATTTTATTTATATGTTTTATTAATGATATAATTGTATTTATTATGGATATTAAATATAAGAATGATAAAAGGTGGGGTATAATATCACCCTCCAATTCATTTGTTAAAAGATTACACCTAATGAGATAAGTATTTGTGGGTATATTTTAGTTTCTTTTATGCACGGGCTCTAATGGAATGGAACATGAAATTTATATTCCCTATACAAATTATAATTTCATATTCGAAAGATATTTCACTATTTTATTCTTATTCTCATGACTGGGGAAATCTCTATTAGCTCATGTTTTTTGACTCGTGTTTTCACAATTTTTTTTCTTTTCTTATATTATTGTAATTAATATTCCATGATTTATGATCTACACTTTGTTGGTTATGATTTTTATTTATGAATCTATATTATAATAATATTATAATCTTATATTCACTTACGACATTGAATTAGTATCACTTATGTTTACCCTTACTGAGCATCTGGGCTCACCCATTTATTATGTTTCTATTTTCCTAGGATCTAAAGAAAAGTAATATATATGATGTTTCTATGAGGGTATCTTATGAGATTAATTTCTAGTATTTGTTGAAGACTTATTATGGGTTAATCATTACTTTATATATTTGGTAAAATTCCAATTGGTTGAAAAATACATGGGGTTTTTTGTGAATGTTTTATCATAATTTCTTCAAAATATACACAAAAAGGGTCTTAGGAATATATTATAATGATATATTTTCTATAAGATGTATCTTTACTATATTATTGGGTCCAGGTTGTCGAACATTAGATATATGTGCTCTGATCAGGGCCTTTGGTAGAGGCACACTAGCCTGCATGCAGGGCACCCATGTTTATAAGTAGAATGGGGGCTCATTCTACACACTTTTTCTCTAATATTGAGTGAATCGTATAGATTCATGAACTATTATTGATTAATTATATTATTCTAGTATAGGTACACATAATCCATATATCACCTAGCCCTTAGCTCAGAATTTTGGATAATGATGGGGTGAGCATGACTTCACGGTTTGGGTGAAATAGTTGTTGTAGAAGGTTTTCCAAACCATGGATAAGAAAAAAACATTGGCTGGGAATTATAGAGATGAACTAGAAAAAATTTCTAGAGTAAAGAACTAGGGTCTAGTTCTAGGGTGAATCATTTTATACTTTGTGAATTTTTATCCTAAATGTGTTTTTACTAATATCTTTATTAGTTTACATTAATTCCATGTTGTTTTTTCTTTCTAATTACCATTTGAATTATTAGTTTTTTATTGAAATAATAAAAAATTAAATCTGAAATTTTTTTCTAATGATAAACTTGTTACTCATATAAAGGTGATGAAAGATGATATTTTGAATGTATATGGAAGATTATTCATTCCATACATTACAGCTCTAGTGAAAGCCATGAAAAATAACCACAAAGAGTTTCCAGATTGAAATTCTCTTCCCTTATATGGCCATGACATCCAATCAGATGTGGATATATCTAGAGCAAATTAAATTCATCAAATCTCCTAGATGTGAGATTATATTTATCTTGGGGCACTAACATTTCTTCTATAGTAAGAAAATCCATATTTTATTACACCTTAATTCCTGATTTATTTAATACAGATGCCCTTAATTCAACCCAATAAGAACATGAGGCCCAACAACATTGGGAGATTAATTATATAGAATGTTAACATGAAACAAGTGTACAACATAATTATTTGAATACAATGAATCATGACCTTGTATTCCTTGGATATTTGAAAAAATCATGGGATAATATGGGGATGTACATAAGGAAGAGGTGAGATATATATCCCTATAAGGGAATAATGAAATAATTTAATAAGGTAAAGTATTAAATGTGATCCAAGATGCATAGGATGTTAACATACAGGAAACATGGGAATTAGACCACAACATAAAACATGAAATCATAGGCATAATCTAAGGATAACCGATAATAAATCATAAAAAAATTATTAAGATAACCTCCCATACACCATACTTTTAATCTAATGAGATAAAAACACTACTCAATGAATTGGAGGGGTATATAATTTTGTTCCCACCCATCATGTTCATATTATGTACATGCATAAGTGTTCCACATAGATCATTGAACTCATGATCATATTTCAAGACATTTAATCCTATCATTAATGATTTGGGTTATATATAGGGATTCCCACAATAAATTAAGGATGGTTACATATAGTTGAACATAATTTTGCGTATTTGGGGAGGAGTATTAACTACAAAATATTTTGGCATCTAAAAATCACTGGATAATATCAGCAGTCTAACAGGGGTACATAATGATTCATGGAAGGGTTTAATAAGAGTGAAAGATGTCTATGATCACTTGGAAATCATAATTAATGTAACTGGGATGTGCAAAAACATATCCCAACATGAAAAAATGGGAATCAAAAGGCATAATATAAATAATCGTCTTGAATAAATATAAAAAATATAGGATCCCTTACCTTGAGATGGTGTTTCTTAAGTATGGAATATGATTCTTAAGAGTTAGGGATCACCTTGGGGGGCTCTTATAGAACCTTCGGTTTCAAGTAAGTAGCACTAAATTTATTTATTTTATGTATCTAATGTGTTTATATGATGTTTTTTAGGGTTTGGAGGACCTTTAGAATGTTTTGGGGATTTTCTAGAAGAACACTATTTGATCATGGTTAGTACAAACCATGAAACACCGATAGAAAACTAATTAAGGGTATATAATGAGTTTTAGGTAGGCACATGATTAGGTGCACAATTTTTCCAAACCTTGTGATCGTGTAGAAGAACCTGTGAAAAGTATATCAAAGGGAAAAACATGGTCGTCTCATATCTTTACTTACCATGTGATCCAACTATGCGAAGGGTGTTAGATAGCTAGTGGCTGGAACACAGTTGGTGTATGGTTTACCTAACTGTGTGACCCAAACATGCACGGTTAAAATTTAGATCCTAAAAACTCTATAGAACGTATTTTTACCCAAAATTCCCTTATTTTCACTATTTTCAATCATAACCTATCTTTTCTTCCTCCCAAAGGCTGTAGAGACATTCCCCCTTTTGATTTAGGAGTGTTCCATTGGAAAATATTTGTCTGTTGAAGGCCAAATTCCTAAGTGTTTGTTATTGTTAATTTCCCTTATATTTACCTCTCTTTCCCCACATTGATTCATATATCTGATCTTCTGGGAATATATCTAGGATTTAGGATGATAATCATGATTATATATGGCTCTGTTAATGTTAGGAAATGATATCTGAGGTGGGTTTCTGGATATTCAACCTGATTTTGGTTGAATAATAAGTGTCATTATTCATATTCACCATAACTTCTATTGTAGGTGGCATTAGTCTTGACTCCTCTTCTTAAAAATTGAAGTCTTTGATTCAAATTGTTTGAATTTCTTAAAGTTGATTGTGAAATTATTGAGAAAAAATTTGTAAAAACCCACTTTAGTGATGGATTATTCAATTGGGGGATTTTTGTGTATGTTCTTTGTTTATTGAATTTAAAATGATGATTTTAAAATTGTTTCTTTGGTTGGATTTATGGAAAAAGGAATTTATAGAATGATTTTCAATAAAAATGTTGTCTTATAGAAAATGTTGGAACAATTTTTTTTATGGTTTTGGAATAAGTGTTTAGAGTGTGTTCATTTTCATTGGCATGACCCTGTGGTAGGAGAATGTGCCATTCGGGAACTGGTATATGGTTACCTTGTGACGACATAGTAGATCGATGAGAGACTGCTCATGGGTATGTAACTATCACCTCAGCATGCATGTGTGGATTTTTTGATATGTTGAATGAAATGGTTTATGCTAAAAAATGAAAATATGGAATGGTTTGAAAGAATTTAATGTTACTTTAATTGGACATAGATTTTGTTACTAAATCTTTTTTGGTATTAAAAATATTTTACATTGAAATAGTTTGTCATTGATATAAATTGTTTTTAGATTTTTATATAAATTGTTTTATATAAATGTGCTAACTTGGTCTATCCTAGTGGTGTGATTAAGGAATTCATTTGGGGAAAACCTAAAATGTTTCATTACTCACCCCTACATTTTCACATTGTTTTTCTTCTGATACAGTTTATCGATAAACAGGTAAAATAAAATTATCTCATTGTTTTAGTTCTGTATCTTGATAATTTGGGTTGTATTGTGGTGGTTCGTCATGGATCATGTTTAGATCTATGAAGTTATGTATTTGGAGTCTTTCAGTTTCGTTGTTTTTGTCTTTTTCTTTGCTTTCTGTTTCATGGTTGGTTTTTTCTAGGTACTCTGATATGGTTCATGGTTGTAGTTGAGTTTGATTATCAGTTGTTATATTTTAATTTGTACACATTATTATCATGTATCATATAAAGTTTTTGGTTATGTTATTCTTTGTTGTGGTTTTTTTATTTTCCAAGGTAGAATCATCCCCCACTATATTGAATCAGGTGGAATTTATTGCCAACCATTGACATCTTGGCGATGTCACTTAAGGCCAAGAAGAAAATTCACCTTTACTGAAGACAATGAGGATGGGCGGGATGTTACGATTACCATCAGCTAGTTCAGTCCTTCACATATAAAGGGTATATTTCTTAGTTAGTATTTCTCTCATGTTGGGAAAAATTGTATTGCTTTTCAGTCTTGGAGTTGAAATTCATTATAGTATATTTCAAGAGTTGGGATGGTGTAACGGAGTGTGAATTTTGAGACTTGAAATATAGAGCAAAAAATAGGTATCTAAATTTTTATGCTCAAATTCATGTTACAAGTGATTTTGATATATAAGGGTTTTTAAGACACTTATAGGATTTATAATATCATTATCATGGGTTTATCCAATGAGAAATTCATGACATACATTATATAAATGAATTACCAGTAGAAGTGCATATTTCATTTTGAATAATGATTATCAATGTTGTAAAAATGTTTTATTTTTGAAATTTTTTGGAATTTTTTATCGAATATGAGATTTTGGAAAGGGTGTGATTGTGGTATTTTAAAAACGGCTTTATTTTCAAATTTATGGTGGAATTTTAAAAAAAATTGAATGCGGAAAGTGTTGATTTTTAAATCACTTTTGGGATAATTATGAAGTGATAATTATTAAATTGTTAAGATTTCAGTCACTAGGGAATAATAATTATGGATTTTTTTTTGGTTATATAAAATGGAACCCAGTAGGTATCATAGAAACCAACTGAAGGAAGCTACTAATATTGTGGTTGCACCTGATCCACAGGTGAACCAATACCTGGACTAGAGTACAGTACAAGCCTTTCAGGACTTGGATATATAGAACATAATGGATAAACCAAGACAAGTGGATCATTCTATTTAGTTCCAAAAT
This sequence comes from Viscum album, assembly GCA_963277665.1. NCBI lineage: Eukaryota > Viridiplantae > Streptophyta > Magnoliopsida > Santalales > Viscaceae > Viscum > Viscum album. Next base: position 1,505,138,984 of record OY728146.1, on the reverse strand, counting down.
TATAATCCATTCACCTTTTAGGGTGATTTAGAACCATAGAAGGAATATGTTTTGTTGAATATGATGAATCAAATCATTGACTTCCTTGTCAGACTAAAAAAGATAAATGTAATGTTGGTGATTTATATTCTAGAGGATATTTCATGCTAATAGTGGGATTTAGTTTTCTTGGTTAAATTGGAGAAAGTAATTTTATGGGAGGATTTTGAATAATAGTTCGATAAAAAATTATATACTCATACATTTTAGGATTGCAAGAACAACATACATTTTTAGCTTGAAATAGGAGAGCCTCTCAAGGAAACAATATATAGCTAAATTTATGAATTTAGTCCTCATTTAAGCTGAAATTAATGCTAGTGCATCCTTGAAGGAATAAATTTTTGATTTACAGATAAGACTGTAGATTTGATTTGATATTTTCATGCTTTTTATAATGGATTATATAGAGAGGGACAATGGTGAGATGGGGAATAATGAAATATATCATGAGCTATGGGTGGAGGAAGCTTGTCGATACCTATATGAAATGGTAAGAACTCTAATTTTTGGAATAAGAGGAAGAGGGAGACCTATTTCCAATAAGGGAGAAGGACTTAGAATTAGATGGTTGGATCTATTAATATTCTTGTATGGTGAAAGAGTAATATTTGATGTTTCCAATGTGGTTCGTTAGACCACGTGAAGTGAGAATGTGTGGAACCACATAGATCATCCCACAATTTCATTCAAATGGGGAATCTTCCATTCTATTGTCACAGTGCTTCAAGGAATCATGTTCATGAAACCTCTCATGTGTCATGGATATCATATGATTTGATGGGATAATTTCATTAGAATACCTCTAATTTGAAGAAGAGAGCAAGACATGTTGATTCTAGGAATACAATGACTCCACAAGTAGTGAAATCTCAACCAAGAAAATAAAAAAAAAGTGTAGTGAGTAATAAATTACATAGATATAAGTAGTTTATTTTGGATGATCAATATGGGCCATCAATGGTGATAGATATGATTATTTTAGACTCTACCCTTATGAAATATTTGTTTGTTTTGGAAGCATCCCATTCATTTATTTCTTCTCGTATTGTTTATTTGTTGTGTTTAAATATTGAGATGATGCCTTCTATTTTGAAACATCAAACTCCTCTTAGTAAAATAGAATGTCGAGCCTTTATGTGTAAATAATGTTCAATAATAGTTTGTGGAGAGGATTTGGTATTGGTTTTTTCTATTCATGATATAGATGTATATGACATAATCATGGGTATGGATTGGTTGAAAATGGTCATAGATCACATCTACGGTTATACCCAAAAGGTTAATTTTATTACTGCTGATGGTGTTGAGCCACTATTTAAAGGAGACCAGACTATAAAAGATGGTGCAATGAGATTATTGGCACTAGTAGTTTGAATGATCTCATATTAGTTTTCATTTTTTGACTTTTTAATCAATGGAAGAGATCAAGAATAGCAGTTTTCCACTAGTTTTTTAATCATTTTTAGGATGTATTCCCATAAAAATTATTTGGTTTTCCACCCAAAATATACATGAAGTTTATTATTTTTATCCTTCTAAGGAAGGATCCTATTTACCTTTCATATTATCATATAGTACCAAAAGAGTTAAGGGAATTAAAAGTGGGGTTGTAAGAGATGGAATGTAAAGGCTTCATTTGGACTATCATGTATCTGTGGGAAGCACCGATCTTGTTTGTGATAAAATGTGGATGTAAATATTTAGTTGTTTACTGATTATAATAATCTTAACAATTTTATTATAAATAATTAGTATCCACTCACACACATTGATGGTTAGTTCGATCAATTTCAATTAGCTTTGCGGTTCACTAAAATGGACTTATGATCAGGATATCCCCAATTATGGGTTCAAAAAGAGGATAGTCCAAAGACCTCCTTCAAGGTTATATATGTTAATTATCATTATTTGGTCAATCCATATAGACTTATTAATGAACTAGTAGTCTTTGTGGAATTTATGAATTCTATATTTTAGAGATATAATGATTCTTTCAGGGCAGTTTTTGTGGATATCGTGTTTTTGTTTTCAAGGGAAATGGATGAACATGGGGAACACTTGATGAAAGTGTTAGTAATATTTTGGGATCATAATCTTTACACCAAATTATAAAACTATTATTTTTAAATACAAGAGGTACATTTTCTTGGCCATGAAATCTCTGAACGAGGAGTTTTTGCGCCCTTATAAATGATAGAGGATGTTATATCTTGGAAAATTTCAGATAATGTCTTTGAGATAAGTATTTTCCTTGGGACATATGGTTATTATTGATTTTTTGTGTTAATTTATATGAATATATTTACCTATGATATCTTTGACGATAAAAAATGATTCATTAAAATGGAATGAAGAATGACTGAAGCCTTTTTGAGTGCTAAAGGTTTTCCTTAATTCATCACCAATCATGATATTGTTGTAATCAAAACAAGGGTACATGGTGTATTTTGATGCACCAAGATCAGGGTGAGATATTGTATTATATATGGAGGTCATGTTGTCACTTATGGATCATGGTATTTATGGTCTCTATCACACTCTGACCATGTAAACTCTTTCATTTATTTCTTTATTTCTTGGTCTTGGATTTTTCCGGTTGTGGTTCGGGCTATGTCTGGATTACAGTTTTTTGAATTTGGATGCCTAGGAAGATTTTTTTATGTGCACGAGAACTTCACTGTTAGTGAAAACCATGTTTTTAAACCTAGGTACCTATGTGGAAGGTCTTGGATTCGGACAGAAGCCACCATATAGTTTGATCATGGTCAGTCAAACCGTATGGTCTGGTCATGCGGTCAGTCCTCTCCTAGGTAGTAGCTATAGCATGGTTGGCACATAGTCAGACAAACCATGTGGGATGGTCATGTTATTGTTCCTCCCTTTTTAAGTGGATAATACATAGTTGGCACACAATTTGGTAAACTGTGTGGCCAAACCATCTGATTGGTCCAGGTCAATTAAAATTTAAAAACCCATTTCCTATCTATCTTTATCTCTCTCCTTTTTAACCCAAAATTAGTCCCCCTCCTATTTGGTCATTTTTGGAACATTAAGGGTTCTCTCAAACCCCTTCTCCATGGATAATCCTCCTCTATAGATCGCACCAAAAAGTACTATGGTGAGTTTATACGGTTTGGGACAATTTTTTCCTCTTTCCCTTCTCCTATGTTGATTATTTGTTTTTTCTTTAGGGGTTTCTCTCTTGATCGATCCCTAATGGATAGGTTTTTTCTATAGGTTGTGTTTCATTGGATTTTTGGGTGTACGAATGATATGTGGGGCTTATATCTCTCCTATTTTAAGGTTTCATCGCTTTCGAAAGCCTTTGAGGTTGGTGTATCCATACTTTTCCTTTCTGTTGCAATATATTTAATGGTTGGGTGTTTTAATTAATTTTTAAATATTATTCAAACTATGATTATTCATATAGTTAATATATTACAGCTGTTTCTTATTGGATGATATTTACAAAAAATGGATCACTAGGTGATTCTTTGTTTGTGCCTAGGTGTATGTATACCAAATGGGATTGATAAATAACAATTACATGTTTATATAAAACATGGGTGATTTGAAAGATGATTTCCCTTAGGAATATTTTATTAAATTATTTTAATTATATAATTGGATTTGTGTGTTTGAACCACTAATTCATATGGTTTTATGGTTATGTTGTAATTTTTTAAAATGGGGTTATTTATACTCTTGAATTATGTGAAATATTTGGGTTTTGTTAAAGAGCAAGTGGTGTTTTGAAAATTATTTCTGAAGGGTATCATGGACACATGGAGTGCACACATAGATGGTATTTAAAATTATATGGAATTTAAGGTTATTCTCTCCTTGAAACATGATTTTTCTAAAGAATTTCCTCATCTTCTCATACTACCTTTTATAAAATGTTCCCACGACTCTAGAAATGGCATAAAGTAGTTTCAATATTGTATTGGAAGTTAGGGACCATTTGATGTTTTATTAAGGCTGACGGTTTCTAAGTGATTAGTAAGAATGTTTTTCATTTTTAAGTATGTTTTGTGTTTTCATATTAGTTTTTAAATAAATTGAAATTTGGAATAAAAACTTATTTGGAATTTCATTCCTAAAAGTGGTTATTTCCATCTAATGTGAGAATGGTAGGGAAATGTTTTGAAAGTTTATTTGATATGGACATGTTATAAGGCTTAGTTGTCACTTTTTAATATAGAGAAATCAATTTGTTTTGGAAAATGGGAATTCTTGTTTAGAATTCTAAAATGTTTAAGAAATGTTTTATAATATTGTGTGATGTGATGACCTTATTGGAACATATAAATGACTTGTTGTGTAAAGGTAAAACATATTGGGGGTTTTCTTATAGGGGTTATTTTTTAGGTGGTGTTCATGTTTGGGGTAGGAAAGTGTGGTGATAGTATGTAATGTGAGTCACCTGTGTAGTGGCCTCCTACATACATAGTATACTTTTACCATGGGTTTTATGGGAGCCTTTTTGAAGGTCATGTGATGGTTACTGACAAAACTTGATTAGACAGGTTGGTACCCCTAGATTAGCTAATAGTCCTATTTGGATGTGCCACTATATTGGACATTTGAGGGTGGCCAATTGGTTATAGACTAGGGAGCATCACCATATACCATTAGTTTGTTTTGAATCGATTATTTCAAAGGATCACTCTTGGTATTTTTAGGGAATTCCCATGGATTTTATTTGTGTTTTCTTGTTTACATTATTTTTCAATTTGTTCACACCTTGTACAGTTTATTTATTATCATCACAACTCGATATGTTTTTCTTAGGTACTTGATTTGATTTTAGTTTTAAAATGATAATCTTTTTTAGAATGGGATGTGGTATGTGTTTTCCTTTAAAATGAAATAGTTTTGTTTATTTTAATAAAATGTGAAAAAACTGTATTTATAAATGAATTTCAAACTAGTGTCAATGGATTTATTTGAAGAATGTAAAGCATGGACTCTTTGGTGGTTACCTACTAAGATATATAGCTCATACCCTACTTACACCTTTCATTATTGATTGACCTGTACTATTTTGAAGGATTAGATTCTTGTTCAGGTTTTCTATTTTGATTTGGCTCTGTAAGTGGTTCTGTATTGTGGAAAGTGGTGACTTTGAGGTCACATAGATATTGAGTATTCTTAGTTTTGGTTTCACTATTTTTTCTCACCTATTAGTTATTCAGTTTCCCCTACTTAATTGTATCTTCTAACTGAATCTATTTATGTACCTTTATATGGGAATCAATTTTTATCATTTTTGTGTGTTATGTTTTTCAATTACATATATTTGGTCAAGGATTATTGGGTTAATGTTATTCCCACTTGGATTTAATTTTATGTCTGACACTAGTTTCGAGCCAGTGGGGATTGGGAACACCCTTCCGGCCATGTCGTAGACTAGGTCGGGTGTTGTGTTGGATGGAATCCCATCTTGGTTCATGAAAAAATTGTAATAGAGGTAGGTAGATGGTTCACTAGGATTTTCAATGCTCGTGAGAAAGGTTATGGGTTGGTTCATGATCACCACCACCCACGACAAGACCTGAGTTTTCAGGGGTAGTTCGATATTTGAGTCTTTTTTTTTGTTTGGGACTGATTAATGAAAACGGTGGTGAGTCGGTGTCATATTATAACCTCAAATGAAGTAGTGAGCTGTGTGAATTACAAGTGTACATATCAAGGTCATATTAGTTATTATTTCCTACTTGGGGAATGACTCACTACCATGTTGCTAGATTAGGCATAACTACTAGTTTCTCATTCTTCATATTTATTTTAAGTCTCATTTAATTTTGATTCTGGTTAATGTGAGTAATATTTTAAAATTAAACCAGATAATGAAAAAAAATATTTCTTTGAAACAGTTTTGAAATTGTTTAAAGGGTTTTAATAAATAGGTGTTTTGGATTGATTTTTTTTGAATCCTTTGGTTTTTAATATGGAATGGTATGTATGGAACTTGATACTCTTTATGAATGTTTTTATGTGTGTATATTTATGTGGAAAGTGCATGTTGGCACGTATAGATGAAAATGGATGAAAACATATGTAATGGAGGATTCCTTGGGTGTCTATTTCAGATAAAAGTCTTGGCCTTGTTTTTCTAAAGTAAATTTTTAAAGAGGAAAATGATTATAGAATTTGGTTTTTATTTTATAATGCATTGTTTTTTTGGAAGTGGAACTTTTTTTTGGATGGTAGCCTTTAAATAAGGTTGTTTTGAAAAATCATAATGGAAACAGGGTTTCGAAATGATGTTTTTTTTGTGTTTATATGTGTTCATTTTGTGGGATTTTGTTTTTGATCGGGATTTTTTTATTGTGCCTTGGGTTGATGATGGTTTTAATTTGTGTTATTTATTCTATTTGGAATACACCACCCAGAAAAGACCACAAAATTTTCATTGATTCATTCCCAATTAATGATTCTTATTAGTTTTAACATTATCTTTATGTTGATAGATTTTTTTAGAGGTATTAGAGTGGCATGGGGAAGTAGAGAGTGTCTTTAGATTGTTGGGGACTCCGGAAGCAGTAAGAGTTCGACCTCTTCTAGGGTTGTTCAAGGGTGAATCTTGGAACGAATGGGAGTTTTTTCCCCACCATTGATATAGGTTAGGATGATGTGGGATGTTTTTATGTCTCTATGCATTTGATGGTTCATACTTTAGGTGGTGGAAATGAATAAAAGGGATAAAATCATGTGTATTAAACAAAGCCATAAAATAGTGAAGGCTTACGTTGACCACTTCAATAATCTTATAACTTTTTCTTTGAAGGTGGTTTTGTAGTATCTGATGAAGGCTTCTCTTTTCATTTGGGGTCTTCATCTAGAGATCAAGGATTTTTCCCATTATTATATTGAATTTTTTCCTAGTTGAGTTATTTTTTAGAGAATAGGTAGTCAGAAATATGTTGCCTATCATTGTTCAGGAAGGTTCTGCATCTAGTGAGGAGTGTATGTCAGAGGAAACTATCCCTAGAAATATGCATTCATTGTTTCTGGCTTCCAATTTTCTAGACCATTTGTTTTAGTGCCACTAGTGTGGCCATTCCAGTCATTCAGAGTGGTCTTGTCGCATACCCATGAAGTCCTACCATCATTACGGACCTATGGGTCATCTAGAAAAGTTATTTAGGAAGCTTTGATCGAAGAAGGAGATGTGATAGGAGGACATCAGTAAATAAATGCGAGGTCAGAGAGGCATAAGTCATTAGGGCCCTAGCCACAGGCCTTGGAGTGAAGTTCAGGCATAGTCAGGATTTTCTAGGGGTGTGTGAATCCTTGTCCCGGTTTTGTACCCCATGTTGGGGTGCAAGTATTTAAAATATCTATGTTTTAGTTTTTATGTCACTATGAGTTCATTTTTTTAGTAAGGTTGTGATGAACATGTTCCTTCATAGTGTGACCAATTTTATTTATCTGAATGTGGCCTCTATAATCATTATTTTTTATGTTTATTTTCCCATTATATGAATTGATTCGGTTTTAATTTTTATCCTTTGGAAATTTTTGGGTTTTGTGAAATTTATTGACAGTAGTTCTGGTTTGTTGCCTAGATCTAGTTCTTTCTATTGTCTTTTCCCTTGATATGAATTCTTTTTGTTAGTGTGGTAATTTTTAGTTATTTTTATGTTTTTTCTCTTGGGAAAAAGATATTGGATTATTTCATGTTGGGAGTTCCCTAATTTCCAATTGATGTGAGGGTGATTTTTTTCTAGTATGGAGGAATTGAGTTATATCCTGGGGTCCTGGTTTGTTGGGATTCTCTGTAGGGGGTTTTATGTTTACATCTTGGTGGTTTGTTTTAGGTTTCTAATTTCCTGTTCTAGTTGAGTTCATGTGGGGGGAGAACCCCCTCATGTTCACCCTTCATTCTTATGATGTGATCTCTTCTTAACTGGTCAGGTGTGACTTGTGGAGAGAAAGGTCACCCCAAGGATCACATATTCTTTCAAATTTGATAGGGAATGGACTCAAGTGTTGGTTGACCTTCATCTGGGTGAATTTCTAGGGGAATAAAGTGCTTGTATTGGGTAGAATTTTCACACTCTGGTCATGGAAACACTTTCATTTTCTTCTTTTCATGGTATTGGATATTTCCGATTATGGTTCGAGTTTAGTCTCAGTTAACATTTTTGAAATTTGGAAGTCCGGGTGGCTTTTGGACTATTCACAGGAATCACATGATTAGTGGAAACCATGCGGTTCATACTAAGTACCCGTATAGGAGGTCCTAGAGGTAGATAAAATCTAGCGCACAGTTTGAGTATGGCCATTCAAACTGTGTGGTATGGTCATGTGTTTGGTAGTCTCCAAGGAGGTTCCTACTGCACGATTGGTGTATGGTCAGCCATACCATGTGGATTGGTCATGCAATCAATCCTCTCTTGGGAAGTGCCTACCACATATTTGGCATATAGTTTGGTAAACCATGTAGCCAAACTGTGTGATTGGTCCATGTCATTAAAACTTTAGAAAAACATTTTCATCACTCTCTCCATTTTAACCCAAAATTTTCACCCACATCTAGGGATGTTATTATCAAACATTGATTGCTCCCCATATCCTTATCCATGGTTTCTTCTTCTCTATGGATCCAACCTTGAAGTTCAAGTGTATGTATCTAGGGTTTTGGCCCATTTTCTCTTCTTACCCTACACTTCTCTTGATTCATTGGTTTTTATTTGGGGGTTTCTCTCTAGTATAAACCTTAATAGATAGGGTTTGTGTGTGGGTTGTGTTTCATTGGGTTCTAGGGTTTGTGAATGGTCTTTGGGCTTAGATCACTCCTTTCTGAAGGTTTCATCACTTTTTTAAACCTTTGAAGTAGGTGTATCTATAATTTTTATTTCTAATGGAATTTATTTGAAACTTGGGTGTTTCAATTGACTTTTAATTATGATTCATACCTTGATAATTAAAATGGTTAATCTAATATGGTGTTTTATTATTAGAATAAATTAATAAAAATGGTTTTTATGTGATAATTTATTTTTACTGATGTGTATGTGTACCAAATGGGTTTGATAAAATACGAATTTCATTTTGATAGGAAACTTGAGTGATTTTAATGATGTTTTCCATGGTTAATATGTTATTAACCTTCTTGGATTGTGTATTTGGATTTGTGTGTGTGAAATAGTAATTTATATGTCTTGATGGTTGTTTTGGAATGTTATAAAATGGATGATTCATACTCTCAAAATTATTTTAAATCCTCTGGTTTTATTAAAGAGAAATGGGTGTTCTTGAAAATTATTTCTAAAGGGTTTCATGGACACATGGAGTGTTGAATTGGATGTTGAAACATCCATGAGTGTACAAAGTGAACACATGGATAGTCTTTCAAATGATGATGGAATTGAAGGTGATTCTCCCCTTGAGAAATGGTTTTTCTAAAATGGTTCCTCAAATTTTCTTCCTCCATTTAATAAAATGGTTCCATTAGTCCCCAAATGACAGAAAGTGGTTTGAAGAATGTGTTGAATGTTATAGACTATATGGTGTTTATAAATGATTATTGGTTTCCAAAGGATAAAGAATCTCATTTGGAAGATTTAAGTGTAGTGTGTGTTTTCATCTTGGTTTTGAAATTAATCTAAATTTGGAATAAAGGCCTATTTGGAATTATGTTCATGAAAGTGGTTATTTTCATCTAAAGTGAGAAATATTGATATATTCTTTAAAGTATCTTTTAGATGGACATGATATATGGCCCAGTTATAACTTTATAATATTTAGAAATAATAGTGGTTTTATTAATTTTAATGTGCAATTGGCATTTTAAAATGTTTGAGAGATGCTTTATAAGCCTATGTAATGTAATGACCTGGCTGGAACTATAAATGACTTATTTTATTAAGGGCACACTTATTGTGGATTTATCAACATGGGTTATCGTATATATGGTGTCCATTCATGGGGTAGGGAAGTGTGGTTATGCAAGGTATGGTGAGTCACGTATACAAGGGTCTCATACATACACAGTATACTTCTACAATGGGTTTCATGGGCATCTATTAGAGGCTTGAGTTATGGTTGCTGATCAACCCCAATTAGAAAGTTTGGTACCCCTTGGATTAACAGAGAGGCCATGTGGGATTTCCGACTACGTTGTTCAGTTGAGGGAGTCCAATTGGTTATAGGCTAGAGAGCTTCACCATACTTTGAAAGGTAGTTCCGAACAGAGTACATCTAGAGATCACTCTGGGGATTTTCTAGAAATTCCCATGGTTATTATTAATATTTTCCTATTTTATTTATACTATAATTGGTTCTCATCTTGAACTATTTATTTATTTTCATCATAGCCTAGTATATTTTTACTTAGGTAATTAGTTGGATTTTGGTTTTAAAATGACAATCTATTTTGGAATGGGACATGCTGTGTGAAAGATTTAAAAATGGAAAAGGTATGTTTGTTTAATAAAATATAAAAACTGATAATTTTATATATGTATTTAAAAATATTATTTATTTATTTATTTTAGGAAAGGAAACACATTGATACTATTGTTGTCTCTTTCTGAACTACATAGATCATACCCTACTTATTCCTTTTCGTGTTGGTAAACCCGAACTATTTTACAGGTTCATATTCTTATTTAGGTGTTATGGTTTGATCTGGATATTGGAGAAGTTCGGTCTTGTGGATGGTGGTGACTTTGAGGTCACATGGAGATCGAGTTGTCTTAGTTCTATTTTCCATTTGTGTGTTTTCACCTTTTAGTTATTCTGTTTCCCTTTCATAGTTGTATCTTGTAATTGAACTTGTTCTTGCCCCTTTATTTGGGATTTAGTTGTTAGCTTTGTGGCATGATTAGTTTGTTAATTTCTTCAATTTGATCCTGGTTTATTGGGATGAAATAATTCCCTCTTTGTTTTTATTTGATTTCCAATATTAGTTTCTAGTATGTGGGGATGAGAAACGTCTTTTAGTCCACATTATAGACTAGGTTTGGTGTCGGGTTGGATGGCATCCCGGCTCGGTTCATGACAGTTTCATGAGAAGAACTAACCTATACATGATTTGGAGTTATTTTATGTAGTCCATTATTTGAATACATGTCCTCATTACCTCATTAGTTTTATATTTACAGTATTTACAGACCATAAGAGCTTGATACATATTTACTCACAAAGGGATTTGAACCTAATACAAAGAAGATAGATGCGGTATCTTTAAATGCTAAACATTGACTTGATGTGTAAAATGGGTAAATGAAAATTGGTGGCATATGAATTTACTAAAAAGTCTTATGATTTGTTGGTAAATAAGGCTTCTGACTAGTGCCAGTTGATGTCAATGATAGCATATATGCCCATGTGTTTTGAGGACTAAGATATGTGTGCAAATTTTCAGCCCAATTTCTTTTCTTTTTGATAAAGTGGAGACAATAAAATTGGCACAAGCATCTGAATTTGAATGGGTTGTAATGAGTTCAAAACTCAATAGAGGGGATACCATAGAGGGATGGAAGCTTGATGAGAGTTCATTTTCATGGTTTTAGGATAGTATTTTTTAACTTATGGCTTTTTATGACTAAATTCTTCATACTTATCACCATTTGAGATGATATGTTCATTAGGGAATACAAAAGATGTATTAGTCATTAAAATCATATTTTTGGGGGTTCATTATGTAATGAAAAGTAGATGAGTTTAGTTCATAATGTTAAACTTATCAGTATGTTAATGCAGAGCAATGTCGACCAGCACATATGTTGTAGTCATTACATATTTTAGTTTGGAGTGGGAAGAAATAGCAATGAATTTTATACCAGGTCTCCCAATAATGGTTCGAAAGAACGATGTCATAAGGGTGATAGTTGATCAGATCAAAAAGACATCCCATTTCTTCCCTATTAATGAATATCAATTGGTGGATTATTTTTCAAATATATATCTGTGAAGTGGTAAAGAGGAATGGAGTAACAGTTTCGATAGTGACAGGAAGATATATGAGGTTTACATCTTGTTTCTAGAAATCCTTACAACAATCCCTTGGGACTCAGTTGACTATAAGTATGAAATATCATCCTTAGACATATGTAAAACCCAAAAGTGTGATAAAAATGTTGTAAGACATGTTTTGGGCATACTTTATAGATTTTGGTGGATCAAGGGAGGAGCACATACCATTATGGTATTTCTTATATAATAAATAGATATCACACCTCGATATATATAGATTCCTTTGAGGCATTGTATTAGAATCTATGTAATTCTCTACTTTGTTGGGTGAAAATAGGTGGGACTTTACTGGTTGGGCTAAGACTTGTCCATGATATAATGAAGATGATTCAGTTGTTCAATAAGATAATGGAGATGGCTCAAAGTTGTGAGAAATCCTATGAGGATCATCATCAGAGGTAATTTTCCTTCATGTTGATTGATCATTTGTTCTTGAGATTCTTTCCAATTCTAGGTAATTTTCATTTTGAAAAATAGGTAATGTTATATTCATGATACATATACCCTTTTGAGATACTCAAACGGGTTGGTCAGGTGGAATATAGGTTGGATTTTCCACCATATATTAGTGTAGTGCTAAATTTGTTTCATGTATATCAGTTTAAAAAGTATCATCCTGATCCTGACCATGTGATTTTATGGGATCACATTGAACTATAGATGGATGCTTCATTGGTTCATGTGTCGATACAGATTGTGGATAGGTAAGAGAAATTATTTCATCAAACAATTATCATATTATTGTGGGTTTTGTGGAAACATTTCTAGATTCTAAAGTAATCTTGGGAATGGGAGAAATAAATGCTTCAGAAATGGCCCAATATCTTTTGCAGAAGTAGTGATTTTCAATCTTTTTGGGATAGAAAGGACAATGGTGGACCAAATGTAGCACCCCCATTTTCTAGTAAGTAGCACATCATTTTTGTATTTTAAGTATTTAAAGTGTTCGGGTGATGTTATGGAGGTTTTGAAGGACCTTTATAATGTTTTGGGGTATTTTCTAGAGATTCAAAACATGATCATGATTCGTATGAAATATGAAACACCTATAAGTAACCATATAAGGGCGGATAATGGGCTTTAGGTTAGCACATAGTTAGGCACACGGTGTGACCAAACCATGCATACAACTAAGAGTAGTCATGAAAACTAAAAAAGAGGGAAAATATGGTTGGTGCATGATTTTTCTAACCATTCAGTCCAACCATGCGAAGGGTGTTGGTGAGCCAATGGCTAGAGCATGTTTGGCACATGGTTTCCCATACCATAAGAGAAAACCTTTCATGATTATAAGTTCAATGCAAACAAATTGAATTTAACAATGGTTTACCACAAATCCCTTTGTCTTCCAAAATATTGAACCATAACTTGGTTTTTCTTCCTCTCAACGTCTTCAGAGACTTTCCAATCAATTTAAGAGCGATTTTTTTGCAGATCATAGTTCATTGAAGGTCAGATTACTTGGTAAGTCATTATTCTTGGTTTTTTCCATATATATACTTGTCTTTCCTCTCTTGTATTCTTATATCTAATTATATTGGGAGAGATATATGATCATGTATTCTAGAAATGATGATATATAGTTGTCTTGATGTTAGGGAATGAGATCTATGGTGGGTTTTTTGTGATTACACCTAGTTTTTTTAAAAATATTAGTGACATTCCTTGTTTTCTCCATAACTTCTTAGGTAGGTGTATTCAATCTCGAATCCATATATTATAACTAGATGGATTAGTTTCAAATAGTTTTAATTAATTAAAATTGACTATGAAATTGTTGTGAAAATCTAGGTAGAATCCATCATTCGTGATGGTTTGTGAATTTGTGGAATTATTGTGCAAGTGTTTATTGAATGATTTTGAAATGATGATTTTAAAATTGGTTGATTAGTTTAATTTACGAAAAATGATTTTTGTGTAAATGTTTTCAATAAAATATTTTTGTATTGAAAGGGTTGCTAAAAATTTTTTTGAATGGTTTTTATATAAGTGGTTGGGGTGTGTGTTCATTTTCATTTATGTTACCCTCTAGAATGTGCATGTTCCATTAGGGCACTAGTATATGTTTATCTTGTGATTACATTATAGATCGATGAAATACTTATAACTATTATTGAACTATAACCTAGGAATGAATTTGTGGATATTAGGATATGTGGAATGAAATGGGTTATGAAAAAAATATAATTATTGAATGATTTGAAAGAATTGTTAGTTTCTTTCCTTAGACATGGCTTTTGTTTGGAAAACAGTTTTGGTATAAAAGTTTTTCTACTTTAAAATGGTTTGGATTTGATGTATATAGTTTTGAATTATTTTATATAAAATATTTTATATAATTATGTTAACTTCTTATATACTAGTGTATTTATTAGGGAATTATTTTGGGGAAACCCTATTATGTTTCATTACCAACCCCTATTTTGTCATGTTGGTGCTTTTGAAAATATTGTTTATTGATAAACAGGTAAAAGAAATGTCTCTCTTTTATTTAGTGGTGTATATTTATAATTTTGGATGTATTGTGAAGTTTGATATTTAATAATGTTTGGGTATACAGAGTTATTTCTTTGGATTCTTTGACTTTTGATGGTTTTTTCTTCCATTCTGCTTTTTGTTTCTAGTTTGATTTCTACTGGGTACTCTTATATGGTTCATGGTTATAGATGAGTTTGATTATAAGTTATTATATTTTGAGTTGTATAAATTTTTATAATGAATCATGTAGTGGATTTTATGGTATTCTTAGTTGTGGTTGTTTTATTTTGAAAGGTCAACTTGTTTTCCTGCTATGTTGAATCCCACAGCATTTATTTCCAGTCTTTGGCCTCATGGGGATGTCGCTTAAGAAAAATTAGTAATTACACCTCAACTAAATTGAAGGAGGTGGGTGGTATTTTATAGATTTATATAGGTATGTGAAGAGAAAATTTGTGCTCTTAGTGTTTTGAGTGAATATAAATTGGCAATTGGGTTGGTTTTTTTAGAAAAAAGAGTGGATATTTTTTTATTAATTTCCATGTTTAGGTTATGATCAAGTAATAAAAAACAAAAACATTACCATGGATTTTGGCCTTTTTTACCAAATAATCGTGGTTTTAATAATTTTATACGTATATGAACCTAAATAATGAAAACAATACCTCTGGTGATGTGGAAGTGAGACACGTTCATAAATAATTGATTTTAAAACCTTAAAATATAATATCAGTTTTGGAGGATTAATTTGCGGTTTATAAAATTTATTATATAAACATAAAATCACATTATCTTAAATATAAAATACTATTTTTCTTGTGGATACTCTTTATAGTATATATATTGAATCACTTTTTGGATTTTATGATGTCATAATACATATCATATAATTGTACCAAATTTATTTTTTACCCAAAAATTTGGCTATCATGAAAATTTATGAAAACATAAACACTAGAAAAATTTGAACGGGATTATTTTGAAAGTTATATTTATTTTATCAAAATAATTCTATAAATAATAAAATTTTCAGTTTTAAATAAAAAATACAACTAATTTAAAAATACTGATTTGTTTGACAATTATAGTTTTCTAAACCATATGAAAATTGTATTTGACTCTATAAAATTATATTATTGATTATATTTAATAAATAATATTGCATAATTAATTTTTGAAAAAATATAATTTATTGAAAAGTTTTTTGATTTATTAAAAATAGTTTCTTGATTGAAAATTTATATATCATGAAAATACATTTCATGTTTCGTCATATTAAAATATATTTTTGATCAAACGTGTTATTTTATCATTATAATGTAATAAAATATAAATATAATCATTATTTTACAAAAAATAATATATAAAAAATCATTTATACTTATACATACAGTTTCTTTATAAATATCCATTAATTACACCTATGATTTCCCTAAGAATAAGGTGTGTGATGGTGAGATTTTCAAGGGGTGGTTTGGTGAACATGGTGTGGTCTTTGATCTTTATGATATAGAACTTATCCCATAAACCATTTTTCTCAGGCTTCAATTGTTTAATCCTGTCTTAGGATTGGTCAAGATTAAATATCACTAATTCTATCTCCCTAATAAGCTCAATTAAATGGGATTTATAGGGTTTTATCCTCCAAGTTGAGATTATCACTTCCTTTATTTGTATCAAATAGACATTATCATAACCCCTAATATACTAATCATAATGGTCACTATAAAATTGATATAATATCAATGGTTATAATTCTTAATGTTATTTAAAATTCTTAATACCATATAATGGTCAAAATAACCAAAGTATTGCATGTTTTTTCAATTACTTCATTTTTTAATAAGGAATTTACTTATTTTAAAAATGGAACTTAATTTATAAATGTTTGGTTATTTACATTATTCTACCATTCTAAAGTTTCTACCCTGAAATTTAATTTTCATAAACAAAAATAGATGAGGGTAGTTTAGTTGCATCAACTCTTCATGTTCCCATGTCCCTTCCTCAAACTTGTGGTTCTACCACAACAATTTTGACCAGGTGAGTTTTATTATTTCATAAAAAAATTTATCTACGATATAATATAATCATTGGATTCCCCTAATATGGAATTTATTTCTCTAATGGTACCACCTTAGGATTTAGTACATTTGATTAGTCTAGTATGTAAATCCTCAACATGGATACCTAGAACACATCATATATAAGGGATATGTTAGGTGGGAGTTTTATTTGATATTCCCCCACTATAATGTGATCAAAGATCTCAAAGGGGAATATATATCTAGAACTGAGATTTCCATCCTTCCAAAACATTGTGATTTTATTCCATGGTGATATATTAAGTAACACTTTATCTCTGACTTCAGACTCCAGGTTTCATCAATGATTGTATGCATAGATTTTCTATCGACAGTGTTTGGATTCCATTTTATGCTAAATGGTTTGAACATTCTCTATCATTTCATGGATAAGATCAATTCCCATCATCTTCCACTATCAAAATTCATCCCAAATATGTGGAATTCCAACACCACTTTCTATACATAGCATCATAAGGTGTTATTTAAAACCTATGATGGAAACAATTATTATATAATAACTCCACCAGGGGGAATTGATGGTCCTAAAATCCAATAAAATCCTTTGAAAATGACTTCAAAATATCCTCGACATTATGAATTTTCCTTTTGTACTGACCATCTATCTAATTGTGATATGTAACACCGAACCTCGATTTGGTATCCAATGCTTGCTGAAGGCTTCTCTAAAACCTCATGCTAAACCTTAGATCTCAATCATATATAATACATAGTGGAACCCCATAACATCATACCCCACTTACCATATGTGTATCAGAATGATTTGGATAAGGTAAAAATATTCCTTGATAGTAATGAAATGTGTTGACCTTTTAAGGCGATAAAATACCATCCCGGTGGATTTAATGCCTTTAGGTATCCTAGAGAGTCTTTTGAAAAAATCCATGGATATGTTTTCCCATTTCAATACTAGTATGGGAATTGTCTATATCACAACCATATACTTTTTTCATTCTTCTTGACTTGATGGAATACCAAGCATCAAGATAAAAACTCCACAATCTACCTCTTTATAATATCCCACCATGATTTTTTCTTCAAATCTATATTCATGTTTGTGGTTCTTAGATTAACAGATAAGGATGATCTATTCAAATCTTCCAGTAGTTCTCTCTTCGGTTTTGGTTTTGATGGTATATATATTTAGGTTCTAAATCATATAACTCTTTCTTCAAGAAAAACTCCAGAATATTTGTTACCTTATTCTGTAGCAACTCATTATTTTTCTTGTACTTTTTTATCCTATCAAGAATATATGGTTTAGAATTTATTGTAGAAATGTAGGATGATTATCCCTTTATTGTTCAAATATACATCCTATTTGTGTATATTAATATTTTATCCCTTCAAATTCTCACCACGTATAGGGTTGTTGTATCCTTTCTACTTAGAGAATCAACTAATTTTTCCTTTCATAGAATTGTAATTGATTGAAAAATCATAATCCTTGAATAGATCTAACCATCTTCGTTTTTTTCATTTACGAGCCATTTTTTTGAATTTATAGTTGAGGTTTTTTGATCCTTATATATGGTACACTTATCTCTTTTGAGATAATTTCACCAAATCATCAAAGAAAATATCATTTCTTCCAATTATATATCGTGCATTTTGAACTTTTTCTCATGGATCTATAATTACTAAGGGGCATATTATAATGACCCAAACATTTATCAATGCAATTTATATCTTCTTATAGTAATTTTATAGAGTATAAATCACATAAAATCACATATAGACCATAATAAAAGTCTTATAAATGGCGAATTAATGAAATAAGAAGTGTTTCAAGGAGTTAAGGAACCAATACTGATGAAATAGTAACTTGACCTTTTTAGTAGTAATATGAATTTTATGAATAGTAAACAGACCAAATGAATAGTTACACTACACATGAAAGTATAAATAAAATTTCGGAATCTTGTTATTGAATATATGATATAATTATATCATAGTATAAGTAAGTAAATATATAAAAAATTATTAATTTAGTGTTGTTATTTTTATAAGTCCTAAATATTTAATAAAATATTTCTAATTACTTTAATAATTTAAAAGAAAATATATTTTCATAAATTTATTTCATAAATTTACATTTTTATGTATTATGGATTAATTATTATCTTATGAGATTTTAATTAATTTTTCAAAGTATTATAAAATTAGTTTTAATTTTAAAATATGTACTTTCCAAGTCACTGATGATTTTATATAAAAATTAAAATAAATCATATCTAGAAAAATATTTTCATAAAATAGATTCCATTTTTGAATTATATATATCGAAAAATATTTAGGGTTAGTTTATGGAATTTTTCTGAAATACTAGAATTTTTTAGAATAGTAAAATACAATAATTTGCTGTATAAAAACATTATAAGTAAAATAAACTATTACTTACATAATACGTGATTTAAGCACCCAAATATCAAACTAAATTTACATATTTACTATATCTAGTCATGGTATCATAAATATTTCTTGTCTTGAGGGAAATTAATAGCCTGATCAATTAAATATTGAGAAAACACCCCTGCCCTCCACTATAACTACCACCCCTCACAACCACTTTTACTCACACCTCTCAATATTCAAGCCTTATCCAAATTATGACCAAAACTATTCCTTATCCCCTAATTCACATCAAGTAGATCTTGTTCTCATCATAATAAAAATCCTTGGTTCCTTGAGGATGATCTCATGAGGGGAATTCAAGAGGCAATTCCTCTCTCTCTTTTCATTCATTTTCCATCCAAATATTATTTATTTTCTTGTATTATCCTCAACATATCAAATCAAAATATCATGATAACTCTATTATTATTTGTATAATGTTATTATATCATGTTAATGGAATATTATTCATTATACTCCTACCTCTCTCTCTCTTTGTTTATAAAAAATGAAATCATCGCCCAAGATGTGCCAATTTAAAGACATCGTGGGAGATCCACATTCATTTTCCTTAAGAGACCTAAAATCTATAAATAAATATATTAAATGGTTTAAAACATAATGTAAATTTTATTTTGTAACCACTTTTATGTTCTGTAACTAACTTATATACATAGTATTAAATATTAAAACAAAACATTTTCATTGTGATCCAAAAAACGCCAAAAATAACCTAAAATGATCATAATTAGATTTTATCTAATGATTCATCATCATGGTATATAAAAAAGTTCATTATAATATCATTTAAACTCTTATAATATCATTAATAACATTTAACAAAAATTATATAAGTTTATACATGTTTTACACGAACTTCTATTCATTAATACAAGTGAACTGATCATGAAAACTATGAAAAAGAACACTCTGAAACCACGATTTTAAACCCTATAACTCATCAAAATTCCCGTAAAAGAACATAACAAAACCATAATGAACTAATTTAATGTATATATTTATTTTAATTGTTAATTTAAGAATATTATGTGATTATACAAGAAATTATTGTTAAGAAACCATTTAGTCTTAAGGTAAGGGGGGTTGTCAACCCAACTCTCTTTCATTGATTTTTCACTCTTTCAACACATTTCAAGTATCTATATTCTTAAAAATTATTTCTTCATCATTACATTCCATGTTATAGGATATACATGTTTTCTACCTGAGTTTTTCAAAAACACGTTGTTTTCCTAATGAAATCTTCTTTCAAAAAGCACACATTTTACATTCCAAGATTGTTTCTTATTCACTAAAGATTGTTGATTATTGCATCATATATTTTATTCCCTATTTCATTTGGGAACCCAGTGTTTTTTAATGTATGATTTATTAATTTTAACTCATTCTTTTCCATGGGTTATTTGTCTCTAATATTGATATATGTTCTATGTGGCAATCATGATAATGAAAATGTTATGTTGTGACAGGTGCGCCTAGGATTATATATAAATCCAATGAATTGGGTAATGTGATAAAAATCCTAAGTAAATTGATATTTTTGTGATAATTATTATTTATTTTTTTCAAAACTATGTGTGGTATTTTGAAACTGATACATGATGTTTCATTTTTTATGCATTTCCACATTCCATGCCTTTAACTGATGATTCCTCTCAGGATTATGATGATGATGTTATGATTATGCTCACACCATTTTATATTTTATCATATTTTTATCCTCTTACTAATATTTTATCACATTCCCTTTTGATGTATATACTTTGGGTACTAAATTTACTAAGGAGAAGTTTGGAGACAATAAGAAGGTAGAGAATACAAAATTAAATAAATGTTTTATTTCGTAAATGTTACGTATGGTCATAGTTTTCCCCTGACACTAAAACTTTAGATATTCATTGTGTAATGTTTTTATATTTTTTTTAAATGATTTTTACGTAATATAAAAAATTTAGGGTTATTATAGTTGGTATTATAGGAACGGTTTACTTAATTTTGGAATTACGATCAGAAAACCTTAGTGAAAAAACCCTAGTATGCGACTAAGTATATGTAAAGACACAAGAAGCTTTTCTAATCCTTGGGATCCAGTAAGATATTCTTTTAGTTTCAATTGAAAAAAATGAATAAATTATTTATTCATGACTTGTTGAATTATGTTTTATTTAATCCTATTATATTATAGAAAATGGTGGGAAATGGGAGAAACTAGGACAACAAACGATGTAAGAGAAAATGAAACAATTTATCAAATGACATCACCAATGCTTTGCGAGGTAGTCTTAAAAACTAAATTTCTAAAACTAACCAGTTGTCTCAGGATATGTGTAATAAACTGAATAATTTGGAACTTCATTCTTAACCTAAGAAGGAGAAACTTGTTTTCGAGTGTTTTATATGGCAATGACCACCAACGTTTAGTGGATCGTCTTATCCACTTATTGCAGAATAGTGGGTAAACTCATTGAAGAAGATATTCTCTATTCTTAACTATTCTGAGATAGAAAAGGTGACTTTGGATGTTTATCATCTCGATAAAAGGCTGACCGACGACATGATTTTATTAATAACACCAAGATGAGAGATGAAATTGAATAGATGTATTAGGAAGTCATTAAGATAATGTTTTATAAAAAGTATTTTCTGTGAACTCTTCATATGAAGATATAGAGCTAATTCATAGAGATAAAAAATTAATGGGTAATCTCTCACGAGCTAAAAAATTGAATTTCACAAAGATTGCAATGTACGCTTCAGGTTTTGTTATCAACAATGACAGAAAAATTTATATATTCTTTAGTGGATTAAAACTACACCTTTTAAAGGATCTTTGAACTTGAGACTTTGAGAGTTATGATGAAGTTGTTCAAATTTCTCTCAATGTGTAGATAGAGTTTCTAAAATGTTCCCTTGGATATTTTGATAAGAAGTGAAAGATAGGGCTTCATTCCGGAGGATCTATTGAAAAAAGTGGAAAAAAACTCGACCACCAACATTTCCAAAATGAATGAAAACACATCCTGGGAATTGACTCATAGGGACTGGTAAATAATTCATTTTTTTAGAGAGAATGCCACCAAACTCAAGAGTGTTTAAAATACATGAGAAGGTAGTAGAATGTGGTGGATGAAACGGGGGAACCACCCATGTTCCAATTCTACAACTATAGGGAGAAAGGGCACTACCCAATCTAGTGCACTAAACCTCGAGTCCTCGAGAGGAATCAGTGTCAGCATCCACCAAAGACAATGGAGTAAGGGATGGCTTATGTCATCACTACTACTTAAGTGGTGAATGAATACAATTTCATACAGGGTATACTTCCAATTCAACCAAGAAATTAAAAGGTCTTATTTGATTCTTGTTCAACACATTTCTTTATATCCTGAATGTCTTCTAGAACTATTGAATTGATGCCCCAAAACTGTGAAGTAATGATAACTATAAAAACACTAAGTTGTGAAATCATTTCACCCCAAGTGTTGGAATATTCTCCTATTAGCAAATGTGGGATGATTCTTCCAACGAATCTTGTAATACTTCCCATGGTGGTATTTGATTCTATAATTGGAATGGATTGGCTCTCGATATATAGATCACATATAAACTATCGGGAAAAGAAAATATCATTTAATATTACGAACCATCCCATGCTCCTCTATAAATTAAAATAAGATCTTGAATATTATTTTTATAATCCATCAACATTGTGGGTGTTGATTCCCGGTGAGGAATCGTACCTTGCTCTAAGGGTTGGGTCAAAACAGAGTGTCAAACTAAGGGAAATTCCCATCGTGAGGGAATAAAATGATGTATTTCTCAAAGAGTTAAAAATCCCCCAGATTGTGTGGTATATTTCTCAATAGAACTCATACCTAGAGATACTAATATCTCAAAGTGTCCCTATAGGATCACTCATATTGAATTGGAGGAGTTAATGAAGTATATGAAAGTGAATTTGTTGAAAGGGTCCATATTCCCTAGTGCGTCACCTTGGGGTGTGCCAGGTATCTTTGTGAGGAAGAAGTATGGATCAATACGGTTGTGTATCGATTATCATGAACTCAAAAAATCACCATAAATAAAAAGTATCCCCTCCCAAGGATTGATGACTTATTCGATCATCTACGAGGAACACAATACTTCTCAAAGGTGGAACATCATTCTGGATATCAAATGTTAATTTTGAATTAGGAAGATATATATAATATTTCATTCCATACAAGGTACGTGACTATGAGTTTTTATTGATTACCTTTAGACTTAATAATTCCCCTAAAATCTTCATGGATTGGATAAATAGTGCCTTTAGAAATTACCAAGAAAAATATTTGGCAGTGTGTATTGATGATATTCTCAAATAATATAATAAAAGGGGGGAACCTAAAGAACATATAAGGCTTTTGTTGGAGACATTTAGGAAGTGTAATTTTTACACCATGTTTAGCGGGTGAAACATTTGGATGAATCAATTCACGTTTTGGGTATATCTGATCCCAAGTGAGTGAATTTCGGTGGACCGTTCAAAAAAATACAATTGAGGAATGGCCCTCACCCTCTAGTGTGATAGAAATAAGTTGTTTTCTTGTCTTAGCGGGCTATTAACAACGTTTTGTGAAAAAATTCTCATGATTTTCATTACCCCTAACTAAATTAATAAGAAAAGTGGTAAAGTATGTTTGGATGGAAGAATGTGAGGAAAGCTTTAAGGGGTTAAAGTAAAGGCTGATCATTCACATGTACTTACATTAATGAAAAGTGAGGAATGTTTTTTGATGTCCAATAATGCATCAAAGAAAATATTTGGTTGTGTACTGATGAAAAATGATAATTTTATAGGCTATTTCTTATGGTAGTTTAAGATTAATGAATATAACTACCTGATGCATAATCTGGGGATAACAACTGTGATTTTTACCTTGAATATCTATTGGCACTACCTCTATGGTGAGTAGTGTGACATATATTCTTATCATAAGATCTTAAATTATATTTTCACACAGAAGGTTCCCAACATGCATCAAAGTAGATAGTTATAGATAATCAAAGACTATGATTTATCTATTCACTTTCATCCTCAGATGGAAAATAAGGTAGTTGATGTTCTTGGCAGGAAAGAATCTTCAACTCTATCCATGTTGTGGACTGAGAAAGACCCTATCTTCAAGGATATGCAAAGGATGGATTTGGAAATAATAAAGGTAGGGAATAAATCTTATCATTTCCAATGGTTTCCAACCCATATATCCAATAGAAGTTTAAGGAGGCTCATAGGGTTGATCTGGAGTTACAAAACAAGGTGAATGCAACAAAAGAAGGGAAACTGTAAGACGTCCATATTGATGATGATGGTGTGATTCGATTTGGAATGAGGCTTTTTGTGCCTTAATAACCCAAGATAAAGAAGTATATATTTTATAATGCATATTTATCACCCGTTTATATCTATCTTGGGAGAACCAAGATGTATCGTGATCTCTGAGAACACTTTTAGTTGGACAACATGAAGAATGACTTTGTTGAGTATATCTCCAGGTTATTGATATGTTAGTATGTTAAAAAAATTGAAAAAGTCCAAACAGATGATGCAACAATTTCCTATACCCATGTGGAAATGGGAGAATGTCACTGTGGACTTTTTCATGGGTCTCTTGAAGATGGCCAAGGGAAATAATGTGATATGGATTTTGGTGGACAAACTCACCAAGAATACCCACTTTATCGCTATTGGGGATGATCTCTCACTTGAACAACATGAAAATATATATGTGATGGAATTGGTGATATTTCATGGGGTTCTACTATCGATTGTCTCTAATCATGACCCATGGTTCACATCTAAATTCTAGAGAATTCTTCAACTTCCCTTGAGTACTAAATTGAATTTCAGTATGGCTATCACCCCTAAATTGATGGAAAACTAAAAGGAATATTTAGATGCTCGAGGATATTCTAATAGCCTAATCCATAGAAATCAAGGTTTTATCGTATCAGCATCACCAATTTGTTATGTTCTCATGGATCAATAGCTTCCACTCGTGTATTTAGATACACTATATGAAGCTATGTATGGAAAGCTATGTAGATCTACAAACTATTGGGATGATTTTGGTGAAAGAATTCTACTTGGACATGATCTTATGCAAGAGATTATAGATAAGGTTCATGTCATCCAAAAACATAACAAATCGTAATAGAGTAGTAAAAAGAGTTATGATGACAACTTTTGAAGGGACGTGGAGTTCAACATTGGAGAAAAAGTCATCCCTAAAATATAACCATGGAAGAGAGCCATGAGGTTTGGAATGAAATGGTATTTAATCCCTAGGTAAATTGGCCCCTAAGAGATCCCTTACCACATAAGATATGTGGCCTTTAAGTTATCACTTCCACCAAATATGGATCAAGATCATGATGTGTTTCTTGTATCACGCCTGAGGAAGTACACACCAGATCCCTCACATTTACTAAACTCAATGGTGGTATAGCAGGAAGACGATCTCTCTTATGAGCATTAGCCGGTAAAGATTCTAGACTGGAATGATAAGGTTCTATGAAACAACACAACCCACCTTGTAAAAGTGTTTTAGTGGAACCACAAGTATAAAGAAGCATCTTGTGAAACCTAGGAGGTGATGAATGAGAAGTACCCTCACCTGTTTATGTAAAACAAACTTTTGAGGGTGAAATTTCAAAAGGGGGGAAAATGTAAGGACCCAAAAATTTATCAATGAAATTTACCCATAATTATTATAATTTTATATAGTATAAATCACATAAAATCACTTATAGACCATAATAAAAGTCATATAAATAATTAATTAACACAATAATAAGTATTTCAAGGAGTTAAGGGACCAATACCAATGAAATAATAACATGACAGTAGGAATAATAATATAACCATTATGAATATTAAACCAAACAAATGAATATTTAATTTACCCATGAAAGTATAAATAAGATTTAGGTATATTATAATTTAAAATATGATGTAGTTATATCATAGTATAAGTAAGTAAATATTTTAAAATTTATTAATTATTTGTTGGTATTTTTATAAGTCATAAATATTTAATTAATATTTTTAATTAATTTAATAATTTATAAGAAAATATATTTTCATAAAATATGTCCATAAATTAAAATTTTATGTCTTATGGATTTAAGATAATTTTATGAGACCTTAAGTAAATTTTTAATGTGGAATAAAATCAGTTTTAATTTTAAAATCTGTATTTTCCATGTAAATAGTGATTTTATTTGATAATTAAAATTAATCATATTTAGAAAATTATTACATAAAATGGAGTTAATTTATTAATTATACATGTTAATAATGTTTAGGGTGATTTTTTGAGATTTTTCTGAAATAAATGGATTTTGGGAATAGTTAAATACGGTAATCTACTGTATAAATACATTATAAGTTAAATACACTATTCATGGAATCATGAGTGATTTAAGCATCCAAATATTGAACTCACATTACCTATTTAATTTATCTAGTCTTGGAAGCATCACTATTTCTTCACCTAGTGGATATTAATAATCTAATGAATTAAATATTGAGAAAACACCCCTCCCCAACACTATAAATACTACCCCTCATAAACTCACTTCCTCACACATCTCAAACATTAAGACTTATAAAAATTCATCCCAAAAATCTTACCTATCCCCACTACCACTTCCTAGAGCTCTCGGTCTTATCAATAGACCAAGCATATGTTCCTTGATGTGGATCTCAAGGGGAGAATTCAAGGGGTAATTCCACTCTCTCTCTTTTCTTTCAATTTCCTTTCAAATTTCATTTCATTTCTTCTCTTATCCAAATTTCATGATAACTCTATTATGATTTATATAATTTTATTACATCATTTTAATGTAATATTATTAATTACACTCCTCCCTCTCTATCTTTTTTTTATAAAAATGACATCATTCCCCGTGATGGGCCAATTTACAGACATTGTGGGTGATGCACTTTCATTTTCCTTCAACACATTCAAGGATGTCAACAAAAAAACTAAATGGTTGAAAAAATATTCTAATGTTCATTTTTGATCCCTTTTTATGTTAAATAACTAAATTATATACATTGTACTAAATGATAAAACAAAACATGTTCGTTGTGATACAAAATCTGCCAAAATTAACCTAAAACCATCATCATTAACATTTATATAATGATTTATCATCATGTTATATGTAAAATTTTATTATAATATCATTTAAATTTATGTAATATAATTAATAACATGTAATATATATTATTAATGTTTATCCATGTTTTACATGAACTTTTATTCATGAAGACAAGTGAACTGTTCAAAAAAACTAATAAAAAGAATACTCCCAAATAATGAATTTAAACTCTAGAAATCGTCAAAAGACATATAAAAGAACATCATAATCCATAATGAATCAATTTAATTTATGAAAGCTTCTTTAAGCTTCTATTAAGTTATATGATTTGATTATAATGGACATTAAAGTGAATAAAGTGTTCGGACACAAGGTAAGGGGAATTCTCAACCCAACACTTTTATTTGGGTTTTCCCTCTTTCAACCCATCTTCTGTATAGATATTCTTTTATAATCATTATATTAAATTATATGTGAAATAAATTTTTCTTAATAGTGTTTTTTACTAACACTAGGTTTTCCAAAAGAACCCTTCTTTCAAAAACCACACCTTTTACTTCCCAAGATTGATTATTCTTCACTCATGATTGTTGATTCTTACATCATGTATGATATTCCATATTCAATTTGGGGACACAATCTTTATGAAGGTATGATTTCTGAAATTAAAATCATCCCTTTCCATAAGTTATTTATGTCCAAGATTGATATATTTTCTATGTGGCAAGCATGATAATCAAAATGTAATAATGTGAGGTGTGATCCTTGAATTACACAGCACTCGAATGAATTGGGTAATGTGACGAACCACATGAGTAATGTGAAATATGTGGGAACATGATGCTATATT
This sequence comes from Viscum album, assembly GCA_963277665.1. Lineage (NCBI taxonomy): Eukaryota > Viridiplantae > Streptophyta > Magnoliopsida > Santalales > Viscaceae > Viscum > Viscum album. The sequence continues at coordinate 1,505,110,955 of OY728146.1, read as the reverse complement.
TTTTCACAACTATTTGTGGTATTTTTCTACGAAGGCATGATGTATAATTTTTTCTTCATTTCCACGTTTTGTTCCTTTACCTAATGCTTCCTCTCAGGATTATGATGATGATGATGATGTTAGGATTATGATCACCCCATGTTATATTGTCTGATGTTATTATTCTCTTATTGGTATTTTATATCACCCATTTTTTATTGATATCCTTAGGTTACTACTTGTACATAAGAGAATTCAAGATACAGTAAGAATCTAGAGAATAAGTAATTAAATTAATGTTTTATTTTTTAAATGTTATGTATTGTCCTAATTTTCCCATGACAGTAAAACTTTGGATCCTAATTCAGTATTGTTTGAATGTTATTTTTAAAATTATGAGAAATGTAACAAAAGTAAGGTCCTTATACATATTCTATCACTATGTCATATTTCATGTGTACAAAACCCGAATACATATTTATATCCATCATAGTATATCTAAAATACTTCCCCATTAGTTGTAATACGAGCATACGTGATGTTATTAGACACATATTTATATCATTAAATGTTTCTTCACATTATTTAGTCTGGAAAATATTAACTCCCTCCTGAATAAGCTTTTCATTTTTCTTGAAAATCCTGACATGTTGCTCACAAATCTGTGATAGTACTTAATTAATCTAGAGAAACTAAAAATTCCCATCACCGATGTTAGTCCAGGTTATCCTTTTGTTTATTCTATTTTTAATGGATATATAAATTTCCATTTTGTGATAATTTTCCCCCAAAAGTTACTTTATCTGACCAAAAATCTCATTAACTGTACTTTTCAAAAAAAAATTGTTCTAGAAGGTCTTTAGTATAGTATTAAAATACTACTACTGTTCCTTTTTTCTTTTGAAGTAGATAAGAATATAATATATAAATAATACCAAAAATAATTGATGTAATACCTAAATACTCTATTCATTATGTCCAAGATGATTGTTGGAGAATTATTGAGTCAAAAAGGAATCACTAGGAACTCATAGTGACCATACCTTATATGAAAAATTATTGGGGATATCCACCATTTTAAAATTTACTAGATAGTATCCTAGTAAAAGACCCACCTTAGAAAGTATTAGGATTCACAAAGAGGATTGAAAAAGTGATAAATTTGTGTCAGAGGATGCTTGTTCTTTATCATGATCTTTAAGATCTCATAATAATCAATGTATTGTAACCCTGACCCATTCTTATTGTTCACAAATATTATCAATGCACCCCATAGTGAATAACTTTATCATATAGAAAATTTATCCTTATTCTCCCATAATTGTTTCTTCGACTCTATAAGTTCAAAATTTTCAATTATATATGAATTATTGAATTTTAAAAAATATTTGGGTTTGATCTTGGTTGAGAAATCAGCCTCACGGCTAGGAGGAAGACCAAGAAATTCTTTGTGAATCACATCATTGAATTCCCTTACAATGAGAATGTTATCAAGGGTGATCTTTTTATTAATATCAATCATTTTTGCTGGATACACCTACTTGGAAGGAAATAATATACATCCTTAAAAATTTAATAACAATTTAGATTCATCCTTATCCTTACACCTGTATAAAATCACATGGCTACCTTAATTATAGTGGGTTATTTCCTTATCTCGTAAATTTATGTTGGCTCTATCCAAGGAAATCCAATCCATGTCCCAAATATAATTTATTTCTATAAAGGGGATTATTACAAGGTGTTTAGGGAAATTTATCCTAAAAATTTGGACAATGGGTGAGTTATATATTTACAATGAAATAATTGAACAATTTTCTATCTTCACTAATTACTTTACTACCATGTATTAAGGTGATTTTTGAATAGTTCTATTAAAATTCTATGTAATGGAAGAATTCATAAAACCAAAATAAAACAATATGTTCACAATCCTTGAATGAATTACTAACATACTTATAACCACTTTATTTTTCGGATCTACCTTAGTAGTTATGATGGAATACACTCACCCTTACTCTCTATGACATGGAGGTGTATGTAATCAATTATCATCGATAAACCTTAACATAAGTAAATTATTAAAATAGTGTTCCTATTCTTTTTAGATGAAACATTATATGACAAGAAAAAGGTTGACTAGAGAATTAATTTATACTATTACATTATTGGGGTTATCCCATCTAAAATTTCTTACTTGGTTTCCTTACTTCTAATAACTAAAGAATTTTCTTTTCCTCATCAGGCAATTTTCTGGGATGGTTCTTCCCATACTTTTCAAAAGTGGGATGATTCACTTTCTTACCCCCATTATATTTTTCCATCACACCACCATAATTAAGATCAATTATCTACATCTTGTCTCCAGTCCAAAGAGACCCTTTATATTAACATTAATCTCCACTTCATCATTTAGGCTACATTAGAAAATTTTCTCATAGCATTCAAATCACTAATAGTCATCCCTTTTGATATATTTGACATTATCCCACTAACGAATCGTTTGGATTTATCCCCTCTCTATTTTTTTCCATACAGTATAAGGTAAATATATTTCTATTATTTTTTGATTTCCTTTTACTATATCGCTTCAATATCCTCATTGGGCTTTGTATATTTCACCGACATCTACCAATGATCAGATTCCCTGTGCATACAATAAACAAACCACATGACCTTCTCTTTCATAGAGAAATTAAGTTTAGAGATGATAACTTCAATGGAGTTGATCCATTTAAAGGAAATTAAGGGATTAGAATATCCACTAAAAGTCAGAGGACTTGGTCTCATAAAGGTATCAGTTGAAACATTCCCTTTCTTAGGTGGATTTGGGAGTTATTACTTATTCATTATTCTATTTAAATCCTATATCAATTTAGAGTGTATTGTAATGAAGTTTTTTATTCATACACCAATCTGGTTGAGAATGAAATTTTGGTGTTCATTACATTTCCCCTCACATTGGTTGTTTACTCAGCTCCTCCTTTTTCTAATCATTGACTGGAAATAATGTCAAACTAAATATTGGTAATTTTTTAAATATTTAATAAATAAATAGGAATCCATAAACTTTTAAGTTATAAATTATAAATTGAATATATTATTTAACCTATGAATTAATGGGTTTAAATCTATGTTATCCATGATTTATTTCCTAACATAAAAACATATGGGAATTTTTATTTCTTTAATAATAGTTTATAAGGAGCTTGTGAATTTATCAAATCATGTCCCCTGGGAGTGTCAAACTAGGTATGAATCAAGGATCATTGTCATGTACCACGTGATTGACTCTAGGTCAATGTTCCCTTTTCATGGTTATTACCCCTAGGTACAATTGCACCAGAGCCTCATCCAGTTCTAGTATCCTGACAAGGATGTATTTTCATGGAAACCATGTATTCTATATTTTACAAAAAATTAGGGATGTATTTAAATTTTTCGTCTAATCTATAACGATTTCACTTGAGTTTTATAATAATAATCCCCAAAAATTTCTAAACTTGGATCTTATACCAACTCTATGAATCAATATTTTATTACACCTTAGTTCATGATTAATTACATAAAGATACACTTAATACAAACGCAGAAGATCATGAGGCCTAGGGTTTATAGAAAATTAGGTATATAGAAAATTTAATTGAAATATGGGTACAACATAATTATTTAAAAGCATTAAAACCTACCCCATATTCCATGGATCTTCTAAAACTATATGGGATAACCTAGGGATGTACCTATGAAATGGGTGAGCTATAAGTTCTAGTATGGGAATAATCAAAGAATGTAACAAGGTAAAGTAGTACATGTGATCCAATAATAATATCAATGTATTGTATGTGGGGTGAGAATCGTAAACCTCAACATAAAATCATCTAATAAGATGATATAAAAATGGTGAAATTGAAATATATAAACAATATAAATCATGACATCATAAGCCTAAGTCAATGATAACTGTTTGTACATCATACAAAATTGTTCTTTGGATAGCCCCCATTGTACCATACATGGAATATAATGAGAGAAAAACATTACCCAATTCATTAGAGGGATATATAATTTTTTGGCACACCCATCACATTTTTATCTTGTACATAAATAACAATTCTACATACATCAATCCACGTAGGATCATATTTCATCCCATTTAGTCGTATGATTATTGATCGTGGGTCAAATATATGGAACTCCCCAGTAAATGATGTATATGTACATCTAGATGAATTCAATTGAGTTTAAATGTGGATAGATATTCATTACATAATTATTGGCCATTGGAAAATTAGAGGATGATTTCAGTAGCATAATAGGGTTATATAAATATTCATGGAAGGGATGAAACTATTGGTTACAATTGCAAAGGGTTTTTCCAACTAATATTGTATCAAGAGACTACTCATTTATTGATTGGATTTATCTAAATTGTCTACAAAACATATGATTCATGTCCAAATAATTCCTCATATATAAAATAATCATTTTATTTCATGAATAATGTGACATATCAAAAAGAATTTTTTTATTGAGTAAAAAATACAAATTTATCATTATTTCCCTTGTCAATGTAAAACAACATATGTAGAAAAATTTTAAATTTTAAGAATTAAAAATATAAATGATAAATAGTATTAACATTTAGGGAAAATTTAATTTCCATGTGAATGTTAATACATCAAGGAAAAGTTAATGACTGTAAAAATGAATTAAAGAACTGAATTTCAATACATTTTTATTCCAAAATGATCATAAATAATAAGTGTGGTATAAATAAAGCATGTACCTTTTTTAGTAACAAAAAATGGTAGTTTTTATTGATGAATTAAATTACCATAAAATTATCTTTAAAATGTTATTGAGGAAAAAACATTTCATTTTGAAAATTATTTTTAAAATACTTTTCCTTTAAAATAAATTTTAAAAACATTTTCTTTAAAAATATCCTAATAAAATTAAAAATTAAGAATCAAATAAATAATGTTCATGAGGGAGGGTATTTCCATACTTTTCTTAAAGATGAAAATACCATTCCTTTTTTCAATATATAAAGGTTAGGATAATTCTATGTTCAGAAAACGACAAGATGATTCCTTTCAAATTTACAGTAAAATATAAGCGGGTATAGTCTTTAAAATAGCATAAGATTCCTTTGAAATTTTTTTTAAAGAGTAAAAATGGGTAAAAGTTCAATTTAAAAATAATTTTTAAAATATTGAAAACATTTTTCAAAATGTTTTCAGAAAAAATGGTTTTGAAAGAAAACAGGATTTCCACCACAAGTAGAAATGATGTTGGATTTTCATAAAACATTTTCTGTATTAATTTATGTAAAAAATAGCGGAAATAATAATATTACATAAAAATATCATTAATAACCACATTAGAACGAAATTAAATGGTTTTATAAGGAAGTGATCTAATAATTTCCTTCAACTGAAATTCAAGAGTAAAAGATCTAGATTAGAATTATATTGTGAAATAAACTATTACAATGATCATAATGTTGAAATGAGAATTAATCAATGAATCAATAATGTTTTTAAACTATAAATATGCATAATAAAACTTGAAATAAAAAATAACTTCATCAAAATTATATATACATGTAATTTTATAATTACATAATCAATGATGTAGAATATTAACCAATTGAATAGAAATTGAGTTATGAAATCCTTAATCTGACACATCATATTGATTGAATGTTATTTATCTTCATGTATAGTGGTTTCAAAAAATTTATTAACTTATACCATAACCATATTAATATTTATAATATCATATATATCCTTTTATAATATATTACCTCCCATTCATTAGTAATCTTTCAATATTTTAAATGTTTCGGGTGTTAATCGCCTTGTTTTCTCATTCGTGCTTTTTTATGAATGTTTTTATTATTGTTTTTATTATGTAGTTACATAATATCTAGAATAATAATCATGAAATAATTATCTTGGTTTTAAATCAATATTACTTTTAAAATCAATCATTAAATATGGTTATGAAAAAGGAAGTATGTCATGATCATCGAGATGGAAGGTCATATGTACACATGAGTAACATTTCCTTTTTTCAATGATCATTATGAAAAGTTGTTAACTTATATTATATATATATAATTATAATAATATAATATATACCAAATTATATACTTATATATATAAATCATGTGGACTGGTGATGAAAAGAGGGCCACATCGATTCGTGAAGGCGGTAGTCCACATGTACTCGAACGATGTTATCATCTCTAAGTGTATGAAACAGTAAGAAAGAAAAATATATATATTATATTTATTGAATGATAAATATGTAATTAATATCATAATAATGTCATTTATATCACATATAATCATCAATATTATCATTATCACCTTCTATGTGAAGCGTTAGTGAAATATGAATCACATCACTTCGCGAGTCGATAGTTTGTCGTACACACGAGTGGTGTTATCATATGTTCTACGGAATTAAAGGTAAATATATATATATGATATAGTGACTATATAGGTATAAATATGTTGTAAATTTCATATATATTATTTATATATGCTAAAATACCTAGCCTTAATAAATAGAAATAAAAAATTGATGACATCCGTTCATGAGGCGGTAGGTTGTCACACACACGAGTGATGATTTTGTAACTCATTTGATGGAATAATGGATTGATATAGGTCCAGATATTTTCATAAAAAAATACAAATATATTTAAGATACTTATTTAATTATACTATCATGGTTTAATAAGAATTTAAGGATGAGGAGAAAGAAAAAACAACAAAGATTCTCATTGAAGAATCACTACAGAAAAGAGATGGTTAGTGGTGGTTATTTATTGGTATAATGGCCGTTTAAACTACAACCTAAATGTTTAGTGGAAGTTCACAAAACTATAGTGTATTTCACGGACTTTATTCAATTAGCTGCTGTTTATTTTATTTCATGGGGTTTTTTGAGGGTCCTTTGGGACAATTTAACAGGGGTTTGCTGTTTAATTAGAGGTGGTTATTTAATATAAAAATTATTATAGGAAGATAATGAAAATAAAATAAATTTCTCCAAAACATTTAGAGGTGGTATTTTTAGTAGCGGTTAATCTGAACTACTACTGAATGCAGTCAACAATATATTTTTTGTGATGGTTATAACAAACTGACACTAAATCTGTTTGGATTTAAAAAAAAATATTTTATAAAAAACTATAAATATACAAAAACTGACATCCTAAAAACTAAAACATAAATATATGATAACCCCATCATTCATATATCACACATCCATAGTTATAAAAATAGCCATGATCATTATAACTTAAGTATCATACACCCCATACATCAACCAATACCTCAGTCATCAATATATATATATATATATATAATATCAAAGAACAACTCATTTCCACTATACATCCATGTCACAACCTCCATCTAATGGCCCGAAGACCTTAAAATTTATTTAACTTATTGAAAAGAAATCCACCTTTTAAGGGAAGAAGGGGGGAACCCAAATAGACAACATCGATATAAACCATTCCCTACTCGAAGGTCGGGTGAGATAAACCAAACTAACTACATGAAGCAACCCCTCCCCAGCAAATGATCATGAAAAGCTCTCCACCGGTGCAAGGGTGAATGGCCAACAAGTGTCTTGTGTCAAATCATAGGCCCGATCTGATGGCTTGCACCATACCCTCTCAAATATCCAAATCCATAAAGCAGAGAAATGATTAACATAAAGCTATGGAACCTCCTTTGGGGCCTACTCCACGTGGTTGAGTCCAGGTGCAGCACTGAACCAACAGGTCTCACAAACCCTTATCCCATTCTGAAAGGACAAAAACATTGAACCCCGAACATCAACCATCCTGGACCGGCCCCGCTGACCTACTCAAGAAATCCCACCACTGTAGCCACAGAAGACGAGAAGATTGTTCAAATAACGCAAGATCAAACCATCTTCATCTAGGACTTGATAACTCAACCACACGCTAAGGGAACACCACCAATAAGGGAATCTAGGTCTCCTTGAAATAGAAACATCACTCTAGGCATGGATATACTCCAATAAGAACCTCGATAAACCCTTACCAGGTTTCGGCACAAGCTTTACGATGATAAGGAGTGCAATGAAGTGCCAATGATGTGGAACCAGAATAGCCACAAACCAAATCCATACAGAAAACCAGAAACATCTACAAAACAAGATCACAGAATCCATGAATAAATAGTATGTCAAAACTCATAGAATTTGAGATGGAAATCCTCCCCCCTCCATAGCACGACAGATATGGCCAAGCTGCGCACCTCGAAAGACCACCAAAGAACTACCCAGAACACCGAACACCACAATGAGAAACTCCGGCCTGCCCTTCAAAACACCGCCAGGAATCAAGGTATCAAACCCTGAAGTCCTACTGAGAATCAGAGATGCCAATTGTGGCACAACATCTGTCTTACATAGAGTCATCCTCCAAAAAACCACCGAGAACCGCCACCTCCATAGAAGAAACAATGCCCCGACGAAAAAGGACACTAACTGCAGCACATCGTCGGACCCACACTAAGTCGTCAACTGAATCACCCTTAAGAGACGGCACCGACACACAAGCGAAAATGCCCACAATCAGATGAACCCAAGCCGCCTCAATAATATCCCAGCACGGATGTGGAAGGAAGGGAAAAAAATATAAAACCATAGATCTGAAGGGGAAGGGGAAGAGACCGCCCTGAGGTATCATTTTTTACCTCATGTTACTAATATGTCACAACCTCCACTACATATGTCTTCCTCCACATAATCCTATCAACTAAAACCAACCATGTCATCTCATCAGGCGTAAAAAAAATGAATCAAAAATTAAAACTAAACATAATAAATCACAATTACAGTAGAATAATTGATAAAATTTTAAAATAACATAGAAACTATGAACCATCATGAATACCTTCTGAAAAATTTCCTAGATCAAAATAGTCAATATATAGCCTTGTGCGGGCATCGACTACCTTTAATTTAAACCTTAATATTTAGAAAAAGAAATGAGAAACAGAAAAGGAACAATGTATATTCAGAATGCTAAACATAAAATTTGTTATTTTGTTAATCAAACATAATTAATTTTAACATAAAACATATAATATATAATTAAAAACACATTAAAAGTTGAAAAATACCTATTTAAGATAATATTCAACCCTTGAAACTAAAAAGCTTGAAGTCAATATTCTATTTTATTTTTAAAGCGACGTGTGGTGTTCTTGAAATTTATTTATTTAATTTTTTTAAATATTTTTATATTATAGTGTGTAATATAATTCAAAAACAACTAAGGTGTTGTCTACCCATTATTTTTCATCAATATGTGGACATTTTTTATGGTTTAGACCATTCTACATATGTTTTAGAGTTTTAAAACACATAGAATGTGTTTACGGCCATAACTGGAAAACCGCCTTTCAGAATGACATGTTGTTGGTTCATACATCAAAAAATTAAATCTATTGTGTATTTCCCTTAATTTTAGGACATTCTAAAGTATTTTTCCGAGTTTTTACCATTTGGTGCATGTTTTAGTGTTTTCAAACACTAAAAACACATTTATGACCATAATGGGAAAACAATCACTCAGAATGATGTGTCGTCAGTTCCTATATTTCAAAATTATTTTTTTGGGGTTTGACTCTCATTTTAGGGAAATAAGATATCTTTTTCTAGGTTTTGACCATTTCACACACATTTGAGTGTTTTAAACACTAAAAATGTGTCTTCGACCCTAATAGGAAAATTGTCAATTGGAATATAATTTCATTAGTTCCTACATTTAAAAATTAAATATATGGTGGTTTTTACATGATTTCATATCAATATGAGGAATGTTTCCCTATTTTGACCATTCCGTGCAAGTTTTGGTGTCTTAAAACACCAAAAACATGTTCACAGCCACAATTAAGTCTATGATATTTCCACCCTGATTTTTGGACAGTACGACATCATTTTTCATTTCTAGACAATTCCATGCACATTTTAGTGTTTTACAACACCCAAAATGTATTTATGGTCATAAAGGGAAAACATTAACTTAGAATTATGTGCCTTCCATTCAAACATTTCAAAACTAATTATACATTGGTTGTACCTAGATTTTAAGAAAATAATGTCATTTGTCTTATATTGATTATTCCATGAACGTTTAAGTGTTTTAAAATACTAAAAACGAGTTTACAACCATAAAGGTAAAACATTCATTCGAAATGAAATTTCTCTGGTTCCTGTAATTAAAAATTAAACATACAAGATTTATCCCATAATTTAATGTAAATTCGACATCATTTTTCGGGTTTTGATCATTCCACACACATTTTAGTGTTTTAAAAGACTAAAAACATGTTTAAGAACATATTTGGAAAATAATAATTCAGAATGATGTGAATTCAGTTCTTACATTTAAAAATTAAATACATGGTCATTATCATTTTATTTCACTATAATTTGACATGGTTTCCCTAATTTTTACCATTAAACAAAAATTTTAGTGTTTTAATATATTCAAAATATATTCATGGACATAATTGTAAAACCAATGATCATAATGATGTGTCTTCATTTCCTACATTTCAAAATTAAATATATGGTGGTTTTCCCCTAATTTTAGAACAAAACTACATTGTTTTACATGTTTTTAATATTCCAGGCATGTTTTAGTGTATTAAAATACTAAACACATATTTATGGCCATAACGGGAAAACAGTCCTCCTGAATGATATGACGTCAGTTCTTACATTTTATAATTAAATATATTGTCATTTTCCACTGATTTCAAGGCAATCTAACAGCAATTTCGTCATTCTGAACATTTGACACACATTTTTGTGTTTTAAAACACTAAAAATGCATTTTCTACCATAATGGTAAAATCTTCATTATGAAAGATGTGTCATAGGATCCTAAATTTTACAATTAAATATATATTATTTTTATACATATTTTAGGGAAGTCTGATTTCATTTTCCTAGTATTACCCCCCCAATAGTTTTTTTAATGGTTTTTGTACCTTTCATTTGTTTTTACCAAGTAATTATGATCCCACTGCACATCGGATTGATTTTTTTTCTATTCATACTCATCAAAATACACTAAGATGTTGGTTTACCTTGATTTAAAGAAAATTCAACATCATTTTCATGGTTTTTACCATTTCACGACAGTTTTGTGTTTTAAAACACTAAAACCATGTTTACGGTCATTACAGGAAAACAATAATTGGAAATGATGTTCCATTACTTACTACATTTCATATTTAAATATAATGTCATTTTCACATGATTCTAAATCAATATGATGTCATTTTCTATTTTTTCAACCATTCCATATATGTTTTTGTAACACCCGAGACTTTTATAAGAAATATTTTGTTTTTATTTTATATAAATCATCACAAGGAATCTTTCACTACACACAACACTAGCTTGGCTTGCTTTACATGCAATCGCGACCTTCCTTAATAGCTTGTGTCATACACAATACCGTGTTTCACTAAACAATGATATGCTATTAAAATATTATTAAAACTAGATGTTTTGAATAGTAATAACCACTTTTTGAAATTTTGTAAATTTTATTTTTCAAACTGGACTTTATTTTTGGATTTGGAATATCAAAATTAGCCTAGGTTGAAATTTTGGTATTTTTCTGAAATTTTTTCAATTTTTGATGAATAGTGAAAACACTGGGTCACTATTTAAAAACCGACTTTTTATAATAATAATTATTTATTTTATTTAAATTTATTTTAGGTCAAAATTGATACATAATACCTATATAAGTTCAATGTAATTCATTGGAGTAATTTTATAACAATTTTAGATATACAAAAATTTTATTTAACTTTTCACCGTCTTTTACCCACCTCATAGGAGAATTTGCAAATTTCCATAAAACTTTATTTTACCTCTTCTGTGAGTGGAATTTAAAAAATCCAAGAGACACGGTTGATTTCAGTAAGTAAAATGTGGTTTAATGAGATGAAAATATTTTTTGGTGAATACAAACTTTTTACTTTTATTTACCACAGTTAAAAGTAAATAGGGTAATTAAGAGTAAAAATGATATTATTATTACCCTAAGACATGTACTAATTCTGTTGGATAAGTGTAATTAGACAAAAAAAAACCTTAGGAATAAAAAATGATCATTTAGTCCAACATGGATTAGATTAGGACATTTATTATTAATTTATTTAAAGAAAGGTTTAAATAGTTAAAATCAATGTTTAATAAGTAAATAATTTTTAAAAAAGGTTTTTTCATAAGATAAATTCAACTATAAATATTAATTAGAAAGCTAAAACGATTTCCTACATAATGATATTTTATTTGTAATTTTTAGACATTATATAATTTAATTTATTTATGACACAATGATGACGCAGTAATTATATTATTAATGAAATATTGACATATTTGATGTTATAAATACCCAAATAAATTTAATTTGAGACTTTTTATGAATTAAAATAATTTTCTAGGTTCATATGACATGTTAGTATTGATTTAATTAACTTTTATCGAACTAATAATTCTGTTATGATTTTCACACAAATCAATTACTAAATAGTGTCAAAATTGACATAAAATAGTTTTTTAAAAAAATATTATATTTTTAATTGTTATTTTATTCCTAAAAATATAATGTTCGGCCATATGACTTAGATAAGGTTATATATATTAATAATTAACAACTTGGGGTTATTTTGTCTTGTTATAGTATGTTTATTAACCTTATAGTGTAAGAACACAAAAAGACACGGTAAAAATAAAATTATTTAACTTAAAGTTAAATCTAAATGATAAGGTTAAAATAGGAACCTAAACTTGTCTAAATTCTATTGGATGAAAGGATTTAGACCCATCCCCACCTTAGCTTCTAAATAAATCAATTTTGAGCTATTTAAAACCGAATATGACTTTATATTAAAATAATATTTTTAGTTTTTCCAAAGGTGCCCCTCTCCTCCCTTATAAAAGGGCACCTCTTCCCTCTCTTCCTCACACCACTTTGAGCCTTCAGGCTCGGCCAACCCCTGAAAAATTCTCTTATCCACTTCCCTATAAACATCCTAGAGGTCCTGGGCTTCTATAATGACCAAGTTTAGTGCCCTAAAAGGAGGTCTTAAAGAGGCGCTTCAAAGAAGAGGTAATGTTTGTTACCGATTCTTTCAACTTTATTTCTTCTTCCACTTCTTCTTCTTTATTTGTTTCATTATGAAGTAATAACATTAGTATCATTCATATACTGATATGTTATTATATGTATGAAACAACCCTATTTCACCATCTATCCATCCTAAGGAAAACGAAATCACCGCGCGTGTGTACGTACGAAATACCGTCTCCACGTCGTAGTGTAATCTATTTTCCTTACTTGGATGGGTATAATGGTGTAAAAAATGAATATATATGATTATTGTATAGTTATATTGATTCTTAAATATTATACATACACTCCAATATAATTCCACAATCATGGGAACAATATCATCACTCGTGCGTACGTTCGGAATACCGTCTCCACGATGTGATGCGACTCGTTCTACATGATTTTCATTGAATAATTACATAAATTAATTGAGTGAATAAATATGATATATATTACACTAATACCATTCTGTAAATGAGGTATCTATAACCTAAAAATAAGAATAATAATTTATTCGACAAAACATGCATAAGAACAAAAAGCAATAAACACCCGAATAACAAGTAACAATAAATTATTACTAATAAGAAGCTAAGAATATTACCATATATGATATCATAACAATGAGTATGATTATATAATAAGTCAATGATGTTATTTAAATCATTATATAGGAGGTTCGGACACTTACGAAGCAAAGCGGACCTAAGGTAAAAAAATATCACAATCTCATTTTTATCCGAGATTGTTTATACTTTGGAATTTACGGGGGTGTATTTTATCATCCACATCCATGTTTACTCAATATTTAATATTATTTCCATCCACTTACAATTGTTTAAATCAAATTTTACCCTTCGGTGAGTTTTTAGTAAAAGATATGAAAGGAATCTTTTGTTGTTTTTCGTACGAGGTACTTTTTGACTTTTCCGACAAAAGTACGAGAAGAATGTTTTTTTAACTTATACGACATCAATGAATTTTTAAAGCATTATTTCCAAGAAGCTTCCTTTACAAGTTTTCATGTTTATTTTTAATTAACTTCATTTAGTTTAGAATTTTATGACAAGTTAAGAAAGGAAAAGTGTTTTTGAAGTAGAAAAGATATTTTTCTCAAGAATGGAGTTAAAGTGTTTTATCAAAATTATATTCCATATAAGATAATAAAGGGTTCTGTTTCTATCCCTATTATTACATTGATTTGATTATGTTGTGATGGAATTATTTTTATGAATTCCTTTATCTTATTTGAATTGTTTTATGATGTCACGATGTTTAAGGTTCCCATTTTTATTACATGGGTTATGCTATGATGTATGGTTTATGATTTTGTGGCACACATAAGAATGGTATTATTATGAGATGGGTGGGACCTATATCTCCCTACAATGCATTGGGTAATGATTTTATATCTCATGAGATAGACATGGATGGAATGGCAGGTTAAACCGGTACAGTGAAACAGGACTAAAATGAGGAATGAACTCGGTTCAAAAATGGACTTTGTCCACTAAGATAGTCTTGGAAATGAGTCTTGAATAATAAGAAATGATTCTCTATGATTATGTGTGTATGCCGCAAAGCTTCATGTTTTAAGTTATGATTATTATGATTACATTTCACTACAATGATTTATCCCATGTTATGAAATTATGATCTCTTTTGCAGGTTAAGATTTCCAAAATGTTACGTTCTTATGAATATGATGTGATTAATATTTCTTTTGATTACCCTTAATGAGCATTTGAGCACACCCTTTTGTATGTTTTATTTCCCCCATTTCAGGAAGAAGGTTATTAAGTAGGATATTCCAAAAGGGACTATAGATATGATGAAATAAATGGGATACAGTGTAGACGCTTTATGAACCAGTTGTTTCTGTTTCCCAGTTTCTAAAGACACTATACCTATATGGTCCTTTCATGGTTTTGTAATATCTGTTAATAAGTGTACTTCAATTTTGATGTAATAACAATTTATGTAATGTATGGGTCGTTATAGTTGGTATCAGAGGAAAGTTATAGTCAACCTTTGGAAACTAGGATGTGAATGCCTTAGAAAGAATCATAAGGATAAGTCTAAGCATAGAACACACTCTTAGTGTTTTAGAAATGGCCATGAATAACCTAGGATAAGACCTTAGGTGTGAAATTTTATTCTTGATTATGTGGTTTTCCTATTATAATTAATGTTTCTCACACTATTATTCTTGGTTTTACTCAATGGCTGGAACCCGAAGTAACTGTGTTAATGCGGAATGTGACGGGCAATGCAATGGTTGTCCCCCTAAGAAACCAAATGTTATGGGAGCTGGAATAAAAAATCTTTTAGCCAAGCTCACACAACTTTCTCAAGCTATGAATCATGCAGGACTTCCAAACGAGCAAAGGAAGGAGAAACATTCTGTTGAATCCTTCATGAGATAGCGTCCACGTTCATTCATCGGGTCTACTGATCTATTAGTTGGTGAACAATGGATTAGTACTATTGAAAAGATATTTTCTATTCTTCAATGTTCTGAACATGATAAAGTCATCTTAGCAGTTTATCGTTTGGAGGGTGATGCTGATCAATGGTGTAATTTTATCAAGAATACAAGGGAAAGAGATGAAATTGAGTCCATGGAATGGGACGAGTTCAAGAACTTATTTTTCAATAAGTACTTCCCTCGTATTCTTCGAACAACGATGGAGAAAGAGTTTCTTGAACTAAAGCAAAATGATGATGAATCTTTTGGTACCTACAAAGAAAATTTTACAATACATGCAATGTATTCTTCTGGTATTATTATCCAACCTGAGAGTAAGATCGATCGATTCTTTAGTGGCTTAAAACCAAGTCTTCGAAGGGTGTTATCCATAAGGGACTTCAATAGATATGAGGAAACCTTTTGATGTGCTCTCAAATTTGAGATGGAGATTAGAGCAACCCATCAGTCATATGGGTTTGATAAGAAGAGGAAAATGGAATTCAAAAGGAAAATATAAAGAGCACTCTGAAAAGAAGATGAGTTTTCCCTTATGCTCAAAGTGTGGAAAGAAACATGGAGGGAGTTGTCTTAAAGGGACTTGTAAATGTTTCAAATGTGGGAAAGAAGGTCATCGGGCATTTGAATGCCGCAATGATGGGAAGAAGATGTCTAATGATGCGAACAATGAAAAGGCTACACAGATTTTACCTCCTACACTTCAATGATACAAGTTCAAGGAGAAGGGGAATTATGCAAATCAATGCCCAAATCCAAGGTTTGATGATGGTGGTCGACGTCAAAAAACACTTAAGGCTAAAGAAAAAGGAAATTCAAATGGAATTTCTATCAGTGATGTGGAGTACGATAACGAAGTGGTGAAAGGTACACTTACCATCCACTCTAAAGTAGAAAATGTTTTATTTGATTCTGGATCCACCCACTCTTTTATTTCTAAAAAATTTTCTAAGAGTATCACCGTATTACCTCAACAATTTGATGTTGAGTCAGCTGTGACAACCCCTAATGGCACAACAGTCGCATCAAAAGTTTATAATTCTTATCTGATTGAAGTTTGTGGGAAAGTGCTTCATGGAAATCTTGTGATCCTACCTATAGTGTAATTTGATGTGATTCTTGGCATGGATTAGATTTCTTTATATAGATCTCATATCAATTTCCAAAGAAGGGAAGTCACATTTCATATTCCAGATCAATCTATGACCGTCTATCGATGCGAGGATGAACATAACCTTCCAGTGGAAATATCTTCCATATTATGGGAGTTGATTCCACTAAATTAGGGTTATTTATCTCAAATGGTTGGTGAGAAACTCACTATTAATAATATTCCCATTGTACGGGAGTTTGACGATGTCTTTTCGGAGGAATTGTAGGGTCTTCCACCAAATCGTGAAGTTGAGTTTTCAATAGAACTCGTATCGGGTGCTTTGCCTATTTCAAAGACACCTTATTGAATGGCCCCAATTGAGTTGCAGGAATTGAAGAAGCAACTCCAAGAGAATCTTGATAAGGGATTCATATGCCTTAGTGCGTCACCTTGGGGAGAACCTGTTCTGTTTGTTAAGAAGAAAGATGGATCGATGAGACTCTACATTGATTATTGAGAACTTAACAAGATCACTATCAAGAACAAATATCCTCTCCCGCGCATTGATGAATTATTTGAATAACTACGAGGAGATCAATACTTTTCCAAGATCGATCTTTGTTTAGGGTATCATCAATTAAGGGTCAAAAGTGAGGATATACCAAAGACGACTTTCCGTACAAGGTATGGACACTATGAATTTATAGTGATTCCATTTGGTCTTACTAATGCCCTTGCTATCTTCATGGATCTGATGAATAGATTCTTTAGAGACTATCTTGATCAGTTTGTGGTAGTCTTTATAGACTATATTCTTGTCTATTCAAAGGGAAAGGAAGAACATGAAGATCACTTCAGAATTATATTTAAGACCTTGATAAAAGAGAAGATTTATGCCAAATTTACCAAGTGTGAATTTTGGCTTCAAAAAGTTTCATTTTTGGGTCACTTATTCTCAAAAGAGGGGATAACTGTGGATCCAGCAAAAACATAGGTTATTGAAAGATGGTCGAGACCAACAACAGAAACTGAGATCCGATTTTTTCTTGGTTTGGCTGGATATTATCAACGTTTTGTGAAAGATTTCTCATGATTATCTAATCCACTCACCAAGTTGACTCAGAAAGGAGATGAGTTTGTTTGGATGGAGGAATGTGAAGAGAATTTCAAGGAGTTGAAAAGAAGGTTATCCAGTGCACCTGTACTCACACTTCCTTGTAGTGGAGAAAGGTTTGTGTTCTATAGTGATGCATCCAAGAAGGGATTGGGGTGTGTTCTTATGCAAAATGATATGGTGATACCTTATGCCTCACGACAGTTGAAAATCCATGAGCAAAATTACCCAACTCATTATTTGGAGTTAGCTACGGTAATCTTTGCATTAAAGATTTGGAGGCATTATCTTTGTGGAGAAAGGTGTGATATTTATACTGATCATAAAAGTTTATAGTATATTTTCACACAAGAGGAGCTGAATATGAGCCAAAGAAGATAGTTGGAGCTGATTAAGGATTATGACTGCTCAATCCATTACCACCCTGGGAATGAAAACAAGGTGGCAGATGCATTAAGTCGACAAGACCATGCCAGTTTATCTATGATGAGGATCACAAAAGATCCAATATTTATGGTTTTAAAAAGGATGGATCTTGGAATTATAATAGAAGGGGAAAAATCTTATCTTTCTCAAATTAATGTTCAACCATCTATACATGTGAATATTAAAGAGGAACAGAAAGAAGATGTAGAGTTACAAAAGAAGGTGAGAAATGTTCTTGAATTCAACCTTGATTGTGATGGGATAATAAAGTTCAAGAACCGGGTTTGTGTTCCTCCCATCCCCGAATTAAAGAAGGAGCTGCTGGATGAGGCTCATAGTTCTTCATTCTATATTCATCCTGGAAGCACGAAGATGTATAGGGACCTAAAAGAGTACTTCTGGTGGGATGGCATGAAAAGAGATGTTGTTGAATATGTATCTCGATGCTTGCTTTGTCAGCAAGTTAAAGATGAGAGACAGAAGTCTAAGGGGATGTTACAACCATTGCCCATACCCGACTGGAAATGGGAAAACATCACTATGGAATTTGTCACTGGACTTCCTAAAACATCCAAAGTCAATAATGCTATCTGGGTCATAGTTGATCTTCTTACAAAGTCGGCACACTTCATTGTTATTAGAGAGGATTTCTCTCTAGATTAGCTTGCCAGGATATATGTAAAGGAAGTGGTAAGATTGCATGGAGTACCACTTTCTATTATATCTGATCGCGATCCGAGATTTACCTCGAAGTTCTGGTGAAGTCTTCAGTATAATCTGGATACAGAGTTGAGTTTCATCACTGCTTATCATCCTCATACAGACGGTCATCCTGAGAAAACAATTCAAACTCTAGAAGATATGTTGAGAGCTTGCTCTATGGATTTCAAAGGTGGTTGGGATCAACACCCACCTTTGGTGGAATTTTCTTATAATAATAGCTTTCACTCCAGTATTCAGATGGCTCCTTATGAAGCTCTCTATGGAAATAAATGAAGGACTACAACATGTTGGGATGAAGTTGGGGAAAGAAAGCTATTATGACCTGATCATGTTGATGAGATGGCAGAAATGGTCCGATCTATTCAACATCACATAAGAGCAGCTCAGAGTCGACAGAAAAGTTATGCCGACAACCGAAAAAAAGACCTAGTGTTTGAAATGGGTGATAAAGTGTTCTTATGAATATCTCCCTGGAAGAGGGTCATGAGATTTGGAAAGAAGGGGAAGTTGAGCCCTAGATATATCGGTCCTTTCAAAATACTAGATCGTGTTGGAAAGGTAGCTTACCGATTGGCGCTTCCACCAAATCTCTCCCAAGTTCACGATGTGTTCCATGTATCTCTCTTGAGAAAGTACATACATGATCCTTCACATGTACTCAACTCAGAAGTTGTACCGCTGGAACATGATCTTTCTTATGAAGAACAACCGATAGAGATTCTCGATCGTAGTGAAAAAGTCCTACGGAACAAGACCACTCACTTGGTGAATGTTTTTTGGAGGAACCATAAATTAGAAGAAGCTACATGGGAGCTTGAGGATGTGATGAGGGAGAGGTATCCTCATCTGATTGTTACAAGTGACGAATTTCGAGGGCGAAATTCATTTTAAGGGGGGTAGAATGTAACACCCGAGACTTTTATAAGAAATATTTTGTTTTTATTTTATATAAATCATCATAAGGAATCTTTCACTACACACAACACTAGCTTGGCTTTATTTACACGCAATTGCAACCTTCCTTGATAGCTTGTGTCGTACGTAATACCGAGTTTCACTAAACAACGATATGCTATTAAAATATTATTAAAACTAGACGTTATGAATAGTAATAAACACTTTTTAAAATTTTTAAAATTTTATTTATCAAAATGGACATCATTTTTGGATTTGGAATATCGAAATTAGCCTAGGGTGAAATTTTGATAGTTTTCTGAAAACATTCAATTTTTATGAATAGTGAAAACAATGGGTTACTATTTAAAAACCGACTTTTTATTTAAATAATTATTTATTTTATTTAAATTTATTTTTGGTCAAAATTGATACATAATACCTATATAAGTTCAATGTAATTCATTGGAGTAATTTTATAATAATTTTAGATATATAAAAATTTTATTGAACATTTCACCGTCTTTTACCCACCTCCTTGGAGAATTTGAAAATTTACATAAAACATAATTTTACCGCTTCTGTGAGTGGAACCTCAAAAATCCGAGAGAAACGGTTGATTTCATTAAGTAAAATGTGGTTTAATGAGATGAAAATAATTTTTGGTGAATAGTAACTATTTTCCTTTTATTTACCACAGTTAAAAGTAAATAGGGTAATTAAGAGTAAAAATGATATTATTATTACCCTAAAACATGTCCTAATTATATTGGATAAGTGTAATTAGAACAAAAACAACATTAGGAATAAACTATGACCATTTAGGCCCACTTGGATTAGATTTGGACATTTATTATTAATTAATTTAAAGAAGGGTTAAAATAGTTAAAATCAACGTTTAATAAGTAAGTCATTTTTAATATGGGGTTATACATAAGATAAATTCAACTATAAATATTAATTAGAAATATAAAAATATTTCCTACATAATGATATTTTATTTCTAATTTTTAGACATTATATAATTTAATTTATTTATGAGACAATGATGACGTAGTAATTATCTTATTAATGAAATATTGACATAATTGATGTTATAAATACCCAAATAAATGTAATTTGAGACTTTTTATGAATTTAAATAATTTTCTAGGATAATATGACATGTTAGTATTGATTTAATTAACTTTTTTAGAACTAATAATTCTGTTATGAATTTCACAAAAATCAATTACTAAATAGTGTCAAAATTGACATAAAATAGTTTTTTTAAAAAAATATTATATTATTAATTGTTATTTTATTCCTAAAAATCTAAGGTTCGGCCAAATGACTTATATAAGGTTATATATATTAATAATAAACAACTTGGGGTTATTTTGTATTGTTTTAGTATGTTTTTTAACCATATAGTTTAAGAACACAAAAAGACACGGCAAAAGTAAAACTATTTAACTTAAAGATAAATCTAAATGATAAGGTTAAAAAAGGAACCCATACTTGTCTAAATTATATTGGATGAGAGGATTTTGACCCATACCCACCTTAGCTTCTAACTAAATCAATTTTGAGCTATTTAAAACCGAATATGACTTTATAATAAAATAATATTTTTAGTTTTTTCAAAGGTGCTCCTCTCCTCCCTTATAAAAGGGCACCTCCTCCCTCTCTTCCTCACACCACATTGAGCCTTCAAGCTCGGCCAACCCCTGCCAAATTCTCTTCTCCACTTCCCTAGAAACATCCTAGAGGTCCTGGGCCTCTTCAAAGACCAATTTTAGTGCCCTAAAAGGAGGTCTCAAAGAGGCGCTTCAAAGAAGAGGTAATGTCCGTTACCGATTCATTCAAATTTATTTCTTCTTCCACATATTCTTATTTAGTTGTTTCAATATGAAGTAATAACATCAGTATCATTAATATACTGATATGTTATTATAAGTATGAAACAACCCTATTTCACCATCTATTCATCCTATGAAAAATGAAATCACCGCGCGTGCGTGCGTACGGAATACCGTCTCCACGCTATGGTGTAATCTATTTTCCTTACTTGGATGGGTATAATGGTGTAAATAATGAATATATATGATAATTGTAAAGTTATATTGATTCATAAAAAGTATACATACACTCCAATGCAATTCCACGATCATGGGAACAATATCATCACTCGTGCGTATGTACGGAATACCGTCTCCACGATGTGATGCGACTCGTTCTACATGATTTTCATTGCATAATTACATAAATGAATTGAGTGAATAAATATGATATATATTACACTAATAACATTCTGGAAATGAGGTATATATAACCTAAAAAGTAGAATGAGAATTTATTCGACAAAACACACATAAGAACAAAAGGCAATAAACACCCGAATAACAAGTAACAATGAAATATTACTAATAAGAAGCTAAGAATATGACCATATATGATATCATAAAAATGAGTATGATTCTGTAATAAGTAAATGACATTATTTAAATCATTATACAAGAGGTTTGGACACTTACGAAGCAAATCAGACCTAAGGTAAGGAAAATATCACAATCTCATTTTTACCCGAGATTGTTTATACTTTGGCATTTACTGGGGTGTATTTTATCATCCACATCCATGTTTCCTCAACATTTAATATTATTTCCATCCACCTAAAATTTTTTAAATCCAATTTTACCCTTCGGTGAGTTTTTAGTAAAACATATGAAAGGAATCTTTTGTCGTTTTTTGTACGAGGTACTTTTTGACTTTTCCGACAAAAGTACGAGAAGAATGTTTTTTTAACTTATACGGAATGAATGGATTTTTAAAACATTATTTCCAAGAAGCTTCCTTTACAAGTTTTCACGTTTATTTTTAATCAACTTCTTTTAGTTTAGAATTGTATGACATGTTAACAAAGGAAACATGTTTTTGAAGTAGAAAGGATATTTTCCTCAAGAATGGAGTTCAAGTGTTTTATCAAATTTATTTTCCATCTACTATAATAAAGGGTTCTGTTTCTATCCCAATTATTACATTTATTTGATTATGTTGTGATGGAATTAATTTTATAAATTCCTTTATCTTATATGACTTGTTTTATTATGTCATGATGTTTAAGATTCCCATTTTTATTACATGGGTTATGCTATGATGTATGGTTTATGATTTTGTGGCACACATAAGAATGGTATTATTATGAGATGGGTGGGACCTATATCTCCCTCAATTGCATTGGGTAAAGATTTTATATCTCGTGAGATAGACATGGCTGGAACGGCAGGTTAAACCGGTTCAGTGAAACAGGACTGAAATGAGGAATGAACTCGGTTCAGAAATGGACTTTGTCCACTAAGATAGTCTTGGTTATGAGCCTTGAATAATAAGAAATTATTATCTATGATTATTTGTGTATGCCACAAAGCTTCATGTTTTAAGTTATGGTTATTGGGATTAAATATCACTATTATGATTTATCCCATGCTATGAAATTATGATCTCTTTTTTAGGTTATGATTTCCAAAATGTTATGTTCTTATGAATATGATGTGATTGATATTTCTTTTGTTTACCCTTACTAAGCATTTGAGCTCACCCTTTTGTATGTTTTCTTTCCCCCAGGTTAAGAAGAATTCTATTAAGTAGGATATACCAAAAGGGACTGTAGATATGATGAAATAAATGGGAGACAGTGTAGATGCTTTATGAACCAGTTGTTTATGTTTCCTAGTTTCTCAAGGCACTATACCTATACGGTCCTTTTATGGTTTTGTTATATGTTGTAATAAGTGTACTTCAATTTTGAAGTACTAATAATGTATGTAAAGTATGGGTCGTTATAGTTTTATTGTTTTAAAATAGTAAAAAGCATTTATGATAATAACTGGAAAACCATTATACGGAATGGCATTCCATTGGTTATTACATTTCACAACTAAATCTATGGTCATTTTCCCATGATTTCTATGTAATCCAACATTTTTTCCTAATTTTCACCCCCTGACTCTTTTTTAAAGGCTTTTGTACCATTCATATGTGTTTTTTGAGTCAAACCCATGAAAATAATCTTGGATAATTTTCAAATATATAGATAACGATATATAATTTATTTTTAACATGTAGGAATAAATAAAACTTAAATCCAAAACAACATGTGTTTGATATAACTTTAAATGCATTTTTTATATATAAAAATATCATTTTAGTTTTTTTGGATGTTGTATGTGTTCTTTTTAAAGTCCATGGGAAGGAAACTAAATTAAGGACAAAAAAAATGAAAAAATAATTAGGAAATAAAAAACTATAACAATTTATAGGTATATTACAGAAATTTAGTCATGTATTTTAAATTATTTAACAACGAATATTAAATTAATATTACCTTTACTTGAGTATCAAAGACCTTGTTTTTCAATGTTGTAGGAAGATGAATCAAATATTTATAATTAATGGGAAATCCCACTGTCTCGTAAGAAAGATGCCCAAGAATCTATCCATATATTCTAGAAGCATCAATTGTAGGAACCACAAACACATCAAATCGAATGATAATCTTGATGTCCTTCTGGTCCCATACATATGTTTTGTTCATATTTGTATCTCTTCTATGATTGTTTTTTTTTGACTAATGAATTATACAATTAATAAAATATTTTTTTTTGAAATCTGAATTTCATACAAGTAATGATAACCCATACATATCCCCTAGATAGAGGGGTAACCAACTAATCTATAACCAAAGGTGAATCAAGTGGTGGGATACCAATGACATCTTGTGAAATTGATGGATTTCTAGCAGTCTCGGGTACAATGGAATTACTAGGATCCACATAAGATGATAGTCACAACGACCCAAAATTTTATCAATGGAATTTCATTCATATCATTATTCCTTATAGTATAATCACATTAGGAAGCACAATGACATATCATCGTACTTAATACTATGTGATCATTAAACATTATATTTCACTTCTATGTTATGAATTTTTAAAATCTCACATACACGGTTGTGTTAAGGGTGATTTTTGGAGTCTAATAGAACAAATTTAATTTTTTTAATGAATAGTAACATACCCTTATGAATAGTAATGTAACCCTTATGAATAGTGACATGCCCTTATGAATAGTAATATCACATATGAATGTATATATATATGATTTAAGTAAAATTATGATATACCTATGTTTTGGAATAAATAAATAAATGTTTTAAAAACTACACATTTTGAGTAATTTATGATTTTAATTAAAAATAAAATTACTAATATTTATAAAATTATTTTTGAAAAATAGACGTAATTTTTTTATTCTACATGTCAAAAAATGGTTAGGGTAAATTTTTATAATTTTTCAGAAATACATGAATATTTGATGAGTAGTGAAATATGATAATTTAATAAATAAGTTAAATTCATGAATTTTATGGTTATGGGTGATGTTCTGTGGATGTAAGAACATATTTTCTGATTCACATGATAAAATTACTTTATTTATTCATGTAACAATCAATATTACTTATCTTGTGGAAAAATAATGAACTAATGAATATAATATTGAAAAACCACTCTCCCCTCCACTATAAATACCACCATTCACCCCATAATTTCTTCACACATATCAGGCTTCAAGACAACCCTAATCACTACACAAACAACTTCCCTAGCTCCTCCCCCATGTCTAAGAGCTTTTGGTCCCCTCAAAATACCAAGCCTAGGTTCTTTAAGGGGGTCTCTAGAAGAGGATTCTGGAGGTAATTTCTCTTTTCCTTTAACTTCCTTTCAATTTCAAGTTCTTTTCATAACCTCTCCCCACCTATCCTCATCTACATGGAATGGTAAATCTAGTATAATAAATATAAGGTAATTTTATGATATAAATGGAATATTATATCATCCAACCTTCTTCTCATATTCTTTTTCTTTTTAGAAAAGAAAATGTTATTCGTGAGGAGTTGATTTATCCCCTTCAAGAACGACATGTTATCAATTTCCTCTACCGCCTATAGATATGGTCATGAAATCTTTTTTTGTTGAACCAGATTATGTTATATTTATTATATCCTATTTATTGTTCTATAACTAAATTAAGTACATATTACTAAATGATAAATCAAAACATTCTCATTTTGATCCCAAACCAGCCCAAATTAACCTAAAACTATCATCATTAAATCTTAAATAATGATTCATCCACACGGTATATAACATAAGTAATTATAAGATCATTTAAACTTTTGTAATATCATTAATAACATGTAATATCAGTTCTGGATGAATATCCATGTTCTACATGAACTTATATTCATTTAAACTTTTGTAATATCAATAAAACCTTAATGAATCTTATTACTTTATAAAAGTTTCTAGGATTCTTTATAAATTAATATAATGTGGTTATATAGGTCATTAATGTGATGAAAGAATTAAGATACAAGGTTAAGGGAAATTCTCAAACCCATCTTTCTTTCTTCTGGATCTCTCTCTTTCTCCCCATTTTTTGTATGGTTACTCCTTAAAAATCATGTTTCCATCATTATCTTACCTATTCTAGGATATAAATGTTATCCAAAAGATTTTAGGTTAAACACAATGTTTTCCAAAAGAAATCTTCTTTCAAGAACACACGTTTTACTTGTCACTCAAGGTTGGTGGTTCTTGTATCAAGTATGTTATTCCCTCTTTTTAGGGATCCCAATGTTTATGAATGTGTTCTTATAAGTTTAAACACATTCCTTTCCATGTTTATTTATGTTCATGATTGATATATGTTCTATTTGGCATGCATGATAATGAAAACTGTGTGATGTAACTGGTGCACCCAGAATTATATAACACAACATTATTGTTTGGATGTGATGGGTGTGCCCAAAAATTATATTGCGCTCCATTGCATTTGGTAAAGTGATAAACCTCATGATTTAAAGTGAAATGATGTGTGAACATGATGTTATCTTTTTTCATGACTATGTGTGGTATATGACCACTAAGACATGATGTTTCATCTTTATACATTGCCACATTTCAAGTCATTTATTAGTGTTTCCTCTCGTGATTTTGATGGTAATGTTATGATTATGCTCACACCATGATATATTGTCCTTATCTATCGTCTTACTGGGATTTTAGCTCACCCCTTTTTGATATATAATCTTAAGTGACTATATGTACTATGTATAGTTCAAGTTCCGATAAAAATCAATAGAAAATGGAATTAAATAAATGTTAATGATTGAGGTTGTAAATGTTAGATTTGGTCCTATTTTTTTCCATGAATCTAAACCTCAAGATCCTCATGGAGTAATAATATTATGTTATTTATCTTTATAATTATTTAATAGTAATTCAATAAAATGCAGGGTCTCTATAGTTGGTATCAGAGGCATGGTTTTGCTAATTTGGAAATTATGATTAGTGAACCCTAGAGAAAACCTCTTGTATGTTACTAAGTACTAGTATGCACACAAGAACCATTACATAGGGATCCCATAATTTATGCTTTAGTTTAAACCATACAAATAAATAAGTAATTCATGACTTGTTGAATTATTTTCTTTCAGACCTTTTATATTTTAAAAATGGTGGGAAATAGGAGAAACCAGGCCAACAAACCATGTGAGGGCTAGTGCAACGATTTCCTGAATGAAATCTCCAATTCATTTGAAGGTTGAGTTAAAAACATTATGTAAATTCTTACCCAACTATCTCTGGTTTTGTATGATAACCAGAATACTGGGGAATGTCCTCTTTCACCAATAAGGGATCAATTGTCTATCATGTGTTTTATGCGGCAACAACCCCTGATGTTTAGTGGATATTCTGATTCACTTGTTGCAGAAAAGTGGGTCAACTCCATGGAGAAGATATTTTATGTACTACATTGTACTACGACAGAGAAGGTGACACTAGTTGTTCATCATCTAGATGGATAGGTCGATAAATGGTGGGATTTGATTAAGAAAACCAAACTAAGAGATGAAATTTAAGAGATAAAATGGGAAGACTTTATGATCTGGTATCTTAACAAGTATTTCCCACAAACTCTTCATATGAATATTTGGAGATTTCATAGAGCTCAAGAAAAAGAAAGGATAATATGTAACGACCTATGAAAATAATTTCACAAGGCTTTCAGGTTGTGCTTTGGGATATGTTATCAATAATGATATAAAATTTGATCGATTTTTTAGTGGATTAAAACCACTCCTTTGAAAGGATCCTGAAATTTAAAACTTTGGGAGTTATGAAGATGTTTTTTGATGTTCTCTCAAATGGAAGATAGAGTTAGGATGATGTTCCATTGGATATGGTGATAAGAAAAAGTATATATAGTTTCCAGATGGGTGATATAATGATAAATGTGGGAAGAAAACTCAACGACCCAGATGCCAAAAATATGGGATGTTGCATCATGGGAACTATCTTAAAGGGATGGGTAAATGCCTAAAGTATGGGAAAGGACACCATGCTCAAGAGTGTCCAAAATACATGAGAAGTAAGGATAATTTAGTGGAAGAAAGGGGATCACCATCCATGGTAGAATGTTGTAATGGTAGGATACTAGTCACTATGAAAGCTAGTGTACTAAACCTAGAGTTCTCAAGGGTAATACACATTAGTAGCTACCAAAGCCAAAGGAACAATGGAAAGATTATTCCACCATTAATGCTAAATTGGATCAAGATAATGATGTCGTAAAAGGTACACTTCATATTCACTCAATAATGGAAAAATTATTATTTCATTCTAGTTCTATGCATTCTCTTATATCTTTCAAGGTTGCTAGAACTAGAGAATTGAAGACCCAAAACCTTGAAGTAGAGATATCTATAAAAACACCAAGTGGAAGAATCATTGAAACCCAAGTGTTTAAATCTTATCATGTTGGGGTATGTGCGAAGATTCTTCTAGATAATCTCATAATACTTCCCTTGGTATAATTCGACGCTATAATGGGAATGGATTGGCTCTTGAAATATAGATCACATATCAACTATCGAGAAACTGAAATATATTTTCATATTCTGAACCATCCAATGCCCAAATAAAAATGAAAGAATATCATGAAACTCCTTTTAAAAATACTTCAACTTTGTGAGTGTTGATTCTATATTAAGAAGAATACCTCTCCCAAATGATTGATTCAAGGGAAAGTTCCAACCATGCAGAAATTCCAATCGTGAGGGAATATGGTGATGTATTTCTTGAAGATTTACCCACACATAACATGGATTGTGATGTAGAGTTCTCAATAGAACTCGTACCCAGAGCTACTACTATCTCAATGTGTCTCAATAAGATGTCTCCTATAGAACTAGAGGAGTCAATGAAGCAGCTTCAAGAGAATTTGGGAAAATGGTTCATATGCCTTAGTGCTTCACCTTAGGGTGCACCGGTGATATTTGTGAAGAAGAAGGATGGAACAATGTGGTTGTGTATCAATTATCTAGAACTCAACCAGATAACCATAAAAAAGTATCCTCTTCCAAGGATTGATGACTTCTTCGATCAGTTAAGTGGAGCTTAATACTTATCAAAGGTAGATATTTGTTCTGGATATCATCAATTAAAGGTGAAAAGGGAATATATTCTGAAGATTGCCTTTTGTAAAAGGTATGAGAACTATGAGTTTCTAGTGACGCCCTTTAGATTAATTATTCCCCTAAAATCATCATGGATATGATTAATAGAGTATTTATACATTACCTCGACAAATTTGTGGTAGTGTTTTTTGATTATATTATCATATACTCCAACAGCTAGGAGGAATATAATGAACATCAAAGACTTTTGTTGGAAACATTGATAAAAGAGAATTTGTATTCCGGGTTTACAAAGTGTGACTTTTGGATGATGAAATTAATGTTCTTTGGACATGTGATCATAAGTTAGGGGATTTTTGTGGACCCTTCAGAAACAAAGGCAATTGAAGAATGGCATAGACCCCCTAGTGTAACAGAAGTCCTTATTTTTCTTGTATTATCAAGGAGCTACTGATGTTTTGTGAGAAATTTCTCATAATTTTCAAGATCGCTAACTAATTTAACAAGGAATGGGGTGAAGTATGTCTGGATGGAAGAATGTGAGGGAAGCTTCAATGATCTTGAATGAATGTCAATCACTACACGTATACTCACATTACTGAAAAGTGGAGAATATTTTGTGATATAAAGTGATGCTTCAAAAAAGTTCTTGGGTTTTTTACTAATGAAAATTGTTAATGTGATAGTCTACACCTCATAACAGTTGATGATCCTTGAGAAGAACTACCAGATGCATGATCTAGAGCTAGAATCCATGATTTTTTCCATGAACATCTGGGAGAACTACCGTTACGGTGAGAAGTGTGACGTATACATGGACCAAAAGAGCTTAAAGTATATATTCACACAAAAGGATCTCAACATGCATCAAAGGAGATGGTTAGAGCTAATCAAGGACTACAATTTCACTATTCACTATCATCCTAGAATGGTGGACATGGTAGTTGATGCGCTAAGTAGAAATGAACCTGCTACTCTTTCCATGTTACAGATTGAGTAAAACCCTATCTTCAAGGATATGCAAAGGATAGATTTAGAAATCAAAAGGGAAGGGAATACATTCTACCTTGCCCAATTATTGTGCAATCATATATATAAGAAAAGTTTAAGGAGTCATAAATGGATGATTTTTAGTTAAAAAAGAATGATAATGTAGTAAAGGAATGGAAGATTCATGAGTTCTATATCAACGATGATGGTTTGATTCTGTTTGGAATGCAGCTTTGTGTGCCTTCATCACCCGAGATAAAGGATATATTGGAAAATTAACATAGCTCCAAATTATCTATCCATCTTAAGAGTACCATGATATATCGTGATCTCCAAAAACACTTTTGGTCGGATACATGAAGAAGGAGATTGAGGAATATATATCGAGGTTCCTGGTGTGTCGGCAATTAAATAAAAATGAAAAAATTCCAAAGGGATTATGTAAACATTTTCTATACCCATGTGGAAATAGGAGAATGTTATTATGGACTTTGTCATGGGTCTCCTGAAAACGTCGAAGGGAAATAATGTGATATGGATTTTGGTTGACCGACTCACCAAGAATTCCAATTTTATCTCTATTAGGGAAGATATATCACTTGAACAGCATGCAACAATATATGTGATGGAAGTAGTCAGAACACATTGTGTTCCACTCTCAATTGTATCTCATTGTGATCCAAGGTTCACATCTAAATTCTAGTGGACTATTCAACATGTTTTGAGTACTAAATTAAATTTCATCATGGGCTATCACCCCCAAAATGATGGCCAAACTGAAATGACTATTCAGACGCTTGAAAGTATTCCAAGAGCCTGCTCTCTAAAATTTGAATTTGGATGGGATCAACATGTCTCATTGGTTGAGTTATCATACAAAAATAGCTTCCACTTGAGTATTCAGATGGCTCCATATGAAGCTATATATGGAAAGCAATGTATAGCTCCAACCTGTTGGGATCAAGATGGAGAAAGAAAGAAACTTGGTCCCGATATTGTGCAAGAGATGACAGAGAAGGTTCAAGTCATCCAAAAACATATCAATGATGCTAAAAGTCAGCAAAATAGCTATGTAGACAATTTTCAAAGGGACTTAGAGTTCGACGTTGGAGATAAAGTCTTACTTATAATATCACCATGGAAGAGAATCATGTAGTTATGAAATAAAGGGAAGCTAAGACAAAGGTACATTTGCCCCTTTGAGATCCATGATCGCATAAAAGCTGGGGCCTATCATCTTGCACTTCCACCGAATATGGCTCAAGTTCATGATGTGTTTCGCGTATCACTCCTGGGAAAGTACATACCAGATCCCTCAAATGTACTTAACTGAGAGGTGTGGTACACATGGAAGATGATCTCATTTATGAGGAGCTATCAGTAAAGATTCTGGATATGAGAGATGAGGTCCTATGCAATAAGACAAAACATAATTTCAAATTTTTATGGAGGAACCATAATTTTGATGAAGAAACTTGGGAACTGGAGGATGCGATGAAGGAGAAGTACACTCACCTATTTATGTAAAGTGAAATTTCGAGGATGAAATTTCATAAGGGGGGAGAATGTAACGGCCCAATGTTTCATCAATGGAATTCAATTCGTATAATTGTTCATTATAGTATAATCACATTAGTAATAATAGTAAAATATCATGATACTAACTACTATGTGACCATTAAACATAATTTTTCCACTTCTATGTTTTTAATTTCGAAAATATGAAATACATGGTTGCATTTCTGGGTGATTTTTAGAGTCTAATAGAACAAATGTAATTTTTATAGATACAATTATGAATATTAATATTACCCTTATGAATATTAACCTCACTTACATTAGTATATATATATATGATTTAACTAAAAGTATGATTTACCAATGTTTTGGGATAAATAAATAAATGTTTTAAAACTGGATTTTTCATGTAAATTTTGATTTTAATAAAAAATTAAATTAAACATATTTAGAAAAATATTTCTGATAAATGGAATTCATATTTTGATTCTAGACATTGATAAATGGTTAGGATGAATTTTTGGGATTTTTCTGAAATACATGAATTTTTTATGAATAGTAAAATTTGTTAATTTACAAAATAAGGTAAATTCATGGATTATAGGGTCATGGGTGATGTTATAATAATGTAACCACATATGGTTTGGATTAATATGATAAAATTACAATATTTAGTGATGTGAAAATCATTGTTACATTTCCAGTGTATAAATAATAAATTAATGAATATAATATTGAAAAAACCACTCTCCCCTCCACTATAAATACCACCATTCACACCCTCATTTTCTAACACCCCTCAAGATTCAAGACTAGTATAAACTCTACAAAAACATATTTCTTAGCCCCCCCCTCCACTACCATGAGATTTTGGTCTCCTCAAATGACAAATCCTAGGTTCTGTAAGGATGATCTCAAGAGGAGGATTCAAGAGGTAATTTCTCCTTTCCTTAAATTTTCTTTCAATTTAATGTTCTTTTCATAACCTATCCCCACCTATCCTTATACACATAGTATGTTAACTCTAGTTTCAGAAATATAATTTAATTTTATTATTATATTGGTATATTATATCATCCAACACCCTTCCCCTCTTTTTTTATTTTTAGAAAGGAAAACGTTGTCCATGAGGTGTTAATTTATCACCTTCAAGAACGATCTGTTTTCAATTTCCTTTACTACCTTCAGATCTAGTCACGAAACTATTTTTTTTTTCGAACCAGATTATGTTATATGTATTAAATCTTATTTAATGTTATGGAACTAACTTATTTACATATTACTAAATGATAAATCAAAACATGTTGTTTGTGATCCATAAACTGCCCAAATTAACCTCAAATGATCATCATTAAATATTTACTAATGATTCATCCACATGGTATATAAAATAATTCATTATAATATCATTTAAACTCATTTAATATAATTAATAACATGTAATATTAGTTACGGAAGTTTATACATGTTCTACAAAAACTTCCATTCATTAATACAAGTGAACCATTCAAGAAAACCATAAAAAATAACATTTTCGAACAATGAATTTAAACAATAAAACTCATCTAAAATACAGTAAATGAACTTAATAAAACCTTAATTAATATTATTAATGCATAAAAGTTAATGGGATTGTTAATTAATCAATATATTGTGGTTATACAGGAAAATAATGTGACGAAAGCTTTTGGATACAAGGTAAGGGGAAATTCTCGAACCCAACATTATTTCTTTGGGTTCTCCCTTTTTCACTCAATTTTTTGTATAGTTACTCCTAAAAAATAATTTGTTCATAATTATCATAAAAATTATTTTATATAAATTTTCTCCACTAGATTTTATGTCAAACACAATTTCTTATAAAATTAATCTTCTTTAAAGAACACACCTTTTACTTCTCACTCAAGGATTATGGTTCTTGTATCAAGTATGTTATTGCCACTTTATTTTGGAAACCAAAGGTTGTTAATGTGTTATTATAAGTAAAACCCATTCCATTCCTTGTTTATTTATGTTCATTATTGATATATGTTCTATGCGTCAAGCATGATAATAAAAATGTTATAATGTGACTGTTTCACCAGAAATATTATAGTGTTATATAAATGTTTGAATGTGATGGGTGTGCATGAAATTATATAGTTCTCTAATGCATTAGGTAAAGTGGTGGACCTTGTGAGTTATAGTGAATTTATTGGTGAACATGATTCTATATTTTTTCACAGCTATGTGTGGTATATTATCAATAAGACTTGAGGTTTTATTTTAATTCATTTCCACATTTTAAGTCTTTTATTAATGTTTCCTCTCTTTATTTTGATGATTGTGTTATGATTATACTCACCACATACTATATTTTCCATATATATCCTCTTACTAGGATTTTAGATCACCCCTTTTGGATTTTTTTCCTCGGGTGACTACATGTATTAAGGAGAGGTCAAGTGCTAATAAGAATCTAGAGAAGAAGGAATTAAATAAATGTTTATTCTTGATGTTGTAAATGTTATGTTTGATCCTAGTTTTCCCAACACACTAATCATCTTGATCCTTGTGGTGTAATATTATTTTTTTTATATTTATAATTATGTAATAGTAATGTAAGAAAAGGCAGGTTCTCTACAACTGTAGTGGTGGCATGCTATGAAATGTTGATCAACTAACATCCTAAAATTTTCTTATTCTTAGAATTCCTGTATTTAAAAGGGTTAAGGTATAATAAATATATAAAAAATGAAAAACTTATTTTTTTTACAAAAATAAAAAATAAAAAATAGAATAATGGATATTTCTACAAAAAAATTATCAACAAGAAATTGTAATATAATTTCATTAAAAATCTATATATTCAATTATCCTCATATTCATTATCATCATTATTATCAAACTCTATTGTGATGAGTGATTTATTTTCACCCTCTCTTGCAGGTACTACTATTTCAATATTATCAGGACAAATTTTTTTATATTTTTTGGTTGAATAGGTTCACATTCATAATTAACCAATTGATCTTAATCATCCATATCATATAATTCTCTCTACTTTAAGTGTACAACATCACTGAAACCATCATGAATTTTATCATCCTCATAATTAACCATCTTATATTGAAAATCCAAGATAAATGGATCATGTTCTATATGTTCACTAGTATCCATAAATAGAGTGATGTTAGTAGAAGTAAATTCTAACTAATATTTCATTATACCCCAATCAATGTTGACCCACTTTAATTTGTATATGTCAATTGAAATTTGTCATCATAGTTTACTTCAAATATATCAATCAGCTTCCCAATGTATTCTTCCTCTTAAAATGTAAATACACCACTATTTAGAGTTTTCAAGTCATCATAAGGATAAATTATAGGAAACATGAAGCCATAAATATTGTAGGAATCAAATATCTTATCCTATCTTAGAGGAATTTGATCCAAAAACAGAAAATCATTCAATATTTCAGCTCAATTTTCAAAGTTCATTATTTAGAAAAAAAAATATATATAAGCTATTACTTTTAACATAGAAAAAATAAATACATGTTAATAGTTTGAATATGACTATATACTTACATGATAGTTGAACCATTAAACAAGCTTCTTATTAATAGATTTTGTTAATTCTAGCTCATTTTGAGCTCAACCTTTAAGATGCCTCTTTGTTTGTAGTCGTAATTATTCAATAAATGGAACTATAATAATACTATTGCGTAGAACGTATCTATGTTCTTGTAGCAACACCAATTCATTCGGTGTATAATTTGACCCATTTCCAATTATTTTTCCAATAGTTGGAAATACCGATGACAGATTTCCAGAACTAGACTTAGTGGATATGTCATCATCTTATCTATCATGACTGAATCTAGTCTCAATCCCATCCAAATAACTAGAATAGAAGGTAAATAACTCTTCATCTATGCAACCTTAAAAAAAAGAGCCTTCTGGTTGAGCTTTATTCGAGATATATGATTTCAAAAGAATAGTGTACCTGATGAAAAAAATAAGAAACATAGTAAAAAATTAAGCAATGATTTTATAAAATCAAATTCACTAACAAAATAAAAAATATATCAACATACCTATCAATTAGATACATCCATTCACAATGTACTATTCCTCCATGTTTAGATTATTTAACCAAAATAAATTTAAATGAATCATGAATGAGAATAATTAATGGGTAAATAATATCTCCAAATGACATAAGGTCAAAAAAATTTTCTTGAAGTTTATCAATGTTAGTTGGATTTGGAGTTTTTTCATAAATCACTAATTAAAAATGTAAAAAAATCAACTACAACCGTATTTACTTTTCAAGTAAATTATTATATAAATCCAGTGGAAACAAATTCTCCATAAAAATATGCAAGTCATGAATTTTCAATCCATGTAACTTTATAGGTTTTAAATCAATACACCATGATATGTTATTAAATATCCATCTGGAACTTTTTCATTCTTTAATGTTCAAAGGAATGGGTATTTCTAAGGATTTTTCATTGTAAAAATTGACAAATGATACTTTCCATTCTCATTTTCCCATGAACCATGTTTTATATTCATTGACACCAAATCCTTAAGAGCAATAAGGTGATCCTTCAGATTATCCTCCTCATTAAGCACTGTCAAAATTCCACTTTCATAAAAGTTATTCTCAAAATAAATTATATAAACATTATGAAATATCATGTTCCACTCCCAATAAGGATGTTTGAAAATATATATTCTATTTATTCCATTGTTGTGTTCCAACTTCATCAAATACTATACCTTGTTCCCCTTTCCCCACTTATTTAAATTGATGACATTTTCCAAATTCTTCAATGAAATTCATTAATTGTCCCAAGATTTATGAACTAGAAAACAAATTCATTGAAATTCTCATTGCAATATATCCATTGAATTGTGCCTAGTTAAACATTAATTTATGATAAGAATCATGAAATAAATTATGACACATAAAAATACATTTTCTACTCTGATATAATCATTTGGTTCAAAATAAAATTATAAAATTGATAATCCGAACCAGTATGAGTGTTCCATCCAAATAAATTAACTAGTCCAGTAAAGTCAATAATTTTACATATTAAAGGAGCACGTATTTTGAATATTTTTCTTGTTGAATAATCATATGTTTCCATTCCATCATCCCATAATTCTATGAATTATTTGATTAGTGGTTGAAGGGATACATCAATGTCATTTCCTGGAATTTTATTTCTAGGAATAATAATCGAAATAATGAAAGAAGTACTCTTCATACACATCCATGGATGTAGATTATAGGAGATAAAAACAACTAGACAAATTATATAGTTAGTACTTAAAGTATTAAAAGGGTTAAAACCATCAGAATCTTATCCCAAACATACATTCCTAGAATTTGAATAACAATCCGGATATAGACAATCAAACGTCTTCCAATATGTTAAATCTTTTGGATGTCTCATCAAAACATCATCACTATCATTATTATGGCACTCCATGTAATTTTTCGTCTTATACAACATGAATAATCATTGAAATCATGGTTTCATAGGAATGTAATGAAATAACTTTTAAGGAATCTTCTTCTTCTATTTCTTAATAAAGTTGCATTGATTTATAATCTCACTATTTTTCATTAATGTCTATCTTGTTGTTTCATATCTTTCAAATTCTTTTTTATCTTAATCTTCTCCCCAATAAAACATGAAATCATTAGAGCATGCATATAACTTTGTATAATCAATTCCAAGTTTGTTGATGAATTTCTTCATCTAACAAAATGATACAGGGATCTTCGCATCACTTAATGTATCCTGAAGAAACTCTAAAA
This sequence comes from Viscum album, assembly GCA_963277665.1. NCBI lineage: Eukaryota > Viridiplantae > Streptophyta > Magnoliopsida > Santalales > Viscaceae > Viscum > Viscum album. The sequence goes on along the minus strand of OY728146.1, from coordinate 1,505,073,183 downwards.
TCATATAAATTGTGTTGTCATTAATTAAATAGAGACACATAATATGATAAAACATCAATATAAAAATACAAAATTGAATACTTGGAACTCCCTTCACATAGTTCTTGATGCCCATCTATAACTAATTTATAAAAACAATTTTTTGGTCACTGATGTTTTGAGCAAGATTAACCAACTAATGATCAACTGAAGGTTTTGTTGATCAATTGAAATACTTTCAATTGAATTCTAAAAAATAAAATGCATTATTTGACAAATTTCAAACTGAATTTCCCTATTCTATTTCACATTGTATTTCATTGATATTGTTGTCATTATTTTGACTTTTCTGAACACATGATTAACAATTCAAAATCCAACATACAAATCGAGCATTAATATGTTTCAATGTTATATGATCATATACTACATTTCAATTCAACTATCTCTTGATTTCAGGATCAAGAATCAAACATTTTATTCTACCACCCATTGATCGGTTTGCAATTTCATAGTGTAAAAATTCTTCCCAACCCTTGGAATATAAAGGGGTTTTGTGGTAAATTAGTATGACCATTATACATAGATTTTGGATTATATTCTCCAAAACAATCATATATAAATATTTAAATAATTAATAAAAAGAGTAAAATCTAAATTAAATATCACACAACATTCCCATTTACTCTTTCATGAAAACAATAAAGGAAAATTGGATGAATAAAATAATGAACTTTTTCTTACTAAACATCTAATATAAATACATGAATCAAATAAATTATTATTTATCACAAACATAGAAGAATGGTATGAATAAAATATAAGATAATGGTGTATTATACCCCAGTGATGTAACTAAGTAGGGTTTATTCAATTGAAAAATTAGCTACATTGATCATTTTCTGAACCATTTCTCATTATATAACTAAAACCAAGAGAACTCATTTAAAAATATTAATGAAAAATTATACTTTATTTGGATATAATGTTATGTCATTCATAATAAAAATAATCAAAACTATATATATATATATTATATTGAATTATTTTAGTGTGACTTCATGTTGTTTTGTTAATTATATAAATCAACACCATTCACATGAAAACAAGTCATACGTTCCTCCAATTTGAGCTAAACATTAAAAGCCCGATGTTAACATAAATTTGAATAATATATATTTTTTTAAAAAAAATAAAATGGTAAAAATTTATTCATTTGAATTGACAAAAAACAAACTACACAATATAATTAGTTTTATTAACAATATTCTCAATTAAAATAAAATCAATGAATCTAAGTTAGTTGTTCCAGTTACCATAATAAATAATTGATTGTTATGCATGTAAAACCTAACCCTGACAAATATATCATTATTTGATAGAATTTATTTTTCTAAATGATTCATCACATGTGGATAAAACTAGAATCATTCTTATAAATTAAAAAAATGCTCTAATATCTTTTTTTCGACGCCTTTATCTTTAGATAACATTCCAAGATGCTGATTAAACCATGTGTGACCAAAAACCCTACCATGAATTGGTTATGAGTTTTAAAATGGCCTTAATTATGTATCTATCAAAAATTAAAGGCCTAAACATAAATAAAACAAATAAGAATTCATTAATAGCAAATACAAACCATGAAGCTATGAAAGATCTATATTCAACTGATTTTATAAAAGAATTTATTTATTTAATTTAATAAAAAATTACCAAAATCAATGATAATTATAACTCCAAATAAATAACTAAAAAAATAAAAAAAACACATTATAAACAAAAATTACATAACTAATTACTATCCAATGAATAAAAAAAATATTTACAATTTTTATAACCAATAATTTTCCATCTAATACTAATCAATAATAAAATTAAGGTGTTGATTATGAACACTTTAGGGGGTTATGTTTTCCGTCGAGGAGGGGATTCGAGTTAGGAAGAAGGAGCTCGGGGGGGTCACGTCACCATAGAGCTAGCTAGATAAGAGGTTTGAGGGGGAGGGTCATTGGTGTTGGGTATGGAAAGGGGGTATTGGGGGTCAGGGGTTACAGGATCAAGGTTGTGAGATTGGGGTCGCTGTAGAGGAGAGGGGAGGAGGGGGTGGGGGGAAAGGTGGTCACAGGCTCAAGGTCACCACCAAAAATAAGAGATGAGGATGGGTGGTGGGGAAGGTGTTCATGGGCTCAGGGTTTCCAATAGGGAGAGGAGAGGATGAGGGGTGAGGGGAAATGGGGTCACAGTCTTGAGGTCACCGTCGGGGAGAGGAGAGGAAGAGGTTGGGGGAAGTGGGAGGGGGGAAGTGGTTGGGGTCACATAGAGGGTGTGGGGAGGAGGAGGGATTTTTTTAAAGTATATTTATTATTTAACTGAATGTTTCTATAATTAATAAAAAGAATATCCTTGTGTGCAAGGCATTAATATTGCATGAAAGACACATAAAAGTTTGCGTGAAAGATTGAAGTTTCCCAATAGTTATGTTGTAAAGGGTTATTCATAAATTTTATGAACGTTGAACATCATGATACACTAAATGAGTAGTACAAATTAATGACTCAAGAAATAATAGGATAATATTTTGAATAATCAGTGAGAAAAATTCATTTGAGATAGTAGTGAGCTTTAAAATTGTGATTGGTTGTAAACTAGGAGGGACAATGAGTCTTCTATGAGCATTGCAAAAAAAGTGAAATTTTAGTGGATTTGGTGCACTGAAATAATGTAGTTGTATGATCCTTAGACGTAGTACAGTGAGGGTGAACCAAGTAAAATTTTTTTATATCATGCATGCATTAATTTATTTTCATTCATTATTGTTGGAAAGGGAGAGATGAGCGTTTGGTATAACAAACAAAAAAATATTTCAAAGGGAAATTGTTTTATTCTTCCATACCCTGATTCTCCCCCTATTTGTGAAATTAACCTAGTTGGGATAATATATATTATATGTTTTTACTAGATTTATTTCATCATGGTTACTATAACTACCATAAATAAACCACCACTAACCATCACATTTTTTTATTGAATGTTAGATCTTTTATGGGTATCCACCTTAGTATTTCACTAAACCCTTTATTAAGATGGATTTAATCCCAAAGTAAGTCTTCTAGGTTTAGGGGAGATAAATTGGGAATTTATTGGGGTAGTAATTTGATGAACTAAATTAGTTTGAGGTTGTAAAGAAGACAGGATGATGCTCTTTTATAAGTGGGGGAGAGGACACACTTGGTATATTTTATAAGAATTGAGTTATCCCCTATTTTTCATATGTCACAAGGGTTTAAAATGGTCCATTATCAAACATTATAGGTTTAATGGTAGAAATATGTCCGTAAAATAGTATTTAAACAAGTTTATAGGTCATGTTTACCCTTATTTTTTAGTTTACCCCCGGGTAAAATCATTTTTATCTTAACTATAGTAATTAGTTTTTTCTGCATTCACTATTTATTTTTATCAAAAATTAAGTTGAAATTTTTAGACACAATATATTATTCCTACTATAAATATGGAATTAATTTTTCCAAATAAAATTCAAATAATTGGAAATTTCAAATTTAAAATTAATCCTACAGATGTGGCACAAAAGATGGTTTTTAAAGGGAAAATGTTCAACTGTTTACAATGTTTTTATATCAAACTTCAATATAAAAATGATTATAATGACTTAAATTATATTGATGGATATAAACAAGAATAAATTTTACATTAAAACCAAATAAAAATTAAATTTATTACTATAAATTATTTAAATGAAAAGCTAGTTTTTAATTAAAATTCAGTATTTTCACTATTCATCAAAAAATGAAACTTCATAGAAAAATCCAAAAAAATCATCCTGAGATAATAATTGTAATAAAACTTATAAAAAAAATTTATATTGTGAAATAAATTTTATTAAATTGGTCAAAATTAATTTTAAATTGTGTTTGTAAAGTGCTACAAATCAGTCTTATAGAAAAACACAGTTTTCCAAAAAACATATATTTTTCTTCTAAGTGATTCTTATTTTATTATGAATAAATAGATAAATATATTTTTCATAATTGTTTTCATTCTATTCATACCAACCAATTTGATGGAAATGTTATAAAAATTATATTAAATAATAATATTTTAATAATATTTCACATTTCGTTAAAACTCAGTGTCTGTGTGTAATGAATGATAAACTGAGTGTTTCATGTAAAGAATGATATTGAAGGGAATTAATTTATTTAAAAAATATATATCATAAAGTATAAAAGTGTTATATTACCTTATATGATTTATGTTTCCTGACATAAAAGTTATTTAATGTGATGTCTATATTCTATAATTTAAAGGTGTCACATTCTACCCACCTAAAAAAATTACATCCTCCCAATTTAAACATGATTTCAGTAATCCAGTGTTTGATATTTTAAAATTCCATTTTTGTAAAACCTAAATATTAAAATTATTAATAAAAACATTAATAATAATTCTAAATGGTAAGTACAATGATCATATGTAATAATATATAACAGGGTTTCTATGTAGAAGATCATTTGTGGCAAGTGAAGATATGGACACAAAGGAAAATGTAAATAATTAAAGAGTTATTTATTTAATTAAACATAAGAATGTTTGTGATCAATATAATTTTATGGTACTACAAACCATAAATACTATATTATTTAAAATATCATCGCATTCACTAAATATTAATATAATAGGATGCCCTTTTTGTTTCAATATCTTTTTTCCTAAAGTTGAGAAATTATTTTACTATATTAGAATATAAGGAAATATACATAAGTGATACATTCCTATTTAATAATAAAGTATCATCCTTTTTTTGTGTTTTGATCATCCTCTAACTCACATCTTACTCCGTGAAATGAATATCAATAAATTAATTTATAATCCTAAAGAATTAAAATTCACTTTTGAGGGATCGTTGGGTCCATAAAAGAGTGACAAATCATTCCATATATCTCTAAATATTTTCCAAATACATTATTGTTAGCATAAGTTATCCAATATAAAACATTAATCTCCAAACCTAAATATTAACACCACTGGTATTTAATTAAAATTTATTTTTCAAATCATTTAACTAATGATATATTAATCAGGACATTGAGTAGTTGAATGATAAGAAACAAATATTTATCTTCATTTATTCAGGGGATCAATCCCTATGGACTTGTTGGATGAGATTCTTTTTCACCTAGAATATGGGTTATCCGTTTTAAAAAACCATATTAATATAATTCCTATAATGTTTCCAAAGAAATATGACAGACATACATCAAATAAAATAAATAATTAAGTAACCATTTTACTATGGTATTTTGTACAATTTTTTAAATAGTCTAATAATATTATCTAACTATTATTACAATGTAATTAATGATCATATTGACCCTAATGATTATAAATACCTTTAAACATTTGTCTATAAAATTTAAATTATTTATTACTCAAGTAAAATTTTCATTAAAAAATATAATAAACCACTGGATTGTATTTCCATAAATTTATCCCAAAATAGCCTTAATCATATTATATTCCTACCACACAAATTTTAAAAATGGATTTCTAAGAATTTTAGCTTATGAACTACCATAAAATCATTAACCCACGATGGTATCCATAAATCTTAAGTTAATTAATACATATATGATTCTAACCTAATCCAAACATATTTCATGATTCTTACAACCAAAATACCATTTGAAAAAATATATATATACAATTTAATTCTTGAATCCCAATACTTCATCTGTTTAATTTCAACATGGTTCCTTGTTTATTAAAAGTTTTATACTAGGAAATTCATTGTAATTATCTATTCAAATCCATTATAATTTTTTTCATATAAAATGTGAATTATCCTAAGCATATCACCCTAGATTGTCAAACCATGTGTGCAGTAAGGCTCATTGTCATGTACAAGATAATGCTCAAGTCAAGCATGATGTACCAATTTCAAAGTTATTACCCTTGCATGTCGCTGATCTAGAAACACATCCACTGGTAGAATCAATATATGGATATATTTCAAAGAAAAAACATATAATATATTTATCAACAAAACATTAGAATGATCATTTATACTTATATTAGAATTCAATCATAGGGTTATATTCCTTAATATATGTTTTTTCAGAACACATTTCCAAAGGACTATACTAAACATCATCTGATTAAAATTGTAGTGACCTAGACCCCATAATCCTAGAGTTTATGAAATATTTATTAAATTTTTATAACATATAAGTAATCAAATCCTAGATTACCAACCAGCTTAGTAGTCTGGGTAAACTAGATATGTACATTAGTACCATAATAAATTTAAAAAAATTTAAAAATAATTTTTGTTTTAGAAAATAATTTTATTTCATAGATCATATAATTTCATATAAAATATAGTATAATTCAAGGACCTTTCATAAAAGAACAAAAATAAAGGCTAACAAGAATGCTCAATAAGGGTTAAGTATAATAGAATCTATCATGAATCAATAAAGAATAATCAATATGAAAAGGTAAATAAATTAACACAAATTTCATTTAAATAACATTATTATCATGATAAAATCTGGAAGAATCAATATGTAAAGGTAAATAACTAAACAAAGAGACATATAATCAATAAATTGAGAATGAAATTCATCCAGATATAATATCAAGGAGAAAATATCCTTCATAATAATTATTTAAGTCTAAATAAAGGAAATGCTTAATTATCAAACATCATGTTTCCCATCAACATGATACCTTTACCATCAATAACATTCACAAGATGTTTTAGAACATGATACTATAAAGACCTTTCACAAGACATCTTAAACATACTGGTTACAAATGCATAGGGATTGTCCAACTGATTTTATCTTATGATACTAATGATGCGTTGAGCGAATTTCTATAAACAATCGCAAACCCATGTCTTTTATGTCCAAATAAATCCTAATATATCAAATAATCAATTTATTTCATGAAAAATCTTCCTTATAAAAGAGAAAATACCTTATTGAGTAAAAGATGTAGATTTATCAACATTTTCATAGTGAATCAAATTAACCTAAAAGTAAAACAATGTGTGTATAAATGATGTATGGTTTAACAAATAAATATATTCATGATAAATAATATGGATATTAATAGGAAATTTAATTTCTATGAGAAAATGAATAATTCAAGGGAATGTTAATGACTACAAAAAATCAATCATAGAAGGGAATGATAATACAATACTTGGTCAAAATGATCATAAATGATCCATATAAAGAGTAAGGATGGTATCAATACAACATATACTCACTGGAGTGAGAATAAATATTTATTGTTTTTATGAATATATATACCATAAAATTATCTTTAAAAACACTCTTGATGAAAATATCCTTTTTATTTTGAAAATAATTTTATTTTGAAACATTAATTACAAAAATTATTTAGAATTATTCTTATAAAATTATAGAAGAATATTCAAATAAATGATGGTAGTGATAGTGTGTAATTCCATACACACCATTAATATTAAAAATATATTTGTTTTCTAGCAATTAAAAGTTCAATAAAGTGCATTTCTTAGAAAACGATAAGGGGATTCCATTAACATTTTTAGAATAATCCAAATAGAACTAAAACAAAATATACATATGGAGGTGGTTTAAACTGACACCACATGGTTCTATAGTGATTACCAAAAACTGATGCAAAATTTGGCATCAATAGTCAAATCGTGTTGGTTCCATCCATTTAGTAGTAGTTTCTTAGAACTGTCATAGATTGTATCTTCAGTATTAGTTTTTTGGGATTTAGGGGCGATTTATCTCCCTATAAAATGATAGAAATTTTTCAGTGTTTTGAACCACCATAATACATTAGGATTTTTTTGGAAGCAAAATTGCAGCTAAAACCCAAAAAACCCGCTGCTAAACAAAAAAAGTACCCTAAATAGTTGTAGTTTAAACTACAACTAAATAATACTTTTTTTCTATATTGTGGAAGTTTAAACTGCTACTATATATATATTTATTTATTTATTTAAAAAATTCTACTATAGTTTTTTCTACCCCAAAACAGCCAAACAAAATCAGATATTCAACTATAACACATCTTGATATCCTACTATAACACATCAATGAGTTTCTAATGTACCACATTAATAAAATTAAGTATGTAATTAATTTCAGGAAATCCCATGAAAAAGGCCCTATTAAATCACCCCAAAAACTGAAAATGAAATATTCAAGTCACATGGATTGGTGTTCCACATTCTCTACTCCATATACCATTCCAATTAACTCTTCTCGACACCCTCTCTATCTCCATCTCCACTTCTTACTACCGGTACCTTTATGACAATTATGTTGAAAATTAAATAGTTTTTTATATTTAAATTTAAACATAAATCTAATAAAACTATATGTAATAAATGATATTGAAGTTCTGTGATTTACCTTCTCACTACTAGCCATCCATGCAATATCACCAGGGACAGATCTAATCATCTACTGATATAATTCAACAAATTCTTTCTAAAGAGAGGAAATATTTTCATATTTAATATTTATATGATCCCTATATTCCAAAATTGTTTTATGCATGGAAAAAAACTATCTTTGGCCAAATAAACATGCGACATCATCCATCTGGACCCCATAGCAGTCAAATGGGGAAACTATCTTTAGTCTGCTTAGATTCAAGACATATGAAATGTTCATATTTTTCTCTATACTAGAATTATTTCCATATTTCATGAAAAAAATAGTTATTAGTATAATAAAAGTGCAATAACTATATTTATATTAAATTTTTGTACCAATAATTTTCATCCCCTAATTTACACAGGAAGAAACAAGAGCGACGACCTGCTCCTTTTATACTAATCCTGCTGAATGGGGAGGTGTTGTCTCAGCTGCTGATGGGACACTGATGAAGTGTGTTCCAGAATCTAGTAGAATAGAGGATGTGAAAGATATTATAGGGGTAGATGTGAGGTTTCTCTATTTTTTCATGTATGGAGACTAATGGATCATCATCTTTTTGTGTGGTCAAGGGAATGTCGAATGAGAGCTGACTAGGATTATTAAAACAATTACTACTTTGAATTTCTATCATTTAATCAAATAATATTAACATTAAAAGATATATTTCAAAATATTCATGTCAAAAAAATATAAATTATTACATATGAACAGTTCAAGAAACAAATATACATAGACATGATAATGAATGATTTCACATATCACATAAGTGGTTGATAAATGAATGGATGATTGAACATAAAATCAATTTTTCTCCAATCATATCATTTTCCCACTCCATCATTTATTAATCTACTTCAACCACAGTTGCATGACTATCATTATCAATATCATGAAGGAAAAATAATTTTTCTTCTTTTTGTCTATGAGATTCCATGTTTGTGGACAAATATTCTACTTCATCACCCATATCATATAAGTCTTTTTTATCTTACGTGAACAACTACACACCACCCATCATCCATGACTTCTTTCACTAAATATACCATACTCTCTTTTGATGATAAGATATACAGGTCATGTAATTCCTGGTCACCAACATCCATCAAGCGAGATAAGTTCACATAAGTAAATTGCATGGAATATATTTTAATAGCCCCGAAAATATCAACCCAATTGAATTTGAATAAAAACAAATGAAAAATGCAAATGGACGTTTAATTAAATAATATCTGTCATCTTTTTATAGTATCCCACTATGGAAAAAGAAAATATACCACTACTATGTGTTTTGAAACCCACTTCCTAACTGACTGTATGAAATTTAAATCTATTAACATTGTAAGAGTAAACTTTTCTAGCGTATATTAGATGACCTCTAGCCAGAAACTTTAAATCTTATGAAAAATTACCTTGATTATTAGTATTCATGATCTAGAAAATGTAATATACATTATTAGATTAAAAATATATATGTTTCAACCTAATATCCATATTGATTGTAATATTTATGAACTTACACATCATGTAACCCATTCTATAATCTCTTTATTAATAGTTGTTTTCTATCTTTATCATTTAGTGTTTGAATTATCATTAATCTATTTATTTTTATCTCAAACCCTTTAATAAATGAATCTAAAATTTCACTATTCAGAAATACATATCTTTGTGCATGTAAATAATCTATTTATGCTATTGTAACATTTGATCTCCTCAAAACAAATCGGTCAATTGTAGAAAAGTTTTTCTGATTTCTCATGTAGTTGAGATTCAGTCGATATTTCATCAATATGTGTAACTATATTGAATCATTTCTCAATATTAACCAAGTATCTAGAAAAAAACATAATACACTCCTCTTCCAAATAGCCTTCAAAAATAGAGCCTTTAGGTTAAACTTTATTTTTCATGTATGATTTCAAATGCCCTAGATATCTATGAAACAAATTAAATAATAAATAATATAGTATTTAATAAAGTTCCAATAATTTCTTACTTAAGATGAAAAATAGAAAAATAATGTACCTCTCAGTTGGATACATCTATAGATAATTTATATGGCCTCCTAATATATCTTCCTTGAACAAACGCATAGTTAAATGCATCATGAAAGTAAAAAAATGGGGGAAAGATAATCTTCAATGAACAAAGTGTCAATACAAATATCTCCTGATAGTTTTCAAGCTCAACTGTTTGTAGTGTTTTCTCACATAGTTGTCTGAAAATTGTGAAAAATTAGAGTACAACAGTAGTAACATTTACTTGAAATAATAATTGAAATGCAAATGTTAGTAACTTTTGTAAAACAAATATGTGAATCCTAAAATTTCAATCCATCTAACCGATAATGATTTAATTCATAAAACTATGATATAATAATTGAATACCCATGTGATATATTCATATGTTTTAAATTTTTTTGGAATATATCCTTATTCCTATTTTTCATTTCCAAAATTAGAAAAGCAAACTTTCCATTCTCATCTATACAAAGATCACCTTTTATTTTAATTATTTGTAATTACTTCTGAGCATTGAGATTGACCTTAAAATTTTCATGATCATTAAGTAATATGATGATCAGATTTTTACAACCAGTCTTATCAATATTCATTACATCAATATTATTTTGCATCAAATTAAATTCCCAATACAGAAGTTTGAATAAGGTAATTGTTTTCTCCCTTTGTTTCATTCTCATTTCACTTGATGATTCTCTGAGAACTCATTTCCCACTATCATTCTAATGATGCACCTTCCCAAATTCTATTTCTACATTTCCAAGTTCTAATATTTCAAAACTAGTCAATAACATTGGAGGCAGTCTAAGATCAATATGACCATCGAATTTTCAAGGAATTTTATTTCCAATAATAATCAACGAAAGGATAAAAGGATTTTTTTTCCATACACATCCATAGAGTAAGATTATAAGGGGTCAAAAGAATTGGCCAAATGCTATTACCGGTGCTAAATGTCCCAAAATGGGATGAATCCAATGTAATCCAATCCCAATCCCACATTGCTAAGATCAAATGAGAAATCACTATCTAATGAATCAAATTTATTCCACGATTTTGAATCTGTTGGATGTCACATTAACCCATCCTTTTTATTATCTATAGAATGCCACTTCATGTGCTCAATGGTTTTCAATGACATGAATAATCTTTGCAATTGACGATTTAAAGTAATGTAACACAAAAAAATTCATGTGTGTTCCTTTTATTTTTCTTCATAGTAGTATATTGATTCATACTTCTAACATCACCCATAGAATACCATCTAGAAGAATAACATTCTTTTCAATCGTGTCTACTTGAATCCTATCCCAAATAAAGCATATAATCATTGGGATAAGCATGTCTTGAACCGAATCTAGTTTCTATCAACATTGGCACCCGTCCCAGCCCGTGACAAGACCCAAAGGGAGTTACTGATCCCCAAGGACAGGAAAAGTTCCTAGGTATCATAAAATGATGTTTGGGAATGATTTAATTGAGTTTACAAACATTAATCAATAGAAAACCTCAATAAAACAAATCTGGAATTTTAACTAAAAATGTCTTTTGAAAAATTTCAGAACTGAATTACATAAGTTAAAACTATTTTGAAATACCATTAAAATGGTACAAAACCAAATAAGGACATCCCGATAACATCCACATGGAAAGAGGCACTACCCTCAATCCATCTCCACAACACAACATCACGAACGATCGGAAAAAGCACGAACTGTTGGCACAAAAGTTGTACCCAAAACTGAAATAACAAAATAACCAAGTATACTTACACCCAAAGGTGTAAGTATGGTGTGACCCAAATCCCAGTAGGATACCACCACTATGATATTCCATGCAATAAAAATTCAAAGACGAAAAGCATGCATGTTTTCAAAAACATGTAATTTCTGGTTACAATTTCTAAAACATGCAACTTAAAAAAATAAGTTTTCAAGTGGGCTAATTTAAAGAATCAACACTTTTAAAATAAATTCAAAATCTACTGAATTTTCAATCCAAATATACTATATGACGATGGTGATTATAAATGATCTAATGAGCATAAGAAATAGGAAATAACCCCTAGGCAATAGCTCATTGTGGGTCCCAGGTAACTCGTATCTCGGTGATAGTAACCATCATAGATATCCATTTTCGTTCATGAGACACTAGTAGGGAACACAACCATAACCTAGTGGTCCCCAATCATCATCATCATAGTTTAGTTAGAGTTGTAAGCGTCAATCTTTCTAAGTGAAACTGAGGCCAAACCCCACGGATTCCCAAGCGTACTAGTACACGTCCACCCACCTAGATACCCGGGTATTTCCTTTGATCTAAAAAAAAGTTCAACAAGTAAAGAAATATACTTTTCACATGAAAATATCATTTACTCATAAAAAATTCACCAGAAATCTCACATGTATACCACACAAGTCACAAAAATACACTTTTCATTCAAATTGATTTGAAATCCGACACACACCAAAATAGCCCACAAAACATTTCATATTTCTTTAACACTTCCACAAATCCATTATAAAATTTTATAAAACCATTCCAATATATTACAACTCACATAACATCCCACTCACACGTTACATAATACCCTCTTTCATAACCAAAATCCATTTTTCACATCACAATCACACAAAACATCTCACATCACTTTCACATCTCTTACACACTTTAGTAAATCCTTCAACCAATTTTGTAAAACATTTCCAAGATGGAACACATCACAAAACATCCCCTCTCACATTTTAAATGTACCATTTCAGAATATACACACTACACAAAACAATTTTCCAATATGGTTTCACCACTTACATAAATCATTAAATCATTCAAATCATTCATAAAACAATTCCAAAGAGTATACCCAATCATTATTTATAAAACCCATTTGAAAACCATATTTTAATGACCAAACAACACTAAAAAATAACTAAGTATAATCTTAATCCTTCGAGACATTTATATAACGAATTTAAGGTGTTATAAAATCACCTAGGATAATACCATGAAAGATACAAATGAAAACACCCATTTTCATAAAATGCTCTCAAGAAGAATAACAATGCTTTACCCAAAAAACCAATTCCAAAAACCACCTTCCTAGGCCCACATCACACTAAGGAATTAACAAAACAGAATTTTCAGCCCCTATCAACAACTAATAAATCAATTTCATATTTTATAAAAATACCACAAAAGATGACACATGTGTTACATTCGAAAAGTTCACAACTTCAACAAAAATGAAATTATAAAATTAAATGCTTAACCAAATCCCTAAAAAATGGTTTTCACAGAACACACAGCATATGGGGAACATGAAAAACCTGTGAAACAAGAAAACTAACTCATCAACGAATGGTTAACCATGGAATCACCTACGGAAAGTGTCGAATACTTCAAAACATGGTGCAAAACATCAACCTCACCACCGCCACACCACAAGGAAGATAAATCCAGACCTAGACCACAATATTTGATCAAAAAGACACCAAATAAAAACTTATGTAAGAACCCTAACACTTGTACATTTTAGAACATAATGAAAGAGGGAGTAAACCCTAAGGGAAAAGGAAGAAACCAAGAAGGAATCACTTACCTTGAAAAATATTGAAGAAATCACCCCAAATACCATAGTATCTGAATTTTAAAACAACCAATCATTCAAATAACGATTCTAACAAGGTTGCAGAGATAATTTAGAAACTATAATGAGGGAAAATGAGGGATAAATGAAGGAGTTATGAGATAATAAATTTACCTCTTCAAATCTGGGAGATTTGAGAAATTCAGAGTGGTTTCATCCTACCTCGCGATGAAACCGAGCTCCAAAGAGGGGGACGAGAGCATGGAGGCGCTCCTTGGGTATGTGGGCTCGAAGGAGAGTTGGAATCACTAAATAATCATAAATATTTAAGGATATATTAATGAATTAAAAATAATTTTTACTGTAGGAAATGGGATTTCAGGTAGTCCCAATATCTTAAATAAAAACTCATATCCACTGTGATTATGGATTCCTAAATGGTCCAAATTAATATGGTGGTGTTAGTATGTCAGGGTATGACAAGTAAAAAATGGAATGGATGAAAAATGTTGAAAAATGAAGGAGTTATAAAGTAATCAAAATTTATTTTTAAGTCAGGAATTTGGCTCACGGTTTGACTCAATTCTTGAAAACTCACCCATTCCTCTATAAAAGCTAGGGAAACCCCGAAAACAGAGCTTGAATGGAAATTAAATGAAATTTAACATTAAACTAAGACATTTATGTGAAAATTCTTTCCACCATGAAAAAATTATGTCCTATTAAAACCACAGCAAATCCAGATACAAAAACCAAACCCAACCGATAAACCATGATGTACTTCTTTGCCAAGGTTTGCCCCCAAGGGCCAAAAAACCTCCAGTGATCAATTAAAGAAGATTTAATCTCACAACCAAAACATACACCACTTTTCTTAAATGAAAAATCGCATTTATACTTTAACCTAAAAGAAAACTTCTTAAAAACTACCCAAACAAGACTCAAGCAATTCACCCAAATGAACAACTTCGAACAAGGTTACACTTACATTACTTTAACTAAACCATTGGGCGCTCTTCAATCCCAACAATTACTCAAGGAAGAAGTTTGGAGCTAGATAGTTCCAAATGAGACTACCTACCACCATTCCAAGACAATGGATAAATTTGATCTATTGTTATGAGGGGACATAAATAAGCACCCCACCATAAGACACAACCTATATTTTTTCGTGATAGAATCAAGAAACTAACAGGGGGAGGCTTGAACAAACTCTCTAGAACAAATGCTAGAATTCCATTAATAGTTTATGAAATAATGTACATGAGAATAATAGTGGGTCTCCCCACTGTAAGAACCAACTATCTTAACCATCCAGCATGGTTCGACACAGAAATACCCAGAAAAATTAAATATTTGGGAAGGGCGCAAGGTTAGTCCATATGGTTTGGGAAACCATGCACTAACTATGCAGATCATTCTTTCTCCATAGTTTCTTGGCACACGGTCACTAATAATTTTTCAAGACTTGTGTCATCAGCATGTTTATTCAAATCTCCAACCATTCTCTAATGACTCAATAGAAACCAAAGAGGGAGGGAATGACATTAGGTGATGACATGGGTACAAGGCCCTCCACCAATTTCCACCGAATGAGAACAATAGAAGAATTATGATGAAACCAGAGGTTTAAAATCATACAATATTTCATACTAAGGATATGATGTTGTAGAAGGGTTTAAATGACCCTTGGATTTCCACTGACTATGATCCAGCTTCTCTCTGAGACCTATGGTTGGAGCTCAAATTATAGAAGCATCTTCATCCTCGCAGTTATGCATTGTAAACCCCCTAAATGAAAATTCATCTTTCGATGCCACCAACAACTACACTACAATCCCTGATAAGATTTCCAAGACATAACTCCTTCCAAACTCACTTTACCCTAACCTAATATTTCACTGAAATAAGGTATTATAAGATATAGACAAATCACACCTTGTTTCGTCGGGTGAGAAACAATAGAAGTAAAGAACACCTATAGTCACATTCCTCTAAAATGGAAGATTTTGAAGTTTTTCCAATTGATAAATTCTCTCAACATAACAGGGACTCTCAAAGGATTGCACGAATTTCACCTTTACAGTCAATTGAGCACATCACATCACAAGGCATCACCACACAGGACCCTGGCGACTGATATAAACAATGCATGGAGAGGGACCTTATACAACATCTGAAAACAACACACAATTCTAGAAAGTGACCAAAATATCCTCTCATTACTATATTTCTTACACTAGTAGTTTAATGTGAACTCCTTCTTCTAAGAGACTATGAATGACTGAGAGGACCTCTTAGACACCATCCAGATACTCATCCATGCTAACAACCCCAGACCACTTCTACCTTCGGCAAATTAGGAGACCTGAGAAGCTAAGTTCTGTTTCAACCTTCCATGATCACTCTCCCGCTACAAGAGGATACATATAAAAACAAGAAAGTAATGGTTTTAGACCAAATCTAAAAAGCTCAAGAAAAATATTCCTTACATTGATCAACTAGAGGATCTTCCAATGACAAAACAACATGGGCTGAACTTCAGTTGTGCACTAACCCTTAATGGGGGCATACCTAATCCAATGAGAGAACCCAAGGACCCAACCAACCTAGTACATTGGTCAATACATACCTCAACCAAGTCTAAACAGATGAGTGGAAACACCATAAAGGCTTCCAAAAATATTCTTAGGGGACACCACTAAACATCCCTTCAACACGACTTACCGACCAAACACAAAACCAAAAAACTATTCAAACAAGAGGGGTTCTTAGACTCAAAACATTCCACAACATCAACATTTCCAAAAAACCATAATACACACCATCCCAAACCACTATTCAAGACATAAATTTTTTCTTTTAAAAACATTTCTTTGAAAATAAACGGTTCAGCGGTTAGCGTATCCCCCAATGGTACCCTGTGGGCCCCACACACGCATGTTTCCATGCCACACTGGGCACCCTCCTCATATCCATCCTGGAACTCATCCATTCATTCCATTAACCATAAATCATCCCAAATAACCCCATGCCTGTGGTCTCTCATGAAAATACTAAAGGTTAATACAAAAACTCATTCAACATTTCCAAACCAAAACAATCAACCAATACTTCCTTTTTCCCAAGACCTCTAACCATGAAATCAAACCCAAATTAACGCATTAAAAAATTTCAGAAGGGCACAATAATTCCAATGAAAACTCACTTTCAAGTTATTCACATCAATTTCAAAACATCTCATCCCATTAAAATACCTTTCAATAGTTTAGAAAACTCTATTGGAAAAACTTTTTCAAAACCAACTTTGACATAGTTAATGCTTTCAAAAGATGTGCAAACACACCATTTTCCACTCCAATACAATTCTGAAAATTTATTTCTCCATTTTCAAAAATCTATCAATTCCCACTTTAGTAAATAATATTTTTACAAAATATATATACTTCTTAAAACCAAGTCACTTTAAAATCGAAGTTCCATGATTTCAAAACTGAAGAACACAAGACAATGTGAGAGGAAACTACTTTCAGTGTGTGACTTTGACATATGGTTGGCAGCCATACTCCAATCACATCACCATCACAGAGGGTGTTCTAGTGAATATCCCCGGCTCCACATGGCTTCCCAATCCATGCGAGCTCACTGAGACCATTAACCCAACTCTCATTTCATTTCCCATAATCATCATCAATCAAAGAAACCCAAATGACTCATATAAATCCCAACTTCCCCTAGCGACTCGAATCACATCATGAGGTTTGGTGATCAGGTAAACTACCCATAAATGAAATACCAAGTCACAAAAATCCTAACTCCAGACTATCCCGACTATTCCCCATATAACGTGACCTAAATAGTTAACCAGAACCTCCTCTAATACCATTTTCCCCAAACCATATCTGGTTTCCATAAATATAGACACCCGACCCAGCCCGTGAAGAGGCCCAAAGGGCATTCCTAATCCCCACGGACTCGCACATATTCTCAAGTTTCATCAAATAATGTTTGATAATGATTTACCCATTTTTATAAACATTAAACAACAAACAAATTCAATAAAATAAATCTAGATTTTTCAACTAAAAATGTATTTTGGAAAATTTCAGAACTGAATTCCATAAGTTACGACTATTTTTAAAGACCATTAATAAGGTAAGAAGTCAAATAAGGTCATCCCAACAACCTACACATGCCAAGAGGCACCTCCCTCAATCCATCTCCACAACACCGCATCATTAATGACCTGTAAAAACCCGAACTGTTGGCACAAAAGTTGTACCCAAACCTGAAACAACAAAATATCTACTTACACGAAAATGTGTTAGTAAGATATGAGCCAAATCCTAGTAGGATACCACCACTAAAAAATTCCAAGTAATAATCATTCACAGATGAAAAGCATGCAAGTTTTCAAAAACATGTAATTTCTAGTTATAATTTATAAAAGATGAAACTTAAAAAGATAAGTTTTCAATAAGTCTAATTTAAAGAATCGACACTTTAAAAACAAATTACATTGCTACTTAATTTTACATCCAAATATACCATATGTTGATGGTGAGTATAAGGTATCAAATGAGCACAAGAAATAGGAAATAACCCCTAGGTAATAGCTCGTTATGTGTTCCAGGTACCTCGTATCTCCATGAGAGTAACCACCACAAATATCCATTCTCAAACATGATCCACTAGTAGGGAACACAACCATAACCTAGTGGTACCCAATCAGAATCATCATAGTTTAGTTAGAGTTTTAAGTTTCAATCTTGCTAAGTGAAACTGAGGCCAAACCTCATGGATTCACTAGCATACTAGTACACGTCCACCCACCTAGATACCCAGGTTTTCCCTTTGTGCTCAAACTAGTTCAAAAAGTCGCGAAATATACTTTTCACATGGAAATATCATTTTCTCATAAAATATTTACCAAACTGACCACATGTATACTACACAAGTCACAAAATTCCACTTTACATTCAAATTCATTTGAAATCTAACTCACACAAAATAGCCCACAACACTTTTCACATTTCTTTAACACTTCCAAAAATCCATTAAACAATTTTATAAAACCATAACAATATATTAGAACTCACATAACATCCCACTCACATGTTACATAATACCATTTTTCATAACCAAAATCAATTTTTCACATCACACTCACACTAAACATCCCACATCACTTTCACATCTCTTACACACTTTAGTAAATCCTTCAAAAAAATTATAAAACATTTCCAAGATGGAACACATCACACAATAGCCTCTATCGCATTTAAAATCTACCATTTCAGAATATACACACTCCACAAAACATTTTTCCCATATTGTTTCCCCGCTTACAAAAATCATTAAATCATTCAAATCATTCATAAAAAAATTCCAAAGAGTATACCTAATCTTTTCTCATAAAACACATTTTAAAACCATATTTCAAGGACAAAGATACACCAAAACACTATAGAAGTATAATTGGAAGCCCTAGATACATTTATGAAACCACTTAAAAGTGTTATAAAATAACCTTGGATAATACCACGAATGATACAAATAAAAACACCCCTTTTCATAAAATTATCTTAAGAAGTATAAAAACGTTTTACACAACAAACCAATTACAAAAACCACCTTACAAGGCCAACAAGACACTAAGGCATTAACAAAAAAATAATTTTCATCCCCTTTAAGAAATAGTAAATCGATTTATATTTTGTAAAATGACCACAAACGATACCACATGTGTTACATTTGAAAATTATACAACTTTAAAAAAAATTCAATTATAAAATTAAATGCTTAACAAAATCCCTCAAAAATGGTTTTCACAACACAAACAGCATTTGGGGAACATGAGAAACTAGCGAAACTAGAAAACTAACTCATCAAGGAATGGTTAATAATGGAATCACCTACTGAATGTGTCGAATCCCTCAAAACGTGGTGCAAAACATCAACTGCACCACCACCGCACCACAAGGATGATAAATTCAGCCCTAAACCACAAAATTTGACCAAAAAGACACCAAATAAAACCCTATGTTAGAACCCTAACTTCTAGAAATTTTAGAACATATTGAAAGAGGGAGGAAACCCTATGGGAAAAGGAAAAAACCAAGAAGGAATCACTTACCTTGAAAAATATTGAAGAAATCACCCCAAATACACCAGTGTCTGAATTTGAAAATATCTAACCAATCAAGGTAGATTCGAACAAGGTTGAAGTGGTCATTTAATAACTGTAATGGGGAGAAAAGAGGGAGAAATGAAGGTGTTATGAAATAATCAATTTACCTCTTCAAATCTTGGTGATTTGAGAAATTCAGAGAATTTTCATCCAACTTCGCGATGAAACTGAGCTCCAAAGAGGGGGAGTAGAGCATGGGGGTATGCATGGGTTATGTGGGCTCGGGGGAGAGTTCAAATCAGCAAAAAAATGTAAATATTTAAGGATATATTAAGGAATTAAAAATATTTCTAATGAAGGAAATGGGCTTTTGGGCAGGCCCATTCCCTTAAATTAAAACCCATATCCACCATGATTATGGATTTTTAATGGTCCAAATTAATATTGTGGTGTTAATAGGTCCGGGGATGACAAGTAGTAATTTGAATAGATGAAAAATGTTAAAAATTAAAGAGTTATAAAGAATCAAAAATTATTTTTAAATCATGAATTGGGTTCACTGTTTGGCCCAATTCATGAAAACTCATCCATTCCTCCGTAAAATCATGGGAAACCCCCAAAACAAAGCAGGAATTGAAATTAAATGAAATTTAACAATAAAATAATTCATGTATTTGACAAAGCATGTATTTTTGTATAATTCAATGAAACTTATTAACAACTTATCCCATATCAAAAAAACATTAAGGGATCTTAGATTCAGGAAATATATCACCCAACAATTCCAATATCATGGACATTTCCTTATTTGTAATTCCACATAAGCATTTGATATGAAACAAATTCATCAAAAAATAATGTTTTAAAAATTCCTAACATCCACCATACAAATATTTATTTTCATCATCAACTAAATCATAAAATTATTTTGTCTAATCAGTGAAGTCTTATGCTAAAATAGTCTCTACAAAATCAACAAGATGGTCTAATGATGTTTTACAATATATATCTAGTTCTCATGTTGTCCCAAAAACATCACTTGTCAAGTTTTTATTTTTAGATCCCCCAACTAATTTCCCTGATATGTTTTTATGTTCATGTTGTTGTCTTGAAAATCCAATTGAATCATTTATAAAGGTTTTTATTTCATTTTTCATTGTTTAGGAATTTGGGAACTCATTCTATCCATTGAAATCATTGTTCAAACATTCCATAATGCTTTATTCTCGGTGCAAAATCCAAAATAAATATTTAGTAGGGAATTTATTCAATATAAAATGTTCATAACCTTCATCACTCTTCAACCATATTTTAAATTTACATTTAAGACATGGAAATATTATTCTCCCATCAAAAGATCGATTAGAAATTGTAAAATCTAAAAAATTCTCCAAAACCTTAGCATATTATGGTGTGTTCCTTAGTAATGTGATCCGTATTTATCTATAAAAATCTCAATGGGCCTACACATTATTAATGAAACTAACACATATAAAATCTTATGTAATGTGTATAAGGTCATAAAAAATGGAGAATTATTTATGTGGAATAAAAAAATAAATTTTAGAAATTATGTAATTATTTTTTTCAACATATAAAAGCCATATTAATTTTATGTTTCATAAATAAAATATATATATATGTTATATAAAATAAGAAAAAAACACAGTTGAATAAAATTTCTATTTTTATCTCATGCACTACATGAATTTTTCCTTATTTATACAACTCAATAACCACTAGTCAAAATTTTCAAACTTTTAAACACTTTTTATTTCCCCTATAAAATAAATTAACATATTTATGAAGACCCACATTATATTTTATAACAACCAAACTCTTTATTTCAGATTTAGATAGTATTTATTACCTAAACATTCACTTAAGGAAAATCAGAGGATTGAGAGGTCTAGTGTCTTGGGAAATTAGAAACATTATATAAAAATATAAAACATGAAATATAATATCTTTATTTCAAACTTCGTTGACATGACCAACTCATGTTTTTTTACTTAACACTACATGGGATAACTTGGGGACATATATAAGATATGGGTGAGCTATGAAGCCCAATAAGGGATAAAACAGATCATAACCTTAAGAATACAATACATGTTAGGAAATAGTCATATCAATGGAGCACAAGAGAAATATTAAAATAAAGTCCTAATATTTCATGATTATAATAACAATGAAATGTTTTAACAATATACAACAAGACATTAGCATGAGTCAAGTCTCATTGAACATGGATAAGCCTGAGTAAACCCAAATTGCACATGAATTAGCATGATTAAACCCCCATTGCACATGAATTTTCATGATTAAAACCTCATTGAACATGGTGTATCATGATACTAAACATTAACCAATTAATTGAAGTGTTATCCGGGAACACCCTTTATAAACATTTCATTTTCCGGAATAAGTGTGCCACATAGATAATATAACATGGAATCATTCAACATAATAAGTTAATTAATGATTAAGTATTCTGGAATAAATACATGTAAGAACCATTCAATATGAACATGTTTATAAATGTGAATACCTTTGATAGAAAAAGTTTCATGGTATTCACTACACGATGATTTTTGGCATGGAAAATGGTGGTGCAATTTTGGTAGCCTAATGGTGTTACATAAAAATTCTTAAAAAAATGGTTGATGAGAGATAAAGTAGTATATAATCATATTTACATGAAATTTTCATTAATGAGTTCATATATGAACATCTCCCAACATAAGGAATTTGGAAATAGAAGGCATAACATAATAAAGAAACTTTAAGAAAGAGGAGAAATGGAATAACTCTTACAAAATTTGGACATAGAAATGGGTGTTCATGGGTGGGGTTACTGATATATAAAGAGGTATATCATCATTAAAACACATGTTGGTAAGTATTGGGTAGGTGTCAAATCATACCCCAACGTTAATAATATAAAATAAAATGGTATAACAACATGAAGAAGCTTGGATAAAAATGCAAAAGGAATGAATCCCTTACTATGATGTGTGATCCCAAAGACATGGGAGAGGCTTGAGAGAGGCTTATTGGAGGCCAGGGACACCTTGAGAGGAATCTAGGAGTTTAGAGAAGATTTCAAACGTTCATAATGAGATTTTAATGAACATGAAGTGGGAGATTGGGTGGGGTTTTATAGTAAATGATAGGGGAATTCATTAATATTAGACAAACTTAGGTTTTGGAATCTATATAATTAAATATTCAAAACCACAAACCTTCCAATTTTTTTTGCCCATTATTTTTGTCAAAATTGGAGTGGAAAGAAGTATTTTAAAAGTCCATTAGCATAAAATATTAAAATATTATCCTTTCTTTTGTAGAGGTGAGTGACATTATAATGAAATGAATTTAAAATCATAAAGTATATTATACATTTTGGAGGATTTACTAAGGCTTTATAAAATAAGTAAAAAACATATTAAAACACATTATTTAAATGGGAAAAATGTATTGGTCTGAAGATACCCACTATAATATTTATTACATCATTTTAGGTTAATTAGGATTTCGTTAAACGCATATTTTATTTATAAGGTATTTAATTTTTACCCAAAAATTCGACAGTCTCACAAAATTATGAAAATTTAACCTTTGGATAATTTCTAAATCATGATTCAAAAAATAATATTAATTTTATTTAAATAATTTTCTAAATATTTTTATTTTCACTTTTAAAATGAAAACTGACATTTATTGAAAATTCCCAGGTTCTGATAAAAACAGTTTTCAATCCTTGATAAAAATTACTATTGAATTCCTAAAAGTTATATACTAATTTTTTATTAAATAAAGAAATTTTATAATATTTTATAAAAATGGTAGTTATTTAAAAAATTCATTAATTCATCAAAATAAATTCTTTAAAAAAATACACTTTCTGTTTTTTCATATAAAAAATATAACTCATATCAAACTAATTACTGAATCATTTTCTGATAAAGAACTGTTATAATCATCATTTATAAGAATTAATTTTTTATAATATTATTAATAAAAACATTATTTTAATATAATAATTTATATATTTCACAAAAGTTCCATTTTACCTGAAAAATGAATTTATCAAATTCATCATTTTTTTGAAAGACAATTCTTATAAAGGAATTGAGGGAATAAGACATTTATTTATAAAAAGTGATTACAAAATATGTAATTAATTCCTTATTAGATAACCCCTTATGACACCCACATAAGCCTCAAGGGTAAGGTGTACGATGGTGACAGACTATGGGGGCAGCTCGGATAACATCGCCCAGGTGGTAACCTCTATTAACTAGAACTTCCCTCATAGCTGATTTCATTCAAGCATAATGTGTTGAAACTTGGTATTGGATTGGTCAATAGTAAAGTCCAATGATTATACCTCCTTTTCGATTTCTGAAAAATTATATTCATATAGCCTGAGTCTACTAGATGAGGTTATCCTCTCCTTTTTCTATGTCGAAATGATTACTTTTTTGAAACATTAAATTTATATCAGTCATGTGATCACATTTCAATGACAATATATTCAATTCTAATGATACTGAATGGTAATTAAAACCCAAAAATATTAAAAATATGTGCATGTGTTTTCTATAATACTTTAAAATAAAAGGAATATTATTCATAAATGATCAGGTCATTACAAAATTCACCCTTAAGAAATTTCACCCTCGAAATTTCCTTTTCCCATTCTAAAATAGATGATGGTTACTCAGCCTCATCACTTTTTCTGGATCCCATGTTGCTTCTTCAAACATGTGGTTTCTCCACAACACTTTGACGAAGGGAATTTTCTTATTCTGTAGAAAATTTTCCTTATGATCTAAGATCTTCAATGGCATATCTTCATAGGAGAGGTCATTCTAAAATGGTACCACCACTATATTGAGTACATGGTATGGGTTAGGTATGTACTTCTTCAAGAGTTATACATGGAATACATCATGTACTTGAGAGAGGTTTAGTTGGAGTGATAATTGATAGGTCACTGCTCCAATGTGATCAAGGCTCTCCCAAGGGTTGGTGTACCTTAGACTAAGATTTCCCTTCTTCCCCAATCTCATAACTCTCTTACATAGTGATATGTAGAGGAATATCATGTCTCCAACATCAAACTCTATGTCTTATCGATGATTATCAGCATAGCTCTTTGATCGACTATGAATAACTTTATTGTGTTTATTGATGTTCTTTACCTTCTCCACCATTTCTTCAACCAATTCTGGACCTAGAATTTTTCACTCCCCAACTTCATCCCAACATTGTGGTGGTCTTCACCACTTCTCATAAAGGGATTCATAAGGAGGCATTTGGATTATTGAGTGGAAACTATTATTTTTAGATTACTCAACCAGAGGAAAATTTTGATCATATCCACTTTTTTAGTCCATTGATCATGATCTCAGCATGTCATCAAGTGTTTGGATAGTCTGCACAGACTGAACACCATTTCTAGGATGATAAGCCATACTGAAGTTCACCTCAATATCCATAGCATCTTAAAGACTCTTCCAATACATAAAGGTGAATCATGGATCTCGATCGGATACAATAGATAGTGGTACTATGTGCAGGCTTTCCACTTCTTTGATGTATATCCGTGTCTGTTGATCCCATTATACATCCTTCTAAAATTTAATGATGTGTGTAGTCTTTGTAAAATTATCCACAACAATAAAAATTGTATTGTTTCCTTTGGATTTCTGCATAATTCTAGTGAAAAAGTTCAAGGTGATGTTCTCCCATTTCCATGTTGGTATGGGTAATAGTTGCATCATCACCTTATACTTTTGCCTCTCGGCCTTCACTTCCTGGCATAGGAGGCACTTTGATGTATACTTATCGATCTCTTACTTCTTATTATCCCACAAATAATTCTCTTAGAGACTCGATACATCTTTTTTTTCTGGGTGAATAAGGAAATTCGAACTAAAAGAATCATCCCAAAGTTCTTTCATTATCATTGAATTTTATGGAACACATAGTCTTAACCCCAATCTCACAATTTCTTCTTCATTAACATTGAACCATATGGATTTTTTATTTTCTAAATGTTTCCACTTTCTTCTAAATTCCCACATCATCTTTTTCAGCATCCTTTCATCTCTCCAAAATAGATGGTTGAGAAATCATTTGTGAAAGGATTGATGATTTTTCCCTCTTTATAATTCCCATGTCCATCTTCATCAAATAAAAGAAGATTGGATCCTTTTCAATTCTCATTGATGAAAGAGTTTTTGGATCCATTCTACTTAGAGTGTCCACTATATTTTCCACTTTACGTGGATGGTAATGTATTGAGTAGTCATACTCTTTAATTAGATCAAACCATATTTTCTGGAGCATATTCAACTCTTTTCAGGTGAATATATACTTGAGGATTTTCTGATCCATATATATTTCACACTTCTCTCCAAAGAGGTAATGTCACCAAATTTTCAAAGAGAATATTACTACATCCCACTCCAGATCATTTGTTGGATAGTTCTTCTCATTAACTTTCGATTCCCCTAAAGCATAGTTAATGGATTTTTCATTTTTCATCAACACATAACCTAGGTCCTTCTTCAAAGAATCATTAAATCTCGCGAAAAGGTCTCCACTTAGGGATAGTGTGAGAATGGGTGAAATGATAAACCTCTTTTTCAACTACATAATTCTCTCTTCCCATTCATCATTCCAAACAAACTTTACTCCCTTCCATGTTTTCTTGGTAAGAGGTTTTTAAAATTCTCAAAAATTTCTCACAAATTGGAGATAATATCTATCTAACCGAAAACTGCTATGGATATATGTCATAGATCTGGGCCTCATCCATCCCTCAATTTCATTTTTCTTGAAGGGGTCCATAGATTTCCCATTACATGTGATGATATGAGCCATGAATGAAACTTTTTTTAACCAGAAATCACACTTGTTGTAATTTGCACAGAGCTTCTCCTTTCGTAAGGTCTCTAGCACAATTCTTAGTTACTCCTCGTGATACCCCTTGGTTTTGGAGTATATTAAAATATCATCTATAAAGATTCCACTAATTTGTCTAGTTAATCTCTAAAGACTTTATTCAATAATTACACGAATATTATTAGAGCATTAGTGAGTTCGAAAGGAATTACAATGAATTCGTAGTGCCCATAACATGTACAAAAAGCAGTCTTGGTGATGTCCACCTTCTTCACCCTTATTTGGTAATATCCGGACTGCATATCCACCTTATAGAAGTATTGTGCCCCATGAGGTTGATGAAAAAATTCATCAACTCATGGAAAATTATAATTGTTCATTATCATGATTTTGTTGAGCCTATGGCAATCAATTAAAAGGCACATTGACCAATCCTACTTCTTGAAAAAGAGGATTGGAGCACCTCATGGTGAATCACTTGGGCATATAAACCATTTATCCATACTATCCTATATTTTTTTTCTTTACCTCCTTAAGATCCACAACAGACATTCTATATGGAGTCTTGGATATTGGCAACACCCCATGTATAAGATCAATCGAGATTTCAACATCTCTTCTATGAGGAAGACCACAAAATTCTTCAAGAAGCACTTCAGTGAATTACCTCACAATAGGCATGTCTTCAAGGATGGTTTCTTCTTTAGACTCAATCATATGAGCATGATACGAGTGCTCATAGGCTAATAATAACCATGCTTGATATGATGGTTCTAAATAAGGTTAATCCACCTCTATTCACTTGTACATAATCAGGGGTCGATTCTCTATATAGAGAGTGATTTCCCTCCCACAGAAATTTATGATGGCTCTATATATGGAAATCCAATCAACGCAAAGAATTTCATCAAATTACACCAAAGGGTGTATGGTGGGGTTCATTGGGATGTTCAATCCACATATTGTGACAGAGGAGGAGTTATATTCATGAGATGAAATAAATTCCTCATTTTCCATTTGCACCAATATCTCCACTTCCATGATTTGTGGTGGTGTTTGGATTATTCTACTGAAGATTCTGGATATAAAAGAATCCATATAACTAGAGTAAAAAAGTACATTGTCTATTCCTGAATGAATAACAATCATACCTATCACCACTTAGTTGTTGGGATTTTCTTTGGTAGTAGTGATGGAAAAATATCACCCTTACTGCCTTGGAGGTTATTGGTTTCCTATGAAAACTCTTGGCATGTGGCACTAGTTTGTAAAGTTCCCTGGTTCTTTGTAGTTGTATAAATGAACAATTCATTAAGGGTAGAATGAATTATTCATCTCTTATGTCATAGCAGCAGGTTTTTCTTGATGGAAATTAATGGCTAGGTACCCTTTTCATCCACACCTAAATCATTTCCCCTCCCCCTTCATGCAATTTATGGGGTTCTTCTTTCTGTACCTTTGGTAAGTGGGGTACTGAAATTTCATAGCATCGTTGGAATTATCCATCGGATTTCCAGAATTAAAGTCCACATTCTGATTCTTAACCCCATGATACACCTATGATTCTCGGATCTGCATTTCGTCATTAAGAGAACATCAGACAATTTCCTCATAGCTATCAAAGTCACATATCACTAGGGCTTTCCATAGGGTAGGTTTTATCCCACCAAAGAAGCGGTCATCCTAGGATTTAGGGGTAACAGCAAAGCCAGAGGTGTATCATGTAAGACTTTCAATTTTTACCTTGTATGCTATAATGGATTCTCCATCATTTTTCTTGAGGGAAAGGAAGTTCCTTTCCATCGTGAGTCAGATGGTGCGATGAAAATATTTATCGAAAAACAGATACTGAAAATCCTTCCATTATATGCCTTGATCTCTTCCTGAGGCTTCATATTTTTTATCAATGTCCACCATTGTTAGATTAACCCTATATATGATAAGTGTCCAGAAGAACCTTCTCTTGTTCATAATGTTGAATGATGGATAAAATCTTCTCAATGTATTTGATCCATTTTTCAGTGATTGATGGATCACATAATCCATTGAAAGTAGTAGGTCTTTGTATTATGAAGTTCTGGATTCCTACTTGCCCTTTTTAGGGGTGGCTAAATGTTCTTATTAACCAAGTATTATATTCAAAATGTGAGTTACCTGAGCGAGTATTGTGACAATGTTTGTGATTCCCACTCCTTTAGGATCGGGCATCTCATTATAACAATCATCATATTGATCATTAAATTGATTGTTATCCTGAGTCCTCCGATTACCGACCAATGCCTAGGATAAAAGGAAAGTTATTGGAAAATTTATTAAACACATATATTGGAATCCAATAAAAAAATGGATAACATATAAATTAAATTGATTTCCTTAACTTATGAACTTATAGTCTTCTATCTATGTTATCCATGATCGTTTTCCTAATGTTTATTCTTATGGGATTTTTTTTATTCCATTAATAATGTTTCATACTAAGAATATGAATTTACCAAAGAATATCCTCTAAGAGTGTCGAACCAAAAGTGTAGTAAGGCCCGTTTTTGTGAACCAGTTCTCATTTGAGTCTTTCTCAATAAGGTTCCTTCGGGTTTTACCCCTAGATAAATTTATGCCAGAGCCACCTCTACTTGTTCGTATCCTGATAGGGATGTATTTTCTTGATAAGCCAATTAATCTATACTGAACAAAATTTATGGATGTTTTTATTATACTTAGTATTATCCTTAAGGATTCCAATAGGTTTTTTAATCCTAATCCAAAAAATAACTAAAAATATCCATTGATACCAACTATAATAGCCCTTCTCATAATTTTAGATTTAGATAGGATTTATTACATAAACATTCACTTAGGAAAACTCTAAAGATCAATAGGTATAGTGTCTTGGGAAATTAGGATAATTAAATACAACTTAAAACTTGAAATACAACATCTTTATTTCTAACTTCTTTGACATGACCAACTCATTCTTTCATACTTAACATAGCATGGGATAACCTGAAGACATACATAAGGGGTGAGATATAAATCCCAGTAAGGGATTAAACAAGTAATAACATGAATAATACAATAAATTTTAGGAAATGGTCATATAAATAGAGAAAAATATAAAAATGAACATAAAGGCATGATATAGCATAATTATCATAACATGGAAATATAGTAACGACATACAACATGATATTAGCTTGAGTCAAGGCTCGTTGCACATGGATTAGTAGGATTAAACCCTAATTGAACATGTATTAGAATGAGAAACACTTCTTTTCACATGGCTTAGAATGAGTAAACCCTCATTTAACATAGCGTATCATGATACTAAACATTACCCAATGCATTGGAGCGCCATCAGGGTGCACCATTTGTAAACCTTCTATTTCATGCATTAGTGTGCCACATGGATCATATAACATGGAATCATTCAACATAATAAGTTATTCCATGATTAATTAATTTGGAATAAATACATTTACTACCATTATATATTTTTATATACATAAATATGATTACCCTTGATAGAAAAATTGGCATGGTATTCACTACATGATTATTTTTGGCATGGAAAATCGTGGTGCAATTTCGTTAACATAACAGTTTGACATGAAAATTCATAAAAAAAAAGATCATGAGAGATAAAGGGGTCTCTAAAAATATATACATGAAATTTTATATAATGAGATCATATAGATACATGTTCCAAAAAAATTAATTTTGAAATAGAAGGCATAACAAAATAAAGAAACTTGAAGAAAGAGGAGAATTGGAATAACTCTTATGAAATTTCAGCATGGTAAAGGGTGTACATGGGAGGGCTTAATAGGATATAAAGATGTATGTAATAATTAAAACCTGATGATGGTTTTATGGTGGAGTTGATAAATTAGACCCCGGAATTAGTAATTGAAAATATAGGTATATACCAACAAGAAGAAACTTGTATAAAAATGAGAATGGAAGGAATCTCTTACATGGATGTGTGATCCCAAAGACATGGGAGATGCTTGAAATAGGATTCTTAGGAATATGGGACACCTTGGGAGGACTCCAGAGTGTGTAAAGTAGAGGGAGTACGTTCTTAATGAGATTTTATTGAAGATGAAGTTGGAGATTTGGTGGGTTTATATTGGAAATGGGAGGGGAATTCTTTAATATTACACAAACTCAGGTTTTGGAATCTATATAATTAAATATTCCAAACCACAATCCTTCCCATGGTTTCTTCCAATGATTTTTTCCGAAGTGGAGTGGAAAAAATTAATTTATATGGTCAATATCTGGAAAAATTGAAATATTATTCTTCCTTATGTGGAGGTGAGTCACATTCATAAATAAATTAATTTAAAATCAATATGTATATTAAACATTTTGGAGGACTCACTAAGGCTTTATATAATAATTAATACAAATATAAAATCACATTATTTAAATTATAAAAAATATATTGGGATGATAATACTCATTATAGTGATTATAACACCATTTTGGGGTCATTATGATGTCATAAAACACATATTTTATTTATACGATTTTTAATTTTTACCCAAAAATTCGACTATCTAAAAAAATAATGAAAAATTTACCATTGGATAATTTAAACATCCGGATTAAAAAAATATATTAATTTTATCTCTATAATTTTCTAAATATTTGGATTTTATCATTTAAAATGAAAACTAACTTTTATTAAAAATTCACAGGTTTTGACAAAAATAGTTTTCAAACAATGATAAAAATTACATTTGAATTCATAAAAGTTATATACTAATTTATTATTCTAAAAATTAAGTTGATAATATTTTATTAAAATTTTAGTTATTTTAAAAAATCCTTATTTCCTTAAAATAAATTCATTTAAAAATAAACTTCTTATTTTAACATATAAAACATATAACTCTTATAAAAATGATAACTAAATCATATATAGATAAGGAACTGATATAATCCTAATTTGTAAGATTTTTTTCTATAATATTATTAATAAAAACCTTAGTTTAATATAATAATTTATATATTTCTCAAAAGTACCATTTTTACCGAAAAATTCAATTTTCCAAATTCATCATTTTTTAGAAAGACAATTCTTATAAAAGAATTGATGGAAGAAGGCTTTTATTTATAAAAATGGATTGCACAATAAGTAACTAATTACTTATTACATAACCCCTTATAACACCCACATAAGCCCTATTGGTAAGGTGTGCGATGGTGGTAGACTCTTAGGTTGGCTTGGATAACATTTCCCAGGTGGTAATCCCTATTAACATGAACTTCTTCCATAGGTTATTCCATTCAAGATTAATGTGTTGAAGCTCAAATTGGTCATGGTCAAGAGTAAACCCCCAATGACACTACCTCATTTCCAAGCTCTGAAAAATGAGCTTAGTATGACCAGAGTCTACGGGATGAGGCCATCCTCTCCATTGTCTATGTCGAAAAGATTATTTTTTTTAAATATTAAATTTATATCATTCAATTAATCCATATTCAATGGTTATATTATCAATGGTAAATATACTTAATGGTCATTTAAACCCAATAATAATAATAAAATATGTCATGTGTTTTCTATAAGACATTAAAAGAAAGATAATTTTATTCATAAATGATCATTTCATTACATATTTATTTTGGCATTCTCATCATTGAATTAATAGCATTCCATAAAATGATCAATCCCCACGAAGTGGTTAACATTAACATTCCCTTTAAAAATTAATGTAATGTTAATCGAAATAGTAATTATGAAAAATCCCTAAAAATGAAAATTTTGAGCTAAAAGTTATAAAATTCTGATACTCACATATCATTAAAAAATTAACATGTATAATTTTACATATATATTTTTATTATATGTAAATAATAAAAATTTTATCACCATGCTCAAAAAAACAATGAAACATTTTACCATGAAGGTTAAACATTAAAGTAGTTATCCAATAATTAAATGTGATAAATATTATTAATCCATGGGAAAAACAATTGAAACACCTCTTAAAATAATTATTTACATAATAAACAATCATAGAGGGACTAAATAAGGACAAAACAATAATATATTTCATAATATCAAATTTTCTATTTTATTTATATAGTTAACCAACTAAGAGAAGTAATCAGAACAACATGATGTCCACAAGAAAACTTTTTAATGAAAAAACATCAACCAAAAAGAATAAATATAAAAACAATAAAACAAAATCAGGTAAATCACATGTGAACCACCCCTTTTACCTTAAATTTAATTATGTTGTATATTATATTTCCTTATATCAATTCAACCATCCACAGAATGAAAGAAAAATTATGGTAAATCACCATTCACACATAATTTAATAATATTAATTCCCTAATCCCATAACTCAATGAACCCTCAAAGTTTATATAACAAAAAATAAGGAAATCAAGTATCAAGAATCATAAAATGGGGGTGGCAGCGAGGTGCAATTGGGGGAAGCAGTTACATGAAAATGGTAGCTGGGGTTAGGGCTTAGGATTTGGTAGTGGGGGTGTAGGGAGAGAGGGAGGAGCAGAGAGGGGGTGGAGGGTGTGGAGGTGGGGGAGGTGAAAAATTCATCAACCGAAAGGTGAAATATGAAATGACGATGATATGGAGGAGAAAAGAGGGGGAATGGGAGGTGAGGTGAAATAGGTGGGGGCAGCGAGGTGCAATGGGCAGCAACTGCAAGGTGTAACGGTTGATTGTGTGATGCAATAGGTGTCAGCTTGGGGGGCTAGGGATTGGGGTCGGGGAGAGGGGGATTTGGGAGTGATAGGGGAGAATAGATAGGGAAACAGGAATAGATAATAAAGTGAACATTAAAAAAATTCAAAATATTTAGAGGTGGTTTTTTAAAAATCAAGTACTAAATATTTAGAAAACTAATTAGTGGTGGTCTCAAAAACCACAACTAGTGAACCACCACTATTACCCTATTTTATTATAGTGTGGGTGTAGTATTGAAAACAACATAATGTTATTTTTAAATAATTTTTTAAAGAGTAAAAATGGGTGAAACTTCTTTTGATAAATCATTTTTAAAGTGTTAAAAACATTTATGGAAATAGTTTTAGAAAACATGTTTTTGGAAGAAAAGAGATTACCAACCAAATGGGGAAATGAATTTAGATTTTATTAAAATATTTAGTAAATTAATTAAAGTACCAAAGAGTATAAAATGGTAATATTGCATCAAAATATTGTGAATAAATAGATTTGAATAAAATTAAATTGTTTTATTAAGAAATTGAAAAATAATTTTCTTCAAATAAAATTCCTGAGTAAACAATCTCGATTATAATGAAATTGTGAAATAAAACATTACAATGATCATAACATTAAAGTGAAAATTAATAAAATATTATATTATGTGATTAAGCTTTAAATACACATAAAAAGGTGTAAATACAACATATTTTTATAAAAATTAATTTTATACATAATATTATAATGACATTATCAATGAAGTATAAGATTAACTGAATGAAAAGAAATTGTGTTAATAAATCTCTTACCTCATGCTTCCTTTTGATTGAACATTATTCATCATAATTTATACTATTTTTAAACTTGTTATTAACTTATAAAATAACCATATTAATATTTATAATATCATATATAATCCTTTTATAACATCTTATAACCAATGCATTAATAATATTTCATTATTTTCAATGTTTAGGGTGTTAATCACCTTGTTTTCTCATTCATGCTTTATTATGAAAGTTCTGGTTCTTATGTATACTATATAGTTTCATCATCTCTATAATAATAATAATAATGAAATAATTATCATATTTTAACATAATTATTACTTTTCAAACAAATCATGAAATATTTTTTTAAAATTAAGTATGTTATGATAATGGAGGCGGTAGGTCATACGTACACATGAGTAACGTTTCCTTTTTCAAATGATACTTATATAAAGATGTTAAGTAATATATAATATTTAAATAATTATAATTATATCATATATTCCATATTATAAACTTATATATATCATTAATGTGGTGTGGTGATGAAAAGGGAGTCACATCACTTCTTGATGGCGGTAGTCCACACATACGTGAACGATGTTATCATTTTTATGTGAGTGAGAATGTAAGAAATAAAATGATATATATATATATTATATTTATATAATTAAAAATATTTAATTAATATCATTATTATTTCTTTTATATAACATATAATCATTAAATCTATCTTTATCCCATTCTATGTGAAGCGTTAGTGAAAAATGAACCACGTCTCATCAAAAGGTTGTAGTTGGTCGTACACATGAGCGATGATATCGTATCTCCTATAAAATGGAACATAAAAAAATATATGATATATTGAATATATAATTCAAATTATTTTATAAATATCATATATATATACTTTATATCCATAATCATACCCAACCTTTAGTGGTGGAAATGTAAAAAACTAACATCATCAGTTCGTGAAGTGGTGGTCTGTTTTACACATGAGCGATGATCTCATAACCCATTTTATGGAATATGATATGGATATAGGTCATTCACTTATTATAAAAAAATCACATATATGTAAGCTAAATAGTTTATTATATTGGCATGGTTTAACAAGAATTTAAGGATGTGGTTAAAAAATAATATAAAGATGCTTGTTGAAGAATGCTACCTCTTCTTTAGGTATCCTCTTTAGGTTTATACCAAAGCCTTCCTAGGTTTTCTATCTACAAAAATAATTCTTATTGGATTAGGGGAGGTAATTTTAAAGTTATTTTGGCAGGTCTTCACTAAACCCAATTGGTTTTATGTTGTGAAGCAGAGAGGATAGGGGTGGCATTTTATAAGTGGGGGAGAGGATATATTTTGTTTTTTAATGAAATTGTGTACTCCTATGTCTTTTATATGTTAAAAGGGTAAAAAATATACAATTATCAAAAATTATAGGTTACATAGGCTAAATAGCGCATTAAAATATTTTATATACAAGTTTATAGGTAATTTTTACCCTTACCATTTTAGTTTATCCCCTCATAAACCATATTTTATCTTAAGTGTTGTAAATAATTTATACTACATTCAATATTCAATTTTGGAATACAATTAATTTGAAATTATTATAATTTAAAATTTATGATAATTCTAAATATGGAATATATGTTTCCAAATTCAATTCAAAAAATTACAAAATTTTAATTTTAAATTAATCTCGGAGACATGACAAGAAAGAGGGTTTTGAAAGTGAAAATGATCAAATGTTTACAATTTTTTTAAATCAGAATTCAATATAGAAATGATTCAACTAATCTGACTTAGATTAATTGATATTAAAGTTAAATAATTTTACATTAAGAAAAACTAAAAATATAATTTAACAATATAAATTATTTAAATGAAAAGACAGTTTTCATTTAAAATTTAGTATTTTTCACTTTTCATCAAAAAATGAAAATTCTCAAAAAAAATTAAAAAATAAACCAACATTTAATATTTGTATTTAAATTTTAAAGGTGAATTTTATTTTTTAACTAATTTTTTTTTAAAATAGTAAAAAAAAAATTAAATATTTTTGCAATGTACTACTAATATGTATTTTAGAAAAAGTACAGTTTTTTAGAAAAAAAATCATTTTCTTCTAATGGATTATTATTTTATTACTAATAAATACTTTTCCATTCATTTCATAATTTTTTTATTTCAATTCATAACCTCTAATTTATTATATATTTTTTAACTATTATATTAAATAATTCTATTTTACAAATATTTTAATTTTTTTTTAAACCTGGTGTTTGCATGTAAGGAAAGCTAAATTGAGTGTTGTGTGCAATGAAATATATTGAAGATATTGACATTATTTTTAAATAAAT
The DNA here is from genome assembly GCA_963277665.1 of Viscum album. Lineage (NCBI taxonomy): Eukaryota > Viridiplantae > Streptophyta > Magnoliopsida > Santalales > Viscaceae > Viscum > Viscum album. Next base: position 1,505,036,227 of record OY728146.1, on the reverse strand, counting down.
ATACTATGAAGTATATTTTTGTAATATTCCCTTATATTATTTTCTTTTAGTGTCATACATGCTATCAAATATGATGTTCATATTTTATAATTTCGGGGTGTTATATAAAAACATATCCCAACATGAATAATTGGGAATCAAAAGGCATAACATAAATAAGATTCTTGATTATAGAGGAGGAGGAGGGGATACTTTAACATTATATAGTGATTCTTAAATTTTAGGATCTTCTAAATAGATTGGGGACACCTTTGGAGGGATCTATAGAGGTAAGGTAATAGAAACTTCATGCGACAAGAGTGTTGAGTGAAGATAAATGGGAGGTTGGGTGAGTTTTTATAGAAAAGGAGATAGTGATTATTTATTTATTTCCAAACATATGTTATGGACTCTATATGGTATGTTAATCAAAACTAAAATCCTTATTAGGGTTTTCTACCATTTTTTCTACCAAATAAGTGTGATTTTTATTATTTTATATGTTTAAGAACATAAATCGTTATAATAATACACTTGGTGATGTGGAAGTGAGTCATGTTCATAAATATTGATATTATAACCATAAAATATAATATTTGTTTTTGGGGATTTATTAAGCATTTATAAAATTAATCAAATAACTTTAAAAGAACATTATTTTAAGGGGAAAACATAATTTTGGTCAAGGGTAATCCTAATTTTATTTATGTTGTCACTTTTTTTTTGTTTTTATGATGTCATATTATATATTACATAATTATACTATATTTAAGTTTTACCTAAAAAATTTTGTCTTAAAAAATTATGAAAAAACACCATTGGATAATTCCTATATACTAATTTTAAAAATAATATTTATTTTATCAAATTTTTTTTTATAAATATAAGAATTTATAATTTAAAATTGAAATTCATTATTTATTGAAATTTACATACTTTTTAAAAAGAATAGTGTTTCTTGACATTATAAAAATTATATTTGAATTAAAAAAAATTTATTATCATTTTTATTTAATAAAAATTATTTAATACTAATATTTTATTAAAAAATCATTAATTTCAAAAATTCTTAAATTTATAAAAAAGAGTGTCTTGATTGAAACTATACATATCCCAAAAATACAATTTGTGTTTCATCATATCAAAATAAAAATTTAATCAAACATATTCTTTAATCATTATAAAGTCATAAAAGATAAATATATTAATTATTTTATTAATAATAAAATATTAAAAATTATACTTTTTCCGTATAGATATGTATCCATTTATTACTCCAATGAATTCCAGAAGGGTAAGGTGTGTCACGGTGATATTTTTATGGGGTGGTTATGTAAACATGGTTTGTTCCATGATCTCTATGTGCTTGATCTTCTATGGAAAGTAGATTAACTTGTGATTTATAATTTCATCTTAACTTGGAATTTGTCATGAGAAAAACTCAATGTTGTTTTGTCTCTCAAAATATCTAATAAATGGACTTCATAAGGTATGATCCTACTAGCTTAGTCCATCACTTCCTTTGTCTATGTCAATTTAACATTATCATAACCAACAATATATTAATATTAATGGTCACTATACTATGGTTATACTATTTATGTTTATGGTTATTAATAATCTTTTAAATTTGATAGGTCATATAATGGTCAAAAATAACCAAATTAGTGCATGTGTGTTATATAACATCATTTCATAAGAAATAATTTACTCATTTTAAAAATTAATTTAATTTAAAAATGTTTGGGTTGGTATAAAGAGGGGAATGCATCCCCAGGGGATATATCACCCATTAACACATATTTTCTTATCTCAAGGATACCCCTAATGACCAGTCTTACACATCAGAACTCGATACATAGTACTACCCTTCATTTTTTCATCACTCATCTATAGACCAAGGAAAGGGTTGGGTGGATGACTGGGATCTACTCTATTGGGGAGCCATAAAACGTTATCGGATGTGCGAATTATGGGTCTAATGAACATTTACTATGTTTTACAATGATTTTAATATGGTATAAATTGTATGATCTTGTGGGGGTTACATATCCTTTTTTTAATAATGTTGATCTTCTCCCCGAACTACATAGTTTCATGATCCCTGAGAAAAACTCTTTACACCTTGATTATGGGGATGTTATAATCAGCATTTGGGATATGTGCAAGGACTCTAGTTCATTGATCCTTAGATTTACGTATTATGATTTCATCCCTCTCAATGAAATATATGGAGAACATAATTGAATGTTTTTATTAAGTCAATCACTTATTGATTTGGATATTAACTTTGTGGGGGAGGGTCCATTCCCATGAACACATGAAAATCTATTAATGTTTTCAACACATTTACAAGGGGAATACACCTACTCAAATTTTAGGGTCGATCCAAGTCTTGTAGGGATAGTATATATTAAATTTTATAATTCATATGATTTTATGAGTATGGTTCTATTTCCCCAAGTAAAATTCAGACCATTTATCAAATAGTTCTTTTACATCAATCCACTACCTCCAAGGGGTGAGAAGGATTTGAAAAATCTGAGTTTATATCCAAATTCAATGTTTTATCCTTACAGAGAACCTACTACTGGAAAAATTATTTATTATTGATGTGGTTAATATGATAATATATAATATAAAATGTTTTTATGGAATTTTTCACTAGAATATCACATTGATTGTAACATTGTTTTTGAGGCATATGTACCATACCGGTTTGCTCACCAATTCTTAACAATTCAAAATCGAGTGGTGGATCCATAGACTGATGTTTGGATAGAACAAAATCTAAGGATATATTGGTAGTATTGGGTAAAGATAACTTAAGAAAAAATTGGTTCAAAGATTAAATGTTTGACACTAAATACAATTTCTGGTCTAATCACATGATATGAGCAATCATAGGTATCTTCATAACAAAAGATATATTGGTGAGCATTTCCCCTATGGCTCCAACATATTCTACCTCAAATATATGAATAAATATAGCTGAAAAAAAAATAGTGGAAAAGTATATGTCTGATTCATTAGGTTTACAATAATCTATGTTTTTCCAACAAACAAGATTTGAAGAACAAAAATAGCCTTAAACTAGGTTGAGTTGTTCGAGCTATTGGCATTGGAGTGAGACTTCTTCTGAGCATGAGAGGCCTAGTATATAGTCAAAAAAAGACATTGCCTAATTATTCATCATGAAATAAGGAAAATGTAGCTATTGATTCCTCACATGACATATATCATACCATTTTGTTGGAAAAATGGGATCTCTACAATTGAATCCAGAGAATTGTGTGCGAATCACCAAAATGGTGTCCACATTCCTCAAATTGGTAATAAAGAAGAACCTCATTATTTCCACGCTAGTAATAACCCTATAAAGGTGGTTAGGATCACCTTATATCTTTATATGTTCACCCTTTCCACTAAAAAAGGAGTCTTGATCACCAAGTTAGTGAAAGATTAGTAGAACTTGAAACCCTTGTAGGACTGATCATGAAATCCATAGATAAGGAATGGAATGGCCTTATCAGCCTATAAGAGGTAAGAAAAAATATATATTATTATTATAACTCCATAAACCTAAATAATTTCTACAATCTCACCATGATGTGTTCACAGAGAGTAGAGATAGTAGTGGTATTTATTTATTCTCCGGAATATACTAATGGGGGTATTTTGGATTGTTGCCTTAAGGGGAATGAGCCTTATGAAGAGGAATATGATCTATACATTAAATGGAATGTGATTTTAAATTTAGTTTCTGAATTTTATTCATAAATTATACACCCTGGACCAATATTCTAGTTGAATATTTAGATCCTTATCCACTCAAGATTCAACATAACTGGAAAGAAATGATTATTTCCAAACACATCCTTTTCGGCAAAAGGGTTTGGTTTTCATATTCTTATTTTGTTTCCCATATATATAAACCCATATTATTAAAAAAATTACTAGATTATTTGATAAAAAAAACCTTGAATGGTATGCCGTGGTTATTGAGGACACCAAATGGGAAATCCAAGTGAAAAAGTACGTTTTTTAAATATACAGGTAGTAGATAGAACACTGATAATGGGTTCCACAATCACTTCTACTGGAGAATTAATAGATGATTAAAGTATGATAGTTGAATATGATAATGGTGGTTTACATTATTCTCAATATTATCTCATTTATATATCTGATATTGGTATATTTTCTAATTATAATATCATCATGGATGAGATCTTGAAATGTATAAAATATCATAGTTCCCAATATGGGCTCTATAAAAGTGAAATATAATTGGTGGGACATGTGTCTCTTCCATAATTTATTTATTTCACCATTTATTTGTATGATGGATTAATTTGAATTCTAGACTCACATAACTTTTTCAATAGATAATATCATTGAAATACTTCATTAGTAGGATATTTTGGCTAACTCCTCCATTGAGGTGGAAATATCACCTCTTAGGGGGTTTGAAAGGGTGGGACGTACTAGATCATATGGGAGATATCCTGATGAATCACGAGAATCAATCCATCAGGATGCCTTTATCATATAGTATGGTGATGTTTTCATCATTAGGGAAAATCAAAACCTAACTAAAGATCTAACCAACGTTGGAGAGACTAACATATCTATGGTAATACATGATACAACTCCATTGATAAATAAGGTTCTTGTTGATGTAATTATTGTTGAGAGGATTTCCCATGATATAACCTCAATAAATGTGGTAACTACTATAAAAATTATATATCTATGAATTGTTGAGTGCCTAATAATCCCTTGATTTTTTTCTTTTCCTTTTAACTGATAACATATATATACTAATATGTTTTTCTTAGAAACATAATCTTAATAAATAGAGATCATGTAGAAAGTATTATATCCTCAAACTAAAACACTAAAGTGTATGGATACTAAGATTTCTTCTGAATCTAGTAACATAATGTCTGATTCATATGAAACATCATTGGGTGAGTTCATATCTAAGTACATTCTTAGTTATAATAGTGGATTTGAGTCTAACATGAAGTCCCTCAGAACTCAATGCGCTAGCCATCGATATGTATGGAGGGACACATGGGGATTGTTTATGAAAACTACTATGAATTGTTCGGTGTAAAAGTGTCCGAAGATCCATGAATTATTCATGATAATAGGATATGTCAAATTTTACCACTACATAGTTTATTATACCTTGATATAGATTCTATAAATTTTGGAGTGGGTTTATTTTATTAAAAGACATCCTATCTAGTAAAATCTACATCATAACTAAAAATAATGAGGAATCATTTCAAGTGGATCACCTCTAAAAATAAATATATGACTCTAAGGAAATATTTGTATTGCAGTAATGAAAATTCAAAGAATCCATGGTTGGAAAAGAGAGTATCATTAAATAAGTGGAGAGACTCTAAGATGATAAAGAAGATTAGTTCGTGAGGCCAGAATAAATTCAATGTAAAGTATATAATGTTTACAAATCAATTACTGAGATCTAATCTTATTTGGAGGGAATTTTTAAAAACTTTTATTAGTAAAGGAGAGACTCCATCCTATCGATGTTCCTTCCCCAATGAGATTAATATATGATAAGATTTTATTTTGCTTCAAAATCATTATAAAAATATTCTTTTCCTATTTCACTTTACTTATTTATTCATAGTGATTTTAAAAAATCTGTGATTAAAATAAAAATAACTAAAAACCACTTCAGCATTTATCAAAAATAAATTAATTCAATCGTAATTATCGAACACTTGAGTTAGCATCATTTCCTCTTAGGAATGGATCATGGATTGCATATGAATATGATCTATCACCATAAAACAAGATCTTGTCTATTTGGATATGGAAGGAGGTTTCATCCTATGTGTGGCTCATAAACCTGTATAGGAATATGAACAATCACCAAAACACAATATCTTATCCATTACCATATAGATGAGAAGACTCAACATGATGAGGATAAAGAAGTGGATAATCCTATAATGATGATTCTAATGTTCAAGAGGGACAAAGTTCCCATAAGTACCACTTTTATGAACTCCATATAAATATATTGATCAATGTATCATGAATAGAGGAGTGAAAAAAAACATCCAAGGACAAGAGTCCTAGCTAGAAGAACTTAAATTTTTCTATGAACACATAATGGACACTAAAATTTTTACATCTTTTTTCTTTTTTCAGTCATTTTTCTTAAGAATAATATATATGCGACTTAGTGTGTTGATGCATAGATTTTTCTCAGACCTCCCTTTATGTTTTTTTCTTGACATGCCTTATGCCTCTTTTCTCGAGAAATTTATTGTCATTCATGATACACTAGTGTAGCTATTATTTATGGTTATACTTGTTTAACTAAAAGGAAAGGTTGTCTATGTTGCACATGGTTGGGGAAAATCAATGTGAATAAAAACATAGTGTCAACATAGACAACCCTAAAATTGGATTCTGAAATTTAAGGACATTCTTCTTAGACTGTCATTTCAAGTTATTAAAGGCCATATGATGAGGACCATCAAAGGATGATAAATGAAATGACAAATCCTTAATTTGAAAATGATTGGAATGGAAAAAAGGTGTAACATTGAAGGTATAAAGCCCGATTAAATGGTTGAATTATGGTTTTTATAAGTTGTAGCTCAAGGAGTTTTGAATCATGGAAGATGTAAAGAAGAATTTTGGGGGTGATCATTAATTGTACTTGAATGGTGGTTTATTTTGTGATATTTTCAAGGTGTTTGATGATTATAATATCCTCTCTTTGTTATGATGGGTACCTGTTTTTTAGATGTCCATATGATGTGTCTACAAAACATTACTAAGAAAAGGTTTTCTTTAGAGTAAAGTATACTTGTTATCATCCACTACAGAAGATTTTTGAGGATTAAAACACATGTGAAATGAACTAGGTTTATGGAAAAGAATATATTCAAGGAGTATTTTTACCCTAAATTTTATGTGATTCTACACTGAACACATATTTATGGTTTAATGATATGATGTTTCATTACATTAAATATTTACTAAACTAGTGGGTTTAAGAAACGTAGATCTTATTTTATTAGGAGCATAAAAAGGACCACAATATCATCATGCCTAATATTTTCTACTTTAATTTTATCCTAAGTCATGAATGTAATAGATCAGCAAGAAGTGACTTGTCTTTCTAGTAGGACTCCTTTTGTAGGTTTTTGACCTGGAATGTTTTTTTTATCTTTTTCATTTATATTTTACGGTCAAAAAACATAGAAAAATTGAGAGATGTATTTTATGGTTGTACCAATTTGATCAAATGTTAATAAATTTTAGCATCATCATCTTCGAACAAAAAGTGATAAGGTCTACATAAGAGTTGAAGGTCTCAGGTGCAGCAAAAGCTCATGGGAGGATGTGCCCACTTGGCTTTTTGTCATTAGCAGTAATCAATCCGAGATCAATACAGTGATAAACGCCAAACTCCATGGATCGAATCATAGAAATAGACAAAGAATAAAAATAGTCCTACAACCTTAATTGAGGATAATCTCAGGTTGATTGTAATTAATTTAATTAACTGGCAAGAAGTTCCTTTTATGGTGTTCTTTCTTCATTAAGATTTCTGATCACTTTCTGATTTGATTCATCATTGTGTTACAGAATCCAAGGGTATAATTCCTCTAGCAGTGATCCACATGTGCACCACGTATCTCTGGACGTCACAAAAGGAGTCTTCAGGTGCTAGCATGGAGAAACCTTTGCTTGCATTGTCTACCTTAAATTGTCTTGATACAATGGAGGGGGATCTATCTCGGTCTTGAGAGTGCTCTTTAAGGAAGGAGTTCTTTTGTCCTTGAGTGAATTCTCCAGAATTTTTTTGCACAATGATTGAGTAAATTTTTGGGGTTTGGGGGATATTTATAATCAAGTTTGATGTTATAGAGATAAGACAATAAATAAATGGGTTACATGTTTTAATTATTTCATTAAATCATATTGAAAACCCCCTGTGGAATAATTAATTCCTTGACATGTGCCCACATTGAATATAATAAATTGACTCAAAATTCTTACTGGAAAAACTACATGGTGTGTAATCATTAATACACGACGTCTACGTGTTTTCAAAAATTAAAACTACATGACCTGTAATCATTAATACATGGCGTATACTTGTTTTCTCATTTCCTTTTCAAAATGAAAACTACACGACGTGTAATCATTAATACACGGAGTGTACTTGTTTTCATTTTTTTTCCAAAATGAGAACTACACAACATGTAATCATTAATACACGGTATCTACTCATTTTATTCTTCCTCCAACATTAAAACAATTTAATCTTCCATGAATATTTATTAAACCACATACGTGAATAATCCTTATTCTACTTGAGATACTTCGATACACTTAGTGTGTGGCCCTCTAGGCCTCTTTATCATTAGCATTAGGCGGGCTTGCCTAAAGTCCAGGATTACTGTATAGAAATGGTTCAAGGCATCCAAAAGAAGGAACTTGACACCGCATTGATGTGTCACCTCATACAAACGCTTACCGTGTAATTCTATCCCTTTGTCTCAATATCTCATCAAGAAGGTTTCATGGCAGTGTCATAAACCTATATTCTTGATCCGCCATTCTTTGAATTCTAGAAATAAACTCATTATTACACCATGGCCATGGAATTTGCGCAACAGTTTTATTTCAATAAAAGGGCCCGAGATATCTACATCCATAAATATGGAAGGGGAAAATCCTTCATAGACTTATACATTAACAACATGTCATTTGTGAAGCACCCAGCGTACTGTACTTCCCGCTAACTATCTTTGTGATGGTTTTCATCAAAAAATCTAAGTGAGCGAGTCATGACATGAGTTAATGATAATATTCCATTCTAAGGACCATTGCACATGATCATAGATAGCAATGTCCGATGACACCAAGACATGTGGAATTTCTACTGGCGGGTCGGTTCTCATAATCTCCCATCTTGGAGATTACCAAGTGCGAACTCTATGATAGCGAGTATTTTCTTCTTACAAGTACTCACACATGATGGTCTATATACTATGTGTGATGTCATAGTATTTCATCCAACCGTAGAAAATTATTTAAGAATATTGTTTACCATTTCAAGGTTCTCATCATAGTGGGGATCTTCCATGAACTTATTAATGCAACAAATAATCCATGACATTATTATATTATAGTCATGTAAAACAATGAAAAATATATAATAATTATACATTCATGTAATGAAAGTATAAACAGTTGGTTCTTAGGACACCAACTCCATCAAACTCTCACTTGGACTAAAGCGAACTGCCTATGACTTTCTGTTCGCTAGACCTCACAGGATGATCATGTTTCTACTAAGTCAAGGCTTTTTTCAAGGGGTCCACCACATTGTCTTCCATTGAAATACTGCTCACTGTAACTTCACCTCTCTAAGAAAAATACCTCAAGAGATGATACTTCCGAAGTATGTGCTTTGTCCGCTGATGTGACCTTGGATCTTTTGAAAGTGCCACCACTATAGTATTATCACAATAGAGTGTGATAGGATCATTACTGCTAGATACTACATCCATCTCTTGGACGAAGCTTCACATCCATACTGCTTCTTTAGCTACCTCAGAAGCTGCAATATACTCGGACTCATCTATAGAATCTGCCACCACACCTTACTTTGAGCTCTTCCAGCTCATTTCACCTCCATTCAAACTGAAGATGTATCTAGTATGTGACTTCTTGTCATCTTGAAAATTCTATAAACTGGCATGTACATGTCCTCTGATTACTAGATCCTCATATCCTCCATAAACCAGTAACATATCCTTAGTATGCCTCATATACTTAAGGATACTCTTGACTACCATCCAATGGTGGTCTCCTAGATCATCTTGATATCTTCCTACCACACTTAATACGTAAGCAACTTCTATCCTTGTACATAGAATAACATACATGACTGACCCAACAACTGATGCGTAAGGTATCCTTTCTATTTTCTTTCTTTCCTCATGTGTCTGAGGACACATTTTCTTGGAAAGATTAATTCCCTGTGACACTGGCAATAATCCCCTCTTAGACTATTCCATACTGAATCTCTTCAATATCTTGTCAATGTATGTACATTGACCTAGGCCAAGCATTCTCTTGGATCTATCACAATGGATCTTGATCCCAGGAATATTTGTTTCCTCACCCAAGTCTTTTATAGAGAATCATTTATCCAACCATGCCTTAACTGACTGTAAGACATGTACTTCATTTCCAATTAATAATATGTCATCAACATATACAATTATGAAAGCAAGATCACATCCACTAAAAATTTTATAAAAACATGTCTCACATTCATTCTTAACAAAACCATATTCCATTACGGCTTCATGAAAACGAATGTTCCACTATCTTGATGCTTGATTTAATCCGTAAATAGATTTTTGAAACTTGGATACCTTGTTGGCATCCTTTGAATTCACAAACCCTTTAGGTTGTGTCATGTATAAATCTTTCTGGAGGTTACCGTTAAGGAATGCTATTTTGACCTCCATTTTTCCAAATTTCATAATCATGGTAAGTGCAAATGGCCAATATGATTTTGATGGATTTTAGCACCGCAACCAGTTAAAAGGTTTCTTCATAGTTAATTCCTTGACATTGTCTGAAACCTTTTTCAACCATTCGTGGCTTATGGGTGTTGACGTGTCCCTCCATGTACAGTTTCTTCTTGAATACCCATTTATTTCCAATAGTCTTTACATGAACTTGAGGATCTTCCAAAATCCAGACTTGGATTTGGTACATGAAATCCATTTTAGAATTCATGGCTTCTAGCCACATGGAAACATTTATGTCTTCAACTGCTTCCTTGTATGTAAGAGGATCATCATTGTCAACCAATAATGAGTCACCATTCTCGGTGACAATAAAACCATATTGTTCTGGTTCTCTCACCTCTCTCATGCTCCTATGCAGTTCTTGTGTCTCTGAAACAGATTGTTCTTCCACAAGGCTTTGTTGTATCTATTCTTGTACTAACTCATGTGTATCTTGATCCTCGACTTCATCGAAGTCTATCTCGCTCCCACTATCTCTTTTGTAGACGTGATCCCTCACATGGAATATGGCATGTCTTTCCTCTGTAACCTTTTTATCTAAGGGGGTTTATAGGTAATATCCCCTTTCTTCCATGGTATGTCCTATAAAGATACACTTTGTGCATCGGGGTACAAGTTTGTTACCAGAAGAGGCCTTAACTAATGATTCGCTACCCCACACATGTAAATTTGATAACATGGCTTTGAGTCCACTCCATAACTCGTATGGAATACCATTTATCGATTTAGTTGGTACTTGGTTTAGTATGTGTGTTGTTGTTTGTAATGAATATCCCTAAATGGATAATGGAAGACTCGCATGACTCATCATTGATCTCACCATGTCCAACAGGGTGTGGTTCCTCCATTCACTTACACCATTCCACTGAGTTGTGTAAGGAGGAGTGATTTGAGATAGAATCCCAAACACCCATTAGAAATAAATGAAGTCCTGATTAATATATTCACCTCCTCTATCTGAGCAGAGTTTTTTAATCTTCTTACCAATTTGGTTCTTAACTTCATTCTTATATTATTTGAACCAATCAAAATAATTTGACTTATTACTCATTAAGTAAATATATCCATATCTACTAAAATCATCAGTAATAGTTATGAAGTGCCAGAAACCACCCCTTGATTAAACTGGAAATGATCCACAAACATCTGTGTCAACTAATTCTTGAAGCTCTTTATCCCTTTCACCTTCCCACTAAATGGGGCTTTGATCATTTTTCCTTGTAGAAACAAATGGAATACACCAAGTGGTTTTAGTTTGAAAGAATCTAAATACCCATCTTGATATAATTTTGTCAAAAAATTCTCATTGACATGACCAAGTCGGTGATGCCAAAGTATGGTGTGGTATGAGTCATGTGAATTAACATTGTCATCAATTGAAATTACTTGGTTTGTGTAGTCTAAAACATAAAGGTTGTTATATAAACGTGTCCTACAAAAACAAATGATATCTTTATAAAAGTAGAAACATTCATTTCCAAACATGAAGATGAATCCATCATTATCTAATCTGGAAACTGAAATAATGCTTTTGGTAAAATAGGGAACATAATAACATCCTTTTAACACCAAGACCATCTCAGTAGGCAATTTGAGGTGGTAGTCTCCGACAGCTACAACATCGAGTCTGGCTCTGTTGGATGCTCATAGATCCACCTAACCTTGGTCAATATTTTTTAATCTACTTGGTTCTTGTATTTGGATATTGATGTGAGCACTACAAGCAGTATCTAATACCAATTAATAGAAACTGATAGATTGAATTTGATAACAAATGCATCTGAGGTTTCCCCTTGCTTCCTTGGCTGGGTGCAGTTTTTCTTCCAATGGCCCTTCTGGCTACATGTGAAACAACCTATTGTTCTCTTTCCTACCCCTTTGATCTTCCTTTTCTTGGAAGGCCTTGATGAATCTTAGGGATTAAATCTCTTCACCTTCCCTTTCCTTTTATTTACCATAAAGATAGAATTATTTTCACGCTTCATATCATTGTCCACTTTGTGAATAAGGATAACAATATAAGATAGAGACTTCTAAATGTTCTTCATGTTGAAATTTACAACAAAGTTAAAGAAGCTCTGGGGGAGTGATGCAAGAATGAAATCAGTACCCTGTTCTTTGGGGAGTTTAAACCCTAGAACCTCCAAGCTCCCAATGTAGCTAATGAGCTTGACTACATGAGGCCTAGCTGGGACACCCTCTCCAAGATTGTTTTGAAATAGATCCTTGGCGATCTCAAACCTTTCTTATTTTACTCTCTCCTGTTATAGACCATGGAGGTGCTAGAGCATGAAATAGGCATCCATGTCTTCATGAGACTTCATTAGCTCACTAGACATTGATGACAGCATCAAACATTGAACGTCAAGTGCATCATTCAAATTTTGATCATAGACCGTGAAATCTCTATCACTCATCCCTTGGGCAGGAGAATCAGGAAGTGAGGACTCTAGCACATAAAACTTTCGTTCATGGCATAGGATAACCCGAAGGCACCTAAACCATTCCTGAAAGTTACTTCCTGTGAAGATATTGTCTTTATCCTAAATTGATCACATAGAAAATGTGGTTGATGAGTTTTTCATAATGATTCTACAATTTAAAGGAGTAGATATATCAGTACCTTTTGATTAAATTTTGTGAAAAATAAAAATGATTTTATTAATTCTCCCATTATTTAATCATGTCCCAATGGACCTCACCATTGAACTCAGAATTTCCAGTTGCTTTGACATTCTAGTGGCAAGGATCCATATTCCCCTTTGCATAACCCCAACAAGGGTATGATAAGCTATTAGAAGGTATTTAGGTAGGCTGGTCTTTGCCAACTGTGAGCTCACATTCCTTGATCTGTTGAGTGGACTCCCCAATCCTTAAATCCTGAATTGGATTTCTTCAACACTTGCCTCCATTTTACAACAAGTCTAACAAGGGCTACACCTCTTGATTTAAATTATTTATGTAAACCCGAAACATTCATAACATCTTCCTTTATAAAAGTAAGTGTCCCAACAAGGGTTGGTCAAACACATAATTTTATTGAGTCCTACCCTTAATCAAGTAAAGGAATTCTTGGTCTGAATTAATATGGTATTTGAGGGATTTTATTTATTATGTGTAGTTTTGTATTATCACATGCTTGTAAATATTAAATGATTCTTTCTTAAGTGATTAACCATGATCTGATAATGTTTACGCATGTTCTGGTTTTTAGTTTATTCCATCTTTGCATGCTTGTTTATTTCATTAATTTAATGATTGTGACAACACATATATAATAAATAAACCATGAAATCAGACAGAAATAAAATAATATGGAATGATCATGATCTTCTATTGGTTAGCTTATCTAGAAGTTTTTATAAGCTAACCCTAACCTATGGAAAAACACCTTGAACCAATGGTTTGTGTTTTGTAGCTCCCACTTGTCCACCTTTGTATCTTCTTTGTTTGGTTTTGCATCAGCATCGGGTTTCGAACCATCTCCTTTGACTTGGGAGATCCTCCATTACATGGGGTTTACATTAAAGAAACCATGGGCACATAGGCCCTACATTTTATTGGAAGAAAGCTCGCAGGCCAACAAATTTAAATAAAATTAATTGAAACCATACACACACAAAGGGTATTTGGTCTACCTCATGATCATCCATAGAATAAAATGACATTTACGCATATTTAGAATTCAAATTATTTTAATCTTTCTATTATTCAAGTTAATTCATGCTTGAATTAAATTAATTATGATCTTATAATTAATCAATTCTTTATCTTAAATTCCTTTCTGAATTTCCTTGAGATTCTTCTCATCCATATTCCTTGTATGGTGTCTTTGTACTTTTAGAGGAAACCTGGTGAAAATCCATTTATGGAAAGTACATGGTGTGTTGGCTATATTACATGGTGTGTATTTGTTTTCACCATTTATCCAAAGTACATGCCAGGGGATTTGGTGTGTTTTCTATACTTCTAGAAATTATGGAGTACACAGTGTGTAGATTAATATAACATGATGTGTACTTATTGGTTAGGTGGTTACCGGCCTAGAAATCTCGTGTACGCAGTATGCAGCTTCTCCTGGTACATTGTTTCACTTGGTCCAGATTAGACTACACGACATGTTGATTTAACATATACTCTGTGTATTCTGGTTTCCACGCACTATTCATTTCTGGTCAACATGGTGTAATAAATACTTAGGTATACTCAATTCACACATCGTGGATTGGCATACCAGTACCGGTTCGTTGAACCTAAGTACACGGCGTGTAGTTTTTACTACACGTCGTGTATTCTTGTGTTATACAAACAGAAAGAGCAGATCCTATGGATGAGTTCCTCGTTTTTTATTCTGATCAAAATTAAAATTAAAAGGTCTTTTCTGTGATGTGAATCTAAAAACAAATGAGGAAGAACAAATCTCATTCATTCAGTTTTATAGAACGATTTATCTTGAATTGAATCAAATATAAATGCGTAAATTATCAACAAAAATTAAATAACTATAATCAATGTTGTAACCTTACTCGGATACCATTTGAAGGTCCCGGGCATAGTGTAAGCTCAGGGGTGGATGTGCCCACTTGGCTTTTTTCTCATTAGTAATGATCAATCCAGGATCAATACGAGAATAAATTCCAAACTCCATGGATCGAATCAAAGAAATAGAAAAAAGAAGAAGAATATTCCTAGAACCATAAAGGAGGATCATCACAGGTTGATTATAATTAATTTAATTAATTGAAAAGAAGTACATTTTATGGTGTTCTTTCTTCATTGATATTTCTGATCACATTCTGATGTGATTCTTCATTGCGTCGCAGAAGCCAATGGTAGAATTCCTCTAGTGGTAATCCACATGTGCACCACATATCTCTGGATATCACCAAAGGAGTCTCCAGGTGCTAGAGTAGAAAAACCTTTGCTTGCGTTGTCCACCTTATATCGTCTTGATCCAATGGATGAGGATCTATCTTGGTCTTGAGAGCGTTATTCGAGGAAGGAGTTCTTTCGGCCTTGAGAGAATTCTCTCGATTTATTGTGAACAACGATTGAGAAAATTGTTGGGGTTGTGAGGAGATTTATAATTGGGTTTGAGGTTATAGATTTATGACAATAAATAAACATGTTACATGTTTTATTTATTTCAATAACTCTTATTGAAAACCCCATGTCGAATAATTAATTCCTTGACATGTGCCGACTCTGATTATAATAAATTTCCTCAATGTCCCGACTAGAAAAACTACATAATGTGTAATCATTAATACACGACATGTACTTGTTTTCCAAAATGAAAACTACACAACTTGTAATCATTAATACACGACGTGTACTTATTCTTTCATTTCCATTCCAAAATAGAATCTATACGTCATGTAATCATTAATACACAGTGTGTACTTTTTTTTCATGTTATTTCCAAAATGAGAACTACACGGCGTGTAATCATTATTAAACAGAGTGTAATCATTTTATTCATACTCAAGAATTAAAATGATTTAGGCTTTATTGAATCATTATTAAACCAAATATGGGAATAATCGTTATTCTACTTGGGATACTTGGATATAATTAGTGTGTGACCCTCTATACCTCTTTCTCATTGGCATTAGGCGGGCTTGCCTAAAGTCCAAGATTACTGTCTAGCAATAGGTCAGGGCACCCAAGAGAATGAATTTGATGCCTCATTGACGTGTCACCTCATACAAATGCTTACTGTGTAATTTAATTACTTTGCCTCAATATCTCATCAAGCAGGTTTAATGGAAGTGTCATAAACTTATATGCTTGATCTTCCATTCTCTGACTTCCAGAAATAAACTCGTTGTTACACTGTGGCCATGGAATTAGGGCGACAGTTCTATTTCAATAAAAGGGCCTGAGATATGTACTTCCATAAATATGGAAGGGACAAATCCTTCCTCAACTTATCCATTAACAACAAGTCATTCGTGACGCACCCAACGTACCCTACTTCCCACCAACTGTCTTCGTGATGGTTTTAGTTAGCAAATCTAAGTGTGGGAGTCATGACATGAGTTAATGATTATCTTCCAGTGTAAGGACCATTCCACACACTCATAGATTGCAATGTGTGATGACACCAAGACATGAATAATTGCTACTGGTGGGTATGTTCTCATGATCTCCCATCTCGGAGATTACTAAGTGCGAACTCTATGAGAGAGAGTCTCATCTTTTTATGAGTACTCGCACAAGAGGGTTTGTATACTATGTGTCCTATCATAGTATTTCATCCAATAGTAGAACATTTTTTAAGAATATAGTTATAGCATTTCAAGGTTCTCATCATAGTGGGGATCTTCCATGACCTTATTAATGCAACAAATAATGCAGTACATTATTTTATTATAGTCATGTAGAATAATAAAAAATATATAATAAGTTTACATTCATGTTATCAAATTATAAATAGTTGATTCTCAGGACACCAACTTCAACAAAAAGATCAAGGAAAAAATATGACTTAAGGTGGAGGACATTCTCATGATATACTATCTTAGATATGGGGTGCACATAGTTTAAGGTCATGATTCTTGTACTGATGTGTAAGATTTATGTTTGTATCTAGGCCTATGATAGAATATTCATGCATCTTTATTTATCTTGTTAGGATATGAATATAACAACATCAAGTTCTTATAAATGTATCCCATATATGAATCGATCGACATATATGGAGGAGAGCATGTTTTGGATAATATTGAACAAATGAATCTGGGTAGTTTCAAGTCATGTTGGGTAGACTACAAGTCACATAGTTTAAAATCATGTGACTAGGACTTGAAACATCATAATTATTATTTCAGTAGTTTTTATAATATTCAAAAATATAACACTAAGGGGATTTTAATCAATTTAGTAATCAATGTTATGGAATGTTTAAATCACAACTCAAATTTCTTAAATTAGGGTGTGTTGATATGGAATATGTTAGGGATTAACACTGATTGTATTTGAATGGTGGGTTCTTATATGATGTTGTTGATCCATACAAAGATCATTGGGTCACTTACATGGGATGGGAGATGCCTCTATTTGGTAGGTTCATGTATGGTGGAACCAAAACATTACAATGAAAACACGACCTTTGGAATCGATTACACCCATTATTGAAAACCATGTGTAATTTATGAGGATTCTAACACTCAATGAGTAAATAATGTTATATAGGGAAAGGACATGTATAGATGGTTAAATTACTCTAAAGGCTTAATCATTGTGTACCAGATTTATTCCTGAAAAAAGAGGCATGAATTGATGTTGAGATCCTGGTCCTGACACTCCCTAAGGATTAAATTTACATAGTTTTGATCACAATTAATTGGGGGATTAAAGAGAAAAATATTTGAACTCATAGAGAATGATATAATAATATAATTATCACAGTTTATGTCATAGTTTTTGGAAAATGAGTTAATCAATTTTTCATCTTGTGATAATAATGTATCCTTTTGTGTTAATAAAGGGAATTGATGGAAACAACACATATGGCTAGACCCATAATAAAGAATATACGAATTAATATTTATATTGAAAGTATAAGGATCAAGTCACGCATATTTTTAAGGTATTCTAAATAGGATTGAACAACTATTAAAAGGGGTATTATTACATATAGATCTATCTCATGTGCACAATGAAGCTACCCTCACTCTATATTGAGAAATGAGAAAACCCAGTATGAATGAGTGGGGATTTTGACAGTAAGAAAATGCAGGGGATTCAGTAGAGATATATGGTTTGTGTAGGGATATAATATCAAAGAATCATTATGTATGATATGAGTAATGTAATCAAGAAATATGTAGTTATTGTTAAAGGTGTAATTTACTATCATTTTCTAGGATACCCCTAAAATATGGGATTTCCTTTGTATCCATGACCCTCTATTTCCTAATTAATGAAACCAAATACCCCTATGTAGTTCAATATCATATAGAGGGGAGATGAATTTTTTGTTAAAAGAGTTCATGTTTCATCCTGGAACAAGAGATTAGGCCATCAATGTGTATCCTATGATAAAAATAACCAATCCACATAATGTTTTATGGGGAATTTTACACGAATGGGGGTTCTTGTTCTAATAAAAATTTACCCATATATGGATCATATTTAATCAAGTTAGGACATACATTTCTGGTCCCTTGGAGTAGTTTAAGGTCTTATAATATGGACTAAGTGTTACACAATTTAACGTCATAAAAAATGAAAAAACTACCAACCTAATTTCAAAAATGAGGAAACTCATATTCAATAATCATGAAAATAAAACATGACTTATAAGATCACAAGATTCATTCTCAATGAGAGAATAAATTTCTGATTTGAATATTTCCTAAGCCAGATAATATTTATGGGTTAGGGCAGGTACTAACATGCAGTTTAAGGTCTTATAATGAAGACTAATGTGAAACTCACACTAATTTTATTCCTGTATAATAAAAAGGTTTATGGTAATGAGGATTCATGGATAGTCCTAGTATAAAATATTTGGGAATAAATATATATCTTATGTGGACTAGAATCAATATATTTTTAGTTATTATAATATGAGGAACTTTTTACACGAATCTCTCTCTTTCATGGGGAGAGGGATCATTTTCATTCATGTATGTTATGCACTAGGAACTCTAATAATGGTCAAGATCTCATGTAAAGAGATAATGCCATAGAATATGGGACACTCTGAGTAGTTTAATGTTACAAATTATGGACTTAATGTCATGCTGTTTAACTTTACGAGATAATGTTGATTTTGATATAATTTAGAGCCTATTAGAATAGACCAGTAGTGAAGGCATACAATTTACGTTTGTGATTCTTGGACCAATTTTTCATGTAGTTCAAGGTGTTGTGTCATGGAGCATGACTAGTCATTTTAATGTATTACAATGAGAACAATGTGTCTTACAATATTTCATTATGACGCTATGACATTGGTTACCCACTGTGAAAGTTCATAAAATATTTATTGATAAATCTTACATTAGAGGGAGGTGTAATATTCTATCCACTCATCATTATTAGGGAGTTGCCTCTATTATAGTAAAATCAATTTATGGAATAAGGAATTTCTCATTTTTTTTCCTCAATTTTTAGAGGCTTCTTCTCTGGTATCATTATAATTATAAGAGACAATACCAGTTCTCCCTTGATGAATGAGAAAAGGAGAACCTTCTTATGGAATGGTTGTACAATTTAGTTTTGATGAATTTTGAAGTTGTTCACATGTGTACACTTTTCACAAAAAGGAATTAAATATTTTTCAGTTGTATATAAGGCTGATTAATATTAGATAGTCGCTTCCATATAAAAATGTAAATCAAGGGTAGATAAACCTCAGTGGGTATGACTACTTCTATCTTTTACATAAGAACGTGTGGGTTTTCTAGCATATATGTTTAGATTGTGGAGTGATTAGAGTACAATTCATACATGAGTTTTTATACCCTTTATTTTTTTCTTTATAGAATATCTTCTATATATTTCTTGATAAATTTTTTTAAAGGAGTCTTTTTATATGTTATTATCTACATGGAAATGGGATGAATGGTCTGAATGGATATAAAATTCATGATAAAACCTTTTCAATTTGAATGAATAGAAATTGTTTTCATCATATTTAAATATTATTTTAGGGAATCCAAATATTTTAATCATGTTTGAATTAAAAAGGTTTATGTTAGAATTTATCCAAACTTCCTTGAGGGATATATCCTCAAAATGGTTATAAAAGAATTCAGTGGTGGTAAGGATGAACATGAGTTTTTTATATATAGTTGGTGGAAATATAACCATGAAATTTTTTCCCAAAAAACAATTGATTTAGAGTATTTAGTGATATGTAGAAACTATGGGGGTTGATGAATGAAATTGGATGTTATTTGAAAATCATGTAATTTTCGGATCAACTACATGAGAATTTTTATCATTTATGCTTGAATATATCCAAGCCACTTGATATAGTGGGGGATCATGGTTCTAGACTGATGAAAATAATAATAACCTACATATAATTCAAGTATAATAGTGAGGGTCTCTCCTCCTTTAATACATCCAAGGAAGACTCCATATAATCCGTGTCTATAAATAATTTTTTGAGAATTTGGGAAATCATAAAGGACGATGTTTACTACACTCCATAAAATTTTATCATTATTTACTCTATATAAAAAAAAGAATTATTATTTGGTGATAGTCTATTATATGATACATCTATCCAATAGAGGTTTCATCTAGTGATGATATTGGATCTCCTTACCCTAGGTTTTTTAATACCATTTTTCCTCATTTTTGTTACTAATAAATAAATAGAGCACTTTTTGATGTGTAATGAAAAATATTGTATCATTGAAGTTTACATTTGATTGTGTTCAACATATATTAGAAAGTGTATTGGCCCAAGATCTCTATGAACATGGGATGGGGGATATTTTTTCTCAGAAGTGAATTCTACCATCAACCCTCATACTTAATCCATAAAAAAATAAGTTCCTCTTTTTATGGAATATGAACAAAAAATCTATTTGATCCTCAACAATTAAAGTCCCTTGATATTCATGTATACCAATAACATTTTCATAGATAATTACAATCCTATAATGATATACTAGTATTTTTATTTACTGTTAGTTCATATTTCTAAAAACTAGATTGAATAAAGAAGGAAAACCCTTTTGGAGAGATAATGATAATTACCAAACAAACTATGTTGAGTTTTGGGTTCTCCACTCTCCATAATGTTGGGAGTCTAGAATAATTTTAAAATTATATCTTATATAGAGAACCATGATTTTCATACAGAAATATTACATTTGTTTTGAGGAATATTTAATACATTTCACAAATACACAGTTGAGGACCATAAATGTTTAGTGCTTTTTGATACTAGATACACAATATTCATATTCAATGAAATATATTCAACATCTCCCAAAAATATCTTCTCATTTATCAATCTTCATAGAAATATCCAAATTAAACCATTCACTGTATCATAGGGATGTGGAATATAAGAAAGGGGGAGCACATATTCTTAGTAACATAAAACATGATAGATTTCAATTGATGATCATATCAATTCATAATATAAGCGTAAGGGTATGAGATAATAAATATAACATAAAAATTTTATACCTAATCTATCATATCTCTTAAACATGATTCATAGAATAAATGTTTACCATTTCAAAATTCATATATAAAGAGTGATATGTTATCATAAATCCATCATGGATCATAATTTCATGTCATAAAAGTGTCTCTCTATCATAATTATATAAACCATTTCATTGTTAGATTAGTATTATAGAACTAATACTAATTGGGATCATAATAATATACTCATATGTATATAATTTCCAGAGGGAAAAACATAAATTTAAAAATTAGTTCAAAAGAATTAAACTAAACAATACACTAATCCTCTTAAAGTAAAATATCAGACTTGGACCTTAATTTGATGATCATAATCACATAATCTGATTCAAGCAATGACCCGATTAAATAAGAGTAAAATATCAGATTCACTATGGATTAGATTATAAGAGTTTATTAATCATTATGTATATGATTAAATAAAATATTCTAAAAATTTGAATATGATGTTTAACTTTTTATTAAAATATGCAACGGAATAAAATACTTATATGAAACAAGTTATACAATAACTAAAAAATATAACAATGAATTAGATGCTATTAAAATAATAAACCTCTTTTAACCTTACGATAAATGTATTCCATTACCCAGACTAAAGGTTTCCCTTATTTTATACTTATAAAAATGTTTTCCTTCCATTACCAAGGAATCCCTCAATATGATGATTGGAATGTATCTATCTTTCTATTCATAGAAGCCCACAATATGATGATCAGATTATATGTCTACCTATGTCTGGTATCCCTCAATCAGATGCATTGGATTCTCTATCAAATTATCCCTAGAATCCCTCGATCGGCATGATGATCATATGCAAATTACAATGAAAAAGTTCTGAATGATACAAATTGACATGTAATCCCTAGAACTACAAAATTATAAACAATTAAAAAGATAAATAACAAGATGTTCTTTCTATGAAATATTCAGAGCTCTCAAAGAATAGGAAATTTCAATTGAAATTTATAAAAATAATATATTACAAACTATTTTAATTACTTGGTATTTATAGGAATCCTTCTAATGGTCATATTGATCTCCCAATGGTCATATATATATATATATATATATATATATATATATATAAGTTTTTCATAGTGACATGGACACTAGAGCTCAATGAGTCTATTGTAACTAATTTCACAATATCATATTGGTTTACACCATTAGAGTGTAAAAGTATTCATTATGCTAGAAATAATTCTTCTGAATATGAATATAATGTTAAGTCAGACTAATGGACCAATTAATAATTCTCATTAAGATAAATCTTAAGAGTATAAGTCTGATGTTTATTAGTACCATTATCAGTCCAATGTTTAAGACTTTGTCAATATAAAAATCATGACAAAAATTTCATCATCCAATCTAATAAAGGTGAGTCCAATGTTTATCATACATAGTCTCAATATGATAATTATATGGAAGAATTATAAATTTATTTTCATAATTCATTAGAACATATTCTAATTATGGTAAAATAATATATTTTTTACAAAAAACATTCTAAAAAACTTTGGACATAAAAAGTTAGTAAAAAAAATTTAATAATTTTTTTTATCTCCAAAACTAAAGGAATGGAAAAGTGTGAAATATAATTTATGACTCAAAAATCTCCCCCTTTTTAAAAATCACTATCCCCAAAACATAAATTAAAAATAACATTGAAAAACATAGAATCCAT
This sequence comes from Viscum album, assembly GCA_963277665.1. Taxonomy (NCBI): domain Eukaryota; kingdom Viridiplantae; phylum Streptophyta; class Magnoliopsida; order Santalales; family Viscaceae; genus Viscum; species Viscum album. The sequence continues at coordinate 1,505,012,761 of OY728146.1, read as the reverse complement.
TTTATTTTAGGTACTTCATTTTTAGATTTATTCATTAAATCTTAACTCCCCCCAAGTCTTATAACTCATCCCAATATGATGGAGAGTTTTATGTTGATCGTGATTAACTCAAACTTAAGATAACATCTTCCCTTAAGGATCGTAATCTCCCCCTAAATAAAATATTCTCCCCTTTGTTAATAAAACTTCCTTTGGTAAAAAATGTATCCTCATTTGTATAAAAAATATCCCCCAAAAATATTTCGCCACCTTTCTATAAAATTCTTCCACTTTTTATTTTCAAAATGGATTGCGAATGAATCAGATGTTTTTAGAAAAATTATATAAACAACCATATGAAATAGTATAATGAAGTAACTTAATAATCCATAAAAATATAAAAGAATATTAATCTAATCGTAATGAAAAATATTCAAAAAAAATCACTGTTTGATGAAAAATTCATTCATTCATTAACATAATTCAAAATGTCAGAGAAAATAAGTATAAAAAATAGTTCAGAGGAAAAACTTTCAATATTTCTTCATGAGGGTTTTCACAAGAGGCTTTATCTTTTTAAACTCTTTTTAGTCCTACAAAATTAGTATTCTTTATTATTGAATCTAGACATTCTCATACAATTAATTGTTCACATATTTGAGTTTAATAATGTCATCATGATGATATTTGAGTCTAGTTATCTGAAACTATATATATTGGATCATTCCTTTAATAAAATTTATTTCCTCATTTTAATAAACATTTTTATCTTTAGAATATTCAAAAAAACATTCTGCTTTCAACCATGAATTTTTTATCTTGATTATTGGATTTGGAAGATTAATTCAAAAGATTATTCACATCTAGAAAATTATCAATATATAAAATGATATCAATATCAACATGGTGAGACCATTTAACCATATGATTATAATCCTTTTTTTTGAATTGATAACTTTATTGAACAACATTCAAGTGGGATTCAAGACAAATAACTATTTCAATTTAAAATTTTATTAATTCCGACATGTCATATAAAATTTCATGAATATTTTGGAATTAATATTTGAGGTTTTTAAAGTAAAGAACCTATTCATAGAATGAACAAAAAATCAAATCCTTTCAAAACATTGTTTTTGGCTAAATCCAATTGTGCTAGTTAACCTTTGTGAGGTTTTATTCAGCTTGTTCTGGTTTCCACTCCCTTCCCATTATAATTATCTTTCTTTTAAAATTATTTTTTAACTTCCATAGAAACTCTTTCATTCAATTAATTATCATAAAAAAAATTCAAGGATGTCATCATCCTTATCAGCTTCAACTTTAACATCAATTTTAGACTTTGAATTTTGACAACTTTTTTTCTTAGATGAAGACTCAACTTTTTCTTCTGACGATTATTTTCGAAACATCCATATTTTTTATCCTTATCAAATTTGGTGTGTAAACCTAATGATGATGCATCTGATTATTTTTTTGATTGGGATTTCTCATTTTCATTTTCTATTCATTCTCATCCTCTTCATTTTCTTCATCTTTTTCAGGTTCTTTATTCTCATCCTCTTCTTCTTCAACTAGCACAACAATTTCTTCATGTTCGATACCTTCTTATTCATATTTTCATTATTATTGTTAATCATCTCATTCTTATGATTTATCACCATTTTTATCAATTCCTTCATCATCTTTATAAACTATTTTTTAATCTTTTATCTAACTGGATGATTGTTCTTAAATTAGCTTTTCAGAGTTCTGGTTCTAGTTCCTTTTCATGATTAGCTAATGTCAATTCTTCATCAAAAAAAATTCTTTTTTCATTATCTATCATAAATAGTAGATCATAATGCACAACATAATTTTATTAAAAAATAAACCCATCATCTGTGTTAACTTGATCAGTTTGGGATGTTGGCTGAACTCCATTCATAAATGATATCATAACTCCCTTCAATAAACATTCACATAGTTGAGTATCTGATAACATTTTATTTTTATTTATTTTATTTTCTTTGTAGTATAAAGTATCATCATTATGAATCATTAAGTCCTTATCCATAATAGGATAATGTCTGATTTTTTATCTCCTTATTTTATTTCTTATTTATTCTTCATCCACTCTTAATAAACTTCACATGGGACTCTCTTTTTTTATTATACTTATTTTTTTGGGAATTTTCATCTTTAGTTTTCATTTTCTTATGTTCACATGCACATCCTTCCTTGAAGGCTCTTCTTTTGAAGCAGAACAGCCAATGCCAATGAGCTTGTACCCAAGTGGTAAAGGCACCAGCTTGGCATCCAAAAGACCTAGGATCGAATCTGAGCAGGGACGAATTTTAGGGTACTGTATCATCAATGTATCAGGTACTATAGCAGTATTTTATTAGTGAAGACTGTAGCAATGGTGGCACTATATTGGTGGAAGCACTGTAGAAAGAACTATAGCAATGAAGGACTATATTAGGCACTGTAGCAGCATGAGTACTATTGCATTACTATTCACTAAAGGGCCATTTGGTCCAAAAATGGGCTTTCGGGACTTGTATTTAGACCACTTGGTCATGGGACTTCAGGTTATGTAATGGGTCTCCCTCTACCCAGTTTTAAAGAGGTGTTTCCATTAAATAATAAATGAGACTTCGTCCCCAACCTTTAAAAAAAGAAACACTAATATCCTTCTGAACAAACATATTGGACTTGTTATAAAAATAGTGGCATCCTATTCATTGGATCATCACTGATGAATGAAATCATCTTCCTTTTTGGATTTGAATTATTTTCTATATTGAAATAATCCATTCACTCAACAACTAATTTTCTTATCACCTTCAGAAACATGATGTTTTTTTGGCTTAATAGATCTTTTCTTGGTGTTTTTGATGGTAAGAAATATGAATTTGATAAAATTCATCTTCCTCATGTTCACTAAATAATCGAATAAAAAAACATCAGAAACATTGATTGTATCTTGATATCCCTTACTCGGTATAATTAACCCTTTCATCTATAGGGGGATTATATGATTTACTGGTGTTAGATGGGTAACCATCTAAACTTTTTTAAAATGGCCAAACAAAGAATCTTTTTCCTTATTTCTATTAAAGATACTGAGATCATCATGTTGCTTGTATGAGGGACAAAAAAATTCACCTTATAAGGTTACTCTTACTAGAATCTCATTGTTTCTAAATGATATCTTATTTCCTTACCCATTCATATAAAAAGATAATTTTTCAATTCCATAATCCATGAAAAAATTAACAGTGTCATAAAAATATCTAACAAGATATGGGTAGAAGAGATCAAAATCTTTTTCATGTTTTTCATCACATAAGAATTACCAACATTGAAATTAATTATCTATATCAAGGTAGAATCATATTTATCATAGAAATCTCTTTATACTAACCTTTCTCTAAAAATAAATCATTCCATGTAATCTCTTTCAGAATCCATCAAACTGAAACTGAATCCAGTAAATCGGATGAAAATGTTTTCTTTTGGACTAAGAAACATAAATGGTGCAGTAGGATGGGAGAAAAATATCTATCCAAATGATGTGGGTTATTGTGGGTTCACTTTTTATATAGACATCAAGGGTATTGATGGAACTTCCAAAATAAATACTACAGTAAAGAGTACAACTAATCTGATCTGACAGTTGATACTGATTCAAAGAAATAACTATGAAACATTATAAATATTGAGGTTTTAGAACCATTTTCATCATATTGATAATAAATATGATATCAAAAATTAAAAAAAAATGTTTCTTATAATCTTCAATTAGTAATAACAACAATAATTATACTAACTATCATAATGGCAGTGTAAAATCTAAAATAACGAAGAATACAATTTATATTGGAAAGAATAATTGATATGATTACCTATTTATATTATTTTCTATAATATAGATAAATTACAACAGTTTTTATTATGAAATACAAAGTTTTTGACAGAAAACAAAGTACAATTTTTTTAAAGAAACCCAAATACGAATCTTTAATTAAATAAATCTAATAGTTTTTTTTAGAAAAAACGTATTATGATATTTTTATAATCTGAAAACATTGTAAAAAAATGAGTTTGTAAATTTTTAAACATTCTCAGAGTCATAAAATCTTTTTATGAATTCTGAATCCAATATAATTTTATAAAAATACATGATTCTAGAAAACTCATTATGATAAATTTGTTTAAAAAATAAAATTTTAGAAAAGAATTTTTTTTAAATCCATAAAATATATTTTAACCCCCAGTGAAAAGGAGTAATTTATTGTAAGAATATGGATAAACAAGATTTATATATGAATTATTTCTTTATATTTATTATTCCTTACTTATGTTTAATGTATTCAAATATATCTAAATGTAAATTCTTTTTAAAAATATTAGCAAGTTGATCTTCTGTCCGCTTAATTGTAAAATGATGTATCATTTTTGTGTGTTATCCTAAAGAAAATGATGTCTTATATCTATGATCTAATCATGTGAGTGACGTTATTTGTCTTTACTTAAGAAAATAGAACTTTTATTAACTCATTTTATTTTATTTTTTGTAAAACCCTTGTCATAGTGAGTGAGTTTGTGTCACATCCACAAAACATGAGGACAACAAATTAAAAATTTTACATATTCATGTTCAGTAGTGGAAAGTGATACTTAGAATTTTTTGTTACAAGACTAATAAAATAAATACTCTCCTAAGAAATGATATGTTTTGTATGTTCTTTTTCATATCCATTCTACGACCACCAACTTCAGCTTCTGAAAAACGTTTTAGTTCCAAAACATTTCTAGATGAATATAAAAGTCCTAAATCCATAGTTCCCTTAAGGTAAAGAAAAAATATTTTTACATATTTTAGATTTGATTCATTTAGATTTTATTGATATCTTTGAAATAATCATACAGAAAACATTAAATCATGATGACTAATCGTTAAGTAAAGTAAATTTCCCATCATGCCTCTTAAAAATATTTTGGTCAACTTTTTTCCTAGCCTCATCAAGATCTAATGTATCTGAGGTACCGATGGGAGTACTAATATAGTAAGACTTGCGATATACATAATCCTTAAAAAGATATTTCATATACTTATTTTAATATATAGAAGTTCCTTCTAGTTTTTTGGAAATTTAAAAACCACAAAAAATTTGTTAACTCATCCATAATACTCATCTGAAACTAAAATTTCATAAGATTAAAAAATGCATTTATTAAACATTTTTTATTTGATCTGAATATAATGCCATCAACATAAATTTTTATAATCATAATATTTTTATTAACTTATATTATAAAAATTGTTGGATCTAAAACTCCAATAACAATGTTTTTTAAACAAAAATCATGTTAATTTATCATACTAATATATGGGGTCTTGTTTAGGTCCACATAAAGCATTGGTAAGTTTATAAACATATTCATGATATTTCTTATTTTCAAAACTAGGGGTTGGTCCACATAAACATCCTCCAGAACATATCTTTAAAATATCAAAGTTTACATCCATTGAAAAAAGATTAAAATTTAAGAATAATGAGAATTATAGTAGAATATAAATAGATTCCATTATAGCTATTGGGGCATAAGTCTCCTCATAGACTATTCCTTCATGTTTTTTTATAACCCTTAGAAATATTTCTATATTTATATCCAATAATTACTCTAATTTATCACATTTGTTTTAAAACCCCTAATTTACACCAATTATAGAAGTTTATTTAGTTTTTTCAACTAAATTCCAGAATTTGTACCTCTAAAACTCATTGAGATCATCTTACAGATAATTAATCCAATATATATCAACTAGTGACTCATCACGATTATTAGATTAAAATTGGGATAAGAATTATTAAAGTTAAATTTCATTCTTTAAGGACCTTGTAGTCCTAACTAGTTGACCAACATCACCAATGATACTATCACTAGGATTATTCATAAGAAACAACTGACTTCTTATATTTCGAAAATATTATTCTAGAACATTAGGTAAAAAATAATTTTGGGAAAAAACATTAAAAATAATTTCTTCAGTGATATCCTTCTGAGAATAACTTTCTAATTATGGTTGAAAATTTGGTTCGGGAAATCACGTCTTTGGATGTTATTTGAGGTTTTTTAAAAACAAAAGGATCAGTTTTATGAAACATAACATGCATTGTTTCCACAAAAATACAATAACTTTTATTAAAAATTATATAAGCCTTATAAGTTGTTTAATAACTTAAAAATAAACCTTCATCATATTTAGTTGAAAATTAATGTAATTTATCTTTCTTTTTTAGGATAATTACATTACAACCAAAAACTATGAAGTATAAAACTTTTAGTTTTCAGATTTTCTATAACCCATAATGAGTTTAATTAATGAATGGTCTAATTAAAACATGATTTACGGTATATAATAATTACTAACCAAGTTACACCAAAAAAATTTAGTAATTTATTATTCACTTAACATTGTTCTTGTTATTTCTTGAAGAATTCAATTTCTTCATTCAACTACACCATTTTGGTGTGGGGTTATAGGAGCTAAAAATATATGTTTAATACCTTTCTTAAAAAAAGATTCAAAATAAGAATTTACATATTCTCTACCATGACCACTATGACAAGTTATCAAGGTAAAGTTTTTATCATTTTTTATTTTTTTCTAAAAAAGTTCTAGAATAGTAAAAAGAATCGTATTAATTTTTGAATAAATAAACACATATGTATCTAGTGTAATCATCACCTATGATATATAAATATTATTTCCACCAATACATATAGTTTTTTATAGGTCTATATAATTCCATGTTAACTAACGGTAACTAATCACAATTTGAGACTTCACTAATAGATTTAAAACATGACTTTTGTTTTTTACCATATAGAAAAGTGTCACAAAATTTTGTAGAGTTGAAGAAAATCATCCTTAATTTCTTAAAAATTATTTTCCTAGTCAGCATAAATAATTTTCAAATGTTGTGGTGTCCTAACATTCTATAACATAACCAAGATTGATCACCAATTTCCTTAAGGTTAGGTATGTCCTAACTCCTAAGATGTTCAATGTTAAGAGTGTAAACATCCTCATACCAATTGGTATAAAGAATAAATTCATCTTTGGAACTTTGTACTAAAAATTTATCATTCCTAAAGTCCACCAGGTAACCTTCACCAAATAATTGACTTATGATAATAATGTTTTTCTTTAGATCATTAACAAACAGAACATTTTGAATTAAATCTTTACCATAAAGAATAATATTACCTATACAAATAATTTATCCCTGATCATTATCTCCAAAAGTGAATTTTCCACCTTTCACCTTTATTATCATCTAGAATAATTATTTCTTACCGTTCATATGCCAGGAACATCTAGACTCCATGTACCATGTATTTTTTTTACTTTCTTTGTTTTCCTATAAAAAAATGTATACTTTCTCCACCAAAACCATCTAGGGTCCGTTAATGATGTAAAATAACGTTCGAAATTCATATATGTTTTGACAAATAATATTTTTCAAATACTAGGGTTTAAACTATATTTAAGGAATAATTATTCATTATAATGAAAATCACCTTTACATTTAGTAAAAAATGGTTATTCATAGGAATAAATAAATAGTTACTAAAAACTTAATTTTTATAATTATAACCCATTATAGAACAATTACTATGATGATGTATTTTTTTATACATTTTATAAAAACATTCCACTCTAGTGGTAAAATTTGACAATACTTTTCTCAATCTATTTATTTCTAATTTTATTTTTACAACTAAATCTTTATCCTAGTTAGTATGTTTTTAGGAGTAATTTTATTTTCTAAAACATATTTCATTGAAATTACTTTTTAAAAATCTTTATAAATAGTTTCTCTTTCAAAAATAGTTTCATCAAGATCTTTTGAAATATCTGATATTTCATTTGTTAAAAAATTTATTCTTGAATCATCCTTAGTAATTTGTCCTTAACATTATCATGTTTTTTTGTCAAATTTTAAAATATTTATTTTCTGAATATTTAGTAACGAAATAAACTTATTCATAGGAAGGTAAGAATTTATTATCACGAACTGAGGAAGATTATTTTTTATAATATATATAATCCTTCTTGTCATGATATTTTTCACTAAGATACATATTTTTAAGATTCCTAGTTGTTCATACCTTTTCCAGGAAACATTGATTTACTTGTGGTACTGTAGAAAAAATACATGAGTTCCATTATCTCAAAATTTCATTATCATATGAATTTTCACAAGAGTCACATCCACTAGAACTCCAACTGTTAGACACCATTAAAATATTATATCCTTTATATTTTTAATACATTTTTTCATTCTTTTATGAATTTCTATCCTTCAAATATTTTATCATCAACTTTGGAAATTCTAGTCTGATGTGTCCAACTTTATTACATTCATAGCGTGTAACTTCATATTTCAAATCACTTATATACTTATGACCATTCTTGTAATGAAATTGAAAATAACTATTTCCTATAATATTTTTTATCCTTATGGTTATATTTTCCAATTCATTATTAGAATGTTCAAATATAATTTGGATTGAGTAAAAACGTTGTTTTCCTTAAAGATTTAACAACTTTTTTTACAGATTGAACTTTAGAGGGTACGGTAGTGGTGGAAAGAAAAACTCCCCCATTTTTATTTTATATTTTTCAACATCTCTTTTTAATCATACCACGTACTACATAAGAATTCCAATATGATCATAAAGAGTAAGATTATATATCTTTCTTGTCTCATCAATAGTGGTTCTATTAGATTCCCATTCATTATGAATGAAATCTATTATCTTATCAACAAGAATCTCATCATCAAGGCCTTTCTCCCCAATAGATTGTAAACTATTAATAATGGTAATGAATTTTTGATGCATCTTATCAACAGATTAACTGGGAATAAAATCAAAGGTTAGTTGTTCTTCTCTTAACATAGCTCTTTTGGCCTATACAACCTTTGAATTTCTAGAAATGTGTTACTTCATTATTTTTACAAATACAATTCCTAAATTTACATGGTAATATTTGAATACATAATTTTCAATTAATAAAACATAAATAAGTATTTATGACTTGGTAATTAAACTAATATTCCAATTTTTTTTATGAGTGAAAGTGTTGACTTTTATTTCAGGAATTTTATAATATATATTAATCATGAAAATGTTATCAACCCTAGTGTCAATAACAGAAGTCTTCATCCTGTCCCGCCAATACTCATAGTCCACACCATAAAAAATTGGAGGTCTGTTGAAATTTATATTATCTATGGATATGATATTCATTCTTACCATATTTAATATAAAAATAGATATTCATTTTCCAAAACACACTCTAGTGTGACAAAAGTTTTTTAAACAATGATTTTTTAATAAAACATAATAAAATGTGCAATAGTAAAGAATGTAAAAACATACTTAACTAAAAGAGTAGTAGAATCTTTCTCTAATACCAATATTTGGATACGTATTACCAAACTAGTACTAATTAGGATCATAAGAATATTATCATAATTATACACTTATAATAGGGTGGTGAGTTGTTTTTTTAAACAAAGATTATATGAATTAAAGTAAACAATACACTAAGCCTCTAAAAGAATGTTATTGAACATGGACCCCAATCAAATGATTGTAATCAAAAAGTCATAGTACATATAGGATTTGAACTAATCATAGTAAAATATCAGAGTCATTATAGATTTGATTATCATAGTATCACAATCATGATAGATATGATTAAATCAAACAGTATAATAATATAAATATGATGTTTCACTTTTTTTTAAAAATCACATAGTGGAATAAAAAACTTGTAAGAAAAAAATTATATAATAGATAAAAAAATATAAGAATGAATAATATAATATTAAAAGAATAAAACTCTTTTAACCTTAAGATAAAGGTATTCTATAACCTAGACTAAAGGTATCCCTTTTTAGACTTAAAATAACTTTTCTCTTCCCTTACTAGTGTATCCCTCGATATGATGATCATAATATATATGTATACCTATCCATGGAATCCCTAAATACAAGGATCTGATTTTATGTCTATTTATCCCCCGTAGCCCTTGATCTGATGGATAAAATTCCCTTTCTTTTGATTCCCATAATCCCTCAATCATTACAATGATCAGACGCATATTACAATGCCAAAGTTCCCAAGGAGACAGCCTGACATGTTTTCCTCAGAACTAGAAAACTCTAAAAATTTATAATGAATATGAATAATAAATTTAGGTAATGAAATATTTAGATATACCTTAAAAAGGGAAATTAAAAATGAAATTCACATTCGTAATCAGTTCCAAACTCTTCGAATGACCTAGTATTTATAGTAACCCCTCTAACAATTATCTTGATCTCCCAACAATAATATTTTTCCATGTTTTTCACAATGACATAGACACCTAGAACTCAACATATCAATTGTAACTGATTTCTAAACATTGTATAGGTTTAAACCATTATATAGTAAAAGTATTCCTTACACTAGAAATAAGTATTCTACAAATTATTATAAACTTATTTAAGTCTGGTGGACTAATATATAATTTTAATTATGATAAATCTTATGAGTATAATTCTCATGTTTATCAGTACAATTTAAAGTAAAATATTTAAGACATTGTTAGTATGAAATTCATGATAGATATTCTAACATCCTATCTAATAAAGGTGAGTCAGATGATTTTCATACATAGTCTCATTACAATAATCCTAATGAAGAATTATAAGTTTATTTTCATAATTCATTACAACTTATTCTATGTATGGTAAAAGAATAGTTTTTCTAAAAAACATTATAAAATAATTTGGACATTAAAATTTAGTAAATAGTTTTTAAAAAGGTATTTTTTATTTCCCAAATTAATATAATGGAAAAGTGAGAAATTGAATGTTTTACTCAACATTCAAATGCCAATGTTATCCACATAAGCTATAAAATCATAACAGTTTAATCGTCAACACCTATTTCCAGTAGTGTACTTAGTACATCGTCTTTTCTCTGATATAATATCAAGAAAATTGATGTGTTTTCCACAGTGGATCAAGAACAACGACTTTCTTCCCATATAGAATCAAGAACATATTCTTGTTTCCCATACTTATATCTTAAGATATAATATATTATCCAATTATTTTGAGGACAATATAATTTTAGTCTCACCAATCACATAATTAAAACCATGTATATGTGTGCTATAATATCAAAAAAAATCCTCTTATCATCTTATCATAACATGTGTGAATCAAATGGATTTCAAAAAACAATTCAAAAATTCATCATAACATAAACAATGGAAAATAAATAGGTTTCATAAACATCTAGTCATAATAAAAATAGACCATCCATAAAAATAATAAGGAATGATTCATATGATCATATCCCTAAAAATTCATAATTTATATGAAGGATGTTATCATATGTGAAAATTCCTTGAAAAGATGACTATATTATTTCTTGAAGAGAGTACCCTTTTCATTTGGAAATCACATCATTAAAATAAAAGAAAACTGGATATTAAGGAAAATTTTTATTTGAAAATAAAAATATAATAATGTAAAGGATCCTTAAAATTATTGAGTGGTCATGAAAAAAGTAAATTCCATTCATGTCGTATAAGTTAAATTAAACATTCCTTCCACACTTTTGTAAAAAAGATTAATGAAGTACCTCATTCAGAAAATTTTAGAAGATTAATTTTAATCAATTATGTAAAAATTAATCATGGGTAAAATTAATCTTAAAAAAATAAAATTAGAATATTAAAAATATTCTTAGAACCATTTTTAGAAACCATGGATAAAGATAGAAAAGATTTTCTACTAAAGAGAAAAAAATAGGTGTTCCTTCAAATCATTATTTTGATATTTTGATTAATTATTGTGAATAAAATGGAAGGAAACATGTATTATATGGAATTTATGATATAAAATTAAATGTATTTATCAAATAACTATAAAATAATTACCTCAATAGAGAATCAAGAATAACAATTCTTATTAAAGTTGGATTGAAACTAAAAGGACCCAACCTTAAACATTGAATACTATATTAAATTCAACTAGTATTAATTTTATTAAATTTTAAAATATATTTTAAGTTTATATGTTTATATATTTATGTAAAAATTTATACAATCATACAAGGTGGATACTACAAAAAGAGTACCCATTTTTTCATAATACCAATGTTTTTAACAAAATATAAATTAATCACAACATTCATATTTGATTAATATTTTATATTACCCATGCTTAATACATCTTAAAACAATTTAAAACATTTTCTGAGAAAAAAAATCTCAGTAATGGACATAAAAATAAAGAAAGAATTATTATTCCCTGATTACTTATAAACATATTAAATCATTTTCACAAAGACATATTTATCATCCTTAAAGTAACATATACTTATGTTATGAAAATAATATATTTCCTTAAAACATGGAAAACATAAATAAAAACATAATAGTAACTTGGATCATTAAGTAATTAAAATTTTAACCCTCACATCTACCATATGATTTGTAACTCTCATAGCTACCTTACAATGTATCCCTCATGACTACCTTATTATGTATACCTCACAGGTACCTTCTGGTGTAACCATCGCAGTTACACATGGAATAACCAACATAAAAATAATAAATGCATTATAGGGAGATATATTGCCAACCCTTTATCATATGAAATTCCCAATGACCCGAACATAATCATAAAATATGAACACTTGCATCAAAAAAACATTTCTTGAGGAGAATCAATTATTTTAAATAAATACTACGTAAATAGAAAGGAAATAATTTTCTTTAAAAATAATCATGTAATATTATAAAGGATACTACAAAACATTAAGTATTAATGAGATATTTAAAATATTCTCTTACTGTTTAATTTTAATGAATCACTCTTTCTGAATTTCATAAAAAACAATAAAGAGGATTTTGAAAGAAAAATACCTTACCTCAGGTTCATCATACTTAAAATGTGAGAAAAAGTCATATATAATGTTTCTAAAGAGTTTTATTAATATATTATAGAACTATATTAATATCTATAATACCTTATATGATCTTTTAATAACAAATTTCAATGCATTTATTAATAATATTTTGTTATTCCCATTTTTTGAGTGAATTTATTTCTTGGTTTCCATGTTTGGTTCATTATAGATCTTATTTTAAAATAGAACAAAAAACAACAGAAGTGGATTAAAATGGAATTGATATGTTATTATAATTTTAAATGATACCATATTTAATTTTTTTTTCTTATATTAGGATGATTTGTTAGATAAAACATTAATGACAAAAGTTTGCTTTATTTTTTGTGTGTTGTTCCAACCATCAGAAACTAGATTCTTTTTACTTAATGTTTTTTATATAAATTAGATCTAGAACATTAAACATGTTATAATATACATATTAAAATATTTTTAAAAATAATAATGTTTTTATGACTAGAATTGAATGAGGTAATGGAATGTGAAAACTCGTTATCCTTGAATGAGATAAATCAACATAACATGGATGATGATTTCATTTTTAGAAGAAAAGGGATAAGAAGAGAAATGATGATGGGTTATTCCATTAACCCAAAATAAATTTAAGTATATAAAATATACTAGAATTATCAGGTCACTTGGATAAGGGTAGGTGAGGAGATGAATATAAAATAAAATAAATTGAATAGATATTAAAAGAAAAAAAGTGGTTTTAACCTCTTGAATTATTCTCCTTAAGAACCTCCTTTAGGATCTTGATTTTGATCTTTAATTGAGAAAAAATTCTCTAGTACATGGGGTAGAGACATGTGAATATAATTGGGTAGAATTTGGACAAGCTTCAATGATTTGGTGAGGTGAAAAGAAGAGGCGATGAGAGGTTGTATTTATAGTATAAGAGAGGGGTGTTTTTTGATTATTTTATCCATTTGTTTATTATTTTGGATCATGTCTATAAATATTGAGAATTATTATGACTAAATACAGTAAATAACTAATTTTAGATCGAAACACAGGTTACATAATCAGCCATAAATCATTCATGACTCAATAATTCATGCATTTATCATACACCGTAATTTTTTTATTTCACTCTTCAAAAAAATCAACTATTTTAGAAAAATATCAAAGATTCACCCTAACTATTTTTCAACCTGTACAACTTTTAAATGAATACCCTTTTAAGAATATAATTTTCTAATAATGAGAAAATTAATTTTAAATTAAAATCATCATTTATTTGAAAAATATTACTTTTAAAATTTTAATTAATTTTATGACACTTTTAAAAGTTAATTGTGGTCTCATGAAATTATCATATAATCAAAAGACTAAAATATTAATTTAATTTATAAATCTATTTTGTAATGATTAATTTTCGTTTAAGTCATTATATTAATTATACAATTTTAAATAAACTTTTATGTTTTCAAAAAATAGAAACACTTAATTTATCATTTTCAAAATAGTTATTTAATTATTCTAGGATATAAATATAGCATATTTTAACTTATAAGATATATAAATTTTTTTAATAATCTTCTATGTATGGTTACTATTTTATTAGTATACATTCCTTAACTTCTATAAATACCACTTATTTCATTATACAATTATAATGAATTTAACCATAATAAAAAAATATTTTTTAAGTTCCTGGGTTGTTATATCCTCACTCCTTCTAGAAATTACATCCTCACAATTTTTAATTACTTATTAAACAAGTGATTATACCTTTCCATCATATAATTTTTAGATTCCCATGTTTCTTCTTCATCAATGTGGTTTCTCTATAAAACATTTACCCTGTGAATTACCTTATTTCATAATAATTTCTCTCTATAGTCATAAATCTGAACATGCTTTTCCAAATATGAAGGTTTTTATTCCAGTTGAACTATTTCTAGGCGTAAAACATGTGATAAATCTGGAACATACTTTCTTAACATCAAAACATGAAAAACATTATGTACCTGGGACAAACTCAGAGGAAATTCCACTTGATATGTAACTAGCCCAACTTTATTTAGGATTTCATAGGGTCAAATAAACCATGGACTCGTCTTTCCCTTCTTAACAAAATGTATAACACTTTTCCAGGGATAAACTTTGAGAAATACATGATCACCTACCTATAATGAAATATTTGTCATATGGTTATCTACATAACTTTTTTTCCTACTCTTAGATGTACTAATATGTTGTTGGATCATTTTTACAATCTCAGCCACTTATTCTACTAATTATGGTCCCATAAAATTCTCTTTACCGACTTCATCCTAAAATATTAGAGTTCGACGTTGCTTTCCATATAATTCCTCAAAAGCTACAATCTATATATTAGAATGAAAACTGTTATTATAAGAAAACTCAACAAAAAAAGTTGTTTATCCCAAATTCCTTGGTAATCCATTGAACAAGCACAAATCATGTCTTCCATTGTATAAATTATTTGTTTGAACATTACATTTTATTGAGATAAAAGACTATGTTGGAATTTAATTTATTTCCCAACAACTTTTGAATGGATTTCCAGAATTTAGAAGTGAACATAGGATCATGGTAAGATATAATATAGAGGGTAACTCCATGTAATCTGACAATCTCTTTGTAGTATAGTCAAGTAAGTTCATTTAAAGATAGATTTTCTCAGAGGAAGGAAATGTATAGATTTAGTTAGTCAATCAATAATAACCAAAATCATATTGTTACCCCTATAAGTATTTGGATGACCCATCATGAAATCCATGGATATATTTTCTTATTTCTAATTGGGTGCTAGAATTGGTTGAAGAATCCCCTTAGGTAGTTGTCATTCTACATTATGTTATTGACATTTCAAAAATTTCAGGGTAAAATCAGAAATATATGTTTTTATTCCATACCTCCAGAAATATTAATAAAGTCTCTATACATCTTATTGTTACCAATATGAACTGAAAATTGAGAACTATAATATTAACTTAATAATTATTTCTTTATCTGAGAATCACAGAACATTTATAATATATTTCCAAGTCTCAAGATAAAATATTTATCAACATTAAATTTAGGAAATATACCTTTCTTAACCAATTCTAAATTTTTCTATAAATCAATTTCTTCCTTCTATGTTTTATTAATTGTTTCTGAAAAATAAAACCACACTGATACCTAAAAAAAAATAGTGGAATTTTGTCCACAAACAAATTCCAATCAACAATTTATCAAATCATTAACTGAGGGGTCATGTTCTAAACATAACATCATTAATGTCAAATTATTTTTTTGACTCCAAGAATCCACCAATTTTTTTTTCTTCTCTCGAATGGTAGTTGATCATGAAATAATAATTCTTTATTAGTTCTAGCCATCTTCTCTGCCTCATATTCAACTCCTTATGACTAAATTTATACTTCGAACATTTATGGTCAGTATATGTTCCACATTTTACTCTATATAAATGATGCCTCCAAATTTTCATAGTGAAAACCACAACTAATACCTCCAAATCAATTCTTGGATAATTTAACTCATCAGTTTTTAGTTCCCTTGAAGCATAAGAGATTACATGATCTTTATGCATCAAAACACAACTAAGACCCTTCAATGAAGTATCATTTTAGATTAAGAATCACTAACTCTAGAAGGGTGGGATAAAACTAGATCATCCACCAATCTTCTAATTAGTTCCTAAATAAAAATATCATATTCTTGTATGAAATAAATTTAACCCATTTCATGTAAACATAGTTAGTGGGATATATATCCATGAAAGGATCTTAACAAACCATTGGAAATATTTTTTTAATCCAATAAAACTATGATTCTCGATAGCATTTTTAGGTCTTGTCCAGTCATCTACCACTTTCTTTAGCATGATCAACTATTTTTCCAACCTTAATGACAGTGTTTACAAAGAAAGAAATATATTGTAACCGAAAATCACATTTGATAAATTTTTCATCTAAATTCTTTTCGATGAGAGTTTTTTTAACAATAATGAAATGTATTTTAAGATCCTCATAAATTTATGAAAACCCCATAATATCATTAATAAAAAAACTTATAAAAATATTCATGAAATATAATATTCATAAGATCCACAAATATATTAGGATAATTTTTTGAACTAATGGGAATAAAAAAACTCATAATAAACATATCATGTATGGAATTCTATTTTTGTAATTTCATCCTACTTCACATTCAACTTATGGTACACAGATCACAGTTGAATCTCGAAAAAATACTAAGATCCCTATAGATGATCAAACAAGTCATATATTTCAGGAAAATCTTACTTATTCTTGACAATAATGTTATTCAATGATCTATAATCTATGATAATCCTCATGTCACCATATTTCTATTTAAAAAAATTGGATCACCCCATGGTGAAGTTCTAGGATGAATGAAACATTAATCAAGAAACCCCTACAAATTATTTTTCAATTAATTAAGTTCCACTTGATCCATTTTATAAGGGGTTTTTTAAATTAGATTATCATTGGGAAAAAAGTAAATAGTAAAATTTACTTTCTGGTCAGGTATAAAATTAGGAAACTCATCGAGAAAAAACATCTAGGTATTCATTTGCCACTGGAACATCATTAAGATGACTAGTTCCATTATTTTCTATAATGTGTGAAATATAACATTAGTTTTCATCTTATAATAGTTTCTCAACTTCTTGATATGTTATCAATGGTATGGGTTCATTTTTCAATAAATCCTGAAACTCTTTCTAAAAAGAAACTTATTTAGCTATATAATCAATCTTATCTTGGTAAAGATAAAGTCAATCCATACAAAAAATAACATCAAACTCTACTAGTGGAAAAAATAAAATTTTAAATATATTTCATTCTATAAAAAACAGCATGAATATTCGTATAATTCATTATTCTATAATATTTCACCCTTTTGTTTTAATCATAATATTTGGTTTCATTTATTGATCTTAAATTTCCATTTTAACACAAAATTATTGATAAATAATGTTGTATGTAGACCCCATGTCCAATAAACCATTAGAAAAATCTGAGTAAACAAACAGTGTTCATGATGTCACTTCATTAGATGGCCTAACATCTGCTGATATAGTCACAAATGATTTCAGTACACCTTTAAGGTTAAAATCATTCTACTTTCTTTTATTTAGATCTTTCTTTTGGTATTTATTTTCATAGTTCCCTATATCACCCATTTTAAAAGACTTTAAATTTTTCTTATCATAATTAAACTTAAGATCATTTTCATTGAAATCTTGGGCTGTATGTCCAAACATAAAAAATAGAAAAAACTTCCTAAATTTTTAAATTCTTCCCCTTGGGTGTTTTTACCATACATTTCACAAACTAGAAATTGGATTTTTCTTAACATTGGATTTCAATAAGTGATTCTTACTCGTTTCATACCATATGGACCTTTTCTTCTGTTTCTTTTAAGTGTAAATGTGATCATCTAAAAATCCATTTCTACACATTCAGTATATAAAATATGTTTCTCATTAATTTTTATTTCATGGGAGTCCAAATCCTTTTGATATCTTGGCTTTAATATTTAGAAAAAATGATTGCTTTTACTTTCAAGATCCCTAATAAGATTTGTAGAATACCTTGAAAAACCAGTGAAGTTTGTTTCATACATGACCATTGAATATTTCAAATTTTTTTCAATTCAATAAAATTATTTTCTATCCTAAGTCTAAACACCTTAGGAAAATATTTTTCAAGGAACTGATTCTTAAATTCTTCCCTTTCCAAGGCATCAATATCCTCAATATCACTGATATTCTTGACCATTTTCCACCGCTAGTCAGCTTCACCTTCAAAATAGTAAATATAATGACTATTATTTTGATTATCTAAACACCACATGAGATCAAATATATTTTCAAAGGATTTAATCAATCCTTCATACACTGTTGGGTAAGAAGATCCACCGAAAGTAAAAGGGAGTTGCCACATAAAATGTTCTACTATAATCATGTTCCTTTGTGGTAGCTTGGGTTGTTATCTTACAGGGATGACATTGAAATTTATATACTACTTCAAATAATCCATTACTATCCAAACTAATATGTACATATTTCAACCATTCCAGGCTATGGATTCAGGATGATATCATTCTATCGGAGCATTCCTACTTTGTATTCCTTGTTTCTTCTGTGGAAAACCCATCTGAACCGAGATATCTTAGATAAAAAATCATGGTAATCATTAAATTATATAATATTTCATGTTAAACATAATGTAAATATTATTTATTTCATTCTATTAACATCATCATAACCCCTAATGTTATCTAATCCTAACTCGTATACAAAATATAAGGGCTCAAACTTAAACATTACATAATGTAATTAATTTAACTAGAATTATCATTATTAAATTACCAATGATATTTTTGTTTTATAGTTTTAGAAAATTATTTCAAAATAAAAACAATCATACAATGTCGATACTACTAAAATAGTATCCATTGTTTCGTACTACAAATGTTTTTTATAAAACATTAATTATTCACATCATTTAGCTTTGATTCTTCTTTTATCTTAACCATCCTTAATGGTAGTGAAAAAAACTTAAAACACGGGATGATAAAAAAATCTCAGTTGGGGAAATAAAAATAAGGAATGAAACTAGTAGGTCATGAATAATTATAATGATATGAAAGCATTTTCAAAAAGTCATACTTTCCACCCATAAAGTATCATATACTTACTTTGTGAAAACAAGAGATTTCTATAAAACATTGAAAACATAAATAAAACCATAAAGGTAACTTGGGGACTTACATATTTAAAATTATAACCCTCATGGCTACCATATTATTTTTAACCCTCATGGGTTCCTTACAATGTAACCCTCACAACTACCTTATAAGGTAACTCTCATGGCTACCTTATGGTGTAACCATCATAGTTACACTTGGAATGACCCATATAAATGTACCATATTCATTATAGGAAGTTATAAGTCCCAACATTCATTATAACCACTGCCCAAGAACAAGAATATAATCATAAAACATGAAAACTTCCATCATAAAAACATTTCTTGACGAAAATCACTTATTTTAAAAAAATACTCTGAAAATAAAAAGGAAATTATTTTCATTGAAAGTAAAAATTTAATATTTTAAAGGATACTACAAAAAATTAAGGAGTCGTAAAATTGAAAAAATAGACTTTGAATTTTAAGTTAAAAACATTTTTTGGAATTTCATAAACAAAAAATATAGAGGATTTTAAAAGAAAAATCCTTTACATCAGGTTTATTTTACTCCAGACATGGTTACACCTCCTGTATAATGGTTTAAATAGTTTTATTAATATATTAAATAACTATATTAATATCTATAATACCTTATATTATCTTTCTATAGAAATTTTTAATCCTATTTATTAACAATTTTGTTTTATTGTTTCTTTGAATTTATTTCATGGTTTCCATGGTTGGTTCATTTTAGATAGTCTTTTACAATGGAATAAAAAACTATAGAAGTTAAATGAAATTGTATTAAGATTTTTATAGAAATTTAAATGATTCCATATATCATTTTTTATAATAGGATGAATATTCATTATATAAAACATTAATGATAATAATTTGGTTTATTTTTGGCGGGTTTTTTCAACCATCAAAACCTGTTTCGTTTTATTTAATGTTATGTATATATATTAGTTACATAACATTAAAAAAGTTATAATATACATATTAAAATAATTTTTTAACCACAATAATGGTTTTATGAACCTCCTTTTAGGGGGTAAATGAAAAAGAAAACTTGTCATCCATAAATTCGATAAGTCAACACATCAAGGATGGTCTTTTCATTTTGAGAACAAAAGGGGAGAGGAATATAAATGATGATTATTTTTTCCATTAACACTATAACATTATAGAATATAAAATATAATTCATTAATCATTTCAATTGGATAATTGTAGGTTAGTAGAGTAAAAGGAAACAAACTAAATTTAAAAGAAATTAAAAGAAAAAAAGAGGTTTTACCTCTTGAATTATTCTCCTTAAGAACCTCCTTAAGTCTCTTGAGTTTGGTATTTTATTGATACCAAAGGCTCTTAGAATTGGTTGATATACTTGTAAAAATTATTGAAAATAATTTGATTAAGATTCACGGATTTAAAGATGTGAGTAGAAGAGGTGGTGAGTGGTTGTGTTTATAGTAAAGGAGAGGGATGTTTTTTGGTTATTTTATTCATTTGTTTATTATTTTGGCACAAGACTATGAATAGTATAGATTATTATTTCTAAATAAATTAAATAATGCATGTTTGTTTTTTTTAATGTTATTACATCATCCATACATCATCCATGACTCAATAATTAATGCATTTATAATTCACTGTAAATTATTGTATTTTATTATTCTCCCAAAATTCAACTATTTCAAAAAAATACCCAAAAAAATATCAATAACCATTTATTTATTTAAATAATTAAAAAAATCCATTTTATTAAGTTTAATTTCTAAATATGATAAATTACATTTCTAATTAAAATTTGTATTGATTCGAAATATACCGATTTTAAAATTATAACTGATTTTGTGAAACTTTGAAAAATTAATTAAGGTTTCATAAAATTATCTAATATTAATAATACAACAATATATTAACTTGTGAATATATTTTATGAAGATATATTTTTATTTAACTAATTATATTAATTATAAAATTTTCAATGGACTTTTATGTTTCCCAAAAATACCAACACTTAATTTATCATTTTCTAAATATTTATTTACTTATTACTGGATATAAATATATCATATGATCACTTATAATATACATAACATTAATTTATAATATAATAATTTAGGTTACTATTATATACTTAAATATTCTATAACTTCTATAAATATCACTTAATTCATTATATATTTATAATGAATTTAACATAAATAAAAACAAAATATTTTACAAATACCTGGGTTATTATAAAAACATAAATCCCTTACCATAAGTATTTTCTTTATTCATACGTGTTCGAACCTCTTATATAATAAATATATATTTATTATAAATGTATTATATAACCATATTTATATTTATAATACCATTTATGATTTATATAAGACATCTTGTTGCTCATTTATAAAAAAAATTGTTATTGAAATCACTATTTTAGGTGATAACTGCTTCATTTTTTATGCATGTTCTACTATGATAATCTTAGTACATATAATTTTATCATATTTAAATCATTTAATTTTTTTAATAATAATACTAGTGTCATAGATATTCATTATAAAATTATTATCATCCTTAAAATGTATAGATATAAAAATGAATGACACAATCCGTGGGGGAAGTCGGTCATACGTAAACATGAACACTATTTTCACTTTTCTGTTAATGTAAATAAAGAAATTAAAATAATAATTAACATATAAATAGTAATTATTATATCATATAAATACTATAAATTCATAAAATGAATCATTATTACCATCCATGTAAAGTAGAATCAAAAAATGAATCACATCGATTTGTGGAGGTAGCAATCCACACATATGCACAAGAGATATAATTATTTTCCAACTAATTGAAAGGTAAGAAGGTAGATGTGATATTATAATTAAAAAAGTCATAAATTTTTCATAAATATCATATATTATCATTAAACCCATCATAATTCCATTCCATTAAAGGTGGTTATGAAAAATGAATTATATCGTTATGTGGAGATGGTAATTCATATGTACACATGAGTGATACATTCACTTACCATTTGATGTAAAAGAGTTTTTATAATGGTAATTTAATAATAATAATAAATTTTATTTATATTTGTGATAGTGCATTTATTATTTTCTGATAAATACCATATATTTATTGGAAATAAAATAAAAAGTAAAAGTAAAAAAAATGATTGGATATAGAAATTACATATTCCTTGAAACAAATCCATTATATATACTTTTACTAATCATTGGGTTGTTCTTTATAGGGGAAAAAACATCTAGAATATGTATATATAATTTTAGAAGAAAATTTTTCAGGGGTTATTTGAGTTAAAAGGCATAAAGTTGTATAAAGAAGAGAAAATATGTGTGTCCTTTTAGAAGGGAGGGAGAGGATATACTTTTAATTTATTTAAAGATAAAAATATAAAAAGGTAATTCTCAAGTTAAATGATCCCAAATGGACATTAATTCAATGAGAAGAGTATATGACCAAAAAAATATCATATAATAAAATTTAGAAAGGTTTTGGTGTCATTTTAAACCATTCCGTTTTGATTAGACACTTCGTTAATCATTTTTGACGTTAAACATGTTAACAACTATTTCCATATTAATGGGTTAATAATGTTACCATAAATGGAAAAATTAATCATAAATGGACCATTTTTTTATGTTAAACCATATTCCATTTAATTTTCCAATAATCATTAAATAAGATATTATTTATTATAAAATATCATTAATGAAAATTGAGGAACTACTCGGTTAATTTGATATTAACGTCACCATGACATGATGTATTTTGAATATAATATTTTCCAACATCCCTAATATGTTATATGTATCTAAAAATCATGTAACATAATAATTCACCCAAATTATATCATTTCTAATATTTTTAAAGTCTTTTATTTTATTTTTTATTAATTGATGAAATATCATGTCAATGTTGTCATAGAATTTATGGTAATTA
Source organism: Viscum album (assembly GCA_963277665.1). Taxonomy (NCBI): domain Eukaryota; kingdom Viridiplantae; phylum Streptophyta; class Magnoliopsida; order Santalales; family Viscaceae; genus Viscum; species Viscum album. The sequence goes on along the minus strand of OY728146.1, from coordinate 1,504,989,072 downwards.
TATAATTTCTGAAAATTAAAATTTAAATAATATAATTAAAATAATTTCATTTTGATTAATATGAAAATTAATATTCATTAAAAACATTCTTTTATCCATATGTGAACACATAAGTGATATTTAAAACTAAAAGAGTGGCATACTATATTTTCCTTTTGAATAAATATTATATAAGTAATTTTAAAGGAAATGTATCCCTTAAATTATTAAATTTATATCCTAGGGTGATAATGGTTTATTTAACTTAATCCAATAATTAATGAGATTAAAAATATTAATCTTATCATTTAATTTTAACCTAGTTTGACCATATTTACTCCTTGTCATGGTAATAAATTTTACCACGTTAAGTATTTACAATGTCTAAAAATAAAAATTGGCCATTTGAAAAAATTTATAGCTTATAATAAAATATATGGAATCTATTTTTAGTAATTCTATTTCAACAAGTGGAAGAAATTCATTATAAAATAAGTGGGCAAAAAACAATGAAAATAGTTTTTTAGAAAAATAGATTTTTTATGCATAAAATTACATTTATTCTTATCCCATAACTGGAAATACATTAGATGAATGTTAAAACATTTGATATAATATACAATATCAATTTCATTAAAATCATTAAAAAATAATGATTAATTCAATTTATTATATAGAAACACAGTGTGTGCATGAAAATAGTTTTCCAGAAAAAATACCTTTTAAGAATAAAAATATGTTTATAGAAAATTAAATCATAAAATTTATTCCATTGAACATAATTGGATTATTAGTTTTATAATAGAACTAAATTTACATTTAAACCATTTTTAAAAAAATGTAACTTTATAAATTCTTAAAACAGAAATATAGTTTTCAATAAAATTTAGAAAAACCAATCAATTTAGAATGTTCGTAAAAATTCACTCTAAGATATTTTTGACATGATGATTTCAAAAATGAATTTAATTTCATAAAATAAATTTTATAAAATTTTAAAGAATCAAATATTATATTCCCTCACATAAAGAAATAAAAATCATGTTTGAAGGAAAGCTATTTTTAAGCATAATAAGGCGTTATTAGAAAGTGAATGATTATTTTCTAAGATTTAGTAAACACATTTTTATTGTGTAGGATATTTGGATATATATATATAATAATAATTTGGTTATTCATATCCATACCTTATAATTCAACAGTTAAGTTATAACTGTCATATTTAAATAATAATATTTAGTGGATCGTTTAAGCTCAGTGTTGTGTGTTATATACTCTATCAAACATAATTATCCTCTTTTATAATCTTGTATTGTTACATTATCCCTAACATTAAAAAATTTGGTCCTCTAAATTTTAAATTGTGATCGGTAATCAATGTTTTAACATTAGAAAATTAATTTGTGGAGAACTAACTTCATAAAAAGGGTTAATAAAACATCCTCTTAAGTAGAGGGAAAGAGAAATACAAAGGTCATTTGGAATAACACAATAATATACTTCCACGTAAGAGGAAATTATTGCAAAGTGAAACTTTTGATATAGAGTAGAAAACTAATAACCTAGGAATAATATAGAGTGATTTAGAAGATGTTAAGGAGAAATTTATTGACCAAAAAACTATAAATCTGTGATGGGTGAAAAGTCCATATATTCATCATAAATAAAGGAAAAAGTATAATATTTTTATTTCAATATCTTTTTAATAAAGTTGAGAGATTATTTTACAATCAATATAGATAAAATTTTAATATATACTTACTTATCTTATTTCATTTAATAAGAAAAATTTCAACTTTCGGTTATCTTTTATATAATTTCCACTTCATCTCTTACTTAATGAAATGAATACTTAGGTTGAATTTTTCATGCTAGATGCACTAAAAATAACATTTAATGAATAATAAGAACAATAAAATTTTTATAATTCATTCCTTAAATCTCTTTTTATCATCAATATTAAAATGTTTATCACAAGTTATCCAATATAGATAAATATAATACATTAGTCTATAAAAAATTAGCAATAACACCTAAAGTTCAAAATAATCCATTATATAAATATTAAACGTATGAATCCTCCAAAATACATCAAAACAAATTCAAAATAAAAAAATTGAAATAAGGTAAATAAATTTCTAGAATAAACAAAACATTAATCCCCAAAAAAACATTAAATAGATCTAAATTTTGCATGCTCAATATTTAAATACATTGATAACATATTCCCCTAGAACATTGTAATAACCTGAATTGCTATAAAACATTAATGGAAACGTATTTTATTTCCAAAAAATTTACTCAATTTTCAAAATAAAATTATATATTATCAAATAGATTTCATAAGTTCAGAAATACTATAAACTCCATCAATGATAAAGTAATCCACTTTTCATCAAATTAGTAATTTGTTCCAAGATCATCAATATTATCACATTTAATTTATCGATAATCTGTTTGTCTAAAATAACTTTATTATTTCAACATAGGGCATATATTACAGGTTATAATTAATTCAATAATGTTTTTTACATGAAATATTACCTTATAGTTAAATCAATTTTCAAGGTCATCAATTCCAGTCCAAAAATAATTTCTAATCCTTATAGAAAAAATAACACAGAATACTACATAGATGTTTCATAATTCTTGTTACTAGAATATAATTGATAAAAGAATTTTAAAACATTATTGTTGAATAAACACTCAATCATTACACTTTAATGGTGGGTACAACATAGGACCTTCCTTGGTCTGGATTTAGGTATTGGATTAGGGAATTAACTCATATAATGCATGTGTTCCCCATACATGAGACATTAAAATATCAATGGTACATTGGGATGAGATTCATATCCCTACAATGAATTCTTCATGTTTCCTAGAGAATGTCTTTCTCTATGCCCTTATTTTACACATATAAACATTTCATCATTCCTCTAATACATTTCCATATGCGCTTCTTTCAACATACTTTACATATTGGAAACTAAATCATGTTTCCTCTATGGTCATCATGAAGCTCCATTTTTTCTTTTCTTAGGTATTGTAGTAAAATTACCATGTTGATAATGTTAATCATATAACAAGATATCCTATTTTTCATAATCACAAGGTTTTATATTCCATCTCTTATTTCACTTGGTTTATTGTGAGAACAATCATGACATTTTATGTCGCATTTAATGTTAACACAATGATTTCTAGTTCAACAAATCGAATAAAACCAAAACTTATAGTGTGAGAAACAATAATCATGGTGATAAATAATTAAATATAATTCCTGGTATTTATAAATCCTGATACCATTTTTTTAATCTAAATGACATTATCATTATCCTAGGTAATTCATTGTCATCATCAATTCCCATCCTTCATAGTGGTTCGTAAAGAAAATTTGAATTTACCCATGCATATCCACTATCAGTGTCAAACTAGGTGCATCGTAAGGGAACACTTATCTTAAACTATAATTATGGTCAATATATACATCACCTACTCTTTATGGTTTTTACACCTTGGTTCATCTATGCCAAAACAATTTAGACTTGTAGTATCTAGGAATTGATGTATTGTAAGTAAAATCACATTATATCTTCATTAAAAAACATTAAAATCTTATCCTATACATAAACATATCCCTAGGGTTCTCTATAAATTTATCACATCCTATTTTATAATGGTTTAATAAACCTTTCCTTGATACAAACTATAGGGATGAATACTTTTCATATATAAATATTACTTATTTTTATATGAATATTCAATACATTCCACAAATAAACACCTAATAACCCTAAAGGATAAGTTTAATTTTAGACTATATACACAATCTTCTCATTTCTGGAAATATATTAAACATCTCCCGCAATTCACCTTGAATTTCTTACTCTTCAAAAAGATACACTACTTAAAATTTTATTTATATCCTATGGAATGGAAACATAAATAAGGGTGAGCTCAGATTCTCAGTAAGGGTAAATATGGATGATGTAAATCAATGATAATATCAAATCATAAGATAATCATATGGGTATGAGATAATGCATATAACTTATAAATTTCATACCCATTATATCATTGATCGTACACATTATTCAAGTGCTAAAAGTATTTAATTTCAAAATACATATTTCATAAGAGTTAGATATCATCATAAATCAATCATGAACTATAAGTTTATTTCATAGTGGTGTCGAACCATCTAAATTGTTGAAACCATTTCATATTCCAAGGTTTACTACTGATCCCATCAAATCGAAATGGATCAGGAATCAACACCTATTTCCTATAGTGTATTAATCACATAAACTTGTTTCTCATATAAAATCAAGAACATTGACTTGTTTCCTGTAGAAAATCAAGAGTGTAATATCCTGTTACATTTTCATGTACTTTTTGATGTTTCTAAGTACCCCTGTTTTGGATTAAATACATGGGTTGCATTTGGGTGAACTGTTAAAGAATATCTATAGGACACTGTGTTGTGCACAGTTTGCGCATGGTTTAACAAACTGTGCGACCAAACTGTGGCAGCCTTGAAACCCAGACAGAAGCTTCCGCATGGGAAGCACATGGTTTTTCTAGCCGTGCGGCCAAGCCGTGTGAGAAGGGTGGTTGAGAAAGTATCTCATGCATGTTTAGAACATGGTTTTTCAAACCGTACAACCAAATTGTGTGGTCACTTAAATGAGATCCGTAAATTGTGGACCTCGCTCGATTTTTCCTCTAAGTGCCTCTTTTTTTCTCCTAAGTGGCCCTAACTCAAGATTTTTCCTCTCCTAAGGTCATAGACGGTTATCCCATCATTCTAGAGGCAATTCAAAGGCTCCTCTTAGTGAATCTAATCCGGATTCTTGAGTTATGTGATCATTATTCATCGTTCTTGGTTGGTTTCTTAGATCTACATAGATCTACTTCTCCTCTTCTATCAGTTTCTTAGATCTATGCCCATTATGGGAAGATCTAAGTGTGTGGTACCAAGTTTGATGAGTTTTTGTCTTGATATTTCTAGGAGAAGAGATATAATGTGGGTTCTTAAAGAAGTAACCCGGTTTTCTGGAGCGTTCTCGACCGTGGTGGTCTTGGTCAAAACCTTCAAGGTAGGTGGTTCTGTACCATATTTCCAAATTGATTATCATTGTATTTACTTGATTTATTTCAATTATTGATTGTAATTCAATTTCTCGTGTTTCTTTCAATTAAATTTATAAAAACTCGATTCCATCGAATCGAGATATTTGAAATGGTTTTGGCATGTAAATTTAAAAAACCCCAATTCCATTGAATTGGGTGTGTTTATGGAAAATTGGATGATTTAATTTTTTTAATTTAAATTGTGGATTTGATGGAAATGTTTTGAATTATATTGTTGAAATTAATTGTGGAAATGAAATATGGAATGATGTAATTGGTTTTGAATGGATTTCAAACTTGTGGAAACGGATTGAAATGATTTGATAGAAACCCATTGGTTTTATCTTGTGTAAGAGACATGTTTTGAATAAAACCTATTTTGGTTTTAAGTGGAATAAAATTGGATATTTTGAAATGGAAGAATGGTATTGATAGTATTTTTAGAATTCTTAAAATAGTTCACCCATCATGTAAGATCGCATTCAAGTCTTAGGTAGTTTGTGAGTTATTTGGGTACACTCTACGCTAAGAAAATGTTCTAAAACATTCTTGCAGCGGGTCACATCCCCGACGGGTTGGTGACTTGTCTCCTTTGGCCATTGTCATAGGGATGTGTGTATACACATCTTTCTGAGTTCACATAGAGTGTGTGGAATCCTATAAATGGTTAATACTATCGTATCTTTTGGCAGATGACCATGTTTCTCACTTGTTTATTTATATTTGAGATATAAATGTATGTCAATGTTTGTGAACTTCTTTACTTGCCTGCTGAATTTATATAAACTATTTTATATAAATGTTTTTCTATAACCATTTTTTTAGAAACATTCCATCATTTGAAAATCCTTTGTTTAAAAATATTTATTCCATCATTTCAAAATGTATAGCATGTTTTTTTAAAATATGATTTTGAGTTTCCAAACCTGTTTATTTTAAAAATAGAAAGATCTTCTTTGGATAATTTATTATTTGCATCTGTTATGGAACCTTTGGTGGTAACCTACTAGTATTAGGCTCACACCCTACTTTTTCCTTCAGATGTTTGTAGACTTTCTTCTTCCAGGATCGACTAAATGGAAGGGACCTCATGGAGGTGGATCCAGTTGATGATATCTCAACTTGGTAGGTTGTGTCCTTTGGGACCTTGGGACTCTTTTCCCTTTTTGTACTTGGGTTTTAGTGCTTTGACTTTTTGTGCCTTTTTGTATTCTGGTACATTACTCTTAGTGGAGTTACTTTTGTTATGCATACTGTTTTTTTACTCTTGCTTCCGCATTATTGTGGAAAAATCATTCCCACTTGTATATTGTATGATGCGAGGTGTTACTTGCCGACCCATGGGGATTGGGAACGCCCTTCAGGTTATGTTAGGGTCGGCTCGGTTATTGGGTTACCAGGGTACCCGGGCTGGTTCGTGACAAATTGGTATCATAGGGAGGTTCATCATCTTGCCTTGATGACAATATGCATTTGAGTTTTCTTGTCGGGAATTAGGAGGTAGTTATGATTGAGTGACTAGTCATCTCTCACTGCAATGAAACTTATGTTTCCATGGGTGGTTAGAGAAAGGTGACTTGTGGATTAGTTCTAGTTTTTTCCCTATTTTGATTTGGATAGAGTGGAATCCAAATCTTGTTATCCCTTCTTTTAAGGGTAGTTTCCCCGTTACCCAGGTTGAGTGTTAATATAATGTCTTCTTTGTTGTCTACTGATGTTTTTGTAGCATCATGCCTCTGAGAAGACATAAGAATAGGATTCAAAGAGAGGTTGTTGCTGAATCGCAGCAAGTGAATCCTACTGTGGATCCGAGTCTGGTTGAGGTAATTGTTCGCACTGTCCAAGCTCTGGGACAGGCACCACCTCCAGTTCCTATTCAGACTCTAGCTATAGATCCTCATTGTGATATTCTCTGAATTCATTCCCAGGAGTTCCTACGCCAGAAGCCACTAGTCATCAAAGGATCCACTAATCCCCAACATGCTGAGGAATGGTTGAGAATGATTGAACATTTGTTTGGGTTTTGGAGACACTGGATGCGATCAAGGTGAAGTGTGCCACCTTTATGATGCAGGTATCAAGTAGGAGATGGTGGGACATGATGGTGATGGCTGGGAAACATGAGGGTTTGGAGTGGAAAGACTTTAGGGTTATTTTCACTAATCAGTTCTATCTAGAATCTATTGTGTTGGCCAAGGCTGTGGAGTTTTTCAATCTTGAGAAGGATAACAAAACTGTGAATGAGTACTCAAATCGCATTGCTGAGTTGGTACAGTTTTCTCCTGAAATTGTATCGAATGAGAGGATGAAGGATTGACAATTTGAGCTGGGGCTTTGATCAGATCTACATTCTCATGTTTTCATACTGAAGCTACCCACTTATGCCGATGTGCTGGATAGGGAAATGATGGTTGAGATGGATTTGGTAGGAATGTCAGGGTTTCAGAAAGTTCCTTTCCCTTCTAGAGGCAATGTTGGTTCCTTTAAAGTAAAATAGAAGTGCGATGTTTCTCTTGGTGGTTCTCTTCAACAGAGTCATTCTAGACCACCATTATCACCAGGAGGGGATTCATTGACTTTCTATCAGTGTGGGAATCTAGGACATTATAAGAGGGTTTGCACAGAGGCACCCAAGAATTGTAGCTCATGCGGACGTTTAGGGAACCTACAGAGATTATTCCATCACTTCTCTACTCTGCGTAGTGGAACAGGGTCATCAGCACCTCCAAATACTGTGGGGAAATCAAATGCTTCATGTACAAAAGTGTTCCAGCCTCAGGCATCTGGAACGAAGCTTCTTCACACAGTGGAAGAGTCTCCAGAGGTAGATAATACAGGTCCTACAACTGTGAGAGGTACCATTACTATAGCTTCATCTTTATTGATAACTCTTTTTGATACTGGTGCATCTCACTCTTTTATTTCAAACCATCTAGTTAATCTTCTTAGTATGCCTATGGAACTTTTATCTTGTAAGATGGATATTACTACACCCCTTGGTGTAATGAGAGAGAAGGGTCTCCATAGTCCTGCTTGTTTCTTCTCTCTATCAAATGTTGATCATGTTTGGAGTTTCTTGGTTCTCTACATGAAATCTTTTGACGTCATATTTGGGATGGATTGGCTCATTTCCAATAAAGCCCGGATCGATTGTTATCATCGACGGGTCTACCTTACTACACCCAGTGGTGTGCCTCATGTTTTTCAAGGAGAATGGGTCCCAAGTTCAAGAATATATGGACCCTCTTATCCAGAGTTGGGGAAATTTATATCATCATTTGCATTTGATCTAGAGAGATATTCAATGTGTGGTGATATTCCTCCATTCGTCACTGAGTTTCCCGATGTGTTTCCTTCTGACTTCTCTGGTTTTCCACCAGTAAGGGACGTTTTTTTCTCTATTGACTTAAAGCGTGGTACTCAACCAGTTTCTATTCCCTGTTACCGAATGGCTCTAGCTAAACTAAAGGAACTGAAGTCTCAGTTATATGATCTTCTTGAGAAAGGTTTTATACGCCCGAGTGTGTCACCCTTAGTAGGACCTATTCTCTTAGCCAAGAAGCCTAATGGTTCTCTTCGCTTATTTTTTGATTATCGAAATCTCAATAGAGTTATGATAAAGTATCTATTACCACGAATTGATGATCTGTTTGATCAATTGAAAGGGGAAAAGTGAATTTCAAAAAATGATCTTCGATCTGGTTACCATCAGTTGAGTATAAAGGAATCTGCCATTCCTAAGAACGGTTTTCGGAGTAATATGGTCATTATGAGTACCTTGTTATGACCTTAGGCCTAACAAATGATCCTGTAGTTTTCATGGATTTGATGAACATGGTTTTTCATCAGTATCTAGATACTTTCGTGGTGGTCTTTGTGGATGACATTCTTGCCTACTCCAATTCTGAGGAGGATCATGTGCATCATTTGAGAACAGTTCTGGGTCTTCTAAGGAATCACCGACTTTATGCCATGCTTTCAAAGTGTGACTTCTGGATTCAGGAAGTGAAATTCTTAGGACATGTTATGTCAGAACAAAGAATATCAGTTGGTCCTGAGAAGGTGAAGGCTATTATGACTTGGGAACAACAACGAAATGTTTTTGAGATTTGGAGCTTCTTGGGCTTAGTAGGATATTATCATCAGTTTGTTAAAGACCTCTCAACGTTAGCTTCTCCAATTACTGCTCTGAGTAAAAAGGGAGTGAGGTTTTCCTAGAATGATAAATGTCAGACTTCTTTTGTTGCGCTAAAGTGTCTTTTGACTACTATGTCGGTTTTAACTCTTCCTGAGGCTGGGATAGGTTACATGGTCTTCTGTGATGTATTTGGTTCAGGTTTGGGATGTGTCCTTATGCAAGGTGATCATGTTGTTGCCTATGGATCTTGTCAACTTAAGCCTCATGAGAAAGACTATCCTACCCATGACCTTGAACTTGCAGCTGTAATGCATGCACTTAAGTGTTGGAGACATTACCTTTATAGATAAAGGATTACTGTGTATTTAGACCACAGGAGCATGTGTTATATCTTCTCCCAAAAATATTTGAATCTTCGCCAAAGGAGTAGGGTTTCGACTTTGAAATTTCCTATACCCGGAGGAAAGGGAATGTAGTTTCAGATGCATTAAGCAGGAAACTTCCATCTCAGGATGTGATAGAATCTTCCGAAGAATGGAGTTTGATGGCTATTTTTTCTCAGTTGCATATTGGAGTTTAGTGGAAGGGGAATATTGTTTCATTAGCCAGTGTCCAGTTGACATCTTCTCTTCTCGAGTTAATTCTTTAGGAACAACAACGGGACGATGAATTCCATAGCATTAAGAACTCTCTTTATGGTGGGAAGACTGACACCCAGTGGTCATTCTCTAAAGAGGGTGTCCCGTGTTATCGAAACAATTATGTTGTGCCATTATCGATAAGGAAGGATGTGATGGGGGATTGCCATAACTCTCAGTGGGTGGTACACTCAGAAACCATGAATATGTTCTATGACATGCGTCGATAGTTCTGGTGGCTAGGTATGAGACGATACATTGCTGAGTTTGTATCTCATTGCTATACATTCCATCAGGTGAAATCCAAGCACCAGAAACCATTGGGTTTTCTTCAACCACTTCCATTCCCTACATGGAAGTGGGGTGAAATATCTATGGACTTTGTGGTTGGGTTACCTCAAACCCAGAAGAAGAAGAACACGATATGGTTTGTGATCGACAGGCTGACCAAGTCGGCTCACTTTATACCTATTTGAGATACAACCAAATTTGAGGAGTTGGGAAATATATATGTGAAAGAATTTGTTCGTTTGCATGGAGTTCCATATGCTATAGTATCTGATAGGGATCCCCATTTTACTTATCACTTTTGGAGAGGCCTTCAGGAGGCACTGGGATCTCAGGTCCATTTGAGCACGGCCTACCATCCACAATCAAATGGCCAGATAGAGAGAGATATTCAGATCCTTGAGGATATGCTCCGCACATGTGTTCTTGACTTTAGTGGGTCTTGGGATGACCATCTGGGACTAGTTGAGTTCTCTTATAACAACAGTTATCAACCTAAGATCAAGATGGATCCTTTTGAGGCATCGTATGGCCGTATTTGTAAATCCCCTTTATGTTGGTCAGAGATTGGTGAAATTTCCTTGGTAGGACCGAGTTTGGTCCAAGAGACGACAGCTAAGATCCAGTTGATTCGTCATAGAATGTTTACAACACAGATTCGGTACAAGTCTTATGTTGATCATCACCATAAACCTATAGAGTTATTAGTTTGTGACTAGGTTTTCTTGAAATTTTCACCCTGATTGGGTCATCAACGGCTTGGGAGGCAAGGGAAGCTTGCTCCTTGTTTTGTGGGACCTTTTGAGGTTATTGGTCTTGTGGGGAAAGTTTCTTACCATTTAGCTCTACCACCACAAATGATGTCGATACATAACTTGTTCCATGTATCGCAGCTGTGAAAGTATCTGTCTGATCCATCTCATGTTGTGAGGTGGAGAGATCTTGAAATTGAACCAGATTTATCTATTACTGAACAACCAATTAGAGTTTTTGATTCTAAGACCAAGGTACTTGAAGGGAGAACGTTACCTATGATTCTTGTACTCTGGCATCATGGTTATGATTCTCATGAGATGTGGGAAAGGGAGGCACTAATGAGAGATCAGTGACCCCATCTTTTTGACGTGGAGGACTTTTCATAGGCTTTTGGGGGCAGAAAGATCTTATGGTGGAAAGGTTGTAACATCTCGTTACGTTTTCCAGTACTTTTTGATGTTTCTAAGTACCTCTATTTTGGTGTAAAGACTTGGGTTGCATTTGGGTGAGATTTTAAAGGAAATCTATAGGACAGTGTGTTGTGCACGGTTTGCGCACAGTTTGACAAACCGTGCGACCAAACTGTGCCAGCCTTGAAACCTGGACAGAAGCTTCAGCACGGGCGGCACACAGTTTGTCTAACCGTGCAGCCAACCCATTTGAGAGGGGTGTCCGAGGAAGTAGATCACGCATGGTTAGCACATACTTTTTCAAACTGTGCGACCAAATCGTGAGATCACTTAAATGAGATCCTTAAATTGTGCATCTCACTCGGTTTTGCCTCTAAGTGCCTCGTTTTTTCTCTTAAGCGGCCCTAACTCGGGATTTTTCTTCTCCTAAGGTCAGAGAGGGTTCTCCAGTCATTCCTGAGGCGATTCAACGTCTCCTCTTGGAGAATCGAAGCCGGATTCTTGAGGTATGTGATCGTTCTTCATCGTTCTTGGTTGGTTTCTTAGATCTACTTAGATCTACTTCTCCTCTTCTCTCAGTTTCTTATATCTACACCCGTTATGGGTAGATCTAATTGTGTTGTACCAAGTTTGATGAGTTTTGGTCTTGATGTTTCTAGGAGAATAGATCTAAGGTGGGTTCTTGAAGAAGCAACCCGGTTTTCTTGAGCGTTCTCAATCGTTGTTATATTGGTCAAAACATTCAAGGTAGGTGGTTTTGTCCCATATTTCCAAATAGATTATCATTGTATTTCATTGATTTATTTCAATTATTGATTTAAATTCAATTTCTCAAGTTTCTTTCAATTAAATTTATAAAAACTCGATTCCATCGAATCGAGATATTTTAAATGGTTTTGGCATGGAAATTTAGAAAACCCCAATTCCATTGAATTGGGTGTGTTTATAGAAAATTGTACAATTTAAATTGTTAAATTTAAATTTTGGATTTGAGGGAAATGTTTTTCAATAGGTTTTTGAATTTAATTGTGGAAATGAAATGTGGAATGATGGAATTGGTTATGAATGGATTTCAAACTTATGAAAATGGATTGAAATGATTTGATAGAAAAACATTGGTTTTATCTTGGGTAAGAGGCATGTTTTGAATAAAAACTGTTTCGTTTTAATTGGAATAAAATTGGCTCTTTTGAAATGGAAGAATGGGATTGATCGTATTTTAAGCATTCTTAAAATAGTTCGCCCATCATGTAAGAGCGCATGCAAGCCTTAGGTAGTTAGTGAGTTATTTGGATACAATCTAAGATAAGACAACGTTCTAAAACATACTTGTGGTGGGTCACATCCCTGACGGGTTGGTGATGAGTCTCCTTTGGCCATTGTCATAGGGACATGTGTATACACATCTTTTTGAGTTCACATAGAGAGTGTGTAATCCTATAACTGGTTAATATTATCGTATATTTTGGCAGATGACCATGTTGCTCAGTTGTTTATTTATATTTGAGATATAAATGTATGCCAATGTTTTTGAACTACTTTACATGCCTGCTGAATTTATATAAACTGTTTTATATAAATGTTTTACTTAAGCCATTGTTTTAGAAGCATTCCATCATTTGAAAAGCCTTTGCTTAAAAATCTTTATTCCATCATTTGAAAATGTATAGCATGTTTTGTTAAAATATGCTTTTGAGTTCCCAACCCTATTTATTTGAAAAATGTAAAGCTCTTCTTGGATAATCTATTATTGGAATCTATTATGGAATCTTTGGTGGTAACCTACTGGGCTTAGGCTCACACCCTACTTTTTCCTTCGGGTGTTTGTAGACTTCCTTCTTCTGGGATCGAGCAAAGGGAAGGGACATCTTAGAGGTGGATCCAGTTGTTGATCTCTGGACTTGGTGGGTAGTTTCCTTTGGGACCTTGGGACTATTTTCCCTTTTTGTACTTGGGTTGTAGTACTTTGACTTTTTGTTCCTTTTGTATTTTGGTACATTTCTCCCAGTGGATTTTCTTTTGTTATGCATACTGTTTTGTTTTACACTTGCTTCCGCATTATTATGGAAAAATCATCCCCACTTATATGTTTTACAATGCCAGGTGCTAGTCGCCGACCTGTGGGGATATGGAATGCCCTTCGGGTTATGTCATGTCCGGCTTGGTTATCGGGTTACTAGGGTACCCGGGCTGGTTCGTGACAAAGAGCATCAACATGTTTCCCTTAATTAGCTCATGAGGTTTAATACATCACCCATTTCATTGGAGGGATATATAATTTCATTCCCACCAATCTCATTATTATAACTATACATATGTCTTCCAAGAGTTAATAAAATAATCATCTTATCATCATATCAGAACTTGTTCGATGAAAATAGGTTTCAGAAATAATTCGTAAATTTATCACAGCATAACCCATAGAAAGTAAATGGATTTTGTAAAAATATAATCCTCATAATCATAAACCATATAGATAAATAATAAGCCTGACATCATTTTATTATATACCCAGTAAATCATAATTAACTTCAAGGATGTTATCACTGGGAAAATTCCTTTTAAATACCATACGAATATTTCATGTGGAAAATATCATTTATATATTAAATTTTATATTTTAAATTACAAAACATTCCCAAATAGTGAAGAAAAAATATTTAAAAATAAACATTAAATATTGGAAATAAATCATCATATTATTGAGTAGTATTCCTAGTGTATTCATGCATTATAAGTTAAATGAAAACATTTATTTCACACTTTTTTAAAAGAAAAGTAAAAAAAGGTACATTATTTGGAATATAACAAAAATATTAATTTTAATAAATTTTAAAAAAAATAAATGATGGGTTGAAATTAATAGAAAAAATAATATTATAATATTAGAAACATTCATGAAAAAGTTTTTAGAAAACATGGTTATAGAAGGAAAATTATTTTTGATCGAAGAGAAAAATAAATTAAGTTTTCCTTTAAAACATTATTTTAATATATTGAATAATTAAATTTAAGAAAATGAAATAAAATTATTTATTATTATAAAATAATCTTATGATAATAAAATTAAATGTATTTATCATAAAATGATAATATAATTTCCTCAATGAGAATTCAAGAATAAAAATCCTAATTAATATATGATTGAAACATAAATTCCATTCCTCAAGTCTTATCTTTATTCATACATGTCCGGAACTCTTATATTATAAATATAGACTTAATTATAAAATTTTTCTATAACAATATTTATATTTATCAAACCATATATTAATTACTTATGATATCTTTTCTTATATTTATTATTAATTTTTTATTAAAATTAATGTTCTTGGTGATAACTGCTTCATATTTATGCCCATTTCGTTTCAACAGTGTCAATAGATGAACTTTGACCACAATTACATCATATTCATAATTTTAATAATTATAAAAATATCATTAACATTAATTATAATTATATATATATCATCCATAAGATTTATATATATTAAAATGAATTACAACGTTCACAGAGATAATAGGCCCTACGTACGCATGAACACTACTTTCAGTTTTTGAAAGATGGAAAAAAGAAAGGTAAACAATAATTAACCTTCTAAGAATAATTTTTAAATCATATAAATCGTATATATTAATCAAATATATCATTATTTTCATCCAATTAAAGTATAAACAAAAAACTAATCAAATCACTTCGTGGTGGTGGTAGTGCACACAAATGTACGAGCGAGGCTATCATTTTCCAAAAAATTTGTAGGTAAGAAGTTGGATAGGATATTATTATATAATCATAATTATTTCATATGTATCGAAATATAAATTTTAATCTCATCCATAAGATAGTGTGATAAAAAATTAATTGTATCATTGTGTGAATACGGTAAGTCGTATGTGCGCACGAGCACTACTTTCGCTACCCATTTGACGGGTTTGAGGGTGGATAGTAGTATTTTAATAATCATATTATTATTTAATTATATTTATGATACTAAATTTATTATTTTATGATTTATTACATAGATTTATATGATGTAAAAAATATGTAAAAAAATAAAGTGTTTGGTTAAGATGGTTACGTATTCTTAGAAAAAACTCCTTTGAATATCCTCTTAAGGATCCTAGGGATACTCTTTTGGGGATAAAATAACATATATAACATGTACAGTGAAGTTTATAAGTGAATTTTCTAGGGGTTTTTCAACATAGAAGAATCAAAGTTACGTAAAGAAGAAAAAAGAAAATTTTCCTTGCAAAAGGGAGGGAGAGGACACACTAGTAATTCCATAAAATAGTAATATATGGTAAATTAATTCTCAAACCAAATACATCCAAATGTCCATAAATTTTAAAAAAATAGTATATTGAAAAAATAAAGTCATCCAATTAAATTTATATTTATTTTGGTGTCATTTCAATCCCTATCTCTATTATTAATCCCTTCGTAAATTATTTTTAACCTCAATAATAGTAAAAACTATTTCAATCTTAAATGGTTAACAATGTTATCATAAATGAAAAAATAACAAATAAATAGACCATGGTTGATATTTTAAACAATATTTTATTCAATTGGATGAATATAATTTTTAATGAATTTTATATAGTTAAAAAAATATTGTTTTCTATAAAATAAAATTAAGTTCAATTTGGGAGCTATTAATTTAATTTGACATTAAAGACACCAGGAGAGAGATGGAATTCAAATATATTATTTTACCACATCCCTGATATGTCATATGTAACTAAATGTTTCTGTAACATAATAATTAACTCAAATTACATTATTTTTATTATTTTTAAAATAATTTATTTTTTTTATTGAATAGATATTGTGTCATTGTTACGTAAGAATTTAAGGTAAATGAATAATTACTAAAAATAATAAATAAATTACCATCATGAAAATAATTTCATTATTCTCAAAAAAGCCATTATTATTTATTCAAAACCTTATTTTTTTACCAATGTTAACACATATGATATATTTAAAAGTACGAGAGTGTAATTTTATATTTTTCTTTGAATTAAATATTATATAGTTCATTTTCATGTAAAAGTTTCCTTTATACAATTAAATTTAGAGACTAGGATTATAAGGTTCTAATTACATTAATCGAATAAGTATTAATATTAAAAAATGTGACTTTATAATTTAATTTTAACCTAGGTTAACCTGATTTACCCTTTACAAAGCAGATAAATTTTATCATGGTTACTATTCATAATGCCTAAAAATAAGAGGGTCCTATTTACCAAATTTGGACATCCTGATTATAAATATGTTTTCCATTTCTTTTCTTCTCAAAACATCAAATAATTTTTTTATATAACCACATTTTATGAATAAAATTAGATTTATTCTTCTCTCAAACCTAGAAAAAACATTATATTATTTTTAAAACATGTCATTAAATATATAATATATGGTTTTCATTAAAATCATTCACCAATCATGATTAATTTTATTTATTAACCTAATAACATGTTACATGTATATAATATAATTTATATTACTTTTAAACTACTTAACTAAATTTTTCTATTATAATTCATAAAACAAAAATATAGTTTTCAATAAATATCTGAAAAACCAATACTTTAAGAAAATTCTTCAAAATTCCCTCTAATATAATTTTTACAAGTTTATTCCAAAAATTAATTTCATTTTATCAAATAAATTTCCTAAAATTTTAATAATATAAATTTAATATTTTCTCAAAAAAATCAATGAAAACTATGTTTAAAAGAAATATATTTTTGAAGCATAATATGACTTTACTTAAAATTTAATGCTTATTTACTAATCATTAATCAAAAACATTATTTTGTAATATATTTATATATATTTCATAATGTGGTTATTCTTATTCATACCCACCAATTCCATTTCTAGGTTATAGTGGTCGTATTTGAATAATAATATTTGATGGTTCGTTTAAGATTAGTGTTGTGTGTTGTATATGATATCGAACATAATGTTCATCTTTTAAAATACTGAGGTGTTATATCTCCCATGTCTAGAGAAAATGTTTAATAAATAATACATCTTCATTACATCGTTTTCTATCCATAGGTATACTTGTTTAGGTTAGATGTACTTCTAGAAATTTTGTTAATGATTACCCTTTAATTACTTTCTATGATATAAATTTAATGTTGAATTATTGTAAGATATCAACCAACAATTCCAAAGATCTAGTTATCCTTTAATTATAGAGGATGTTTTTTATAGGGTTAATACTAGAGACCAAGTGGACCTTTTGATGCTATATGTAGTGTCTCTGCTTTTTAATAATGAATATTAATGTGATACAACTATTTTCAAGGTTAGATTATCATATCTTAGAATCTAGAATAATTCTACAAAGATATTAGAGATTATTATCTTTCCCTACATCATTATTTTTAGCAATAAAGGCACCAAGTGATCACTCAATAGTTTCTACATAAAAATGAGTGGCCTTAATTTTATGGGTGGTATTAATACTAATGGGATCAAAATATATTTATTGATATTTAAAATGATTCTTAAAAATATTAATTATACATTCTTGTATGGTTTGTTATGGAGTTTCTAATGTAGGTGAGTTTTCCCTATATCCCTCTCAATTGTTTTATATATTTTGGAGGCTTCATGTTAAGTATCTCCTTGGTTTTCTTAGGGTTAACCTCTATATCATTATGGTGAACAATAAATCCAAGAATTTTTCTTGATGTTACCTGAAAATTGTTTTTTGATTTATTCATATTTAGGTTGTGCTATTTTAATATGTCTAAAACTATCTTAGGATAATAAATATAGTCACAAAATTATTGTAATTTTGCAACCAAATCATCAATGTAGCATTCTATGGTCTTCCCAGGTAGGGATTAAAGATATTGTGAAGGGAATGTTGACATGTGGAGCCGTAATTTATCAATCCAAATGAAATTACATGATATAAATACGCCGCTTGTGGTAAATTGAAATTAGTGGCCCCATTATCATTATAGAGTATCAATATTTTGTGGTAGTTGGAGTATCCATCCAAAAATAAAGTCCTTTGAAACCAACAGTTTCATTGATCAATAGTTCCATGATTGGGATTATAAATTAATTATTTAGGAAATTATAATAAATATCCCTAAATTTATTTCAAACCGTGATCTACTCATTATTATTCTTGAAGGGGATGATGTTGGCCAGCCATTTTTGGTATTTGACTTCTTCAAAAAAAATTCATTATCTCAACTTATCAACATTGAATTTGAGTTTTCAAGCATGGGAAGGATGAATTCTCCGCATACCCCATTTTAAACCATAGTGATCCTCTAGAAGGACTATGTGATAGGTAGCCACCATTGGTTCCAACCCAAAATTAATAGAATAGTTCTAGGTTAACACATTCTGATTATATTTTAGGAAATAGATATATCATTCATTCTATTGGGGGGTCATATTGGAACTGAACAAAGTAAGTTATGAATCTCCATCCATACCAAGATTATCCTTTTTGAGAACACTAATTATGGTTGAGATACCATCTTCAAATATAGAGGGGAATCCCTAAGATCCCCCCCTTCTCATACCCTTTCTCAATTTCATCGATACTGGAAGATGAATGGAAATTTTTTTATACAAAAAATATTATGAGGTATTTTCATCTCCTAATGATGGTGAGGATGTGTTTCAAGATCTCGAGGGTTCCAATGAGGAAGCATAATTAACTAGGGAATCATGGATATATTTTCCTCTATTATTTCTATCACCATGAGTAGAAGATATTCCAATATCATGAGATATTGGAGATGATATGGTGGGGTCATTATTAGAGTCATCATCTTGAGAAGCATCACTATCTTGTTGAGAATCATGACTTCCTTCTAAATAGTTGGGCTAGGTTAACAAAACCAATATCAGGAAAATGGAGGAATATACATCAGTTTCTCAGACTCATCTCTTTATCTATGTTAGATTATCATATAGTAGGAACCACATGTCTTGGTGAATTATAGGATCTATAATTATCATTAGAATATGGTTAATAATAAATACAGATTCTTTACTGGGATAACTCCATGGATTTAAAGGGGAATCGTCAAGGTCATTGGGGTTGGTGATTTTGATTGAATCATCCTCCATTATCTATTTTACTTCCCACTTATAGTGGGTAGTTTCTATGTATTGATACATCCAATAGTGAAAATGGGTGTTTTCACCAAATAGTGCTCTGACCTATAAATTGATGGAATATTTAAAGAATTGATGATATGATGAGGGAATCGCCACTTGTATTTGAATTCATGGACTCTTAATAAATGAATTGAATGTTGTACCATGAAAAACCACCATGAATTCAAAGTTCACTTTTATATCTATGAGTTAACATTTTATCATTATATTTTTAAGCATATTTTTCTCACTTTTACAGTATCAGTTAAAAGTCAAGATGGATGGGTAAAAGTTGGCCATGTTATAGTCAAGGAGCCAATGCATCTGGACTGGGATGAAATTTATCCTAGAGTTATTTTCTATCAAGTCATGATAAATATTCATGTTATTAGTGTGGTTAGGCACATATAGAGTCATGATGTATCCTTAAAAAGTATCATTTCAATCATTTTATTTAAAATACATGACCATCAAGAATTCACAATGATGTTCTTTTTTAGGGTATATTTCATAGCAACATCAGTCTCGAAATCTTGATGAAATGAAAGGGCCTCAATATTCACTCCTATAAACTAATATTTTAGGTCAATCACATCCAAAACTGAGAGTTTCTTTTAAATAATATTTAATTCTTTGATAATTTCATACTTCTATACTGAGTTCTTATACTTATTGGCAGGGGGTTGTTGTAACACCCCAAGCTTCCACAGTACACTTCTCTTTGAATAATACAATAGTGTGTGTTGTACGCAACTTCGAGTTCAAACACACTACAACTAATCAAAATAGTCGTTATGAACAGTAATACCCACTTTTTGAAATTTTATAAATTTTATCATTCAAAATGGACTTCATTTTTTGATTCGAAGTATCAAAATTAGCTTTGGGTTAATTTATGGTATCTTTCAGAAAAATTTCAATTTTGATGAATACTGAAAAACACTAAGTTATAGTTTAAAACCGAATTTTTTTTAAATAATTATTTATTTTATTTAAATTTATTTTAGGTCAAAATAGATAAAAAATACCTATATAATTTCAATTTAATTCATTGTAGTTAGTTTAAAATAATTTTATATATAAAAAAAATTTATTGATCTTTTTACCGTCCTCTACCCACCTCTTAGGAGCATTTAAAAATTTACATAAAACATAGTTTTACTGCTTCTATGAGTTGAATTTCAAAAAATCTAGAGACACAGTTGATATCAATAAGTAAAATTTTGTTCAATAAGGCGAAAATTATTTTTGGTGAATATTAACTTTTACATTTATTTACCACGGTTAAAAGTAAATATGGTAATTATGGGTAAAAATGATATTATTATTACCCTAACACATGTTCTAATTCTATTGGATAAGTATAATTCTACCAAAAAAACCTTATAAATAAAATATGAACCTATTTGGTCCACTTTCATTAGATTAGGACATTTATTATTATTTTATTAAAAGAAGAGTTAAAAGAGTTAGATTCAATGTTTAATAACTAAACCATTTTTAAAATTGGGTTAAACACAATAAAAATTCGACTAAAAAAATTAATTATAAATATAAAAATATTTCCTATATAATGGTATTTTATTTTTATTTTTAGACATTATATAATTAAATTTATTTATGACACAATGACGAGGTAGTAGTTACTGTATTAGTGAAATATTAAAATAATTGATATTATAAATATAAAAATAAATCTAATTTTAGACTTTTAATGAATTACACTAATTTTATTGGTTAATATGGAATTTTAGGGTTTATTAAATGTATTTATTACTATGTAATAAAGTTTTTAGGTCTTTAATAAAAATCATTTACTAAATAATGTCAAAATTGACATAAATGAGTTTTTAAAAAGAATACAATATTATTGGTTGATATAATAATCCTAAAAATATAAGGTTCATCCAAAAGACTTATATAATGATAGGTGTATCATTAATTAACCACTTGGTGTTCTCTTGGAAGTTTATAGTAAGTTTATTAACCATATAATATAAAAATACAAAGAGACATGGTAAATATCAAACTATTTAACTAAGAGTTAAATCTATACAATAAGGTTAATATAGTGACCCAAACCTGTCTAAAACCTATTGGTTGAGATTTTTGCTACCCATACCCACCTTAGCCTTTGATTAATTCATTTTTGAGCCATGATAAACCTAAAATGATTTTACTATAAAATAATATTTCCAGATTTTCTTAAGGTCCCCCTCACCCCTCTTATAAAAGGGCACTTCCCCTTCTCTCTAATTCACACATTCAAACCCATTTAGCTCAGCCAACCCTTGCCCAAATACCCTCTTATATGTCTTACCTTCATCCTAGAGGCCTTTATTTTTTCATAAAGTAAACCTATGGAGCCCTTTTGATCAAATCAAAACGAAGAACCCGAAGAAGAGGTAAATATATCACCACTTCTTTCATGTTTTTTTCTTCTTCCACTTCTTCATTCTTTTTTGTTTCCATTATAAACTAATAAATCTAGTATCTTCTATATACTTTGATGTTATTATAAATATGGTATAACCATATTCATTATTCTATCCATCCTTTGAATGACATGTCACCATATGTGCGTACATACGGCTTAACATCTCCATGTCATGGTGTAGTTGTTACTCAATACATTAGTATTAGAATGGCTATAATAATGATGTATAAATGATGTAAATAACAAATATGGCATGATAATGATTCTGTATAAATGATATTCCATTAAATTATATATGATTTTAATATCAATATAATGATATTGTCACCCGTGTATACGTACGGATTACCGTCTCCATGAACATGATGAGATTCATTCCCCATCGTAACCATTCAAGACTAATTTTCATTATATGATTAAAAAAAATGTTTAAAGACGTAATATCATTCTGAATATGAATAATACAAATCCTATCCATAACAAACATTACTTATGTAACAAATAAAATAAAGGAAAATGAATCTGTTAACACCCAAAACGACGATAATACTAAAATATTATTATCAAAGAAATATTAAAATATCATATATGATATCATATTAATGTATATTATTATTGTATAATTTAATAAAAATTATTTCACCATTATATAGGAGGTTAAACTACCCTCGAGTAAGGAAAAATACAAGGTAAGGGTTAATTTCACAATCTCTTTATTATCCGAGGTTGTTTTTACATAAGTATCCATTGGGACCTATTTATCATCCACATCCACGTATCTTAAAAATGTATTCCAAAACATTTTTACTATTTACTACACTATGGGTTAATGTAATTTATATCCTTGTTTGACTTTTTATAAAATGGTTTGAAAGGAATCTTTCCGTCTTTTTCCAAAAAAGGTACTTTATGACCTTTTCCACTAAATTAAGGTAAGAATGTTTTTTAACTTATATGGCGGATGCAGCTATTTTCCGCCATTATAACATCATTGAATCTTCCCTTAAAATCTTATAATAATATTTTCAAAAATAATTGTTTTCTTTTATAATTACATGAATTTTAAATGATTTCAATATAAAAAGAGATATTTCT
The DNA here is from genome assembly GCA_963277665.1 of Viscum album. Classification (NCBI taxonomy): domain Eukaryota; kingdom Viridiplantae; phylum Streptophyta; class Magnoliopsida; order Santalales; family Viscaceae; genus Viscum; species Viscum album. Next base: position 1,504,966,040 of record OY728146.1, on the reverse strand, counting down.
CTAAAAAAGGTTTTTATTTCATCTATGTCAACATCCTTTAATGGATTTCAAGATTATTTGAAGTTGATTTATTATGATACAAAACATTCGTATTGTATTAAAGGTTTTGTGATATATTTTAATGTGGATGTGTTATTTTTACACCATTCATGTTTTATGTATTAATTATTGACATTTTGTATGCTGGTTTTAAAATGAATATTTATGTTATGTTTAAACCTTTTCATATGAGGAATGTATTGGACATAGTAAGTGAAGGGTGGAGCCCGATACAGCTCCTCGATGCATTGGTAGGTCTTCGGAAAAAAACTAGTGTCATGGAAAAGGCCTTGACAAAATCTTATTTGTAGTCTTGGAACAAGGCCTTGACTATGGGGTTATGATGTCTGGCATTATGCATTCCATCATTATGAAACTGACTATTGATATTTTATGTGATTATTTGAATAGTATAATATCTATGTAAGTAAGTAAATTGCATTATTTTGATTTATATTTTCTATATTATGATGAAGTTTATGTTGAAAATGATTTTGTTTTAGTTTTATACATTTCATTAAATTTTTATGATTATTTATGATAGTTTCTGGTATATTTTTATCCTTTCTGAGCATCTGAGCTCACCCCTTTCTGTGTTTTATTTTTCCTAGGATACGAAGAAGTGTATTTTGAATGACCTGCAGGGATAGTCTATGGGATCTCATTGTTGTCTATGGAAACAATGTTGTTGTAGTTTTCCATTTTATGATGTAATGTCAACATTATTAATGTATCTAGTACTTCTAAGGCTACTAAACTAATCTGTCTTTCGAGACTTGATCTTTTTTTATCATGCCAATGTAACGTAATAATGCACAGAATCTGGGATTCTAGGTTCGGGGTGTTACAGTTGGTATCAGAGGATGTTTAGTACAAACCTTAGAAACTATATTTAGATAAACTCTTATTAGAGCACATAGCCCTAAGATAGACATTGAGGATTAGTATAGAAGAAATTCCTAGAATTTTGGTATTGTAGAGATTTTGTGAGTTTTACAACCAATAAATCCCTGTCTAGATACGAGTAGGTAGAGGTAGATCTAGCACAGATGCGCCTAGGGGTAAAACTTGAAAATATCTCTTTGAGATAGACTCGAACGGGAACGGGTGCACAACAATGGGCTTTGTTTCACTCTTGTTTACGACACTCCTGAGGGATATGCTTAGGATAATTCTAGTTTTTTTACAAACCATTATTAAGGTTTTATGAGTATATACTTACTCAACGAAAACATTTTTATGATTAAGGATTATATCCATAAACTGTTCAGTTTATGTTAAGTGTTTTACAAGTTTGGATTTATGTATTGCGATTCATAAATTAATCTAGTGTATTCCATTGTTTAGAAATAGCACCTAGTGGAAGGAATTGAAATCATATCAATGCACAAACTCCATGTAGGGATTACCCACCTACTCAAGATAATTATAGTGGAGCTGGTGATGCAACTGGTGCTGATCAGCTAATCACCATATTGGGACAACTCACTCAGGTTATGAATAATAACCTTACCCGTATAGAGAACATTGATCCACAACATGGATGATAAATGTTAGATATCTTCATGAGGCAACAACCACCAACCTTCAATGGGGGTATGAATCCACTAGTAGCTGAGAAATGGATAAATTCCTTAGAGAAAATATTTCACACCTTGAGGAGTAGCGAAATGGAAAAAGTTGTCATTGAAGTTTACTGCCTCACTAGAGATGTTGATCAATGGTGTTCATTGATTCAAAACACAAAGGAAGATGATGAAGTATCAAATATTTATTAGAGGATATTTATAGAAATTTTCATAGAAAAATAATTTCCTCATAACCATCAAGTGGATATGGAAAGGCAAGTTCTGAGTCTGAGGAAAAAGGAGGATGAGAATGTCGCAAATATGAAGATAACTTTACAAGGTTAGTGAGGCATGCTTCCGGTTATATATATAACCCAAGAAGTAAGATTTCTCATTTCTTTGATGGGGTAAAACCATTTCTCTGTGGATCATTAGTCTCACAATCCTTCCCATTGTATGAAGATATTTTCTCATGTGCTATCAAGACAGAAAAATAATTCTCTAAGTCTATCGACTTTAAAGCAAAGAAAGAGAAGAAGAGATCTACTGAACACTCTAGAAATTGAAGTAAGGGGAAGAAGGGAAAACATGAATATCCATCCTGTAGTAAATGTTGGGAAAAAACCCCTAGTACTTGTTTGAAGGGAATGGGAGTTTGTTACAAGTGTGGTGAAAAATGCCACCAATCTCATGATTGCAAGGGGAAGAAAGAGGTTTTTAATGTTGAATGTAACATTTTTAGAGAAAGGGGACATTATGCAAATGAATTTCATAAGCGTCAGGGGAACTTACCATAGAGAAGTCAAAGGGATCAAGTCCAATCTTATAATATCACTACTGCTGAGGTTGAAGCTCCAAAAGATGTAGTGGCAGGTAATTTAATAGTTTCCTCAAGTTTAGCCAATGCTTTATTTGATTCTGGATCATCTCATTGTTTCATATCTTCCTAGTTTTCTAAGAAAATTATATATTTATAATTTGATTTAACATGGGTGTTTTCAGTCAAAACTCCCAAGGGAAGTATCATTATGACAAAGTTTTGTGAATCAGTTCCCATTATGGCATATAAACGTTATTTATTTGCTGATCTCATCATCATACCGATGATTGAATTTGATATAATCCCTGATATGGATTGGCTTTCAGACCATGATGTGAAAATATATTATAAGAAGAATGAGGTTACAATTTTTGATGATGATAAGTAGTACCTTATCTTTAGAGCAAAAACGTCATCACCTAATTCTTATCTAGATCCACCCCCATCAGCTCAACTAAATTCAGTTATTGGGGAGGAAGATAATGAAATAACTGTGGGTGAGGAAAGGAATGTTCAAGTAGATGGTGTACCTATTGTGCAACAATATGTTGATTTGTTTCTTAAGGATTTATATGGACATCCTCAAGAACAAGAAATTGAGTTCTCCTTTAACTTAATTCCTGGTTCAAGGCTCATATCAAAGACCCCTTATAGAATGGACACTGTGGAATTAGTGGAACAAAAGAAACAACTAGAGGAATTGAGTAATAAGGGATTTATTCACCCTAGTGTTTCTCCATGGGGATCCTGTTTTCTTTTTGTTAAGAAGAAAGATGGATCTATGAGTTTTTAAATTGACTACATAGAGATCAATGCTATAATAATAAATAACAAGTATCCCCTACCGTGCATTGAAGATTTATTCGACCAACTTTGTGGCGCTCAAAACTTTTCAAAGATTAAACATCGATCTGGATATCATCAGTTGTCTGTGAAGAAGGAAGACATTCCGAAAAAAGCATTTCAAACCAGGTACGAGCATTAGGAGTTTACAGTAATGCCTTTTGGATTGACTAATGCACCCCTTGTCTTCACGGATCTAATGAATAGATTTTTCAAGGAATATATTTATGAATTTGTAGTGTTGTTTATTGATGATATCTTTGTATACTCCAAAATCTATGAAGATCATGAAAATCACTTGTGCATTATTCTAAAGACTCTTAGAAGACATGAATTATATGGGAAGTTTTGCAAGTGTGAATTCTGGATTCTAAGGATTTCTTTTCTTAGCCATATTGTCTCTAAGAATAGAATCTTTGTTAATCCTTATAAGACAAGAGAAATCCAGGAATGGCTAGCACCGACAAGTATAACTGAGGTACGTAGTTTTATTGGTTTAGTAGGTTATTATCGGTGTTTCTTCCAGAATTTTGCCCGATTGGCTAACCCATTAACCAAGCTCACACCTAAAGGGGTTAAATTTTTTTGGAAAAATGAGTGTGAAGAATGTTTTGAAGAACTAAAAGAAGATTAGTCAATGATCTTATATTGAATCTACCGTCGGGGAATACTGTGTTTGTTATTTATAGTGATTCTTCAAAGAAAGGACTTGGTTGTGTCCTTATGCAGAATGATTGAGTTATTTCCTATGCATCACGATAGCTAAAAATTTATTAACAAAACTATCCCACTCATGATCTTGAGTTAGCATCTATAATCTCTTCTTTGAAGATTTGGAGACACTATCTTTATGGTGAAAAAGGTGAGATATATACCGATCAAAAGAGTTTGAAGTATATTTTCTCATAGAAAGAACTCAACATGAAGAAAATTAGATGGCTTGAACTACTAAAGAATTATGATTGCACCATACACTACCACCCGGGGAAGGAAAATAAGGTGGTAGATGCTTTGAGTAGAAAGGATCATGGAGTTATGAATAAGATGAGAGTTGAAAAGGATCCTATATACAAGGATCTAGTAAAGTTGGACAATGGGATAACCATGGAAGGTGAAACATCAATAATTTTTCAAATGGTTGCCAAACCATATTTACTAAAAAGGATAAATAGTTCTCAGACCGATGATAAAGAGTTTCAAAAGAAGATTACTGTTGTGAATGATGGGAGATTGAGTGAATTTGTGTATGAAGATGGAATTTTGAAATTTGGGAAGAAGCATTGTGATACTGATATACCTGATCTAAAAATGGAATTGTTGGATTATTCTCATAGTTCCAATTTCTATATACACCCCAGTTGCACTAAGATGTATAGTGATTTGAAGTAACATTTTTGGTGGGACAACATGAAGATTGATATTTCTGATTTTGTGCCAAGATATATGGTTTGTCAACAAGTGAAAGTTGTAAGGCAACAACCTAGATGAGTTAGGAAACCTCTTCCAGTACCTGAGTGTAAATGGGATAATATTACAATGGACTATGTCATGGGACTACCAAAGACTACTAGAAGGAATGATTCAATATGGGTCATTGTTGATCGGCTTACCATGTCAGCACATTTTCTTACTATAACAGAAGATTTACAACTTGAACGTCTAGAAAGACTATATATTAATGAAGTTGTGAGACTTCATGGATTATCCCTGTCAATTATTTCTAATCATGATCCACATTTTACATCAAGATTCTAGAAAAGTCTTCAGAAATCCCTGGATATTGAACTTTGTTTGAGCACTGCCTACCACCCCCAAACTGATAGAAAATCAGAACGGACTATTCAAACCTTAGAAGAAATTTTGAGATCGTTCTCACTTGACTTTCAAGGTATGTAGGATCAATATTTACCTCTGGTAGAATTTTCCTATAATAATAGCTTTAATTCATGTATTCAGATGGTACCATATAAAGAGTTATACAGAAAGAGATGTCGCAGATGAATATAGTGACCCAAACCTGTCTAAAACCTATTGGATGAGAGTTTTGCGACCCATACTCACCATCTCCTTTGAATAATTCATTTTGGATCCATCAGAAACCGAAAATTATTTTATTTTAAAATAATATTTCTAGATTTTCCTAATGAGCCCCTCACCCCTCTTATAAAAGGGCAATTCCCCTTCCCTCTAGTTCACACCTTTAAAGCCATTTATCTCGGCCAAAACTGATCCAAATACCCTCTAAACTATCCTCAATTCATCCTAGAGTCCTTAATTTAGTCAGAAATCCAACCTAAGGAGCCCTTTTGATCAAATCAAAAGGAAGAACCTGAAAAATAGGTAAATATCTCACCACCTCTTCCATTTTTTTCTTCTTCCACTTCTTCTTTCCATGTTGTTTCCATTATAAAATAATAAATCTAGTATATTCTATATATTGTGATGTTATTATAAATATGGTACAACCATATTCATTCTTATATCCATCCTTTTAATGACATGTCACCATACATGCGTACATACGTCTTACTCTCTCCACATCGTGGTGTAGTTATTACTCAATAGATTACTACTCGGATGGGTATAATAATGATGTAAAAATGATGTAAATAATAAATATATCATGATAATTATTCTTTATATATGATATAACATCCAATTATATATGATTTTAATATCAAATAAATGATATTGTTGCTCGTGCATACGTATGGATTATTATCTCCACGAACACGATGAGATTAATTCCCCATCATATCCATTCAAGTGTAATTTTCATAAGATGATTAAAAATAATGTTTAAAGACTTAATATCATTATGAATATGAATATGATACATCCTATACATAACAAACATTACTTACGTAACAAAGCATATAAAGGAAAATGAATAAGTTAACACCCGAAACGATGACAATACTTAAATATTCTTAACAAAGTAATATTAAAAGATCATATATGATATCATAATAATGTATATGATTCTTGTATAATTTAATAACGATAATTTATTCTTATATAAGAGTTTATCTTACCCTCTACCAAGGAAAAGTTCAAGGTAAGGGTTAATTTCACAATCTCTTTATTATCCGAGGTTGTTTTTACGTAAGTATCTACTGGGACCTATTTATCATCCAAATCCATGTTTCATAAAAATGTATTCCAAAACATTTTTACTATTTACTAGACTATGGGTTTAATTTATTTATACCCTTGTTTGTATTTTCAAAAATTGGTTTGAAATGAATATTTCTGTCGTTTTCCAAACAAGGTACTTTATGACCTTTTCAACAAAATTAATGTAAGAATGTTTTTTTGACTTATACTGTGGGAGTGGCTATTTTCCAACATTGTCGAAGATTCCCTTACAATCATATAATAATATTTTCAAAAATAAATGTTTTATTTTATAATTACATGAATTTTAAATGATTTCAGAATAGAAAGAGATATTTCTCTAAAAAGGTATTGATTTCATCAATGTCGACATCCTTTGATGGATTTCAAAATTATTTGAAGTTAAATTATTATGTTACAAAGATTCCATATTGTATTGAAGGTTTTATGATATTTTTTATTGTGGATGTGTTATTTTTAAACCATTAATGGTTTATGGATAAAGTATTTACATTTCATATACTAGTTTTAATATGAATTTTTATGTTATGTTTAAACCTTTTCATATGAGGAATGCATTGGACTTAGTAAGTGACAGGTGGAGCCCGCTATAGCTCATCGATGAATTGGTTGGTCTCATGAGACAAACTAGTGTCTTGGAACAAGGACTTGACAAAATATTATTTGTAGTCTTGGCACAAGGCCTTAACTATGTGGTTATGAAGTTTGGCATTATACATTCCATCATTATGAAAGTATCTATTGATATTGCATGTCATTATTCGACTAGTAGAATATCTGTGTGAGTAATTAAATGGAATTATTTGGATTTATATTTTCCATATTATGATGAAGTTTTTTTTAAAAGGATTTTTTTTAGTTTTATACATTTCCATAAATGTTTATTCTTATTTATTAAAGTTTCAGCTATATTGTTATCCTTACTGAGCATATGAGATCACCCCTTTCTATGTTTTATTTTTCACAGGATGAGAAGAAGTATGTTATCATTGACCTGCCGGGATATTCTATGGGATCTTAGTGTTGTCTATGGAGACAATATTGATGTAGTTTTCCATTTTATGATGTAATATAAACCATATGAATGTATCTAGTACTTACAATAATACTAAACTAATCGGTATTTCGAGACATGATCTTTTCTAATCATGCTAATGATACGTAATAATTCACCGACTCTAGGATTCTTGGGTCGAGGAATTATAGTTGTCCCTGGAATGAGGAATTGGGGTTGAGTTGTCTATAGAAAATTATTCACTTATAATTGGATTTGGTGGGATTTCTTGTCTCCTATGGGTTATATTCAGCTTTTATACCCATAGGGTGTTTTTTATGGATTGTTTCATGTTTGTTAACAAGTCCTCTAAGATGATAGGATTTGAATGAGACTTCGATGATTCTGGAGTTGATGAATTCTCCTTTTAATCGCATTGAACCAATTTCCTCCTTGTTTCATCTACATATATATCCTATGTTGGTTTGTGGCCCAAATATTGATATTATTAATTTTTGTATCCCTAACTACCTATTAATACATTTCAGAATCTATCTCACCATACCCAATTTCCGTTGGGGTGTATAGACTTATATCAATGTTGATTATCATAGAATGGGTCTACCAAGTGGATGATGTTGACTAAGCCTTATTGCAACTCTCCATCTGAAGAGTGTTACATTTGGTGGGGAATTTTTCATCAATACAATGAAGGGGGAATGAATTTTTAAAGGGTATCTATAGTCTTGGGAACTGGTAGATATTATTTATATTATAACATATTTAACTTAAGATGATTATGTAAAACATTAGAGGAATGGGATGAAAACACTACCTCAATAATTTTAGAGAGATATGGGATACTATTTTATTGATTTATTTTTTATCCTATCACACAATTTCTATATGTGTATTGCTAGAACATCTTACAATTCCACCGCCTTTTCTAGGAATATGAAGAAGACACAAGTTACCTATAAGAGGGTCTTCCCCAGTTTGACCTTCATTGAATCGACCATCATTTTGAGGATATCCTCAAAGAAAAAATAGGCTTGAATGTTATTCATCAGTATTCAATGGTAGGATAAATATTCTGGGTGGTCACTAAAACCAATTTCTTTAGTCCTCCTGGATTCATTTCGATTAAGGGGTTATCTCTCCATTTTAGTTATGAAGTATCCTATAACTTATTCATCCATGAATGAATCATTTAAATTATTCCTATATTCAAAACATGGATGGTTTTTCTCCTTCATGACACACTAACTTGTATGTTGCTATTATTTTGTCCATTTAGGGGTAGTAACTAAATTGTATTGTACTATTTTTAGTGTCAAAGATGATGTTTGTATAGATTTAAGTGTGAAAACAGTGTCTAATATTGCCTAGACCTTTTGACCTATGTTTTTTGAGTGGGATGATATTTTCCCTTCATCCATCATATGGAATCCTCTCAGAATTATTATAGGGATAAAAACTCACAAAATTCATTGAGATATAAGAGATGGATCGATGTTGATTAAGAACCATCATAAAGATTTTATATTTATTTATCCATAAAATTGTCATGGAGAAGTTGTATGTTGAGAGAATTTCTCAAACCCCTACACCTAGAGATTAAGTTTAGTACCCTCTCATTTTCACATTTTTTTAGTTTGAGAGGTCAAGGTTGATTGTATTCCATTTTATTGAGCTAAAATTATAAATAAATTTTCAGTTGTGGGATTATTAGTTTGAAACAAACATAGCTAGAAAGTTAGTATACCTGAAAATATATGGTCTATTCAAGATTTTTATGAAGAATGTGAGTTTGGATAGATATTTTTGTTCATTTTTCCCCATCATGGGGCCGCACCAACACATGAAGTGTGTCAAGAATTTTTTTTATATTCCATATACCATTAAATTTTTATAAGGTGGGACTTAAAAGTTGGGTAGATGAGATTTATCATCATCCCATTTAGGATATAGCTTCCTTTCTGGTTTTTTGGTGAATGTTATCCTTACATCACTTCCATTCGAGTAGAATGTTATTGAATTGAGTCAATAAATTTTCATTAAATGATTGTATGAGTTGATGCCTCGGTATGAGAGATAATTAGAACTTGGTATGGTTGAATTTCATATATTGGTTTTTAGGATCCATTCTAAAATATTTTGGGTCAACCTTCTATATGTCAAAGATGGTGTTGTCCTAGTAAAGGAAATTCTTCAAAGTCTATGACCATCAGGGTCAAGTAGACTAGTTTTTTCATAAATCATGTTCAATTTCAATCTCCACTCTCACTAATTGAACACTTATCTCTATTTGATAAAGATCTATTGAAGTTTATGCATTAGCCTATATATTGGAAATATACTCAGTGGAAATATTTTCCTTAAGAAACTTGTAAATGTTCCATTTCAATTCCTATGTATCATCTTTGTATTTGGAAAACATCTAATCTGTGGAAGGAGTTTCAACCTCCTCATGTGTAGAGTGGGACATAGACACCCATTTCCCTTTGTATATTGATGAATCCTACTAGTAAAGATTTTTATTAGTATTTTCATGTGGTCAAAAATTTTAAACCTTCCTTTAATATTATGTAAACAAGCCTTCTTCAAAAAATTTGTTGTGGACAACAACTCAGGGAAATGTCTACTTTTTATGTTCCCCTTTATCAATATTGGCATATGTATTGTATATGATGTTAATGGTGATGATGTTTAATGATTCGTATTTCCTATTATAAATCCTATCATAATCAATTTTGGAGTACAAATGGGATTGGTTATACTCTGAGTACTCTGGGAGAAACATGTTATGAGTCTTCTTAATTTGAGACCTCATTCCAAGTTTTTCATCTTACAACCCATGTGGGGTTTCTTATTAACTTCTTGATACACTCCAAAATTTTCCTTTAATAGTGTAATAAAAAGATAATCCCCAATTATTCTTATTAAATTTTTTCCTAATAACAAGGGTGGATTGCATATTGGTAGAAATTAGGATGGTTTTCTAACTTGGTCGGCCACACCCAAACTGAAGAAAATTGACTTCCTCTTTGAATAATGGGTAATAATTCCACCATCATTGTAGGGTAAGGTGGAATTTGTTCTACCACCATTAATACTTCATATTTTTGGGAAATTTATATCCATGAGGGTGGAGACAGTGGTAAAAATTATCTAATCTTTTTGAGTGGGGATTCCATCTATATTTTCATGGTGGTAGTTTTTAACAAACCCTTTCATCTATTTTATGATTTATTTTTATCATGTGAGGGAAGTTGAGCATTACCATGGTTCAAGCTACTAGATATAGAAGATTATTCAACTATTTCATACTTTTTGTACATTATTTTTCTTAAGTGGGAAGCATGATTGAATTTCTTAGTTACCTATTATAGGATCCTACCAATGGCTTTTTCTCAACAAGTTCATCATTTATTTTCTTGTAAACAATAGATTTCTTCTAAATAGAACAACTAAAAAGTGTATTCCTCATACCTAATACTTGACCTAAGGTAATAAATCTATATGCATTTCTCTCAAATGCAATGGGTTTTCTAGTGAACATAGTAAAATTAAATTACCCATATTCACCCCAAACCCTGATGTACACATCAGGTTTGGTAGTATAAATTATTTGGCATTGGTCTTTCATACTATCAGGGAAGCTTTATTGGAGATAGTCTAGTTTACCTATCACCTTATAAATTTGAGACACTGAAAATTCTATCAAATATATATGGTGAAAATATATTCTCACCAATTTAATGTGATGAGTACACTCCCCATATGATATTTGTTTTACATGGTGTTAATGGCAGGTTTCCAATGGATTTTGGTGTAGTAAAGGTATTTATTCCTCCATAAAAACATTATTAATGTAATATTTGGACATAGATAATATCGAAAACATCATCAATATATTTCCCCTAACTAGTCCATTCGATATAGCCATAGTTATTACCTCATCAGTTAAGAGATACTCTTCTACTTGATCTGACTATAGGGTAAGTTTTCTATTTAAGTTTTATAACAGAAGCATGATTTCCAAGAGTTTATCTGGTATACCAATGTTTAGACCCAAAAGAATCCTGGATAATGGAATTATTATTATGTTATCCACTATTCAGGATAAAATATTTTAGGCTAGTGATGAAGTTATTTTCATATCTAACCAAGAACGTCTGAGTAAATCCTATTATGATGGATCTCTTGGTGTAATTTTGAGAGGGACATAACCATCTAATTAGGGTGAAATGTCAAGAGTTTTTTCTCATGATTAATTTCTATGTTTTTGTAGGAAAAATTTTCATGAAAATTTATCTAGGGAGATATTTCATAACTACAAACGGTGGTATTTTTTAGAATACTTCCATAGGTAAAATTGTCTTCTTCTCCTAATGAGAAGTTAGTAGATCCTTGGGACACCAGTGAGATATATTATAGGGTATCATGGATGTTATAATTCATTAGGGTAATATATATATATTATTGGAATATAGAAATGAAATAATTTTAGTTTGGTGGGAATATATATTTATTTATTAGATAATGACAGAATATGCTGAAATTTTTTTATAGATTGTGGAGGAGTATGAATATTGGCCTCCTTTTAGATTTAAGAAAATTTATACTGGATACTTTTATTCAACATGTGTGGGGGTATGAGTTCACTCTTATGTTCTTGTCAAAATATGTCAATAGTCTTTTTGGATATAAGTGGAAATGTGGCCCCACTCTTAAGCGGCCGATGGAGTATACAGATGAACAACTATACTCATGAGAATAGGAATGTGTGTCTACACATTATGGGGAACCATAATATTCCTATGACTATGCTATACTAATTTTTATAGATTATGTTAAAAAAATAACTATATGATCGAGAATATATACCTAGTGTTCTATTACGGCCAGAATATATTGATGGATTTCTATTTTTGTGATGGGAGTGTAATCCCATTACTTAAATCTTTTTTCTAACAGGATACTCCTATGTGATTGATATTTAGGTGTAAAGATAAGGTCTTGGACCTCTTTTTATATATAAATATACTGGAATGCTCCTCTTAATTCTTCCATAGCGCACTATAATGATTTTGAATATGACCATGCTCATATCCCATGAAATTTTGATAAAATTCTTTTGTGGGAGAAATAATATGGGCATAGCCCTTGGCACCACATTATTCTGGTGGGAATATTAATAAATGTAAATAGTTATATGGGAATTTACCTTACTTTTCATTAATATATAATAATAAAATTATTTGATGGATATGGTAATATGGGCCCACTTTTCAAATGATGTGTTAGATCACTACTAATGTGGTATTCTAGATGGTCTGGTCTTAGTGACTAAGGTCGAGATCACTTAGGAATCCTCCTTAGTGATCTATTGAAAAGAAGGGAGAAAATGACAATGGAGGTGATGGTTAATAGGATATATCTTTGGAAGATTTTTAATATTAGTGTAGGCTTTGGTGAACTCCTCTTCCTCCCTAAAGTAATAGAGTTTAACATTATCAAATTTCTGGAATAATCTTCGAAAATGCTTCAAGGTGGTAGTGGGTTACAACAACTTCTCTTCAACCTTTTGCGTATGAGGTGGGAAATGAGGCTTCTGAGCCTATAGAAACCTCTTGCATACTTCAAGTGTCGTTATAGTCTATGGAGATGGAAGTCCCTCAAAATTTCATTTGTTACTTATTATTGAAGGTTTTATTTTAGTGATAGTTTCCACCTAATCATCTGGATCACAGCTGTTATGGTGGATGTAGTGTAAGTTTATATTCCTAGTGGGGATCCCATCACTTTATATTTAATATGGATCATGAAATGGTTACTTATTACACATGAACTCCAAAATTTAGAAAAACAATTAGTGTAGCATAATATGTAATCAAATTTTTGACCAATTATTTTCATATTTAAAATAATCTCATTTGTTTCACCATTTATTTTCAATTAGAAGCTTTGATGCATGAGCATGTTATAGTAATTTAGTCAGGACAAACCTACTTTCCAAAGCAAGGTTGTCATTGGGACATTTCCTATAACACCATAGAATGTGTTTTAACCAAGATAATGGGAGGTCAAGATCCTATCACCCCATCAATTGGAATTATTTCCTACTCTATGAACCTCTAAAATATTACTTAATATTTCTAAATTGTTCTCAAATACCAAAATTGGACCAGTTACCCCTCTACTAGGATTGATCGTTTAAATTCATCATTGTGAAAATATTTACATATCATAGATCCCCAATAAATTTGAACATATTACATTTATCATATGTTCTTCATCAATAGTACCATCTATATAAACTAGAATCACTCTATCAGTCTCTTATTAATTAGTAAAACAATGGTTATTCTACTATGCGTTGAAACTAAAGTGATTTGATCTAGTGTTTGATATTGGGTTAATTTTCAATCGATTCTAGGATGATCAAGGATATTTGTATCTAAGAAATATGAATATTATATGGTGAAGGGTTTGATATGGCATGGAATAAGGTTGGAGAATATAGAATTATTTTCCAGTATTTTCCATTTTATTGTGTACGATGGGATAATTATTATTTCTTTATAAGAATTAAGATGACTATGTAAGAGTTAGGTAGACCATATAAGTGAATCTTGTAACTATGTAGGATTTAAGCATACTATGAAATACTATCCCAAAACTGCATGGGGGCCCAGTCATTTATGGTGAAGTGATGATGTTTCTATCAGATCATATTAAATATTTTTCAAAAGTATATTTCATGAAGTAGGATCACACTATGCCATGTAAGAAGTTTATTTCTGGAGTTCCTAAGGATACACATTATGAAAATCTATATGAGAATCATGTAACCGTAGAAAAACTGTGTTTTTCGCAGTCATAAGTTTGTAGCTTTTAGCAGAACATTATGTGAATCACACAATTTCACTTGAGAAGGGAATCATTAATGGTCATATGGTGGTGTTGATATGTGGCATAGGGAAGATTGAGTTTAAAGACAATGTATGGAAGGGATTTAGCTTCTCGTGAGTTCAAAAGTTATGAAAAACTTGTTTGATGTGCGGAGAAGGTGGAAATGAATGTTACCTTGCACATATTGTTGAAGTTAAAGGAAATGTTCAGATTAATGATGTGCCCGTGGTAAATCAGTATCTTGATGTTTTTCCTGATGATTTTACTATTATTATTCATGATTGTAAAGTTGAATTTTCTGTTGACTTAGTTCCGGATTCTAAACCATTTTCAAAACCCCCTTATCGAATGGCTCAAGTTGAAATTTTAGAGCTAAAGAAGCAATTGCCGGAGTTAATAGATAAAGGTTTCATTTTACCTAGATCATCACCATGGGGTGCTCTTGTCTTGTTTATTAAAACGAAAGATGGTTCAATGAGACTTTGCATTGATTATAGAGTATTGAATAACATCACTACTAGCAACAAGTATATTTTTCCTCATATCGATGATTTGTTTGATCATCTCCAAGGAGCTCAGTATTTTCCAAAGATTGACTTGAGTTCGGGGTACCATCAATTGAAAGTAATATAATTAGACGTTTTGAAGACTTCATTCCATACTAGATATGGCCATTATGAATTTTCATTTATGCCTTTTGGGTTAACCAATTCACCTTCTGTATTCATGGACCTTATGAATAGAATTTTCCATGAGTTCTTGAACAAGTTTGTGGTTGTTTTCATTGATGATATTTTGGTTTTTTCTAAAAGTAAATAGGAGCATGAAAGTCATTTAAGGGTTATCTTGAAAACCTTAAAATAAAAGAAACTATATGGAAAATTTAGCAAGTGTGTGTTTTGGTTACAACAAATTTCTTTCCTTGGTCACATTGTTTCAAAAAATGTCATAACTATTGATCCTGCTAAAACAAAAGATGTTGAAGAATGGACAAGACCCACAAATGTAACCGAGATTCGTAGTTTTCTTGGTTTGGCAGGTTACTACTGAAGGTTTGTTGAAAAATTTTCACGTTAATCTAGTCCAATGACTAAGCTAACTTGGAAGGGTGTTAAGTTTATCTGGACAAAAAAATGTGATGATTGTTTTCAGGATTTGAAAAGAAGATTGGTGAATGCTCCAGTTTTGGCACTTCCTTCCAGGAATGGTGAGTTTGTTATCTATAGTGATGCTTCGTTGAAGGGACTTGGTTGTGTCCTTATGCAGAATGATCAGGTAATTTCTTATGCTTCAAGTCAGTTGAAAACTCATGAGGTAAATTACCATACACATGATTTTGAATTACCTGATGTTGTTTTTGCTCTAAAAATTTGGAGGCATCATTTGTATAGAGTAAAGTGTGAAATATATACTAATCACAAAAGTTTAAGTATATATTCACTCAGAAATAATTCAACATGAGACAGAGGAGATAGCTATAATTAATCACGGATTGTGATTGTACAATTCATTACCATCCGGGAAAAACAAATAAAGTGGCTGATGATTTGAGTCGAAAAATTAGTGCTTCATTACCCATGCTATGTTTGGAACGAGATCCTTTGGTTTTTGATTTGATGAACTTTGGAATAGAAGTTGTTGGTGTAGGATTTTCTCTTTTTTTGTCTTAGGTGTCAGTGAAATCATCTCTATCAGACAGAATTAAGCAAGCACAGTAGAAAGACAGTGGGTTTCAGAAAAAGGTAGAGCTGGTTCAGAAGGGTAAGTTTCCTGAATTTAACAATGATAATGATTGTGTTTTGAGGTTTGGGAAGTGATTATGGGTGCCTTGTGATTCACATTTGAATAATGAGTTGTTATGTGAGGCTCACAGTTCCTCTTTTTCAGTTCATCCTGGTAGTACTATGATGTACAGAGATCTGCAGGAGTATTACTAGTGGGATGGAATGAAAAGAGATATAGTTGATTTTACTGTGAAGTGTTTTACTTGTCAACAAGTTAAAGTAGAGCAGCAGTTACCAAAATGGATGCTTTATCCTTTACCAGTGCCAGAGTAGAAATGGAAAAATATATCCATGCACTTTGTTTTGTGATTACCGATGACTTCTCGAGGGAATAATGCAATCTTGGTTATTGTTGATCGCTTGACTAAATCTACTCATTTCCTTCCTAGTCGAGATAATTTTTCTCTAGATCAACTTGCTCGGTTGTATGTTAAATAGATAGTCAGGTTGCATGGATTTCCCCTCGACTTTGTATCTGATCGTGATCCCAGGTTTACTTCTAACATTTGGAAATGCCTTCAGAAGTTGTTGGGTACTGAATTAAATTTTAGTAAAACTTTTCATCTACTGTCAGATTGGCAGTCAGAACGAAAAATTCAGACCTTGTAGGATATTCTATGTTCTTGCTCGATGGATTATCAAAGAAGTTGGTACCAACAACATTCTTTGGTTGAGTTTTCTTATAATAACAGTTTTCATTCCAGTATACAGATGGATCTGTTTGAAGCATTATATGAGAAGCGGTGTCGAACTCCATCTTTTTGGGATGAAGTGGGTGAAAGGAAGTTAATGGGTCCAGAATTGGTAGAAGAGATGGCAGAAAAAGTTCAGTTGATTCAGAAACACATGAGAATATCTCATAGCATACAGAAAAGTTATGCGGATAACCAGAGGAAGGATCTTTCATTTGAGGTAGGTCATCATGTTTTTCTCAAAGTTTCACCATGGAAAAGTGTGACGCGATTTGGAAAGAAAGGAAAGTTGAGTCCAAGGTTCATTAGACCATAAGAAATTCTAGAGAGAGTTGGATCAGTTGCTTACCGAGTGGATTTACCTCCGAGTTTATCTCAGGTACACAATGTTTTTCATGTTTCGATGTTGAAAAAGTATATTCCAGATCCATCTCCTGTTTTGAGCCAAGAGGTAGTTCAGTTGGAGGAGAATCTCTCTTATGAAGAACAACCAGTCCAGATTATTGACCGAAAAGAGAATGTTTTACAGAATAAGGTAATTCACCAGGTAAAGGTTTTGTGGAAAAACCATATGGTTGAACAGGCAACGTAGGAATCTGAAAATGCTATGAGGGATAAATACCCCCACTTATTTTGATAAGTGAATAAAATTGCAAGGACGCAATTCCCAAAAGGGAGGAAGGATGAAACATCCCAGGTAAATAAAGAATTAGACATTTTCATATTTATTAATATTTACGAATTAAATATTAATTTTAAATTAAAGGGGTTTCTATGTTCGATAGCATACCTGATACACAACAATGAGTTTCTTTTAAATCTTGCATTGCACACTAATAATATAATAATATTATTTTAAATGGTAGTTAACACGTAGCCATTGTATTGGTGGGAATGAATAGAAATAACTAAAATATGATTATATATGTTTTTTAAATGTTTTTACATTTATCCAATAAAATATGAAGGCTTAAAATAAGAAAAGAATTCAATTTTAGGCATAGATACTCTAATATTCACTAAAAGGTCGATTTATGGAGAACCCTCTTTAAAAATAGTTTTGGTCACTCTTATACATTCTGTTGGACCAAATGAAATCCTTATTTAGAATCGGGACATCAAAATTTACTCTGTGTATGTTTTTGTTATTTTTTCGATAAAGTTCATTTTTAATGAATAAGTGAAAAATGTTATATTTTAATTTAAAACCTTTTTTTAAACTAATTTATTCATATGATTATATTATCTTTTGAATTGGTTTTAAAGATCAATTAGAATATATTTTTACCATTTAATACAATGGTGGTCATTGGAATTAATTTCACTTTGAAAATAGACTTAAACTAGTGTCAATCTTTTGATATATATTGTTTCATAAAAACAAGCTATTTATTTTAACAACGGGAATTAATTATTAAATTAATTAATGCAATTTATATGTTTTTAATTTTGTAAAATAGATATCATTTTTGAATTCGGAATATATCAAATATATCTTAGGGTGAATTTTTGGTATTTTTCTGAAAAACTTCAATTTTTGATGAATAGTGAAACTACTAAGTGGTAGTTAAAAAATCTGATTTTTTGTTTAAATGAAACTTTTCCACTTTTGTGAATTGAATTTCAAAAATATGACATACATGGTTTTCATTAAGATGTAAAATGTGGTTCAATGTGATTAAAATATTTTTTGGTGAATAGTAACTTTTAAGTTTTATTAATCGCGATTAGAGGTAATTAGTGTAATTTAAGGTAAAAATAATATTTTAATAATATGAAATTACCTTGACACTTGTCCTACCCTTATAAGATGAGTCATGGCCGACCAATACAATCCATGGGTCAACTTGGGGACCCCATGGAGCCACTTGGGTAATAAAATGACATTAATAACTTTTTATTTAAAGTTAAAATAAAAATGTCACAAACATGTATTGTTTTACTAAAAAAATTTACATGGGGTTATACAAGTCATATTTTTTACTATAAATGTTCATTATAAAGATAAAAATATTTCATAAATCAGGATATTGTTTTTTAATTTTTAGAAATTAAATAAATTATATTATTTATGACACCATGATGATGCAGTGATTACCTCATTATTTAATGATTTAAATAAAATGAAAATATAATGTAAAATCTAAGACCTAAACTTGTAAAAAAAATATTTTATGGGTGGATTTTGAACCCTTGTCACCTTATACTCTAAATATATAATTTTTTGACCTTTATTATCTGAAAATAATTTTATAATAAAGTATCTTTTCTTGACTTTCCAAGAGTGGCCCTCCTCTCCTCTTATAAAAGGCCCCCACCTGTACCCCCTTTCTCACACCTCTAAAGCCTTTGGATCAACCAATCTCTGCTCATTTTATCTCTCCATGTCCCTCTACTCATCCTAGAAACCTTACCTTAGGAAAAAATCTCTTCAAGAAACCCTTTTGGTTCAAACCAAGAGGAGTTACTCATTTTAAAGGTAATGTCTTCACTTGTGTTCTTTTGTTTTGTTTTTCTTCTCCAACCCCATAAACTCTTTTTATTCCTTTATTTTGTAACAACACCAGTATCTTAAATATACTAGGATGTTTTGATGAGAAGTATTCCAGCTACACTTAAACACACATCCGTCTAATGGTTAAAGAACATACTGTTTCTGTGGTTGGTGAATTTCTGCCTCACGAAACGATGATTGTTCAATATTCTTTTAACACCTTTCATGGTGGTGATTAAGATGTCACTATATTTATTTATGATATATATTATGTTTCTGTTTTCCTTATGCTTCTTTATTTTTAATTTATGTAATACCTTTATGGTTTCCATTATGGGAAAACGTGGTATCTTCATTTTAGGATGTGCGGACTATCGCCCCCTCAAAGTGATTTTATTCGTTAATGTCATATGTGGGACGTATAAAGGATGCAGTTAATGATATTATATATGTTATTATACTGTAATTATAAAATACCTTTATATAATTATTATTTTATTCCATTAAATATGAAATAGAAATGAATGTAGCGTTTATGCGTACGTATGGCTTACCGTCTACATGAACGGTGCATTTCATTTATTAACTCAAAATGTTATATACTATTATAAATACATGTATATGATGGATATATATGATATATATGACATCCAAATCATGAATATCATTCTGGATATAATGAACCTTTGACCACATAAACAACATGTAATTGTAAGAAGTCCATTTTTTACTTAAGTACCAAATATCGACAAAACGAACATTATTAACTTAAATGATTACATAATGTTTATAACATATAAATAAGTTATATAAAAGGAATAATAAGCTGGAAAAATTTTCTTAAGAAAGTAGAAATTAACTTTAATTTATTATTTTAGAGATTAAAGAGCAATCGAGTCACGTCGGACACGAGGTAAGGTACTTCGTCTCAATCTCCTTTCATTGAGGCATATTTTGTTTTATACACAACTTTATTTTACAGGGTGTATAAACCCCTTTTACTTTTACTTTTATTCAAAAGTGATATTTTTCTACGAAGAATTTTACTAATCGACAAAAAGAAATGTTTCTTTTAACGTACACGGTGACAACAACCTTTTCCACCGCCGCGAGTATTATTTTGTCTTTCGCTTCCTCAACAAGCCGTAATGTTTTTAAAATGAAATAAATACCATATACTCTTTTATGTATTTTGGTATTGAAAATGGTTTTTATAATTTATTTTTTATATCAATATATTTAAGTGATATATTGTGATCGAAATGTGTAAATTCTTTCCTTCCATTATATTTGTTTTATGTCTTATGATTTTATAATGGTACTTGGACATTTGACGGGTGGTTACATGATAAACCATATGACGGGTGGTGCCGTGAATACCAGGACGGGTGGTTACGTTATAACCTCCAATTCATTGGGTATGGAAGTCGGCCATATGGCTATTCCATTTAGTGATATGTGTGGATGTCGACCGTATGGTTATTCCATTTAAGTATGTTTATGTCCCAAGTTCCCTTTATATGTTATGTGTTCTTTATATGGGTTTTATGGTAATATTTTGGTTACAAAAGGGTAAGTAATGATATTGTATTCATTGAAGAGTTTGTACTACTTCATAAAGGTGAAAAGTATTACTTTGATAAAGTATTCATGGTTTACTTGTTGTTTTGAAAAACTAACATTTTTCCTTCTTTGTGTATCCATTATTGATCTTTTTATGCTCATACTATGTTTTTTTTGAAATTTTTTTCACAGGATATAATGTAGAATAGGGTCAATGATGGGATCAAGGAAAATTCATGTTGTCTTAAACATGTAACTATACATGACACTCTTTTTTCAAGAGTTCATGTTTTGTAAAAAAAAGGGAAACTATGTAGAAGTGTATACATTGTGAACTTTTGAGATGTAATAGTTATGTCCTAATTCCCTAAAACTCTAAACCTGAAAAGATCTTCAATGTGGATTATTCATTTAATTCAATATTAAGTAATGTTTAAGGTCTGGGCCTTATAATATGGGATTCTTAGTTTACAAAAAACATAGCTAGAATGTTATTATACCTAAAAACATTTGGTCCATTCAAGATTTTTATGAAGAATATGAGTTTAGATACATATTTTTGTTCATGTTTCCCCATCATGGGGTCGCACCAGCACATGAAGTGTGTCAAGAATTTTTTTATATTCTATATACCATTAAATTTTTATAAGGTGGGACTTCCAAAGTTGGGTAGATGAGATTTATCATGATCCCATTTAGGATATAGCTTCCTTTCTGTTTTTTTGGTGAATGGTATCATTACATCACTTCCATTCATGCAGAAATTTTTTGAATTGGGTCAATAAATTTTCATTAAATGATTGTATGAGTTGATGCCTCAGTATGAGAGATAATTTGAACTTTGTATGGTTTAATTTCATATATTGGTTTTCAGGATCCATTCTAAAATATTTTGGGTCAACATTCCATATTCGAAAGAGGGTATTGTCCTAGTAAAGGAAACTCTTCAAAGTCTCTGACCACCAGGGTCAAGTAGACTAGTTTTTTTCATAAATCATGTTCAATTCGATCTCCACTCTCACTAATTGAACATTTATCTCTATTTGATAAATATCTATTGATGTTTATGCATTAGACTCTATACTGTAAATATACTTATTTGTAATATTTTCCCTAAGAAACTTGTAAATGTTCCATTTCAATTCCTCTATATCATCTTTTTATTTGGAAAAAATCTAATATGTTGAAGGAGTTTCAACCTCATCATGTGTAGAGTGGGATGTAGACACCCATTTCCCTTTCTATATTGATGAATATAACTAATAAGGATATTTATTAGTATTTTTAAGTGTTCAAAAAATTTAATCCTTCCTATAATATTAGGTAAACAAGCCATTTTCAAAAAAAACATGTTGTGGACAACAACTCAGGGAAATGTCGACTTGTTATGTTTCCCTTTATATGTAATGGCATATGTATTGTATATGATGTTAATGGTGATGAAGTTTAATGATTCATATTTCATATTCTAAATCCTATCATAAACAATTTTGGAGTACTAAGGGGATTGGTTATACTCTGAGTACTCCAGGAGATACATGTTATGATTCTTCTTAATTTGAGACCTCATTCCACGTTTTTCATCTTACGACCCATTTGGGGTTTCTTATTAACTTCTTGATACACTCCAAAACTTTCTTTTAATAGTTTAATACAAAGATAATACCCAATTATTCTTATTAAATTTGTTCCTAATAATAAGGGTGGATAACATATTGGTAGAAATTAGGAAGGTTTGGAAACATGGTCAGCCACACCCAAACTGAAGAAAATTGGCTTCCTCTGTGAATGATAGGGAATAATTCCACCATCCATGTAGACTAAGGTGGAATTTGTTCTACAACCATTAACACTTCATATTTTTGGAAAATTTATATTCATGAGGGTGTAGACAGTGGTAAAAATTATCTAATGCTTTTGAGTGGGGATTTCATCTATATTTTCATGGTTGTAGTTGTTAATGAACCCTTTCAGCTATTCTATGATTTATGGTTATCATGTGAGGTAAGTTGAGCATTACCATGGTTTGAGCTACTAGATATATAAGATTATTCAGCTTTTCATACATCTTGTACATTTTTTTCTTAAGTGGGAAGCATGATTGACTTTCTTAGTTACCTATTATAGGATCCTACCAATGGATTTTATCCACCGAATTCATCATTTCTTTTCTTATAAACTATAGATTTATTTTAGATGGAACAACTAAAAAGTGTATACTTAATGCCTAAGACTTAACCTAAGGTGATAAATCTATATGTATTTCTCTCAAATGTAATGGGTTCGTTAGTGAACATAGTAAAATGAAATGACCCATATTCACCCCAAACCCTGATGTGCACATCAGGTGTGGTATTAGAAATTATTTGGCATTGGTCTTTCATACTGTTAGGGAAGATTTATTGGAGATATTATAGTTTCCCTATCACTTTTGGAAATTGGGATATCGAAAATTCTATCAAATATATACGGTGAAAATATATTCTCACCAATTTAATGTTATGAGTACACTACCCATATGATATATGTTTTACTTGGAGTTAATTACAACTTCCTATGCATTTTGGTGTAGTAAAGGTATTTATTCCTCCTTAAAAACATTATTAATGTCATAATTGGACATTGATAATATCCATAACATCACAAATATAATTTCCTTGACCAGTCTGTTCTATATAGCCATAGTTTTTACCTCATCATTTAAAAGATACTCTTCTACTTGATTTGACTACAGGGTAAGTTTTCTAGTTTATTTTTATAACAGAAGCATGATTTCCAAGATTTTATCTAGTATACCAAAGGTTAGACCCAAGAGAATCATGGATAATGTAATTATTAGTATGTTATCCACTATTCAGTATAAAATATTTTAGGCTAGTGATGAAGTTATTTTTATATCTAACCAAGAACTTCTGAGTAAATCCTATTGTGATGGATCTCTTGGTGAAATTTTGAGAGGGATATAACCTTCTTATTAGGGTGAAATTTCAAGAGTTGGTTCTCATGATTAATTTCTATGTTTTTGTAGGAAATTTTTTCATGAAAGTTATCTTGGGAGATATTTCAGATACGCCAATGGTTGTATTTTTTAGAATACGTCCACAGTTAAAGCTGTCTTATTCTCTTAATGAGAAGTTAGTAGATCCTTGGGACACCAGTGAGATATATTAAAGGGTATCATGGATGTTATCATTCATTAGGGTAATATATATATATATATATATATATTATTGGAATATAAAAATTAAATAATTTTAGTTTGGTGGGAATATAAACTTATTTCTTAGATAATGCTAGAATATGCTAAAAAAAATTTTTAGATTGTGGAGGAGTAGGAATATTGGCCTCCTATTAGATTTAAGAAACTTTATATTGGATAATTTTATTCATCATGTGTGGGGGTATGAGTTCACTCTTATTTTCTTATCAAAATATGTCAATAGTCTTTTGGATATAAGTGGATATGTGGTCCTGCTCCTAAGCAGCTGATGGAGTATACAGATGAACAACTATACTCATGATAATTGGAATGTGTGTCTAACCATTATGGGGCACCATAATATTCCTATGAAAATTATATACTACTTTTTCTATATTATGTTAAAAAATAACTATATGATCATGAATATATACCTAGTTCTCTATTACAGCCAGAATATATTGATGGTTTTCTGTTGTTGGGATGAGAGTATAACCCATTACTTACCTCTTTTTTCTGACAGGATAATCCTATGTGATTGATATTTAGGTGTAGATATAAGGCCTTAGACCTCTTTGTATATATAGATATACTGGCATCCTCCTCTTAATTCTTCCAGAGTGAACTGTAATGATTTTTTGGTATGAATTGGAATATGACCATGCTCATCTCCCATGAAATTTTGATAAACTTATTTTGTGGGAGAAATAATATGAGAATAGCCCTTGGCACCACATTATTCTTATGGGAGTATTAATAAATGTAAATAGTGATATGGGAATTTACCATAATTTTCATCAATATATAATAATAAAATTATTTGATGGATATGGTAATATGGGCCCACTCTAAAATTGATGTGTTATTTCACTAGTAATATGGTATTCTAGATGGTCTAGTCATAGTGAATAAGGTCAAGATCTCTTAGGAATCCTCCTCAATGATCTATTGAAAAGAAGGGAGAAAATGACATTCGAGGTGATGGTTAATAGGATCTATCTTTGGATTATTTTTATTACTAGTATAGGTTTTGGTGAACTCCTCTACCTATCTAAAGTAATAGAGGTTAACATTATCAAATTTCTCGAATAATATTCAAAAATGCTTCATGGTGGTAGTGGGTTTCAATAACTTCTCTTCAACCTTTTGCGGATGAGGTGTAAAATGAGGTTTCTGAGCCTTTAGAAACCTCTTTCATAGTTCTAGTGTCCTTATAGTCCATGGAGATGGTAGTCCCTAACAATTTCATTTGTTACTTATTATTGACGGTTTTATTTTGGTGATATGTTCCACCTAATCATCGAGCTCATAGCCATTATGGTGGATGTAGTGTAATTTTACATTCCTAGTGGGGATCCCATCACTTTTTATTTAGGAGGGATCATGAAACGATTTCTTATTACACATGAAAAATATAAATAAGAAAAAACATTGTGCAGTGTAATAAGTAATTAAATTCTTGACCTATTATTTTCATATTTAAAATATTCTCATAAATTTCTATTTTTTTCCATTATAATATTTGATGCATGATCATGTTATAACAATTTAGTCAGGACAAACCTACTTTACAAAGGAAGGTGGTCATTGGGACATTTCCGGTAACACTATAGAATGTGTTTTAACCAAGATAATGGTAGGTGAAGATCATATCACCCCATCGAGGGGAATTATTTCCTACTCTATGAACCTCTAAGATATTACGTAATATCTCTAAATTGTTCTCAAATACCAAAATTGGACCAGTTACCCCCTACTATGATCGATCTTTTATATTCATTGTTGTGAAAATATTTATATATCGTAGATCCTCTATAAATTTTAACATATTACATTTATCACAAGTTCTTAATCAATAGTACCATCTATATAAACTAGACTCACTCCATTAGTCTCTTATTAATTAGTGAAATAATGGTTATTATTCTATCTATTGAAACTAAAGTGATTTGATCTAGTGTTTGATGTTGGGTTAATTTTCAATCGATTCTAGGGTGATCAAGGATATTTATATCTAAGAAAGATGAATATTATATGGAGAATGGTTAGATAAGGAATAGAATAAGGTTGGAGAATATAGAGTTATTTTCCAGTGTTTTCCATTTTCTTGTGTACGATGGGATAATTATTATTTCTTTATAAGAATTAAGATGACTATGTAAGATTTAGGTAGACCATAAAAGTGAATAATGTAACTGTGTAGGATTTATTCATACTATGAAATACTATCCCAAAACGTCATGAGGGCCCGATCGTTTATGGTGAAGTTATAATGTTTCTATCCGATCATATTAAATATTTTTGAAAACGATATTTCATAAATTAGGATCACACTATTCCATGTAAGAAGGTTATTTCTTGAGGTCCTAAGGATAAACATTATGAAAATCCATATGAAGATCATGTAACCATAGAAAAATTATGTTTTTCGCAGTCATAAGTTTGTATTTTTTTAGCGGACCATGAAGTGAATCACACAATTTCACTTGAGACGGGAATCATTAATGGTCATATGGTGGTGTTGATATGTGGCATAGACAAGATTGAGTTTATGCAGTGGAGTAAAAGGGTGAATAATATTTATTTGATTAATGGATTTTTTGAATCATGTTTCTTCATAAGGACCTTCTAATAACTTTATTAAGGGAGAGAATGAATTTGGATAGGAATAATATTTTTTGTTGCTGACACAAAAATTGTTTCACAAAGAATAAAAACTGTGAATGGAGTATATGGAATCCAATAATATAAGGAGTTACATAGTGAATATGGACCATGTAAGGGAGTTTTCAAAAGAAGGAGTATGTGAGGATAATCACATGGAGAAAGAATAAGTGGGATGTTCTAGATAAAAAGGTATTAGTTTTTTTGATTGTGAAGTGTATCACAATATTCCTTGTGAGAAGGACATCGTTTGTGGTCTTTAGGTGGCGATGATACATGGTGTGGAGAAGATTCAGTTTACACAGTGGAGCAAAGGGGTGAATAATAAATTTTTATTGTCATATTTTTCAGATCCATTCCCTACATAAGGACCTACTGAAAAATTCATTAAGGGGGAGCACAAATTATGTGAGGAATTGTTTTTTAGTATATTCAATTGACTTAGAATGGGTTTATAAATGTATAACAAACATGAAAGGGGCATTCAAAAGCAGATCATGTAAGGAGTTATGTGGTGAATATAGACTGCATAAGGGAGTTTCTATAAGGATTATGTGAGGTAAATCACATAATGGATCATGTTTATGGGTCAACATCATGAAAAAAGTGGCTCGGGAAAGATATCATGTAGAGGTTTCACACATCATAAATGTCACTAAAGATAAATTATGGTGAGCAAGTGGGCATATAAATCACAAAAAGGAATTACACTATGTGTGATGAATCTTACAAGGTGATATGTTTCTGAATAATACTTATATGGATGGTAGTTTTGAGAAAGAATTGTTTCATGATTTTTTTTTGATTATTAGGGTGATCAAGGAGTTCATTAGAGAATATTATTATATCATTAATTATTCAATTCATTCAACACATTCTAGATGATGATGAACTGAACATCAAGTTGATAAACTATGATTTAATTAATCAAGAGTTATGCAAAAGGATGAGTTGATAAAAGATATTTTGGGGAGGTAGTGACCTATTTATTTCTGTCCTGTCATGTGGCCACCAGTATATAAATTTTGAACAAAAAATTAAATATAGTTACAGTGGACTTGGGTTGTCTCTAGGGAGGAGAGTGCTATGCGAGTGTTTTTATCTTGTTTAATGGGTTAATGGTTTGAGTGAAAGAAATAATTGAATTTAATTGGTTTTAAATTAAATTTAAAAACCAATTTTCTAAGCTTGGAATACCCTTCTCACTTAACCATAAATCATTATTAAATTTCACTCCCCTTGGATTCTCTAAACGAAAGAAATATCTCAGATTAACCTATCCTAGAAATTTTGGCATGAATATAGAGATGATAAAATAACTTTATTAACCATCCTTACCTATCATAGTGATAGGGTATCACTAACTATGCCTTCCCATTGTAAATTATAATAAATAATAAAGGAATTAAAATGTGACATTTTTGTGAAACTGGTAAAATAGAAAAGAATGATTTAATTGGAATGAAAAATTGAAATCTTATATCATTTATGGATCCAAACACATATAATGAAATGACAAAATATAAATTACCATCAAAAAATAGAATTCATTATAGGGGTGGGAGAGTTATCCTTTTCTCAACCGTTAATGGACTAGTGTGACATCATAAGAGAAATATAGAGAAAAGAAATGATTGAAAGATAGAATATGAAATACCTCTTTATCGATCAAATTTTCACAGTTTACCCCTATATAATGAACAATGGTTATTTATAGGAAAGTGATTCAATATTTCTGAATCATTTAAATATATATCATGTGAGTATCATAGGATTCCCCAATATCCATTGGTGATTTCAAAATGTCCCAAATTTACCTTAAATTCAATATTGAGCTCAAAATAATTTATCTTCATTTGATGTTCAACACATGTTCAACTCAAGGGTGGTGATGGCCTCCCTAGGTATCTAGAATATTCCAATAACTTCACACTCCTATAATGATCAATCTCTATAATACTTTAATGGTGAAATGATACTATACTCTATGACACTATTGGAATTCAAATTCTTACAAGTGTTCTCATATGATAATAAGACTTAGTGATGCATATATTTATGGTATTTGGGCCTAGTTCTAGATAAATTTGATCTATGAAGTTAGGCCTTAAAATTGGGCCTAGTAGTCACAAAATTTGGTTCTAGGTTTGACTGTACTATAAATAAGGACTTATAATACTATTTTGGACTTATTAAATGATCATTAATAATCATTTTTTCTTATGTTACATGGATTCCATTTCATTTAATTCTACACATAATCCCATCTACATCAACCAGATAACACTTCATAAATTCCCTTTAATTCATATCCAACCATAATTCACAAAATCTCAAGGTTTGATCATTCTTGAGACTACATGTTTTCATATTATTCAATTCAGTTAGAATCTCGACTTTCCTCAAACATGTCATTGATCATATAATGAATTTCATAGGGTCTATTCAACTATAACCATAGGTATTTCAAGGTAACATCAACTTCAAAAAAACATAATATTATTAAAAAATGATCTATTAAATTAGCATCTTCCTCTTTCTCACAGTTAGATTCTTCATTACTACATTGACTCACTCCACACAATAATCTTTTCAACCTCACAAGCCTTTGAAATCATATTCAAATAAATCATAAATCTGGATTCTAAGATTATCTTAACATCATCTCTATTCCAAAATCATAGTTTGTTATCTTTTAGTCAACTGGTGTTCTATAATTCATTATTATCAACTGAAAATACTCTGGTTATTCATTTACAACTGGGCTGATCTCGGTCATCTTAATCCTTTTAGTCAACCTCAAAATTCACCATCTATATTTATCATTTTCAGTTATAGTTCATCAATAAAAGTCATGGTTTTGGTCTCAGTATCCTTAAATATAAATCTAATTTTTATATGATCATGAAATATGATTCATCTATAATCATTTCACCTTGGCATCACATCTTCCTCAAAATCGGTATTATCATCTTCTTCAGTAATCAATTCTTCAGTATAAATATGTCTCACTAGAAAATTTTAGTTTTATTAGAGATTCATCATGATAAAATTGAGTCCCATGATGTTATATTCTATATTCAATTGAATTTGGAGTAATCATCAAGCTTCATGGATAAATATTGGTCTTGGTGTCAATTTTCTAAATCTTAACCTACATGTTCTTCATCTAACATGATTGAAGATTCAATGGTTTTCAATAGTAGTTCTCACATATTCAAATTTTAATTTTTATTAGTTATTTCTTTGTTTCATCTAATTTTGAGTTAGTTATTTGTATATAGGTAGGTAACATTAACATGGCATGGATGATTCTCTATGAAGGTTTTGAGGGGGAAGGTCCATATGGTTAATTTCATATCTCATGGAAGCTTAGTATTCAATGGATATAATATTGGTTCCTCAAAGGATTGATTATCAAAAAAGGAGTTGGAAAAAAGGTTGAGATCATAGTCAATCGGTGGTGTGGATATCCCTAGAAGAAAATCTTGTAAAAATAATGGGTTACAATGATGTATAACACAAAATATAGAAGTATGATATCTTGATCATTGTGCAATACATCATTTCATATATTTTGTGTTTCTCATAGAAAAACTTTCCATGGATGTAGGGGATACAACTTGTTCACAGATGCAACTCATAAAAGGAGGGCTGATGTGTTGCATGGAATCATGAGATTTCATTCTCAAAGAAGCACATTGACTTCTTGGGAAATCAGTACTAGCATGGGAGGATGCTTCACAGAAGCATTACCATTTCAATTTTTTATATTTTTTCTATATAATATAAATATATATATTTATTCTAGAGTTTTTTCAAGTTTAATTTAAATGATATAAATAATAGGAATCAAAATTTTATCCTTTTAAAAATTATATAAAAAAATAGTTAAAACAATTCATGTCTTTAAATTACTATAAAATAAATATAAATAATTACAAACCCATTTTTGAGTAATTTAACATTTTAATTATATAATGTTTTAAAAAATAAATGTTTAATTGAAAAAGTATGTAATCATTTTAATTAAAATTTAATGGAATGTTCAATTAACACAAAATTTAATAAATTTATAAAAAAATAAAAAAAAATATGTCATTAAACTACTAATTTCCAGATTTGAAAATGTAGTAAAAAATTATAATTTTACTAGGATTTTAAGTAAATAGCGGTTTAATTTTATTGAAATGTTGAATAAAATTTAACAATTCAAATCACATTACTCCCCCACAAATAGTTGTTTTCACTCTCAAGAAATACATTGAATTCCATTAATTTGTAAAGATAATCCTTCCTAGACTTAAGTACAAAAGTGAGAGAAAAATAAAATCATATATCCCTTTATTGTTTGATATATCATACCTCTACAATTAATTCAATTCACCACCTCACTTTAAATAAAAAAAATTCTAGTCCAAGGATTGTAAATGGAATGAATATTAGTAGAGTCATCATTTTAATGAGTGTGAACATTCTCAGTATTTCTCCCCAAAGTTGTCTATCTGGAGTTCATTTATAAACATCTTGAAGCCTCTTAAATGAAATTTAGATATATCAATTTGAGTAAATTATAAAAAGAGACCTCATCAAAATTACTCTCATAAAATGCGCATAACATTTTCTAAATTGAGTTAATTTTTAACAATATATTCAACATTAAGATCAAGTGTTTTAATAGCCTCTCTTAATCCAACCATGTCATAAAATATTTCAATATCTTTCTTAGGTAAACATAGAAACCTAATTTTTTTTTTGTATAAATAGATTTTTCCTCATGGGATTATTTCATTAAATCATGAATGTTAATGTTAAATATATATTTTAGAAAATTTATTAAAAAGTGTTCATTTATTTAAATTAATTATTGTTTTCTAAGTCATGAAAAATGTAAGACCTGAAATGAAAGGGCCGTAAGTTTTACCTTTTTCTCTTCCATAATTAGGATGTAAAAATTATAAGTGTACAAAAATCATTTCATACTTACCTGTACATCCTCCAGTACTCCAATAGGGAAGGTAGTGGTTTGATTTTCCAATTTCTCAATAACTCGAGTGGGTTTAATCTCTACCAAATTTAGGGAGGAATACATTAAATGAGGGGTTACATTAACTTATGCTCTTAAATTACACAATTCATTGAAATTTTTTTGCTCCGCCCTAGTAAAAGGGTTAGTGAATGTAACTAGGTCTTATAATTTCTAGTATATCTGTAGGGTCACAATTTTGGGAACATTTTTAACTAACATTACATTTTCATTACCTTTTAACCATATCTTCACAAAACACGTCTCCTTGATATATTTTTCATAACTTTGGATTGAATAGATGGATTCTAACAAAGGGATATTAACATAGACCTTTTTGAATATCTCTAGAAAATCCTTTTGTAATGAATCTTCATTTATTTCTTGGGAGATTTAATCTTCCAAGGGAAGGGAGGTGGGCATAATATAGTTCCTCCATCTTGACCATTCATTATCATTATTCACTGAGGGTGTCTCCATAGGTCTTTCTCCTTTATATTCCTTTTTGAGAATATATTATTTAAGTTTAGTGGGTTGAACACTTCCATATTAGTCTTCAGATAGGTCTTCTTCACTTTCTCCTAGGTTATTTTAACCACATATTTTGATTGAACTAACATTCCCTTTGGGTTCTGGAATTGAATTACTATGGAGGTTACATGTACCTTTATTTTTCAATTCATCAATGGATGTCCAAATCTGGTTGTTGGATTTCACAAGTTGTTTCATTAGGTCATCTGTTGAGGTTTCATGATATTTCATTGGTTGTTATCATATATAGTGTTGAGAGTTCTATCTTTGAAAGGGTTGTGGCTAGAAAGGTTATAAAAAAACTTTCTAGAATGGTGGTTTTTTTTGTATTGGTTCCCATCTCAAAACTATGTTTTGGGAAAATTCTTTTATCCATGGTTTCTTTTAGATTTATACTAGTATGGACTCTATAACATATAATCATAGATTTTGGTAACTTGGAATTTAGTGAAATCATTAGGTTAGTGGTCTAACTACTACCATTATTGATAGAAACATGGGGGTAGTAGGTTTATTCTCTATAACTTTATCCAAAATCTATTATCTCATAAGGGAAATTAGTTATTCTATTTATTTTCTTAATAAAGGATAATTAGAACTATTTACCTCATGTACTCCCCTTATCTTGGTTCCTATATAGAATTGATCAAAATTTATTGATATCCTCTCAAATCAATCTCTAGATTCAGTATGTTACTTGTTTGTTAATTCTCCTCTAGTAGAAGCAACTAGTATGTTTTTTTCTATTTCCACCAATCCTTAGTAAAATTATACCAGGAAAAGATACTCTTTATCGGGTTGGTGTGGGAAATATGTTGTCAAACATTTTAATAATTCCCAATACCCATAGAGAGTTTATTGGCATTATATTTTGATTCTATATATTATATGTCTTTAGCTAGTCACTCCTTGATGCATGGAAATACATCTGGAGGAAGGCCTTATATAGCTCTTCCTAGGTGTTCATCTTTCTAGGTTAGAGGTTATAGATCCACTCCTTTGAAAACCATTCAAGGGGAAAAGGGAATAGTTTCCAGCTAACATGGTCTTATGAGACTCTTATAGGTTTGAATTTGTATAAAATATTAATAAATTATATCACATGCATGTTGGGGAATTTTCTAGACAAACCATGAAACTTAATTATTGAACCAATTATTCCAATTTTAATCTCACAACCTTTTTTATCATTAAGTTATAACTTCTTATTATTATTTTTAAAATTTATGGTATTTATTTATCTTAAGGTACTTGTTATTTAACCAAGATTTTACTCCATCTTTTCTCTACCTGTAGTTACTCTTGGGAATGAGAAACCGAGGAAGGAGAGTTAGTTAATGGAATTGTGACAAAATCTATTTCCTCTTGTTTAGTGATTTTTCATATTCTATGTATTTCTTGCATAGTTATTTCAACATCTAGATCAAAACCAATGAGGTGAGATGACATGGATATGATCATTTGTAGAATCCATTTTAAAAAAATGTAATATAAAACACTAGACTCCCCAAAAATGGTATCAAATTGATGGTTGGCCTATTTGGGGACCACTATCAAGTGATGTTTGACCCCATGTTTTAAATACATTTATAATCGACTTGGGTTTTCTTCATATATAAGATTTTGTGGGTGTATTTATTCATTGTTTATGACTTCAAGGTGTTTGTGAAAACAATGGTTAAATTGATGTGGTTATAAATTTAGTTTTAAAATAAGTTGTCAAACCTTTGATTTCTCGCCTCACTTACCCATGAATCATTATAAAATTTTACTCCCTTATCTTTCTCTAATAAAAATAAATCTCTCTATTTATTCCCACCAAGAAATTTCTATTTGTTTAAAATGATACAATAACCTCTATATTCCTTATCCATAACTTTCCTAGTTATTATATATCATTAATCACACTTGAGTTATCCAAATTCAAAATATCATAAGTAGTGGATGAATTTAAAAGTGGCCTATTTTTACACCTAGTGACAATAGAATAAATAATATAAATGTAAAGGAAAATAAAAATATCATATCATCTAAGAATCCAAAAATATAAAAAAGAAATTTGTATACAAGGGTTATCATTAAAAATATAATTCATCACAAGTGTGGGATGTTTCTCTTAGGATTGACCATTAATTTCTAAGTTTTCCATCACTATAGAAATATAGAAGAAATAAATTAATGAAAGAAATAATATGAAATTGGGGTTGATTGATCCAATCATAGAATCTACCACCTCTAATAAACAATGGTTATTTGTAGTATAATATTCCAAGATCTATGTATTGCATCAATATTGGTCATGTGAATATCATAATATTTTATGACTACCTCATGTGATTTTAGAATGTCTTGAAAGATCCTTAAATTCAGTGTTGAGCTCAAATGGATTTACCTTATTCTAACTTTTGAAATGTTTCTAGATCAGGGGTGGTAATGGACTCCCCATGAATATGGAATCTTACAACTAATCCACACTAAAAACATAATAGAGCTTTATAAACATTTTTAGGTTAAGTTCTTCGGTGCATCATTACCACAATGGAAGCTATGTTATGATCTCAATTCCCATGTGATGAGGATACTTATTGATACATTTTTCTATTATTGTGACCTAATATAGTATATCTTGGTCCTAGAAATTTAGTCCTTAAATTTGGTCCTAGCTGTCACTAATTTTAATTCTAGGATGGTTGGTACCAAAAACCCAGATCTATAATGTTTTTTGTACTTTTTTAATGCTCTTAAATTTGTTTTCTAATTTCAAATGAGCCAGAACTTCAGTTCAATTAACTTATATTCATCGTCTCATCTTTTTAAACCAAGTAACACTTCATGAATTCCATTGAATTAATCTCCAACCTCAATTCTATGATTTCACAGTTGGTTCATCCTTGAGACAATATCTCATCTCATTCATCAATTCAATTTGACACCCAGATGCACTCAATCATATCCTATATAATATTATTGTAATTGGATCATGTGTATAAAAATATTTTCATGGGAATATCAATGTCATGTTGACTTTGATAAAGAACTATAACAATTAATATTTTGGTGATTGAAGCATCATCTTCTTCATTCTCGATACTACATTCATTATTACTGCATTAGGTCACTCCATACAGAAATCATCTCAAGTTCATAGCCCTTTGGTTATATATTCTTATTATTCATAAATACTAATTCCAATCCTGGGATAGAATTAACTATTCTATTCAATCATAGTTTATTAAGAACTATTCAATGAATGTTCTCTAGTACAATCTCATCAACTAGTAATACTCATGTTCTTTATTTATAACTAGACTGAGCTTGGCCACCTTAATCCTTTAAACCAAATTCAAACTTCTTTATCTCTATTTGTTATCTTTATTCATGATTCATCCATTAATCATTGGGTATTAGTATCAATATTATTAAATTCAAATATTATTTTTATATTAGCATTTTATCTGATGTTTTTTCAACCAATACATCTTTTCCCTCCGTCTTCCTCAAAATTAGGACTTTATTCAACATCAATAATAAATTATTTGATATGAATCATTCTCTTTGTACAAAATTTACTTTCAGTGAAGATTTGTCAGGAAAGGATCATCACCCTAGACACCATATTCTATATTCAGATGAACTTAAAATAATAATCAAGCTTCATAACAAATTATTGGTCTTTGAGTCAATTTCTAGTTGTGACAAGACATAAATTTGTTCTTCTATAAAGATTGAAGTTTTTTTTTCAATAGTGTATCTCCCAATTTATATTTGTATTTGGTTCAAGGATTAATTAGTTTCATGTGATTCCAAGTCATTTCTTCACATCATGGTAGGAAACACAAACATGGAACAAATGATTTTTCGTTGAGGGTTGGGTATAGAAGATCCATGTTGTGAATTTATTCTTTCATAGATTCTTGGAATTCGAAAGATGGAATATTTTTCATCAGAATTATGGATTACCAGTGAAATATTTTTCATGGAAGGTTAAGCACATGATCAAATATTGGTTTTGACAGTCATATAATAAAATCATGGATGGATGGTTAGTTTCATGGAAATATGGATTGAAATTGTGAAGCATTGGCATTTAAAAAATGACTCTAATGAAGTTGGCGTGAAAGTAGTCTGTATCATAGAAGAATTTTTTCTAGAATAAGGGGATTCATTTTTTTATATGATAAAATATTGAAAATATGATTTTTGTTCTGTGTGGAAGTAGGTTATTTCATTCTCATATAATAATATCGTCTACTTTAAGAAGCTGCATGGTTATGAAAGGAGGATTAATAGAATATTTTCCATTTAAAATTTTTATTTTTCACTAAAACTTGAAAATTATATATTTTTTTAGTTTAGGATTTTGTTCATATTTAGTTTGAAATGATAAAAACAATTAGAAATTTAATTTTATCCATTTAAAAAGTATATCAAGAAAAATAATTGAATATATTCATAGATTTTAATTAATTTAACATGAATAAATATAATTACAAATCCATATTTGATCACTTTAAAATTTTAATTCAATAATATTCTAAATAATGAGAGTTTAATTTCACAAAAAACTTCCACTAGTTTAATTACAATGATATGAACTTTTTAATTGACCCAAACATTGAGTAATCAATTAAAAACACAAAAAGTGGATTCAAAAAAATTAATTTCTAGATTTGAAAATTTTACAAAAATTATATGATTTTCCCAGGATTTAGATTTATCAGGGGGTTAATTTTTATTACTATATAAAAAATAGAAATTTAATCTCACATCATTTATCCTTAAAGTAATTGTAAATATAAGGTGCCTGGGATAAAGTGAATATAGATAAAAACTATAATCCATCCATTTTTTGATGTATAGTGGATTCTAGTATGGCCAACTCATCATCAAAATATACTCGTCAATATATCCCTTAGTGGTAAATTATTAAAAAAATTATAGTTTCATGTGTTTTAATTTCATTAATTGGTAATGTTTTAGGTTTTTTATTTAGTAAAATATATTTAAATGTCCCTACCAACATGGGGACAAGATCCTAGGGATTAAAAGAAAAAATATAACACTCAGATTCAACCCTCCCATCTTGGAGTGTCCTAGGTTATAACATTATCATTTAAAGTCAACTATTTGGTGCACTATAGTAAACTCTATTTAGTAAGGTAGTTAGTGCTTATCAACTGATATCGTGGTGCTTACGTATGAGTGTCCCTATCTAGTTCTTCTTGTGGGAAATATGACCTATTGAGAATGATTTTTCGTTTATAATGGTATATATCCTCATGAAATTAGATATATTTTCATAAGGGATGTGACCTGAATATAGTAGACATGGTAATACATGTAAAGATTGTGGCCCTCTATGTGGGGGTGTGACTTCGTTGGGGGTGAAGCCAAGAAAAGGGAAATATATGGATGTTTGATTCCATGGGGAGTATGGCACAATGGTAACATGATTGCAAGTAATCATGTTGAATTACTGATATGAATCTTACATATAATGATTAACATGAATCAAATTCCAGGAAATTTGAGGGAAATCATTCATGGTCATATGAATGGAACATACCATGCTATTTAACAACATGAGTTGGTGATGTTGTCATACAGTTTTACATAATGTGTCAAGGACATGTGTGTTGTGAAATAAAAAACAATATAGGTTTTAGTGGAGATTTTTAATTAAGTCTCCCCTAATGTAGCTCACAAATGGATTATCAGAATGAGATCATTAATGATGTCATTATTGATTGGGTACTACACCTATAGAAGATTACCTGCTATGGGTTTCTACATTCTACTCTATGATGTTTTTGGGAAGTGAAGGATGACTGTACACATGGGGGGTTGATACCTATATGGAGGATGTGTTGGGTATTTTTCAAATAGGTATTCTCAAATGGGGAATGGTTCATTAAGTGTGTGATGGTGGTATCCCTTGATGAGGCCCTGGTTGGGGATTTCAACTAAGAGGTTACCCAAATTGGTACTCACAGACTGGGAAAGCATCAGTGGGGAATACTCATGAGTTCATTCTACCCTGATATTGGTGTTCCTAACTCATTGATGTTTTTTGGTGATGGAATCATCAATGAGATCCGGTTAGGGATTATACCTCATAATGAATCTAATGTTCACATAGATAATTTATTGGAATATGGTTTTAAGGTGAGTACAAAAAGATAGAAGAGACCGTTAAACTGTCCTCATGATATAGACCTTCATTATCAATGGAATACACAATCTTGATCACCTCAAGGATTCAACATATCTGATATAACAATTCCCAAGTTTCATTTTATCAATGAAATGCATCATCAAGGGGATGAATGCTTGTTTTGATTCCCTAATCATGCATTTCAAGTGGATTGAAATAAGGAATTGATAATTGTATATCCAAGTATGATGTTATGGAAAAGGTATGCTCTATAATTGAAATTTTGGCATGCATGGTTCCTTAATATAAGATCAAATAAGGATTCTTTTTCCTAGACGAGGGTTAAGAGTATGGTTTTTCTTAGTGCAGGTATAGGTAGTTTCTTTACCCTAATGAAGGCTAGGGTAAAGTGTTCAACTTTATATGGGTCTAGGTGAGGAGGGTTCCCTTTTATATGTTAGGGAGGAGTGGTCACCCCATCATGGGTTATAGTGATTTGGCCTCCCTTATATTTTCTATGGTGAATTGGTCTCCCTTATATGGGTCAGGGAGATGTGGTCACCCTTGTATAAGGTTTTTCTATGTTACATGAAAATTCCTTTCATTAATATGATATTCCATCATTGGGTTGGGTTCATGGTGATTTTGTATTTAATTCCCTAAATGGGTTGGTTTCACATAGCTATAATATGGATACCATGGGGATTCATTGAAAGATTCTCTAGTATGGTGACCCTAGGCATATGTCACCAAAGTATAGAAAAAAATAAGAAAATTGATCATTCATAGAGGTTGTATATTCAAATGGGTCACTCACCCCCTCTATTTTATTGA
The DNA here is from genome assembly GCA_963277665.1 of Viscum album. NCBI lineage: Eukaryota > Viridiplantae > Streptophyta > Magnoliopsida > Santalales > Viscaceae > Viscum > Viscum album. The sequence goes on along the minus strand of OY728146.1, from coordinate 1,504,926,779 downwards.
TTATCATAGGTTTTATACATTATTGGATTCTTGGAAAACAAATGGGGTCTTATACAAAGGAACCGTTGAGAATAAATTCATATTCTAAAGTGTTAAAAATAAATACTCTAGTGGTCTATTTATAGGAAAATACAAAATTATGGTTCATAGTTGATGAGTGTTGGAGTCAGTTCACATTGGTAGTACTATGGAGCATGAACAAGGACTTGTGTGTGAATACTAAATTGATGAAGTCTGAGTGTTGGGGATTAAGTATTAGTAAAAGGGTGAGTGGGTCTAAGCATGTGGGCTAGGGTTCATGGGGGTTGACTACCACATCTTGGATCTGAAGGTTATGGAACCACTTATTTTTCCTATCCTCATATTTCAAAAGGGGGCACAGATAATATTTTAGCTCTTTGACATTTAATTTAAAGATATTTTCAAATTTATACAAAATGATGTTTTTTAATGTTCATCCCTTTAACTTTTATATTATACTTTCATGAAAGAGGTGGTAAAATGGACTTAGAGAAAGACTATATGTCTATAACATCATTATAGCACCACCAACAAGAGGAATAAAACCATTGATAAAAATATCCAATACATCAATATTTATTGAGAGAAGATATAGAGTAATATGAACTTTTTTAATATAATAATTCTTCCCCTTTGAAGTTTGAATCCTCTTATTATTCATTGAATTAATTTTGTCAATGTTTATAATAAAAAATCACAGAATAAACATCTTATATAGAGGAACACATTCTCTTCAAACTTCATACAGATATTTTTCTATGAAAGTTACTCAGATACCCTAATAATAGTTAAAAGGGACCTTAGGAATAGTTATAATTCCCTAATAAGGGGTTAATTCAGTAAATTCATGCCTTTTTTGTTTGTTCTAGAAATAAATCCTTGACTCCTATTAAAGTGCATGATGAGGTCACTACATATAGGCTACATAATCCAAATAAAAAAAAGTATGTACAATATGTTTTTACAATCATTACTACTCAAAATGAGTATTTATATCCTTGGAATGATCTAGTATAAATCTATGATCACATATTCCACTGGAATCACCATGTGGATTACACATGAATAGGAATTATCATTAAACTATTTAAATATATTCTATATCACACATTTTCAATGTGATATTTCATAAACAATATATATATAATATAAATTTTAACAACATGGGAGTCTTCAACTAAGTTAGACCATCATAAATTTTTCATTATGCTTCTTACTCTTCATTTTCCTCTAATTATTCTTCCTATTCTACTTAAACAGTTGAAAGTATTATTCATTACTTATATTTTTCACTATATTATTTTTTAAATTCTTTCATATTATTTTTCACAATAGTAATTTTACCTCTAAATTTTTTAATTTAAAATTAAAATTTATTAATATAACTTCCTTCAACATTCTTAAACTTATCCCACTTCATCTCTAATATTGATATATTTCTATGTCTTATATCCAACCATGGATATAATTAATATTCATAATGATTCTAGTTATTTAATCCTATGAAATACTAGCTGAGCTACCGTATCAATGTCATTAAATTTTGGACTCTAAGATAAATCATGGAGTAACATCATAAATTGTGGTGTAATAAACATATTTTCCACAAACTACTTCTTAAATTTCTTATCCCTTTATAGAACGATCATGTTATTTATTGTGTAATGATTTAGTTATATTCCCTAAAACCTCTTTCAAACTACAATATTTCAACCCCAAACATCTTTCAACCATATATATACATTCAAATAGACTTCACCTCACTCAAAACTCTATTTAATGTGAGTTTGAACATGATGTGTATGTTAACAAAAAATATAATACATAAAAAACAAATCTAAGTAATATCTTCTCTAATTCAACTTCCCTTTGAAAAATATAAAAGTTACATGAAATTCTTCTTTATCTTTTAAACATACCAAATTTACCAAGGGTCTCAACAACCTACTGGATGTAATAACCAATCTTGGTATCACTATCATATCCATTATTGGGCTTACAAATGTCATCTTTTGTTCATTAAAACCAGTGAAATGCTGGGTGATGTGAGTTTTGTGTATCAAAATTATAGGAATTTCATATAGATAAATGGATTTCAGTAATTATAAACTATTGTAATTGATTATTCACATTATTTTCTCTTAGAAAATGAAAACAAAAAAATTAAATAATGGGTATGAGATTGAATTATACATTGTGATTAATTATATGACTCATAGACCTAATCCAGAAGAAGTAATTAATCATCATTCAATCATTATTTTAATTTACCAACTCATTATCCTTAAAAAACATTAAAAATAAAAAGAATGAAAGAGGATAATAATGTTGAATTCATTTATTTTAATTCATATTCATGAATCATGCTCCACTTATACAATAAATGGGTGTGTGGTGTCTTATATTTTAAGGTAAATTGAGAAATTAATTTTCCATAATTTCACTTGAATATACATGAATTGTATTTAAGAGTTAAACCTCATCATTTTGCTTTTTTTAAATTATTTTTCCCACCAACCCTGAGCCGCAAAAATAACTTTTAAAATACCTCTAAATTAAATAAATTTTTTATTCTCAAAGTGTGGAGAATTGTATTTTTTTCCAAGCCAATGGTGATATGTGAATTTTATAAGTATGAGAATCCCTCCATATTAATTTTCTCTTTAGTTAAGAGTTAATTTTATTTAAATAAGAGGTAGATTTTGATTGGGATATGCATGGAATCTTGATGTTAAATGGATTAAAATTTTAAAAGTGAAAAGGAAAGAGAAATAATTTTCATAAATTAAACATGAAAAATAATATTATGAAAAAATCATGTAAATTGTCTCATTTGTAATTTTGGTGGGACTGATAGGGATATATGGTTTTTCTGATGATAGATAAATTAATTATGGGGGAGTAATGGAACCCATATTTTAATATATTTTTCATTTTAATTAAATTATTTAATCCATATGAATTTCTTAATTTAATGAAAATTATCACAAGTTTGGTATTTAGGATTATTTTGGAGTTTAATGAAAATATGTATTTTAGTGACAAAAGTATTATTATATATTTTTATGTTTAGTGGTCAGGCGTTAAATATATTTTTATTTTGATAGCGAAAATATTTTATTCCAACATGAGAGTAAAATAATGCATGTGATTAAATGCATTTGGGAAGTTATATATGATTAATCTTGAGATCAGACTACTTGAGTGAGACTAAAATCAAAATTTAACAAATTATTTTGAATAAATATAAAAGTGTAATCTTCTATAATAATAAATACATGAAACCTAGTTCGTATCTTATTAAATTGATTGATGTTACACTGTGTCGGAATAAAAACATTGATTTATTAGATTAAATTGTATATCTAACCTACTATGTTAGAATAAATAGGCATGTTCGAGTCATTTAGTTATATTAATTCATCTATCACATGTGATTAAATTCTAGAACACATGTTATAGGAGAATAAATCACCACATATAGACACTAAATCAAAATAATATTAAGTTTGTGAGATATTAGATAATAATTTCATTTAATTATATCAGAATAACACCCAAATTGTTAATGATATATAAAATTAATTAAGAGTTTCATGTTATTAACTTGGACAAATCAGAGTATACTTATAAATAATTTCAAGGATAAGTCCGTATTGTTATTGATTTGTGTTTCATATCTCAATCGAATCATAACAAATGGTTTTGAACTACTGAAGAAGATTATTTCTAACATTCACATGGTTTTTTGTCACCATTATATGTTTTTTAATCTCTTTTCCATGATTTGGATTATTTATAAAGATTATTTTTGTGCCATTTATCATTCTATAAGGCTTTGTGGAATGAATTCCATGATTTTTTTCCAAAAAAAATATTTTTATATATTTTTAAAATGGAATTATTTTAATCCAATCACAAAGAATGAAAGTGGTAGCTAAATATCATAGATATTTTATGAATGTAATCAACTAAATTCCATGGGAATACTTTTAATGATTATATACTGAGAAAAATCTATAATCTTTCCTTGTTGAATGATTCCCCACCTTAATCCATTACCACATACAGTTATCCCATGCACATAAAAGATAATTGTTGAAGCACACAACTACCTATTTAAATGTATTTTTCTCTCCATTAAAAATAGTTTTCAACTTGACTCTCATCCTTGTGAGTAGAATAGGATTTATATTTGATTTATTTTCCTCAAATTTTTAATTATAGAAGTTGTGTTTTCTCTCTTTCCTATCTCTCTCATTCTTCATGTGTTCTTCCTCTATTACATTTAAAATTTACACAATGGTGGCATAACTAAACAAGAGAGTGATCCAAATTGATATATTAATAGTGTTCCCGAATCATTTTATTTATTATATTTAATTATTTAATTAATTTTTAATTAATTGGAGGGTGTATCGAGAATTAGGGTGTTAATTGACCATTATTTCATGTGATTTTCATCATTTTTTACATTATCTACCAAAACTTATTTCCCATACCTATATTATAAAACTATTTATATAAGGTAGTTGATTTAGTAAATAGATGAAATGATATATAATAGAGAGAGGTTTTGAGTAGTAGAACATATTTGATTGAGATGTGATTATCATTTTTTTACTATTGTAGGAGGTGAGACTTGGTGTTATGAAGATATATCCTATGTGATCTAATCCACATAGCCTAAGTAGGGTATGGTAACTCATGTATAATGTGGTGAGTTATCAATTAATTATAAATAATGAAATTCGATAATTAAAAAACCGATGTAACCAAAACTATGATCCACTACTTTCTATCTAATTATTTCTTTTTTCATTCATTTCCTATGAATTATTTTAAATTCCTTCTTGGATTCACAAAACATTTTTTACATTTTTTATAAATAGTTAAATATATAAAATATAATATGTTAATGAATAGTTAGTGGTCTAAAGTAGTCTCCTTGAGAGATGTCTTGGGTCTACCACAATGTTGTATTATGATAAATGAAAATTATATTTTTACTTTCCTCAAACCAATTATGTTACGGATAATAATAAAATGAGTAAATTTATATTATTTGACTTTGTAGTACCTTATTTTTAGAATTTATGGGATTTGATGGTTGTTTATAGGAAATCATTTGATTTCATTCTTGATATGGACTACATAACTTTGTTTTGAGATTATATTTATTTATATAGTCAGAGAGTGACATTCTCATATCTAATCGGTATCTCGTATACTTTTGTAGAGGTTAGTAATTATAGGTCAGTCATGTAGGTCCCGGTCAGGGGAATGTGGGATAAATCACAATACATATAGATATCTTGGTCCTTGGAGTGGTCGGTGTTAATAAGTGACTATTTTTACCTCCTATAATGGATCTATATACTAATATATTAATAAAATATTTCTATAGATTTCCTCTTAAAAAAGAGGTAGATTTTACCACTAATCTATTAACTCGGACTGAACCTATGTTTATCCTTCCATATTCAACTGATCTAACTAAACTTAGGGAATTAAATATTAAATTATATGAAATTAATGAAAAAGTATCTATTCAATTGGCCACTTATCCTTGTATTGGACTAGTTTATTTAGCTGATAAGGTCAATGGGAGTCTCCATCTCTAGGTATACTAATATAAGTAAAATAAATTAATAACCAAGAATTAGTATCCATTACCCAATAATTAATGATCTCATTGATTGGATAATGGGTCTAAATTTCTCTCAAATATAAACATATGGTAAGGATATCATCATCTTTAAGTAAGGCCATGGAACATTTCAAGGGACACTTTTTGAATTCAGTTTTTTCATTTTGAGTATCTAGTATGACCATTTGGTTGGACCAATTCTAAATCTTTTTTCATGGAATTTATGAACACGATTGTTCATCCATTCGTAATTTCATATATTATAGACTTTTTGGATGAGATATTCATTTATTCAAAGTGTCATGTTCAACACAATCAATATAATCACGTTATTTTGGATTCATTGGTGAAATATTAGTTATATTTTAATATTAGTAAATTTTTATTCAATATTTGAGATGTCCAATTTCTTTGGTTTATTATAACTGAATCACGAATTTTGATGGGTCCTAACAGAGTGGAGTTAGTGATGGCTTGGAATGTTCCTTCAAATGTATTTTAGTTAAGAAGGTTCCTTAGGATTATAAGATATTATCATTTCTTTACCCAAGATTTTTCAAGATATTTTGATATTATTAAAATATTTATAATTAAAGGGGGGAAATAAAGGTCTGATTTATATGAAGTTAACTTTAACAGATAAATAAAAGGTTTAACACAACTCCAGTTCATTTACTACCTCAGTCGGGTGAAAGGTATGAGGTGTATTATAATGCCTCATCCATTGGACTTGGTTGGTTTCTCATACAATATCATTGACTAGTGTCATAGGGATCAAGATAGTTGTATAATTATGATAGGAACTCCCCTAAACATGATTTAGAATTATTGATTCTCATTCATATATTAAAATGATAAATTCATTACATATTTAGTGAATGTTTCATAGTTTATACCAATTATAAAAGCCATAAAAATATATTTTCTTAATTAGAATTAAAACTAATGTAGACTTTTTGGTTTTAGTACAGTTAGTTATTTTGTTTTGAGTCCATTATGAACCTAGAAAATGTAACATGGTTGTTTATGGTCCTATTAGTATGATTTAACCTCAATATGTGTATGAAGAAATGGGTGAATTGAAATTGATGTGATTATTTACTTAATAGTATCTAGATATTTATAAGAATCATAGTGGCATTAATTTATACCATATCAACCATAAATCATACATCATGGAACACATAAAAGACAACCTAGTGTCTGATCTTGATTGTACTATTATTCAAGATAGACTCGATGGTGGAGATATCCTTGAGAGTTGGTTATAAGATTCTCATTATTTTTTGTATATTCATTGATGGTGGGTAATCCCAACTGGTATGATATAGGTGGAAAAAAAGGAATATCATGACTCTAAATTATTAATAAATTCTATAATTATGAATATATGTTGTGATTCTCATCACTGGTTTTGGTGTCCTGGCATAAAAAGGTATATAACTAGATTTGTTTATAGATTCCACACATGTCATCAGGTTAAGGTAATTAATAAAAGGCCTAAAATTAATCTTTATCCACTTCCTTTACTATTCTGAAAATGGGATGGAAAAAAATTAATTACAAGAATTTTTTTTCTAAATATTATAATGTTCTGTAAAATTTCTGGGTGATCATATCCCATCAAACCAAGTCATACCGCATTTTTCTTATTATATTATCCCCTAATATTGATGATTTTAGGAAGATATATTTTAAATGGACCATTAAGCTTCATGTTTTACTATAAAACATTTTCTATTCTAGGTATTTAAGGTTTTGAACTTAATTTTATCAAGGTATTTAGTGAACTTTGGGTTATTAGGTGAAATTGAGTTTTTTCTTTCATCCTCAAACTGAATGTTAGTTTGAGTGAGAAATCCAAATTGTTTTGTATATAATTTAGGACTATATCTTATATTTAATTAGATTATGGGAGGATTATCTCTCCTTTTTTTAATTATCCCATAATAATAACTACCAATCATCAATTCATATGGCCTTATATGAAGCTCTTTATGGAAAACCTAGTCATTCTTCTCTTTGTTTGAATAAAAGTGGGGCTCTTAGGTTATTTGGCCTAGTATCATCTAGAAGTCAATGAAACTACAGAATTTTTTTAGAATCATCCCATTACTAATTATATCTATCCAAAATTCATACTATTTACTTCATAGATAATACTTTAAATAAAATTGTGTCATCATGTTTTAAATTGGGTTTTATAAATATTGGATCACTGGTGGATGGGTAAACATGGAAAGCTGACTCTGAGATTTTTTAGTCCTTTCAAAATACAGGTATGAATTATAGAAATAGATTACCAGATTTATATATGCCATGAATTTAGTGATATATTTAATAATTTTCATGTTTTACGGCTGATAAATTATATTCTTAACCCTCCACACATGATTTAGATGATGATCTAAATCCTAAAGTTGATGTCTCTTAAATATATAACCCTTATTTTTATCATTGACTAGAGTGAGAAGAAAATATGAGAGAGATTGAATCCTATCATTCATGTTAGATTGAATCATGGAATTCTCCTAGATTTGATTTTGGAGTTGTAACTCAAATGGATTCATAATGGTTGAACTTATTCGGTCATGAATCTAGTCAAAGCTTCTAGGGGATGATAATCCCAATATTAGGGAGGTTGAAAATTATCATGTCATATAGGATCGATTTTTATTTAATTTTATGTAATTATATGACTTTTGCGGTACATTTATATGTGGTAAGAGAATTATGTGATATTAGAGGATGAGGGAGAGGAAAATAAGGGACCCAAGGTGTTTTAACATCACCATGTACCTAGTGGACTAGTATTGAGTACCTAGTGGACTAGTATCAGGTAACTAGTTGCTTAGTATCGAGTACCTGGTGGACCTAGTTCAATTACAGATCCACTATTAAACCAAATGGGGACTCGGTGGTCTTGGACAATGTACTCAGTAGAGTTTTAGGTTGTTTTTTAATATATGGTGGGTGGTATTTTACACATAAAATTATCCCTCAAATGAAAGGGATCTTATGGGTTTTTCTTCCTTACAAGTCTTTAATGTCTATCTTAAACACTCCCTTATATCCCTCTTATTATATGATGATCCAAACGATAACTATGACTGAAGTTCCTCCAACTGGTTAAAAATATTCATTGTTTCCATAATAAGATTATGGATCTCCTCTAATACACCTCTATTCATTGTTTCTCAGTAAAAGTGGGTGTAAATCCCTTATTCTCAAATATGGGGCCTATAACATACTAAAATTACATCAAATTTATCTTCATAGAACTTATATGGGTTTTTTAGGTAAATAGAAGGTATGATTATGATTTCCACTTACCAAAACTCTCCCCTCTTTATGGGTAGTGGTTAAGAAATAATCTTCTCCAATCATAGGCTATTCAATCATCGGGTGGTGGGATACTCTAATCCCTTGGACCTTAAAAGTGATTCAATGTATTTATTTTGTTAGGTGAACCCCTCATTCCTCTCATAATCATAGAGAGTTATTTTTTAAATAAAGTAGGGATTAGTGAACCTATTACTAATAAAATGATTTAAATAATAAATTTTTAACATAATGGTTTTTTGAAAGAAAATAACTGTTTGGAATAATTTTGCCTTTTGTTTTCCTATTACCATGTCATGAATATGTTTTGATATAATATATTACTTATTTTTAATTTTATTATAAATATTATAAAACATTTATTTTTATTTATTTTTTATAAAATCTGAAATAGGACTAAAAATTTTAACTACTATTGCTGATTAAGTTTTTCAGTATATCATCATATAATTCTTTACTCTTTTATTACAGAATATATTGTATAGCATGTTTTTTGATATTTCATCCATGATGGTCATGTTTATATATCTATATGAACTTGAATAGGTACCACATTCTGAGGAATGGGTGGATTTTTTATCAGAAGCTCTCAATGCCCTGACATGGTATACCCTTTCCCCTATTCCCAAAAGAATATATTTCATGTGTTCCCTATCTAAATATATATGATTCCATTTTCCCCATGATAGGTCATTGGTACATGTATTAGTATAATAAAATTTTTATATATGTTTGGGTGCATATATCTAAAAGTGTCTCGTATTTACAGGGGTGTACACTTCCTCCTTTTGAGGATAGTACCAACATTATGTTATGGATTTTTTAGTTAAGGATTGATGTAGGAATGTTGATTATGGACATTATTGATATAGTTCTTTTGTGGTTATTTTAAATATTCTTCTTGGGTATCATATTAAAGTATATTATTTTCTGGGATTCTCATTTCCTCTAGCTTAATATTATTTCATGTACACACCAATTTATGAAAAGATATTAAGGTGTGGGTGGTGATATTCTACCGCATATGATATACTCACACCCTACACTGGCCCCTATGGGAATAATATAGATGTTTCTATCCACGATATAGGTAAAAAATACACTTAATCATAGAATATATCTTCCCAACGATTTGGGATCTCAATGGTGTTATTTATTCCTATTAGTATACAGGGTTGGTAGACTCACATGGGTTATCCATGGATACTTTCAAGTGAGTTTCTTAAGGGGACTCACCACATTCATTCCCTGAGATATTTTTAGTATATTTAAAATTTTTATATATTTTTTTAGTCTAGTATCACTTACTTTATAAATTGATTATATATTTTTGGACTTGGTATGTATGACATCACATATTCATATCATGTCTTTTATTTTTTACTACTCGCTTATGTGTTGTTAATATTTATTCCTTTAGTGGACTAAATGATCAACCCAGTCCTACCAATTATGTGTTTTGACTTTATATTGATTATTATATTAACTATAGAGGGAAAACCCATCCCTCATAGATTTATAATTCATCCCACAATGCTTACTCCAACCCCTAGATTTTGGGAGGTTCACTTGATGTGTTTTGGTGGAAGGGCTCAATCCTTGAGGTCATTAAACACATGTCATCATATTTTATTTAGGGGAAAACTATACATTAAAAAAGTATTTCCCTAGAATAACTTAAGGGGTTTCAAATTCTCCATAGAGATTTCACTAGGTATTTATGTTAAATAATTAATTCTTATATTCTAAATGGTATACAATACCAACTAAAAATTAAAAAATTATTATGAATATAAATAAAAATTTATAATTGATGAAGGATCAATGATTATAGATTAAATTTTTCATTAAATGATGAATAAATGGGTTAATTCATCTAGAAGTTAGATATATTGGATCACATTGATGATCTAGTGGATCAAAATAAACAATTTTTTTCTTCTTACTTTCCTCTTACATGATAAGAGAGGTTATTATAAAATTGGTGTCATAAATAATGAGATGATTATTTTGATACATATTTTTATGATTGATCCAATTATATAATACGGTTGAAATGAATAAAATTATACAATGTTTTATCTCATATAAAAGTGTTTTAATTGGATACAATAGTTTATTTTAAATGTTTATTAAAATATGAGGGAAAGAGTTCCCACCACCGAAGTAGTGCCATATTTTTAAATTATAATGTCTTATTTTAATAATAATACACCAAACACATAGAATACCATATATGGTATGGATTCAGTAGTTTATTTTTCAAATATTCTGATTAAGGGAATTACTGTTGTTTCCTTACACAAAGATGTTTTTAGCATTATATATTATAGAAAATGTAATTTCAAAGATAATAATGGTAGTAAGTATTACATAAAGAAGTTAAAATTCCAATAAATAAATTATTATTCAAATATAATCTATAATTAATTTCTATTGATATTCCAAAAGAGTTTTGCATATGTTAGTAAAGAAAAATAATTTAAGGAGTTTCATTTTTTCTACATTAACTCAAAACAAGAGTTTAAAAATAAAACCACCATGATTATAATGATAAACTTAGAATGTGTTCTAAGTAGAAAATAGAAGTTAATATCATCGTAACATTTGAAATTTTTAATTGGATGAGTTTAAATTCTTTGTTCAAAGAGATAAACATTAATAATATGATTCCGTAATCACGTAATTATTTAAACACAATTTCTTCATAGATGTAACTCATTAAAGGAGTCTAGTGGGATGTTTTATTAGATTTTATCATGGAGATTTGGTAATAATTACATATAGATGTAATAATTATAAAAAGACCCTAAAATTTCATCAAACATAAGGACTCTCTAGTGGTCTATCATATGGGATATGATGTGAAGGATATTATTGTATTATTTTGTTAGTATTCCAAAAATAATTTAATAATAAATAATATATCAAGTTATAAAAAAAAATTCTCCACTTTATAATTCATTCATGTTGGGTGCATATATTATTGATATGAAATAATAATTAACCTCTTAATGCATTTCATTGAGTTATCCCTTGTCAGTTTCCTTCATTTAATATTGTATCTTCTAAGGAAATATTAATGTTTTAATGGGTTGTATTTCATATGGAGATGTTTAATATTTCATGAGAAACAAAATGAGTTTTGTGTATAGGATGACTCACCAAGAATACCACATGGAGTTCCATGCACTATTTCTTTGGTGTATAGGGGTTACATTTTTCATTTTGATTATCTATACCTAATGATGGAAAGATTTATAGGATGGTAAACTTTATATGTAAATACTTTTATTAAACCATCCTTATGGTGGGTCTAATAAATGGGTGGTTGGATAAGTTGTTTATTATTTCATATTTTTTGTCTTAACCAAAAAGGGATTTTTCCTCATATATGATGAGTATGACATATAGTCCCTTGATTAAGATAGAAGGATGAAGTGTATGGACATACCTAATTAAGGTATATGTGATGGGATTATATATTTGGAGGAGGGGAATATAATACGCTCATCTATGTGGGGGAATGTCATGATATGTTTTTATGTGTTTGGTTTGTATATACTTGTATAATCAATAATATATGAGTAGGTTATATGGGATTGATATATATTTTTTCCATGGTCACTCAATGTCTAAAAAAAGTTATTATATGATTTTTTATACATTTATATGATACAGTTTATGGACATAGGTATAGATATATATGTGTTAGATTGATATCACACCAAATAGAATTATATCTTCAGTAAGATTCACTCTTTTATAAAGGTATCTATTTTCTTTTAATCATGGATTAGAGGATTCATTATCATTGTCAAAATTATAAAGTAACGTGATCTCACACTTTCTAGTTTTGTGATGTGGATTAAGTTTTAATTTAATGTTTTTTAACAATTTAAGAGATACCCTGAAAGTATTGGGAGGATATTTGAAAGGATTTCAGATGGATTTTCTAAAAAATGTATATATTATGTAACATGTGGTTAAAATAAATGATATATTTTCTAAAATGTGTTTTGGAACATATCCAAAATAAATTTTGGACATGCGTTCAAAAATTGTTATATACAAAGTGAAATATGGTGAAAATATTCTAATTCTATGAGAATTTATTGCAAGTGAGAGATTAATGGAAATGTTCACTAATGGAACCACTAAGGTATGGTGGTTTAGAGAACATCATGGTATAAGGTGGTGTTAACCATAACATAATGACAATTATTATATAAGTATGATATGCATGGTAGTTTCATATAGTATTTGATGTCACACGGCTTGGAATTCTTTTTCCACTACCGCTGTCAAATAACATTTTGACCATTATTTGGTGAATATGTGATGAGTTTTAATTTTAAATATAATTATTTAAACATTAAACAATATTTTCACAATTTAAAGAATCATTATTTACAAAGGATTGTATCCCCTACAATGTTTATGACAAAGTTTCACTTTAAATGTATAAAAAATTAGTTTCCATGGACTCACTTTTAATATCATGTATAAGGAGGATCTTATTTCATGATTTTTGTACATATTTGTGTTGATAAACTCCTCCAATTGAAGAACCTTCTATCTCTATATCTATTTTCAAAAAAGGGTTCTTTAAACCCATGAGGGAGAGGATTTTTCCCAATCATTTGGAGATTCATTCATCATATGGATATATCAGGAAGATGGATACCATTATATATATATAAATGATCACTATCAATATCATTGCGATGATCTTGGATAGATTAGGGTTATCGTAGGAAAATTTATAATGTATTTAATTTATTTATTAAATCCAATATGAATTAAATAACATCTGGTTTTTAGGTTTTATATAATATTATTATATTATGTTTAGATAAGTGTAATACCCTCTAAAACCCTTTAATCTTATGCCTACACCAACCTAAATGGTGAAACCATTAATTTGGTCTCAGAAATGACCAGAAGCTTTTGAGGAGAAAAATTTACGGTTAACTAGTGATCCTACTCTATGTTTGATAGAGGTGAGAGTTGAGTACACATCATTTTTTTGATCCCTCTAGTGTTAAGCTTGGGTTTTTACTAGTGCATAGGTTGCTGGTGACTTCTTACGGTTCCAAGAAGCTATGAAAACATGAGTAATATTACATGACCCATAATTTGAAGCATTTAGCAGTAGTGATTTCCATGAAAACATAGTGAAACTACCTTCCCAAATAATGGTCCATGGTTTACATGTATAACAAAATTCTCAGGTATATATTCTTATAAAGGGACCTTAATTTACATTAAAATAAATAGATTGAGTTTATATATGAATATGAAATAAAGAAAATTTATACTCTCTTAACGGATAATTCATTGGCTAATTCTCTTAATAGAACATCTTAAGCTTATCTGGTGAAGGATGTGTAACATTCCACCCTGGTACAACCAATGTTCTAAGGTAAAACACCACATGGCCTTAAGTGCATTACATGATCACCAGAGGCTGGTAACTAATACTAAGGGTATAAGATACTAATTTGTGAGATATTTTCCCTCTAATCATCTATTAAATCAAATAAATCGATAATATTAATCACAATATCAATAAAACATATAATAAAAATTCTATCACATAAGATAAAAATTATATACTAACATTCCCAAAAATTTATTGTAGTAAACTTGTGCTCAAAGGAAATTCATACATTCCAAAACATAGTCAATAAAATTGAAAATTATGATGAAGGGAAGTGAAAACATTCCTCTTCTATAGACTCCGTACACCTAGGAACTATGTTCCAATGTGTCTCTATAAACCAAATCTTAGCAACCGAGGCCCTTTTATTTACTTGAAACCCCATTCATGTAATATATATGGACACCAGGTGTGTGTGTGTGTGTGTATAGAAATATGGAATAAAATCCTCAATATAAACTATTAAAATCCCTTTTAACTCAAAAAATAAGTATGTGAATATATTTATATATATAACAATGTAATGATAAAATTATTCTATTTTTATTAACATTAGATATGTGATAAAAGATTAGGTTTAAAAATATCACTCAAATAAGTCATTCCTTATTTGGAAATTTTCAGTCCCTAAGGATGAAGAAACATGCTCATGGATTATCATGAAAACTCAAACTCTCCCATGCTGGGTGTGAAGGAGGATAATGTCCTCAAGACTGACTTCTGATGTAGGTATGGGAACTTTGAGTTTGTGGTCATGTCATTCAATGTATCAAATTCTCCCATTGTGTTCATGGGTCTCAAGAACTTCATGTTGACCAAGACTAGTTCATAGTCTTTTCATCGATGATATATTGATCTACTCAAAGATAGAAGAGGAGCATATCGATCATCTTAGAGCCTTCCTATGCATTCGTCGACACCACAAAATCAAGGGAATGTTATCCAATTGTATATTCTATACATTATAGGTGCATTTTATGATGAATTTGGTGTCTCATTAGGGTGTGTTCATGGAACCTTCAAAGTGTGAGGCAATTGTTTCTTGGGTAGCACCGAAGAATGTGGAAGAGGTTGGTAGCTTCTTTCGTCTTGCATGATATTATCATATGTTTGTGTCGAATTTATCATGGAATATAGACTTTTTTATAGCTTTTACTAGGAAGGACTAGGATTTTATTTAGAATAATCAATTCCAGTTATTGTTTTACTACATAAAGGGGAAGTTGTAAATTTCTCTAGTGCTCTAGTTATCAGAAGATGGGGTGATGTTTGAGGTATTTTATAATTCATCCCATCTTGTATTGTGATTTTTTTCAGGTATCATAATGAGTTCATCTCTTATGGGTCTAATAATCATTTTCCCCATGATATCAACTATTCCTCCCATGATTTGGATCAACTATTGTTTGTGTTTTGATTAATGTTTTGGTGACATTACCTCATTAGAGAATGATTTTTGGTCTCCATAGATCACGAATGTTTGTGGTATGTCTTTTCTTAGGACGATATGAATATATGGTAGTAGAGGTGGATGGATTTTCTTGAATAATATGATTTTGATTTCTTATAAACCTCAAAAAATGGGAATGTCATGTTCAACGCTTTGGAAAAAATGTCATGAAAGGATGTTATTCCATAGTTTGGGGATACATGGAAAGCATTTGAGGAGTTGGAAGACTTGCACTTGGGTATAAGGGTGGATGAAGGAATTGGTTACTTATTTAAGATGAAATTTTTGTCTTATATAATGAAGTAGGTGGTGGAGTCTCAGTTGGGTGACATGAAGGAGGAGGTGATGTGTGATCATATTAACTATGGTGATGCTCTAGATGGGTGGTCGGAGGATGTTTATAACTAGATATTATTTGATGGGAGGATGTTTGTTTTAGTAGAGATATGTGAGGTAGTATTTTTTGAGTTTTATTGAACACCTTTAGTGGTACACCTATGAGTTTATAAAATATACTGTGGCTAAAGGCCAAGATTTTGGAGGACTTGGATGAAACATGTTGTGGAAGAGTTTGTGTCTAGGTATCCAGTTTTCCATTAGGTAAAGGATGAGAATCAGGTTCTAGGTAGTTTTTTGCATCCTTTGGATGTTATAAAGTGGAAATGGGACAATATATCGAGGATTTTGTCACAGGGTTTGCCTGAGCATGGAGAGGTTGTGATGTTATCTGGGTAACCATGGATCAGTTGAAGAAATCAGCCCACTTACTAATGATCAAGAATTCAGGAAAAATAGATGTTTTTTCAAAGAGGTATGTGGATGAGGTGGTGTAGTTTCATATATTTTTGAGGTTCATAGGCTCATGTCATTTTGAAAGATTCACTTTGAAAATTTAGAGGGTATTATATTATGATTTTGTCACTCATTTATCCCTTATCACTACTTTCCAACATCAAATGGATGGACCGACAGATGAAACTTTCCAAAAGTTGGAGGGTATATTGCAGACATACATCTTGTACTTTTATGTAAAGAAGGCAAAACACTTTTATTAGGTTTATTTTTATTATAATAAAATCTACCATTCATCGATTGGAATATCCCTATATGAATTCTTATATGGGTGTCTGTGCCATTCTCCATTGTATTGTGCTATGTTTGGGTAGTTAGAAATTCTTGGACCTGATTTGGTGTAGATTACAATAGGGAAGGTTCATTTGGTTCAAGAAATGATGAATGTAGTTCAAGATAAAAATATGTATTACGTTTATCACGGGATTATTCCCTTATATTTGGATGTTGGAGACCATGTTTTCTTAACGGTCTCCCATCAATGTGGGAAGTGGAGGTTTGATAAGGGGATTAATCACTTTCCCTAGTCATTGGGTCCCTTCAAGGTGTTAGAGTGTGATAAATAGTTGTATTATTGATTTGAAATTCCACCACAACTAGATCTTATCCTCAAAAAATTACACATCTCTCAACATCATCAATGTCTTCATAATGAATCCCATGTCATTTAATGGGTACAGTTAGATATTGAAGAAGACTTTAAATTCATGGAGTGGTTAATAGAGATCTAGGACTATCAATAGAATGTGTTATGATGACGAATCATTACATTGGTTTGTGTTTTGTAAAGTAATTGTGGCCTAGAAGAGAGTAATTTAGAGCTTGAGATACAAATGTGTGCCTAGTACAAAATTTTTTTGATTTATTTTAATCTTTTTTTTCTTATTTTTCTTTGATGTGATGTTTTGACCTTGTAGTTTTATATTATATGTGATTATTGCTTATTGTTATGATGTGTAATCAATATTTCAATACATATTAATTAAGGAAAGCCAAATTCATAATCAAGACATGTTATAATTTGGCACGGTTGATACTATATGGGCAAGTTAATGCCTCCCAAAGTGGATAGTATCTTGAAATTAAAGATATTATTTCTTGATTGATGTTCTTAGGCCACTATTTTGAGATGTTTGTGGTAGTTTTTTTCTTATCCTTTCTGGAGCCTGAGATGGTAATGTGGTGGTTGTGTGAGGTGTTTTGAATTTTTTCATTTGGTTGATGAGTTTGGTTAGTGATGGTGTGTTTGATGTGATGATATTCTTGAGTGGTATCTCAAGGGATTTATGCTTTTCCTCATCCCTCATTCCTTCTGGGTTCATTATATTTCTTGAGGGAAAGAATAGATTCATAGGGGTCTTCTGTAATGGATCGGATATTTTTCCCATTAAATTGTGAGGATTTTGATTATTGTGGTGTCTGAAATAATTCTATATGTGTCTGAAGGATTAAGGGGAGAGTTTTTAGGTGTTCTGGTTGGTAGAAGTAGCACCTGGCGATAACAAATAGGTGGTAAAACATGATGGTAGTACACTGGAAATATAACCTTATGGTAGCACAATGGTGATAACACCTAATGGTATCACACTGAAGGTAGCACACTGGCGGTAGCACACTGGAAGTATCACCTAATAGTTGCACACTGGTGGTAGCACCTTATCGTAGCACACTTTCAGTATAACATGCTGGTAGCATATTAACTATAGCACCCGACGGTAGCACCTAACATTAACACACTGATGTTACCAAATGATAGTATCACATAACAGTAGATTCAAATAGTATCACCTAACAGTATCACCCAAAATTATCATGTTCAATATTTTCTAGAATTTCCAGTTTTTTCCTTTTGATTCATTTTTCAATGAAAAATGATTTTGATGTTGTAATTGATGGAATTAAAATGAGTTTTAACATATGAAAAATTATATCTTCCATTTTTTAAGTCTAAATCATTTTAAATGGATATAATTCATGGATTTTGTTATATTTTCCTTTTATTGTTAATTAAAACCATAAAAATACCACTAGTTTCAATTCTGTTCATTCTAATGTTGAGAAATTTACTTCATTCTTTATGGATTATATTCCCTTGAAAATGGAGGTTTCGTAGCTGTCACGACCCGTCCTCAGGGCCCATGTTGTGACTACGCCAAGCCCGCCTTCTATAGGCCAGGTCCTGGCGACTCGTACCAAGGCGTAAATCCCGGTAAAATGGGAAGGCATTGCCTTTGTAAAGTAAACAAACACCACAGAGAAAGAAAGCAGTAGAAGTATACACTAAGTAAAAACTGAGTACAACAGTAAGTGCAGAAAAAGTACGTGGGCCAGAATTCAAACCCAAACTGAAAGTAAAGTAAAACTGGAAAGGAAAAACAGCAACTGAAAGTAAATCCGCAACGTCGAGCTGTCCACTGGAAATCCCACATGAAGGGTGAGTACAGATAGCATCCACAGCTCCTCGGGTCCAGTCGTCCGCTCCAAGAACGTCCCGCCCAGTGGTCCACCTCTAGCTACCGTCCTACTTCGCAAGCCTCAACCATGATCAGCGTTGTCCGTCGTCTGCAACCAACACAACGTAGTGAGGGCATAGCCCATGCAGGGGTGAGTATAAGCTACTCGGTAGGGACCCCGAGACCCCCGAAGGTCTCCCAGAATCCAAAAAGGAAATATACAATCACGAAGTAACATTCGACACTGCTTAGGTATATGACCATACATATACCTAAGTCATCAATTCCAGTACGCTCCAACTTCTGAGCCCATGTACAACCCAGTCCACACAGGAAAGAAAAACGTAAATCCACACAGGATAGCACAACACAATCCACATAGGAAAGCAAAACAGGATTCAGATCACACAGGTATACTTCTTCGTAAGATGATAGAGATGATCAGATATTTCCACTGATTCATCTAACCCGTCGGACCCACAAAGGATCGATAGGTACTAACCCCCGTAATGAACCACAACGGATCTGACCCACAAAAGATCGATAGGTAAATAACCCCCATAATGACCCACAAAGGATCTGACCCACAAAGGATCGATAGGTAACTAACCCCCGCAAAGACCCACACAGGATCGGACCCACACAGGATCTGTAGGTGCTGGCCCACACAGGACCGCTGAGCGCTGACCCACACAGGATTGGAACCACACAGGATCGGTAGCACTGATCCACGTAGGATCTCTGAGTGTTGTAGTCGTCGCTGTCGAATCCACTGAGGATCTCTGTACAGTCATCGTCATAGTAGTCGCAGCCAGCTCTAGGGTTCCCGCACACAGCAAGCTCGTTCGGGAGGGTCCGCTCCACGAGCCGAGGGGCTGATACATCAACTGACACAAATTCCGGAGTTGATGTATCCAAAAGTTCCGTATCATCAACAGGAACTCAACGTCGCAGACGGTGCATCAATCGGACACCCGGTCTGAGAGTTATTGGCTTTTTCGTCCCAGGGGCCCGGTTGGTTTTTAAGTCAAAACCAACCCGACCGTACTCCACCTGCATCCAAACCTCGGACGGAGTAAGCCAAAATATCAGTCTCACTAATAGGAATCCATCAAAGTTGACGACACGTTGATCGGACATCCGGAGTTCAAGTTATGAGTGTTTCTGCTCCGAGGGCCCGGTTGGTTTCGTGTACGAACCAACCCAGCCGAACCCAAAGTATTCCGAAACCTTGAGTGCGATATACCGAAACGACCGTATCAATACAAGGATCTAATTTCAACTGATGGTGCATCGATCGGAGGCTCGTAGCTCGAGTTATGGGCAACAGACCGAAAAAGGTTTGGTAATAGGGGGTTCAGGCTCGGTCCGACACGGCCTGATACCCCCAGGGTGGGCCCGAACCGGGTCGAGCCGAACTGGGTTCGGGTTCGGCCCGCTTGGGCACGGCCCGACCCGGTCGGCGCGGCCCGGCCTTGGCGCGGTCCGGCCCGGCCTGGGCGCGGCCCGGCCTGACCCGGCGGCTCGGCCGGGCCCAGCGGCTCGGCCCGGCGCGCTGGGCGCGCTGGCGCTGGCCGGGTGGCCAGGTGACCGGCTTGACCGTTATGGTCAAGCGCTACTGGTGGGGGGCGTGTAGCCCCCGCCTGAGAAAACCGCCTCCCCTTAATGGGGCTTCTCACGTCCGGCCAGCCGGGGGTCTCAGACCCCCGGTTCTTCACGATCCGGCCGGCTTCTTCCGCCACAGGATCGGCAAGGCCGGTCCCCTTGCTCCGATGCCGGTGGCCCGGAACTGGCCGCCGGTTCACCTGCTCCACTACGGCATGGAACCGGCCACGACCTTAGTCCGTCTGGCGCGGCACGACGGTGCCGGGCCCCTCCGCCGCGGTCCCACTCCGGCCGCGATGCTTTCGTAGTTCTCCGATGCGGTGCGACGGCGCCGCATCTTTGGTTTGTTTTCAACGGCGCGGCGTGACGGCGTCGCGTCTTTGGTTCGTGTTCAACGGCACGGCACGACGACGCCGCGTCTTTGGTTCGTCTTCAACGGTGCGGCGCGACGACACCGCGTCTTTGGTTCGTCTTCAACGGCGCGGCGCGACGGCGCCGCGTCTTTGGTTCGTCTTCAATGGCGCAGCGCGACGACGCCGCGCTTCTCCCCCTTTCCTTATCAAAAATCCGCGCGGTGATTCGGTACCATGTTGCCTTGCTCGCCGCCACAAAAATCAACAACCAAAAAGGGGAGGATTGTCGGCCGTGTTCGTGCGGTCCGACCTCCTCCCGTTATCACGATAACAGGCGGTTCAAGGAAAGGAAGATAACGACTAAAGAAATCTCAAAAGAGAAACGCATAAAACCCCTACCTCAACGTTGTCGTCGAACGAGAATTCGTCACATAAGAAGAGGATCACCGCGGAAGTAATGTCGCTGGCGTTAGGTGATCTCCTAGGAAGGCGTATCTCGCCGAAGGAGGTTGGCATTCTTCGTTGGCGGTAGCGCGTTCTTCGCGTTCTTCGTCGAAGAATTAAGAATCCTCTCTTTTTCTCCCAAATCTTTAATACAACACAACCCAACCATAATAAAATAAGTCCACCCCTTATTTTATTATCAACAAAAGAATTTTAAATTCAAAAGATAACAAATGAACAATTAATTCAAATAATTAATTGTAACGATTGAACCGCCCAATTTAATGAGGCGTTTCTTAACAAGAATAACGTAAGGTTTGACTTTCATTAAAAGGGGGGGTTGCCGGTGCGTTACTTAGAAGGTAAGAAACGGTGCGGCTCGTGTGGACCCCACCTCACAAATATCCTACCAAGTGGGTAGGATATTGTGGGTCCCACCTTATCCTCTTAACTTAGGTTAAGCGGCTTTAAGTGAAATAAAATAAAGTGTCGCACCACTTTTATTTTATTTCTTAACTTAACCCCAAAAATTAAAACCACACCCGAGCAAACGCAACTCCGGAAAAGGCATTTCTAAGCAAATATCGGCGCTTCGATTCCATTGGTGCCCTTAGAATTCGATTTCGAGCACCGATTCAAAAGTTAGAAAACCCCGCTCGTTCGTTCACTGAACGTACCCTAGCTAAACTTCGGAAAATAATTCCGGGCACACCGGGCCTCGGAATTTGGTGCCGTCAGAAACTACGTTTTTGTAAAATTCTAAAGAAAATTAAGAAAAAAAATTCCTTGAATTTTATGGGTCTTTAAATCACTCCCACATCAGGGATTTACGTCCCCGTAAAGATACATCATAAACTAGGGAAACAAATGTGGGTACTGAGCACGCATCTGAGCCTCCCGCTCCAAAGTTCTCTCATGGAGGTTCCCGTGCGGCCATCTAATGAGCATAGAGGAATCGACACTCCACACAGGACCCGCTCTTCTCGATCCTCAATCTCCAAAGGGACCTCAACAAAAGTTTCCCCATCATCAACGTCCAACTCCCTGTGGTCAATGATATGTGTCGGGTCGTGCACATATCTCCTCAGCTGAGATACGTGGAAGACGTCGTGCACCCGGTGCAACTGAGGTGGTAGAGCCAGGCGATAAGTCACCTCGCCAATCCTCCTGTGGACCTGGAATGGTCCGATGAAGCATGGAGACAACTTTTCGCTTCGTCCAAATCTACGTAATCCACGTCGAGGTGAGACACGCAAGAAGATGTGGTCGCCATCCTCGAACTCTAGTGGCATCCGCCTCCTCTCAGCATCAGACTTCTGCTGGCTCTGAGCTCTCCTCATCCGCTCCGGGATGACCTGGACCTTCTCTGTCATGGCCTGGACTGTCTCCGGTCCCACAAGTGCTGACTCCCCAGGGTCTGTCCAACATAAAGGAGATCTGCAAGGTCGGCCGTACAATGCCTCGTATGGTGCCATCCCGATGGTGGAGTTGTAGTTGTTGTTGTATGCAAATTCCACCAAGGGTTGGTGGTCCTCCCAGCTGCGACCAATGTCGAGGACACATGCGCGGAGCATGTCCTCGACAGTCTGTATGGTCCTCTCCATCTGACCATCTATCTGAGGGTAAAAGGGGGTGCTCAGACGTAGCTGCGTCCCGAACGCCTCCTGGAACACCTTCCAATGCCGGGAAGTAAAACTAGCATCTCGATCGGAGACAATATATGATGGCACACCATTAAGCCGTACAATCTCTTGAACGTAGAGACGTCCCAAGCTCTCTACCGAGCTCTGCTCTCTGATGGGTAAGAAGTGATCCGACTTGGTGAGTCGGTCGACAATCACCCAAATGGAGTTGTGAACTCTAGAAGTGCGTGGATGTCCAGTCACGAAGTCCATAGATATCCCGTCCCACATCCACTCTGGGACCTCCAAGGGATGTACCAAGCCCACTGGAACCTGATGCTCTGCCTTCACCTACTGGCAGGTGAGGCATTGAGAAATGAACTCTGCCACACCCTTCTTCATGCCCGGCCACCAGTGCTATTGTCTGAGATCCTGGTACATCTTCGCCACTCCAAGATGTACCGCCAAAGGAGAAGTTTGAAACTATCTCAGCACCTCCTCCCGTAAAGCAACTGGTACCAAGGTACGTCCTCTGAAAAGGACGTCATGCTCTACTCCAAAGGAGAAACCATCAGGTGCATGTCCTGAGGATATATGTGCACGTCGCGTCTCACAGTCAGCATCCCCACGTTGTGCCTCTCTAACCTGCTACAGCAGTGGAGGGGTGATTGTGAGAGACTGAAGGAAGGCTGCTCCATCTCTATCCACGAAGGATATCATTAAAGAGGCTAGCTGCTCTGTCGCGTCCTCAAGTAGGTGAATGCCCATCCTCCGACTGAGAACATCGGCTACTACGTTCCCCTTCCCAAGAGTATAGACTATCTCAAATTCATAGTCCTGGAGGAACTCGAGCCATCACCGCTGTCTCAGGTTCAGGTCCTTCTGAGAGAAGATGTATCTGAGACTCTGGTGGTCAGAAAAGACTGTAAAGCGCTCACCCATCAGGTAGTGCCGCCATGTCTTCAGAGTGAAGACCACTGATGCTAACTCCAGGTCCTGGGTAGTGTAGTTCTTCTCATGCGGTCTCCACTGACGTGATCCATAGGCGATCACCGCCCACTCCTGCATCAGGACACATCCGAGTCCGGTCCCTGATGCATCGCAGTAGACTACGTACCCTACTCCTTCCTCCGGAAGCCTCAAGATAGGGGTGCTTGTCAATATATGTCTCAGCTCCTGGAATCTCTGCTGACATCTTTCTGACCACACAAAGGGTTTCCCCTTCTTCGTAAGAGATGAGAGTGGTGCTGCAACTCGGGAGAAGTCTGGCACAAATCTCCGATAGTATCCAGGTAGTCCCAAGAAACTTCGCACCTCCGTCACGCTCTTGGGTGGCTCTCAAGCAAGCACTACCTCAATCTTCATAGGATCCACTGCAACTCCTGCCTCAGAGATGACATGTCCCAAGAAGTGGACCCCACGTATCCAGAACTGACACTTCGAGAGCTTTCCAAAAAGCTGGTGCTCTCGGAGTGTTTCTAGTACAACCCGCAAGTGGTAGTTGTGCTCCTCCTTAGTCGTCGAGTATATCAAAATTTCGTCGATGAAGTGTAACGACCCGAAATTTTGAATAAATCTTGTTTCCTAATTTTATTTGTTATTTTTATTTTATTTTTATACTCAACAAAAATGTTTCATTTGATAACATGAGTATAATTAAAATGATATCATTGATTTTTGACTGTTATATGACCATTGGTCAATATGACCACTGGAAACTAAACGTTTTGATTACTGGCTCTAAATACAAGTAATCTTCGTTAATTAATATAGAAAGAAGATTCGATGGCCTTACCCAGTAGTCTTGGACCGATCGAATCCCATCTAATAGAACTTGGGAAGGAGGTAGCACCACTGGGATTTGCTCTGGACCAAACCCAAACTGAACTTCATCGTGTGAAGCTAGAACGGGATCGCCTTCGCGAGAAGTTCAAACTAATAGAAATTACTACTCGTGCGATGTTGGTCGAGCCTCCCTCCGATTCTCTAACCTTAGCACACCTTACACTTAGGTCTTATGCTGGTGTGATAAGGGGCTATGTAAGGAGATCATAACTGCCTTGTGTAATCCTTTGTTTTAAATAAAAATTGGAATTTCTTCTTATGATGATGTTTATGAATTTTCAAATGACCAGATAAATATAGTATGCATATTTTTGATGAATTTTAGAGAAAGGATATTATAAAAATGTTTATGTAAACCTTAAATAAATAAAAATGTGTAATGATTTTCAAAAAATGGTCTTCTACAAATATGTTCAGTACGGAGTTTAGAGTCTAATAAGATCAACTTAATTTTTGATGAATAGTAAATTATGAATAGTGATTTTATTCTTAGGATTATTAATGTGACCAAATGGATTAGTAATCTCACTTAAAGAAAGTATTAATATAAACTAGGCACCTTGATTTAAGTAATGTGATTCAATAAAATGGTTAAAAAACGGTTTCATAAATTATTATTCAAGTATTAGTTTTTTTCGGGTGAATAGTGTTTTTTAATTAAAATTTAAATTAAAAATATTTAGAAATTTTTTTTTATAAAATGGATTTCATTTTTGAACTCAGAGCATCGATATTATGTTAAGGTAATTTTTGGGGTTTTTTCTAAAAATAATGAATTTTCGGTGAATAGTGTATTTATTTAAAAAAATAAATTAAAAATATTTAGAAAATTATTTTTATAAAATGGAGTTCATTTTTGAAATCAGAGCATTGATATTTGGTTAAGGTGAAATTTTGGGATTTTTCTGAGAATGTTGAATTTTCAGTGAATAGTAAAAATACAGTTTTAGGGTTTCGGTATGTTTAATGACATCATAACTATGTCATGATGATGTCATGAGATATTTTAAAGGATGTTCGACTAAAGAGGATGAATTATTGTTTGGGGGTCCCCATGTGTCCTAACTTTATGGGATGTACCATGGGAGGGCCCATGCTTTTGACAAAACCACTTTTGAGGTGTCCCTTGGCCATTAATGCCTTGTCCCCTCACTTTCCCTATAAATACCAAGCCCTCCTCTCATCTTTTTGACTCCAAAACCATCCTCAACGAAGTTCTGGTCTCCTTACCTCCCAAGGAGTCCTCCCAAGGTGCCCCCAAGCCCTCAAGGTCCCAACCTTTGAGTTTTAAGAGTTACGTTTTAAGGTAAGGGATCCGACCTCTCTCTTTAATTTCAAGTATTCTCTTTTATGTCATTCTTTTTATGCTCCATGTTATTATGTTGGAGGATGTTATTTTATACTCCTCTTACTGCCCTTTTCATGTTCACATAATGAGAGATCCCCTATTACTCTCATTATTTCATTTTATGAAGTTTTAAGTGGCGCTGTTAGGCTGCCGAATTTTTTGTAACAGATTCTTTCTCCCTTCTCATTTTTCAAGATCTATTTTCATTTAAGTATTTCAAGTTACTTTTTATTATGTTGGGGTATGATCTATAAATTTATCATACTGATCTTTTGTGTTCATATGATGAGAGACCCCATTTTATCTCTTCAATTCAGTATTTTCAAGTTTTAAGTGGCGCCGTTAGGCTGCCGAATTTTTAAGTGGTTCTTCACCCTCCTCGTTTTGAAGTTCTACTTTCATGTCAATTATTTCAAGTTCCTTTTTGTTATGTTGGGGTATTATATCTATATCTATCATACTGTAATCTTATGTTAATATGATTAGAGACCCCATTTGATCTCTTCAATTCAGTATTTTGAAGTTTTAAGTGGCGCCGTTAGACTGCCGAATTTTTAGGGGATTCTTTCACCCTTCTCATTCTTTTCAAAGTTTCACTTTCATGTCTAGTCTTTCAAGTTACTTTTTAATTATGTTGGGTAATTATCTCTATATCTATCATACTGAACTCTTATGTTCACATGATGAGAGACCCTATTTGATCTTTTCAAATCTTTTTGTTTGAAGTTTAAGTAACATCGTTAGGCTGTCGAACTTTCATAAGAGAAATCTAATTTTTGTCTTCCTTCCATGTTTTTCATTTCAAATGGCATGTCCTTGAAATTTCATTACCATGATCATGTATCATTCTTATTCTGTCCATCTACTGTTTTATGGGTCATTTATGAATGTTTGACCCATTTTCCCTCTCTTTTTAATGTCTTCTAAAACCTCGTAACATAGCCGTTATGCTACAGAATTTCCGTCTCAAAATGTCTCTCTCTTTTTTTAAAGTTCTTTTATATTATTAAGTGAATACTCAAATCTCTTTCTTCTAAAGGGGTATTCACATATATACCAAAATGTTCTATTTTAAATTATGGGATTTACATACATGAGACCCACCTTCCATTTCTGTGGGTTTTAAAGTGACGTAAAGATCATGTCTTTAAAACAGTTTTTAAAAATGTTATGATTATGAAATGAAACCCATTTATTTTATGCTATATGGGTTATTTATGAAATGTTTGATGATGATATATGTGTCTCACATGATAATAAAGGCAAATTTAAGGGTGCGCCCTGATAGCGCTCCAATGCATTGGGTAATGATGTAACCACTAGAGATTACAATTTTCACGATACCTTGGTGAATAACCTTGGTAATTTTCAAATGACACCTTGGGGATGGACCTTGGTGATATGTTCATGATTGTCTATGTTAAATGATTTAGCCACATCTTCAAGTTATGAAAAAGTTTTATTTTTATTATGATATGCCTCATGATTTCATTTTCATGCCTTAAAGTTCTTTTCATGACTTTATTGATGTATCTCAAGTTCATATGTAAAATGTTTCACTTGTTTCCCTTGCTGGGCCTTCTGCTCACCCTTTCTTTTGATTTATGTCCCCAGGTTATGAGATGCAGTAATGAGCCTAGGTAGAACCTGAGGAGAATCCTTTCAAGTGTTTAAGAAGAATGTTTTATGTTTTCATGTTTTAAGTTCCTAGTTTCCAAGACACTAAACCATAAAGATCCTCAGTTTTGTAAAATGTAATGAAAGTTTATGTGATAAAAATGCAGGATGCTATAGTTGGTATCAAAGGATGGTTTAGTTATTTGTGGAAATTAGGATATGAAAACTCTAGGAAGAACCCTATAGAAAAGTTTAAATATAAGAAATCTTCCTCATATTTTGGTGAGTATTGAGTAAGGGGTTTCCAAGGAAATACATCCCTGTCTGGATACGAGCAGGTAGAGGTGGCTCTGGCACAGATGTACATAGGGGTAAAACCTGAAAACACCGCTTTGAGCTAGACTCGAACGGGAACTGGTACACGACAACGGGCCTTGCTTCACTCTTGGTTACGACACTCCCGAGGGATATGCTTTGGTTAATTCATAAGCTTAGTATGAACCATTGTTAAAGGAATAAAGATAAAATAAAATAAAGGTTCACATAAGAATATATGATCATGGATAACCTAGATGGGAACCTAGGGGATCACAAGTTAGGGTATACTTTTCAACTACAAGTTATCCTTATATGCTTTAAGTTTCTTTTCATGATTATTGGATAAGTATTTAAGCCCCTGTTTATAGTTTCTTTTTTTAGTTAATGGCGGGAAATGAAAGAACATGTCCCAACATCCAATGTGATAGTAAATGCTACAATTGCCGTATTAATACGACAGAGATGATCAGGGGATTAAAAGATGATTATTATTTTGGAAGACGTTCACTATTTTGAGGACCCTATATGATTGAGGTAAATAGATTACTATGGTATTTTCATTGAGGAGTAAGGTTGACTTATATTTTGAAGAATCAATGAACTTAAGGTGGACTTATAGTAATTTAGGTTACTTATGGGAATGATTAACCTATCTTGGGTAAAATATGTTTAGGTTAGCTACATTTTTTATAAGATGTTAGGTGTGGTTGATGTTGTTTGGAGATGAACAATGAAGTTTATTTTGGAAGACTATGTTATCAAATCCCTCTTGTATTTGGGTTTCAATATTAGTTTGGTTTATTTTGAGGAATTTTAAGGACCGTTATTTATGGGATGGTCTATGATGAACTTTGGGTAGTAACATGGAACTTTGAAGATTTAAAAATAGTTTCCCTTCCTATGGGATTCTTTCTTTTTGAAGTGTTGTTTTACCTTACCCTTTCTGTTTTGGGATAATGTTTAAAGATAGAAGAAATAGATAGTTAATCTTTTGTGGATTATGTGATTCCCTAGAAGATGATTCTTGTGTTTTGATGAGACCAAGTAGTTTTGAATGCTCATCGTTGGGAGAAAAGATTAGTTTTGGTAGAAACTTATTAAAGGATGAAACTCTACATGAAGGTAGGTATGTTTTCTTATGTTTTTGTTCTATGTAGTAAATGAATTCCTCAAAATTATGAAAAGGAACGTAAAATGAAAACGTTGTTGGTTTACGTTTCCTACTAGGTAATCAATGACCGTTTACACACATCATAAGTTTGGGATTTTCTTATGGTTAACTTTCTGCTAATCATGTTCTCTATCACTCTCCCTTAGAACTTGACCCTTTGTTTTTCTTCCATGTCCATGTTTTCCTACATGGAATCCCAGTGTGGGCTAACTCGGGTGACCTTCATACTTCACTTTCTTTCTTTTAAAGTAATAATTTTACTGAATCCTTTTGCAATGTGGGACTTTCAATGAAATTTCAAAACCTAATTTTAAAAATTGCGAGGATGCAATTTCTTAAGGGGGGAAGATTGTAACGACCCGAAATTTTGAATAAATCTTGTTTCCTAATTTTATGTGTTATTTTTATTTTATTTTTATACTCAACAAAAATGTTTCATTTGATAACATTAGTATAATTAAAATGATATCATTGGTTTTTGACTGTTATATGACCATTGGTCAATATGACCACTGGAAACTAAACGTTTTGATTATTGTCTCTAAATACAAGTAATCTTGGTTAATTAATATAGAAAGAAGATTCGATGGCCTCACCCAGTAGTCTTGGACCAATCGAATCTCATCTAATAGAACTTGGGAAGGAGGTAGTACCACTGGGCTTTGCTCTGGACCAAACCCAAGATGAACTTCATCGTGTGAAGCTAGAACGGGATCGGCTTCGCGAGAAGTTCAAACTGATAGAAATTACTACTCGTGCGATGTTGGCCGAGCCTCCCTCAGATTCTCTAACCTTAGCACACCTTACACTTAGGTCCTATGCTGGTGTGATAAGGGGATATGTAAGGAGACCATGACTGCCTTGTGTAATCCTTTGTTTTAAATAAAAATTGGAATTTCTTCTTATGATGAAGTTTATGAATTTTCAAATGACCAGATAAATATAGTATGCATATTTTTGATGAATTTTAGAGAAAGGATATTTTAAAAATGTTTATGTAAACCTTAAATAAATAAAAATGTGTAATGATTTTAAAAAAATGGTCTTCTACAAATATGTTCAGTACGGAATTTAGAGTCTAATAAGATCAACTTAATTTTTGATGAATAGTAAATTATGAATAGTGATTTTATGCTTAGGATTAGTAATGTGACCAAATGGATTAGTAATCTCACTTAAAGAAAGTATTAATATAATCTAGGCACCTTGATTTAAGTAATGTGATTCAATAAAATGGTTAAAAAACGGTTTCATAAATTATTATTCAAGTATTATTTTTTTCGGGTGAATAGTGTTTTTTAATTAAAATTTAAATTAGAAATATTTAGAAAATTATTTTTATAAAATGGATTTTATTTTTGAACTCAGAGCATCGATATTATGTTAAGGTAATTTTTGGGGTTTTTTCTAAAAATAATGAATTTTCGGTGAATAGTGTATTTATTTAAAAAATTAAATTAAAAATATTTAGAAAATTATTTTTATAAAATGGAGTACATTTTTGAAATCAGAGCATTGATATTTGGTTAAGGTGAAATTTTGGGATTTTTCTGAGAATGTTGAATTTTCAGTGAATAGTAAAAATACAGTTTTAGGGTTTCAGTATGTTTAATGAAATCATAACTATGTCAGGATGATGTCATGAGATATTTTAAAGGATTTTTGACTAAAGAGGATGAATTATTGTGTGGGGGTCCCCATGTGGCCTAACATTATGGGAAGTACCATGGGAGGGCCCATGCTTTTGAGAAAACCACTTTTGAGGTGTCCCTTGGCCATTAATGCCTTGTCCCCTCACTTTCCCTATAAATACCAAGCCCTCCTCTCATATTTTCGACTCCAAAACCATCCTCAACGAAGTTCTGGTCTCCGTACCTCCCAAGGAGTCCTCCCAAGGTGCCCCCAAGCCCTCAAGGTCCCAACCATTGAGTTTTAAGAGTTACGTTTTAAGGTAAGGGATCCGACCTCTCTCTTTAATTTCAAGTAATCTCTTTTATGTCATTCCTTTTATGCTCCATGTTCTTATGTTGGAGGATGTTATTTTATACTACTATTACTTCCCTTTTCATGTTCACATAATGAGAGATCCCCTCTTACTCTCATTATTTAGTTTTATGAAGTTTTAAGTGGCACCATTAGGCTGCCGAAATTTTTGTAACGGATTCTTTCTCCCTTCTCATTTTTCAAGATCTATTTTCATTTAAGTATTTCAAGTTACTTTTTATTATGTTGGGGTATGATCTCTAAATTTATCATACTGATCTTTTGTGTTCATATGATGAGAGACCCCATTTTATCTCTTCAATTCAGTATTTTGAAGTTTTAAGTGGCGTCGTTAGGCTGCCGAATTTTTAAGTGGTTCTTCACCCTCCTCGTTTTGAAGTTCTACTTTCATGTCAATTCTTTCAAGTTCCTTTTTGTTATGTTGGGGTATGATATATATATATCTATCATACTGGACTCTTATGTTAATATGATTAGAGACCCCATTTTATCTCTTCAATTCAGTATTTTGAAGTTTTAAGTGGCGTTGTTAGGCTGCCGAATTTTTAGGGGATTCTTTCACCCTTCTCATTCTTTTCAAAGTTTCACTTTCATGTCAAGTCTTTCAAGTTCCTTTTTAATTATGTTGGGGAATTATCTCTATATCTATCATACTGAACTCTTATGTTCACATGATGAGATACCCTATTTGATCTTTTCAAATCTTTTTGTTTGAAGTTTAAGTAACGTCATTAGGCTGTCGAACTTTCATAAGAGAAATCTAATTTTTGTCTTCCTTCCATGTTTTTCATTTCAAATGGAATGTCCTTTAAATTTCATTACCATGATCATGTATCCTTCTTATTCTGTCCATCTACTATTTTATGGGTCATTTATGAATGTTTGACCCATTTTCCCTCTCTTTTTAATGTCTTCTAAAACCTCGTAACATAGCCGTTATGCTGCAGAATTTCCGTCTCAAAATGTCTCTCTCTTTTTCTAAAGTTCTTTTATATTATTAAGTGAATACTCAAAGATATTTCTTCTAAAGGGTTATTCACATATATACCAAAATGTTCTATTTTAAATTATCGGATTTACATACATGAGACCCACCTTCCATTTCTGTGGGTTTTAAAGTGACGTAAAGATCATGTATTTAAAACAGTTTTTAAAAACGTTATAATTATGAAATGAAACCCATTTATTTTATGCTATATGGGTTATTTATGAAATGTTTGATGATGATATATGTGGATCACATGATAATAAAGTCAAATTTAAGGGTGCGCCCTGATAGTGCTCCAATGCATTGGGTAATGATGTAACCACTAGAGATTACAATTTTCACGATACCTTGGCGAATAAACTTGGTAATTTTCAAATGACACCTTGGGGATGGACCTTGGTGATATGTTCATGATTGTCTATGTTACATGATGTAGCCACATCTTCATGTTATGAAAAAGTTTTATTTTTATTATGATATGCCTCATGATTTCATTTTCATGCCTTAAAGTTCTTTTCATGACTTTATTGACGTATCTCAAGTTCATATGTAAAATGTTTCACTTGTTTCCCTTGATGGGCCTTCTGCTCACCCTTTCTTTTGATGTATGTCCCCAGGTTATGAGATGCAGTAATGAGCCTAGGGTGAACATGAGGAGAAGCCTTTCAAGTGTTTAAGAAGAATGTTTTATGTTTTCATGTTTTAAGTTCCTAGTTTCCAAGACACTAAACCTTAAAGATCCTCAGTTTTGTAAAATGTATTGAATGTTTATGTGATAAAAATGCAGGATGCTATATGAAGACCACAACAAATCGATCGAGTTATGGCTGAAAGTTCCTGTTCATGAGGCCCATGAACACAGCTGAAGCATTGGTTATGCCGAATGGCATAACCAAGAACTCATAGTGGTCATACATACATCTGAAGGCCATCTTCCGCACATCCTCGTCCCAAACTCTGAGCTGATGATAGCCTGACCTGAGGTCTATCTTTGAGAACCACCGTGCTCCCGTGAGCTAATCGAAGAGGTAATCAATCCTCGATAGCGGATACTTGTTCCTCACTGCCACCTAATTCTGGCGATGATAGTCGACACAAATTCGCAAGCTCCCGTCCGCCTTCTTGGCGAACAATATCGGGGAAGCCGAGGTTGAAACACTGGGTCGGATGAATCCCTTGCACTGCAAGTCCTCCAACTGTACCCGTAGCTCTCGAAGCTCGGCAAGAGCCATCCCATATTCTTGGGTGGATATCGGGGCTGTCCCAGGGTACAGGTCAATATAAAAGTATACCTCTATGCGAGGAGGTTGTCCTGGAACG
Source organism: Viscum album (assembly GCA_963277665.1). Lineage (NCBI taxonomy): Eukaryota > Viridiplantae > Streptophyta > Magnoliopsida > Santalales > Viscaceae > Viscum > Viscum album. The sequence continues at coordinate 1,504,892,933 of OY728146.1, read as the reverse complement.
CCGTCGGGAAAAATGTCTGCATACTCATCCACCACTGCAGGAAAACTAGGGCTCTTCACTTCAACTGCTCCTAGGATGAGGCTAGCCAACTGATGAGTGAGGGGATGTCCTCTCCTCTGCGGAAGTCCATCCTGTGCTGTGAAGGCTCCCTTCTCGCCGGTGAAGGTGAACCTGCTCCCGTCGTTGTGTACACATCGCACCTTGGGCCTAATACAGTCAATATGTGCATAGACTTTAGATAACCAATCCATGCCCAAGATGACGTCGTAAGGCCTCGACGCCGCTACAAGAAGATCCCAGCCAAAGCTCTTGCCTCCTAGAGTAAGCTCACACTGCCGGCACCAGTGCGTAATCGTCGAGTCTTCTCCGGTAGGAGTCTCTAGCCATAACAATCGAGCCCACGGCTCTGTCGGAATCTCTGAGCTCCGAATAAGGGCAGCAGCTATGAAAGAATGACTCGCTCCTGTGTCTATAAGAACTACAGAAAGGGTGGAATATACACAGATAGTACCTTGAATCATCTCGAGTGCGCCGTGGTCATAGGCCTCCACTTCCTGGAGTTGTGCATGTCTCTTCCCGCCAGCTCCCTGTGGTCGGGGTGGACCTCCTGGTGGTGGTGGTGGTAGAGCCTCAAAGCGTCTCCCACCACCTATTGCTCAGCCAGCTCCTCTGCCTCATTCACCTGCTCCCTGCAGACCACCACGGTCGACCCTCTGCCTCTGCCTGGGTGGCCCCTCAACCGTCTGCTGCTCCTCGGCATGGTGGGTCGGGCAGTCACGCGCCATGTGGCCCTGCACGCCGCATGTGTAGCACTGTCTGTCTCTCAAAAGACTAGCTCTGCGCTGTGTGCCCCGCACTGCTGAGACAGTGTCCTGAGGTCGTCTTCCTGAGGGTTTGGTCTTCCTGGACCCATGAGTCATTCGTCGAATGCCTACTACAGAAGACTCTGCTACGTGCCACCCCGCGGTCGGTCTCGCTGCTGAAGAAGGCTCGGAAAGGAAGCTCTTGATCAAAAGGGCTCTCTCCAGTACTCCTGCCTGGGTCAGAATGCTGAGGGAGATCAGTGAAGCCCTGATCTCATGCCTCAACCTCTTATCAATGGTCCAGGCCCGGAAGAATGGGTCCTGTACCATGTCTGTCGAGTAGCGTGAGAGATCGGTAAATCTCGCCGAGTACTGGGAAAACGTCAAGCTGCCCTGCCGCAGCTGTAGAAGCTCCTGGATGCGCACCGCACGGAGGGTGGCTGGGACGAACTCCGAGTGAAAGAGGCTCTCAAAGTCCGTCCAGAGGAGAGATGCCTCATTGTGCACCTTGAGCATCAAGCTCCACCATCTGTCTGCTGCCGCGTGCAGGAGGCTCGCTGCGAGGATCACCATGAGGTCTGCTGGTGTCCTCACTAACCTGAAAACACGAACAACTGCCTTCAGCCAATCCTCGGCTGCCTGGGGGTCCGTCTCCCTGCGGAACCAGGGCGGTCGCTGGCGCTGGAACTCGTGCAGTGCACTAAGGTGACGTGCTTCATCAGCGGCTGGGGCTGGAAGCATCGGTGGCTCAGCGGGTAAAGGTACGACTGGTGCCTCAGCTGTCAAAGGTCCTTGTACCAAGGCCTCGTCGCTCGATGGGCTGTCGTCATGCAAAACTCTCAGAACCCTAGCTGGCTGCTATCGTGGGGCCATCCTGAAAAAAAACAGGTGCGCCAAGGTCAAATAGTATACTTGGTGAGCTGACATAAAGTAATCACAAAGAAAACTTAAAACACACATGCAATCAATGTTTTCACGCATTAAGTCGAAAATCAGAAGTCAGGGTCCTGGTGTACGGATACGTAGGCCGCCACACCTACACTGAACTCCCTAGACTGATAACCACACCCAACACGCTTAACACTATTTCTTCACATAGAAAAAGATCATAGTCCAATGTTCAGTTGTAGAACCGAACTCCTTGATACCAATTTGTCACGACCCATCCTCGGGGCCTGTGTCGTGACTACCCCAAGCCCGCCTTCTATAGGCCAGGGGCTGGCGACTAGCACCAAGGTGTAAATCCCGGTAAAAAGGGAAGGCATTGCCTTTTTAAAGTAAACAAATGCCACAGAGCAAGCAAGTAGTAGAAGTAACCACTAAGTAAAAACTGAGTACAACAGTAAGTGCGGAAAAAGTAAGTGGGCCAAAATACAAAACCAAAATGAATGTAAAGTAAACTGGAAAGGAAAAACATCAACTGAAAGAAAAGCCGCAACGTTGAGCTGTCCACTAGAAATCCCACCTGAAGGGTGAGTACAGATAGCCTCCACTGCTCCTCGGGTCCAGCCGTCCGCTCCGAGAACGTCCCGCCCAGTGGTCCACCTCCAGGTATTGTCCTGCTTCGCAAGCCTCAACCATGATCAGCGTTGTCCGTCGTCTGCAACCAACACAACATAGTGCGGGCATAGCCCATGTAGGGGTGAGTATAAGCTACTCAGTAGGGACCCCGAGACCCCCGAAGGTCTCCCAGAATCCAAAAAGGAAAGATACAATCACGAAGTAACATTCGACACTGCTTGGGTATATGCCCATACATATACCTAAGTATTCAATTCCAGTACGCTCCAACTTTCGAGCCCATGTACAACCCAGTCCACACCGGAAAGAAAAACGTAAATCCACACAGGATAGCACAACACAATCCACATAGGAAAGCAAAACATGATTCATCTCACACAGGTATACTTCTTCATAAGACGATATAGATGATCAGATATTGCCACTGATTCATCTAACCCGTCGGACCCACAAATTATCGATAGGTACTAACCCCCGCAATGATCCAGAAAGGATCTGACCCACAAAAGATTGATAGTTACTAACCCCCGCAATGACCCACAAAGGATCGATAGGTAACTAACCCCCGTAAAGACCCACACAGGATCAGACCCACACAGGATCTGTAGGCGTTGGCCCACACATGATCCGACCCACACAGGATCGGTAGCACTGATCCACGTAGGATGGCTGAGTGCTATAGTCTTCACTGTCGAATCCACTGAGGATCTCTGTACAGTCGTCGTCGTAGTAGTCGCAGCCACCTCTAGGGTTCCCGCACACAGCAAGCTCGTTCGGGAGGGTCCGCTCCACGAGCCGAGGGGCTGATACATCAACTAACACAATGCCCGAAGTTGATGTATCCAAAAGTTCCGTATCGTCAACAGGAACTCAACGTCGTAGACGGCACGTCAATCGGACGCCCGGTCTGAGAGTTATTGGCCTTTTCGTCCCAGGGGCCCGGTTGGTTTTTATGTCAAAACCAACCCAACCGTACTCCACCTGAATCCAAACCTTGGTCAGATTAAGCCAAAAGATCCATCTCACTAAGATTAATCCATCAAAGTCGACGGCACATCAATCGGACGTCCGGAGTTCACGTTATGAGTGTTTCCGCTCAGAGGGCCAGGTTGGTTTCGTGAATGAACCAACCCGGCCGAACCCAAAGTATTCCGAAACCATGAGTGCAATATACAGAAACGACCGTCTCGATCCAAGGATTACATCGCAACTAACGGTGTGTCAATCGGAGGCTCGTAGCTCTAGATATGGGCAACAGACCGAAAAAGGTTCGGTAATAGGGGGTTCGGGCCCGGTCTGACCCGGCCCGATACCCCCAGGGTCGGCCCGAACCGGGTCGACCCAATCTGGGTCTGGGTCCGGCCCACTTGGGCGCGGCTCAGCCCGGTCGGCGTGGGCCGACCCGGCCAGGGCACGGCCCGACCCGGCCTGGGCGTGGCTCGGCCCGGCCCGGCGGCTCGGCCTGGCCCGACGGCTTGGCCCGACGCGCTGGGGGCGCTGGCGCTGGACGGGTGGCCAGGCGATCGGCTCGGCCGTTATGGCCAAGCGCTGTTGCTGGGGGGCGCGCTGCCGCGTGAGTAAATCGTGGCCCCTTAATGGGGCCACTCACGTCCGACCAGCCTGGTGTCTCGGACCGCTGGTTCTTCACAGTCCGGTCGGCTTCTACCGCCACGAGACCGGCAAGGCCTGTCCCCTTGCTCTGATGTCGGCGGTCTAGAACCGGCCGCCGGTTCCCCTGCTCCACCGCGGCCCAGAACCGGCCGCGACCTTAGTCTGTCTGGCGTGGCACGACGGCGCCAAGCCCCTCCACCGCGGTCCCCCTCCGGCCGCGGTGATTTCGTAATTCTCCAGTGCGGCGTGACGGCGCCGCATCTTTGGTTCGTTTTCAACAGCGCGGTGCGACGGCGCCGCGTCTTTGGTTCGTGTTCAATGGTGCCGCGCAACGATGTCACGTCTTTGGTTCATCTTCAACAACATGGCATGACGGCGCTGCGTCTTTGGTTCATTTTCAACGGCACGACGTGACGGCGTCGCGTCTTTGGTTCGTCTTTAACGGCGCGGCGCGACGGCACCGTGCTTCTCCCCCGTTCCTTATCAAAAATCTGTGAGGTGCTTCTGCACCACATTTCCTTGCTCGCCGCCACAAAAATCAACAACCAAAAAGGGGAGGAGTGTCGGCCTTGTTCGTGTGGTCCGACCTCCTCCTGTTATCGCGATAACAGGCGGTTCAAGGAAGGGAAGATAACGATGGAAGAAATCACAAAAGAGAAACGCATAAAACCCCTACCTCAATGTTGTCGTTGAACGAGCGTTCATCGCGGAAGAATAGGATCGTTGTGGAAGGAACGTCGCTGGCGTTAGGTGATCTCCGAGGAAGGTGTCTCTTGCCGACAGAGGTTGGCGTTTTTCGTTGGCGGTAGCGCGTTCTTCGCATTCTTCGTCGAAGAACGAAGAATCCTCTCTTTTTCTCCCAAAGATTTAACAGAACACAACCCAACCATAATAAAATAAGTCCACCCCTTATTTTATTATCAACAAAAGATTTTTAAATTCAAAATATAAGAAACAAACAATTAATTCTAAGAATTAATTGTAACGATTGAACCGCCCAATTTAATGAGGTGTTTCTTAACTAAAAAAACGTAAGGTTTGACTTTCATTAAAGGGGGGGGGGGGTTGCGGGTGTGTTACTTAGGAGGGAAGAAACGATGGGGCTTGTGCGGGCCCCACCTCACAAATATCCTACCAAGTGGGTAGGATATTGTGAGTCCCACCTTATCTGCTTAACTTAGGTTAAGTGGCTTTAAGTGAAATAAAATAAAGTGTCGCACCCCTTTTATTTTATTTCTTAACTTAACCACAAAAATTAAAAACCACACCCAAGAAAACGAAACGCCGGAAAAGGCGTTTCTAAGCAAATATCGGTGCTACGATTCCACCGGTGCCCTCAGAATTCGATTCCGAGCACCGATTCAAAAGTTAGAAAACCCCGCTCGTTCGTTCACTGAATGTACCCAAGCTAAACTTCAGAAAATGATTCTGGGCACACCGGGCCTCGGAATCTGGTGCCGTAAGAAACTGCATTTTTGTAAAATTCCCCAAAAAATTAAGAAAAAAATTTCCTTGAATTTTACGGGCCTTTACAGTAGACTTTTCTCTTGGCGTCATGGAACTCTATTCTTGTAGTTGGTTTGAGTTCTCTTTAGGTGGTTTCCTCCTATGTGTGTGCCCCCTATTTTTGGTGTGGGAATTTTGTAAATCTTATTTCTTCCAGGTAGGGTATTCCTTTATTTATCATTTTTTTAACATGTCGGAGGGGTACCTAGTTTTTTTATATTTTTGGAATACATTATACATTATATAGGTGAAGGTAATAAATTAGTTTAATTGAATAAAAGGGTAAGGTAAATGTTTCTCATTCTTTTACAACTTAAAGATATTGTGATATTGAGTTTACTAATGTTTATCATACCTCTAAAAAAATGGATTTAGGTAGCCCTTGTATGTGCTATTGTTTATATATGTTGTGAATCCTTTTTAATTGATTTTTATGAAACCACCTTGAGTAAATGGTAAACCACTAATACTTGGATAATAAATTTGTTTCACCTGGATATATGGATTTGATGAGAATTCCCCAAAAATAATGATATAGATGTAATGGAAAACCCTATTATAAATATTGAATTTTTTTGATTATATGAATAAGTGTTGTGGAATGTGTTAATTTGTGACACATGGGTGTGGTCTATGGGTTTAATGGGTTGTGTAACAATATTGTAGTGTGGTTCTAGTGGAAAGTGGTGGTGATATTGTGGTTTTAAAGAGGAGGTGGTTGTGGCTATGATGGTGGTTGTGTGGGATTATTATCATGAAGATGACCATATGTTTATTGTTTTGATGTTCCATGTTATTATAATTTCCTGATTAGTAATGGAATTCCATTAATTATAACATTTTGAATGGACATGGTTAAAAAAATGAATTAATTGTGGGTTGTGTGGTTTAAATGGTTAGTGAATGAATTAATGGGCTGAAAATCTGAAATTATTAGGATGTTTAAATGTGTTTTGGTTGGTAAAATAGTAATCTGGAAAATGGATTAATTTATAATGGTGGCTCATGGATTTTAGTTATTGTGTGGTGTGGTTCATTTTGAGGAAAAAATAAAAGTGGGTAACATTGTAGGTTGGCTACTACCCCTTTTGAGTTGTGAACCCACAGTTTAGGCTTGTGTGTGTGACTATTATATATATTTGTATATTCATTGTGATTTCTATATGAACCCCACCCGAATTGAGAACTACATATTGAAACCCATATATATATATATACATATATATATTGGGGGTATTTTCCCAAATATCTAGGTAGCGAGGATGGATAGATGGACACCTACTCTTTTCTTCTCTCTGTTCTAAGTGAGGTTGATATGCCTTAATTGTGATGACAATAAGTCAAAAATGCCATAGTGGAGATGTAATGTTATAGTCTATGGGTCTTTGGGTAGGAAGTGATGTGATGAGATGGCTTATGTTGGGGGACATCCATGGTAGGTGGAATGCATGAGATTGATGTCCTTCATGTTCATGATACCCTACTACCTTGGTTATTACTATGGATGAGATGTGATGTGATGGCCTGGGTGTCTACAGGTGAGATGTGATGTGATGTTCCCATACTGTGGGGAAGTGGTGTAGTGTTGTTATATGTGGATGATATGAGAGTGCAAAGATGTATGATGTTTGGGTGTGAGAGAGGAAAATCAGTGGGAAAGTAGTGTGAGGTACCTTTTATTGTTATTATTGTTATTATTATATTATACTTTGATGTGTTTCTTGGTGATTTTCACTTGGTGGGGATGGGTTTAGATAGTTGACCGGATTAGATGTTGTTTGGTTCTGCTATTTTCTCATGGGTGCATTATAATTCTTCTTTTCCATGTGAAAAATATAATTGTATTACCCTACCAAGTATACATGTATACTCACCCTATATATATAAACTTTTTTCTAAATTTCTATGAGGATTACATGAACTGTGATGGGTATTACTAGCTCATACATTTGGACAGTTTCTATTTCTATACATTAGATTTTATTTTATTACTTGTTTTGGAGACTTTTATATATATCTTATATATTTTAACAAGCATTGTGGGATGATTTTTGGTTTATTTATATTATTTCACAGAGTTTTTTTTGGTTGATTCGACCTGTCTACCAAACTTGTTTTATTATAGATGGAAATGCTTCCTATATCATGATATTGGTATTCCCTTAGGGATAGTCTCCAACTTGGGGCCTATTTGAGGAAGGGCTTAGGGTCCATTGGCTCCCTTTATTCTTTATCATACCAGGATAGGTACCTTTAGGGGAGGCATTACTAATACCACCTTTCACAATGTAATCTATAATTCAATTTAAAAATCAATTCTCTAAAAAATATTCCTTTGAAAATGATTTCTTAAATCCTTTTTTAGAAAAAAAAATCCATCATCAGAAATTACAATGAAATTGTTTATATAAAATGAAATAGAGTTCATAAAACTAAGTAAAATTATTAAATTCAAACAAGACATGGGAATCTCATAAATCTATCCATAATTACCTCGAAGAATATATTCAATAAGGGGGATCTTTGAATGATGGGATATTGGTGTATTGGAGTCTCACACGAATCACATGGTCGGCCTACATGGACCAAATAAAAAATCATAGTCTAGGCCTTTCAAACACACCAACAGTAGACCCTCGCTAGAGCATGACTAAGGCTTGGGTATCATTCATTGAAAAAATAGCACACCCAAGGTCACTCATGTGAACCTATAATCACATTCATCTCATACAGAAAATCCCATGCTTAATAAATAGTATTTTTTATCAAAATACCATTTAAAATTACCATGAAAATCCTATTTAGAAAGAAGTTTTTCCTGAAATGATTTTACCAAACATCTTGCATACAAAATTTTATTTTAAGAGGTAAATCAAAAAAATAACTATTTTTTGACATGATGAAATCAAAACCATAACATAAAAATAGAATTCATAAAAAATAAAACTAAAAATGATAAATCAATAAAAACCAAATGAAAACACAAGAACCACGGTAAGCCAAAGGAATAGTTTGTCCATATAGAGACATCGACCTTAAAAGGGATTAAACATCATTTGTTTCCTCTACAAACCTTATAAATGGAAAGAGAGGATATTGAAGGTATAAAACCACAAATGTTTTTATAAAAACCCCATTCAAAACCCTAGGTTTCCACACTTATGTCCACAGAAATGGAAGAATAAGGTGAGATGGTGTTAATATGAGAAACCCATAGGTAATTGAGACATACCTCAAAGAAATTGACCGAGGATCAAGGAGAATACCAAGGAAGAAGGAGGGAATTCTTCCTTGGTATGGAGAAGTGTTTTGCATTTTTGTGGAGAAGAAATTGGAGTTTTAGATATAAAACATGAGGGAAATATTTTGTAAAAAAAATTTAATAATTATGGGGACACCACATAGTTTTCTAAATTATGTTAAAATTCTGAAGATCCCCTATCCATTTCCTTAATTTTCATGTTTCTTAGAAGAACCTATATATATTTAGAAACATTGAGGAGACTATATGAAATTTAAATATCTCCCCACAACCCTATTTGAATTCTTAGTTGCATGGTTACCCCTAACCATGAGCTAACCTTAAGCACAACCTATTTTCCCAAAAAAAATCCATTTTCAATCCTAAACCCCTAGAAACTCCAAAAATATACTTTAAATATAAATAAAATATAAAAAATAATACTAGTGACCTGAAAGATGTCACGATTCTCTTTACCATTCCACTTTCTTCCCAAAGAAATTCCTAAAAGATTAGGTTTTTCAAAAAGGTGAGGTTATTTCTCGATTACAAATTACTCATACTCCAGACACTCATGGATATATTAAATCATATTCTATAGAAGAAAAACTAAATGGATCTATTACCCCCACCCAATATCTTGACCAGACAATCTATATATATAAAAGTATCTCAATAATTGATTTGTTGGGTTCAAATCCAAACCCTCCCATTAGACCACATCAAATAGGTATAGATTATATCTTTTTATCTAGAAAACATGAAATACATCATGAATCAGGTTCATCTATGTCAGAAAGGAAAATATGTATGTTTCCTTCCAAAGATTCTTGATACTCTTGAAAGGTATGACATAATGTGACATTGTCTAACACTAATTCCCCATAGAATGGTGTCCCATCCAAGTAGATAATATTATAAACACCCAATCACCTATATAAAACTCAAAAAAATGTGGTCAATATTGGTTTTATAGAGGCTTTGATTTATCACTAGCCTTCTCTAAAATAGCTAAATCTTGTTTGTCATCTTCTGAATGATACTTGGAACCAACAATGGATGCTAACCCAACTCTAACCAACATAGATGGAACCGAAATTTGTATCCATAAAAGGATTACAATGAATCCATTTTTATCAAGTCTTGATAGATATTATTATATGATAACTCATCCAATGAAATGTTTTTCTATCATGAGAACTGAAATCGAGGAAGAAAGCATGGATCATATCCTCCAGGATCTGGATATCTCACTCTATCTAACCATTAGTCTATGTATGGTAGGTCCTGATTAATTTCATCTAAGATCCCAAAACATCCTAAATTCCCTAATAGAAACAAGATTTTAATCATATTTCTTAGTCGAAAATGATTTTTAAAGTTAGCCAATGACTACAGATAACCTCTTAAACGTAAAGGCAGCCAAGTTTCCTCACATTCATCGTCTCTCTGATGGGAATTAAAATGGTATGATTTCATTAATTGTTCAATTAATTAACAAATATAATCCTTCCCATGGGGATAATGTAAAAATAGGATAATAGAGCCTATATAAGTTTCATCCCATTTCCACAATTGGATTAAGAGAGGATAGAACAACATAGTTAGATTCTGGTTCTTAGCTTTAATTATTTAACAATTGAATCATTGGGAAATGAATTATGCCACTTATTAATTCATCCGAGACAACAAATATCAATGTTTAATATCATAGAACATCTTTTTAGCTCCTTAGTGAATTCCCCAATTAGATTAGTAACCACCATTCATTATGTCCTGACTCAAAACCAGAGGGACCAAAATCCACTATTGAAAATATATAATACCATCAGGAGAACGAAAAAATTAGTAGATGTATCTCCACTATTTTAACACAATATCATATATTGACAATTAGGTTCCTCAGCTTGGTCATTCCATATCCAGTCATTAAGAGAGAAGGTAACCTAGGTAATGATCTAGACTACCTATTCACCCCATTCATCCATTTCTAAATGAATCCTAGAAAACAATCCAATCACCATTATTCTCAATACTATTTCACTTCCTGTGTATATTATTTCCTACTCATCATGTCAACTAGAACATTGATCCTTCCTAGAGGGAATTAAAAATCAAAATAGAAGTTACTAAGTTACTCTACCCATTATCTCTTGTTTATATTTATATCCATTGGGGAAAATATATACTTCATGATTTTATAATCTGATTATACCATGAATTTATCCTTCAAAAGTTAGCAGCATTAGGGTTTTAGATCATGAATTATTATCGTTAATTCAAGAATATGAATGGGGTATCTCTTTTCATCAGGGAATAAATGACATGATCCATAGGCTACCATGTGATCTCATTTTAGAAAAATACACCCAATCACGTACTTGAGTCATTTCCATACATAGTATAACCTTCTCTTGGTTCAAGCATAATCAACACTAGAGATAAAGACAATCTCAATTTTAGCTCCCCAAACAAGTACTGCAATTTCTCACTCCATTTTAATTGTAAAGCCTTCTAGTTAAATGTTTTCAATGGAGATGATATCATGTAGAAATCTCTTGATAATTTCATTTAATATCCTACCAGTACTAAGAATATACAATATAAAACACATTGGTGGGTCTCTTCAAATGAATCATGTTATGAATCTTCTCTACGTCCACTAAAATTCTATATTCAGATATCATTTTACCTAGTAATTTCACCACATGGATCATAAACATTAACATTTCATAAAAATAGTTGTCCCTTAATGTTCCCAAAAAAAATATAAATAGACATGTGATCCTCCTTCATCTTTGAGTAAACCAAAATATCATCAAATAACACTACCATGAAGGGGTCAAGGTAGTAGTGAAAATATAGTTCATCAATTTAATAAATACTATAGGTGAATTAGTGAGACAAAACAGAGTAAAAATAATAATAATGCATGTATTGGCTCCAAAAGATGGTTTTGGGAATATTTTCCTACCTCACCCTCAACTAGTGGTTCCTTGGCTATAGGTAAATCTATAAAATAACTGGGCACCCCTGAGATGATAAAACAAGATACCAATTCAAGAAAACATATACTTGTTTTTTGATCCTCGCATTATTTAGTTTTAATTAGTTAATGAAAATAAGAATTATTTTATATTACTTCTTTTAAAAAATCATTGGTGATTCCCAAGGTGACATGCTCATCTGAATAAACCCTTTACACTAAAATTACTCTAACTAAAATATTGACTCCCATAATTCTTTAGGGGAAATTGATAATATGGAAAATAAATGGGGACCATATTAGGCATTAAGTCAATTTTTAAATATACACACCATGGGGGAAAACCCATAAAATATTTAGGGAAAACCTTACGGTATATTTACACCACCCATATGAGTTGTTCACCTAAATACCATTTGATAAAATCAAGAAACAGTTTTAAGAAACAACATGAGAGAGACCCCACCACTAGGACAATCAGACATGCTCTACCTAAACTTGAGTGCCACTCAACCTGGAACACAACGGTGTTTATAATAGAAGATAGAAACAAAAAATTATGGTTGTGACATTAGATCTATTCCTTTATTCAAACCATTTAATCCATGTCAAAGTTAAGGTTGAAGGTGTTTAGATAAAAACTAATAATTCTGAAACAACCTCAACATTGGAAATGATCACACAGAACTCAGATCACTTAAACCATTTATCTATCTTAATTCCCTATTGTGTGGATAGATGCATAATATATAGCATAAATTAAAATAAAAAAAATTCAATATTCAATCATCTTGTGAGAAATAAATGAATGGGAATAACCTATTTATAAAAAATATAAATCCACAGACAAAGCAGTGAACATCGTACATTTGATGGTCATTGTTCATACCAATATCCCCTCTAGTTCATGATCCACTACATATAAACACCCAGGATCAAGACCAATATGAAACTTCTTAGCACCATGGGATTCCTCATTCACTTTTTAATGATACCCATCCACTTTAGACACATCTAATTTCACTTAGGAACCCCTATTATATGTGGAACCCACTTTAATTACCTTAGAAAAATTATTGATGTATCATTTAATGTTCCTTGGGAATCCACGTCTATTAAATGTTTTTAGATATTCTTAGAAATATTTCTTTTAATTATTTTAATTTTCCCACTACAATCAAGTAAATGGGCTTCAACCTATGGGATCAACAAAAACAGGATCTGAGGGACGTTTCACACACTTTCAGTTACCCGACTGTGACTCCTCACACTTTCTCTTTTCCCAGAAGAAAAGATACGCATTCCACACATGGGAATAAATGCATGTCTCGTACCAGTCATTCTAACCATATCATCCTATATCATATCCACATTATAAACTACTTCAGTTTAGGTTGATAGGAAAATAATAATAATCTTGGACCATATATATAACTTCCAACCCATCCTGAAGTGATGTTCCTTTAAGTAGTCATTTTCCTGGAGCTTGGTCGATAAATAAACTATCTAGGAAATCCAAATTGAATAATCCATCACAAATAAATCACCCTACTATAGTGTCATGAACTCCCTATCCTTCACCACTTTCATGGTCTCTAGGTAAAATTGATGGTTAAACATATTCTTGAACATAGTCCAAGAAAGATCCTCTTGAAGCATGGAAACCATGACCAACTCCCACCACTTTCAGCATGGACCATCTAGTATATAGGTAGTGATCCTAAAATTAGATTTATTGGGGGTTTATATGAATAAGAACATGTTATCAATTTTTTATAACCACTCTTCAAATTCATGGGGCCTACTATCACCCCAAAATGTTAGTGGGTTCTACTTTGTGAACTTCTAGGAATACTCCATTGGTTAGGCTTACCTTGGATCACTAACCTGCTTTATAGATTGGATGGTCCTAATCACTAATTTAATAAGTTTTGAGTATATATGATGATTTTTTGTGGATAATTATCCATGTATTCCTCAATTCGATTTCTTGGGGTCCTTCTACGAGGCATGTTCTAAAAACATAAAAAACAAAACCTAATAAAAACATAATAAGTGTAAATATAATACTAATTAAATGAATTATTAAATCATTATAAATATTCAGTATAAGTAAAACATTTTATATCTCAGCTAATTTATCATAAAAAATAAAATTATAACAAAATTTCGACTACCATGGTAACTAATGGTCTGGAATGGGGATGATCTGAATAGGCACTCACGCACACCCAATCTTGATCCCAAACTAGTCTACTCCATACTACCAAACTAACCAAATAAAAAGAGGAATATAATACCATTTTGTAATGAATAAAATTAGTTAAAATTTTCACATCCCTTAGGTAAGCCCAGCACATGGCCTGAGGCATGTTCTTGATCACCCATGGATAGAGTCTAGTGCTAGGTACCAATACTGACAATGTTAGAATGGATTCATCCTCAAAAATATTTTATGACCTATCTAGGGGTTGGACATCCACACCATCAAATAAAACATAAAATATTATAAAATATACCAAATAGACTATAAGTAAGAAATTATAATAACTCATCAATAGAATCAATATCTAACTAAAACAAAAAGATCATATACTATATAAATAAACATGAAAATAAAAATATTACCCAAGAAAAGTTGTACAATACATATCCAAAATTCAAAAAAAATAAAAAGACACTAATCTTGAAAGTTTAAGACAAACTAGCTCCATGTAGACCTTTTCCACCACCACCTCATATCATAAAAGATGATGTGATCATCAAGATTCTATAATATGTGATACCACTACTTTTCCATTACTTCTATCAGAAAAACCTAGTTTACGTATTCCCAATGGATTATATAGGGTATAATGAAAACCCTAGTAGGGTACCACTATTAATCCACATGACACCTTTCAAAATTAAAACCAATTTTTCTTGTTAAAAAAATCATTGAAACCCATTTCTTTGAAAATGATTTCACAAATCCTTTAGTTCTATAACAAAATCCATCATGGGGAATGAAAAATAAGTTTTTCCATAAATTATAATAGAGGGATGAAAAATAACTAATATTTTGAAAGTAAAATAACACATGGAATCAAATAATAAATTCATAATAATCCCAAAGAAGATGAAAAATAATGGGTAGATCTGACCAATGGGATCTATGTATCTAGGATTCACCCATGGATTACTTGGTCTACATACATGAACCTAAATAAATTTCACAATCCTTGCCTTTTAAGGAAACCAACAACAGACCCTAATAAAGACATTCCTAAGTCTAGTATATCACCCATCCTAGAACCCCCACACCCATGGTCACTCATGTGAACCTATAATAACATTCATCACATAAAACAAATCCCATGGTTACGAAACAAGGATTTTGTCAAAATCCTATTTCATATTCTCTTGGAAATAATATTTTGAAACAATAGTCTCCATGAAAGAATTTTATCTTTCATCTTGCAAGAATAATTTTATTTCAAAAGGGAAATATAATAAAAATAACTATTTATTTAACATGAACAAATAAAAACCTTTTAACACACATATAAGACCCAAAAATTCCAAAAACTCATGAAACATCAATAAAAAAGCCAATGTAAAACTCAAAATCAAAGTTAATATAAAGGAAAAGTATAGGTATCTTGAGAAACATACCTCAAAATAGGTTAAAATCCATCTTTTTTTAGTACAACCATATGAAATGGGTGGAGAGGGTCCTCAAGTTCCTATACCAAAAATAATTTTCATAAAAACATGATTCACAACCATAGGTTAGACACACTTTGGATCTAGGTTTTCCTAATCTCCATGGAAATTGAAGAATATTCTAATATGGGGGAAAGAGGAAAAATCCATATGAAATCAAGGAAGACCTCAAATAAATATACAAAGGATCAAGTAGAAAATTAAGGGAGATGTATGGAAAGATTGCATAGAAAGGAGGAGGGTTGTGCGCATGAGAGGGAGAAAAAATGAAAGTCTAAGAGTTAAGACCTAAGGGAGACAAATTTATTAAAAACCCACCTTTAATTAATATTGGGAATGCTACCTGGTTTCGCCAAATGATATTCTAATTTTTTCACAAACCATGTGAGTCACCCTTATCTACATCCTTAATTCATACAATTTTTATATGGTAACACATGGTTTGAAAAACCTTGCAGAGATAGTGTGATATGGTATTTCCACCCCATATCCCTATTTGAATAGTAAGGCAAATAGTTTCCAATAACCATGGACACTACCTATTTTTTCCTAAATTTTACATTCCCAATCCAAACCACATGAAAAATTCAAACACACTTTAAATATAAAGAAAATATAAAAATAATTCATTCCATTGACCATGAAGGTGTCACAAAGGTCATGAGATACTCCCATTAACCACCAAAGTAAGGGGCACATTCTCAGAGTGTGTCCTCAAGGTTCTACATGGTATTCTCAGAGTGGTAATCCATCTATGAATGATAAGTTATTCTAAAATTCACTTTATATCCCATTTAATTTTTCAATCCAACCCAAAATTATGACACTAATCTTTTATCACAATCTAACATGATGTTAAGAGGTGTCCAATGATGTTTTAACACCACATAAATATAGACTGTTCTAATATCCTCAACTATATAGGTCTCTTTGATTAGTAAGAAATGGAAAACATTGATCAAAAATTAATTAAAATCCATATCACATCTTTCCCCTTACATGATCTTAAAAATCATATCACTAAATTAATGGTGAATACATCCCACTTCCATTTTTGAATAGGAAAAGACTAATCCACAACTACTAACCATTGACTTATGCATAACCCATTGATAGGTAAAGAATCTTGAAACAAAACCAAATATATGTTTTATTACTCCAAATAACCAAAAGTGTCATCGAACACCATAGTACACCTTAGTAAATCTAGTATGAACTTATTACTGAGACATATGGAAGTCTCTCATCAGACTTCTCATAAATCTATGAGAACAGAAATCCTTCCCTATAAATACCAGAAATAATCACATTTAAGAAACCATTTCAGCATCTACTACCTACAATATATCATTCCTTTATAAGCCTAGAAATCATAATCCAATCCCTAACCATCCAAATTTTCCCCCGTCTCTAATAAAATCATCACATTTCCTGTTCTTCTTTTTATAGATATAATTAATCTCATGGATTCCAATATCTCTTACTCAAGGTCCTTCTAAACTATAAGAAACTTGTTCACCGCTCTATTAATGTGGGAAAACAAATTAGATGAACCTTATAATGGTTCTCCAACCTCAACCCATACTCAATCCAATGGGCCTTTGAAAACTCATATCATCTCGTTATGAAAGAAAACTGATGAAACACTATGAACATGGAAGCATAATTGATAACTAACATACTTAACTATTAATGTTCCATTGAATATTATTCTCTTTCTATATACAATGTCTAAGGATAAAATTAATCAAGAAATAGAGCCAAAAAACTCCTAGGTCAACCCCTCAATTATCCCTTCATGAGCTAAGATATCCCACCTGCATCTAAATGGTCCCAAAAGAATAAATACCACTAACTTCACCTTATTCCCTTCTAAATAACTGATAAATTAAAATATTTTAACCATAACCACTAACTACTATCCATATCTGTTGGTTCAAACATTACTTATGAATATAGGATTGTTTTAGGCTTAAAATCACAAACCAAATCAGAGACCATGTACACTTTCTATGATTTCCTTTTGATCATTCCCTTGACAAACTTCAATAAGCTCTTAAGGTTTTTATTTTCTATCAGGGTCTCCAATTGAAATTACAAGGGAATATACATTTTATCCCCAATAATATAACCCTCATATAAGTACTCCTACCCAACCAACTTTTTCCCAAGACTCATAGACTCACCAATTTGGTTCCACATTTCAATAAAAGATCTAATAAAACCGTTAGAAATTGAAATAAAGTCTCATAAAATAATGATATCACACATCACTTCCTATATATATTAATGAGATTCTAATTCATACCAAGTAATTCCATAAATGAATATGCATGTGTGTACATGTCATACTCCTATGTTCCAAGAATTATGAATGAATTTACCATTACCTTGCCTCAACTAAGTAAGTTTTAACATAAAAATAGTTTTTTAAATTAGGAAAATAAAACTCCATACTTCTGGTAAAATTGGACTTCCACTATGGTCATGATGGCCATTCACCCACACACAACATCTAAACCAAGTCCTGACTCCTAGTATCTACTCTTTGACAATCCAAACATCAAGACACCAATAAAGAAATACTCTAATACATTTTTTTAATTTCATACTCTTATATGAATATTCCACTAAGGAAAAATTATACATTCCCTCAATTTAACTCTACAGTCACCAGAGGCAATAAACTAGCATATATGCTCTAAGATATCACTTGGGAAGTTATCTTACCTCTAATGTTCCATCATATAAAATAAATAGATAATAAGGATAATCAAATCAATAAATAGTGAAAAATAATAATATCAAATCAATATGTTCATAATAATATCCTAAAATTCCTATAATAGTTGTGCAGCCAAATTGGACTCAAATATAATTAATACATGCCAAAATTAAATCAATATAACTAACAAATATTTTTAAAGGAAGTGTCGACAACCCACACCTCAGGACTCTAAAAATCCCTAAACTAAACTTTAAAGTGTCTCTAAACACCAACTCCTAGCTATATAGGCTTCTTGAGTATAACATAAAACACTATGAGTTTAATCTATATTCTTACATGGTGGGTATTTACATTAAGTTAGAATCAAATCCTTAATAGAAACAACTATAACCCATGGTAACTCATGGAGTTAGTATATGGATATATATATATATATATATAATAGTGTATTTCCAAAATTATTCAATTATTATTAATTTTATTAATATGATAAAATATTAGGTGTAACTATGTCACCAAAACAATCCATACATCTTTAGAAAATTTTGTTTCCTGGGGATCAACAAACATGCTCATGGATCATCATGAAAACCCAACCTCATTCAAGTCCAACCATGAATATGGAATACTCACATATGGATTCTTATGTCCCATAACATCATATCTATATTATCTCTTAGAGTCCACCATTCTTATAAAAACTCTAGTTTCTATAGCTTGATACTTTGAATATTTCTATATATATCTCTAGATTTTTCTTCAGAGTTAGTACTATGTTTTGGGTGTCAAATAACCCCATAATTAATATATTACAGTATCTGCATTCATATTTTCCTAAAAAACAATTTCCTAATGATCAAGACCTGAGATAGAAAATCTAAGATTGTGTTTGTTTCTAGAATGTGGGGTTTATTCTATGGGCGATATAAAGTTTTTTGAAACCTGGCATTTAGTTGAAGGCAATCACTGGTAGGTACATTAAGTGATTAAAAGTTTTATTTTCTTAATTTATTTAATGGCTCAAAAACCAAATTATATATTTATTTAAACATTATTATGGAAAATATATAATTTCATGAACATAACCCTAGGATATCAGTGATGTTTATTTGGAGGAGAGCTCATTTGGTGCTGATACTCGAGAATGATGATAAATGATAATGATTGAGTAGAATTGTGAGAAGAATGATGAATATAGTAAGAGATCCACTGTATTCTCTAGTGGATACACTATTCATTAGTGATCAATCCATTCTTGAGGTAGCAAAAGTTATCTTTTATTTATTTCTTCCCTTTGATTTATTTATGAGCAAGGATTTCCTATCTTATTATTATTTATCATTGGTTTTGCAATCTTCTCATGAGCCGAATTAAATAAAATTACTCAGCCTATTTGTTTTATATTCCACACCCTTTTCCCTTATTTCTTCAGTTATATAATCAATAGGTGGGATCACATCATCTAATATTATTCTCACCTATTCTTTTACTTTTCTCCCCATCATTCATTATGTTCTTCATCATTGGCCCATGGGGTCATAGTTCAAAATTGTTGGGGAAGACTCAAATATGATGGACCCCTCAAATTCATAGATGATTCCCAAAAAACATAGATATGGTTGTTTTCAAAATGGATTGCGGTACATTGTGTGTTGTATATGATGAATTTGAGGATATGGACCCTAAAAGGTGGTGTATGGTGTAATGGTTAATGATTGAGTAACCAGAATCCCATTTTAAAATGGTTGGAGGCCATGAAATGAAGATTAAAAATGACCTCATTTTGTTTTCATAGATTTAGTTGAGTCAAGTGGTGATGAAGGGGGAAAAATCACGGATTTATAATCCATTCAATGGAAGGGTTCACTATATATGAAAAAATAAATACAATTCATCTATTCTAGAGGAACACACGTCATGTAGTTCGGGTTATCAGGGCATAAAGGTTTTCTAAATAGTTAAATATCATAATATGTGTAGGAGATCCCACATGTTTTCTATAACTACACTAACATCTTATCTATGTGTCAATATTACATTCATCTGATCATGTATAATAAGACACATTGTATACCCCTAGGGACACACCATGTATATGAACATAGACACCCAAGCCATGTGTTGATAGAAAATTCCCAAGACCTAGGAATCACTTACATTCCATGTCCCCTTAGAGACATGTTTTGTTATTAGACATGTCTTCTCAATAATTTTCCAAATAAAGATAATCCTAGGTTTCTAGGTGAAGCCACACACAGTGTGACACTTTTACACACCATGTTTTTTTCCCAGTGACCTATACCGACCATATCTCCATCTTCAGGACTCAAAATTTAGTCGAAGAGCACTCTATACGTAGTGGTTTTCTATGTAATAGAAGAGGTAGCCATAGTTTTGGAATCAAATATATGACTGGACGTTTTATTAGTTGGATGATTCTTTTAGTGATTTTTGGTCGATGACACTGATCAAGTTTGTTCTTCAGAGAGATGTTGGGTTGGTACTCATATATCGTACGGGGTAACAAGACCCTCTATACCCTTTATATAGGTAGATCTAGTAATCCCCCATATGAAATAGGGTTTCAAGCCTCTATCTAAGAGTGGTACTCACTCATATTTAAGATCTGGCAAGGAACATGTCCTCTATTGGATTTAGTGATCCCTTGACTGTAGAGCACAATGGTGAGGTGCAGGTGCTCAACCCTTATTCTTGTGAGGTTGAAATTGGTTCTTGGAATTGAAGATGGACCTTTGTTATCTACATGTTGACTCATCATTTTTATCTATTTGTAGAGATGAAGATCCCCTTTCTCACTTCTCTTGGGATTTTTTTGAGAATATCTATTGATGGGTTCATTAACCCTCTTTCTATATGGGTTGAGCTGACAATTTTAATCATTTTTTCCCTATTGGGTTTTTGGAATATTAATGGGTATGTATTTACTCACCCCTGAATGGGTGATTCACACATGTGTTGTGTTTTATTAATATTATAAGAATATTAGAGATGAATTTGGTGGAAATGATATTGGAGGACTATAGTGGTACTTGGAGGTGATCATTTTGTTTGGTGGTTCTCCTTGGAGATTATGAGTTGAGATCTATTTATCCATTCCTTTTCCCAGTAGTTGTCTTGTTGGGACATCATTTGTTATTGGGTTTTTATTTTTCCTATTAATATATTTGTGTATTTACTTGGTTTACTTTGATATATTTCCTAGAGGGTCCATTAGGAATTAATTACATCCTATATATTTTGGTCTTTTATTTTATCTCTTCACTATTGGATGGAGTTGGCTATTTTTGTGAATATAGGTACTTCAAGATAGGGCCTCCTATTTTAGTCATATGCCTACTTAGTACTTATCACCATCCTATGACCAATTGAAGGTGGGATTGGGGTGTCACCCAAAAATTACTACCAGAAAAGGCGGGGGCCCAGGGGGTCAGTTCATAACAGAGTGGTATCAAAGTAGGTTTTTTCCATGGGTTGGTGTTTACAGTTGGACATGTTGTGATGACTGGTTTGGGAACTTAGGGTTATGATGTTTGAATGTCTCAAGTTTAAATCATAGTCTAAAGAACCTTATATTGGTGTAGATTCTCTCATATCCATAAATCAGGGATTTGAATAGCATCTTTTTGAATCATTATATCAAGGAATTGGTTATAGGGAACCAATGGTGCGTGTATTGTATAAGATTGGGACATTGGAATTTAATGAACTTCTTAAGTATTCCTCCTAGATATAAGTTTATCTAATCATAGTGTATCTTGTGTACTTTTAAAAAGCATACACAATTACAACCAACTAGGTTACCAATATGGGGTAGCGATGATGACTAGTTGGGTTATGATACCTCAATTCAGTGACCTACTCATGAGGTGTTTCTTCCAATGTACGGTAGAGTAGTGCTTCCACCCGATGAGAAGTGAATAGACCCCCATCCAGTGTTCCAGGTGGATGATCAAATTCGTATTGGTAAAATGATAGTTATGATGGGTTAGAATGATGTTTCGAGATAGTTTATCACACAATACAAGATCTATAAATAGATACAACTTATGTTTCATGGTGAGATAGACCCTCTAGAATATAAGGATTGGCATGTGGCAGTGGTCCATGTTTTCCGGCTTGTTCTAACACTAGCCAATAATATGGATTCACTAGAAAATAGTCATATTCATGGAATAAAAGATTATTGGTGTGTTCTAATTAATCAAACTCATAACAAGGAAGAAATGTCTTGGATATAATTTTATTAGTTGTTTTGTGACGATTCTTTCCCATTGAGCTTGGTCTCTATATGGATTCAAGAGTTTATAGAGATATAGTAGGGTCATATTTTGGTTGTTGAGTATTCCTTGAGGATTACCAACCTCACATTCTATTTTCATGATATGGTGTTGGATAGATACTTCAAGGTGTGGAAGATTTATTATAACCTTCATTGATGTATCCATGTTTGCATGGTCTCATTATATATTCCCACTTATGATAGAGTAGTGGAGTAGGATTTGGTTATAGAGAACTTTTTAGTAGAGGGGTGTAGGGAACCTGAAGCTAACAGTAGACAATGTGGGACTAATCCATCTATAGTGTCTAGATGGATATAGTCATTAGGGTCTCAAAATAAGAGACATACTAATTCTTAGAGTTACATGCATTGATATGTAGACCATATTTCATGCAGATGATCTATCCAGGCTAGAGAGGGGTGATTTTATGCTTGTGATGGGTGAGGTCACATGGCTCGTGATTTCCAGACTCAACACAATATGGAAGGTAGACAGGTAGTTGATGGACTGACATGGTAGACGCGGTTCTGTGATTAGGAATCTCCTATGTGTGTTGGGGTAGCCCCTAGGGAAGTAGTGCTAATAGAGGAGCAGGTGAAGCTCTGGATAGAAGATTTACTAGAGTAGTAAAACACTATGAACTACTCACACCACCACACAACTTGTCCCACACCAAGATCATAGGGCTGGTGGTAAAGGGTGTGTTCAGTTGAATTCTACATAGGGATATAACTAGGATACACATGATATGATTTGATGTGTAATGTATATCATTTCTACTATATCTCCAGTACTTGTAGACATAGCTTTGAGGCATTCATATTTTCTCTATATCCCCTGTGTGAGTTATAGATCTTCATACTAAGCCTTTGACCCATCATTTATTTCTAGAAGTACTTATGGTGAGTAATTATTCTATATCGCACATATTATGGTAGTGTGAGTTTGATCTCAAATGAGGGAGTTTCTAATGGGACCTCTTGGTCATTGTGATGAAACATTATTTCATCATCATAGGAATGAACTAGTTGTCTACATTATATACAAAAATAGACTATAATTATAGGATATTTAGATACCTTTGTACCAATGGGGAAATATTCTCCTTCTTGTTCGAGATATATCTTATAGAGGTGCGAGTGGAGCTCGTGAGTAAGTTTCTAAAACCTATCACCCACTAGTTGTAATGTTTATCCCGTAGTGCAGCAGGTTCATTGGGCATCAAACAAGTGGAGAAAACATTTTTAATGTTATTGTTTTACGTCGGGTTTTAGCCGACGTTATTTAATGAGATGTAATAAATATTAATTTTTTTGTTGGTTATAAAAAAATGAAGTTCTAAATCTATAGTGGAACCAGTTTTTTATGTCGGTTCTTTAATAACCGATATTGTAGATTATTTACTTTGATAGTTATTTAATAACTACTGTTCAAAATGGTTCCATATGTAGCTTTCTTACATCGGTTATTAAATAACTGATGTAATAAACAATCTACCATGTCAGTTATTAATAAACTGACATAAAAAACAATGGCTACAAAGCTTTTTTTACATCAGATTTTTAATAAATGATGTGAAAAACACTTTTCGATGATATTTTTATGTCGGTTATTTAATAACTGATGTGTAAAATTGATTTCTTATTCTAGTTATTTAATAAAACATGTAAAACACATTATAACACATTGTTTTATTGATAACTGGTGTGGGAACCCATTAACCCAGTATTTTTTACATCGGTTATAAAATAACTGATGTAAAAACAATTTTTTGAAAAAAAAACTCATGAAACCATTCCTCTACACTGTCGATGCATACCTGAAACAAGTAGAACCAGACCATAACCATACCTAAAACTAAACCAAAACCAGGATAGAAAAACAACCAGAACTAGACCAAAACCAGAAGAACCGGCACAAAAATTAATCACTCACATTGATAACATTTAACACAAACAATATCAACTAAAAACAAACCTAAATCCAACAAAACAACTACTAAAAACACATTTACAATTACAAAATTCAAAATTATATTTTTCACAACAAACAAAATAAAATCTAATCAAACCTATAAAATAATTTGACCATTCCACTTGTAAGTGTTTTACCTCTTTTGTACTATAAGGTTGAGGGTCATCAAATAACTACAAATTAAAAGGAAAGTAGTTAACATGTATAATGAATAAATCAAATGAAATATTATGGAATAGTTTATAAGGAAATCTAACCTCATCAAACATTAAAAAATTTTTAGTTGTTATTATTTCATACATAAATCTTAATATATAATATCCACATTCTATGAATCTATTTTGTTTATGAAATTTCATTTTAAATTATTTTCTCAATTATAAATATTATATTTATGTATTACATCCAAAATTTAAAAATTAAAAAAGGATATTTACCTGTATTTTTACATATTTGATCTTGGCACTCTTTTTCTTGGTGTTTTTCTGAAAGTATGACCATCCCCTATTAGAAAATAATATGAATGAGTTAAATTTAAAATTCATTATAATATAAATAACTATTAAGAAATTTAATCATACTGTTGGAACAAATTATTAAAATTTTCTTGCACTTATCCATAGAGATAGAATCCAATAAAGTATTTTCTCCCTTGGAAAAAAACACATAACTTCCAATGGTATCTGATATAAAGGAAAATTTAAGGTTAGTGTTTTTTTTATTTTAAATGATAAAGAACACTTTGTGAGATATATGTTTCGTACCTCTCACAAAACGAAATCATCCAACACTGTGTGATTATATTTTGTTCAAATATTTCAGTAATATAAATTTTTCTTTATTCCTCATACAATGCATCTTCTTCAAGGGAAATCCAATGTGAGTCCACGAATCCATATACATATGTCTGATCATTCTTCTCACACATCTTATAAAGATACCTAATAAAAACATACATAGGTATACATTTTTAATAAATTTATCACAGGGAATGATTTATGTTAAGACAGACATGGAAAAAAATTTCACCACATTGATGCCAAACATATCTCCAGTAACTAGCTCTATGAAATCATTTTTCATAATCCCAACATCTATTTCACATCCACAAACATGATCTTTTATTGGAAACGTATAATGAGTCACCAAAAAATTGAATATCTTTATAATCTTTTAACACTGCTAGAATCTGTATCTGATTTCATAACCATTTGTCTTTGTTGATTCCTATATAATATTTCATTAATTTTAAAGTATTCCTATAAATAAATAGATAAATATATTAACATTAAAATGTTAAAACAAATTTAATTCAAAAATAAAATAAAAGATACAACAAACACATACTTCTATAGTAATGGGTCGCAGAAGTCAGGATGACCAAACTAAAAAGTGTTTGATAGTTTGTCCAACTATCATCACCTCATCTATAGGTAATATTACTCGAGCTGATATATCTATAATATCCTATACAATTACCCTATACTACTCTAACTCTGACTTTTGATTATGAAATGTATCTCCTATATAATATATCATCTGATATGAAACTATATGAAGGTGATTATCATCAACATACAACTCACACTAACTAGGAAGTCCTGGAGGAGGGGTGTAGGCGTAGGATAAAAAATGGGGTAGGTAAGATGAGGTGGAGAATAAATAATGGGATTTTTAGGTGGGGAATGGGAGTTGCCGGCGGAGGTGGATGATAAATAATGGGTTTTGTAGGCAGAGGTGGAGGAGTGGGAGATGTAGTTTGAAATTGTCTTTGCATGTTTTTAAATATAGACTGTACTGATGCTCTGATCTTTTCCTCCATCATCACATTAATATTTTGAACTTCAACCTCCAAAGATTCTATTTTTTTATAAATACCCCTAATGGAAAAAAGAAAAAGAATATGGAAGAACTATTCTTACTAATACACCCATCAAGTATCCTCATACATGACCCAGGTGTTCGGGCTTTCTTGATGTAGCATATAAAATATCTGGCCTCCTAGTAGTTGTAAATACCCCTTATGATCTCTACTCCTCAAGGGAATCCTGTATGTATTAATTGAAAAATTATGTAATGTTTCAAAGTATATTAAAAATATAACTAACTTAATTAAATAATATAAATATATTACAATCTTCTCAACTATGATACTTGATTATTTCATAAGATATTGCCCCTTTTCCCCATCCAACCCCTCTTCCATTTTTCATGTCTAGATAGAGGGGGTGGAGAGGAAACCTCTCCTGAGCTTGAAGACTCACCTCTAATTTTTTTTAATTTTTCCTCCATTATTTTTTCTTCTAATAAATAATACCCCCCCTGAGATAAATTATGAGGGTATACATTTTCAGATCGGATCTCCTAATGAGATCTCCTTGTTTTATGTAAATTAAGTGTAATAAATCATTAAAAAATCATTAATAAGATCATTAATATAAGAAAAATTATAAATTTTTACATTTTATTTATGAAAAAAATATCTTCTTCTACTTTCAACAAATTATTTCCATGTGTCTTCATCTATATAAGGATATTTATGACATGGATTGTCATGTTGCCTATGACCAAAAATGAAATCATATGTAATGGATGATTTGAAGTCCCTGTATCTCCTAAAATACACCGATAAACATTTCTTCCTAACTCCTCTAGTGTTATGAATATCAAATGTCGTAAGATAATGAAGAGGGAAAACATGTTATACTATAAATATTTAAAGATTAGTTAAACAATAGAAAAATATTATTACAAAATTGTCTCCTACAACTGAGATAGTGTCAATTTTTCCACACTTTTTCAATCATTATAAATAATTATTACTTTTATTTTACCCTGATTTGATACAAAACACATAAAAACTTTTTCATTTGGACCTCTAGGAATATAATTATCATCAAACTCTATGACTATCCTCTGACCCTAGCTACGAGAAAGTAATAGTTTTGGTAAACATGTGTTTCCATGTTTATCGACTCTTGAACTCTTATTTTCCATTGTCGGAGAATATGAAGAAGATTGGGAAACATCAAGAAGAGCATGTGAATCTTCCTCCCCAGACGTATGATCCTGATTCTCATCTCCAGAATTATTTTGTTGACAAACTAATTGATCTATCATTATCCTTCAAATCAAAAAAGAAAATATTAGTTCCAAAATATAAAAATTAAAATAATACAATACTAACATAAAAAAATGAAAAACTAAACTATGTTATGTAATAGTAAACATGGTAAGCATGGTAAGCATGGTAAAATGGTAAACTTGGAAAGTATGGTAAAAATGATAATGTAATTGTAATACAATAAAATCAATAAATATATAAGTTATGTAATGGTAAACATGGAATACTATGGTAACCATGGTAAAGTAATTTTCATTCATAAAAATAAATAAATTTATAAGTTACGTAATGGTAAACATGGTAAACTAAACAAAAAACTAAAATAAATAAACATTTCTACATTTTAGTATTAATATGAATTTTAAGAAAGAAAAAAATTACAATATATAACATTTTAAGAACATAATAAATGTAAAAAAGAAATAAAAATATGTTACCTTTAATATTAAGAATGTACAAATTCATTGTTTTACCAAATTATGTCATCATGATCATTCCTTATGGCATAAACCACATCAACAATATTCTCATCATTGTTTTCTGCTAATCTTTCCTTGAAAATAGGGGTCTCACATAAATCAGAATCTTCTTCAAGTTGATCCTCACCAACATATTGTTTTTTATCTTGTTAAAAAATAACCAATTCATATCTGATTGATCAAGAACATAGAAAATGTGTTTTCATGTGTTTCCATTATAAAAGAATTAGTTGTGTCTTCCAATCTATTCAGATTAACAACTATAATTCCAAATTCAACATGTCTGACACTATTGTTACTAATAATCCATTCACAGTTAAATATTGGAACATTAATTTTAAATTAATCAACCTCCCTTATTTCTTTAATGACTCCATAATATATACATGATTAATAAATTGAGTTTATGTCTTTAGAACTCGAAAAATACATTGGTTATGCAAACACCAATACCCAACTATTCTGAACTTCACTTTTGTTGTCCTAATCTTTTGTGTAAAATGTATATTTAGTAATGTCATACCCACACCATGTTATCACATTTAAACATAGACCACCCACTTACCATATTAATGACTCTGATGCATCTGATCTTCTAAGAAGTTTCTTTTTAATCCATGGAAAAAATGTTTTGTTACGATCATTCAAAATCCACATTCCATTCTTCTTTGGATGAAATTGTTTTAAAGAGACAAAAAAAATTTACATTTTAAGAATAATATTGTATCACTTTGATATCATGAAGACACTAAAAAAGCTAATGTTTTCCCTCTTGGATAATATATGACAAGACGGTTGAAGAAATGTTTTCCTTCCATCAGGAGTGGGAGCTAACTCCAAACATGTTACCATAGATGGTATGTATAACCGTGCATTCAACCCATCTTTAGTTTTTCCTTTATTATATTGCAATGTTCCAATAAAACTATCACAAATATTCTTCTCCATGTTCATGACATCAATATTATGTTTCACTTTATTATATCTCCAATATGGTAGCTCAAAAAATATTGACCTTTTCTTCCAAATATGTCTATAATTACTACATTTATGTGTCTTTCCCAAAGTAACATCAAGGTTTTTCACCCTCTCAAAATACTCATCAATGGATAAAGGTTTTGTAATAATATCAAATTATTGTGATCCATTGAATTCCTTTTTTCGTCCTCTATAAGAGTGATCCATAGGCAAAAACTTTTGATGACCCATGTATATTGTTTTCCTCCCATGATGCAATTGAAAATATGAAGTCTATTGTTCACAAATTGGATATGCTTTATACCCCTTAACGGTGTATCCAGATAAATATCCATATGCTAGGAAGTCATTTATATTGAACATAAGCATTGCATGTAGTTGAAAATATTTCATTTTATAAGAATCATACACCCTAATACCATCCTCACATAAAAGTTTCGAATCATCAATAAATTGTGATAAGAAACAATCAATATTATTTATGGGTTTCTATTGACCAGATATCATTATACTCAACTTGAGATATTTGTGATTCAAACAAACTTCAAGATATAGCTTGTAAATTACCAATAATATAGGCCCTGAACTATGTGTGCTACTGAGGCTTCGATATAGATTCATTCCATTTGTGCACAACCCTTGTCTGAGATTTCTAATTTCATTTTCGAATGTAGGATACTACTCATCAATTTTCTTCCATTGTGGACAATCAGTTGGATGACATATTTTTTCATCACAAATGCACTCATCATCATGCCATCTTAAACGTTTTCATCATGTGAACTAGAAAAAAATGTTTCAAATGAGGAATTATAGGAAGAAATCAAAATACTTTGGTAGGGATATCTATAATATTTGCATCAGCCTGTGATTTTTGTTTCAACTTATACCTTGATATCCCACATTTAGAACATTGTAACATAAATTCAAATTCCTTCTTATATATCATACAGTCATTAAAAGAGGCATGTATTTTCTTGTATCCCAATCACATCGGGAATAATATTTTCTCATCCTTATCATGTGAATATGGAAGATTGTTGTCTTTTGGAAGAATGTCTTTCAAAAATTGTAGCATCTCTATAAAACTCATGTCAATCCTTATGTGATTCGACTTCAGGTTAATCAATCTTAAAACCATTGATAAAATAGTAAAATCCATACAACCAGGATACAATGGTTTTTTAGCATCACCATATAGATGTTCAACTTTCAGTTTTATATCAATTTTTTGTACTGCAATATCACAAATCATTTCTTCAATTTCATCAGAGTTTCCATATTAAAAATAATCATCCGCAGAAGATCTAACATTATATCTAGATTCACCATACCAAATCCATGGAATGTAACTTGTATAAAAACCAGGAAAAATCTGATGATCTTTGATCTCTCTATTTTTCAACTTCTTCATATTCAAACATTTCATGCATCGACAGGAAAACATTTCGTTTCTTAGAACATTTAATTTAGAAAATTCCAAAAATTAATAAACACCTTCCTCATATTCATTACTCATTCGATATTCCATAATCCAACATTAACTCATTATTACCTATAACAAATATCAAAAATTTTGATCTTTTTCAGATAAGAATGTTTTATATTTATATGAAATATATCAGAATTTGAATGTAAAATAATATTAAAATATAAAACAATTATATGTGTATATGAAAAAGATATGCATGGAAATAATTTTAAAAAGAAAATATAGTAAGATATTATATTTTTATATTTATAATAAATATGACATAATTTGAAAGTAACAAAATTTTTAATTATAATATAAAACAAATATATGCATATTTGAAAATTATAAAGATCTTTGTTTTAAGAAATAAAATATTTTATTCATTTAATGTAATTTTGATGGTTACATATATGAGTTTTGTCATTCTTATTATGTTATTTGTGTAAAATGGTATTGTGTATGGTTGAAATTGATTTGAGTGGTAAGTTGATATTGTTAGGTTTTGAGCCACTTTTTGAAATGGATTTATATTAGAATTGATGTACTAGCCTTTAGAGGAACCTAGATTGTCTTGGGAAGGTGGTGAAAATATCCCATTAAAGGAATGTAGACTTATTTTTTTGGGGGGATACATAGAAAATAATAAATAGTTAATGAATGTAGTTATAAATAAATAATAAACTATGTTATAATATATACTAGCATTCAGTGTAAAATGTGTACTACATACAACCTGAACATATAAGAAAATAATTTAATAAAAAAATTTCCCAACTCTTATAGGAAGACTGAGTACATATTCATAAAAAAACATAGGCAAATGTGAATTTGTTTTTTCTAAGCTGAAATAACCAAAAAAAATAGTGTGTTATATAAAATGAAAAGGGTGATAAGGTATATAACCAACGTATCTATGATATCCATATAGTGATTTCATCTTCAAATGTGGAAGCAAATAACCAAAGTAACATGGAGCTTAATTCCCCATGATTTAAACTCAAGGATAAGAAAAACGATGTCCAATAATAATAACATTATGAAAGAATACAAGATATTGAGATATTTTAAAAAATAAATCCCAAAATGTAAATGTAAAGAATTTGTGAAAAATAACAAATAAAATAGAGGTGTTTGAGGATTACTTGAGTGTTGCGAACCGATCTGATAGATCGAGTGAAAATAAAGACGGTGAATGATGCTATAAAAATGAGGTTGGAGGAAATGAGTTCGAAGAATAGTTTCTAGGTATTCCGTGTGATAGAGATGATTTGCAGTCGCCCAATCAAAAAATACCCAATGACACAATATGATTTTTTATTTGTTTTATCACGTCGGTTATTAAATAAATGATGTGATAAACTATTTTTTTATTTAATTTATCATGTCTGTTATTATATAACCAATGTGATAAACACATTTTTACATCGGTTATAAAATAACTAAAGTTATAAAGAATGTTTGTAGATTTTTTATGTCGGTTATAAAATAACTGATGTGAACAATCAACACTTGGTATTTTTTACATTGGTTATTTATAACCAACGTAAAAAATTCTGACGTGGTAAATGTTTTCTACACTACTGTTAAGATTACAACTGTAATAGATTAATATATAGTTTTCATTCTCAAATATTTTTTGGGGCTACCTCAAAGGTGGGAGATCAAAATTTTCATTCACTTTCACCCTAGAACCAAGATTATATCTTCTCTGTCATATTTTATATCCCCTACTGAGCACTGGGGAGTTATTTTTTAGTTAGAATACATTCATGTGAATGGATTTATTAGAACCATTGTTTCCCCCTAGGTAGATTCAGTGTTGTTCGTTAAAAGTTGAGTGGGATTTTGAGAATTTATATTAGTTATTGTTTCCAGAATGAGGTAACGATTTAGAACAAGTACCCCTTGTTGAGGATTGATGAACTTTTCGACTAGCTAAAAGGTGTGAGTTTCTTTTAAAAGATTGATATTAGGTATGGCTATCAACCAATGAGGTTTTGTATGTATGATATTCAAAATATGTCATTATGATGTATCTATGAGAATTATGTGTTATTGCTGATGCCTTTTGGTTGGACTAATTCCCACACTTTGTTTCATGGATCATATGAACTGGATCTTCTAGACATATATGGACTGGTTCGTGGTTGTATTTATCAGTGACATTCTAATATACTATATGCAATAGGAGAAGCATGTCGATTATTTGAGGATGGTCCTAGACTTACTCCAGGAGAACCATCTATATTATAAGCTCTCAAATTGTATGTTTTAGATTTGATAAGTTCATTTTTTGGGGAATTTCATCTATGATTATGGTGTGTTTATGGATCCAAAAAATATTGATGTAGTTATTTTTTGGGAACCACCCAATAATGTGTCAGATGTGTGGGGTTTCCTTAGTTTGGTAGGGTGCTATAAGATATTCATGGAAAACGTTTCTAGTATAGAAACCCCTTAGAATTCCATGATGTAGAAATGTAATCCAATTTCTTATACTGAGTAGTGTGGGAGATCCTTCAAGAATATAACGTAGAAGTTGATCACTTCTCTGATGTTGAGACTACAAGAGGAGGGTGAAAATTTCATGGTATTTTGATATGCCTCTAGATCTAAGATTACATGTGTGTTGATGCTGAGGTAGGAAGTGATTACTTATGGGTCGAGGAATTTGATACCAAATGAGAAAAACTATGAAACCCATTAAATTGAGTTGGTAATGATAGTAATCACCCTGAAGATGTGGTCGAATTATCTTCTATGCAAGTGTTTAATTATTCACTCAGATCACCAAAATCTAAGTTACATCTTTACCTAGAGATATATTAACTTGAGACATTGTTTTTGGTTTTATTTCCAACTAGACTATGAATTTGAGGTATTATACAATCTAGGGAAGGGAAATGTAGTAGAAAAATCCCTTAGTTGGAAATATTGATCTCTCTTAATGGAGGAGGCATCCGAGCATTTTTTATCCTTTCGGTTAAAACCATTATAGGTGAGTGTTCTAGCTTACCTACAATTGATGATGGTGAATACACTACTTCTTTAGCATGTGAGATATTGTTAATTGATATATTTCAATTGTGTAGTTTTTCATGCCAATATATCCATAACTTATACACCAAATTTATTTTTTATGGAGGGGGTCACATCATCCATTGTTAGGGATAGAAAATATTTCTTGCCACATTACATGAGTAGTTTTTTGGGTTTTTCATACCTATGGTGGTACATCCAGGCATAGAAAAGATGTATAAAGATATTTGATGGTTGTTTTGGTGGGATGGAAAGAGGTGAAGCAATGATGAGTTTTTCTATTTATACCACACATGTTAGCAATTAAAGGATAAACATCATAATCCATTAGGTTTAACAAACCCTCTTAAGAAAACATAATGGATCTGGGATGGAAAATCGATTGTTTTTATGTGGATTCTTTATTTAGAGATAGTACACAATACTATTTGGGTGGTTTTTTCCCATCTTACCAATTCATCACACTTTATTTTCATCAAGGGGCATAGTTTAGTTGAGATTTTAGGGTGGTTGTCTGTTATTGAAACCATTTGTCCCAAAGGGGTACCCAAATATATTATCTCCATCAAATATTATCAGTTCATTTCATGGTTATGTAGGGGTATACAAGAGACTTTCAGGACCCAATTATGGATGATCAAGTTCTTTCACCCCTAGAAAGACGCTTAGACAGAGTTTACCATCCACTTTTTGGAAAATATGTTGAGAGACTTTATGTTGGACTTCATTTGATTTTTGGAGGATCACTTTTCATTGGTTTATTTTTTTATTATAACATCTATCACTCAATATTCAGTATATAATCTTTCAAGGCCTTGTATGGGAGACACTACAGGTCACCCCTGTAATAGACTAAAATTTTAGGGACATCTCTTTTTGGGATAGAATTAGTGTAGGGGATGACGGATAAGGTCAATAGGTGATATAAATATTATGTAGACCAACATTATGGGTCTTTAGGGTTTGAATAGGGAGACTGTGTTTTCATAAGAGTTTTCACAATGACAATTGTTGATATTTGGATAGTAATGAAAGCTATTCTTTAGGTTCATTAGGCTATTATCGATCTTATATAGGGTTGGTGATGTTTCTTACTTCTTGGACCTACCATCATTATTGGACCTGGTGAATGAATTCTTCCATGTGTCATAGCTAAGGAGATACGTTCATGAATCATCATAACTCATTGACTAGGGTGATCTGGACATCGAATACAAAACAACCTTATCAAAGTACCTAGTGGAAATTGAGGATTTATAGGGGAGGAACCTACAAGGATGGACCAATCTGTTGGTTTGAGTAATTTGGAAGCATGTGAGTGTGTAGAAGATCTCTTGGGAGCATGAGAGAAAGATGTGAGCTCTGCACTCCAACCTTTTTCTATAGATTGTGCTTTTGGGGGTGAAAATCCTTAAAGAAAGGGATAATTTAATGAATCCGGTTTCTTTAATTGGTTCCTTTAAATATTTATATATCTCTCTCTTAATTTTTCCTCAAAGATGAAATTAATTTTTGGGTATACCAATACCCCAAAATTAAAATATTAATATATATTAATATATATTAAATCAAATAAATGTTTTATTTCACAATAAATGGTTTCCTGTTGATCAGGACCTCAGATGAGAAATATGAGACCAAACTTGTTTCTAAAATGTGGGGTTTACCCTAGTCATGAGATAATGTTGGTTGGAATCTGGAGTTCAGTTGAACGCAGTCATCGGTGGGTACATTAAGTGAATTAAATAACTTATTTATTTAATTTATTTAATGACCCAAAATCCTAATTCTATCTCTATTTTAATTATGTTATATAAAATCTCTAGGTTTAGTCGCATCACCCTAGGAGATGAGAGATAAGGTGGATAAGATCATTATGGGAATTGAAGGCCTATTGGCATAGATCGACAATAAAAATCAAGGAGAATTTTGAGATGAATGAATAATACAATAGGATCTCCACATTCTTTTCTAGCGAACACATTATTCTCGAATAATCGATCTCTTATTCGGTTAGGGTATGAATTTTTTTTATTTTCTCCCTTTGAAGTATTTTATAAGAACAGATTTTTTATCTGTTAATATTTTATTTATGATTTATATTATTCTCATGGGACTAATTATATAGCATTCTTAAACATATTTTTTATATATTCTACACTATTTTTCACTATTTTTTATTCATTTATGAAATTATTGGATGGGTTCGCATTAGAAATTGTTTTTCACCTCTTTATTGTGTTTTTATCTCCAGTTTTATTTCTATTAATCATCATGGGAACATGGGGTCATGATTCGACATTGTCGGACTACATTTTAGAATGATGAAATTCTCAAATTCATCGATGATTTTAAAATGACATGATATCAGTTTTTTATGGATGGATTGATTTGGATCATGGGTTGAGAGTGATTCCATTGAGGAATAAGACAAGTAAAATTGTAGGTGTCATGATGGATACCGATCACACTACTAGATTCCCATTTTAGAGCCTCTGGATTTCATGAAATGATGATCAAAGATGGAATCCTTCAGTTTCATTGGATTCAGTTGGGTTAGATAGTGAACAAGAAGTTGGAAATCATGGATTCGACATCCATGGGAAAGAATTATTCACTTTTGGTAAAAAAATATTACTAAAAATATTTTATTCCCTAGGAACAGCCACCATATAGTATGATTTTTCATGGTGTCTATGGTTTTAGTCGAGTTAAATTTCACAAGTCGTGTGGCTAGACCAACACGTCATTTAACCCTTTCTAGGATGTCAGTCTATATGCTGATAACTCATTCCCAAGACCCCATGTGATAAGACGAGACATGTACCCCTGGTGACACATTATGTATAAGAACATGGACACCCAAACCATTTTCCAAGATCACACACCCAGGATCCCTGGTGAACTTACATATCGTGTTCCCTTAGGGACATGTGTATTGTGAGACATGGCTTCGAGGGAAATGTCTAGAAGAAGATATTCCCAGGTGTCCAGACAGAGTCACACACTATGTAACTCTTTGTACACA
This sequence comes from Viscum album, assembly GCA_963277665.1. Lineage (NCBI taxonomy): Eukaryota > Viridiplantae > Streptophyta > Magnoliopsida > Santalales > Viscaceae > Viscum > Viscum album. The sequence continues at coordinate 1,504,856,435 of OY728146.1, read as the reverse complement.
TAATGTTTTTGGACATGGTTTCCCACGCCATGTCTAACGGAAGACGTATCCATGTGTCCAAAAGAAGTCCTAAACCAAGTGACCTTATGTACACATTGTGAACTTTTTTGAGAGACTTCTACCTTGAATATATCCTTCATCAAGACATGTATTTGGGACCATTGGCATTCTATCCTAAGTGTTTTTATATGTATTATGTGATGTTATCCTTTATTTTTTTCAATAGATATATGAAACGAGGTTTTATGAGTGGTATTCTTCTTTTAGCAATTCTAGGACATTGATAATGATCTGGTTTATTCACTTGAGAGATATTGTTGTTAGTACTCCTCTGTACCACTGGGGTGTGGGTCCCCCATACTCTTTATACAAGTAGATTTCGTATTTCCCCATACTATATAGGGTGTTTCTCCTATATATATAGAGTTTTACTACCACATATTCAATATTTGGTGGGAATTGGGTCTTATACTAATGTTATCCCTCCCTCGATTATGGAGCATAGTGGGGAGGTGTACGCCCTCCACCCGACTTCTTGTGAGGTTTTACATAGTTTTTATCATAGAATATGGACCTTTTATAGCAGCATGTTAACTCATCATTCATGGTTGGGTGTGAAGATGGATATCGACATTCTCTCTTTATTTGGGTTTCTTTTCAGCATATCTATTGATGGTTTATTTTACCCTCAAAACTTATGGTTTGATCTGACTATTTTATTATTTTTCTTCCCCATTGGTTTTCAAGGGATCCTGTTGGGTATATATATATATAATAATCTTTCCACGGTCTATTCCATCTCATGTTGTGTCTTATGTAGACGATAAGAAGATTAGTGTCGACTTTAGTGGAACCAGTATTATAGAATCATAGTGTTAGTTGGATGTGCTGGCTATGTTCGATTGTAATCCTTGGATATTCTGAGTTGGTAACTCTTCATCTTTTCATCTTCCAAGTATTTTTCAAGCTGGGACCTCATTTCTATTTGGGTGTGTATTTTCCCCCTTTATACTTTTAGTATCAACTTTTTACACTATAATTTATTTTCAAGAGGTTGTTTCGTACATTTATTACACCATATATGTTTCTTTATTTTATTATATATTTGTATTGTTTCATGGATCTTGTTATGTATGCATGATGGTACATTATTCTAAGGCTTCCCATTTTAGTTATATTCTTAATCGGTGCTTTTTTCAACCCCGGGCCTATTAGAGGTGTGCTTGGGGTGATGCCTTCAACTTACTTCTAGCCCAGGAGGGGCCCAAGTGGGTTAGTTGTGATAGTTTAATATCATGGAATATCATCTATACATCCCCTCAAAGACAAATTTACCATATTATCAAATAAAATATATCCATCCCCTCATGGAAAACTAGGTTCCATTATGGAATATCATATACCATCCCACCATTACCATTCTACAAGTGATCATTTTCATTGATCAATATATCATAGTATGGTTATTGATAAACATTTCACACATTACTTAAATAAAAAATAATCTATTAATTCCAACTCATGACAAATCATGTTATAACTCTATTTCCCTTGTATAATTTGTTCAATCAACATGATTTAATCTATCCATATCCTACATAAAAGATCATAATTTCATCATCCAAACATAGATTTACCCCCCCATATGTTTTCAATATCTAATATTACAATATAAGGTTACTTACCTAAACTATATCCACTTAATTAATACATTTAACCATTTTAAGTTTCAATTTAAACATTATTTTACCATGATTCATCTTGTAAGACACACACTATTACCCAAAAAGGCGTAGGGTAAATTCACAAGGAAATAAATATACTTTGTTCTCATTAATTGATCCTTATTGACACATGATAATTTCCATTAAAGTATTAGCTCCACCCATTATATACACTAAATAGTTTCAAATCATCATGAAACACATAATAGATTCCATTATTATGTTACATGAATTTATAAGGTGGTGTTTGGTTTTTAACAACACAATTATCATATTCTATTATTATTTATATCCGTATTTAACAATATAAAATTTATAAATTATTGTCCATTTATTTTGTACATTTCATTTAGGTTTTCCCCTTGAAAATTTGATATTTAAAATATAGATAACTACCAATTACATTCCCAAACCAACATTTAAGGACACTTATTACATTCATCCATCCATAATAATCTCATCTATTAACAATAAGATCAATATATTATCCAAACCTGAGATTTAGGACATTTCAATCGCCATTAATTCCATAATTCATATATAAACACTAGCTAAAACCATGAGAAAGAATGGGGTCACCTACTACAAGGAATTCAAGTAATTCCCCCAAGGCACTAGCCTCTAAAATATCCATGAAAAAAAGAATTATATATTATAAGGAACTAAAATAAATATAAATATAATTCTAATCACATATACATTTAAACCTAGAAAATTCTACACAAAAGGGTAAGATTCATGAAGCTCTTACTGAGACAAATCAAATGAACCAATCAAATCTTAAATTCAAGATCAAAAAAATATATAATTAAATCATTAAAATAAGTAATGAAGATATGGATTTAAGTATCCATAAGTCCATAAAAATTCATCCAAATGACCCATAAATCAAGGTGATACTGAGTTAAGAACCAAATCTCAACCTAACAAAAGATCAAACTACCCCTCATTAAAAACCCATCTTGGGCTCTATTGAGTAACCACCTAGGCATCATTATGAACCACATGAAATACAATCTAGAACTTGGTGTCATTTTTATTATAACTACTCCATTTAATTGTCTATAGGAAACCCAAGACCCCAAAATCCGGTACTCAGTGTCTTTTGGTGGGTAATCCCCGAACAAAATCACCTCCACTTATCCCCTACTCTCTTCCTTTCACCTAATACTCTAAAAAATGAAGACATGTAAAAAATAATAAGGAAGGATCAAAATTAAAAATAATACATAACTTAATGATTAATTTTTTTTATTATAGGTGAAAAATAAACTAGACATCATACAGTTGGATTTTGAGGAAGAGGGAGATATTCCCTACCTTCAATCAATGGTAGTGGACCAAAAAATTCTCCACCATGTGAGGGGGGCCAAACATGAGGACATCAATTTCAAGATTATATGTGAAAAATATTCTCAATATATGTTATTAATGAATTATATTATGTTGGGAATCACATAAACATGTTCCTATGTAATATAGTGGTTACAATTATGTTGTTTGAGGAGGTGTTCTAGGAGTTTCACATGTATCATTATGTTGAATACTCATGTGATGAAGAAATAAATCCATACTTTCCATTATTCCTTGTTATCCCTATCACCCCTCTTATTTATCTCAAATGAAATTTTCCTTCATAATGGTTAGAGTTTTAATGTTAAAATATCAGTAAAAATATATTGTCAAAAATTGGTGAGGGTGACATTAGTTTAGGAAAGGTAGTAGTGAAGGTGAATCACTGGTGTGGAATAACAATGTTTGGATTGAAATGAAGGTCTCTAGATAGTATATCATGTCTGAAATTGATTATAGGTGGATTCATACATGGAGGATCATCTTGAAGGAATAAATTGGGATATAAGTGGTGTTTTTGGAAGGCAGAGTTAAGGTAAAAATTTTGGGATATATAAAATTGCACATCATTTGTGATTTCTGGTGAAAACGATAGAGGTAATGGTTTTTCTAGGTGTATAGGGTTTTTTATATTCAGTTTGTGGTCAGAAATTTTGTTATTTTTTAAGAACGCATCATTTTTATCATCAAGTGGTTTCCAGGGTTTCTAAAATCACATTAAATATTAAACAGTGTTTATTTAAGAACCAAATGAGATGCTTTCCTAGGTTACACCACCTTGTGTGTACTATATTATAAACTCAACTATCCTCTTAGCCACATATACCATGTAGGACATGAAACACACCATATTTAGAGGTCACATGACTCCATCCCTACGTAAAACATAGATATATTTTACGTCATATATTTCATGTGTATTAGGATGAAATTATTTGTATGTTTCCACCACTTAAAAATGGCATTAACATATGTGTGTATTCTGTTAGAGGATCATGATTTGTTTTTGGAATATTACATGTCATGTACTATGTTACCTTTGTTATACTTCAAATTATCATTCATAAGTGTCATAATTTTCCAAAATATTAGTTCATTCTATGAATTTTATCACATAGAGAATTATGGTGAAATCCAATTTATCATCAGTTTATATTAGCATGGTTTTTTGGTAGTTTTATAATGTTATTTCTATAAATATTGTTTTAATATATTTAAGTATGTGTTTGGTGAAATCCATAGGATATTTTCCACGGTGTTGGTTCCAAAAAACCTTTCACAGTGATTACATATGGGAAAAATTAATGTTTTAAAATCTTATATATCGACTTAGAGGGCTTGGTAATAAAATTAATCTTTATTTATAACTATTAATTGATGAGTTGTAAGGATTTTAACTATAAGGTGTTATGATTTTTTTCTGAGATGGTAATAAAATATTTTGACAGTGAGGTTCTTTGTTATGAAATATTAATGATTTCACTGTATTTATAAATTTATCACGTTTGATTACAAAAGGATAATTCACTAGTTAATATAGTAACTAAATTAAAGAAAATAAACCTGGATTAAGAACATTAAAAATTTTATGTTCCTCAATTACAAATTTATTTTTCACAATAATATAAATTTAAAAGAGACAAAGTGTCATATGATGGGAATATGAAGCACAAAATAACAATGAATATCATGATATCAAGTATCAACATAGTAAATCGTGGTAGGGTTTTAATAAATAGCACATCTTTCCCAATAAAACATTTATAGTGTTTATAATGTTTAGGATTTACTGAATCCAACATTTTTTTCTATTTCTACTAAAAATGGGCATTTCCTACATCATTGGAATAAAATAATTATTTTCTTCATGTTACCATATGGGAAAAGATAATATTTTGAAACACAGTTTGGATGTGATACCTATAGATAATAATATGTGTAATGATATGTTTTGGACCATTTCTAGTATCAAGGATAAATATAGATACATTTTCAATGCATAACATCACTAATAACAAATTGGATTGAGAAAATAATTAAATTTATTATTGAGTTATTGTAACAATATATACCTATTTTTTTAATATTACTTGATGAATAACAAATTAATGATTCACTTGTTTCCATTTTCATGATGTTCATGGGGTCTGATGGTTTTTATTCTAATATTTTTAATCATGTGAATGTGTTTATCCAGAAATTATATGGGTTTAAAAGTCATAATAGTCATATTTTATTTCATCAATTATTTCACATTGAAATTATGTGGTTGTTATCCAACCCATATTTTTGACTCGTTGATTGTTGTTTATAATTTTTTAAACAACTATTTCCAAGAAATTATTTCATAATTGATTTAAAAATATACATGATAATATTTTTATCACACTTTTATTTATAGAACCACTTTCCACATTTATATTTTCTTTCATGATCAACTTGATCATTTATTTAAAATGTGAAACCATTTTTGGTGGTCACGCTGAATTTAAGTGGATGAATCCAATTAATAATTACTTGAATACATTGGAATGGTACATTCATAGTAAAGATAAACATGAAGCCTCAATAGTAAAGATTCATTTGATAGAATAATGTACTAATTTTTTTTATATATTAATGAAGTCGAAATGAAATTATAAAAACCTTTCTAAATATTGATGTCCCAATTAGAGAAGGGAAATTTTTTGAAATGAATAATATTGAGTGGGTTCAATCTCATTGATATGTGTTTTTAAATATTCCATAATTTATTCCATTTATACAATAATTCATATAGATGAACTATTATGGGTTTCATATTATATTTAATTTCTTATTTAACTCATATTTTTATTTATTATTTATAATCATATCATTGATATGAAATGGGAATGGACTTATGTTACTGATTATCAAATCAAATAAGTTCATTTCAACTCATTTTAGGAGTGCCTCAAGAGTTATTAATTTATATATAATTTATTCATTATTTACTGAAATATATTTTAGGATCATTTTTCACTACTTCCATGAATTAAAATATATAAAATTTTCATGTCCACACATTTTGATATTCAAGTATTTATGCAGTGATTGCAAAATTTACTCCACTAGTTATTGGTCTATTCATTAATACATTATTTTAAATATATATAAATACTAATTATTTTATTTTCATAAGTGAAATTGATGATAATTGAGAAATTAAGATTGTTTTATTGGTTATCCATCCATTGATTTAGGTTATTATAATGATTGATTGAATAAAATCATCAAAATTATCTACCTTCATGGCTCAAAAATTATATTGTTGAAATATGAACTATTTAATCAGTTTAATAGAACCAAAGTGAAAAAATTAAAATTTATATTGTTAAAATTTAAGAAATGTAAATATTGAGATTATTGAGTAAGAAATGGTCCTATTATATTGGTATTATAAACAAAAAAAATTACTTTCTTAGCACTGATTCAAACTGAATGTTTGTTGTAAACATTTATAGAATAAGTGTTATTCTAATTGAAAAAAATTATCTTGATATTAATGTATTTTATAAGAATATTATTCAAATAAACACTATATCTATATGAGAATAATATATTCAATGGGTTAGAGAGTCCCCTAAAATAAATATAATTAACTTTTATAACAAATAAAATGTTGGACGTAAATTTTCTTAAATAAAATTTAAAATATTTTATATTTATTTAAATTTTTATTAATTATTTATAAAAAAATTATTGAATTAAATTTATTTTACATTTATAAATAAATATATTTCACTGGGTGCATCATCCAGTAGAGTTAGACGTAAAATAATTTAGGTAATCAATAACATAATCAATCACTGCAAGGGATACCGTATGGACAAAAAAATAGCATGTGACACAACTTCTACATGATGTATGTTTAACATTGATTTTTCATTAAAATATTTAATATATTCTAGTAGTATATTACAATAAATATATAATTGGAATTTTTATATATAATTAATCCAATCAAATGATCTCATCAATAAAATGTCAATGTGGATGAGGACTTGTTAGGATGTTGATCATGATGTTTCTATTATTTTAGTAAGTAAATGATTCATTAAAATAGTATAGTTGTTTTTATAGGGATTATTAAAAAAATTCATTATTTTATTTTGTATATTTGGAAAACGTGGTTTGATACTAAGTTGGAAGAGAGTCTAGAGTAAAAGTTGCATATTACTACTTATAAAGCTGATATATTCTAATGAGGTGTATGTCATGATGGGCATGGATATTCATTAATGTGTTGAGGTTATGTCACACATTGAATAGCAGTGATAGAAAAGGAAATGGGTGCATATAGAGATTTTTGGATATGAACATGAACCAAGGAATATTTTAGGATGCATTGAATATTATGAAATATGGATTCTTGATTTATGAAACTATATAAAATTTATTTCAGGAAATATCCATGTCTAATTGAATGTTTAGTTGAGGTGGTGAGATGGAATTCTTGTAGGGATTCATAGTTTTCCTGGTCAAGACGTAGCTTAATTTTGATTTGCTGAGTCATGATACCTCCCTAGGGGTAAAATGGTAAATTTAACCCATAATATGGCTTTGTAATAATTTTCTCATCAATCCGTTGATCTCAATTTTTGGTGTTTACCCCTGGGTTGGGTCAGCATGGACTTGTAGGTGTTATGGAGCCTCAATAATAGCATATTAATTATAATATATTATTTCCAGTATATTCTCATGAATTTGTAATAATAATATATATATATATATATATATATATTAAATAGTACATTAGATGATAAAACAGACTTTGTTGTTGCGTCTATATTAAGGGTTTTACCCTATATGTTATATAAATTTCATTCATAATGGATTCATCGAGATCAAGCTTCTATAGATGGATTGATTAATTAAATTATTTGCATTTATTAATTCATTCATTCATTCATTATCAATAATTTTTTACTTGGGTTTTTCCTTATGTATGTTTCATCTCCTCTAATCCTAGGGTTATGGCTATAACCACTAGAAATAGAAATATAGAGAGATTTGAAGGAAATCCAGGGAAGTCACAGAATTGAGGAAAATAATTCCTTAATGGAATGAAAAACAATAACCAATATAATTTTAATCCTCGAAAAATGATCGTAATGCGAGGAAGGGTTTTTTATTTATCATTTCTCCATATCTTTGGATTTTTTTTTTTGGAAATTTATAAAATTGGATTATTTTTTCTTGATCAAATCAGATTGAATATTTTTTGAATTTATTTATTCCATAAACCTCAATCATAAATTTTTAAACCATCTATCATTGAATTTTAGGGTGTATTTATTTAACCAAAACTTTTTTATTTTGGAAATTATTTCAACATAATCAATAAATAATGAGGTGACAGAACCCCCCCCCCCTCTCTATCTGTCTATCTCTCTTGAACAATTCCTTCTATTATTATCGTAACAACTAAAGAAAATCAACCCCAAGGTTAGTCGGTGTCAATTGGGAGGGTTGGAAGCAGCTCATTTTGAGGGGGTATGGTGGCATGGAGACTCAAGTAATGAAAGGTTTCATGGAAAACATTGGTATGAGGAAAATAATAATGGATATATGGATGGGGTTAGTATAGAGTAGGTGTTTCATTGTGGATGGATATTTTCATGGAATGAACGGTTAGGAAAGTCATGTCATATATATAACATTGTGCACAAGTGGATATTAGCCACTATTGCAGCCTTCATTTTCAAGTAGAATATAGACACTATATAGGGTGGAAGTGACTTCATGGATTCAAATATGGTAACCTTCCATTAAGCCTTGACCCACCAACATGAGCTTGGTTATCCATCCATCGAGCTGGTAGTGTATGATTCCAACCGACCAGGATAACCCTATGTGTTGGGACCTTGAGATTGACTATCCATACCTATCCACATAGACCTAGCCCCGTGGATCTCTTCATGGGAACATATCCCGGATATCCAGGTATCCTAGCCTGATCCATGGTCAAGTGGGCCTAGGAACTTGAGTCCTTTTTCTTGACCTGACTGGGTAATGCACCTGTGTGGGGTGCATGTGTGCCACTTCTTCCAACACATCATCTTGAATTCTTAGAGGCTTCCAGGTGTCCCATTAGCCACCTGTGTCATATTCTATGTGTTTTTCTTTGAATAAGTCATATTTGTATTAATAAATAGTAAATCCTAATCATTTTTTCACATAGAAAACAATAGAGTTTTCTATTCAACCATCCAAGGTTGTTTCATATATAAAAAGATTGTTTTGGATTTTAGATCTGTACAGATGATTCTAGGGTCCAAGCATGTTGAATGTAACATTCTCATAACTAGTAGTCCCCTGGATGACTAATTTTCTTGGAAAATGTGAGGTTCCCTCTATAGGTTACTAAAATTTTTATTTTAGAATGGTAAATAGTAAGGTACAATTCTCCCTCAAAATATATGCATGCTTCAGTGGGGGTGGATTTACCTTGATAAATCCTAGTGGTTATTTGGAGGAAATTATTGGTAGATCAGGTACTTGCAGCCATATGACTACTCAAACACCATAGGGCTACCTTCCAGGGGTGATGCACATGTGGAATCTCAACGTCAAATTAAGTGGAATCATTGGTACTCTGAGTAATCCTAGTTTTCCGTGAAGTATACCCTTCATGGATTGGAGATGATATGGATGGTATTTCTCTATGTCACTAATAATTCTAGTATTAGATCATATCTAAATTGATCTTCCTCTTAACTACATTTATATTCCAAAATTTCAAGATGACTTGTTTATTTTCTTTTCCTTTATGATTTTGAGGCGTCCTACTAAGTATGTTTATACCCACCACTTCACAGGGTTAGTGACTACATGTATTGTGTTTTTGAAATTTACATAGGGTTCAAAGGTTGTCTTAGTGGACACATAGCTAGTGTGGTTTATTCAATGATTATACATGGTGATAGCCTTAATGGAGATGGTTTGGGTGGATCTTATTTTTTTGGTTGGGGGTGATAATAGTCTTCAAAATTCATGTTTGAATCTAACATTATATGAGGACTTCTTCTTCTAAGCTACTTATATTAGTTTTCATTTCTGGTTGTGTTTGTATCATGACCCTTTAAAATTATTGGTTATGTACTAGTTTTTCTTTGTGGATTGTATAATTTCCCATATTCATTATATATATTTTAAGTAGTTTTATTTACCATTTTCCATTATTATTTAATGTTTAGAGGTGTGAGATGTGTATTGGTGCATTGAATTAAGTCCTCCAATCATGTTTGATATACCTACTCGATGATAATAATTAATCCCTACATATTAGAAGTGGGCCTGGGGTGGAACACTCAGCATACTATATCCCAGAAGAGGTTTTGGTGGGATGATTTGGGTTGAAGTGATATCAAAATGGGTTTTTCCTAGGGGTAGATTTTGGGGTTATTATTCGTGTGAGAACTAGTTTAAGAATTTTGGACAATAATATTAAGGGGGTTTTGGGATAGATTATTGGTTCAAAAAGAATAGCATGGGTTCGATGGAAGATAAATCCTTTCTCAAGGAACTAGATAACCTATTAGTAATCCATGAGCACAAAGGCATTTATTTAAGGGTATATGAATGTTGTTATATGCATTATATAGTGGTAAGTTGTGATTTTTCATGATTTTTGTATAAATCAAGTTAAATGTGACTACTCATAAGAGAGATATACTATGTAAATTTTGATGAAAGAGGCCTCAGGGGTTTACATGGTCAATCCACTCCTATGGTGGCAAGGGTTTGGATAGATAATGAGAATTGTGTTTCAATTAGATTTATACTTTAACTAACCAATTGATGGTTCTCATATTGAGATATGTATATGATATAGTGATCTATTAGTGGTTGATTTTTTTGTCAACCTCATGATGAGATTGTTTTATCATGGTTGTAATTTGAACCTTTATTCAGGAAAGAGTTTTATTCAAGGAATTTGTGCCCTCCATGGGTAGTGAAACCATGTTTGAGTATGAATTAAAGCCCATGGACCTTGTGTGGTTCTTCCTAGACATTTTTAATAGTGGAATTGTTCAATATCATAAATTTTTATGGAGGATCCAAAGGAATTGTTATCAAGTTGTGGTTTTGTTTTCACAAAACACCACCTATGATAAAGTCCCCCGAGTGAGCATTACTAGACTAAGGATTCTGAGTATGGAAGAACCTTGACTATGGGATCTAGTTAGAGTTTCTCCTAAATAATTCTTGAGTAGTTTCGTGGATGGATCCCTATGTTATGTGTAACCCTAGAATCAAATATTTTCCTACTGAATAAGGTGGCCTAGTAAAGAGTAGTTTTTATTGGTAAGCTGATAGTGTGGGGGTAGATGGAGATGGAAGATGCTATAATCATAACCTTCATTACTACTATTGATACCAAGAATGGAGTACTGACAGTAAATGTTTTTGGAAGATTCTCGTGATAGACAGTTATGTTCATTCATTAATAGATGCATTCTGGGGTGTGATTTGTGTCTAATATTCATAATCCCATGAACAAGATGGTGTGATAAATAGTTATTCATTCTCTATATCATGCTTGGGGTTGGAGATTCCAATCAAACCTCTATCCAAACCCTTTCCAACTAGAGATTTTCTTTTATTTGAGCCCTCCTTTCACTCAACCCTTGGGATAAATTAAGTTTTTCCTTAGTGGATAAATACGTCTTTCATGAGACTCCTTTTTGATAAAAATGAGATCTAGTGGTATTTATCTTAGTATGGATGGGATACCAGTTCTAGAGTAGTGAGATGATGCATAGATGAGTAAATGTGGTGGGTTCTACCCCATAAGTGAGTGTGTCCCCCTCAAGTGTGGTAGGAATAACCCATCAAAAACACATCTAACCTAAATCAAATTACAATAAAAGAACAATAGTGTTATATGAAATCAGGCATGACTCTACATTTTTTAGAGGATGTCGACTTGTAAAGAGAGACTAAGTTTTTATCATAGGGTGAGTATACCATCATATAATAATAAAAAAATGGCATAAAATATCCATGAAATTTCAAAAAGAATAAATAATTGTAGTACAAAGAATAAATAAACATAACCATGTTATATAAAATGAAATTTTTTCATGTAGGCATATTTATGAACTAATCACCCATTGGGATTATCACATATAAAAAATAAATAAAAAATAAACATACTATAAGGATTTAATAATATCCATGAGAACCATCATATCTTAATATTTATATCCTCATAAAGTAGCACTAGCTTGATCATGGATCTTTGGGTTGCTTCCCTACCTAAACCTAAGAATGAGGAGGTATGAAAGGGTACCAAATTTACATGGATACTCATTTAGGGTGAGAGTAAAACTCATTTGGGAACCACCAATAACATCCCTAACATAACTAGTAATTTAGTTCATATATAAGATATATTTTTAGATAATAAATAAATAGTCAAACATAATAAAATGAATATCATTGATCCTTGGGTTCTAAGATGACACCTGATATCGACCATATCTGCTTCATCTAGAGTCATATAACTCCGAGAATGATTTATAAGAATCATAAGGATACATGCACTACCCCTAAATATCATGAATATGTAGGTATATAAAATTACTCAGGGGGGTGGACCACCTAGATTATCTCATAAATACAATGATCAAGGAGGAAGACGCGTGCCCCATATCTCCAATATCACATTGGGGGAAAGGCTCCTCACTCGTATATCACATTAAAAATTAGGGGGAAGGGCTCCCCACCAATATACCTCATATAACATTATGATTAATGGAACCCCACCTGTATATCTCATATCACATCAGTGGAAAAGGAAACCCACATGTATATCTCATATCACATCACGGGTAAAGGTGTCCCACCCATAAATCTCGTATATCATACTCGAGGAAAAATATACCACATATGTATATCCTATAAAACATCAGTGGGGGAGAAGAAAATCACTCATATATCTCATATCACAACAGGGGAAATTATCCCAACCCATATATCTCATATCACATTAGGGAGAATATTCCACACTTGTACATCTCACATCACATCGAGGGAAAGGTTCCCTACCCATATATCTCATATTACATCAGTGGGAAGGTTCCCCACCCATTTATCTCATAATAATGATAATATGGGTTATAAGTATACCTAAACCAACCACCAAGACTATCACTCCCAGTAAATCTATCTAAATCTACCACCAAGATACCTCCATGCACTACCACTCTTAGGGGTCAACACAAGATTGGGTCACCCACCATGGTTACCTTGAGTCGCATAATAATCCTGAAACCCTAAATGGGTTACTATATATTATTTATAACACTATGAAAAATACCATCACTTATGTGATTTACTTATTGCGATTCCATTAAGCAGATACTCTGAGATGGTTCACCATAAGGCATCAAGCATGCCTCATCATACCCTAGAGGATTCTGATTAGTAGTGAGAGCCTAGGGTGTATCTATAGAGAGACCATTCCCTCATATCATAGTAAAAATAGATGAAATAAATTGATAACATAAAAGTAAATAAATTATCATAGTGTGGAGGAAATAAATAATTGAAATAGAACATGTTTTATTAATAAATGAAATGATATAAATCCAGAACATCCATGTTATACAAGGAACACTTGTTACCCACTAGGCCAACCGTACATTCATGAGTACATAATGGAAACTAAAAAATGTACAGGGCTCTAATATTAACCCTCATACATACCACCTACCCTATATTCAAGAAAACATTGAGATCCTTTGGTCTGATCAAAATAATCCACATGAGTGGCCCCACTTGATCGTTTGTCTTTGGGCCTCAGACATATCTACCATGCATTTCTGATCAACATAAAAATCAGATATATGGTATGCACACACATTGAGATGAACATAAAAGGGTGATAAATAATCTTAGTAGGCTAACCCAATGATGAACCTATAATTAATTTGTCATAAGTGAATTCTAATGAAATATGCTCAGCATAGAAGAGACACAACTTGGAAAAGATAAATAAAAAATCATGTAAAACCAAAGTCGATCCCTGGTTTCATAATCCCAATAAACTAGGAAAGGTTCCACCAGGTTCATATATATTCATATGTGTATATATATATATATTACCATTAATATATATATATATATGTATATACATTAGTAAGGTAAAAAATAACATAAACAGTTGTAGTTGATCCTTAGGTCTGTAATCCCAATAGTCTGGACATCCTGTGGAAAGGGAATTGAGCTAGATGTCATACCACTAAAGTCATACATAATTATGCTGATCTCTAGGTCTATAATCCCACTCAACTATAGTTTTTTTATCTATTAAAGGAAGGATCTATGATCAATCTATGTCACTATATTGGAATACATGTCCTAGCCATGGATTCACCTGTATTTATCTCCAATCACAATAATGAAGGATACCATGTGTCGAAGATCCGATAAATATAACATTTAGATAGATTTCATATTACTAAATCCACTTTTAATCCACTCCTATTTATGACTCCCACGTCCCAGCACATACACAATCATGATGTTGAAACTCTAATAATACCTAAGGGGGGTGACCCTTAAGTTATACCTATGGAATAATATTCGGATCTGGTATATCAACACCTAATTAATCAATAATCGAATCAATATCCCCCTCCTAGACAAGTCTGATGATTATCTATAATGGTGTATCCACTGATCCAAGGTAGTATCCTATGCATCAAATGTGGAGATGAATTCCATCCTTGGGGAGCTTATCATTATCCCGCTACTCAGGTGAAATGTTCCCAACTGACAACCTTTGGCATCCTCTAGAATACCAGTGGACTAGATATTCCTAGAGTGACACTGTATAAGAGGGGTAAGAGAAAATATCAGTAACCTACCCTCTATATCCCCCATCAAAGAAGAATCTTATTGATGAATGGTACTTCTAGTAAACAAAACCATTCAATCAAGTAATATCATAAGATAAACCCCAGGAAGTACATATATAAATCCTAATAAAATAAGGCTCAGAATCCATATTCAAGGTAGTACATTAGAAAATTCCAATAAAATGAGGCTCAATATATGGATCCCAGGATGTATGTGTGGGTATCATGATTAATTAACAATTAATAGAAAGGGTTTATCAGCTAGTTCCTAAGAAGTAAATTTTTCCACATTAAGAAAAAAATAGGCACATAAGATGGGTACTATAGAGTCATCATGGTATCCAAAAAATATAGTTGCATCACATTAGGATCCTCATCCACAATCCAAGAAGAATCTATGGTAATAATCTATACATCAGCATTAAATAATGGAAGGTATAATTAAAAGAGTGAGGGTGGCTGAATTCCCAAACCTACCACTACAGCCACAAACCCATGGGTTTACATGTTTGGAATGGGTTCTTAGGCGATACCTACTACCATATCTACCTATACCCCCAATGCACTAGCTTCATGTTTGTCAAATTTTTGTGTACTTGATGGGTCTCCTAAGTTAATACATTGAAGATCCATCCTACTTAATATCCTTGGAGATGGTAGATAGGAGGTGGTGTCCTACATGAGACTCCCAACAAAAACGCACAAAGGTAGAGGCATCCCACATGGGATCGTTAGACAGAGTAAACAATTAGAATATTCCTACAAGGGATTATTTAGGTCAATATGTAATCAATGGAATCCCACAAGATACCCTCGTTAAAATAAGTAAGAGACATCCTACATGGAATCCTCAAAAACAATTAATCACAAATCCTCCTAAGCTAGAGGGGCACATAAATCAAGGGGTAAATTCTTAATGTAAAGATATATAAGCATTTTTCATGATGTATGTATCATATCTCATCTCAAATTCAAAAATCTCACTCTTATGAGATAGTGTAATTCATTTTCCGAAGGAAGAACCACTCAATTAATAAAAAATCTCAAAATGACTACAATGAGTCTTTAAATTACCTTGAGGGTTTCACCATTGTAATAAAAATTAAAAGATACTCGGAATAGACTACTCTTGTGTCCAATTATAAATCATGGTTGTAAAGATATGAGAAGTAATAAAAAGAGTAGCAAGGGGTAATTACACAATGTTTATACCTAGTACATAACATGTTCTCCAAAAACTCTACTTGGGTGTGTACTTCAGCCTAACTTGATGTGTAAAAACCCAATTACATGGTCTTTTTTTCATGTACATGTCACTTACCATACATGGTATAGATTCTAGTATATCTAAAATGGCTTGTCCATGTACTTCATCTGGTCATATACCTCAATATGATATGCAACCCACATAGGGTCTGGCCATGTTCTCTACTAGACCATGTTCCCCTACATGGGATATCTGGATGAGTACTCAGCTACATAGATAAGTCTCAGTGCACATCGTGTATACCCCATACATGTAAATTTCCCCTAAAATAAAATATTCTATGAATGGTAAAAACACACAGCATGTGTTCTGGAATAACACATTGTGTGATCGAGATTTCTGAACGGGAAACCTCTTAAATCACATGAAACCCCCATTTCCTCCTAAAAATGTATAGATCAACCCATGAGGGGTCCTAAGTAGTCATAGTAGGGTTATTGAACAAGGAAACAGAAAAACTAATGGTATTTTGGAAAAAAAATTAAAACGGACTACCTTTGGGTGGAATTCACTGAAGCTTCTCTCGTTTATGTCGTCTATGGCTACCGCACAATGATTTGGCTCATACCAAGCTCCACGACGGTACCTCTCTTCTTCTCTCCCTATTTATCTCTCTAAATATACAAATAATATCTTTTTTAATGTGACTATGTAAGCCCATATGGGGGGATTACATGAGAATCTTGGGGGATATAAGAAAAGATAAAAGGAATAAAAAAGGAATAAAAAAATAAAATGAAAAGGTGTATTGGGTTGGCACCAACACCCGAACTGAGTTTATACCCCACCTAAGAAAAACTATATGTTATAGACTTAATGATGGAGAATGAATTTAAATAACAAACTATTTTTAAAAGATATGGCTGAATGAACCTATGTCAATATTTTAATATTTAGTTAATTAAATATTAAATATTGATTTTTCACCAAAAATTCGATCGTCTCGCAATTCCACCAAATGCATATTCTAGTGTAAACACCTTATTCTGCGACCAATAGAGAGGTCATAAAAACTATATAAGATAATATTCAAGGTTAATATGTCTATTTTAACACTTATAAGCATTTGAAAGCAAAAAAATCAAATTTATGATCAGAATTTTAGCTTGGAAAATCATGGGATCTTATATTCTCTCTGTCATAAACCTTATTTTTCTTAAGAATCATTGGTACTAAAACTAACAGACATAATCTCATATTTTTTATCCACACAAATATGCTATATTGACCATCCAACTATCATTATCTCAATAACCATAGTTTTTTCATCAAGCAAGACGTTTAAATTCCACCAATCTGATACTCCCCACCATAGGATCATCCTTATTGTCACCTCAACAACTGGACATAAATCTCTGCATGCCATGAATTGTTCATTATCAAATTCAATAGAAAACTAGGGTCACCACCCTCAAATATCCAATGGGTTACTCCCCACCACATGGATTACCATATACCACTCCTCAAGAATTACCTAAATAGGTTCCGACACATACCTGGAAAGGAATTTAAAATACAAGAAGCTCAGTGAACATCTAACACTCTCTCAGCATACTTAAGATGGTTTCAGTATAGAGAAATATTGTCTCTAACTAGGAGTACACTAAGATTCCATAAAAAGGGCATTTACAACACTCTTAAGCCACACTTACATCTAGATAGGGTGATCTTTCATTTAACCAACTCCTAACACCACATCTCCCAAAAATTTGTGTCCTAGTCCAGCCAAGGGTTAACTGTCTTAAGGTACCCAATTTATTCATTATGTCTCCTCTACCATGGTGGGGATTTCTCATTTCATCACAACTCTCAAGAAACCATGCCAGTGTAAAGTTCTTGAAACAATCATTCATCATCCCGCAGTCATCCACTCATCAATTGAGGATTCAAACAACACTACAATCTTCTAGAATATACCTTTATCACCTGAATCACGCTCTTGTGATTCCTACACCACAATTCTAAAATTACTATGCTACACGACACATCAGTTTAATTATACTATGATCTCCCTTGGAACTCCCCTTAAAAATAGATCACCTCACTTGTTCCACAATTTAATAGATGATAGCTCGTCACCTAGCATCGTTCTGGTCATGATCTTCGACCCATGCTCTGAATACATTAACTATAGTGGAAACACTGGCCTACTAGGACAGGAATGCAAAATGTTGTATTCTTCAAATCCAATCTTGATACAAAAGAACCCTAAGTGCCTCATAAAAATCCCAAGGCATCAACAATATTATACCAAAAAACAAAAGCACTAACCATGATTCATTCTCAAAAAGATTGTAAAACTAAGTTCACTTCCATATGTGCATCCAGAAACCTAGGCCAACCTTTTTCATAGGTTTCCCTTAAAAAATTAAATATCGAAATGCATGGGTTTGAGTGAAGAACTAAGGGCTGCTAGGTCTTTCACATATACAGATTGATCAAGTCTCATAATAAGGGCACTGTGTCTAATCATGTATTCCAAAATTTAATCTTATCCAAAGTAGGTAAAGATAAAACTGGCCTATGAGGGTCAAAATTGACAACACAAACTATAAGGGTCTGATCCTCTCCAATCATGCTCATAAGAAACTACTCCCTAGAGGTCATGATACAAAGGTAAAATAGAAACTAAACTGACACTCACTATGAATCTGTACATGGTAATACCTCCTCGAGGTCCATTCTACAATAAATATCCTAGTACATATTAACATTGTACTCAACAATCTGATCAGATAACCATAAGTGATGGTATGTTATGTGAAATATCATTCCAAGATATATAGTAAGACACTATATAGATTTTTATAAACACTTTAAATAACTAAAACTAATTAAAAAAATGAACTATTATAGGTTCAAAACATGGTAATCATCTTCCATGTCGAACTTTGAGGATCACATCACTTATTGCGAACAATCCTAATTCATCATCCTCACTAAAAAAACCTCAACATATATCCACGTTACCTTCCATTTGAAAGAAATATATATGAAAGTAGGCCCTATTGAGTATAATTACACCAAAAACATATACAAGAAACGCCATTTTGGTTTTTATATAAATTTCAAATAATTGGTCACTATCATCATTAAAATCACACACTATAATACATATAACATGTGAATCCTAAATGCCAAATATGATGCATGAGATTCGTTTTTTCCTTTTCCAACCTAGAGTCAAAATAAATCAATGCCATCTTTAAAATGGTAAAAGATCCATAAATCCATCAATGACCTATCTTAAATGGGTAGAGATCCATAGATCCATA
This sequence comes from Viscum album, assembly GCA_963277665.1. Taxonomy (NCBI): domain Eukaryota; kingdom Viridiplantae; phylum Streptophyta; class Magnoliopsida; order Santalales; family Viscaceae; genus Viscum; species Viscum album. Next base: position 1,504,836,925 of record OY728146.1, on the reverse strand, counting down.
ATAAATCATATCATCTACACAACATGTGCATCGCTCTGAGTGAAAATCATATACAACTTAACATCAAAAATTAGAATTGTAATCCCATATTCCTAGAAACCAAGACTTCTCTATAAAATAGGTGTTCTTGATGCATAAGTATGATATCTATCATAGGTTTTGACACATTCCTAATAATCCTATATACCATATCTCAAATAGTAATACAACTGGAAAAGAAACACCTCTGATACCAATTTTTTCATCCTAAACCTGATCCCACTAAACTGATGCTCCGAGCCAGTTCTCCATAATTCCTCAAGTGAGAAACTCTATATTTTAGAGGATTCCAACTGGCAGTAAGGTCATATGGTGTGTTTTTAGAGAGGCTATTCCATTATACCATATTAAACACATTGGAATTAACTAGATACTATCCAAGGATGTAAACAAACTGATTGAGGAATAAATAAATTTTTGAAATAGAACATAATATAATAACAAATTAAATGCTATAAAATATTGAAAATCCATGTCATACATAAAACAATGGTCGCCCACTAAGACGGTCATACATGCGGGAGTAAATGAAGGAAAGAAGAAAATAATAGTTCAGGGAACTAATACTATCCTTGACCCATAAAACATACCTTGTCTCGGAGACACTACCTATATGCTCCATCCTTATCAGAAGAATCCACATGAGCATCCTCACTAAATCATGCAACTCAAGGCCTCATCCCTATCCACCATGGATCTGTTCTCAGCCAAAAAAAAAAGAAATAAGGTCTGAGCACACACTTAGGTGGATATACAAGGGTGATAAATAATCTATGTAGTACATCCTAATGATGAACTAGTAAATCAGTTGTCATAACTTCATGCTCGTGAAATATGATCACCCAAGACAAGACAAAACTAGAAAGGATAAATAAAAAATATATATGAAACCATAGTATATCCAAGGGTCTGTAATCACAATCAATTGGGTATGGTTCAATTGTGTGTATATATATATTCATATTTGTATGTATATATGTTCCCATAAATATATATATACATAAATATGTATACACAAGAGTAAGGTGGAAAATTATATAAACAAAAACACATTGTATTAGGGTTTGGAATCCCAATTTTTTGGATTTCATGTGGAAAGGGCATGAAGCTTGATGTCTTACCACTCAAGTAATTCATAATTAAGATGGTCTTTGGGTCCATAATCCCAATTGACAATACCTGCTTCATCCAGTGTCAGAATTGTATCTGAAAATTCTATGTTACCATTGGGGGATATAAGTCCAAGCCCTTGGATCAATAGTATTTTCCTCCAATAACATTAATAAAGTATACCATATGATGATGGGAAATCCTATAAATGTGGTAGTAATATATATTTCATACTACTAAATAAATGTTAAATATAGTCTTATGTCAGATTCCCAGGTTCGGGTCCATAGAGAATCATGACATTACAACTTGGATAATCTCTATGGGGGATGAACCTTAGGTGATACGTATGTAATTCTCTCATGATCTGATATATCAACATAAAATCATTCAGTAATCTTCTCAATAGACCACTCCCAAAAAAGTCTACTGAGTATCTATAATTGTGTGTCCTCCAATCCAATGGATTATCCTAGGAATCAAATTATTATATCAAGTATATCCTCAGGTAACTCATCAAAATCCCATTGCTCAGGGGAAATGCGCCAACCTAGCAAACTTTGGAATCCTATGGAGTGATAGAAGACTAGCCATTCCTAGAATAACCTAGTATAATAGGGGTCTGATACACTCTCAATGACCTACCTCAGTATCCCTCATTAGAGATAAATCCTAGTGAAAAATGTGTCTTCCAGTAACAATATCATTACATCATGTAAGATCATAAGCTGGATCCCAGGAAGTACATCTAGAAATACCAATAAAATAAAGCTCAGAAGCAAGATTTTAGGTAGTATGTTTAGAAATCCCAAAAAAAATAAGGCTCAATAGATAGATCCTAGAAATTAATTATAGGTATAACTATCAAATGATATTCTAATGAAAGATCTCATAATCCAGGTCCAAGGAAGTACATCTAGACACCCTAAGAAAATAATAGTCACATGAGACAGATCCTAGGGAATACATCTAGAAATAACAAAAAGATATATGCATTATGCTAGACTCATTAACTACAATATAGGAATCAACTCTGTTAATCATCAATGCATGAGTATTAAATAGGTAGTGGTCAAACACCTAAACCCTACCATACTACCACAACCCCATAGTAATACAAGTTTGGCATGAGTTCTATGGTGATGCCAATTAAAATCTCTAACCGGAACACTGATGAACTAGATAGGTTCGGTCAAATGTTAGTGTACCCTTTAGCTACCCTACGTCAAGACAGAGAAGAGGCATCCAACTTGGAATCCATAGATATGGTAGATAGGATGAAGTGTCCTACATGGGACCCCAAACAATTGTGAATGAAGAAAGAGGCATCCTATATGGGATCCTCATAAAGAGTAAATAAGTAGATGGATCCTATAAGGGATTCCCTAGACCAGCATGTAAATAAAGGCATCCCAAAGTTAACCCTCAGAAACAATGGTAAGATAGAGGTATCTTACGCAAAATCCTTAGAAACAACTGTTTTTAGTACCTCTTAAGCAAGAAGGGAACATCTCTTAAAGGATATGGCCTCATGGTAATGCTAAATAAGAATTATTCAAGAGAGATATATCATAGATCATATTATATCCAGCGGTCTCACTCTTAAGATATATTTGAATTTAATTATAAAAGGAAAACCCTCTCTATTTAAGAAACAGCCTAAAATGAATCCTAGGAGCCCTTAAATTACCTCATGGGTTTCACTGTTGTAATAAAAATGGAAAGATATTCATAACGGAAAAATCATGTGTCCAATTCTAACACATAGGTGTAAAGAGATAAAAACCCTAAAAAGATTATCAATGGGAATTACATGGAATGTATATCTAGTACCTAGTGTGTTTTCCAAAAACCCCACTCAGGCATGTAATTCAGCCAGAATTGATGTGTAAAAACACAATTAGATGATTTTTTGGTCATTTAAAAAGAATTTACCCTACATTAGTTAGCTTCTCGTGTACCTTACATGGAATATCTATGTACTTATTCTAGTCATGTACCTTTACATGGTTTTCAAGCCACACGGGGTCTGGCTGTGTACTCTACACAACCACGTACCCCTACACATGCTATCTAGATGAGAAATCGGTTGCACGGTTGAGTCCCAATGTATGAAATGTATACCACATACATGTTGCATACTTATAAAAGAACATCATCCCTGTATAGGAAGAACACATTGCATGTTCTCTTGAACTACAAGTTGTGTGATCAGGATTTCCAAATAAGAAACCCCTTAAATTTCATAAAACCCCCCATTTCATCATCAAAAGGTATAGATTTACCAAAAATGAATCCTAGAAATTCATAATAGAGTTTTTAAACAAGAAAATCAAAAAATAATTGGTTTTTATAGAAAATAAAATAAAAATATCCTAACTTTTGGAAGAATTCTCCATAGCTTTGCATGTTTCCGCGGTCCATGACTACCACACAATGATCTAGCTCATCCAGAGCACTATAGTGGTATATCTATTCCCCCATCCCTCTTTATCTATATCCCTAATCATCTACACTCTCTATTTCATGATGAAGAAATCCCATAGTGTGTAATATGTGATAATCCATGGGAGAAAGAAGAAATGAAACCCAAAAAAATAACAGGGTAGAAAAATAGAAAATACGGCTGAAGTTGACCCCAGTGCCCTACATGATTTTATTACCACATAGGAAAAACTCCCCATTTTGGACTCTAAATCAATGAAAAGTGAAAATATGATGCTCTATTCAAATGATTTGTCTAAACGAACCTACATGAATAAATTAATATTTAATTAATTAAATATAAAATATTGATTATTCTGGTAAAATTAGAAAAGCTCATTATTACACTAAACTTATATACTAGGATAAACACAACATTTTTGGAACAATTGAGTGGTGAAAAAATAAATATGAGATCATCTTATAAGGAAAATGATCATTTTATTCTTTACAAGAATTTGAAATAAAAAATTTAAACTACTGCTCAAAATTCCAGTCTGGAAAAACATGGGTTCTTACAATATAGAAAGAATATAATCCCTCAGAATTACCATAATTTTTTTATATCCACAAATTAATCATAAGAAAAAACACACTAGAATCACTTTAGATATATATTATAATTACTATATCATGTCCCAAGATATAGGTATGTCCTCTCACAAACAACCTATGCATAATCCTAACTAGGGTATACCCACCCGGGTACTCATGTTCTAGTGGGTGAGGAACACTCACCCAACTCTCTAATCAACTATACTATAGGGTATAAGGTATCTTATGGTTCCATTATAGCCTAATCAGGTCAATCATTCCAATTCTATACTAGCTTCTCCATGGGTGTTCTAAGGTATCATATACCAAAGGCCACTATGTTCACTCACTAAGACTACACCCTTCTATGTTCAATGTACTATATGGAATGTGTTTACAATTAACCCTTGACCATAAATGGATAAGGAACCACACTAATTTTGAGGGTCCTTTGATCCCTTTGATACATTTGATATTCTCACAAAAATATAAAGGGATACAGTTCATTTTTAAATTAAATTTTGATCACTAAAAAGTGATGAGACTAAATATCACATCTTATATAACAAATTCTTATACATACAGAGATATTCAAGGGACCACATACCTCATTCTTGAAGTTATTCCCATTAAATTAATAAATGTGTCCCTCACCAAATCTCATCCAAGAGAATTTGGTCACTTTCCATCATCATGAATCCTTAACCCCAAAAATTTCAACCCAATTAATAATTAAGAATTTATAAAAAATCTCAAATTTTAACCAAAATCAATTTCAGAATTTATTCTAAATTTAGTTTCTAGAGAATAATCAATAAATTTCTCACCATAAACATGTATTGGTATAAATCTATAATAAAAGTGGTGTAAACCAACCCTGTTATCCCTCTAGGCCTTTATGAAAAAAAACTCAGTATTTATCCAATCATTAATTATATTAACTTCACTAAAAATTGCATAAATACCTTAATAATTTATCACAATGTTATACCTTAGTAAATACACACAAAACATTGTGATATTATAATCACATGATCTCATTTATCTAATACAAGAAAATTCCCATTGATATTGGGAAGATTCCACCATGCTCTGGAGGAGTCATCACTCAAACACTAGTAAAGTCATAATAAATAAATAACAAGAAAAATGATAAGAAATATAGAAATAATAAATACTAAGAGTTAGATTTACCGCATGAAATACCATATTTTAAATTAATCTAGAATATATTAAGAAATAAAAGAGATATCAATATAGGTCAAAGAGGAGAACGAGAGCCCCATTTTGGTTCCAAACCACAGGTAAAGGTCATAAAAATACCTAAAATATCCTTTAATATGTGTTTTAATCATTTCATTAAAATTCTATATATTCTATAAAGGTCAATATATTTGAAAAAAAACTACAAGATCTAGATCTTACTAAAAAAATATGATACGCATCACCTCCCATGATTAAATATGTAAGACATATAATATCACAAATAATGTAACACCCGAGATTTTTTTGTTATATAAATCATCAAAGGAATCTTTTTCTACACAACACTTGCTTGGCTTGCTTTACACGCAATCACGACCTTTCTCGATAGCTTGCGTCGTACGCAATACCGAGTTTCACTAAACAACAATATGCTATTAAAACTAGCCGTTATGAATAGTAATAACCACTTTTTGAAATTTTATAAATTTTATTTTTCAAAATGGACTTCATTTTTGGACTTAGAATATCGAAATTAGCCTAGGGTGAAATTTTGGTATTTTTCTGAAAACTTTCAATTTTTGATGAATAGTGAAACCACTAAGTGGTAGGTTAAAAAACCGAATTTTGCATAAAACTTAATTTTACCGCTTCTGTGAATGGAATTTCGAAAATCCGAGAGACACAGTTAATATCAAGGACTAAAATGTGGTTCAATGAGATGAAAATAATTTTTGGTGAATAGTAACTTTTTACTTTTTTTTTACCGCGGTTAATAGTAAATAGGGTAATTAAGGGTAAATATGATATTAGTATTACCCTAACACATGTCCTAATTCTATTGGACAAGTTTAATTCGACCAAAAACAAACTTAGGAATAAAATATGACCATTTAGGCCCACTTGGATTAGATTAGGACATTTATTATTAATTTATTTAAAGAAGGGTTAAAGTAGTTAAAATCAAAGTTTAATAAGTAAATCATTTTTAATATGGGGTTATATATAAGATAAATTCGATTGTAAATATTCATTAGAAACCTAAAAAGATTTACTACATGATGGTATTTTATTTGTAATTTTTAGACATCAAATAATTTAATTTATTTATGACACAAAGATGATGCAGTAATTATCTTGTTAATGAAATATTGACATAATTGATGTTATAAACAACAAAATAAATATAATTTGAGACTTTTTATGAATTAAACTAATTTTCTAGGTTACTATGATATATTAGTGTTGATTTAATCAACTTTTTTCGAACATATAATTCTGATATGACTTTCCCAAAAATCATATATCAAATAGTGTCAAAATTGACACAAAATAGTTTTTAAATCAAATATTATATTATTAATTGTTATTTTATTCCTAAAAATCTAAGGTTCGGCCAAATGACTTAGATAAGGATATATATATTAATAATAAACAATTTGGGTTTCGTTTGGCATGTTATAGTAAGTGTATTAACCATATAGTGAAAGAAAACAAAAAGACACGGTAAAAGTTAAATTAATTAACTTAGAGTTAAATCTAATTGATAAGGTTAAAATAATACCCCAAACTTGTATAAATCCTATTGGTTGATAGGATTTCGACCCATCCCCACTTTAGCTTCGAAATAAGACCCTTTGGAACCATTATAAACCGATTTTGACTTTAATATAAAATAATATTTTGAGATATTCCTAAGGTGCCCCTCTCCTCCCTTATAAAAGGGCACCTCCTCCCCCTCCTCCTCACACCAATTTGAGCACTCAAGCTCGGCCAACCCCTGCCATTTTCTCCTCTCCACTTCCCTAGAATAATCCTAGAGGTCCTGGTCTTCTCCAAAGACCAATATTAGTTCCTTAAGTGGAGGATTCAAAGAGGCATTCCAAAAAAGAGGTAATATCCATTACCGATCTTTTCAATTTCTTTCTTCTTCAACTTCTTCTTCTTTAGTTGTTTCATGATAAAGTAATAACATCAGTATTACTTACATACTGATATGTTATTATAAATATGAAACAACCCTAATTCACCTTCTATCCATCCTATGGAAAAATGAAATCACCGCGCGTGCGTACGTACGGAATACCGTCTCCACGCCGTGGTGTAATCTATTTTCCACCATCACCTTACAAGGATGGGTATAATGGTGTAATGAGTAACTATATTTGATTATTATGAATTAATACTGATACTGAAATAATATATATATACTTCAATACAATTCCACGATCATAGGAACGATATCATCACTCGTGCGTACGTACGGAATACCGTCTCCACAATGTGATGCGACTCGTTCTACATGATCTTCATTTCATAATGATTATATAAATGAATTGAATGAATGAATATGGTATATACTACACTAATACCATTCTGGAAATGAATTATCTATAACCTAAAGATAAGAATAAGAATTTATTCGACAAAACACGCATAAGAACAAAAAGTTATAAAGACCCGAGTAACAAGTAACAATGAAATATTACTAACAAGAAGCTAATAATATGACCATATATGATCTCATATCAATATGTATGATTCTGGAATAAGTCAATAACATTATTTAAACAATTATACAGGGGCTTCAGACACGAACAAAGCAAATCGGACCTAAGGTAAGGGAAATATCACAATCTCATTTTTATCCGAGATTGTTTATTCGTAAGTATTTACTGGGGTGTATTTTATCATCCACATCCATGTTCCCTCAATATGTAATATTGTTTCCATCCACTTGCAATAGTTTAAATCCAATTTTACCCTTAGGTGAGTGTTTAGTAAAGAATATGAAAGGAATCTTTTGTCGTTTTTCTGTACGAGGTACTTTTTGACTTTTCCGACAAAAGTACGAAGAATGTTTTTTTTAACTTATACGGCATGAATGGATTTTTAAAACATTAATTAAAAGAAGCTTCCTTTACAAGTTTTCAAATTTATTTTTAATCAACTTATTTTATTTTAAGGTTGTATAACATGTTATGAAAGGAAAAATGTTTTTGAAGAAGAAAGGATATTTTCCTCAAGAATGGAGTTCAAGTGTTTTATCAAAATTATTTTCCATCTAAGATAATAAAGGGTTATATTTTTATCCCTATTATTACATTTATTTGATCATGTTGTGATGGAATTATTTTTATGAATTCCTTTATCTTGTATGAATTGTTTTATGATGTCATGATGTTTCAAGAATCCCATTTTTGTTACTTGTGTTATGCGATGATGTATGTTTTATGATTATGTGGAACACATAAGAAAGGATTCATTATAAGATGGGTGGGACCTATATCTCCCTCCAACGCATTGGGTAAAGACTTTATATCTCATGAGATAGACATGGCTGGAACGGAAGGTTATTTCGGTTCAGTGATACAGGACTGAAACGAGGAGTGAACTCGGTTCAGAAATGGACTTTGTCCACTAAGATAGTCTTGGCAATGAGTCATGACTAACAAGAAATGATTTTCCATGATTATGTGTGCATGCCACAAGGTTTCAAGTTTTATGTTATGATTATGGGGATCTCATTTTCACTTCTATGATTTATTCCATGTTAAGATAGTATGATCTCTTTTGCAGGTTTTGATTTTCAAAAAGATATGATATGATTTTTATTTCCTTTATTTGCCCTTGCTGAGCATTTGAGCTCACCCTTTTATGTTTTCTTTTCCCCAGGTCAGTAAGATGGATATTAAGTAGAATATGCTAAAAGGGACCCTAGATATGATGAAATAAATGGGAGACACTGTAGAAGATTTATGAACCAGTTGATTATGTTTCCCAGTTTCTAAAGACACTATACCTATACGGTCCTTTGTGGTTTTGTCATATGTTGTAATAAGTGTGCTTCAATATTGAAGTATTAACAATGTATGTAAAGTATGGGTCATTATAGTTGGTATCAGAGGGATGTTATAGTCAACCTTTGGAAACTAGGATGTGAAATCCTTAGTAAGAACCCTAAGGATAAGTCTAAGCATAGAACACAGTCTTAGTGTTTTAGAAATGGCCTTGAATAACCTAGGATAAGACCATAAGCATGAAAATTTTATTCTTGAATTATGTGGTTTCCTATTATAATTAGTGTTGCTCACACTATTCTTCTTGGTTTTAGTCAATGGCTGGAACCCGAAGGAACCGTGTTAATGCGGAATGCGATGGGAAATGCAATGATTGTCCCCCTGAGCAACCAAACGATATGGGAGCTGGAATGAAAAATCTTGTAGCCATGCTCACACAACATTCTCAAGCTATGAATCATGCAGGATTTCCAAACGAGCAAAGGAGGGAGCAACATTCTGTTGAATCCTTCATGAGGCAGCGTCCACCTTCTTTCAGCGGGTCTACTGATCCATTAGTTTCTGAACAATGGATTAGTACTACTGAAAAGATATTTTCAGTTCTTCAATGTTCTGAACATGGTAAAGTCATCCTAGCAGTGTATCGTTTGGAAGGAGATGCTGATCAATGGTGGAATCTTGTTAAGAATACGAGGCAAAGGGATGAAATTGAGTCTATGGAATGGGACGAGTTCAAGAACTTATTTTTCAATAAGTACTTCCCTCGTATTATCCGAACAAAGATGGAGAAAGAGTTCCTTGAACTGAAGCAAAGGGATGATGAATCTGTTAGTACCTATGAAGAAAATTTTACAAGACTTGCAAGGTACGCTTCTGGTATTATTATCCAACCTGAGAGTAAGATCGATCGATTCTTTAGTGGCTTAAAACCAAGTCTTCGAAGGGCATTAGCCATAAGAGACTTCAATAGATACGAGGAAATCGTTCGATGTGCTCTCAAAGTTGAGATGGAGATTGGAGTAACCCATCAGTCACATGGGTTTGATAAGAAGAGGAAGATGGAATTCAAAGGAAACTCTAAAGAGCACACTGAAAAGAATATGAACTTTCCCTTATGCTCAAAGTGTGGAATGAAACATGGAGGGAGTTGTCTTAAAGAGACAAGTAAATGTTTTAAATGTGGAAAGGAAGGTCATTGGGCATTTGAATGCCGCGATAATGGGAAGAAGATGTCTAATGATGCAAACAAAGGAAGGGATACACAGAATGAACCTACTACACTTCAATGTTTCAAGTGCAAGGAGATGGGGCATTATGCCAATCAATGCCCAAATCCAAGGGTTGATGATGATGGTCGACGTCAACAAAATCTTAAGGCTAAAGACAAAGTAAAGTCACATGCAATTTCTATCAGCGATGTGGAGTACGATAACGATGTGGTGAAAGGTACACTTACCATCCACTCTAAAGTAGCAAATGTTTTATTTGATTCTGGATCCACCCACTCTTTTATTTCTGAAGACTTTTCTAAGGGTATCACTGTATTACCTCAACAATTAGATGTTGAGTTAGCTGTGACAACACCTAATGGCACATCAATCGCATCAAAAGTTTATAATTCTTCTCCGATCGAAGTTTGTGGGAAAGTGCTTCCTGCAAATCTTGTGATCCTTCCTATAGTGGAATTTGATGTGATTCTTGGCATGGATTGGCTTTCTTTATACGGAGCTCATATCAATTGCCAAAGAAGGGAAGTCACATTTCATATTCCAGATCAATCTACGATCATCTATCAATGCAAGGATGAATATAACCTTCCAGTGGAAATTTCTTCCATCTTATGGGTATTGATTCCACTAAATGAAGGTTATTTATCTCAAATAGTTGGTGAGAAACTCACGATTAAGAATATGCCCATTGTACGGGAGTTTGATGATGTCTTTCCGGAGGAATTGCCGGGTCTTCCACCAAATCGTGAAGTTGAGTTTTCAATAGAACTTGTACCGGGTGCTTTTCCTATTTCAAAGACACCTTATAGAATGGCCCCAATTGAGTTGCAGGAATTGAAGAAGCAACTCCAAGAGAATCTTGATAAGGGATTCATACGCCCTAGTGTGTCACCTTGGGGATCACCTGTTCTATTTGTTAAGAAGAAAGATGGATCAATGAGACTCTGCATTGATTATCGAGAACTTAACAAGATCACTATCAAGAACAAATATCCTCTCCCACGCATTGATGACTTATTTGACCAACTACGCGGAGCTCAATACTTTTCCAAGATTGATCTTCGTTCAGGGTATCATCAATTAAGGGTCAAAAGGGAGGATATACCAAAGACGGCTTTCCGTACAAGGTATGGACACTATGAATTTATAGTGATGCCATTTGGTCTTACTAATGCCCCTGCTATCTTCATGGATCTAATGAATAGAGTCTTTAGAGACTATCTTGATCAATTTGTGGTAGTCTTTATAGATGATATTCTTGTCTATTCAAAGAGCAAGGAAGAGCATGAAGATCACTTGAGAATTATATTGAAGACCCTGAGAAAGGAGAAGCTTTATGCCAAATTTACCAAGTGTGAATTTTGGCTTCAAAAAGTTGCATTTTTGGGTCACATAATCTCAAAAGAGGGGATATCTGTGGATCCAGCAAAAACAGTGGTTATCGAAAGATGGTCGAGACCAACAACGGTAACTGAGATTCGAAGTTTTCTTGGTTTGGCTGGATATTATCGACGTTTTGTAAAAGATTTTTCACGATTATCTAATCCACTCACCAAGTTGACTCGGAAAGGAGTTAAGTTTGTCTGGACAGAGGAATGTGAAGAGAATTTCAAGGAGTTGAAAAGAAGGTTATCCAGTGCACCTGTGCTCACACTGCCTTGTAGTGGAGAAAGGTTTGTGATCTACAGTGATGCATCCAAGAAGGGATTGGGGTGTGTTCTTATGCAAAATGATATGGTGATAGCTTATGCCTCACGACAGTTGAAAATCCATGAGCAAAATTACCCAACACATGATTTGGAGTTAGCTGCCGTAATCTTTGCATTAAAGATTTGGAGGCATTACCTTTATGGTGAAAGGTGTGATATTTATACTGATCATAAAAGTTTAAAGTATATTTTCACACAAAAGGAGCTGAATATGTGTCAAAGAAGATGGTTGGAGCTGATTAAGGATTATGACTGCTCAATCCATTACCACCCTGGGAAAGCAAACAAGGTGGCAGATGCATTAAGTCGACAAGACCATGCTAGTTTATCCATGATGAGGATCACAAAAGATCCAATATTTATGGATTTACAAAGGATGGATCTTGGAATTATAATGGAAAGGGAAAAATCTTATCTTTCTCAAATGAATGTTCAACCATCTATACATGTGAAGATTAAAGAGGCACAGAAAGAAGATGTCGAGTTACAAAATAAGGTGAGAAATGTTCCTGAATTCAACCTTGATTGTGATGGGATAATAAAGTTCAGGAATCGGGTTTGCGTTCCTCCCATCCCCGAATTAAAGAATGAGCTGCTGGATGAGGCTCATAGTTCATCATTCTCTATTCATCCTGGAAGCACGAAGATGTATAGGGACCTGAAAGAGTACTTCTGGTGGGATGGCATGAAAAGAGATGTTGCTGAATATGTCTCTCGATGCTTGGTTTGTCAACAAGTTAAAGCTGAGAGACAAAAGTCTAAGGGGATGTTACAACCATTACCCATACCCGAATGGAAATGGGAAAACATCACTATGGACTTTGTCACAGGACTTCCTAAAACATCCAAAGGCAATAATGCTATCTGGGTCATAGTTGATCATCTTACAAAGTCCGCACACTTCATTGCTATTAGAGAGGATTTCTATCTAGATCAGCTTGCCAGGATATATGTAAAGGAAGTGGTGAGATTCCATGGAGTACCACTCTCTATTATATCTGATCGGGATCTGAGATTTACCTCGAAGTTCTGGCGAAGTCTTCAGCATACTCTGGATACAGAGTTGAGTTTCAGCACTGCTTATCATCCGCATACAGACGGTCAGTCTGAGAGAACAATTCAAACCCTAGAAGATATGTTGAGAGCTTTCTCTATGGATTTCAAAGGAGGTTGGGATCAACACCTACCTTTGGTGGAATTTTCTTATAATAATATCTTTCACTCCAGTATTCAGATGGCTCCTTATGAAGCTCTCTATGGAAAGAAATGCAGGACTCCAACTTGCTGGGATGAAGTTGGGGAAAGAAAGCTGTTAGGACCTGATCTTGTTGATGAAATGGCAGAAAAGGTCAGATCTATTCAACAACACATAAGAGCAGCTCAGAGTCGACAGAAAAGTTATGCCGACAACCGAAGAAAAGACCTAGAGTTTGAAGTGGGTGATAAAGTGTTCTTACGAATATCTCCCTGGAAGAGGGTTATGAGATTTGGAAAGAAGGGGAAGTTGAGCCCTAGATATATCGGTCCTTTCGAAATACTGGATCGTGTTGGGAAGGTAGCTTACCGATTGGCGCTTCCACCGAATCTCTCTCAAGTTCACGATGTGTTCCATGTATCTCTCCTGAGAAAGTACATACCAGATCCTTCACATGTACTCAGCTCAGAAGTTGTACCGCTGGAGCAAGATCTTTCTTATGAAGAACAGCCGATAGAGATTCTGGATCGTAGCGAAAAAGTCCTACGAAACAAGACCACTCGCTTGGTGAAAGTTTTATGGAGGAACCACCAACTTGAAGAAGCTACATGGGAGCTTGAGGATATGATGAGGGAGAAGTATCCTCATCTGTTTGTTACAAAGTGACGAATTTCGAGGGCGAAATTCTTTTTAAGGGGGGTAGAATGTAACACCCGAGACTTTTTTGTTATATAAATCATCAAAGGAATCTTTTTCTACACAACACTTGCTTGGCTTGCTTTACACGCAATCGTGACCTTTCTCGATAGCTTGCGTCGTACGCAATACCGAGTTTCACTAAACAACAATATGCTATTAAAACTAGCCGTTATGAATAGTAATAACCACTTTTTGAAATTTTATAAATTTTATTTTTCAAAATGGACTTCATTTTTGGACTTAGAATATCGAAATTAGCCTAGGGTGAAATTTTGGTATTTTTCTGAAAACTTTCAATTTTTGATGAATAGTGAAACCACTAAGTGGTAGGTTAAAAAACCGAATTTTGCATAAAACTTAATTTTACTGCTTCTGTGAATGGAATTTCGAAAATCCGAGAGACACGGTTAATATCAAGGACTAAAATGTGGTTCAATGAGATGAAAATAATTTTTGGTGAATAGTAACTTTTTACTTTTTTTTTACCGCGGTTAATAGTAAATAGGGTAACTAAGGGTAAATATGATATTAGTATTACCCTAACACATGTCCTAATTCTATTGGACAAGTGTAATTCGACCAAAAACAAACTTAGGAATAAAATATGACCATTTAGGCCCACTTGGATTAGATTAGGACATTTATTATTAATTTATTTAAAGAAGGGTTAAAGTAGTTAAAATCAAAGTTTAATAAGTAAATCATTTTTAATATGGGGTTATATATAAGCTAAATTAGATTGTAAATATTCATTAGAAATCTAAAAAGATTTACTACATGATGTTATTTTATTTGTAATTTTTAGACATCAAATAATTTAATTTATTTATGACACAAAGATGATGCAGTAATTATCTTGTTAATGAAATATTGACATAATTGATGTTATAAACAACAAAATAAATATAATTTGAGACTTTTTATGAATTAAACTAATTTTCTAGGTTACTATGATATATTAGTGTTGATTTAATCAACTTTGTTCGAACATATAATTCTGATATGACTTTCACAAAAATCATATATCAAATAGTGTCAAAATTGACACAAAATAGTTTTTAAATCAAATATTATATTATTAATTGTTATTTTATTCCTAAAAATCTAAGGTTCGGCAAAATGACTTAGATAAGGATATATATATTAATAATAAACAATTTGGGGTTCTTTTGGCATGTTATAGTAAGTGTATTAACCATATAGTGAAAGAAAACAAAAAGACATGGTAAAAGTTAAATTAATTATCTTAGAGTTAAATCTAATTGATAAGGTTAAAATAATACCCCAAACTTGTCTAAATCCTATTGGTTGATAGGATTTCGACCCATCCCCACTTTAGCTTCGAAATAAGACCCTTTGGAACCATTATAAACCGATTTTGACTTTAATATAAAATAATATTTTGAGATATTCCTAAGGTGCCCCTCTCCTCCCTTATAAAAGGGCACCTCCTCCCCCTCCTCCTCACACCAATTTGAGCACTCAAGCTCGGCCAACCCCTGCCATTTTCTCCTCTCCACTTCCCTAGAATAATCCTAGAGGTCCTGGTCTTCTCCAAAGACCAATCTTAGTTCCTTAAGTGGAGGATTCAAAGAGGCATTCCAAAAAAGAGGTAATATCCATTACCGATCTTTTCAATTTCTTTCTTCTTCAACTTCTTCTTCTTTAGTTGTTTCATGATAAAGTAATAACATCAGTATTACTTAAATACTGATATGTTATTATAAATATGAAACAACCCTAATTCACCTTCTATCCATCCTATGGAAAAATGAAATCACTGCGCGTGCGTACGTACGGAATACCGTCTCCACGCCGTGGTGTAATCTATTTTCCACCATCACCTTAAAAGGATGGGTATAATGGTGTAATGAGTAACTATATTTGATTATTATGAAGTAATACTGATACTGAAATAATATATATATACTTCAATTCAATTCCACGATCATAGGAACGATATCATCACTCGTGCGTACGTACGGAATACCGTCTCCACGATGTGATGCGACTCGTTCTACATGATCTTCATTTCATAATGATTATATAAATGAATTGAATGAATGAATATGGTATATACTACACTAATACCATTCTGGAAATGAATTATCTATAACCTAAAGATAAGAATAAGAATTTATTCGACAAAACACGCATAAGAACAAAAAGTTATAAAGACCCGAGTAACAAGTAGATATGAAATATTACTAACAAGAAGCTAATAATATGACCATATATGATCTCATATCAATATGTATGATTCTGGAATAAGTCAATAACATTATTTAATCCATTATACAGGAGATTCGGACATGAACAAAGCAAATCGGACCTAAGGTAAGGGAAATATCACAATCTCATTTTTATTCGAGATTGTTTATTCGTAAGTATTTACTGGGGTGTATTTTGTCATCCACATCCATGTTCCCTCAATATGTAATATTGTTTCCATCCACTTGCAATAGTTTAAATCCAATTTTACCCTTAGGTGAGTGTTTAGTAAAGAATATGAAAGGAATCTTTTGTCGTTTTTCTGTACGAGGTACTTTTTGACTTTTCCGACAAAAGTACGAAGAATGTTTTTTTTAACTTATACGGCATGAATGGATTTTTAAAACATTAATTCAAAGAATCTTCCTTTACAAGTTTTCAAATTTATTTTTAATCAACTTCTTTTATTTTAAAGTTGTATAACATGTTATGAAAGGAAAAATGTTTTTGAAGAAGAAAGGATATTTTCCTCAAGAATGGAGTTCAAGTGTTTTATCAAAATTATTTTCCATCTAAGATAATAAAGGGTTATATTTTTATCCCTATTATTACATTTATTTGATCATGTTGTGATGGAATTATTTTTATGAATTCCTTTATCTTGTATGAATTGTTTTATGATGTCATGATGTTTCAAGAATCCCATTTTTGTTACTTGTGTTATGCGATGATGTATGTTTTATGATTATGTGGCACACATAAGAAAGGATTCATTATAAGATGGCTGGGACCTATATCTCCCTCCAATGCATTGGGTAAAGACTTTATATCTCATGAGATAGACATGGCTAGAACGGAAGGTTATTTCGGTTCAGTGATACAGGACTGAAATGAGGAGTGAACTCGGTTCAGAAAGGGACTTTGTCCACTAAGATAGTCTTGGCAATGAGTCATGACTAACAAGAAATGATTTTCCATGATTATGTGTGCATGCCACAAGGTTTCAAGTTTTATGTTATGATTACGGGGATCTCATTTTCACTTCTATGATTTATTCCATGTTAAGATAGTATGATCTCTTTTGCAGGTTTTGATTTTCAAAAAGATATGATATGATTTTTATTTCCTTTATTTGCCCTTGCTGAGCATTTGAGCTCACCCTTTTATGTTTTCTTTTCCCCAGGTCAGGAAGATGGATATTAAGTAGAATATGCTAAAAGGGACCCTAGATATGATGAAATAAATGGGATACACTTTAGAAGATTTATGAACCAGTTGTTTATGTTTCCCAGTTTCTAAAGACACTATACCTATACGGTCCTTTGTGGTTTTGTCATATGTTGTAATAAGTGTGCTTCAATATTGAAGTATTAACAATGTATGTAAAGTATGGGTCATTATAAATAATGAGGTGTTTTAAATAATTTTATTCTCCCCTTTTATAAGTAATATATTGAAATATATCATATGTAAGGATTTTATTCTGAAAAACTCCATATTTAATTTTTTTACCCTATATATACTATATTAATGCCATGCATTATACATTTCACTCATAAGTGGTATATTATGGGCAATGCGTAATATATTCTGAATATGTATGGTTTTCCATTTAAGTAAAAATCCCTATGTAATATATTTTTCTCTATGTGTAACATTATACACTTTACATATTATATTTTACTTCGGAAGAATCCAATATATAACATATTTTTAAAATTTATAGTTTTTTCCTTTATAAAAATATTATACACAATATATTCTACTAGGTCTAATTTTATACATAAGATAATTCTTCATATATAATATATTCTCCTTTGAAGAAAAATTATATTTAATATATTTTAATTAGAAAAAATGTGATATGTAAGATATTTTCAATAAATAATATATTTCCCTAAGGTAAAATATCCATATGTAATACATTACCCATATGTATGAAATTTTCTTTAAAAAATATCCATACAAAAGATATTCCCTATATGTGTGATATTTTTCTTTGAAATAAATCTATACATTAAATAATTTAATATGTATGATATTTTACTTATAAAATATTAATAATTGTGATAATTTTACACCCCACAAATTATTTTATTCCATACATATGGTTTTCCCCTTTAGGAAAAACCTTATAAATAAATATCTTAAATGTGTAATATTTTTGGACTTGAGAAAACTCTCATTCATAAGATAATGGAATGAGTTCATAAGGGTTATCTCTGTCTGTGTAAGGATCAGTCCTACTTCATAATTATCATTTTATACCATATAAGAATGATTCCTAAAGTGTGTAAGGAAGATTTTTAGATAGCATAAGGATCATACTAGTCTACATAAGGATCATACATCACTTCATAAGGATAATTTTATACTATGTAATGATTATTCATAAAGTTTATAAGGATTATCACTCAATTCATAAGGATGATTAGTGACTCAAAATTATAAATCCCTACTTCATAAGGATGATCTATAACTTTTTTAAGATCATTTCATCCATGTACAATATATTTTCTATATGTAAAATTTTTAACTATAAAAAAATTCTATATCTAAGATATCTTTATCCATTCATAAGATAATTTTCCATATTTATGATACATTTTCATCCTTCATGTGATATGTAAGGTTGTTTAAATAAATAAAATTTTGAAAAATAGCCAAAACTCAAAAATACCCAAATTTGTTATAAACTATACAAAGTCATATGCAACACCCATATGATTTATCAAACCCCCTAGTCATAGAAAATTAGCAACCAATAAAATCTCATGTCAATATAAGTCCAATGGTTCAATTTATAACCAATTATAATGCACCAAAGACCTATATGAGTTCCCAATTTCTATTTTCACATACTTGGGAAATTACATTTTTCTCTCTCCATATATTCACCCAATCACCCATGAAATTCCCTAGGCCTCTGACTATATCTAAAAATAGCACCAAAAGGTGTTCCAACTCTTAAAAATCTAATCAAAATCTAGATTCTCGAAACATACCCCTCTTTTAGTACTAAATGTTTTTAAAAAAAATAAAAAAATTAAATTTCACCTTGTTTAATTAATTATAATGGTGTGGGTCATTACAACCTCCACATTATTACAATTATTATCCTTGAAAATACCTATAATGTATCTTACATAAATGATTCGAGTAACTGAATCTTAATGCATGGTCCAAATTCAATATTTCCCTTATGTTATGGTCATGTCAATACAAAACCCAAACTGACTCCACTAAAGAAAATATCATTATCCCACACATCACAACACTGATTATTTACACTATCAATTCCCCACTCCTAGTATCATATGTATATTATAAATTTAATAACATCAAACATATTAGTTAAAGTCGCTATTATATACTAGACCCTCTCTTACTTGGTGTCACACCCCAATCATCACCCACTTATCATCTTCTAGATCTATGGTCTCACGTCCAAGGTTATAATCATAGCACAAAGAATTTCCCTATTTCATATGTCCACATGATACCCTTGAGAATCAACATTTACATAGAACTAGTTACCAACCTGTTTTCCCTAAAATACACACTCAATCATACCACCCAAACATCATTCCAAGCGTATAGGTTATTAGTTATCACATATATTGACCTAAGAAAATATATATCAACCAATACCCCATATGGGTATTTTCCATTTACCATACATGACCTAGATGGTTATTTACAATTTTCATCACCAAAACCATAACCACTTAAAGATTGGGTCCCCTATCACATCACTCCTAACATCTACTATAAACCACTCAAAACAAGAACCACAATCTTAATCCACTTATGTTGTTTTCTCCACTAGATAACTTTTCTTAAACTGTTACTCGATCTTAATGCTAAATAATTCCAATATTACACATGTTTCGCTACTCTCATACTACTCTTACAAGTATTTTTAAACCCTATCAAGATAAATGATCAAATAGGTTATTCCATGATACTCTAATCCATTTCTGAGGTTTCTTCTTAACATATAGTGAACACCTCACATTCTCACCAAACCTTTATTTGACCATTCCATTTCCAAATAATCTCAAAAAACCCAACTCCACAAGCCATTTCAAGTGAAATTGACATATAAAACCATTCATGCACACTTCGTGCCACTACACATGTCTTCTACTATAATGTTTCCCAATAGTCACTATTACAATAAAGTCATACCCAGGAAGGTGTATACCATGGTGATACACTTCAATGTCATTTGATTTGGACCACCTTGAGTCCTATCTCAACATTATTCATCCTCCAAGAAAACATGAACTGTGAAAAAAAACCTTAATATCAAATAAAATCAAGTTATTTAATTCAAAAAAACTGAACGAATCGCCATAACATTCATTAACCCTCACTAGGGAATATACACCCATGATACATAAGGCATCCTTGTGTTATATCATATATCTAAATGCACTTCCCCCGAATAAATCTAGAACATAAGTCATCTACTCTATCCCTCTATCTATAAGGGAACTCACATGCCTGAGATAACTCCTCTTATAAAGACCCAAACCCCAATAACATGGAGCTGGTGGCTTACATAATTACATTAGTATAATAAACAAGGAAGTCACATCTTGAAGGATTGAATAGTTTAGTTAAATAGAAAAACCATATTCATTCATAACTGTTACATTAAAAATTGAATACAAAAAACAAATTAACACCATAGTAAACACCAAAAACTCTTATATTATCCCTAAACATCATGCAAAATATACATCTTCGCATCCTGTGAAAAAATACAACATAAGAAATGGGTGAGCTCAGATGCTCAGTAAGTGTGAGAAATGAAGTAGAATCTATCATAAATAAATATAAACAATAATTCAAGGTGAATAACTAAAACATCTGACAATAAAACCTAATCTTGATCATAACATGGTAGGAATATATGAAGAATAAATAATTTCATATAGAGAATTTCATCAAACTTAACCATGGGTATTCAACTTTCTCAATAATAACATGGATTGTAAATTAAAAAT
This sequence comes from Viscum album, assembly GCA_963277665.1. Classification (NCBI taxonomy): domain Eukaryota; kingdom Viridiplantae; phylum Streptophyta; class Magnoliopsida; order Santalales; family Viscaceae; genus Viscum; species Viscum album. The sequence goes on along the minus strand of OY728146.1, from coordinate 1,504,815,697 downwards.
ATCATAATGTGGGAATTCATAATATTAGACATAATAAACAATAGTCAAGGAATTTTCCATGATGTATATATAAATGGGTATGTACTTGGAAAAAACCTGGTCCGATTTGTCTTATCAGACCTATCGATGCATCTAGGGGCTATAGTAGGCCCCCATAACTTACATAGTCTAGTGTATTCCCAATATGTCAAATAATTGATCAAAAATATATCTTTAAATAAGTGTGTCCTATAACACATTGAAATATTTGAATCATAATCATAAATTAAAATACTCTAATAAAATCACTAATAAATTCTTGATAGAAATGCCATTTCATTTTGGAAATGAGAGTTCTTTTGGTAAATCTTTTTTATTTTTCATAAAATCATATTCTAAAATTTAATATAACAGAAAACAAAATGGAAGGAAAATGAAAATATTTTTTTTGAATAAATTATTTCAACAGAATTTAAAACATATAAATTTTTTTTATGAAACATTAGAGATTAAAGTTTTAGTGTGGTTTAAGGAACATTTTAAAGATCATTTAAATCATAAAAATAAAAATAATTTATATAAAATTTGAAATGAACCAATATAGTTTTTCATGATAAAATTTGTGATGTTATAAAAATAATGAAGACTTAAAATATCTTATGAAGTGAACTTGAAAAAGGGAATGAAATTGGTAAATTCCCTTTAATATGGCTCTCGTATCGGGAGGAATTAAAAAAGAAAACCTTATAAAACATGTATTTCCCCATAATAGCAAGATGAAATGATCTAGATACATGATTTTGGAACATTTAAAAATAATTTATAATAAATATATAAAAATAATATGATTTATGTTGGTTTGAAGAGCTAGAATTCATAACTCGAAAGAAAAATGGAGGTTCGGGGAGAATCTCATACCACTTTGTAATCAATCGAATTGTATGGCCCATAATATTAATAATAATAAAATGAGACATTTTATACAATTAAGATAAATATATTCATGATATTATACATCAAAGGATAGTATACATACCCCAAACTCATGAAATAGTGGTGAATAAGGCATATCTCATAGAAATAAAGGTGAGATGAGCAAACCATTATCTTATGTCTGAAAGCGTTATGAACATGTACCTAACATACTAAATGATCAAATGAAACCCTTTAATTATATAATTATAAACCTTTTCTATATTTATTTTATTTATTATAATTTTATTATGTTCTTTTATGCCCTTTTTTGAGTTATATGATTCAATTTTATCATTTGGGGGCATTCGTTTCCTTATTTTTCATGATCAGATTACTTTTATAAGTATATGAAAGACCATGTAAAATGAAAATAGTTATCTGGAATTGGAATTATATATTATTAATGATATTAAATAATATTAAATGATTATATAAGTCATTTGGTTATTTGGGGTGATGATTAATCATTATATAAGATTTTAGTCATAATCATTTAGATTATTTTGGTGGTTTTTCGATAATCACACGCTAGTTTTGTGTTATGAATTAATATTATGTATATATAAAAGTTTTTTAACATTAAATAAGTTTAATTATACATATTAAAGTATTTTTTACAATAAAATTGGTTTTATGACCATCCATGAAGGCGGAATTGGAAAACGAAAACACGTCATCCATAATAGCGGTAAATCAGCACCTCACAGATGTTGTTTTCATCTTTAAAATAAAAGGAAAATGAGAAGATACTTAATAGTGGATTTTTCATTGAAATAATAAAATTACATTACATATAATATATTTGAGTTATAATTCATGTTTATATATATTAGTTTAGGGGATTATAATAAAAAAAGAAATTGAAAAGAAGTTAAAAAGGAAAGGAAAGAGGTTTTTACATCTTGAATTCTTCTCCTTGAGAACCTCCTTAGGGAAGTTGGTTTGGGCCTTTTGTTGAGACCATAACATCATAGATATGGGTAAGAGTCTTTAGAATAGTATTTTTCATGAATTTTATAATCTTAAATTACTAAGAGGTGAGAGGAGAAGAGGTGGTGAGGGTTGTATTTATAATGGAGGATATGGGTGTTTTTTGAATATTTTATTCATTTGTTTATTATTTTTGATAAATAATATGAATTTCTATAGATTTATCACTAAATATATTAAAATAATAACATGTAGTTATATATTATGGTTACTACATCAGTAATGACTCAAGGAATAGTGTATTTAACTTATAATGAATTTATACCGTAAATTATCGTACTTTACTATTTACCAAAAATTCGATTATTTTTGAAAAATACCAAAAATTAATCCTAACTATTTGTTGATGTTTAAAATTTAAAAATGGACTATATTTTATGAAATTAAGTTTCTAAATATGATAAATTTAATTTTAAATTAAAATTACCATTTATATGTAAAATACCAATTTTAAAATTATAAAGAATTTTATAACACTTTTGAAAAATTAATTAAGGTCTCATAAAATTGTCTTATATTCATAAGAAAAAAAAAATTTAAATAAATTTTATTTAAACAAATTTACTTTTGAATAATTATATTAATTATAAAATTTAAAATACATATTTATGTTTTATAAAAATATCAACACTTTATTAACAATTTTTAAAACATTTATTTACTTATACTATGATATAATTATATCATATTACAATTTATAAGATTCCTATATTTGATTTATAATTTCATAGGTTATGTTTCAATTAAAATCATAAATATATAATTAGTAAAATAAAAATGGCAGTTTTATGAAAAAAGGTATATTTCACTAATTCTCTAAAAAATAAATATTTTCAGAAAAATAACAAAATTTCACCCTATGTTAATTTTGAAATTAAAATTTTAAAAATGAAGATTATTTTTTTCAAAATAATTGTTAAAAGATTCTAAATTTAGTTTTAAAATAAGTTCACCATTAAAAGGCAGTAAAATAACCTTTATAAAAATATAGTCTTTTAATGGATAAAATTGGATTAATTTTTAACTTATGCCTATAAAATAATTTGTATGAATGTAAATACATTTGATTAAACATATAATATATAATTTTTCCATTATTATTCATTCCTTCTAATTTAACATCTAGGTTATAATGGTCATTTTAAAATATTGATATTTAATTATATATCATTGTTCATTTAAGATTGGTGTTGTGTGAATCATATGTTGTCAAAGAAATTATATTTATGAAGAGACATACCTTAAAATATTGGGGCATTAAATTCTCCCCTCCTTAGATAACTTTTTTCCTCTCAATTTTAAATTTTACTTCAAAAATCAAGGGTTGATACATAAAAATTTCTTTTGGGGAAACACACTTCACAAGTATGGTTAATAAAATATCCTTCAAATAAGATGGAAAGAGAAATATAGAAGTTACTGCAAAACTAGTTATTCAAATAGGCTAGCATTAGTGTGAAGAAAAAATATGGACATTGAATAATAGTCTAACCATTAAGTTCTGATGGAGAGTGATAGAGAACATGGTCATTAGAAGTTTAACCATCACAAAGTCGTAAATATGTGATTGGTTAAAAGTCCTTTCATTTCTCAGAAAAAAAAAGTAAAAAAATAATGGTTTTGTTCCAAAATAATTTTCCTAGATGACATGGATTCTTTTAATATTAAAATAATCACTTGATTAAGTAAAATTACTTGATTACCTTCTATATAATAAGAATAATCTCATCATTTTTTTCTATTTGATCTAATATCACTTCATCCCTAACACTTGGAAAAGAAACTTCAAAAATTATTTTTTTATGCCAGAAGAACTTTTATGAACCATAAGATCCACCATTCATTCCTTCTACCTCTAAATATTTACTAGAACCAAACTTGTAATCAAAATGTATCCAATATATCACATTTTAACATAAAACAACAATATCCAATGTTCAACATAATACATTCCAACCTTAAGACTCATCCAAAATACATCTATCCAAATTCAACAACCACAACTTTATAAGGAAGCCCACTAAATTTCCAAAATAAACTTTATATATGATTCTCCAAATATAATGTATCTCTTAATCCCACATATCGAATATATGAATACCTTGACACCTTAAAACATTAATTAAAACACTCTTGCTTCCAAATTTGTATAGGAGTATTGTAGTACAATCCTTATAAATATCATGAATATTTGAAATATATCATTATTTATAAAATACTCAAATAATGTAATTCTTGAATTCAAACAAAATAATATCTTTCATTCCACTTTGTCTAAGTTAGTATAATAATATTGACCAAGATCCCTTTTTTTCTTCTGAGCTATATTCCCTTAACACTTGGGACCTTACTTTTTATAGTTCCCCATATCATTACACTTAAAGCAATGAATATTGGAAAATTATTTCCTTATCTTACAATTATGAGCATTGTGTCCTTTTTCTCCATACATGAAGCAAACTCATTTTACTCTTTTGAATATACCAATGTATTTCCTTCCATAATTATCACATATGGTAAAATACTTCTTTTCCTTATTCCCTTTATCCATAATTTTCTCTTCCATCCACTTCTTCTCTTTCTTCCTTTCGAAATCATAAGACATGGAGAATTATTTCTTTATCTTGATAACACATAATATTATATACTCATATGATGAGAATGTTTGGGAGACTTTTTCTATTCAAAATATTTTCATAAGACAATGAAATATATTCTCATTCTTACAATATAAATCATGTTCATTGGTGAGGTTCACATTCTATATATGAGGTGCCATTTCCAAATAATGACAAACACTAGATAAGATAATAACATTATGAAACATAATTTATAATCCCAAAACTAGTGAAATACATAACATAAATTAAAAAATGTGTATCTAATCTCATAATCATAAACATGGTTTCTTTAGGGACATATTTACTATTAAATCCATTATAATTCTTTGTAAAAATAATTTCAATTATCCTAATCATATCTCGGGAATGTCAAACAAGGTGCCCAGTTAGACTCATTGTCGTGTACCAGGTTACGAAAAGTGAGGCTTAATGCACCTTTCCAGAGTTGTTACTCCTCGGTACATATGTTCCAGAACCACGCCCACTTGTTGTATCTCGACAGGGATTTATTTCAAGGAATACCCACATAATCTCTACCATACAAAATTTCTAGAATTTTATTCTATTCTTATCTTGAAAGTATATCTCTGGGTTATGTTCCCCAATTTATTTCATCTAAATATAGTATCCATGTTTTATAATAAAGTTACTCTAATAAAAACTATAAATATCCCAACCCTAGTATCATGGAGTTGGTTCCTTACTTAATTAAAATTTTATAATAAACAAGGAAGTCGCATCCCGAAGGATCGAATAGTTTAGTAGATTTGGAAAACCAAATATATAAATAATTGTAACACTAAAAACATAAAATAAAAACAACAAAGTAACTCTAGAAGAAACGCCAATAAACTTATAGATTATCCCTACATGTCATTCATAATATACATCTTCTCATATTGGGGGAAAATAAAATATAAGAAACAGGTGAGATCATTTTCTTAGTAAGTGTAAGAAATAAAGACGAAGCTATCATAAATAAACATAAACAATAAGGTAGGGTGAATAATTAAAATTCATTCCATTAAAACATAATATTGAACATAATATGTTAGGAATATAATCTAAATAAATACTTCCATATAAATAATCACATGAAACATAACCATGGATATTCTATTAGATGAATAATCACATGGGGTTTCAACTACTATTATTATAATGATGAAATTATTAATGTTAGACATCATAAACATATCATCAAGTCCTCATCTAATAAATATACAAAAATGGCCAAGGCCTTGGCCAAAATCCAGTATACATTGTCTCGTGATACCTACTGATGCATCAAGGGGTTATAATGGGCTCCTCCTATCACTTACTAAGCCCAATGCATTCGTCATATGGAAAATAATTGATTTAAAAATATATACTAAAATAAAATTTTCCATTCGAAATATTAAATATTTGAATCATAATCATATATGAAAATAATTTAATAAAATCATTGATAAATTATTCAGAGAAATACCCTTTTATTTTGGAAAGGAGTGTTCTTTTGGAAAATAATTTACATTTATCATAAAATCAAATTATAAAAGTGAATATCATAGAAAATAAAAGGGAAGGGCAATGAAATTAATTTTTAGGAATAAGGGATTTCCAACTAACATTAAAACATATAAAAATATTTTTTATAAAACTTTCGAGATAAATCATTTTAGTGCGGTTTTAAGAAAATATTAAATAAAATTTAAATCAAAAAAGGAACAATATTTTAAATAAAACCAAAAATGAACCAAGATTATTTTTTATGATAAAATTAATGATGTTAGAAAAATAATTGAGGCTTAAAATATATTATGTAGTTCACTTTAAAATGGGATAGAAATTGGAAAAATTCCCTATAATCAGGCTTCTTAATCAGGAGTAATTGAAAAGGGAAAACGTATAAAACATATATTTCCCAAAAATAAGAGAGAACAAATGTTCTAGATATATTATTTTGGAACATATAAATATAATATAGAATAATTATATAAATATAAATAATATTTACTTTGGGGTAAAGATATAGAAAGCATAACCTAAAAGAAAAATGGATGTTTAGGTAGAATCCCTTACCACTTTGTAATCAATTGAATTGTATGACCCATAAAATTAATAATCAAAAAATGAGATATTTAATAAAATTAAGATAAATTTATTCAAAATATTGTAAAAAAATGTTATTAAACATACACCACACAAAATAAATTATGGTGAATAAGGCATATCTAACAGAAATAAAGGTGAGATGACAAAACCCTTACCCTATGTCTGAAATCATTCTGAACTTGTACTTAATATCCTGGATAATAATATTAAATCTATTAATCAATTAATAAATAACCATTTATAAATTTTTTTGATTTAGTATAATTTTATAAAGTATAGGTATGTTCTTTTTAATGAATTATAAGATTCAATTTTATCGTTCGGGGGAATTTGTTTCCTTCATTTTCTTAATCATTTTTCTTTTATACACATATGGAAGATCAAGTAAATTGAAAATAGTTTTTCCCAAATTTAAATTATATGTTATTAATGATATTAAATAAAATTAAATGTTTATATAAGTCATTTTTTTATTTTGGGTGAGGATGAAACTTTAGATAAGATGTTACTAATAATCATTTAGATGTTTTTTTCATTTTTCAATCATCATGTGCTAGTTTTGTGTTATGAATTAATATTATATATATATATATATATACTTGTTCAATAACATTAAATAATTTCTATAAAACATATTTATGTTTTTTTAATAATATTTTTTTATGACTGGTCTTGAATTATATATTCAAAAACAAAAACATGTCATCCGCGAAGGTGGTAAATCGACACCTCATAGAGGATGTTTTAATCCTTACAATTAAAGGAGAAGGAGAAGAGAGTTGATGGTGGATTTTACATTGTCAAAATAAAATTCAATTAAATATAATATATGGGATTTATCGTGAATTTTTGGACAGAGGAGGTGAGGTAAGGATAATAAATAAAATTTAATTAAAAATAAATTAAAAGAAAAAGAATGATGTTTTTACATCTTCAATTCTTCTCCATGAGAACCACCTTAGAAAGATTGGTTTTGGTATTTTGTTGAGACTAGAACCTATTTGAAATAGAGAAGTGGCTTTGAAAAAATATTGTTTTATAATGGGATAATCTTAAAGGCATAATATGTTTGAGGAGAAGAGGTGGTGAGGGGCGGTATTTATACTCGAGGAGAAGGGTGTTTTTTGAATATTTTATTCGTTTGATTATTATTTTGGCTAAATACTATGAATAGTTTTAGAATTATGAATAAATATATTAAAATAATTAATTTAATTTCTATATTATTTTTGTTATATCTTCAATTACTCAGAAAATGGTGTATTTAAGGTATAATGTATTTAAACTGTAAATTACTATATTTTACTATTCACCAAAAATTCATGTATTTTATAAAAAATACCAAAAATTCACCCTAATTTATTTTTTATGTTTTGAAGTAAAAAATAGACTACATTTTATGAAAATAATTTTCATAATATGAGAAGTTTAATTTTTCATTATAATCATTTTTTACATGGAAAATACCAATTTTAAATTTATAAATGATTTTATAAAACATTGAAAAATTAATTAATGTTTCAAAAAATTATCTTACAATCATAATATAGAAAAATATTAAATTTTTTATACATTTTATGAAAAAAATCTATATATTAATTATAAAATTGAAAATAAACATTTTTGTTTTATAAAATTATCAACAATTCATTAATAATTTTAAAAACATTTATTTACTTATACTGGGATAAAATTATATCATATTACCATTTATAATATGTATAAATTGTATTTATACATACATATTTTGGGTTACTCTTCAAATAATAAATATAATATTAATATAATGAAAATGAAAATTTTATAAAAAACAAGATTTTTAAATTATTCACTGCAAAATACATACAGAAAATTACCAAAATTACATCCTAAGATAATTTTGACATTACGACTTTAAAAATGTAGTTTTTTTGTTCAAAATAATTTTTAAAAGTATCAAAATTTATTTTTAGAACAAGTGTTCCATTAAAAGGTGGTAAAATGGCCTTTAGAAAAATATATTCTTCTAATGCATAAAATTTGATTCATTCTTATCTTATGCCTATAAAATCATTTGGATGAATGTAAAAAATATGATTAAATATATAATATATTATTTGTTCAATACTATTAATTACCACCAATTTAACAGCTAGGTTATAATATTCATTTTAAAATAATGATATTTAATTGTATATCATTGTTCATTTAAGATTGGTGTTGTGTGAAACCAATGCTATTGAAGAAATTAAATTTAAGAATATACATAACATAAAATATTGGGTTTTACACCTCTATTGGGTTACCCTATAATTTCAAAACATTCATGACCCCCTCCCTCCATAGTTACCAATCCTGTTCTGGCAATGATGGAAGATAGATAATAACCTTTGAAGCCTGCATCCAAAATATCATGAGTTGGAGACTAGCACCTAGAGGGTATATAATCACTCACATGGGATGAATTACCTTTATAAAGATTTTATAAGTAATATATAAGATGATAATGACCTCAAAAAAATATTACTCATTAAAAATAAAGAAGAAGTCTCAATATATGATGTGATGTCATACATAACTAGATATAACTGAAATTAAATTTTTAAAGTGATAAATCATCAGTAGTGACCATGAAGCAACAACAGCTTCTGAAGAAATCCTCAAACTAGTTATGTATAGCTTGATCCCCAACCTGCTCCATATAACCTAAAAACAACTTATATATACATAGGGTGAGCATAACATGCATACTCAATATGATCCTCCATAAAACCACTCATGAAAAATGTGAATGAATCATAATAAATCCTTGTAAATAGATAAATAAAACTAACTTGACATATAAATATGTATAATATTATTTTAACATACTCACCATGGATCACTCTATGAATAAAACACAAAAGTATAACCGCAATATTGAGAACATATATATATATATATATATATATATAGAGAGAGAAATGGGTAGCCCGAAACCACTTCCCCACTAGTTTTCTACTATCACCCCCCAACCGCACACATCCTAAGCCATAATCTCTTCCATAAATAATCCTTCCCAAAAACACATGGGAACCATATCATACCTTGAACCCCATGTATCACATCATCACATCTATATCATCTATATAATAACCTAGTTTATTTCTGAAATCCACCACAATCTACATATTATGTGCTATACCTCATCCCATCACAGTCCTTACATAACACACCTATAATATTCCTTTAGATACTATATCCATAATAAATTCATGTGAAATAAACTCAATCCATAATATATTTTAGCACACATGTATGTAAAATCACTTTTATGCATACATACATGTAATACTACAACTGAAGATAGAGCAGGTAAGACGGGGTAGATAGCCATATGTATCCTCGCCAACCAATATGTTGGATAAAACACACCCAAACCCTCTAGTTATAGGTTTCACTTCTAGAATTATTGTGGTAGATATGAAATAAAAAATATATATAGAATTGATATAGATCACCACACCACTAAGGGAAACTAACTATCCTTAGGATCATCTATTGTTATCTTCTCACTAGAAACCCAGCTACCACGAATATGGTCTAAATATCCAATAATAATATAATAATCAAGATAAATATTAATTAATTCACTCTCCATTAATTAATATTATTCTAGTATTATTCGAATACTAAAATTTTAATCTTCTAATCTTTGTGATGACACCCTTATTTATTCTTTTCTTGTATTATCAAGTCCATGATCATCATACGTAAGAATCAATAACCAAAAAATTTCTTTAATTAATTCATTTATCATTAAATAAGAATTTGGGTACTCCAGTAATCATCCTAATCTACCACTTAAAATATGAACTTGTAATGTATGACATAAAATTTCATACCATAGTTTAAAACTATACATATAAATAACAATCAACCATTTTCCTTTAGGTAAGCATCGATAAATAAACCATTCTATCAACATGTCCTAAACACCCCAATGTCCCGCACCCTTATTCATAAAAATAACATTTGGAATATTGTTTCAATATCTTCACATCTGGTACCTTGTTCCAGTATCATCATAACTATCACCCCATTCCACTATAATCATTATAACTCACACCCCAAGCCACCATCATCGTCATAATTGTAAAATCATGCCACCATCATCATCACACCAATCAAAGTAGGTTATAAATCATTCATAATAAAACTCTAAATTCTATATCATACATAAAAATAAAATTTATATTTTGAAACATAATTTTAAAGGAAACTATATCCATATAATCAAGGCATTCAAACCTCCCTCAATCAATAATGGTCTTGTTGAACCCCAATAAATTCATCATTAACAAAAAAACATTTTTAATTCTAACTTGATTTAACTATTTTATTATGAAAAGTTTTTTCAAAGTAAGAAACCTTAATTAACATCTAGAATTACATAGAATCAACCTAACATGATTCAAATATTAATTCTTTGTTTAAACAATTCCAAGATGAGTGGTAATTATCCCACTTGTTCCACTTTAAATTAATTAATAATATCATTCAGCTTTACATTTATTATCTGTATCAAGCAATAAACCATGATTCGTAACAACAACAATAAAAACATCCAAGTATATTGCACAATATCTAGTAAATATCTTGAGGAAACATAAAATACATATGATCACAAAGTACAAACCAAAAATTTAATTTCCAAAAATTAATATTAAACATCATTAACAAGAAATAATCCCCATTTCAACTATATAATATCAAAAAATATAAAAAAATTGGATCATAACTTATTAAGCTGTTTATAACAACAACATGATATTATTTGATATTAAAAATTATAATTATAAAATGATATTTTCTTATATATTTCCTTGTCTTAGATAATTTCTAAAATAATCATAATTATTTTACAATGTGAAATTATTTATTTTCCTTTCTTCTAATAATATTCTAGATTATCAAATACTATTATCTACTATATGTGATAAATCATTATATTCCATTGTTGAGATTATTATAAACAATATTATATATATATATATATATTTTCACATATGATTTATGGATTCTAAAATAATCACTATTATCCACAACATGTGATATTATTTCTAGTTCAATTATAGAAATAATTATGTTAACAATATTTAACTACATGCTATAACTTTCTCCTAAGTATTAATTTTTTCTCAATTCTTAAAATAATAATTATATTAATCAACTAGTATGTGATAATAATTGTCTATTGAAATTTACATTTTAAGAAAAAAAATAGTAGTAGTCTATATGCAATAATTCTGTAACATGAACTAAACTATTATTTCAATTATTGAAATATTAGGGTAATATATTTTGAATTTTCCATAGCATTAAATTATCCGTAATATTAAATATTATCAAATAATAATCTGAATTTTAGTTTATTAGTAAGAATTAATAATCTACTACATAATTTATCTTCTATTTTAATACTTAAAATAATAATTTTTCATTAATAATAATACACTACATGTGTTTCATCTTCTTTTTTTACAATTTACATATTATTATATAATATCTATTCATGTGAAAATTTTATATATTATTATCAGATTATGGATAATTTAGTCCATCTAAATAGAGGAGTCTAAATCACATTAAAATAAAACTTGAACAATATAAATGATATGTTTATAGATCCACTACCCGGATAAGGGAAGCTTCACATGTTCCAAATCTAAGAAAGAGGAGGGACATATAGATATTTCTTCAACGTAGAAAATGTTGGTCTGCCCCATGATAAATAAAATCAGATCAATTGAAAATGGATAGTATTACTCAAAATGAAAGGTTTTAGTTCACCATTACTCAAGATAAATGATTAAATACTCATTATAGTATTTTAAAATATACAGATACAGGTCCCATGTGAATATTTAATTCACATAAAAATCATATTAAAACAATTTCCATTTTAATTTACATTGAAACATTCATTTTATGATTTATAAATTTAATAAAGGCCAAATATTGTGTTTAAATCAATTAATATATTCAAAACCATCTGATTTCATTATTAAATTTCTTAATTTATATTAGAAATTATTTGTAGATCTAAAGGGAAGGGAAAATAGGGATTTTAAGAAAAAATTACTACTACTATGTGAGATATACACAATTCGTAAGGGTAACATGGTTTTACCCTTACAAGTTTTTCCACTCTCACATTGAATTTAGAAAACTTGATGAACTGTTACACAAGCTTCATAAATCCTGAAGTACCATTTCCCAGTAATGGAAACCATATGTTGACCCTTAGCATGTCGATTTTTACCTTTATGTAGAAAAGTATTACCTTTATATAACTAAAGGAAATATGGATTTACCCTTATCTGAAATACTTATGACCCTAAAGTAGCATGTTTAAAAGCTTTTGTACCCTTATGTACTAAGTAGAAACACTATATGACCTTCATGTAGCTCGTAAGAAACCACATCTTCCTTTACGTAGATAAAATTAACCTTTACGTGGCCTATAACGACTCTAGTTTACCGTTATACACATCGAATAAAAGGGAATTTCCCTTAAACACTCAAAAACAAATCTACCTTTATGTACGCTATTTAAAATCTATCGTAACTTTACGTACCCCTTAAAAAATAAGTGTTACCCTTATGTAAAAGTAAATCCATATGTAAGTGTAATAATAAATTTAAAAATATTTAATTTATTCTTAGATAAACATATAAATAATTAATATAAGTCTTTGTTTCCATTTTCAAAATCCTAAAAAACATATATACTATTTGATTCAGTTTTAAAAAATTAGAATTAATTTCCTAAAAAACTTTTAAAACTGGGAAATTACTTCCATAATTTTCAAAACTATTTAGAACCCATTTATTAATATATGAAAAACTTTTCCAAACTATCAGACACTACATTTGAAAATATAATGCTCAAAAATATATCATACCTTTAAAATAACCATCTTAATAGAAATAGGAATACTACCTATTATCAAACATAGTACTCAACTAACTAATATCTTAACTCACATATTAAGGAACTTGTCTTTCACACTTAGCCTATAAATCATGACTCAATTATTATACAACTCATGGCGAAACATCTATTCTCCTATATCAAATATCAAAAGGTAATTCATGTTTCAAAACACCCACTATAATTTTATCATATACATATACATATCAGGCATCACATTCCAGTTCATCATCCCGCTTCTAGGGAACTAATCTTCACCGGGCATTTGCAAACCAGACTACTTCCTAGAATACTGTGATCCCATCCAGCGGCAAATAAGGACATCATCATTTAAAAATTTATATCTAGTAAAACCATATTCATGTTGTTCAATTATGAATAATTATTTCAAGAATATATATGGTAAATTTTCATATAGTTTATTTTTAATACTTTAAGTAACCAAATATATTTCTCAATCACCTAGGGTTTGTCACAAAGGCAACCAATTCTTATATTAACCCTTCAAGGGTCACTATATATCTATAGTATAGAGAGAATTCCTAAACATTATTAAGGAATATTCCATATTGGATTAACATGATATATCTTTATAAGAAACATATCATGGTTAAACTATGTATAATTCCCCCAATAAGTTATATAGGTAGATTATATATAATTTATTATTGAAACATTAAACCATTGAACCCTCGTCATTGGTGATATTAATCATACACATGAATGTAAATTTCATGTGAATTATTCACACCTAAAATGATGCATGTACACAAAAATCTTCCTAATGTTTTTAGAGACAAAAATAATAATACTAATCTCAATACATGCATCATATTAAAAAATTACCTCAATTATAACATCAAAAACCAAGAACATCAATCTCATGTCTCTAGTAACCTGGAATTCCCACTGGAAAAGGTGTTCAAGATAAACCAGTATGAGGTCCATCAGAAGATTTTACATGTCCATAATTATTATATAACATATCACAAATAGTAATACAATGAAAAGGATGTATTGATACTACTTTGTAACACCATTGACCAAAATCACTATATAATAACATGACTAAATTGTTACATGACCTAAATCCTCCGCCCTATACAACGAAGATTATTGACTAATAGTGAAGGTTTAACGTGTTTCCAGGGGGGATATTACACCCTTATATAAAGATAAAAAAAACAATTGAAAAAAACAATGAATTTCCACTATAATAAATATTTAGATTCATTAGAATAAATAAACATATTCATGTTATATCAAATGAAATTAAATCATATAAGAATACACCACAATTGATTTCCCACCAGGATAAACACATATACAATATAAAAAAATAGAAATATCATGATGTTTTGAAACTATCCCCGAGAATCTCCACATCTTAGTCTTAAAATCATTGTGGAGTTACTCCAGTTCAATCATGAAACTATGGGCCACTACCCTACCTAAAATTGTGAATAGTGAGGTCTTCTCAGGAACTAAAGTACCATGGATTCTTAATAAAGGCATAAGTATAACTCAATAGAGAAACACCAATAGAATTTCTAATATAACACGTGTAATAGTGTATACAAAAGTAATATGTTAATGAAATAAATAAACAGTTGAACATAATAAAATAAATAATTTTGATACTTGGGTTATAAAGTGACACTTAGGATCAACCATACCTGATTTGGATAGTATTTAATGTCTCTGAGCATGTTACATTAACATTATGTGGATACATATCTTTCTTCATAATGTCATGAATATTTTTGTATAAATGATCACTAAAAGGAATAACCCACACAAGCCATATCATATATACAATGCTTGGGGGAAGTTTATTTCCCTGTATATCTCATATCACATTGGGGGAAATGTTCCATGCATGTATATTCCATATCACATCAGGGGGAAATCACTCCACCTGTGTATCTCATATCAAATTGAGGGGAAGGTTCCCCGTTAGTATAGATCATATCACATTGGAGGTAACGGAACCCCACCCGTATATACCATATCACATTATGAGGGAGGAATTAAACCCATAAATATCATATTTCATAAATGGGGGGAGGATACCTAGAATTATATCTCAAATCACAATGGGGGGAAGGATCGCCGCCCGTGTATCCCATATCACATCATGGGGAAAGGCGCCCGATTTTTATATGTCAAATCATATTACGAGGCATCTTCACATGAATATATCATATCACATTGATGGTAACTATTCCCCACCCATATATCTCATGTCACATTAATGAAAAATGAAACCCACTAATTTATTTCATAATAATGATAACATGGTTTTTTCATCCACCAGAACATGTTATGCATAACCAAGGCCAACCTTAAAAGTGCACAACATATCACTTCTACTACATATATCCAAGCCTTACACTAGGATATCCTCCCCACACTACCACTCCTAGGGGTAAATATAAGACTAGGGAACCTACTATGGTTCCCCAAACTCACATAAAATCATGAAAACCCTAAAATGGTTCCTCAATCTTGTTTATATATCAAGGTAGAATATCAGCACTCAAAGGGAATAGTCTCCCATAACATTACCATAATATTAATTTGACCTCATAAGACTCAAATTAAATTCCACCCTGACATCACTCTAGAGAGATGGTATAATGCATATCTCACTTCCCAAGCCATAGGTCAGTCCTCTCATACCAAACATATGCATAATCCTACATAGTGTATACCCACCGAGGTGATCACATACAAGTGGGGGTGGAACACTCTCCCCACTATATAATCAATTATCTTAAGGATATAAGGTATCCCATGGTTCCATCGTGTTCTACCCAGGAAAGTCATTCCCAATTATCACTCTCCTCTCCAATGAGGGTACTAAGGGAACTTCTAACAAGGGCCACAACTTTCACTCACTATGTATACACCCTACGGGGGTCTACTTACCCCATTTCATGTGTTTTGGATCTATCCCTCAACCATTGGTAGTTCAGGCCCTATACATGTGTTAAGGTTCCAACATGGGCCATGAATCTTTTCATCTCCTCACTGGAGATAAATGGAAACAATTCATTTTTAAATTAACGATAGATTCGAATAAATTGGGGAATCACATATCACATGATCATAAAAAATTCATTTACATTGGAATATTTTCAAGGAACCACAAACCTTATTCATGGATTTATTGACCTTAATGTAAGCTCAACCATTATAGAAAAAACTCACCCAAGAGAATTCAACAACCTTCCATCAACATGAATCCCTAATTCAACAAAATTCTTCCAAATCAATCATTAAAAAATCATAACTAATATAAAAATTTTAATAAAATAAATTTCATAATTTATTTTTCATTTTGTTTTTTTGGTAATAATCAAGAAATTTCTCATTTTCAATCTCATATGTTTTAAATTTCTAAACGAAGGGGTCAACACTACCCCTGGTATCCCTCCAAATATTAAGCACACAAAATTATTAATTTATCCTTTCATTTATTCCATTAATTTATCCCAAAAAATTATAAATACATAAATAATTTAGGTTAGTGACATTAATTATTAAATCCATACCAAACATTGTATGATAATCCTCTTAAGATCTCATTTAGCGACTCCAAGAAAAAACCATTTCATATCAGGAGGATTCCACAATGCTTTTGTGGAATCATTATTAATGCCCTAGCTAGGTCATAATAAATTATCTATGATAAAGAGGGGAAGAAGTTGAGAAATAATCAACGATGACTGTTATATTTGCCTTATAAAATCTCATGGATAAAATGTCTCTTGAATCCATTAATAAATGAATGATATCTCACGTTGGGTCAAAGATAAGAATGGGATCCCTATTCTTATCGATCTCTCCATATAAAGGTCTTGAAAACAAAAAAATTATAATTTTTTTTAAAAAAAATTAACCATTTTATTAATATACTAAAAATTATGCAAAAATAAATATTTTTCCAAAAATTGAAAAACTCTAGACCCAACTAAAAAACATCATATGAATTTCCCCATTGTAATCCCACACATGGGATATATAATATACTACATATGGTGTTTTTCCATAATTTGAGTCTCCCCCTTCTTATGTAATATAAATATGTATATATATCATATGTAAGGTTTTACCTTATGAAAAAATTCATACATGATGTCATTATCTAGTACATAGTATATTTAATCCATGCATTACATATTTATCTCACACGTAATATATTTTGGGTAGTGCATAATCTATATTTAATACATATAGTTTTTTTCATTAATTAAAAATCCATATATTATATATTCTTCTCTATTTATAACATATCACACCTCCCATGATATATTCTACTTATGAATTGTCCAATAAATAACATATTTTCAATATGTACGGTATTTTTCTTTTAGAAAATTATGATATATAGTAGTCTACTAGATAGAATTCTATAAATTTGATAATTATTTATACATAATATATTTTCCTTTTTAAAATTTTTATATGTAATGTATTTCCCATAGTAAAAATGTGATATGTTAGATATTTTCAATACTATAATATTTTGTAGGTAAATTATCCATACATAACATATTCTTTATTTGTATGTTATTTTCCTTATACAAAATTGTTGGGTCGGATAGGTTGAAATGAATATGAATAAGAAACAAAAGGGGGTGAATTTAGATCCTTCTAAGTTATTGATAGATTCTAAACAATCCTATTGACATGTAGCACATATTTCCTTCCATCATAATGATGAGTAAGTAGAAAACATAAATAAGGAGAAGAACATAATGGTGTTTAATGCATCAAGGAACAAAGAACCCCTAGTCCACTCTTAAAACACTATCTCTATGACCTTGGTGATTTTCACTAGACAAGTCCTCTTATCAAAAGACATTAACAATTGATTAATAGTAGTTTACACCTTTAAAATAAGGCTTTTACATTTCTATATAGTTATTTTACAAGGAATTGTAAATCCACAGCTTAGTTCGAGAAGCTAATAATCCTTCACCCCCATGATGGATTAAAAGTACCTGATACTCCAATAAATCAATAGAGATATATTTGATTGACAAAACATGTTTCATTCATAGCTTACAATAACAACTCATATATGTTTTTATCATCAATAACATATAGAAGAATAAAAATAATATCCAATGTTGCATAAGATTTCTTTAAACAACAGTACAAAACACCAGAAAATGGATTAACATGTCTGTCTCAAAATTGTAACTCAAACAAATTATTTTTCAAACTTGCAGAAGAAGACTTAACACTATGATATAGCATTAGTGACAACAATATCAGTGATTTGATCATTTAGATAAAAACATGTATGACTCCGAATTGTAGATCTAAAGGTGACGACACACTGTTATTTTCAAGAACACATATTTTTCTTTCCAATACATATATCACTAAATTATATACTCAGAAGATGATCGTCTCAATATTTATAAAGTAGGTCAAATACCTCCAGGATAAACAATTCTAGAAATACCATATAATAAATCATGAATATTTGAATTCAATATCATTCAAGAGAGTCCTAACTTCTCTCAGAAAAAGTAATGATTTAATCCAATGATTACGAGCAATTGAATCAGTTGTATAACATCCTTAAAGAGATATTTACTTTTAGCAAGATTGTTGCCGAAATCATGGATAATATCTTTAATTTAAAATTATTTTTTTGTCCAATCAAACGTAGGGTTTCTTTGTGTAGAAATAAAATCCAAAATTAGGGTTTAAAATGTATGTATGTTTATAACAGTACTGTTTATGAACCATACATTTATTCCATCAAACGTAGGGTTTCTTCTATACTTAGGGTTGTTGATCCATAATTTTCCAATAGTGTAGGGTACATGATCCATATATTTCATTTAAAATGTAGGGTTCCTAAACAATATATTATAAGGTATGAAAAATGTTTCCAGAACACATTTTAACATATCCAAAATACTTGAAAAAATATTTTAACTATGGATCAATGTCTTATGCAAGTCTCCTAAAATTCACTTAAAAAAATTAGCAACAAAAATGTGGGTTTTGTGAGCATGAAAACAAAAAAAAATTAACAAAAAAATTTGACTAAACACATGCTAAAAAATCTCCAACATTTTGATAATCATAAAACCCATAAAATAAATATTAAAATTTAAAATAAAAAAATATTGGCTTTCTCAGAAGTATTTCATAAATTTCTCAACAATATCCCCACAATAAATTTATCATAAATTTATCCCACAAATTTATCTGCCTTTTTCTGACATAAAAAATATGAGAATAAAATGTAATAATAGAAAATCCCCCTAAAATTAGAAAAAGGTATATAAAAAATAATCCATGTAAACTTTTAAAGAATTATTCCATGAATAATAAGGGTTTATAATGAATGTATTAAATAATTTAATTCATTCCATAACACTTTATTAATATTTTAAAATAAATCCTCCTAATACATAGAATAAATAAATATTTTCAAGAAATTTAAAATAAAATTTTCATATGTCATAATTGAGATAAAAATTTATTACTTAATAGACTAATTTACCATGTGTAGTGAATTTTTAAAATAATCAAACATTAAGAACATGTAAAAAATCTTCAAAAGGAAATTATAAAACAATTTATAACATAAATTTTTATAAATGGTAATATTTTAAAAATTATATATATTTAAGATATTAAATAAAACTACAGATATGAAGAAAATTTGGTTGTTATGAAATATTAGATGGATCATCGAAAATTTAATGAATTTGGACTTCTTCATTTAAATCTTCTAAAACTTGTGACAGTTATTCAACTCTACTTTGAACATCATCAAATATTTGATATATCAAAGAAGAAGAAAATTGGTTAAACAAAAACTCTTTCATCATATCAAGTCCCAACATAGTAATAGATTCCCTTCTGAGTAACTACACCTATATTAACATTTCTAGCTTAAAATATTCAAATAATTCTTGTTAAATCAAAAATTCTTTCACATTCTAATACTCCCTTCTTTTTTTTCAAAAACACTTTTCAAAAATACGCCTTTTTAGCTCTACATATGAATTTTTCATTGTATTTAGATTAGCATGAAACTTCACTATTTCTTCATTGAAGGTGTTAACATTAAATTAAAGTTCTTCATAGAAGATTTCACATTAAATATTTTAAGATGACAAAACATTTTTTTCTTAAAAACCATGAACATCCTTATATCTTTTATAAGATTTTTCAAATGAATCATTAACATAAGAAACCAAAAATTCTCTTCACCTGTTAAAAGAAGGATTACCTTTCATTTTCTTCTCAAAAATACTTTTTTATAAACATGAAGTTTTTGACTACTTAATCCTATTAATAAAGCATTTATAAGACATTGAAAAAGATATTTTTAAGAAGAAGAATAATAAGAATAAATTTAAGAGTCTTTGAGAAGAATATTCTTGGGTTTTAATAGAAGATATTGTGTTTTTTAAATGTCTAGATGACTCTTAAAATTCTAGATTAAAAAAAGGATAGTCATTAAATATTTTCACTATTGAAAATAAATATTTATATAAGAAATATTTTTTGAAGAAAAACATTACATAAATTAATTTTAAGAACAAGAAAGTTATAAATAGTGATAATTTTAAAAGTAGAACAAAGAATATTTTTTATATAAAACAATTTTAAAATTTTAGCAATTCAGTTATATAATTATAGAGACTGTTTTTTAATAGTTTAATTTAAATAAGAATGTAGGATTTTATAATTTAATAAAATATCTCCCTCCCCTAATAAAATAATTAATGTAATAAAAACATATATATAAAAATAGTAATGAGATACTTTAGGGGTCATTAGTTCCAATTATAGAATTTTCTAATAACAAACTAATTTTGAGTTAATCACTCTTATTTAAGATAGATATTTATATACACTACCAATATAACCACTTATTGATTTAATGATATAGTTTAGGGGTTTATTCCTGTAAACATCAAATACAATTTTTTTGGTAGTCACATTCTTCTAGGTCTGGAAGTGTTGGAAAGTAAGGTTTACGTAACCAATTTGTTTTGGCTATATATTCTACTATTATTGTTAGATGATTATTTTGAACACTATACATTTTTAACACAAAATATAGTGGTTTTCTAAAGAAATAGTCATTTTTATAATTTTCATTTAAACCATAATAAAAAATTAACATTTGATATGTTTTGTAAATTGAACCAAGAATAAAATAATTCCTATATAACTTTGGTCCTTCACCATTACTACATGTTCCAAGTTTTATTTTGTAAATTTTATTTTGACCGAGGATTTTATATAAATATTTTTCTCTTTTTATAATAATATTATAATATTTCTGTAAAGTATCAATTTCAATCAATAAATCTTTAATTTTAGTTTCATTCCAAATGTAAAAAATATTTTAAGAATTATATTAATTTTTTTTAATTTGTTTCTTACATAATTTCTTTATATAATAAAACAAAATCATAATATTTTGTATGTTTTATATGATCTTTCTTTAAATATTAAAAGTTATCTTGTATCATAAAGAAATACTTATTTAATTCATCATAAGAATTTTTTTCAAAGTTATATTTTTTAGAGTGAGAAGGTTGTACCTCATTAATTTGAGCCATAAGACATACCATTTTTTATGCTTAACCTTAGAATTTGTAGAAGATTCATAATTTGAACTAGAAGAATCAATCCAAGTAGAATTCTTAATTTTCATTCATTTTATTTTAAAATTAGATTTAATTTGAGATTTATGAAAAAGAACATTTAAACTCTCTTTGACCTTTCTCTTTGTATTCATGACATCTGTCACAACCCATCCCCCGGGACCCGTTTCATGACTACCCCAATCCCACCTTCCATAGGCTAGGGGCTGACGACTAGAACCTAAGGTGTATTCCCTAAAACTGAGAAGGCATTGCCTTTATAACCTGTAAGTGCACGCAACCAAACTCATTGCAAGATACGAACTCAAGTAAACTGAAAGGTAAACATAGTGAGAACAGTAAGTAATAGGTGACAGAATACAAGCCCAACTAGAAAGTACAAGAAACAGAAAGTAAAAGTAAACTGGAACAGCTCCTGTGAACACCCGCCAAGGATCCTACCTGAATGGTAGGTGCAGCTCTCAATCAGTGGTCTCTGCGGTATGCCTTATCTAAGGTCCACCTCCGAGCTACCTCTTGTCCTGGTACTCTCATCCTCAGTCAGTGTTGTCCGTCATCTGCACTAAACACAATAAAGTGCAGTCATATCTTGTACAAGGGTGAGTATAATGATACTCAGTTGGGACTCCGAGACCCTCAAGGTCTCTCAAAATCTACAAAGGATAAACTACACAGCATGAAAATAACTGACAACCCTACTTAGGTATATTCCCATACATATACCTAAGTTATCAAGTAAACCCATCTCAAACATGAGGAAAAACAGAGTCCAACTCAAAAGACAAAAGCTCAACTGTTCCACAACGGAAGGAGTACCACGATGGTAAGTATCACTCAGGTATGCCACACAAAAGAATACCACCAAGGTTTTATCATAAATGAAAGTACCACACAGGTACAAACTCAGATCACACCATGTATATCTTAGGTACAATAGTAGAGATGATTAGATGTAACTACTGAATCATCTTACTATATTAAGATGAAGACCCGCGAAGGATCTCTAGATGCTGACTCACATAGGATCTCTGGTCCTAACCCACACAAGATCGCTCGGTGCTGGCCCACAAGTCTGTGAATATATATTTATTAAATATATGAGATATATATAACATGAATAAAATTATTTCTTATGCTTCATAATAATATTTATTCCATTAATTATACTCAAATAGAATTAATCGAGATTAATGGAAAAACTTAGTGTGTGGCCCTCTAGGATTATTTCTCATTGGCATTAGGAGAGCTTGCCTAAAGTCCAAGATTACTATCTATAAACGGGCCAATGAACCCAAGAGAAAGAACTTAATGTTGTAACATTGAAAACCACATAAAAATGATCATTATCTAACATAATCCCATTTCACAATATCTCATCAAGAAGGTTGCACATCCAAGTCACCAAGCTATATGCTCGATATATCTTTCTTTAACTATCTGAAATAAACATGTCATCACACAATGTCCAAGGAATTTAATGTGATGGTTCTATTCTAATCATAGGACAGAGATATCAACTTTCATATATATATAAGGGACAAATCCTTCCGAGAATAATTCATTAATGAAATGACACTCGTGATGCACACAACATATCCAACTTCACCATGAACTATTATCATCATGGATTATGAAATACATCTAAGTAAGATAGTTGTAACATGCATTAATAATAATATTAAAGTCTAAGAACCATCACACATGCTCAATGATAAGAATATATGATGACACCAAATCATGCAGAATCCCCACTCGTAGGTATATTTTCATAATATCCCATCTTGGAGATTACCATGTGTGAACTTCATGAAAAGTATCCTCATATGCTTACGAGTACTCGCACCTAATAGTCTATGTACAAAGAGTCCAATAATAGTAAATTATCCAATCGCGGAACATTATTTTAGACCCATAGCACTTCAAAGTTATCATCAAAGATTCTGACTAATACGAACTTATAAATTCAATGTATACTCTAGATCGTTATTACATTAGAGTCATGCAGAACAAAAAACAATATGTAAGAATACGTTTTATTAATATTCAATAAATTTAATATACATTTAATAAAAGTAAAAAAAGTAGGTCCTAAGACACCACTCCAACACCCTTGATATCATCGATGACAATACATTGGTACCATAATAACTTCCATGTGTTAATTTGGAATTGATACTAACAATTCAGTCTTTCTCAAAGGCATACTGAGTCTCCTGCATCCATTTTGTGCATCAAATTCAACTACGTTGGTAGCCTGACCCTCAGTATTTTCTTGAATCTCATCATGTGTGTGAGAAATCTCCGCTTCATTTTAATCCTTTAAATTAAATTTTAAAATAAAATAGTTAAAATATAATTTTCATTTAATTTTAAAACTCAATAAAAATAGTAACCAAAAGCTGACATTTTTGACCACTTGTAATATCTCCAGCGACAGTTACCAACTACCTATATGAATAATAAAAAATATTTTTTACATTTACAGTTATATAAATTATTAAATAAAATTATTTACCTTATATCGTAGATGATTATTGAACGTACGACTACCATATCTATGGGTGAACTCTTTTCTCCCCCAGTTCTTCCAACCTAATGATAATCTCTTCTAAAAATAATATGACATCTAGTATGAGAAAAATCCATCCCAAACCTAACTAAAGATATAATTTTTTTGATGGATTCAGCAATATTTGTCAAAAAAATTTAC
Organism: Viscum album; assembly: GCA_963277665.1. NCBI lineage: Eukaryota > Viridiplantae > Streptophyta > Magnoliopsida > Santalales > Viscaceae > Viscum > Viscum album. The sequence goes on along the minus strand of OY728146.1, from coordinate 1,504,790,710 downwards.
TCCCACTTTCTTCATAGATCCCTTTATCATATGGTTAACAAACTGATGAAAGTTCTCTTTCATGCAGGCCTCGCAACCCTCCTAGATATAATTCCTCATTCAATCATTGATAAAATAAAATAAATCCTATAAATAATTAATAATAAAATTATTATAATTAAATCAATTTAAAAATAACTATTATATATTTAAATACCATTTAATGATCAAACATACACTATTGAAAATCAATGGGAATATGATACCACATCACCCATGCTCTTGAAAAGTAATTCTGCAGAATAACACACCCCTCTTTAACTACTATATGAGAAAATATATGGGAAAATAGAAAAAAAAACCTAAAAAATATAAGTACATAAATAAATTAATAGTAATTATTGATAATTAAAATTAACTAAATAACACAACTGAACATACCTATGAATACATGGATAAAAAAAACAAGATATGGACATCACTCAAGAATATGATTGGTAATCATCAATCTCATAAGACCATGACCCCTCTATGTTGACGAACTGCCTATAACCTGACATTTGGATGATGTAGAATTGGGATCATCACTAGTAAGAATAGCCTCCTCGAGTCTATGGAATATCTCATCATATGTCTCGTCATCGATCAAATACATTAAAAAAATGTTTTTAGTAAATAATTGAATATGACTATTATATATATATATTTATGACTATAACCAACTTGTATTTATGTAATTATTAATCCTCATCATCATCTTCATATATGATAGCATCCACATATTTATCTTCCTCAGTATCATCAATTTCCATAGAAGTTTCAGCTTCATCATAACTTGTTAATTTAAATTCATTTGTTACATCATCAACATCATGGTCAACATTAACTCATAACTTTGGAGTGTTATCATTGATATTCGTGTCTCTTCATTGAAAATATATATTTGGATTTATCTCTAGAAAATTTTCAATTCCTCGAACTTCAATAGAACTATATACACATTGCATAAACTTATTTTCATGGTATTTCATATTTATAATATTTCACCAACCAATTAACTCTATTTAAGAAACATAATAATTTGAATAATAAATTGTATGCACTTGATGAGCCAATAAAAATGGTCCATTTAATACAAGAAGGATTTTTTATTTAATTTCAATGATTCTATAGAATGGATGAACACAAAATCCTCTATCGATATGAAACCCATAAATTTAAACAATGTTACATAATTTTATCTCATTTAATACAGTTCAATTATTTCATATATCATTCCATCAAAGTCACCTTAGTTTTCTCTATAATGAGATCCTCTTAGAAAAACACAACTATTTATTGTATTTTTATTCATCATATGCACATTTATGAAATCTAAAACCATTCACCACATATGATTTATTATATTTAACCATTTTGGATGGTGAGTTACTCAATACACACAATCTATTATCAATTTTATCTGTATGTTGTGATACTTTAGAAATTGAAAAAAAAAGTATCAATATAAAAAATAATAAATTGATTGTGTATGTTAAAGAATAAATAATTTACTTTACCATTATTTGAAACTAGTTGGAAAAATTATGTTGCCAATGTTTTTCAAGGGCAAATGGTATAATTTCTGGAAACTATTTATTGATATGATCATTGTATAATCACAAAATAGAAGAATTTAAATTTAAATTTTTTTAAATAGGGGATAATAGCACTCATTATAAAAAATCATGTTATTTCATCACAGATGAGTAGAACATTAGTATGCGCCATGTGATGTTTATCATCTAAAGTCTATCATTATTGAACTACACTAAATACATGTTTAGTTTGATTAAAAATTGGTAATTTAATATTCAGTGCATCATTAATATTTCACTCATTATGACCCATTCAGTTAGGTATTGAAGGATAATCAGTTAGAAATAATGGGAAAAGAAAAAATAAATTTCCTCCTATAAATAAACTTTTTCTATTGAACCATCAACTGATTATTTGTTACATAAATTTTTATTCAATTTTTTCATTCTTCTATTGTATGGGTACAACCATCAGAATTGTACCAGCCCTCCATATTTTTCTTCATGCATAAAATTTAAGATCAAATGTTCCATTAAGTCAAAGAAATGTGGTGGATTTTTTTTGTTTACTAAATATTTAAACAATATCCACTTATAGTATACTAATTGAATCATAGTCTATTATTCCTATAAAAATGTCTTAAAAATATTATATTTCTATTAGCGCATCTCAAATCTAATAATTTAACATACATATAAATCATATTGTTTTATGTATTTCCAATATAACATAAAAATCATGACTTTTTAATCTAGTAATATGACAATTTCTGACACAATTAGACAAATTGAAAACATAATTGTTCAGTATCCATAAATCCAAAATCCACTAACAAAATAATAAACACTTTTATTTGGAAAGTTTATAGGATTATTTTGGTTTCATTAACTTTTGTGATCTATCATTTTCAAAAAACTCATGTTTTGTTCAACTGTAAATTTGGGAAAGATCTCATCATACCTTTATATTATCTTTGGTCTTACTAGGTGTGTCCAAAGGTATATAATATATATTATCAAAATAAATCTTCTCAACATGAATAACATCAAACATGTTATGGACCAATAAATCATACCAATATGAGAGATCCCAAAAAATCATTAATTTAATTGTGATATTTCCCAAATACATCTATTTTTTGTTGGTTTATAGTCAGTTCAGAGGTAATGGGAGGTAATTATGAGACCAAAGATTTTATATCAATACCTGATATCATTGATGGAGGTCCATCTCTTTCAATTGAACCTTTTTTGGAAATAATTTTTGTTCTTTTGGAAAGTATTTCCAATAGGAATAAATTGGTGATATTAGTCAAAAAAATAAGGTCTTCTCCCATTTATGAGCATAAATTATTTTCTTTCACTCATACAGTATGGATTTAATTTTAATCCATGTGTGCTCTAGTAGATAACATGCCATATGATGGTTTTTGAATAATTTCCCACATTAATTTAGCTTTCTTTAATAAATTTGTTTTTGCAAAAATATCATATTTACTGACACCATTACCCCATAATAAATTTAACACATAAATAAATAGATTCAAATAAATGTCAATATTATTTTTTGGATGTCCTGGAATTTATAATGTTAAAAATATGTGTGGTTAATTCATCAATATTATAGGATTTTTGTTGTACAGATTTATAAAGATGATCCAATTAGAATATTAATTATTGTATGAACCAAATTGACAAAAACCATCAATATAAAGACCTAATACCACGTTATAGTCTTCTAAATCAAAATAAGGATGTACATGGTCAAAAAAATTCATTTAATCGCCTTAATAAGTATGATTTAAGATTATACTAGTTTAAATATTGAATTTTTGTCATGGAATCAATGACATTATGTTCTAAGACATAAATAAATACTACAATCTTAGTGTAATCATAAAATAATTCAATTTTTTAATGAGAACCAATCCATACTTATCTTGTTGAGCTTCTTTTTACCTATTTTTCTACATATAGGAAAACTAAATAATGATCACTTTAACTATAATAAAAGATTTAATTATTTTAACATGCATGCATCTTCTGATAACCAATACCCAAATTACGAATCAGCCTTTTGATCTCATATAAATTGGTAGGAAACACATTTTCTTCAAGTAATGGTGATTTAACCAAAGATGACATCTGATAAAAATAGTTATATGACATTCCATTGTCGAATTTAATGTCCATAAATTTTGTAACTGCGTTATATTTTTTTATCTTGCAAACATGATATAAGGGATCATCAAAAAACTTTGGGAACTCATAAAATTGGGATGGTTCTAAATCATAAATTAAATCAATATCATTATAAGTTTTTGATTTTTTTTTGAAATGATGGAACAAAAACATCATGTAATAATTTTAGAAACTGTGATGGATATGGAAGATACTATCCAAAAAAATAATAAAATTAAAAAAAACACTTGTAAATATTATAAATTATATCTAATTAGAGCTAAATTTTTCTATTTATAAAAATTGCCACAATTTTTTTATTACCATTAATTTTTTATAATTAATTTTAATTATCATTGAGTTAAATTGAAGGCTCTCATATGGGAAGGAGGTAAGCATATAGTGGAGTGGATGAAGGAAAATTCAGAGTGAAAATATTTTAGTTCCCCTGTGTTCAGACCGTTTGGAGGAGAGGTAGTCATGGGTAAAACTACAAGTTTACCAATGAATTCCTCTCCTTAAAATAGTCTGAAGGAAGGGGCACTATAATTCATTCAATTCATCTTCACCTTCATCCCCTCTACTATATGATTTCCTCTATGGAAGCAGGGAGTGGAGGGGATGGAGGTGATCGTAGAGAGAATGAATTCTAGCATGGGAATTCTTTCACTCTATCATCCCCTTCATACCCACAATTATATGGTTTACTCATGGCCCAAGGTCAATGTTCAATTATTAATTGTTGTTATTTATGGTTAATTTTGGTTAATTTTAGTTAATTGTGGTCAAATGTGGTTAATTGCAAAATTTTATACTAATTACTTATCATTAAAAGTATTTTTTACTAATTATCTCTTATTATCAGTATATTTTACAAATTTCCACTCATTGGTGATATTATTTAATAATTACTACCCATTGATTTAATTTTCTACTAAATACCATTCATTACTGGTATTTATTACTAAATAACACTCATTTCCAGTATTTTTTATAAAATACCACCCATCACCGGTATTTTTTACTAATTACCGCTCATTGGTAGTATTTTTTAATAATTACCACTCATTAATGGTATTTTTTAGTAATTAAAACTCATTGTCAGTATTTTTTAGTAATTACTCCTCATTATCATAATTTTTTACTAAATACTGCTCATTTCCAATGTCTTTTTACAAAATATCGATTATTATCAATATGGTTTACTAATTACTGCTCATTTGTGATATTTTTTATTAATTAACACTCATTTCTGCTAATTTTAACTAATTAACACTCATTTTGGAAAATTTTAATTAATTCCCACTCATTATGGCTAATTTTTACTCATTACCACTCATTACCAATATTTTTTACTCATTACCACTCATTGTTGATATTTTTTACTCATTTTAGGTAATATTTTACTATTTAATGTTAATTTTTTCTAATTTTACCCGATTTATGCTAATTTATGCTAATTTTTAATAATTTACAATCATTACTACTAAATTTTAACAATTACCACTCATTACCAATAATTTAAATTAATTAACACTCATTTCCATGAATTTTAACAAATCAATGCTCATTTTTGTAATTTTAATTAATTAACACTCATTTATACTTATTTTTAATAATTCTTACTCATTAATGATATTTTTTAATAATTACCACTCATTATGAGTATTTATTAATCTTTTCCAGTCATTATCGGTTTTTTTTACAAATTACCGCTCATTTTCAGTATTTTTTACTAATTAACACTAATTTCAGCTATTTTTTAATAATTCCTACCCATCTCTGCTAATTGTTAATAATTACCACTCATTTTTGGTAATTTTTACTAATTACAACTCATTTCAGCTAAATTTAACTAATTAATGCTCATTTCTTCTAATTTTAACAAATTAACTTTCATTTCCGTAAATGTTTAATAAATCATGCTCATTGCTACGAATTTTAACTAATTACCTTTAATTACTATTAATTTTTACTAATTACCACTCATTATGGGTAATTTTTACTAATTACCGCTCATTACTAGTAATTTTTTTTGATTACTGCTCATTTTCACTAATTTGAACTGATTTATGCTCATTTCACTAATTTTTAATAATTAATTCTCATTTTCACTAATTTCTAATAATTTCTGCTCCTATCTACTAATTTTTAATAATTCTTTCTTATTTCCACTAATTGTTAATAATTACCTCTCATTTCCACTAATTTTTTGTAATTACCGCTCATTTTTGCTAATTTTTACTAATTAGTGACATTTTCTACTAATTATAGGTAATTTATAATAATTTCAACTAATTTATATAAATTATCTCTAATTTTTTTATTATTAATCACCGTAAATTTTTACTAATTGTTATTAAATTATTAATATTTAGGGTTAATTATAAAAAAATAGTGTCAATTAGTGCTAATTGATAATTACTACTACTTATTAGAAATTACTATAAATTATTATTACTTAACACCAAAATATATAAATTATTACTATGTTGTATTAAGTATTAATATTTATTTATCAATTATAAGTTATTACTACTAATTATAACTAATTACTGATAATTAAAACAAATTACTTCAAATTAAAACTAGTTAAATCTAATTACAAATAATTACTTCTAATTAAAACTAAATATTTTCAGTTGGTAATTAAAAATAATTGATTCTAATTAAAAATTAATCAATTATAAATAAAAAAATTACTTCTAATTAATAATACTAAATGATAATATAAAATAAAATAAATGATTTAAAATTTAAAAACATTAAATAATACCTCAAAATTGAGGCTTTTATCGAATGAAAATATAAAAATTTTATTCCTCGTAAAAATTAAAACTTTTAAACGAAGAAATTAAGAGGAGGATAGGAGGGAAGAGGAGCATATCAAAGCCCAGATGAGTATTGAATGGAAAAAATCTGGTGGGGGCATATATATATAAGTTGGATTAGTAGCAACGATACTATCTATGACGGAGTACCTGTCACACATAGTGTTATTTGAGAGGAGCCCGTCGCAAATACTATCCGTCATAAATAAGTGTGTCAGTGAAAATAAAAGTTATTATTGATAGGTCCTGTCACAAATACTCTTCTGTCGACACATTATTTGTAATGGGTTATAAATTCCCATTGTAAATAACAATAATGATGAAACATATTTGTGACGGGAGTGAATTCCCGTCACAAAAAACTTTTCCCTTAGTTTAGGACACTGGTGCACCAATGATATTTGTGATGAGAATGGTTTCCCATTGAAAATACTTATTTATTTAGGATTATATTTGATGGGAAACAAATCTCATCATAAATAGCCTTGCGGTAAGTACTATTTGTGACAAGTGATGGGCCCATCCAAATAGTTCATCACAAAAACCCATTTTTTCCGTAGTATTATTTCTATGTTGGAATTAAGGGGAGGCCTTATGTAACAGGTGTTTCTAGTGGTGTAAGCATTCTTATGGTTCCTTTTTCTATAATTAAATATGTATGTGTGTGTGTGTTTATCTCATTGTCATTTAAAATTTATTTTCCCACCTCTATTTCATATTCCATGGGAAATAGAGTGTAGCTAAAGTGTAACACCCTAGAATGATAAAGGGTTAAATTACTAAATGATATGACTCATGTCAACAAGGTGCACCTTCCTTTTTAGGAGCTTACCTAATTAGAACTCCACAGTTAAGCGTGTTTGTCCTACAGTAGTGATCAGGATGGATGACCTTCTGAGAAGTTTGTTCAGGGTCTGTGATGGAGGACAAAGCACACTGGAAAGGACATGTGTTGGCCTGTGGGGACAATCATTAGTCAGATTACATGTACAAGAATGTGGGTGGACCCTTGGGTGGGGACCACGTGTCTGCGGGGCAACTGGTGGTACCTAGCAGGCCAGGACCTGACGACCATGTTAAGGCGGGGTGTCTTTGCTATCACAGGGACCCGCTTGTTACATTTGGTATCATAGGTGGTACCCGACCTTAAGTGTGGTGCACTGCCTAGGTTGAGATGTAGGGCCCACAATGAGGATGTTGTGCTCTAAAGGGGGGGTGATTGTAACACCCTAGCATGATAAAGGGTTAAATGACTAAATGATATGACTCATGTCAACAAGGTGCTCCGTCCTTTTCGGAAGCATACCTGATTAGAACTCTATAGTTAAGTGTTCTTCGCCTAGATTAGTTATTAGGATGGGTGACCTTCTAGGAAGTTCCCTAGGGTGTGTTTGAGTGAGGACAAAACACACTAGAAAGGACATGTGTTGGTCTATGAGGACTATCAATAGTCAGATAATTCGTTCAGGCATGTGGATGGGACTCGGGGTGGGGACCACGTGTCTACGGGGCCACTGGTGGTACTTGGTGGGCCAGGACCTGACGGCCATGTTAAGGCTGGGTGTCTGTGTGGTCTCCAGGGCCCAGTTGTTACATAAAGGGATGTACATATAGATATGTTGCGCTAGTTTAGGATTATACTCTAGCTAGTGACCCTTACTATGGATAATCCCTACTATGGGATTTTTCCCCTCGATTGGGCTAGATTGGGTATGAGTGAGATGACCCGTTCAGGCACGTGGGTGGGACTCGGGGTGGGTACCACGTGTCTACGGATCCACTGGTGGTACTTGGTGGGCCAGGACCCGACAGCCATGTTAAGGTGGGGTGTCTGTGTGGTCACCAGGGCCCAGTTGTTACATAAAGTGATGTACAGATAGATATGTTGTGATAGTTTAGGATTATACTCTAGCTAGTGACCCTTACTATGGATAATCCCTACTATGGGATTTTTCCCCTCGATTGGGCTAGATTGGGTATGAGTGAGATGACCCGTTCAGGCACGTGGGTGGGACTCGGGGTGGGGACCATGTGTCTGCGGGGCCACTGGTGGTACCTGGTGGGCCAAGACCCAATGACCATGTTAAGGTGGGGTGTTTGTACGGTCACCAGGGCCCAGTTGTTACATAAAGAGATTTACAGATAGACATGTTGCGCTAGTTTAGGATTATACTCTAGCTAGTGACTCTTACTATGGATAAGCCATGATATGGGATTTTTCCCCTTGATCGGGCTAGATTGGGTGCGAGTGAGAATTAGGGCAGTTGGATTGCATCTAGAAAGTCGATATGATGGATCATGTTTTAGTATAATTCTATATTTTCCCCCTTATCTCTTAATTATTCCCAATATTACTTATTATTGGATTTATTATTATTATTATTGTTATTTTTACAAAGATTTTTATAGTTAATCATTGGTGTTATATCTTTTTTTAGATAAAAAAATGGTTTATATTCTTTGAAATGAAATTTATTCTAAATAAAACTTGTCTTCCTTATTTAAAGATGTAAAAGGATCATTTTATTAGTAAATATACAATCTCCTTGTTTTAAAATAAGTTATTCTAAGATGATGATGTCTCATGATCTATTTTTGAAGAAAAATAATAAGGAAGAACAATATTTTATTTTTATTTTAGATTAGTTTGAAAAGGGTCATTTATTTAAATTTTATGCATGTGGTGTGTTTTCTATGGCATACCCACTATTATTTTTGCACACACCTATTAACGTTTAGTGTTCAGGTTCATGTTCAACTTTGATCATAATGGAATGGTGATGGTGTTGAGGATGGAAGGTAACCTTGGGGTAACATGGAGACTGGTTTGAGTATTTTTGTAACACCCCAAGATTTTATGAGATATATTCTTTTTAATTTCTTTCATATCTTCTGTTTTACGCTACACCAAGATTATCGTACACTATATGCAACACTGTATTAGCTTGCAGTATACGCAACACTATTCTTAGATCGTGTTACACAAAATTTCAAGTTCGTTTGATAGTAGTTAAATTACACAAAATTGAGTGTATATATATATATATTCAATGTATAAATTAAATGTGGTTGTATTATATTATACGCAACAACAAAAGAGTCTTTCACTACACGTAACCCTAACTTGGCTTGCATTACACGCAATCACGACCTTCCTCGATAGCATGTGTTGTACGCAATAACGGGTTTCACTAAACAACGATATGTGGTTATAATATTATTATGAACAATATGTTATGAATAATATTAACTAAATTTTGAATTTTATAACATTATTATTCATCATACACATTTTCTAAAACATGGAATGGGAACAAAATAAATTTTTCGGGAAAAATACGTATTTTAAAAAAAATGCAGTTTAGTCACCTTTTGATTGTGCACCCACTTTAAATATAGTTTTTGACATATTTATAACTTCAACTTGAGAAAATAAAATTCTTCCTTGGAATCATGATATAAAAATTTACTTTGGATAAATATTTCATATTATTCTGATAACTTTCATATTTAAATGAATAGTAAAAAACACGCTATATTTTAATTAAAAACAACTTTTTTAATAATAATTTATATGGTTAAATTATAATATTGAATAGTTTTAAAGTATAAAAAGAATATATTTTTACCATTTATTATAATGTATGTCATTATCATTGATTTTACATTGAATTCCTTGGTAAAATCATTTCAATCCTTTGTAATGTTTTAACTTTTAAAACTCATTTTCTTAACAAGGGGATTAATTTTAAATTAATTTATGCAACTTTTTTAATTTGAATTTGGAAAAATGGATTATATATTTGTAATCATTAGGAACAAATTATGTTAATAGGCTACGTTTTATTTTTGGGCACATTGAATAGTAACTACGGTAAATTTTATTTACCATAGTTAAAGGTGAATCAGGTAATTAAGGGTAAATATAATATTATACAATTACCCTAACACTTGTATTAATATTATATTATGATTATATTTCTTCCTAATTCATATTTTGGTTGAAATGGAATCCATTGTAAGCCACTTGGATGTGATTAAGACCTTTAATTTATTTTATTTTAAAGAAAGAGAAATATGTCTCACTCAAACTTTAATAATTAATGTATTTTTAATATAAGTTTATACAGAATATAAATATTATTATAAATATTAATTTTCAATCTAAAATGTTTTTTATTTGTTATGGTAATTTATTTTTAATTTTTCAGTGATATTTAATTACCTTAATTTCTTATACATTAATGATGCAGAAATTATTTATTTAGTGAAAAATCAATAATATAGTTTTTATTTAAATAATAATACCAAATAAAAGACACAAAAACCTGACCAAAACATATTGGTAATATATATCTAAACCATATCCATCCAATGGTATAATTTTGGACCATTTGGAGCTTTATAAAAACAATTATGATAGTTATACTATTTTATTTTAAATGATGTCAAAGTTGTCAGCTTCATAATTTAATAAATATAACAATTTTCATGTTGAGATATTAAGATTATAAATTTGATTAAAATTATTATTTTGAAATATATTAGATTTTTTATAATCATAGTATTTTATTTTAATTTTTTATACAAACAATAATTATATTAAATGATTATACAAAAATGATTTCGTAATTTCCTTATAAAGAGAAATATCAAATAAATGGTTTTATAAATATTACAATAAAAATAATATGAACCAATTAATGTTCTACACAAATTTTCTAGTTCCATATGATATGTTAGGAATCTATTAAACTTTTCTTTTTGAATATATACTATGTGTTTATTTTATTTAAATTCAAATAAATAAATAGTGTCAAAATTAACACTATTGCTATTTTATAAAAATAACATATTATAAAATTGTTTAAAAATAAAAAAAATATTTAAAAATTAAAAATTGATATTTATAGGGTGTATAATTTTATAAATTATCCAATTGTAGACAATTCACAATACATAAGTAATTATTTATAACAATTTAAAATTTAGAATATTATTACCACAAATAAAATTAAATAGATTAAATAAGGATAAATCAAGTTGATAATGTTTAAAATAAACTCCCAACATGTATAAATTTTATTGGTTTATGATATTACAACCCTATCTCATCTAATCTTAGGATTTGAGTCATTCTGTATGTTTTTAAGTGGGTTTTTATTTTATTATAAATTAATATTTTAGAGGTTTCCAAAAGTGCCACTCTCCTCTCTTATAAAAGGGCACTTCATCCCTCTCCTCTTCACAATATTTTGAGCCTTCAAGCTCGTCCAAACCCAGACAATTGCTCTTATAAAGATCTCTAGTTATATCATAGAGGTTCTGGTCTTCTCAAAAGACCAACTCTAGTACCCTAGTAGGAGGATTAAAAGAGGCACGTCGAGGAAGAGGTAATCTCTTCTACTGATTCTTTCAAGTTTATTTCTTCTTATACTTCATCTTCTTTATTTGTTTCATTATAAAGTAATAACATATGTATCACTCATATACTGATATATTTTTATAAATATGAAACAACCCTATTTCACCATCTATCCATCCGATGAAAAACAAAATCATCGCGCGTGCATACGTACGGCTTACCGTCTCCACACCGTGGTGTAATCTGTTTTTCCACTACCACCAAACTTGGATGGGTATAATGGTTGAAATAATGACTATATATGATTATTATAACATCATACTGATTCTGGGATATTATATCATCTACTCTAATTCCATTCAATAATTATGGGAACGATATCATCGCTCGTACGTACGTACGGATTACCGTCTCCACGACGCGATGAGATTCATTCTCCATGTTAACCATTCAAGAATGGTTATAGAGTATATATAATAAATAATCATGAAATATATGACATAATAATGGTACTAGATTTATGTATATATATGTGTGTGTGTTTCATTTAATTACTTCCATTCAATTCTATAAGGAGATGAAAACATCATTCATGCGTACATACGACCTACCGTTTCCATTAACGGTGTGTTTCATTTCATTTATCTATCTATTATTTATATATATATATATACTGAATATATATGATATATAAATCATGTTTTAAAATATGTAAGTAAGTAAATCATGATATAAGTAATAATAATATCAAGAACAACAAGTCCAAACACGTACAATAAATGAAAAGAATATTTCCCAAAATGTTGCATTAACATGGAATTGACAAATGAACATGTAATATAAATACCTAATGGAATCATATATGATATCATAAGAATGACTATGATTATGGAATAAGTAAACGACATTTTTTAAATCATTATACAGGAGGTTTATATACATACAAAGCATATCAGGCCTAAGGTAAGGGATAATTTTTCAATCTCATTTTTATCTGAGATTGTTTATACGTAAGTATTTACTGGGGTTATATTTTTCATCCATGTCTATAAAAAAGTTTTCATAAAGTGTTTCATATTCTTCCATGTATGTTTAAATTCATTTTTACCCCATTTTTACTTTTACTTTGTGTTATGAAAGGAATCTTTCTTTTGTTTACCATACGTGGTACTTTTGACTTTTCCATTAAAAGAACGAGGAGAAGGTTTTTCATAACTTATACGACGTGACTGGATTTTTAAAATTTCATAACACCTTATTTACATAAATAGTAATCTAAAATATTTTATGATTATTTTCAAAAAAATCCTTTTCATTTAAATTGGCATGGTATTTTGAGAAAAGAAAATGATTTTGAAGAATAAAGGATATTTTCCTCAAGAATTCATTTCAAGTGTTTTATCAAAACTATTTTCCATCTAAGATGAAATTATTTATAATGATTATGTTTCAAGTATAATGTATCAATTATTTACATGGTTTGATTCTTCTTATGATGAAATGATATCCATTTATTTATATGGATTATGTTATGATAGGATGATGTTTATGAAACCCATTTTATTCTTTGGGTTTTGATGAATGATTTATGTTTATTTTTTGGAACAAGTAAGAATAATTTCATTATGAGATGGGTGGACCAATATCTCCCTCCAATGAATTGGGTAAATATTTATATCTCATGAGATAGACCTGGCTGGAACGGCAAGTAAAATCTGATTCAGTAATACAGGGCTAGAACGGTAAGTAAACCCAGTTCAGTAATTGACTTTGTCCACTATGATGGTCTTGGCAGCAATGCCTTGGATACTATGGAAATCATAACATGTGATTAATGGTTTTCCACAATTACATCTTTTATTTCCATGCGATTTTATCATGATTATTATTCCTTTATGATCTATGCCATATGCACTACCAAGATTTATGTCATTACTCATGATTTTGATGTTTTTTGTTCATGTTCTTACGTCCAAATGTTTAGGGATTGTTTTATATTCTCCATGTTTACCCATACTGAGCATTTGATCTCACCCTTTTTTTGTTTTCTTTTCCCTAGGATATAAAGAAAGGTTTTAGGTAAGAAAACAAAAGGTGAAGATCTTTATGGGAGATGTTGAAGATCTTTCACCATGATTAGAAGATTACATTTCGTGTTTCCAAGGACACTAAACTAATACGGTCATTGGGCATTTGTTTTTTGTCATGTATTAAGTATTGTGCAAAAGTAATGTAATGTCTGTATACATCCAGCTTGGGTCTCTACATTTGGTATCAAAGCGAAGGTTTAGTTAACCTTTGGAAACTAGGATGCGAAAACATTATTGAGATCTCTAGAGATATTTCTATGGTATGTCTGGGGATGTCCCTAATATTTGGTATAACTATAGTTTATAGTCCTCGAATTATGTTGACAATCATGAATTACCTAGGGTGAACCTAAGGTGTCATGTTTTAAATAATTTTTGACATGTTAGACATCCCATAAGTAACTTTTTATGATTATGTGGTTCCTCGTTATTTAAATTGTGTCTTACACTATAGTTTCTGGTTTTAGTCAATGGAGGGAACGAGAAGAAATTCGGTTCACTTTGATTCAAATGGACAAATTGGTGACTGTGAGCAACAAAATTGTCTAATGCCTGAAGAGAATGATATTGTGATTATGTTGAATCAGTCATCGCGATATATGATTAACAAGGTGAACATTAGTTGTATTCCTAAGTCATCAAATAATAGGAAGATGGACTTTTATTCTTGTTCACATGGTGAGGAGAATAGAGAAAGAAAGATTATGATTTCTAAAGAAGGGAAGAAGAACCTTGATGAATACATCAAATTGAGGGGAAGATGTTATGTTTGTGGGGAGAAGGGTCATAGAGTGACAGATTATTATGGAGTTCAATGTATTATCTGTGGAGAACATGGGCATTACCCAAATCAATGCCCTGACCTAAGAGGTTACTTCTAAATAAAGGAAGGACCTATTCTATGAAAATCATTGAAGAGGATGGATTGAAGGGTTTATGTATTGGAATTCAAGAATATTGTTATTGAGGTACTTTTATGGTATATTGTAATATCCATGTATTGGTCCATTGTGGTTTTCCATAAGAATATGGTACCGATAACCATGAAAAGTGATGGAAATATTTTTGGAAATCAGATGATATGGACATAATTAAGGGTTAAAGAGATAATTAAATGTTTGATAGTATTAATGATCTCATATAATGACATAGTGGTATCATGGTCTGAGTATATCAAAATTTTGGGATTTTGGTATGTGGAAAGAGTTAACTTTTGACAGTATTCATGTTTTCACTATGGTTCTATGGTATTTCATGTTTCAAGAGAATACATGATTATGGTATTCACATGTTTGAAATGTGACCAAAAGGATAAATCTTTTGATATATGGGGGATAAATGATGGTATTCAATGCTTGTTATATGACCTTTTATGGTAATTGTTTTCATTGTACTGTGAGATTGGACATAAATATTTTGGATAATACTAAAGATGGTAATGGATTATGTTGGACATCAAATAGTATTGTTTAAGGATATAAATTTTTTCAATTTTATTTCTGGAATGTTATAATAGTATAGTTTTAAGAAAAGTGACAACCTGCAGAATGGGAGACAACCCGTCGCGTTGGACAACGTTGTAGGAATCAAACCCACAACTGAAGTGTGACAGGCCATTATCACCTACCACTGTCCTAATGGAAGTCTCTGGTTAGTAGAAATTAGTTTTATTTTATTAAGTGGTATGATAGATGAAGTATTAGTCCATTTTTGGAACCATATATGATTAATATTACCATAGATGGACTTATGTATATTTAATAACTTTTGTTAACCTTATGTTTGAGATAGATGGAATGACCTATTATTCTATCGTATGATCTAGTCACACATCATTAATGACAAATTCAACTTTATTTAATTAAGAGATGAAGTAGAAATTGTTCAAGGAACGAACAACAGTGAGATTGTACCAAAATTAAGTAATTATTTTTTTAATTAAAAAATTCTTCAACATTAGGGAAATGATCTTGAAAACCAAAAATGTTGTCATATTTCCCTAATATCTGATGAATTATATGTTACCTTAGATCATCACATATTTATGGATTTTGGATTTTTCATAGCCATGTTCTCTACCACTCTTCATCAAAACTTGACGGTTAGATTTCTCTTCCATATCCATTTTTTCACCTATATTACCCTATGTGGGAACCCAAGTGATGAGTTACTTTGGGTATCCGTTTTGTTTCTAACGTTCCTTTTTAAAATTAAGTTTTAGTATTCCTTTTTATGATGTGGGTTTCTATGAAACAAACTCTCAATTAGAAACCATTTATAACCCGATGAATTTCGAGGACGAAATTCATTTTAAGGGGGGTAGAATGTAACACCCCGAGATTTTATGAGATATATTATTTTTAATTTCATTCATATCTTCTAATTTACGATACACTAATATTATCTTGCACTATACGCAACATTGTATTAGCTTGCAGTATACGCAACACTATTCTGGGATCATGTTACACACAATTTCAAGTTCATTTGATAGTCGTTATTCTATGCAAAATTGAGTGTATATATATATATATATATTAAGTGTATAAACGAAATATGGTTGTATTATGTTATACGAAACAAAAAAGGAGTCTTTCACTACATGAAACCCTGACTTGGCTTGCATTACATGTAATCGCGACCTTCCTCGATAGCATGTGATGTACGAAATATCGGGTTTCACTAAACAATGATATATGGTTATAATATTATTACGAACTAGCCGTTATGAATATTATTAACTAAATTTTTAATTTTATATCATTATTATTCATCTTACACATTTTCTATAACATGGTATGAGAACAAAATAAATTTTTTGGGTAAAATAAGTATTTTTCAAAAAATGCATTTTTGCCGCCTTTTGATGGCACACCAACTTTAAATTTAGTTTTTGACATGTTTATAAGTTCAATTTGATAAAATAAAATTTTTATTTGGGATAATTATATAAAAATATACTTTGGATAAATTTTTCATATTATTCTGATAACTTTCATATTTTAATGAATAGTAAAAACCCGCTATATTTTAATTAAAAAAAACATTTTTCATAATACTTTATATCGTTAAATTATAATATTTAATGGTTTTAGAGTATAAATAGAATATATTTTTACCATTTAAAATAATTTATGTCATTATCATTGATTTTACATTGAATTCATAGGTAAAATCATTTCAGTCTTTTGCAATGTTTTAACTTTTAAAACTCTTTTTCTTAACAAAGGGATTAATTTTAAATTAATTTATGAAAATTATGTGATTTGAATTTGTAAATATGGATTCCATATTTGGAATCAGTAGGTCCAAATTATGTTAATAGGCTACTTTTTATTTTTGGGCACCATGAATAGTAACTATGTTAAATTTTATTTGCCATAGTTAAAGGTAAATCAGGTAATTAAGGGTAAATATAATATTATAAAATTACCCTAACACTTGTATTAATATAATTTGATGATTATATTTCTTCCTAAGGAATATTTTGGTTGAAATGGAATCCATTGGAACCAACTTGGATGTGATTAAGACCTTTAATTTATTTTATTTTAAAGAAAGAGAAATATGTCTCACTCAAACTTTAGTAATTAATGTATTTTTAATATAAGGTTATACATAATAAAAATTAGATTATAAAAACTAATTTGAAAGATAATTTTTTTTATTTGTTATGGTAATTTATTTGTAATTTTTATGATATATTTAATTACTTTAATAGATTATACATTAATGATGCAGAAATTATTTATTTAGTGAAAAATCAATAATATAGTTTTTATTAAAATATTAATACCCATTAAAAGGCCAAAAAACCTGACCAAAACTTAGTTTTCATATATATATACCCCATAACCATCCAATGGTCTAATATTTGACCATTATGAGCTTTATAAAAGTGATTATGATGGTTATATTATTTTATTTTAAATGATGTCAAAGTTGTCACCTTCATAATTTAATAAATATAAAAATTTACATGTAGTGATTTTAAGATGATAAATTCTAGTAAAAGTATTATTTTGAAATATATTAGATTTATAATCATCAAATTATTTTATTTTTAATTTTTATGCAACTAATAAGTATATTAAATGATTATACAAAAATTATGTGGTAATTTCTTTATAAAGAGAAATATCAAATAAATGGTTTTATAAATATTAAAATTAATATTATATAAAATAATTAATGTTATCCACAAATTTTATATATTAATATGACATTTTAGGAATCTATTAAACTTTTTCTTTCGAATATATCCCCTGTGTGTATTTTATTTAAATTCAAATAAATTAATTGTGTCAAAATAAACACTATTGTTATTTTATAAAAATAACATACTATAAAATTATTTAAAAATCACAAAAATATGTAAAAATTATAAATTGAAATTTATAGGGTCTGAAATTCCATAAATTATCCAATTATGGACAATTCAAAACACATAAGTAATTATTTATAACAATTTAAAATTTAGAATATTATTACCACAAATAAAATTAAATAGATTAAATAAGGATAAATCAAGTTGATAATGTTTAAAATAAATTCCCAACATGTATAAATTTTATTGGTTGATGGAGTTACAACCCTATATCATCTAAGCTTCAGATTTGAGTCATTGTGGAAGTTTTTATATAGGGTTTTATTTTATTATGAATTAATATTTTAGAGGTTTCCAAAAGTGCTCATCTCATCCCTTATAAAAGGGAACCTCCTCCCTATCCTTTTAAAAACATTTTGAGACTTAAAACTCATCAAAACCCTACCAATTAATCTTTTCAACCTCTCTAGTTATATCATAGAGGTTCTGGTCTTCTCAAAAGACCAACTCTAGTGCCCTAAGAGGAGGTTTAAAAGAGGGACCTTGAGGAAGAGGTAATCTCTTCTACTGATTCTTTCAAGTTTCTTTCTTCTTATACTTCATATTCTATATTTGTTTAATTATAAAGTAATAACATCAGTATCACTAATATACTGATATGTTATTATAAATATGAAACAACCCTATTTCACCATCTATCCGTCTGACGAAAAACAAAATCACCGCTCGTGCGTATGGCTTACCGTCTCCACGCCGTGTTGTAATCTGTTTTTCCACCACCACCTTACTTAGATGGTTATAATGGGGGAAATAATAACTATATATGGTTATTATAACATCATACTAATTCTGAGATATTATATCATCCACTACATTTTCATTCAATAATTATGGGAACGATATCATCACTCGTATGTACGTACGGATTACCATCTCCACGATACTATGAGATTTATTTTCCATGTTAACCATTGAAGAATGATTATAGAGTATATATAAAAAATAATCATGAAATATATGACATAATAATTCTACTAGAATTATGTATATGTAAATATATGTGTGTCATTTACTTACTTCCATTAAATTCAATAAGGAAATGAAAACAACAATCATGCATACGTACGGCCTACCGTCTCCATGAATGGTGTGTTTTATTTCATTTATCTATCTATTATATATATATATTGAATATATATGATATATAAATAATGTTTTACATTCTTGAATTAATTAAATCATGATATAAGTAATAATAATATCAAGAACAACAAGTCCAAACACATACGATAAATGAAAAGAATATTACCCAAAACTTTGCTTTAATATGGAATTGAAAAATTAACATGTAATATAAATACCTAAGTGAATCATATATGATATCATAAGAATGAATATAATTCTGGAATAAGTCAATGACATTATTAAAATCATTATACATGAGGTTTGGATATGTACAAATCATATTAGGCCTAATGTAAGGGATAATTTTTCAATCTCATTTTTATCTGAGATTGCTTATTGGTAAGTATTTATTGGGGTTATATTTTTCATCCATGTCTAAAAAGATGTTTTCATAAATTGTTTAATATTATTACATTTATTTTTAAAGTCATTTTTATCCCATTTTTACTTTTACTTTGTGTTATGAAAGGAATCTTTCTTTTGTTTAACATACGTGGTACTTTTTGAATTTTTTGTTAAAAGTACGAGGAGAATGTTTTTCTTAACTTATATGGCGTTAACAGATTTTTACAATTTCATAACGCCTTATTTACATAAATCATAATCTAAAATATTTTATGATTATTTTTATCAAAATCCTTTTCTTTTAAAGTTTCATGGCATTTTGAGAAAAGAAAATGATTTTGAAGAATAAAGGATATTTTCCTCAAGAATTCATTTCAAGTGTTTTATCAAAACTATTTTCCATCTAAGATGAAATTATTTAGTATTTTTATGTTTCAAGTATAATGTATCTATTATTTACATGGCTTGATTCTTCTTATAATGAAATTATATCCATTTGTTTTATATGGATTATGTTATGATGGGATGTTGTTTATGAAACCAATTTTATTCTTTGGGTTATGATGAATGATTTATGTTTATTTTGTGGCACAAGTAAAAATGATTTCATTATGAGATGGGTGGGACCTATATCTCTCACCAATTCATTGGGTAAAGATTTATATCTCATGAGATAGACATGGCTGGAATGGCAAGTAAAATCTGGTTCAGTAATACAGGGCTGGAATGGCAAGTAAACCTGGTTCAGTAATGGACTTTGTCCACTATGATGATCTTGGCAGCAATGTCTTGGCTACTATGGAAATCATAACATGTGATTAATGGTTTTCCACAATTACTTGTTTTATTTACTTTCTATTTCATCATTATTAATGTTCCTTTATGATCTATTCCTTATGCACTACCAAGATTTATATCGTTACTCATGATTTTGATGTTTTATGTTCATGTTCTTACGTTCAAATGTTTAGGGATTGTTTTATATTCTCCATGTTTACCCTTACTGATCATTTGATATCACTATTTTTATGTTTTCTTTTCCCCATGATATAAAGAAATTTTGTAGGTTAGAAAATAAAATGTGAAGATATTTATGGTAGATGTTGAAGATCTTTCACCATGATTAGAAGATTATGTTCTGAGTTTCAAAAGACACTAAACTAATACGGTCATTGGGCATTTTTTTCATGTATTAAGTATTCCGCAAAAGTAATATAATTTCCATTTACTTTAACATTGAGTCTCTAAAATTTTGGTTTTATTTTCTGTTATTGGTGTATTTAAAAATTAGTCCACTTCTATATATAATTCTCATTTAGTTGTTTATATTACCTCCTCATGGATTTTATTTTATTATTATCCTTTGTTTGGTTTTTTTATTCGTAAAATTATTTTTCTTCTAGCATATGGACCTTCGATGTATGGAGTGATCCTGTAAGATTTATGAGTGTATGTATCATGTTTAATTCTACTTATTTGCAGAATTAATTCCCATGAGTTAGTATCTAATTCCTTAACACTAGTTTCTAGTTTGGGGCTATTGGGAACATGCCTTGGGTATGATGTGATTCAGATCAGGTTCTTGGTTTACGGGCTTTCTGGACTGGTTCCTGAAAAACGACCTCACAACTCAATATAATTCCTAGGATTCAATACTTGACTGATTCCAACACTCTAAATACTTCCTTCGGGTCCCAATTTACATTTTCACATATTTGGTCCATTGCACTTATTTTTTCCCCAAAATTCACCTAAGCACTTTAGGCATTCAGAAGCCCTTTATCCTTATCCAAAAACATTACATAAAGGTTCACAAACTCTAGAAAATATTATTCAAGTTCCAATTCTCAAAACATTTCCCTATCTTAGAAAAAATATCAAAAAATTAAAATTTCCCATTATTTAACTAACTTCTAATGGAGTATGTTGTTACACCACACTTTTAACACCCCAATATTTCATAGTACGTTATTTCTTCAAAGTATTACAATAAATTTCACTACACGCAACACCAAGTTCTAGCACACCATGACTTACCAAACAAGTTGTTCAAAAGCGGTTATGAATAGTATTAACTGAATTTTAAACTTTATATAATCCTTATAATTTTAGTATCCATATTCTGAGTTTCTTATACATAACGTAAGAACAAATAAATTTTTTCAGATAAAATAAGTATTTTTCAAAAAATGAAATTTTACTGCTTTTAATGGAGAAGACTTTTTAAATCCAATATTTGAAACATTTATATATTAAATTTGACAAAATAAACTTCTTCTTTATAATCAGTACATAATAATTTAGTTTCAATAAAGTTTTGGTGTTTTTCTGATAACTTTCATATTTGGGTGAATAGTGAAAAAATACTATATTTTAACTGAAAAAAACTTTTTTAATCAAAATAATTTATATTGTTAAATTATAAATTTTAATGGTATGAAAGTATAAATATATTATATTTTTTCCATTTAATCAAATTTTGGTCATTGGACATAATTTCATATTTAAACTGGACATAAGAAAGTGTCAATATTTTGATAGTTATTATTTGTTAAAAACATGCTTTTTGTTTCGACAATGGGAATTAATTTTAAATTAATTTCTGACACTTATGTGTTTTGAATTTAGAAAAATGGATTCAATATTTAGAATCATGATTTAAAAATTGTTTAAATAGGTAACTTTTATTTTTAGACATTTTGAATAATTACTTCAGTAAATATTTTATTTACTATGGTTAAAGGTTAAATCCGGTAAATAAGGGTAAAAAATAATATTATAATAACACTAAATTACCCTAAAATGTGTCCTGACCCTATTGGTTGATACATTTCTGACCATGGGCATCTTTGGGTCAATTTTAGGACCCCATGGAGCCACTTGTATGTGATAATGACACTTTATATTAATTAAGTTAAAATAAATGCAAAATTGACATAAGCATATAACTTTTAAAAAACAATTTTTACATTGAGTTATATATGTTGGATTTTAGACTATAAATATTAATTATAAATTTAATAATATTTCATAAATAATGGTTTTTTATTTATAATTTTTATACATTGAATAATTAAATTTATTTATGACACAATAATGATGCAGTATTTTTCTTAATAATAAAGAATCAAATAAATGGTATTATAAAAGTTAAAATAAATATAATTTGAAAGTTCTGATGACATACACTAATTTTATTGGTTAATATTACATATTAGGATTGCTAAAATGATTTTTATTCTAATTAATAAAGTTTTTAAGACTTTAAAAAAATCAATTATTAAATAGTGTCAAAATTGACAAAAATGATTTTTTGAAAAAAATTATTATTGTTTGATAATACATTCCTAAAAATCTATGGTTCGGAAAAAGTAATTATATCATGATATTTGTATCGTTAATTTACCACTTTGGGGTATCTTGGATGTATATAGTAAATTTATTAACTATATAATATAAAAATACAAAGTGACATGGTATGTGTCAAACAAATTAACTAAGAGTTAAAACTAAAAGATAAGGTCAAAAAAGTGACCCAAACCTATCTAAAACCTAATGGTTGAGTTTTTTTTAGACATATACCCATTTTATACTTTCAATAATACACTTTTGAGCCATTAGAAACTGAATATAAATTTATTATAAAATAATAATTTAAATTTTTCTTAAATAGCCCCTCCTCCCCCTTATAAAAGGACACCACTTCTAACCAATTACTCACACATATAAAGCCTTTTTGATCGTCCAAACTCTACCTAATTAAGCTCCATACATCCTTATCCTCGTCCTAGAAGCCTTACCTTAGGCAGAAGGTACTTCAATTGTCTTTTTTGGTTCAAACCAAAGAGAGTTTCCCAAATTAAAGGTAACGATTTCTCTTAGCTTCTTTTATTTTATTTTACTTCTCCAACCCCTAAACTCTTCTTATTATTTTCTTTTGTAACAAAACCAGTATCCTAAATATACTAGGATATTGTTATGAGAATTATTTTCACTACACTTACACACACCTCCATCTAATGGGTGAAGAACATAATGTTTCTGTGGATGGAAACCAAACGCCTCACAAAACAATGATTGTTTGATTATCTCCTAATACCTCTCATGGTGGCCATTATGATGGAACTATAATTAAATATGATATTAATGATATTTATTTTATATATAATCTTCTGTAATTCTATTTTATATCATACCATTATTCTTTTAGTGTTGTATATATATACGATAATTTCATTTGAGGAAGTGTGGACTACCGCCCCCTAAAGTGATATGACTCGTTCATACCATACATGGAATGTATAAAGGAAGATTTTAATGAATGTAAGTAAAAAATATAAGATATTATATTATATTGGAATAATAATATACCTATGTATCATTTGGATTTGAATCCTTTTAAAATGAAAAATGAAATGGAAGTAGCGTTTGTGTGTACGTACGGACTACCGTCTCCACGAACGCGATGAGATTCATTAATCATCGTATCTATTCAAGTATAATTCTCATTTGATGATTAAAAATAATTTTTAAGGACTTGATATCATTCTGGATATGAATTAGATGCAACCTATCCATGAAAAACACATCTTATGTACCAAAACATATAAAATAAAATGAGTAAGTTAACACTCGAAACGACGATAATACTAAAATATTATTAACAAGGAAATATTAAAAGATCATATATGATATCCTATTTATGTATATGATTCTTTTATAATTTAATAACAATTATTTAACTATTATACAGGAGGTTGAATGTACCGTCGACTAAAAGAAATTTCTAGGTAAGGGGTTTTCATCTCACTCCCTATTCCCGTGAGATTCATGCCATATTGCCACCATTACTTTTTGTGTGGTGTATGTACTGCCCATAATTTTATTATTTGCTTAATAAAATTTAATTTATGTGTATTCACATATTCATTGTATGATACCTCTTTAATGGGTTCTATGTTTCGTAAGTTACCAAATTGGTAAGGGTTAATTTCACAATCTCTTTATTATCCGAGTTTGTTTTTACATAAGTATCTATTGGGACATATTTATTATCCATGTCCATGTTTTATGAAAGATTTTTCAAAGGGATTTTTTTAAGAGACTTTTTTTACTAAAACATAATTTCAAATGTTTTTAATATTTATTCTTCTAAATATTTCTCATTAATTTCCATGTCTTCAAAATGGTTTTTAAGGATTTATTTATATGGACATGAATGTTATTTAAAATGTTAATTCCTTTCAAAAGTTTCAAAGTGGTATGGGACACTTTGATTCAAAAATGTCTTTAAATGACTTCTTTTCTAAATTGTGTGACTTTTAAATGTTTTCATGAAAAAGGTGTATTTCTCTCAAAGAGTTTTACAAATCATTTTCATCTATGTCAAAATTCTTTAATGGATTTTAAACTTTTTTTGAAGTTGATTTATGATGATACAAATCTTCCATATTGTGTTGAAGGTTTTGTGATATATTTTACTGTGGATGTGTTATTTTTATACCATTCATGGTTTATGGGTAAATTATTTACATTTCATATGCTTTTTTTAATATAAATGTTTATGTTATGTTTAAACCTTTTCATATGGGAATGCATTGGACTTAGTAAGTGACGGGTGGATCTCGCTATATATCCTCAAGGAATCGATAGGTCTCATGAGACAAACTAGTGTCTTGGCACGAGGCCTTGACAAAATCTTATTTTTAGTCTTGGCACAAGGCCTTGTCTACGTGGTTATGATAGTATGGCATTATGCATTACATCATTATGAAAGTGGTTATTGATATTTCATGTGATTATTTGATTAGTATAATATCCATGTGAATAAGTAAATGGAATTATTTCATTTTATTTCCGCCATATTATGTTTAAGTTCAAGTTTAAAAGTCTTTTGTTTTATTAATAGATTTCATTAAATGTTTATGCTTATTTATGAATGTTTTTGCTATATTGTTATCCTTACTGGGCATCTGAGCTCACCCCTTTATATGTTTTATTTTTCCCAGGATGTGAAGAAGTATTTTATGAATGACCTGTAGGGATATTATAAGGGGATATGAGTGTGGACTATGGAGATTATGTTGTTGTAATTTTCATTTTATGATATAATGTAAAATTTATGAATGTATCTAGTGTTACCAAGGCTACTAAACTAATCGGTCTTTTGAGACGTGATCTTTTGTGAACATGCCAATGTTATGTAATAATGTACCGACTCTGGGTAACTGGGGTTGGGGTGTTATAGTTGGTATCAGAGGATGTTTAGTACATACCTTGGAAACTATATTTAGATAAACTCTGATTAGATCACATAAACCTAATATGGACTTTGAGAATCAGTATATAATAACATCCTAGAATTTTGGTATTGTATAGATTTGGTGAGTTTTTAGAGAAATACATCTATGTATGGATACGATCAGGTAGAGGTGGTTCTGGCACAGATGTACCTAGGGGTAAAACCCGAAAAAAAAACTCTTTGATCTAGACTCGAACGGGAACTGGTGCACGACAACAGGAATTATTGCACTCTTGGTTACGACACTCCCAGGGGATATGCTTATGATAATTCTCATTTTCTTTGAAAACCATTATGAAGGGTTTATGAGTATATACTCCCTAAAAGAATACATTTTTATGATTATGGATTATATCTATAAACTTTTTAATTTATGTTAAGTGTTTTACAAGTTTGGTATTAGGTATTTCTATTCATAAACAAATCTAGTGTATGACATTGTTTAGAAATGGTGCCTAGTAGAAGGAATGAGAACTCCAGCAATACGCATGATCCAAAGAGTAAGAAGGATCATATCTTTCATGGTCTTAAGCCTACATTTAGAAGGGAAATAGTCTCCCATGTATTCTAAAAATATGAAGAAATAGTATCATGTGTTAATAAGATAAGTAAAGAATTCTCCGAGTCCTATGGCATTGAAGGCAAGAAAGAGAAGAAAGGGATGGAAGAGAGAAAGATGGATAAATTCAAGAGGGAAAAGAAGAATTTTCCCGTATGTGATAACTGTGGGAAGAAACA
This sequence comes from Viscum album, assembly GCA_963277665.1. Lineage (NCBI taxonomy): Eukaryota > Viridiplantae > Streptophyta > Magnoliopsida > Santalales > Viscaceae > Viscum > Viscum album. Next base: position 1,504,763,791 of record OY728146.1, on the reverse strand, counting down.
CTCTGTAACTTGCCTGAAGGTAATGGGAGTTTGTTATAAGTGGGGAGCAAAAAGACACTAAGTACGTGACTATAAGGGTAAGAAAAAGGTTTCAAATGTACAATGCTTCATCTGCAAGGAGTGGGGACACTAGGAGAATCAATGTTCAAATCATCAGATTATTCCCCAAATGATGCTATTGGATAATAATCAAGTTATGATACTACTACAGATGAGGAGGAATGATTATAGTTCTTATGTTGTTATTAGAGAATTATGTCATTCGAGTGTTGTATCAACAATGTACTGGTTATAATAATTATGGAGTATATAAATATTGTACTGCAGTACTATTTTATTAAGGACTTGAGATTGTGTGAATCCAATAAAAGTGACTCAATAACAGGTTAAATTTTTGTAAAATATATGGCTGAGAGAAAGATAAACCATAATATGGTTCTGATACTGAGGTAGTGATTTTGGAATAATACATGATTGATTTGGATAAATTATATTGGATATTCATGACTACCATGAAAGTGATTAATGATATTCCATCATTGTTTGAGTTTACAACATTTTTGGCTAGAAGGAGTATATCCAGTATTATACACGGAATAAGGGATCATGAATGTAATCAATAAGGTTTTATCGTAATTCAGGATGTTGTAGTGTTTTAAAGGAATATATGATGAAGGTGTTCACATGTTATTACGTGGCAAAAAGGAACTTCATTATGTTTAACTTCCTTATAAATTTTGGACTGTGAGTTTGGATAGAAGTATTTTGGATAATTCTAGTTTGAGATTATTTTTGGATTGCCATAAAAGGACAACCTGAAGCTTGGGCGGAAACTCGTCGCATTCGGAAAGGCCGCGATACATGAACCTGCAACCAAAGGGCGACAAGGGTGTATCACCTACCGTTGGCCCACATGTTGTCCTGGATTGAATAATGTAGTCTTTTTTCAAAAAAATTCTTGTAGATGAATGATAAATTCATTTTTTAACCTTATATGAATAGGAAAAATATAATATTATTTTTATGTTCTATTATCTTTTAGAGTGAAAGATGAGTTTGTGCTAGAAATTAGTTAAAGGATAGGAATCTACTTATTAAGTATATATTTTTCTTCTTCTCTTATTCTATGAAGAAATTAATTCTTATACTTTAGTGAATGGATCTTAAGACAAACAAAATATGTTATCCTAATACCATATGTTTTGTTTAACCAATGGTATTTTAAATTATCATAGATTAATGACTTTATGGCCCTCAATTTTACACTTGTTTGTGATTGATGACCTTAATAACTACCTATAAATATTTACGTTTTCCTCCAATTATATTTCTCTAATTTCCACCAATTCTCTCCTTATCGAGATTATAATTTGGTGGTGGCCCTTTCATTTCACTTTTCCTCTTATTAAGACTACATTTTATTAACCTAATTTCCGATGTGGGTTTTCCCAAAGGTATTTTGTATTTTCAACCTTTTATATTCAAAAAATAATTTCAAATTGCGAGGATGCAATTTATTTAAGGAGGTAAGAATGTAACACCCCAAGATTTCATTTTACGTTATTTCTTCAAATTAATTCAATAACTTTCACTACACGCAACACCAAGTTCTAGCGCACCATGACTTATCAAACAAGTCATTCAAAAGCGGTTATGAATAGTATTAACTGAATTATGAACTTTATATAATCCTTATAATTTTAGAATCCATATTATTAGTTTCTTATATATAATGTAAGAACAAATACAATTTTTTCAGATAAAAGAAGTATTTTTCAAAAAAATGCAATTTTACCGCCTTTTAATGGCGAAGCCTTTTTAAATAAAATATTTGAAATTTTTATATATTCAATTTGACAAACTAAACTTCTTATTTAGAATCGGGACATAGGAATTTAGTTTCAATAAAGTTTTGGTGTTTTTCTGATAACTTTCATATTTGGGTGAATAGTGAAAAATACTATATTTTAACTGAAAACAACTTTTTTAATCAAAATAATTTATATTTTTAAATTATACATTTTAATGGTATAAAATTATAAATAGATTATATTTTTACCATTTAATCCAATTTTGGTCATTGTACATAATTTCATATTGAAACTGGACATAAGAATGTGCCAATCTTTTTATAGTTATTATTTGTTAAAAACACGCTTTTTGTTTCGACAACGGGAATTAATTTTAAATTAATTTCTTCCACTTATGTATTTTGAATTTAGAAAAATTAATTCCATATTTATAATCAGGAGGACCAAATTTTTTAAATAGGTAACTTTTATTTTTATACATTTTGAATAATTACTTCAGTAAATATTTTATTTATCATGGTTAAAGGGTAAATCAGGCAAATAAGGGTAAAAAAATAATATTATAATAATAGTAAATTATCCTAAAATGTGTCCTAAATATATTGGTTGATACATGTCCGACCATGGACATATTTGGGTCAATTTTGGGACCTCATGGAGCCACTTGTAAGTGATAATGACACTTTATATTAATTAAGTTAAAGTAAATGCAAAAATGACATAAGCATATATCTTTTAGCAAAACAATTTTTACATAAGGTTATATATGTTGTATTTTCGAATATAAATATTAATTATTAATATAAAATTATTTCCTACATAATGGTATTTTATTTATAATTATTAGACGTTGAGTAATTAAATTTATTTATGACACAATAATGATGCAGTATTTTCCTCAATAATATAGAACCAAATAAATGGTATTATAAAAGTTAAAATAAATATAATTTGAAAGTTATGATACATACACAAATTTTATTGGTTAATATTACATATTATAATTTTTTAAATGAATTTTATTCAAATTAATAAAGTTTTTAATACTTTAACAAAAATCAATTATTAAATAGTGTCAAAATTGGCATAAAAGAGTTTTTAAAATAAATATTATATTATTAATTGAAATTATATTCCTAAGAATATAAGGTTCGAAAAAAGGACTTATATAATGATATTTGTATCATTAATGGACCACTTGGGGGTCTCTTGGATGTATATAGTATGCTTATTAACTATATAATATAAAAATAAAAGTGACATGGTAAGTGTCAAACTAATTAACTAAGAGTTAAAACTAAAAGATAAGGTTAAAAAATTGACCCAAACATGTCTAAAACCTATTGGTTGAGTTTTTTGCGACCTATACCCACCTTAGACGTTTAATAATGCACTTTGGAGACATTATAAACTGAATATGAATTTATTATAAAATAATACTTTAAATTTTTTCTAAAGAGCCCCTACTCCTCATAATAAAAGGACACCACTTCTAACCAATTCCTCACACCTCTCAAGCCTTTTGTCTCGTCCAACCTCTTCCCAATTAAGCTCCTTACATCCCTCTACTCCTCCTAGAATCCTTAACTTTGGAATAAGTAACTTCAAGAGTCTTTTTTGGTTCAAAAAAATGGGAGTTACTGAAATTAAAGGTAACGATTTCTCTTAGATTATTTTATTTTATTTTAATTCTCCAACCCCTAAACTCTTATTATTATTTTATTTTGTAAAAAAACCAGTATCTAAAATATACTAGGATATTTTTATAAGATTTATTTTAACTACACTTACAAACACCTCCATCTAATGGGTGAATAACATAATGTTTCTGTGGATGGCAACCAAACGCCTCACGAAACGATGATTGTTCGATTATCTCCAACTGCCTCTCATGGTGGCCATTATGATGGAAATATAATTAAATATGATATTAATGATATTTATTTTATATATAATCTTATGTAATTCCATTTTATAACATACCATTATTCGTTTCATGTTGTATATTTATACGATAATTTCATTTGAGTAAGTGCGGACTACCGCCCCCTCAATGAGATGTGACTCGTTCATACCATACATGTAACATATAAAATAAGGTGTTAATGAACTTAAGTAACACATATAAGATATTATATTATACTGGAATAATAATATACCTATTTATCATTTGGTTTTGGTTCCTTTGAAAATGAAAAATGAAATGGAAGTAGCGTTCGTGCGTACGTACGGACTACCGTCTCCACGAATGCGATGAGATTCATTCCCCATAGTATCCATTAAAGTATAATTCTCATTTGATGATTAAAAATAATGTTTAAGGACTTGATATCATTCTGGATATTAATAATATATCCATAAAAACACGTCTTATGTAACAAAACATATAAAAGAAAACGAGTAAGTTAACACTCAAAACGACGATAATACTAAAATATTATTAACAAGGTAATATTAAAAGATCATATATGATATCATATTTATGTATATGATTATTTTATAATTTAATAACAATTATTTAACTATTATACATGATGTTAAATGTACCCTCGACGAAAATAAAGTGCAAGGTAAGGGGTTTTCATCTCACTCCCTATTCCCGTGAGATTCATGCCATATTGCCACCATTACCTTTTGTGTGGTGTATGTACTGCCCATAATTGTATTATTTTCCTAATACACACTAATTTATGTGTATTTACATATTCATTGTATGATACCTCTTTCATGGGTTGTATGTTTCGTAAGTTACCAAATTGGTAAGGGTTAATTTCACAATCTCTTTATTATCCGAGGTTGTTTTTACATAAGTATCTACTGGAACATATTTATTATCCATGTTCATGTTTTATGAAAGTCTTTTCAAAGGGGTTGTTTTAAGAGACTTTTTTCACTAAAACATCATTTCAAATGTTTTAAATATTTATTCTTCTAAATCTTTCTCATTAATATCCATGTCTTCAAAATTGTTTTTAAGGATTTATTTATATGGACATGAATGTTTTTTAAAATGTTAATTCCTTTCAGAAGTTTCAAAGTGGTATAGGAAACTTTGACTGAAAAATGTCTTTAAATGACTTCTTTTCTAAATTGTGTGACTTTTAAATGTTTTCATGAAAAATGGGTATTTCTCTCAAAGAGTTTTACAAATCATTTTCATCTATATCAAAAAAATTTAATGGATTTTAAACTTGTTTTAAAGTTGATTTGTCCTGATACAAATCTTCCATATTGTTTTGAAGGTTTTGTGATATGTTTGACTATGTATGTGTTATTTTTATACCATTCATGGTTTATGGGTATAGTATTTAAATTTCGTATGCTATTTTTAATATGAATGTTTATGTTATGTTTAAACCTTTTCATATAGAAATGCATTGGACTTAGTAAGTGATGGGTGGAGCCCGCTATAGCTCCTTGATGCATCGGTAGGTATCATGAGACAAACTAGTGTCTTGGCACAAGTCCTGGACAAAATATTATTTGTAGTCTTGGAACGAGGCCTTGGCTACGTGGTTATGATAGTCTGGCATTATGTATTCCATCATTATGAAAGTGGTTATTGATATTGAATGTGGTTATTATATTAGTATAATATCCATGTGAATATGTAAATGGAATTATTTCATTTTATTTCTACCATATTATGCTGAAGTTCACGTTTAAAAGGCTTTTTTATTAGTTATACATTGCCTTAAATGTTTATTCTTATTTATGAAAGTTTCGGCTATATTGTTATCCTTACTGGGCATCTGAGCTCACCCCTCTCTATGTTTTATTTTTCCCAGGATGTGAAGAATTATTTTATGAATGACCTACAGGGATAGTATGAGGGGATATGAGTGTGGACTATGGAGACAATGTTGTTGTAGTTTTCATTTTATGATGTAATGTAAACTTTATGAATGTATCTAGTGTTTCCAAGGCTACTAAACTAATTGGTCTTTTGAGACTTGATCTTTTGTTATCATGCCAATGTTATGTAATAATGCACCAACTCTGGGTAACTGGGGTCGGGGCGTTACAACACTCGCGATTTTTAATTGGATAACCATCATATGACAAGTTTGACTTCATGTTCTATGTTCTTGGATAATGCATAAATTACTATGATAATGTAGGGATGCATGAATACTTAAAAAGGGTGGCCTATGACTAATCTTTGATGGGAGACTGATGTGAACATCATCTTGAATTCCAAAGATGGAATTCAAGTGTTTCTAAGTTGGAAGATGAATGACCTTGTGGTAGTTGGGATAAAATCCTCCATTAGATCGGTCCAAGGAACATAATGTTAGGTGTTTGAGGAATTTTATATTTTCTTACCCAAGAGTTACAATTGTGAAGTAAACTCTCATGGTTTTTGATCTATATTTGTGGAGTATCATTGATCTTTGTGAAGTTGATGTTGTGGAATTTGATGGAGACTTAGTGATTTTGAGGTTTTGTTATGGCTAGTGCTTCAGGTGGAGGACTCAATGTCTATAAAATATAGTTAGTGCATTATAAGTTAGATTCGGGGTAGTGATTCTTATTTAAAGATAGGACAATTTTCACCTTCAATTGATGGTGGTGGATCCACATTCTTCCCTTAAGTGAGAGAGGCCTATGGTTGAGATCACATCAACCATTTTCCTAGGTTGGTAGTTGTATTCTATTGTTTTTCATTTTAAATATTTGTATTTATGTCCTGAGTGGAGACCCCCTAGTGAAATTCTACCCTCGGTGTGGTACATCTATTAGTCCTTTGTAGAAGTTCCCACCACATGGAAACTCTATCTATTTGATGGAGGAGGAGTATTCATTGAGTGGTTCTTCTTTTTCATTTCTCTTAATTGGTGGGTGTTATCTGGGGATCTAGAGATGAAATAATAGGGTCATTTAAATGGTCACGACTCTTAGATTTAGATTTTGGTGTTAAGAGGTTTGATTGAAGTTAGTTCATTTCCTTATGTACACATTGGAGGCTTTTGTGAACAGGTGAAAAAATGCATCTAAAATATAGTTGATAGTGGATGTGGATCTGTTGAAGATTAGGGTGTGGATATAGGATTCTTAAAAATGGATGTGAGTAGATTGTAGAAGAATTCCCATATTGCTCTTATTCAACGGTCTTATGAAATTGATGTTTGTACCATACTAGTAGGATATGTAAAAGAATCTTATATTAAATGAGTGGAATATGTTTTCTTGATACTCTTTTGGTGTCAATGTGAAATCATTAAGAAGTTCTTAGTAGTGGAGTGCGATATATATGGGTTGTTATCATGTGAAAACAATCTATATAACTTTTTAAAGGTGGGTACTGGAGTACTACCACTAGAGGTAAACATGGAAATGAACCATTCTAATAGGGATTTAATTGTATATCATATTAATTTAGTAACATCCTTAGTTTTTTAGTCAGCCGTAATTTAGTAAAGTTTTTGAATTTCTGAGTTTGATGGTCAGCCCAACTCATCTCTTGATCCTCAGAACTAAATTCTAGGAGTTTCCTTGAGTTAAGGCCTTGTTTATATATTTTTTTTAAGGATTGGAAAGTTTCTTAGTGTTTCATATGGTTCTTGGGAGTATTAGGCTCTGAAAACCTACTTTTAGAAAAGCACATACAAAGGCACACAATTAGATTTAACTGTGTGGCCTCCTAAGGGAAGCTATGTGGCCCACCTACAACACTAGACATGGTTTGTCAAACCATGTGGGTGGGGTCACATGGCCATGTGAGAGCTCTAGGTTTTTTAAAAGAGGGGAGTCGTACATTTTTCATACTATTTAGAATATTGTGTGCTTAACCCATGAATTTTTTGTGCTTGAACAGTGGGCACCGAACGGTTGGCACATGGTTAGAAAAACCATGCGGCCAAATTGGGCAGGCCATTTATTTGGTCTAAATATCCAGACTACCCCACATCCCTTTATCTTATTTTCCTCTCTCTTCCAACTCTATTTCCCATGCACATTAGGGGGTCCTCATCCTTTTTATCTCCACCTAGGCTTTGGCCTGCCTTCTTCATCAGAGCTATGATCTGAGCATCATCGGTGTTGTTGGAATCATATCATAAAGGACCTTTATCTTATTAATTTTAATTTATGCTTATCTCACCATATAGAATGCTAAATATGTGTGATCCTTCTTTCTCTGTTTTTTACGTAATTTTTCTAAGCTACTTATTTCTCTCATTCTGGATCGAGTTAGAGGCAGATATCATACTAGTGTGTGCCTACAAGTATAAGGTTGGTGATTCCTAGATTTTTTCTTAATTTTACGGGTGTTATGTGGGTGTTTTCTATATACTCCATGTGTGTGGTTTGAGAGATACCCCTAATTAATTAATTCTTATCTTTTAATTGATAAATTGATATTGAGGGATTACTTCAAGTATGACCTAGTTATGCATGCATGTGAAGTCAGGTAAGGGGATTGTGAACACTTGGGAAGGATAGGTCGGGTGTGTAAATTAAATTAATTTAATTATTTATATTGATTATATTGGTTCCATGGGAACATAACGGGCATGTAAAGTGGATTGAGGGGATTTTGATCACATAGATTGAGGTGACATGGTTCATCAGGTTCAGATCGACCCAATACGTACGGGGTGACGATGATCACTAGGTTGAGGAGACATGGTCGTCATGATTTGAGGTGATGAGTTCGTTGGGATGATTTCATGGTTCTCAGGACCAAAGATGGTGTTTTCCATCAAGATTTAGTGACAAGGTCATAGGGAAATGAGGTTTCAGATGATGTTCCTTAGTTTTTTTTGGTGATTGTTGCTCACAATTGTTGTTCAAAGCATAGTTGGATTCATGTTCACACATATAGGACTTTGATGAGGTGGTGTTGACCACTTGTTATGGGTGGAGGTCCCAATAGAATATATGGCTTAGGGTATGGTTTTTACCATCAGATATGTTGGGGGTGCTCATTATAAAAAGTCACATGGATAGTGATAGACCATCAGTTGATGGGGTTGAGGCCATCAGTTGTGGGATGAGTCTCACCATTAGGATTGAGGCTAATGGTCCCAGACTTTGGGGGGATGGATATCGAAGTGCCTTGGGACATTAGTTGTTATGATGATGGTGATTATTTATTGGAGGAAATATATCATTGTGCCTCGGGATGTCAAGTTATTGATCTGATAGGGAATATCTAAGAAAAGGTCTAAGGGGTCAAGGACTTGATTAGGCATTCCTCTTGTACATCAGGTGCTTGATTGATGACCAAGGATGTGTCTATTAGCATGAGGTGCTAGTTATATTTTTATAGGTGGAGCCTAAGGATTAACCTAATATGGATATTCTTCAGTAGATTACCTGTTCAATAATCCATGGGCCCTCTCCACCATAAATATATATTGAAGGACATGTTTTTTATTTCTAATATATATTTGGGGTGAATGTTTAGAGATTACTGTTGTTGGATGGAATAGGTAAATTCTTCCGTATGGTTTTTGAACACAAGGAATGTGGGTTAATTAATTAATGGTTGTGTGTTTCCTTTTTATTTATATTCTATATACACCTATATAATTATGGATGTAAGACATACACACCTTGGTGGTGGCCTACTGAGTTCATACTCACACCCTATATAAGCCCTTCTAAACCATGTAGTCTTTATATCTCTGAGGTCAGGTAAGGGATCAAGATCAAGAGATATACCTTAGTGATCATGCATATACCATTTTCATGGGATGGAAGTAAGTGGACCAGATGGTTCTTCTAAATTAGCTATAAATTCCATTTTATATTTGGAATACTTTATATATATATATACACATACTTATAGGGTCGGCCATAGGTGACCTTTATTATCTATCATGTTGGACCTTATATAACTTATTTATTATCTGAAAATGGTATTACGCCTTTAGATTTTATTTATGTACATAGAAATTTGTTATTATTTCACTATGTTTTATACATATAGTCCATTATTATTATCAGCACTAGAAGTTATAGTCTCCCCACTATCACCTCATCAGACCCACGTGGCTAGTCGATAGAATTTGGATTTTGGGGAGACGCACCTAAGGTCAAGTGTCCAACCAGCCCATAGCACTTTTCCAATGGAAAACCATGTCGAGATTCTATAAATGGTATCAGAGGTGTTTATTTTCATTTTTGGTATTACAATTTGAGTTATGGTAGACTGAAGACTATGATATGGTTGGAAGTAGGTGAGATCTCATGTTTGGTTGTATGCAGCCCCATACACGGGGGGCATACCAAGTTTCCAAGGGTGGGAAAACTGATTTTATGATTTTTTAGTTTATAGTTTATTGATTTCCACCATGAGTGGTGCAATTGGATTTGATGTTATTGTATTATGTAGTTTTGACCCTTGGCCTGATATAGCAATAGAGGATTATTATGCATCATGATAGGTGCTTAGTCTCATATGATGTATTATTTTCTTATAATCACCATTTGGAACCTAGAATTCACTAAGATGCGTTGGGATGTCAAAAATTTCAACAAAGAAGCTAAATAGTGTTTTCCTACATAGCCTTTTTGTCAGAATTGTACTAATCCAGTCTAAGTATGTGGTTCTCGATGAGATCAATATGTGATGATATGTGTATATAGTATGTATGGTCTTGACTCTAATAAGGGTGGGTAGGGATTATAAAAGTGGGGTGAGTTGTTTAAAGTGACAACAAAGAAGACAAACATCATTTTTCTAGTTATCTTTTTTGGTGTCATTCTACTCAACTACCTCAGTTTGATGATACATTATATGTGATGCTTGACTTTGATATGGGTCAGAAAGGGGCCAAGAGGTTGGATTATACTTGATACCAGACCCTTATATGTGTAGGTAAGGGGAATTGAGGCTGGATTTTATGTGATATGGGTGTGGTAGGGGAATGTAAGTGTGTTTAGATGCACAACATGTTATAGCTTTCCCTAGATTTGATATATATATATATATATATATATATATTGTTATGACTGTTTGACCATGGTATTTGGTTTTTAGTATATTCCACCTAGATGGCTTCTTGTGCATTTTTAAGATGGTGGAGATATAATGCCACATGAGTGTGCATGAGATGAGGCCCCTAAGGACCAAGATGAGTCCCCTAAGGGTCATTATGGTCATTATCCATAGGTACAGGCACCGATACAGGTATTTCATCCACAAAAGATGGTATACATTGTGTCATGGCTAGACGAGAAGCTCGGGGTGAGATTAGTTTGGGTCATACAGGGTATTGACCATAGAGATTAGGGAGCAGATAAATCTATTTCATATTTGATATAGGAGTTACGATATTGGCACTAACTATTATTTCAAGGTGTGGATGGATTTTAGTAAGTATAGAATTGTATTGTGTTAGTCAAGAATATCTCTGATCATCTTGAGACAATCCTAGGTTGGAGGGTGGACCTGGTGGATTATATGCTTAAAAGAGTGGAAAATAATTTGGGGGATGTATAGTTTCAGGTAGGTAGACATGAGGTACAAGATTGGAAGGATTTTGAGGTTAGGTTATTAGAGAACTTATTCCTAAAGACTCTAAGGGTTAATAGATCCTAGGAGATCATCAATATCTAGTAAGGAAAAAATATATCATGGATTATGTGAAAAACTTCACAGAATTGTCTATGTTTTATCCTTTTATGGTATGTGACTACATTTCTAGGGTTAGGAATTTTGAGGATGGGGTGTGGCAATCCATCAAGGTTCATATGAATATCTTTATACTGGCCTCATGCCCGGAGGTGATAAATCATGTGATGATAGATAAGGGAAACTTAACGGACCGACCATATTCAATCTATGGGATAGTGTTATGTGAACTTAGTGGTGATGCTTTAGGTATTTTGAGGAGATACCATGAGGATTTTTCATTGGGAAGTCAAGAAAAACTCAAGTAGTCTGTCAAGGAGTATTTCTTCCATGGTGTGCCTCCAGTGTGGGAATTTGAAACATGTTTGGAATCAGTGTGAAAAGATAGAAAAGAGTTATTAGCATATTTTCATATGGTAAATATAGAGAGTTTTTTTTAGAAGAATTCTTGAATAGCTGGGAGCTAGATATTGGGTCAGAATTAGGGATATGAGTTAGGAATGGGATTGGTTCCAAGATCTGGTTGGTGCGATTCTGCTGCATGTGGAGTTTGTGGTAGAGACAGAGAAACACAGTAGTGGGGTCAGTGGCTAGTATCTTTTGTAGATCTGTAGAGAGGCTAGTACCTAGGTTGTTTGGATTCAGGCTATGTGCATATTTCTATTTTGGAAGGTTTAGAGTAGGTCGGTGAGCCTATGATGGTTAGAGGTAGGTCGTGGGTGTGACTGGGTTTCCTTTTGTTTTTGGCATGGTTTTGTTTGATGCATGAGGTGTTCATGTGTTGCTTTTGTACTAACTAGATGTTGGTTAGTATGCTGGCATCGGTTATGATGCATTATATATATATATTAGTTTCATAGGCACTGGGACTTATTGTGGGAATCAAAGAAATTCAGGTTTTGTATGTGGTTTTTAGGCATATGGGAATGGATGCAATGTGGGATTTATATGAGGTGCGTAGAAATTGGGATTTTGATGGGTAACCGTATGTATATATGATATGAGATTATTTTTGAGCATCTGTTGAGATGTGGGATCTATGGGAATCGGATGAGGTGTGGGTTATTATGAATGTCATGTATGACACAGATACTTATGGGCATCTAATGATGTGCAACACCTGATGATTTTGACGTATAATACTAAAAATATTTGATCACATGATAAGGTGTACGAATGAAAATGCATCATGGGATGATTTTGAGTTTGGGGATGGTTGGTGGAACTATTGTAATTATAATTCTAGGTTAGGTAGCAACTAGTTAGATAATTCCTAAGGTGAGGAGCCCAAGAGAGGAATATACCTAAGACTGAAAATCAGGGTAGAACAGGTTTATATATACGAGATGTGTATTTTTAGTATGATATTAGAGTAAATAATGATAACTTGGGAATGAGATATGTTATGGTTGGGAGATAATAACATCATAATTTTTTGAGTTGGTTGAAATTCATCATCCTTTTTGAATTTCTGATTTTGGTGGTTAGACCAACTCTTCTATTGATCTTTGGAACATAATTCTGAGAGTTTGGTTGACCCAAGGATTTGTTTTAGAAAAATCTTAAGGATTTTAAATTTACTTGAGATTTCATATGGTTTTCAAGAGAAATGGGTTTTGACAACCTAGTTTCAGACAAATGTAGATAGATGTGCATGGTTATATTTAATTGTGCATCCTCCCAGGGGATACTATGCAGTCCCACATATTCATTGGAAACAGTTTTTCAACCCATTTTGGGGGAACAAACTATCGTGAGAGGACTATCTAGTTTTTAACAGAGGGTAATCACATATTTTGTTCATGTTTTCACAAATTGTGTACCAAGATCATGCACATGTGGTGCTTAGAAAGTTGGTGTCGTACGGTTAGTGCACAGGTTTCCAAACCCAATGGGTCATTTATTTGGGAATAATGGACAAAGTAAACCTCCTCACTTTATCTTATTTTCCAACCTATTCATTATCCATTTATTGTGCATGGTAGGGGGACCACCTCCTTTTCTTCTCCACCTAGTATTTGGCATACCTTCTCCATCTGAGCTCAGATCTGAGTGTCCTCAATATCGTTGGAAGTGAATCAGTAAGGTCCTTAATCATATTACTTCTCTTTTATTTTTATACAGAATGATAAATATATGAAATACCTTTTATCTTATTTTTTAGGGAGTTTTTTAAGGCTAATTTCCCTCGTTTGGACTTGATTTAGAGATTGATATTAGATGAGTGAGAGCCTGCAAGTATAAGGTGGGTGTTTCCTAGCTTTCTTCTTAATTTTATGGGTAGTTTGGGGGTGTTATCTCTATATTCCATGTGGGTTGTACAAAAGATACCCTTAATTAATTAATAATTATCTTTTAATTGATAAATTGATATTGTGGGATTCCTTTAATCATGCCCTGGTTATTCATACATGCGAATCTAGGTAAGGGGCCTATGACCACTAGGATAGGATAGGTCAAGTGTTTGATTTAAATTAATTTAATTTTTTATATTGACTATATTGGTTCAATGGTAATGTGATGGGCATGAACCAAAAATTGAGGATATGTTGATCACCAAGTTTAAGGTGACACAGTTCATCAATTTGGGCTAATCCTAAGACATATGTGGCAATGATGCTGACTAGTTTGAGGTGATATGGTCATCAAGATTTGAGGTGATGAGGTCATCGGGATGAGGCCATGGATCTCAGGGCCTAAGATGGTGTTGAACATCGAGATTTAGAGACATTTTTTCAATGTAATGAGGTTCTAGATTACATGGGTTATGTGTCTTTTGGTGATTACCTCTCACCGTTGTTGGCCAACATGTCGTTGGAGTCATGTGCACACATATAGGACTCAGATAAGGTGGTGTTGGCCACTCGTTGTGGGTAGAGGCCCCCATAGAATATGAATCTTAGGGTATGGTGTTGACCATTACATATTTTTTAGTTCTCGCCATTTAAATCCATGTGGATGGTGATTGACCATCGGTTTATGGTGTTGAGACCATTGTTTGAGGGTTGAGACTCACTGTTACACTTGCGGCCGATGGGCCGAGGCTTTGGGGGGATGGATATTGATATACCTAGAGATGTCAGTTGTTGAACCAATGATGATTATTTATTAAATGATGTATATCATTGTGCCTTGGTACATCAATTTGTTGAGCCGACAGGGACTATCTGAGCTGAGTTCTGAGGGAATAGGGACATGATTGGGCATACCTATTGGAGGTCGGTTATATTATTGATGAAACAGGAGGTGTCGGTTAGCAGGAGGTGTTGGTGATATTTTTATAGGTGGAACTTGAGGGTTCACCTAATATAGTTATTATTAAGGGTATTACTTGCTCATTATGCTATGGGTTCTACCCACAAAAAATATATATTATAAGACATTTTTTATACCTAATATATATTTTGGGTCACATGTTTAGAGATTACTGACGTTGGTCGAAGAAGGTAAATGTTTCATTGTGGTTGTTGAGCACTTGGGAAGCAGTTAATTAATAAATGGTTGTATTTTCGTTTTTATTCATATTCTGTGTACACCTATGTAATTATAGATATAAGATAGACACACATTAGTGGTGGCCTACTGATTTCATACTCACACCCTACATAGGCCCTTTGGGACGCATGTATAATTTATGTCTCTAAGATCGGGTAAGGGATGAGTCTTGGGAGCTGGACCTCAATGATCGTGAATGTACCACTTTCACCAGATGGTTCTTATTCATCAGTTGTGGTTTCTTTTTTTTTCTTTTTCATGCTTTTTTTATGTATGAACTTATAGGGTCATCCATGGGAGGCCCTAACTAACTATTGTGTATGACCTCCAATGAAGTTTTTATTATCTGTAATTAGTATTGCACGTTTTGGTTTTTTTATTTATATTTTTATTTATTATTCTCCTTATGTGTTATATTGATATGGACAAGTATTATTATCACGATCATAGGGTATAGTCTCCCTAAAATAACTTCATGAAACCTTCGCTACTTGTCTATGGCCTTTATAATACAGGATGGTGCACCCCTAAGGCCTAGTGGCCAATTGACTGAGAGCACGATTTGGGTGGTAAACTGGGATGGGGTACTACACATTTCATCCCATTCGGTGGGATGACCTTTGATTGAGGAAAAATAATTTGTGTTGAGGATTAGAAATACTCACATAGAGTGGATATGTTTTTTCATTAAGTTATTAATTTGAGATGAGTATGAGATGATATAATTAGTTATGGGAAAGGTATTTATTTTCCTAGTCAGTGGATTACCGAGATTAATTAAGGTTGGACCAACAAATATGGATGAAATACATTCGAAGGTGGATTGATTTCTACCGAAGTTTGTATCATTGATTTCATTATTTACATTCTCCAGTTGTTTCCTTTTAAAGGATAAAAATGTTTTAAGTTAGGTATTTTTTACTAACTTAGAATTTTTCTTATTGTGACTTGGCTTAATTTTGAGTTTTCAAGTCATGGGACCTCCCTAGGGGAAAATGATAAATTTTCCCCAACAGAAGAATGAAGGAGATAATATTCCTTAAATAATTTTTCATAAGATTCAAATATCTTTATCACTTTATATGATATAGTATATTATAAGGAATATAAATATGATATAGATGAAATATGATTTAATGAAAATTCAACATAGTCATATTTTAAGATTAAATGGAATCATATGATTTTTTAGCCCACATGTGATGCATAGATATATTTTATCTATTTATTAACATATCCTAAATTGAAGTAAAAGAGTTTTCATTCCATTTAATTCAATTTCTTTGGAAATTATAGAGTATGATTGGCCAAGTTATAAGGCATAGAAATATTACTGTTTACTATTTCATCTCTCAATCATAGGTGATGCTTTCATGATGTCGTAAGGTAGTTACGTGGAATATTCCATATATGAATAATGATAATAGTTAAAATTTGAATGGATTTATCCCATATGTGTTATCATTCAAATCACCATTACAAGAGTTGAAATTCAAGGGAGATAACACATGCATGTGATGCATGTGACGGCCAAGCCATTAACTTTTATGTTATAATGCATGAGTTAATGATTGAACACTTGAGGAGTAACATTTGGGGTTCTATAAGAACTCACTACCAAGTAATGGAAGCGGCATGGATACTTTGTTGAGACTCCCAAGAACTCAAAACACATTTTAATTTCCTCCATAGCACTGTGAGTTGCTAGCACATCATGGAGTGAAATAGGATCCCATCTGAATGTTAGATAATTTAAAATCCCATGGATACATCATATATAGGGGAATATTCTTATTTCCATTTGTTGATACTCATCAATCATAAAATATGGTTTTCATGGATATTTAGTTTAAGGTATACACATGGTTTACAAAATTTATTCATTGCCTATTGATTTAATTTATTCTACTCATAGAGATATTAGGAAGGTTTTTAATTTAATTAAATTGTTATATTCAGTTTTAATAGAACCCTTAGAATATTAGTAGTGATATTTGTGCATCCTATGTGAATATTTTTATAAAATCATGCATGAAATGAATAATGTCTCAATCGTATTACAAATCATAAAAATCGTAAAATATGGTGTGTTGTAATATTTTTCATGTTTTGTATTATGTCATATGATATAGGATATTGTAAGATATGACGTGGTTTAAACCGATGGTTTATGAAAATGATGTAACATATAATGGTTTCCTATTGTAGAGTACTATTATATTGCACCGTTTATTAAAAAAATAGTATCGTTCTTGAAAATATGATACTCTTATATATCATGAAATATGATAATTGGTATTTTAGTGAGTGATAAGGAATTTCAATAATAAAATAATATTGATGAGCATGTCGTGGGTTTATCATATTAGATGATTCATTTTTCAATCATAAAGTATGTTTAATAATAGATTTAACTGGGGCCTATTGGTCGTATCCTATAACTTCAGGCCAATCCAAAAATATGATTAAATAGGGAAAATTATTTTTATTTAAATACATTTATAAATTAAATTATTTTTTTAAAAAAAATTATAAATTAATATAAAATATATTTTGGGGTATTTATAAATTTATAAAGAGTTAATAAATTAATTATTTATAAATAGTTTATAGTTAATTAATAAACGCATGTGAAACAATTATTAATAAATATTTTAGAATATCATGTGTCAATATTTAATTACCTTTTATAAAATTATATGGCATACAATATGTATTATAAATAAATTATTTTTTATATAATCATAAGTAGTAATTTATAAAGTGTTTATAATTTAAAAAAATTAGGATAAATATAATGTGTTTATAGTTAAATTATTAATTATTCATAATTTATTTGAATTGATCAAATTAAAGCATTGTTTTATTAAATTATATAAAACTCATCAAAAGTTATCAGTTGATTGATTTGATAAAGGTTTAAATAATATTAAATATATGATATATACAATGTAAAAAAATTACATAATATAAATTGGATTATAAAATGTTTATTATTCATAAAATATCATATATTTAGAAAATTTTATTTAATAAAAAATACGAAAGTTTCTTATTTTGTAATTAATATAAAGTGTTTATATTCAATTTTATGGAATGTCTATAATTAATAGAGATAAAATTATAAAATTATTACAGTTAGATTTTATATATGAATTGATCATAAATGTTTATCGCATGTTTAAATATTTAAAAATTTTATTTATTTAAGGTTATTCGTAGATTTATTCCTAGTTATAAATTTATTATATTTATAAAATGCTTATTCTTTATTTTTTGTGATAATATTCTTATAATAAAATTTTCATCCTTGCATTACAAGCTTGGTATGTCAACATAAGATTTAGTTTTCTTCTACCCTGGCCTTAGTTTGAAGTTAAAGTTGTTATCTTGGATTTAGTTGTTGAAATATTTTATACATATTATGTTTTAGAGATGTGAAGAACTGTATTCTCTCGTTAGTAATGTATCTTCAAGTATAGTGACTTTGGGTCCGACTTCCCACTGGCCTGGAGACTTACTCCTTGTTATTGAAAAGTGGGGGTTAGCTATCAGTGGCTCCAGGCATACACATATTGAGATAGTTATTCTCATATAATTATATACCTTAACATGAAGAGTTCATTTATCTTATACATGATATATATTTTTATATGTGTAAGTATGTTTGTATTCTATTTCTGGGTGAGTGACACAAAATGTGGGTTGTGTAAGAAGTAACACATCAATATGGTTTGTACATATTGGTTTGGTGGATGGAATAGGATTCCTAAACTAAATTATTGGAATCATACATAAGTAAAGAGAATAAAATGATATAAGATGATGATATTAATTCCCCTTCAATTGTTAAGTTTTATAGTCCTTCTAAAGAAACAATTTTCAAGACCTTGATCATTCTGTATAAGTGACATGATCGCATTGTGATTAACTGTTTTATTTTACCCTAACATGACTGTATTAAACTGATTTTTGTCTTGTAAATTCCAATTATTATAAAAAATTTCAATTCATTTTTTATTAAATGATTACATTATTATCACTATTAAAAAGTTATATTTCACTTTTTATTGTGTTTTCATTATAGTTGGAGGTGATTCGGAGGGTTCGGGATAAAGTTAAAGAAAAATGGCCCAAAGTGTGTAAGATACCAATCCTACGAGTAGACTCAACCAAATACTTAATATAATAAGTGCATAAAATTGGGCTAAAAAATTTATTTTTTTCCAAAATATAGCATTCTTATACTCTTCTGAAGACACTCAATCCCAATTATTAAATTAAGGGGCCAAACCAAACTTGTCTGTCTAGGAAAAAGAATCTACATGAATTCAAAAGTTTGGTTATGTATTTTAAAATTATCTCCCATTTTATAAATTATCTAGACTCAAAATTTGACATGGAGATATATATAAGGCCATTAAATAATATTTTTCTTTTATTCAAGTCAGGGTAAGGAAGTTTACTAGCCTAAAACCATGGCTCAAGTTGTGTCTTGAAATCTCTATGCACAAAAACCACCTCCTAGTTTGGCTATATAAAGGCACATAGGGAACCTCATTTGGGAGTTCGACCAGGAAGAAAAGATCTGCCATTTTGGATACCCAAAAGAGTACACTCCTCATTCTTATAATTTTTGTAGTCTATGGTAAGTTCTAGCTCCAAATCTATGTCTTCTTTCCTTTCTGTGGAGTTCTAAACTCTTTGTGATCACCCGAGGGGGAACATGATGTAATATTGAGATTCTTATTTGTAATATTTGAATGGTGTTTTCAATTCCAGGTTGTATATTGTTTTTATTCATCCTCTATTTTTATTTAATTTATTTATATATTGTTATTTCATGCTCAAACTCATATGATCATTTTTGGGGGTACCCATTTATTTGATGTTTCACAGATTTTTCACAACTTCTTCTTTCCCCTTTCAATTTCGGTGTTTGTGTGGTTCATTTGGATAAATTAAACTATCATAAACACTAAAATGGAAATGTAAATTTATTTCATAGTATCACACTGAAATAAAATACAAACCTAGATAACATTTCTAGTTTTTTATGTGTTTCCTCGATAAGTTTTGGTTATGAAGTCGGACACAAATCACCCTATCATTAATAGTAGCCGATGAATCATTTTGTGTTTTAAAAAAATATACTACGAGGTATCATAGTATTAAATTAATAAATTTATGGTTCTATATGTTAAAAACATGGAATTAAAATATCTAGAACCTACCTCTTTAAGTGATGAAGTATGAGAATCTTGTGATTTCCCTGGGTTGATCATGATTAATTAATTTTGTTAATTTCCTCTTTATTTTATCGCTTTAAATTTTCTTTTGACTTAAGAAATAATAAAACCCTATGTTTTGAAAAATACAAATCCCCTTTTTTCATAATATGAGCCTTATTTTTTAATTAATTATCTAAGGCTCCATTGAGATACAACCTAGGTTTCCTGGTATATTATTGAAATTCTAGTAAAACTAAACTAATTTGATGTGATTGCCAATGTGATCAAATTTTAGAACCATTTATAGGGATATATGATCATTTTTTCCATATTTTTTATTTATTTTAATCATTACTTATTACCCCTTTTTCAATATACCCCCTTACCATTTAATTTTTATTATTATTTTTTGTTTTTTTGTGTTTCTTCTCACTCTCTCTCTTATTCTATATCTCTATCATATTCTCAATCTCTCTAATTTTGTAGTATAGAACTCTATTTTAATTAATATATTCATTATCATTAAGTGTTTTTATTTTATTAATATTCCATTAAAATAATAAAAAAATAATATAGAAAAACAAACTTCACAACTTATTTGCATGACCCAATCTGGAAGGGAAAATTGTTTGAAATATACCTTGAAATTGAAAAGATTGTTAACTTAAAAATTAGGTCATATAAATTAGGATAGTCATGTAAAATTTAATAACCCATTGTGAAACCTCATATGGTCCTAAAAATTCTAAAATTTAACCAAATCAAATTCCAAAAAACATATATGTGAATAACCGAGCCTTAAAAGAACTGACCACCCCGGATGCAGAGTACCAACCCACGTACATCCAATATCCTAAGAGAGAAGACAAATTTGATCTAATATCGGGTATTATCCACCTCCTTTATAAATTAAATTGTCTTCTTGATGAGTAACCTCATAAAAATCTCAAGGAGTTTCATGTAGTTTGCTCCACCATGAAACCCCAAAATGTGAATGAGGACATAGTTATGTTTAAGGCCTTCCATTTCTCCCATGATGGTATAGACAAAGACTGGATATACTATCTGCCTACCATAATTATGGGATGGAATAACATACAACAACTATTTCTAGATAATTTCTTCCCTACCTCTCAAACTATATCAATTAGAGAAGAAATATATGTCAGTAGACAATCACAAGGATAGACCCTTCATTAATATTAGGAAAGATTCATAATACATTGTTCAAGTTTCCCCCACCACCAAAATAGTGAACCATTTCTAATTCAATAATTATATAAGGGACTTGTCCCCATGGATCGTGGCATGATAGATACCATAGCTATTGGCTCCCTAGTGGATAAAACATTTATATCCACTCATGACTTAATATCCAACAGGGCTCAAAATGCATAAAAATTTTGTACACAAGAAATTTCACCATCCCAAGGAGTTCATGAGGTATGTAATTAATCCCAAGAACAAAATATATATACTAAATTTGATAATATGTATACCCTTATAATAAAATTATCTCATGCTCAAGGTAATTTACACTCTCCTCCTATTCAATTTCATTATGGTGTTTATTCTAATAATACTAATTTTTTCAACCAGTGCCCCTAATATCATAATTCATCTGAGTCTTACACAGTAGTATTTCCTAGGAATAATTTTTAAAAAAAACCACCCTACAATCAAGAACCAGTCAGGCCAAATCCAACCTTGGGTGGAAATTACAACCACATTACTGATGAGGAAACTTTAGCTACCCTAAACAGAACCGGTATCAATAAAGAAAAGGTATGAAACCTTCTTATACTTCAACATATAAAATCAATACTCATCCTCACAAATCTAAACCAAGTCTCGAGGACATGGTGAAGAAAATTTCATCCCTAAACCTCCAGTTCTAGGGGACCACACAATCACCTAATGAATTCCTACAAACTTATGTTGGAAAATTGGAAAACACCATTGGTGAGATAAAGATGCAATGTTTTGGACAACTACCATCCAATCCTATTGCAAATACAAAATAAATGGTAATATTTATATAATCAGCTTTGTAGTGGTAAATAAGTTTCTTCTTCTAATTATTCTACACAACAGGTAAGTCACCCACTTGAAAACTCTATTTCTATACCCATAAAAGATAATAATGTGTAATAACAGAACAAAAATTGTAAATAAGTTATTATTGATGATTCCCATGAACAATTCATTCCTATTTATTTCCCCTAAAGACTCTATAAACCTAAGAAAGTTTTTTATATTGAGATTAATAATGTAATAATTGATATATATAAAAATGTACAAGTTAAAATTCCTTTATTGGATGTATTTAAACAAATATCATGCTATGCCAAATTTCTTAAAGATCTTTTCACCCATAAAAGGTGACTAAAGGGGAATGAGAGTGTCAGACATGGAAGCAATTTATTGAATTTTATCTAACTAAATGAAATAATCCAGGAACATTCACGATACCTTGCACTATGGGGGATACCTTTTTTCTAATGGAATTCTAGATTTGGGTGCTTCGATTAATTTGACGACTTACTCTATGTACACTTATATATGGGTTAGAGAGATTCAACCAATGGGAATTATCATGAAACTTTCCAACCGAAGAACAAGACACCCATCCGGAGTGATTGAGGATGTCCTTGTAAGAGTTAATAATATCATCTTCCATGTATACTTCTACATTCTTAAGATCGAAGATACCCAAAACCAAGGGCATGCTTCTCTCAAACATGGGAGGTTATTCCTTAAAATAGAAAATAAGATCATCAACACACACAATCGTACATTTTCCATGGATTTTGGTGGAGAAAATGTATGTTTTAATATCCTTGATGCTATGAAACACATTGTTGAAGAGAACTCCATTCTTTCTATCTATTTGATGGGAGAGATATCTCACCAAACACGTACAAAATTATATCCTCATCCCATACTCTAATTCATTTTCCTATTCCTAAACCATAGATGATTTGAGTTTTGATTCATGTTTGTATTGTTTTGTGGGTTCATAAAAGTGTAAATTTTTTTCTTTAACTGATGAGTGTGTTAATTCTAAGGTACCCATGACCTTTGATGATTCTACAAATATTATTTCTATTTTTTATATTTCTATAGAGAATAAACATGAGAATATAGAAACTTTCATGGAACTCACTCCCCCTAAATCCCCTATAACAACAAAAAAACCACTGGTGTTGGAATTAAAACCACTTCCATATAATTTAAAATATGCATATCCTGAGGGTGTTGACCAATTTCCCATCATTATTACCAACAACCTATCTTCACAGTAGAAATCAAAATGGATAGACCTTTTGCGAGAGTGTAAAAAGGATATTGGATGGATATTGGCTAATATTATTGGGATTAGAAAATGTTTTTGTATCCACCATAAACTTCTAGTTAATGAGGATAAACTTCTAAGGAAAGCTCAATGCTATTTTAATCCTACCCTATTTGAAGTTATAAAATTGGAATTCAGTAAAAAAAATTCTGCAAGGATCTTATCCCATTTCTAATAGTAAAAGAGTTATACTAATGAAAATTATACCTAAATAACTTAGAATAATGGTTTTTTTCAAATGAATGGAATTAATTGGTTCCAACACATGTGAAAAACCGATGGTGATTCTATATTGACTATCGTTAACTGAATCAAGCCATGTAAAAGAAACACTTTACTCTACATTTCATTGAACAAATGTTAGAAATATTGGCTGGTAAGTCACATTATAGTTTACTTTATGGATTATCATGATATTTTCAAATCCATATAGCCCCTAAGGATCAAGAAAAGATAACATTTACCCATCTATTCAACACATTTTCATTTAGGATGATGCCTTTTTGTATCCGTAATGCTCCCTGTATTTTTTAGTGATGTATGTTGAGTATTTCTTATGAGTACCTAGAGAATTTTATGGAAGTTTTTTTGGATTATTTCAAAGTTTATAGATCTTACTTGGAAATTTTTTTGGCATAACTAGGTTCTGTCCTCCATCGTTGCATTGCAAAATATCTCATATTAAATTATGAGCAATGTCATTTGATGGTAAAATGAGGGATAGTTCTTGGGAATTTTATTTCAAATGAGATAATTCGAGTGAATAAATCAAAAATTAAATTAATGTAATCCCTTATATATCCAAAATGTGTTCATGAGGTGTGATCATTCTTAGTTCAAGCTATTTTTACCACTGATTCATTAAATACTTTAGTAATATCACACCTCCATTGTCCCTATTTTTACATAAATATTATATGTTTTTGTTTTATAAAAATTGTGAGGATTCATTAAATTCACTAAAATGGAGTCTCATATTACCACCCATCATCTAACCACTAAGAATCGATCTATCTTTCAAACTTATGTGTGATACCACTAACTTTATCGTTGGGTAATTTTTATCACAACGGGTTTAGAAGTCTCCTCATGTCGTTTTGTATGCCTTGTGTCCACTTGAACCTACCCATAAAAACTACACAACCACTAAAAAACAGCATCTTATAATTATTTTTACCTTTTAAAAATTCCATTCATATCGTATTGGGTCAATAATCATTGTGTTTTCAGATCAAGTTGCCCTTCGATTTCTCCTTAAGAAAGCTGAAACTAATCCCCACCTCATTCGATGGATATCCCCCTCCAAGAGTTTTAACTTGAAATTATAGATAAGAGAGGGGTGGAAATGTGGTTTATGACAATGTAACCAGGTTTTCCCCACCATTGGAAAACCTTGTTGACTCATCCCTCCCCATTGGAGAATTATTTTCTCATGAGAACCATTATGATATTGCGAAGCTTACCCCTTGGTATGAGGAGATTGTGATGTTTCTTGAAGCATCTTGGGTCCCCTCTAATTTTAGCACTTCATTTTCACAGAGACTTAAGCATGATTCATGATGGTACATTTGGGATGAACCATATTTTTGGATAATTTTTATTGACCAAATTGTTCTTCAGTGTGTCCCAAACCATGATCTCACCTATTTTATAAGTGTCTGCTACACTTTTTCATGTGGAGTCCACTTTGTCTCTCAATTTATAACATGAAAGGTCCTTGACTCAAGAAATTGTTGGAAAAAATTTTATAGGTAATCCATATATTTTTTAAGTCATTCACAAGATGTTCATTTATAAGGAATATCTCCAAGAGGAATGAAATTCCCCAAAAAAACCCATGTTATTCTGTGAAATATTTGATGTATAGGGAATTGACTTCATGGGTCCTTTTCCAAATTTATTTGGATTTTTGTACATATTATTAGTTATTGACTAAATCTATAAATGGGTGGAAGAAAATCCTACCAGGAATAATGACCCTCGAGTGGTTGTTGATTTTGTGAGGTCATATATCTTCATTCGGTATGGTTTTCCAAGATTTATCATTATTGATCAGGGTTCACATTTTTTCAATCAAAACTTGAAAAAATTTCTTCATAAGTATGGATTTGTTCATAAAGTGTCTACTTTATATTACCCCCCCCCCCCAATTAGTGGATAAGTAGAAATCTTAAATTGGGATGTTAAGAGAATATTGGAAAAAATGGTACAACCTAATAGAAAATATTGTAGTTTGTGCTTGGATGATGCACTTTGGGAACACCGAAAAGAATTTAAAAGCCTGATCAGAATTTCACCATGTATGATTGTATCTGAAAGTCTTTTCACCTTCTAATTGACATAGGGAACCATACATATTAGGATGTTGAACAATTTAATTATAATTTATCAGATACTAGTGAGAATAGAAAATTATAGATTCAGGAGTTGGAATAAAATAGGTGTGATGCATATGAGAACTCTAAAATCTATAAAGAGGACAACGGATATCCATTATGATATGATTCATAAGTATAAGATTTATATTGGTGAGAATCTCCTCATGTACAATTCTAAGATAAATCTCCACCTTGTTAAGCTTCATTCTTAATGGTGTTGTCCTTAAACTGTTACTAATTTTTACCCCTTTGGTGCATATAGGTTTTTCATGAGCCTATTGGATGAAGTATTACCATCAAGGGAAGATACTTAAACACTTTTTCAAGGATTTTCGAAATAATATGGTGGATGAAATCCATATTCAAGAAGAAACATACGAGTGAAACCCACCAGGTTTTATCCTTCCTTCCCATATTCTCTTTTATTATAGTAATGACAATGTACACTCAAGGTGTGGGGGTGGGTTCATTCTTGGGTTCATCATAATTTTCATTGTATTTCTTATTTATTCTCTTTTTATCTTTTAGAATAGTATTTTTATTTTTCCCCACCATGTTGTGTTCATTAGGATATTTATCATCTTTCATCTTTCTTTTATTTTTTTTCTTTGATGAATAGTTTTTTAGCTTTATTCCCCTCTCTTATGATCACCAAATCATGTAAATTTCTGAAACCCGATGTCTAACTTTTTTATTAAATATTTTTTTAACATTTAATGGAAATTTTCTCAATTATGGAAATTTAATTTTTGCATGAATTTAAAATTGTTGTGTGATTTTTATTAAATTGATCATTTTTCAATGTTATTGGTTATATGTCTATGAAACCTTTAAGATGAATGATACCTTTTGTGTGAGTATTTTATGGGAAAATTGTTTCACTAATGTCATCTCATATATTGGCACCCAACCATGATGTGTGAATATTTATTTCTCAATGTAAAGTAAATATAAGATAATTTAATATTTATCAACTTTCGATTCATTCATTATCTGATCTATTTCATTACTATACTGGATAGATCTATATGTGGTTACCTGTTATCTGACTTTTGTACAACCTCAAAAAAAATAAATAAAAAATAATAATAATAATAATAATAAAATAATAAATAATGACGTGATTAATGAAATTTAAAACATATTGGGATATCTTGGTTGACATATTATGGTTTGAATTCCAGGAATGCTTAAGTGAGTGGGTTTTAAAATTGTATTTCAAAGGATGTGGAGTAGGTTGGGTTGAAGAAATTAGAAAAGAAGAAAAATTTTAAATAATATATATTTATTGAATAGAATGTGGAAAGAATAACATGAAATGGTTTTTGAACACACATGTGAAGAGTTAGTAACATAGTTTAATTTTGATTTCCTTGATCATATTGGTATTTTACATCTCCTTGAATTTTTTTCAGAAACAATTTATGAGACATATTTTTTCATTATCACTAGGAATAACTCCTTAGTGTGGTTTTCACTTTTATTACATTTCTATAATGAAATAAAATTTTAATAAATTTTAAATATTCATGATTTTTGAAATATCTAAATGAATTTTTTTTTGGGAAATTTGACTTCTCCCAAGAGTAAAAATGTTTAGGTGTAGACGTGTGATTGCACCGTGATTCGTTGTTTTATTTCACCCTTACATCACTGTATTAGACTGCTTTTGTATTATAAATTCCAATTATTATAACATATTTCACTTCATATTTG
Source organism: Viscum album (assembly GCA_963277665.1). Taxonomy (NCBI): domain Eukaryota; kingdom Viridiplantae; phylum Streptophyta; class Magnoliopsida; order Santalales; family Viscaceae; genus Viscum; species Viscum album. The sequence continues at coordinate 1,504,736,222 of OY728146.1, read as the reverse complement.
ATTCAATAATTTAATTTTTATCACTATTAAAAAGGTCTATTTCACTTTTTTGATGTTTTCACTGTAGTTTGAGGTGATTTAGAGGTTCCATAATGAAGTTGAAGAAAAATGGGTCAAACAGTGCATGATTCCAAGCATACCAGTGGACTCAACTGCAAACTAAAGCTAAATTTTTCATCCAATCGGAATGAAATTTTTTGTCATGGTTCAAAATAATGGGGAATATAACTCTTCTGAATACACCCAAGATAAATTCTTTCATTTAGGGGCCCAACTGAACCAATCTATCTAGGGAAAAAATCTTCATGAAGTCAAAAGTTTGGTTCTGTATTTTGGAAATATCTCACGTTTTATACATTATCTGGCCACAAAATTTTAAATAGAGATATATAAGAGGTACAAAAACTATATTTCTCTTATTTACAAGTCATTATAAGGAAATTTAAAATCCTAAAACTATGTTTCAACTGGTATCTTGAAATCGTTTTTCCCAAAACCACCTCCCATTTTTGCTATAAAACGGTACCATGGGAACCTCATTTGGGAGTTCAACTAGGAAGCAAAGATCTAAAATTTTAGAGACCCAGAGGATTAATATTATAATTCCTAGAATTTATGGGGTCTATAGTAACTTCTACTTCAAAATCTATGGCTTCCTCCCTTTCCATGGAGTTCTATACTCATTATGATCACCCCAAGGAGGAACGTGATGTAATCTCAAGATTCTTGTTTGTAATATTAGAATGATATTTCTAATTCTAGGTTGTATGTTTTTTTCTCCATCCTATATTATTATTTAATTGGGTTATGTATTGGTATTTCATTCTCAAACTCATATGATCATGTTTGGGGTACCCATTCATGTGATGTTTTACACACAGTTCACAAATTCTTCTTTCCCCTTTCAATTATGGTGTTTGTGCAGTTCATATTAGTCAATTGAACTCTATTAAAAACTACCATGTCCATGATCATTTATTTTATGGTATCAAATTTAAATAATATACAAACCTAGACAATATTTAATGTTATTCTTATGTTTCCTCGGTGAGTTTTTGATATGAAGTCAGACCAAAATCACCCTATCATCGGCGGTAGTTGGTGAATCATTTTTTGTTTCTGACAGAACCCTAGAAGTTATCCTTGTATAAACTCAGTAATATTATTTTTCTAGATATTAAAATAAATGGAATAAAATACATATTACCTATCTATTAAAGTTATGAAGGATGAGAATCATGTTATTTCCCCAGCTTGATCGTGCTTAATTAATTTTGTTAATTATTGATTTGTTTTATCGCTTTACTTTTTATATTAACTTATTAAATCATAAAACACCAAGTTTTACAAAATTAAAATACCATTTTCTTTTTATAATCACAAACTTCTTTTTTAATTAATGATCTAAGGATCTATTGAGAGACAACCTAGGCATCTTTCTATACTTAAGAAATTATAGTAAAACTAAATAACTAATTCGATGTGCTTGACAACGTGATCTTGACCCTAACAGTTAGGTTCCCATGAATTATATTCTATATGGTAAAAAAGTAATTTGGTGACCCTAATAGTTTGGTTCCATGTTTTTTATTTTTTATTTAGGTTATAATTTGCTGGGAAACCCAAATTATTTCGATCCTTGAGGGATGGATTTGGGTTTATCCACATGATGGATTGGATAAAGAGTTGTTCTCTCAACTATCCAAGATTTATATATGAATGATTGAAAAGTTCTTTGTAGATTATATATTTAAAAAACTATGTGCGTAAATCTACAAGTCATGATCAAATATGGATGTTGGATCACTAATAGATATGATGACTTTAAAAGCGCTCATCATTTTAGTGGGAGATCATTTAATAAATGTCCTAATTAAGTGGTAATAAAACATGATACTAATATGATATAATATTTTATTGTATATAAATAACAACATCAATATTAAACATAACTTTGAGATTAATTATTATTAATAAGATACATAATGTAATAAATTCTTAAAACTTATAACTTAATAATATTTTTTAGGTGAAATTGTATGTGTTACAGTAACACCTTCTCAGGTAACCAAATGTTAAATTTATTAAATAAGGGAATCTATATACTTATAAGAAGTTTTAAATGATTTATTTAAGGTTTATAGGAATTATACATCAAATGGTCTAATAAATTTTAATCTTTATTAATATTCTCAATATGATTGAGTATGCTAATTAATTAGAGAGCATAGTGGTTCCTTTGAGTTTATTCTTGTTAAGGAATTTAGTCTATTTTGATTTATGGAAATGTTTTGACAATTTTAATGCATTAAATATAATTTTAGCTAATATTATCAATATTTGAGAATAGATGAACTAGGAATATGATGTCTAGGTTATAGTTCTATTTAGAAAGTAAAAGTATGTAAAAGTTTAAATTAAAAGAAGAACGGTTTGTTGGAGATTCCAATAATGTTTCTTCAAGAAGTTAGTTAGCATCATTAAAACATAAATATGTTATGAGGAAGGGGGAGTAGTGATGTTATGTAATTTAATAGTTCAAAATATATGAAGGATTTTATGAAACTCTATGGAATATCCATGTCTATTATTATTTCTATAGAATTTATTCTTTGATTTTGAAAGGAATGTGATATCGAATGTATTTTTTAAAAATGTTTTAAATATACAAGAGTTTAAAACCAAAGGAATAATTGATAGATATTATAGTTTTCACTCAATGTGATGTAGTAATGATTTTTTATCTCAAAGATTTGAATATAATGGAATTTAATAAGCTTATGTGGATTTAGGAAAATGATATGTATATTCATCTCATTTCTATTATATGATAACATATGTTGTTCATTAACAAAGAGTCATTATAAAAAATCAAATTATTAATTTTATATGTGTCGATCATGATTTGTTATATTTTATAACATTTTTTAAAAAAGAGGAAAGGATAAAAATGTTTCGTCCAGGGTAAAGTGTTTATCTAAATATTTGTTAAATTGTGAGTGAAGATGTTCCCACCACCCATCAGTGGAATATTCTGATGAATAATCTTTTTTTCAAAATAAAATTATCCAAACACAATTATTAATATATATGATATGGAAACAATAGTTTACTTGTTAAATAACCCTACTAAAAAATAAGAGTTATTTTATAAATAAAATAATTTGTGTGTCTTAACATGGAATTTTTTAGAGAATATACTGTATAAGAGGCTTGTGGGAGTATGTTTGAACTTTTATAATCTCAAAGTTAACAAATAAAATATTATACTAGTATAGAGTTAAAATGATTTCTACATAAATATTCTAAATATTCTAGGATATATGATAGTGAAAAAATATTAAAAGTTTTATTTATTTAACATGGTAATGTGAATATCATTATTTCTTAAAATTAACTTTCTAGATAAATAAAAATTGAGTTTCACTTTATATCCTATAATATTTTTAGGTTATGGTGGTAAATATAAATTTAAAGATTTATATTTAGTTATCATAACAAATTTAATTTCAGTTAATCCTATAATAGTTTAGGATTTCCTTGTACATAATAAGGTAAATCGTTACATTATTTTTCGAAAAATAATGTTTGTTTGAAAAGGTTACAAGGATAATTATGTTAAACTTATAAAAAGTTATTAGTAGACAATAGAAATTAACATCATAAAATTTTATGTTGTGAATTTAAGAAGTTTTAATATGTTTAAGAAGTCGAATATGGTAAATATGATTCTTAAATATCACCATTATTCAGGATTACTTTCTTCATAAATTTTACTCACTGAATACTTTAGTGGGAGTATTTTGTCAAATTTTCTCATAGAGATGTAGTAGTAATTAAATTTAGATGTAATGATTTAACAAAACCTTAAAATGTGAAAAAAATATTCATATGATATGTAAATTCATCATATATAATATGATAAATATATTATTATGTTATGTTTTGTTAATAATTATTAAATTTTTTTATGAATATAAATTATATCACATAAAAGGTAATCTCCACACTATAATTATTTCATATTGGTAGAATAAATTTATATATTGATATATATTTTGTGAAGTGTAAATAATAATAAACCTATAAAAGTATGAATTTGAGTTTTCCCTAACTGATGTTCATTATGGAGTATTATAGGTTATGAAGAGATGTTAGGGTTAATATGAGTTGGATTCTGGTATGAGATAAGGAATATTATCATGAGGAATAAAAAGTTTTTTTTTCTATTGGATGATCCACTAAGTATTCCACATGTAGTTTTATACACTATGTCTCAAGTATACTAAGGGTGAATGGATCATATAGGATCCCCTATTACTTGAGGTTGGAAATATACCTAACATAAGAACTTTCATAATTTTACACCTTTCCTATAAAATACATTATATATTAGATAATCATGGGGTGATTGGGTATGTTTTTGATCATATCATTAGTTGGTTTTTAACCATGATGGTGTTTTTTCTCATATGATGAGTATGACATCTGAGCCCTTGATTGAGATAGACTAAAGACTCCACATCTTCACTTATATAGTTCATATAATTTTATTATTTATTCGGATGAGGGTTTTGTGATGTTATCATCCATAAAGATGAATGACATTTGATATATCCATCGGTCAGGTTGTTAAATACTCAAAGAATCAAGAATATATAAATTTGATATGTGGGATTGACATACTTCATGTATCATGGTCACTTGATGTATTGTACAAATTGAATGTATGGTAATTAATTCTAGCATGAGATGGGACTAGTGGGAACTGGTATTGGGATACATGTGTTTGTTGGATTTCATGTCAGGTCCATTTATATCTTGATTAGTATTGATGATTTTATTGAGACCACTCTTTTCTTACATTTTTTTATATGGTGATTCATATTTTTTGTCATTTTTACAAAGTCTCATATTGTTACACTTTGTGGTTGACTGAGTGGGAATTTTTTTTGACTCGTAGTGATACTATAAAAGTGATTTATATTTAATCCAAAATATTTTTGGATGGATATTCACAAGTTGTTTAATATGATATGATGCATTATGAAGTTGATTATAGGTTTCCAAAAGTGTTTTGGTAAATATATAAAAGAGTTTTGGGTATGGTTTCATAATTTATCATCTATGATATGATATTAGGTGAAATGGTCTAAAAAAATTAGGCTTAGTGAAAGTTGAATATTTAAGGGGATTATATTCCCTAAATCCTTTTATATGATATGTAATTGACTATATAACCTTTTCTACTATGTCATATCATAAGTTGTGAAAATATAATTTCATACAACTTTAACTCAGTCATAGTTTATAACTAGAGGGGACAATATGAAATTTTGACCTATACATAATACATGGTTATATCATAGAATATGAATGATAATATAATAAACGGTATGTAAAGTGTTTTTCTTCCACTGTCTTTGATGACCTAGGCTATTATATAGTGTGATTGTACAATTTGTAAGGCATGGAAATGCCACTGCCTACTACTACCTCTCTTAGTTGTAGGTGATGATTGGATGATGTTATAAGGTATTTTCATGGAATATTATATATAATAAAAATTATAATGGTAATAATTTAAATGGCTTCATCTAATATATTATATCATTCAAGTCATTGTTACTAAAGTTGTAATTTAATGGATATAACGCATACATGTGATATATGTATTGGTAAACCCATTAACTCTTGAATTATAATTAATGAGTTAATGATCAAACACTTTATAAGTTTCCTCAAGGGTTCTATAATAACCCACTACCATGTTATATTAGTGTAATGTATTCTTTTCCAATACTCCCAAGAACTCAAAGAATGATTTATCTTTCGCTTTAGCACTGTGAGGTGTTAGCTTGTTGTGGAGTGAAAATGGATCCTATTTGAACAAATAATGATTCGATAGCCTGTGAATACATAAAAAAGAGGAGAATATTTTTATTACCATTTGGTGATATTAATCACATATTTAATATGGTTTGTGTTGATCTTTTTTATAAGATAAACAGATGATTTATAGAAATTATTCACTTCCAGTTTTACACTAATTTCATTTATTCAAAGCATAAAAATATTGGGAATGGTATTTTTATTGATTCCACTATTCCTATTAAGTGTTCATAGATCCTTAATAATATCATAAGGAGCCTCAAAAAATTCTAATGGTTCTTTTGATCCATGGGTCGATTTTTTACCCTTGATCTAAGCTAGAATTGATTTCTAGGAATTCTGAAGACATGATAATAATATATAAAGTATAATATATTATTTTTAGTTTGTTTATGTGTATTTGTAATAAAACAAATATATATATATATATATATATATATTAAACAGATCATAATTTAGGGAAATTGACAATGTGGTTGCATCCAAAGAAAGGGTTTTAACCTATGGGTGATATAACTATCACTTGTAATAAAGTCCCTCAGGTCGGACCACTGCAAATGGATTGATTAATCAAATTAATTTAATTAATTAATTAATTGTTTATTAATCATTTTTTACCTAGGATTTCCTTTATTTATTTTTCATCTTCTATAATATTAGGTTTGGATCCATAAACCCTATAAATATAAATCGAAATAGATTTGGAGTAAATTCATGGTAGCTGTAGAATTGAAGAACATAATTATTCAATGGAATTTCAAACAATGCCTGACATAGATGTAATCCCAAAAAATTAACGATCCTAACATAAGGTATCTATTTGTTATTTTCTAGTTCTCTATAAATCATGTTTTTTTTTAAATATATAAAATTGGATTATTTTTTAGGATCAAAATAGGTGGAATTTTGGTTAAATTTATTTTATAGCACAATCCCTGCTCTTGAATTCCTAAATCTATTGCCATGAAATTTTAGGGTGGATTTATTTAACCTTTACATATTTTGGTGTGGTTATGGTTTTAATGTGATAAATAAAGAATGAGGAAACCAAAATCACCACCTCTTTTATATTATTTCTATCTCTACCTTTCTTCCCATCTCTGTTAAATTCTTACACTAAGGATAAAAGGATATCAACATTAAGGTTGGCTTCTGGTAGTAGATCCATGTGGCAGTGCCTAACGGCAGGGTGTGGTGGTATAGAGGTTTTTTATAGGAGAGGAAATGAGGCTAACATCAGTATTGGGGGAGTCAGTGTGGATAAGAAGAGGGGGTTGGCACAAATGAGGTAGTCAAACAGGACCTGAAATTAGTGTGGCATGAAGAAGAAGAAGGTTGGTCATGTCAGGTAACCAGTGCTGTGTGAAGGTGAAGACTAAAAACCAATGTGACTAGAATTCCCAAGATTAGGTTGACCATTAAGTAGATGATGTGAATGGTAGGTGGTGGACACTTTTTCACTATGGTGGGTCCCCTCTAGTGTGGATTGACCCACCAACATGAGCTAATATAGACAGTATTAAGGAAAATGATGTGAAAGTTTGGGCAACCAGGCTAGTCTAGTGTGTGGGGCCCCCAATATCAGTCACGTGGACTTGACAGCATGGGCTTAGCCTCATGAGTCTTCTCAAGTAGGCCTAACCTAGTTAGCTCTAGAAGCCTAGCCCAATCCATGGTCTAATAGGCCAAGTGGGTCGGGTCCTTTGAGGTGACCTTACTAGGTGATGTTCTCATAATTTTCAGGGGAACTACATACTTGTGGTGGGAAGGATTTGTTATGTTTTCACCAAAGGCATGCACACCTTATGCCACCATGGCCAGAGGCTACCACAAGTCTTATTAGTCAGTTGTGTGGTGTTCCTTCGGGTTTCCTGTAACACCCTGAGATTTTATGAGATATATTCTTCTTAATTTCTTTCATTTCTTCTATTGTACACTACACCAAGATTATCTTTCACTATATGCAACACCGTATTAGCTTTCAGTATATGCAACTCTATTCTTGGCTCGTGTTACACACAATTTCAAGTTTGTTTTATGGAAATTATTCTATGCAACATTGAGTATAGATTTTTTTAATGTATAAATGAAATAAGTTTTGATTATCTTATACGCAACACCAAATAGAGCTTTCACTACACACAGCCCTGACTTGTCTTGCATTACACGCAATCAAGTCCTTCCTCAATTGCGTGTGTAGTACGCAATATTGAGTTTCACTAAACGAGATATTATTATAATATTATTATGAACTAGCCGTTATTAATAGTAATATCCACTTTTTGAAATTTTATAAATTTTATCTTTTAAAATGGAATTCATTTTTGGATTTGGAATATTGAAATTAGCCTAGGGTGAACTTTTTTTATTTTTCTGAAAACTTTCAATTTTTGATGAATAATGAAAACACTAGGTTACTATTTAAAAACCAACTTTTTATTTAAATAATTTTTTATTTTATTTTAGGTCAAAATTGATACATAATACTTATATAAGTTCAATATAATTAATTAGAGTCATTTTAAAATAATTTTAGATATATAAAAATTTTATTGATGTTTTCACCATCTTTTACCCACCTCCTAGGAGAATTTAAAAATTTATATAAAACTTAATTTTACTGCTTTTGTGAGTGAAATTTCGAAAATACAAGAGAAACAGTTAATATAAAAGAGTAAAATTTGGTTCAATAAGATAAAAATATTTTTTGGTGAATAATACCTTTTACTTTTATTTACCATGGTTAAAAGTAAATAGGGTAATTAAGGGTAAAAATAATATTATTATTACCCTAACACATGTCCTAATTCTATTGGATAAGTGAAATTCAAACAAAAACACCCTTAGGAATAAAATATTACCCTTTAGGTCCACTTGGATTATATTAAGACACTTATTATTATTTTATTTAAAGAAGAATTAAAATAGTTAAAATCAAAGTTTAATAACTAAAACATTTCTAATATAGGGTTATACATATGATAAATTTGGCTATAAATATTAATTAGAAATATAAAAATATTTCCTACATAATGGTATTTTATTTATAATTTTTAGACATTAAATAATTTAATTTATTTATGACACAATGATTATGCAGTAATTACCTTATTAATGAAATATTAACATAATCAATGTTATAAATACCCAAATAAATGTAATTTGAGAAATTTTTATGAATTAAACTAATTTTTTAGGTTAATATTACATGTTAGTATTGATTCAATTACCTTTTTGCTAACAAATCATGCTGTTATAATTTTTACAAAAATCAATTACCAAATTGACATAAAATATTTTTTAAAACAAACATTATATTAATAATTGTTATTATATTCCTAAAAATCCAATGTTAGAACAAATTACTTAGATAAGGTTATATATATTAATAATTAACAACTTGGGTTCATTTGGCTTGTTATAGTAATTTTATTACCCATATAGTGTAAGAAAATAAGAAGACACGGTAAAAGTTAAATTATTTAACTTAGAGTTAAATCTAAATTATAAGGTTAAAATAGTAACCTAAACTTGTATAAAACCTATTGGTTGAGAAGTTTCCACCCATACCCACTTTAGATTCAAAATAAGTCACTTTGGAGCCATTATAAACCGAATATGACTTTGTTATAAAATAATATTTTAAGTTTTTTCTAAAGTGCCCCTCTCCTCCCTTATAAACGGGCACCTCATCCCTCTTCTCTTAACAAAATTTTGAGCCTTAATGATCGGCCAAACCATGCCCATTTCCCTTATCAACTTTTGTAGAAACATTATAGTGGTTCTGGTCTCCTCAAAAGACCAACTCTAGTGCCTTATGTGGAAGCTTAAAAGAGGTGCGTCGAAGAAGAGGTAATCTCTTCTACCGATTAATTCAAGATTCTTTCTACTTCAACTTCTTATTCATTAGTTGTTTCATTATAAATTAATAACATCAGTATCACTAATATAATGATATGTTATTATAAATATTAAACAACCCCATTTCACCTTCTATCCATCCTATGGAAAATGAAATCACCGCGCGTGCATACGTACGAAATACCCTCTCCACACCGTGGTGTAATCTGTTTTTCCACCACTACCTTACTTGGATGGGTATAATCGTGTAAAGAATAAATATATATGATTATTATAACATGATACTAATTTTGAGATGTCATCCACTCCAATTCCTTTCAATAATTATTGGAACGATATCATTGCTCGTGCGTACGTACGGATTACCGTCTCCACGACGCGATGAGATTCATTCTCCATGTTAACCATTCAAGAATGATTATAAAGTATATATAATTAATAATAATGAAATATATGACATAATTAAGCTAATGTATTTATATATATATATATATATATATCTACTTACTTCTATTCAAGTCAATAAAGAAAGGAAAACAGCGTTCATGCGTACGTACGACCTACCGTCTCCATGAACGGTGTATTTAATTTCATTAATATATCTATTATATATATATATACTAAATATATATGATATATAAATCATGATTTACATTTTGGGTGTAACTAAATCATTATATAAGTAATAATAATATCAAGAACAACAATTCCAAACACGTACGATAAATAAAACGATTTTACCCAAAACGCTGCTTTAACATGGAATTTATAGAATAACGGGTAATATAAAGTCATAAGTGAACCATATATGATATCATAACAATGAATATGATTCTGTAATAAGTAAATTACCTTATTTAAGTCATTATACAGGAGGTTCGGATACGTATGAAGCATATCGGACCCAAGGTAAGGGATAATTATTCCAATCTCATTCTTATCCGAGATTGTTTATTTGTAAGTATTTATTAGGGTTATTGTTATCATCCATGTACATGTTTTATAAAAGTGTTTTGATATATTTTTAAAGTCCATTTTACCCATTTTTGACTTTTACCACATGTTATTGAAGGAATCATTCTTTTATTTACCATACGATGAACTTTTTTGACTTTTCCGGCAAAAGTATGAGATGAATGTTTTTTAACTTATACGGCATGAATGGATTTTTACGGTTTCATAACGCATTATTTTCATGAAGATTACTCTAAAATATTTCATCATTATTTTCAAAAAATCCTTTTATTCTATAATTTCATGGCATTTTGTAAAAAGAAAATGATTTTTAAGAAGAAAGGATATTTTCATCAAGAATTCATTTCAAGTGTTTTATCAAAACCATTTTCTGCCTAAGATGACATTATTTCATATGTGTATGTTTCAAGTATAATGTCTCTACGATTTACATGATTTCACTTTTCTTATGATGAAATTATATCCATTAGTTTTACATGGATTATGTTATGATGGGATGATGTTTATGAAACCCATTTTATTCTTTGGGTTATGATGAAGTATTTATGTTTATGTTGTGGTACACATAATAATGATTTCATTATGAGATGGGTGGGACCTATATCTCCCTCCAATGCATTGGGTAAAGATTTATATCTCATGGGATAGACATGTCTGTAACAGTAAGTTAATCGGGTTCAGTGATACAAGACTGGAACGAGGAGTGAACTCGATTCAGAAAGGGACTTGTCCACTAAGATGGTCTTGGCAGCAATGCCTTGGATACTATGGAAATCATATCATGTGATTAATGGTTTTCCACAATTACATGTTTTATTCCCATTCTATTTTACCATGATTGATGTTCCTTTATGATATATTCCTTACGTACTTCCAAGATTTTTGTCTTTTCTCAAGATTTTGATGTTTAGATTTTATGTTCAAGTTTTTGCATTCAAATGTTTATGGATTGTTTTATGTTCTCTATGTTTAACCTTACTGAGAATTTGAGCTCACACTTTTTATGTTTTCTTTTCCCCAGGATATAAATAAAGGTTTTAGTTAAGAAAAAAAGGGGAATATCTTTATGGGAGATGTTGAAGATCTTTCACCATGATTAGAATATTTTTTTTCCGAGTTTCCAAAGACACTAAACTATTACGGTCCTTGTGGGTTTTCCTTTGTTATGTATTAAGTATTCTGCAAAAGTAATGTAACTTACATGTATGTAAAGTATGGTTCTATACAGTTGGTATGAAAGGGAAGGTTTAGTTATCCTTTATAAACTAGGATGCAAAAACTTTAGTGAAATCCCTAGAGATATTTTTAAGGTATGTCTACGGATGTCCCTAAGGATAAGTATACGTATAGGTTATAGTACTAGAATTACGGTAATGATATCAGAATTAAACCTAAGATGTTATATATTAAAGTTACTCCCCTTTTATTATGTTGTTTTCTGATCATGATTTTTTCCTCTCACACTATTATTTTTGGGTTTTAGAAAATGGCTAGAAACTGTAAGATTCACGATAATGGAGGATATGATAGACAATAGAATGGTATTATTCATGATCAACCAAATGAAATTGGATCTGGAAGTCTGCATATCATTATTATTCCTAACTATAAATCTCAAATATGATCAATAATCTCAACTTTTGAAATATTCCTTATTTAGCTAATAAGAGAAAGATGGAGTTTCATGATGATCATAGAGGAAAGAAAGTTCAATTACCCTCATGTAAATCATGTGGGAAGAGGCATCAGGGAGAATGTTTCAAAGGAACTGGAAGATGCTTTAGGTATGGAAAAGAAGGACATAAAGCCTGTAATTGTAAAGGAAAGGGTTCAGTTAACACCATGGACAAGGATAATGGTATTGCTAAGACACTAACAATTGTTAAATGTTTTAAATGTGGAATGTACGGGCATCATGAAAACCAATGATCTAAGGAAAAATTTCATGAAGAGAATCAGCATGGTAGTATGGGTAGTATTTATGTTGATGATGACAAAGAGACTATAAATGATATATTAGATGAAAGAATTGTTGAAGCTCGGTCAATGGTTTAAGAAGGTAGTGGAATGATTTGTGTTTATCAAGAGTTATGTTGTATAGGTAATTCAAAGGTACTGTGGAATAAAGAAATATCTAAGGATTGTTACACTATTATTTTTCCTAAAGTATTTGAAAGTATATATTGAATGGTACCGGTAACCATGAAAGGTTATTTAGATATTGTTTGAAAGAAGATGATATGCACATAATGAAGGGATTAAGAGACAATGAAATGAGCTCATGACTGATATAAGGATATAGTTATATCATGGTTTGAGTATATAGAAATTTTGGGATTTTGGTATGTGAAAGAGTTAACTTTTGACAGCACTTATGTTTTCACTAAGGTTATATGATATTTCATGTTTCGAAAGAATACATGATTAAGGAATTCAAATGTTTGTAATGTGACCAAAAAGATATATCTTATGAAATATGGGGGACAAATGATGGTATTCATATGCTTGGTAGATGACCTTTCTAGTAGTCATTTTCTGTATACTATGAGATTGGACAAAATTATTTCTGATAAGCCTAAAGGTTGGAATTCATTAAGTTGGACATCAGATAGTATTGTTTAAGGATAGAAATTTATGATATTATTTCTAGAATGTTGTAATAGTATAGTTTTAGAAAAGGGACAGCCCGCAGGATGAGCGACAACCCGTCGCGTCGGACAAGGATGCAGGAATCGAACCCACAACCGAAGTGCGACGGGCCTTTATCACCTACCACTGGCCTACAGGAAGTACTTGGTTAGTAGAAACTAGTTTTATTTTATTAATCACTATGATAGATGAAGTATAAGTCCATTTTAGCAACCATATATGATTAATCTCAGCATGAATGGACTTATGTATATTTAATAAATTGTGATAATCTTTTTGTGATAAAAACAGATGGAATGACCTATCTTTCTATCGCATGATCTGCTAACACTTCACGAATGAAAAATTCAACTTCATTTCTTTAAGAGATGAAGTGTATATTGTTCAAGGCTCGAACAATGGTGATATTGTACCAAAATCAAGTAATTATTTCTTTTAGATCAACAATTCTTCAACATTAGGAAAATGATCTTGAAAACTAAAAACGTTTTCCTAGTACCCTCATACTCAATGAATCATATGGTACCATAGATCATCACAAATTTATGGCTTTGTGATTGATGGATTTTTCATAGCCATGTTCTCTACCACTGTCCATCAGAACATGATGGTTAGATTTGTCTTCTATATCCATATCTTCACCTATGTTCTCCTATGTGGAAACCCAGTAATGAGTTAATTTGGGTAACCATTACGTTTTGAACTTTAGTTTTTAAAATTATGTTTTCGTATTCCTTCTAACGATGTGGGTTTCTATGAAAGATACTTTCAAGTAGTAAACCATTTATAACCCTGACGAATTTCGAGGGGGAAATTCATTTTAAGGGGGGGTAGAATGTAACACCCCAAGATTTTATGAGATATATTATTTTTAATTTATTTGATGTATTATATTGTACACTACACCAAAATTATCTTGCGCTATATGCAACACCGTATTATCTTGTAGTATACGCAACACTATTCTTGGCTCGTGTTTCACACAATTTCAAGTTTGTTTTGTAGAAATTATTCTACGCTACATTAAGTATAGATTTTGTTTAATGTATAAATGAAATAAGTTTTGATTATGTTATAAGCAACACCAAACTGAGCTTTCACTACACGCAGCCCTGACTTGTCTTGCAATACACGCAATCAAGACATTCCTCGATAGCGTGTGTAGTACGCAATACCGAGTTTCACTAAACGATATATTATTATAATATTATTATGAACTAGCTGTTATGAATAGTAATACCCACTTTTTGAAATTCTATAACTTTTATCTTTAAAAATGGACTTCATTTTTGGATTCAAAATATCGAAATTTTCCTAGGGTGATTTTTTGGTATTTTTCTGAAAACTTTCAGTTTTTGATGAATAGTGAAAACACTAGGTTACTATTTAAAAACCAACTTTTTATTTAAATATTTATTTATTTTATTTTAGGTCAAAATTGAGACACAATACCTATATAAGTTCAATGTAATTCATTAGAGTAATTTTATAATAATTTTAGATATATAAAAATTTTATTGAAGTTTTCACCGTCTTTTACCCACCTCCTAGGAGAATTTGAAAATTTACATAAAACATAATTTTACTGCTTCTGTGAGTGGAATGTTGAAAATCCGAGAGACACAGTTAATACCAAGTATTAAAATGTGGTTAAATAAGATAATAATAATTTTTGGTGAATAATAACTTTTTACTTTTATTTACCACGGTTAAAAGTAAATTGGGTAATTAAGGGTAAAAATTATATTATTATTACCTGTACACATGTCCTAATTATATTGGATAAGTGTAATGAAACCAAAAAGACCTTAGGAATAAAATATTACCCTTTAGGTCCACTTGGATTAGATTAGGACACTTATTATTATTTTATTTAAAGAAGAATTAAAATAGTTAAAATCAATGTTTAATAAATAAACATTTTTAATATAAGTTTATACATAAGATAAATTCGACTATAAATATTCATTAGAAAGCTAAAAATATTTCTTAAATAATGGAATTTTATTTATAATTTTTAGACAATAAATAACTTAATTTATTTATGACACAATGGTGATGCAGTAATTACCTTATTAATGAAATATTAACATAATTGATGTTATAAATACCCAAATAAATGAAATTTGATACTTTTTATGAATTACACTAATTTCTTAGGTTAATATGACATGTTATTATTTATTCAATTAACTGTGTTCTAACTAATCATGTTGTTATGATTTTCTCAAAAATCAATTACCAAATTGACCTAAAATAGTTTTTATAACAAATATTATATTATTAATTGTTATTTTATTCCTAAAAATCTAAGGTTTGGACAAATGACTTTTATAAGGTTATATATATTAATAATGAACCACTTGGGGTTCTTTTGCCTTTTTATAGTAATTCTATTAACCATACAGTGTAAGAAAACAAGAAGACATGGTAAAAGTTAAATTATTTAACTTAGAGTTCAATCTAAATGATAAAGTTAAAATAGTAACCTAAACTTGTCTAAAACCTATTTGTTGAGAATATTTCGACCAATACCCACATTATCTTCGAAATAAGTCACATTTTATCCATTATTAACTGAATATGATTTTATTATAAAATAATATTTTTTGTTTTTTCTAAAGTGCCCCTCTCCTCCATTATAAAAGGGAACCTCCTCCCTCTTCTCTTCACACAATTTCTAGCCTTCAAGATCGGCCAAACCCTTCCCATTTCCCTTATAAACTTCCTAAGAAAAATTATAGAGGTTTTGGTCTCCTCAAAAGACCAACTCTAGTGCCTTAAAAGGAAACTTAAAAGAGGTGCATCGAAGAAGAGGTAATCTCCTCTACTGATTCATTCAAGTTTCTTTCTTATTCAACTTCTTCTTCATTAGTTGTTTCATTATAAAGTAATAAAATCAGTATCACTAATATAATGATAAGTTATTATAAATATGAAACAACACCATTTCACCTTCTATCCATCCTATGGAAAACGAAATCACCGCGCATGTGTACGTACGAAATACCGTCTCCACGCAGTGGTGTAATCTGTTTTTCCACCACCACCTTATTTGGATGGGTATAATGGTGTAAAGAATAAATATATATGATTATTATAACATGATACTTATTTTGAGATGTCATTGACTCCAATTCCATTCAATAATTATGGAAACGATATCATCGCTCGTGCATACGTACGGATTACCGTCTCCACGACGCGATGAGATTCAATCTCCATGTTAACCATTCAAGAATGATTATAAAGTATATATAATGAATAATAATGAAATATATGACATAATGAAGCTACTAGAATTATTTATATATATATATATATATCTACTTACTTCCATTCAAGTCAAAAAGGAAAGGAAAACAGTGTTCATGCGTACGTACGACCTACCGTCTCCATGAACGGTGTATTTCATTTCATTCATGTATCTATTATATATATATATACTGAATATATATGATATATAAATCATTATTTACATTATAGATGCAAGTAAATAATGATATATTTAATAATAATATCAAGAACAACAAGTCCAAACACGTACGATAAATAAAACGATTTTACCCAAAACGCTGCTTTAACATGGAATTTACAAAAGAACGGGTAATATAATGTCATAAGTGAACCATATATGAAATCATAACAATGAATATGATTATATAATAAGTAAATGACATTATTTAAATCATTATATAGGAGTTTTGGATATGTACGAAGCATATCAGACCTAAGGTAAGGGATAATTATTCCAATCTCGTTCTTATCCGAGATTGTTTATTTGTAAGTATTTACTGAGGGTATTGTTACCATCCATGTCTATGTTTTATAAAAGTGTTTTCATGTATTTTTAAAGTCCTTTTTACCCATTTTGACTTTTTCCACATGTTATGGAAGGAACCATTCTTTTGTTTACCATAGGCCAGGGGCTGGCGACTAGCACCAAAGGCGTAAATCCCGATAACTGGGAAGGCATTGCCTTTATAAAAGTAAACAAAACACCACAGAGTACAAGAGGAAGTAAAACACTATGTAAAAAAGAGAAGTGATGAAAGGTAAATGGGACAGAATACAAACCCAAATGAAAGTACAACTACAACTGAACAAAGTACAACAGAAAAAAACAATAGCTGGAAGAACGGAAGCGGCTCCTGGGTCGTCCTCATCGAATCCTACCTGAAGGGTAGGTACAGATGGCGTAGCTCCTGGATCGTCCACCACGGATCCTACCTGAAGGGTAGGTACAGATAGCCTCCACAACGCTCTCGCCCTTCAACCTCCTTTGAGTGTCGTCTCACCGTGAAGTCCACCTCCGGATACTGACTCGTCATGTAGTCCACCTCCAGGTACGGACTCGTCGTGTAGTCCACCTCTGGGTACCGACTCGTCCTGTAGTCCACCTCCGGGTACCGTCCAGTCCTCGAACACTCAACCTTCGTCGGCACTGCCCGTCTTCTGCAACCAACACAATGAGGTGCGGGCATAGACCGTGCATGGGTGAGTATAACGATACTCAGTAGGGACCCTGAGACCCTCATGGTCTACCTAAACCAACAAGGATAACCACAAAGAAGATCTCAAAAGATAACCTCTACATAGGTATATGCCCATACATATACCTAAGGTATCAAGTAACCCATCTCAATCATGAGGAAACACAAATATTATGAAATCAACCGATAACCACTACCCAGGTGTATTCCCATACATATACCTAAGTTATTAAGTAACCCATCTCAATAAAGAGGTAAACACAGGGTCATAGACTCAGCTCAAACCTAGATTTTCATTATCGAAACTGTAACTGCTGAAGAGCCCCGTCTCTGGATTGTATAGTGGTCCTGTCACGACTTCGAGATACTGCTCACTAACCTAAGACTGCTGAGGTACTCCTCTTGTCAAGTACAGTAGGCCAGCCACCCAAACACAGTAGTGCTTCCCGCCGGGGTATGCCACCCAAACATAGTAGTGCACACCCCCTAGTAGCCTGCAGAGGTACTCTCTGGACGAATACCGTGGGTCTGCACTTTCACATAGATAGTGCTCTGTCCGCCATGGGTCTGCACCTCACAAAGTAGTGCTTCGTCCACTGGGCTAGTCGACTCACCCTAAGTCGAGTTGGTCAAGCAGTCGTCAGGTCTCAGCCGGCTACACGGTCTTCGTACTCCGTACGCTCATCTCCGGGAGGGTCCGCTTCATGAGCTACAGGTCGATAAACCAATTATCACAAGTCCCACGAAGAATTATCTCAAAGGACCGCCTCGTCACAGGGGTCTCAACACAACAGACAGCGCGTCAATTGGATGCCTGGTCTGTGTGTTACTAGCCTTTTCATCCCCGGGGCCCAGTTGGTTTCGTGTACAAACCAATCCAGCCATATCTCAACTGTACCCAGTACTCTCATAGGGTATACTCATAGGGACCATTTCTCAACGTGATCACCAACGCCGCTGACGGTTCGTCAAACAGACGTCCAGTCTGAAAGTTATCAGCTTTTCTGTTCTAGGGGCCCGGTTGGATTTCGGGTGCAATCAAACCCAGCCACTATCCAACTGCATCCAAAACCCAAGAGAAGTTTTCCAAAAGTTCTGTCTCATCAAGAGGAAATCAACAAGATAGACGGTGTGTCTATCGGACGCCCGGTCTGTGAGTTATTGGCTTTTTCGTTCCAGGGGGCCGGTTGGTTTCGTGAGCGAACCAACCTGACCACACTCTGACGTAATCCAAACCTCGAGCGGAGTAATCCAAAAGTTCAGTCTCATGAATAGTAATCCAACAAAGTCGACGGCACATCAATCGGACGTCCGGAGCTCAAGTTACGAGCGTTTCCGCTCCGAGGGCCCGGTTTGTTTCGTGTATGAACCAACCCGGCCGAACCCAAAGTATTCTGAAACCTTGAGTGTGATATACCGAAAGGAACGTCTCGATCCAAGGGTTGCATCGCAACTGACAGTGTGTCGATCGGAGGTCCGTAGCCAAAGATATGGGCATTTGACCGAAAGTGATTCGAAAATGGGGGGTCTGGGCCCGGACCGACCCGGCCCAACCCCCCCTGGGTCGACCCGAACCGGGTCGACCCGACCCAGGTCCGGGTCCAACCCGGCCGGCGTGCCCCGACCGGCTATCAAAACCATTTTACATCTAAGATGACATTATTTCATATGTGTATGTATCAAGTATAATGTCTCTATTATTTACATGGTTTCACTTTTCTTATGATGAAATGATATCCATGAGTTTTAAATGGATTATGTTACGATGGGATGATGTTTATGAAACCCATTTTATTCTTTGGGTTATGATGAAGTATTTATGTTTATGTTGTGGTACACATAATAATGATTTCATTATGAGATGGGTGGGACCTATAGATACCTCCAATTGATTAGGTAAAGATTTATATCTCTTGAGATAGACATGGTTGGAACGGTAAGTCAATCGGGTTCAGTGATACAGGACTGGAACGAGGAGTGAACTCGATTCAGAAAGGGACTTTGTCCACTAAGATGGTCTTGACAGCAATGCCTTGGCTACTATGGAAATCATATCATGTGCTTAATGGTTTTCTACAATTACATGTTTTATTCCCATGCTATTTTATCAGGATTGATGTTCCTTTATGATATATTCTTTACGTACTTCCAAGATTTATGTCTTTTCTCAAGATTTTTGTGTTTAGATTTTATGTTCATGTTTTTGCATTCAAATGTCTATGGATTGTTTTATGTTCTCTATGTTTACCCTTAATGAGCATTTGAGGTCACCCTTTTTATGTTTTCTTTTCCCCGGGATATAAAGAAAGGTTTTAGGTAAGAAAACAAAAGGGGAAGATCTTTATGGGAGATGTTGAAGATCTTTCACCATGATTAAAATATTATTTTTCTGAGTTTCCAAAGACACTAAACTATTATTTTCCTTGTGTGTTTGTTTTTGTTATGTATTAAGTATTCTACAAAAGTATTTTAACATACATGTATGTAAAGTATGGGTCTCTACATTTCCTCACTGTAATTAATTTTTAGATTCATAAATAGAAAATCCAGAATATTTTATCATGTAGATCATAGTGAAAGAGCTCGTTGATCTATCTAAGTCATTTTACATGGTGAGATATTAATTTTATAGGCTTTAACTCTATAAGGCTAATGGTGGGTTTGAGTGTAATGATCAAATAATTATTGGGTTTTGTATTCCCCTGGTGACATGGTCATGTTAATTGATGGGTAACCTATATATTAGGTAGGGTTTGGTACTCCTTCGCATACATTATTCATGGGTCCTCTGTCTAGAGAGTCAATATTACTTCATATTGGAGATTAGTTGGGCTGTGGTTCCTCCAATAGGGTCAGTACTCTCTCGTCTAATTTTTATCCTTTAGTGAGGCATGGCTCTCCAACTACTATTTAAGAGTAGTGACATAGATTTCTCATAGTTTGGTAGTTAGAGTATTAGGAGTCATTACTGACTTTATTGACTTATATTCTTATACAAGGTGTGATTAACCCTATAGGTTTCTAAAATGGTGCTTCAAGAAAATTATATAGTGAGGTGTGATACTCCCTTGACATACATGTATACATTAGTGGAAATATGATTTCACTTGATAAAACATAGTGGGTATATGGTGGAATGGTTGGGTAGATTAGATACTTTGAGAGTTGTAACTCCTTAGACACCTTGAGGTTTCATTATAGGTCTATCATATAGATGGGAAATAAAATTCATACTATGTGGACTCTTTGTAAAATCTATCATTCTTATTTTCTTATGAAGGGTGACCTTCGTGCATTTTATTTAAGATTACTAGGACCTATCAATGTTCCTAAGAATTTTAGTTGTAGATTATATCGATATTTTCTTTATTTATCTTCCTTTTGGATACTTTTCTATAATATAATTTTTATTTAGATTTTTATTTACAATTTCTTGTAGGTTTCAGGGTGAAGTAATGATTATTTTTATACTCACATCTGCACAAGATTTGTTCTCATGCCTGTTTTTTCTATATAGAAGATGCATGTTTCTAAAGCAGACCTGGTGGATGTGGATTTGGTGTGGATTTTTCAAAGATAACGTCTAATGGTGACTTTAGTGGATGCAATTTTGGTAGAGAATAGTGGATACAGGAGGAAATACTAGAATACGATGTTCATTTTTGGATCCATCTTGATATGAGTACCTCTTCATTTTTAGATGTTTATATTGGTTTTTCTTTTTGGTCATTGGGAATATATCTTTCCCCTTTTCCATTATGAGTTATGTGCTAGTTTTTCTTTGTGGATCTTAGTATTACTCACATGAATTACATATATTATAGTAATTTTTATTTACCTTTTCTATATTATTATATCTTATTGTAGGTTTGGGTTGTGTATATGTGAATTAAGTTAGGGCCTCCCATTATGTGTGATGCACCTACTTAGTGCCAGTCACCAACCTATGGCCTATTAAAGGTAGTCTTAGGGGGGCAGATTCATCTTACAACCACCTAAGGGGGGGTTTTGTGGGATGGTTTAGGAAGATTTTTGATAGATACATATACCCATTTATGACACATAGGTGTCGAAATCATTGGTAAAAAAATTAATAAAATATATTTTAAATAGTTTTTATTTATTATTATGATGTAATAAAATATTTCTTTTTATATAGGCTAGGTATGGAACTAATGGTCATCATTGTGAGTCTAAAGGTGAACTAATGAATAATGAACCAAATTTATGAATTATCATCCATTCCTATCTTACTATTTAATGTTCCACTATAAAATTATAAATATAGTATGTTTTTTAGTTACAAATGTTTTTTTAAATGAATTAACTTAATTATCACGAATTGAATGTCTAGTTTAATAAAAATTTAAAAAAATGTATTCTTCAAGTTTCATATTTTTTTAGTCGAACACTCAAAAATCATTCAAAAATTTTGAATTTTGATATGCAGTCATTGAATTCATGTAATTATAATGGTTGAAATGATTAGAAGGAATGAACATATGATTTTGAAGTTAAATTTTATTTTTAACTTAAAAAAATGTGTTTCGCAAGATAAAGACTGGTCAAAAAACTTATATATTCATGAAACTAAATAAAAAATATCTTTATTTAATTTGGACCTCTATGAATGGTCTAAACATCAATATAATGTTATGTTTGATCATAAATACTGAAAATTAATTCTTGGAGTTAAAGAAATAGGTCACACACAAAAAACCCAAAATAAATAGGTTAGGTTGTCTTGAAACTCTAACATAGTGATATTTTATTATTCTTTTACCTATAAGAACAAAATAAATTCTAATCCAACATTTAGTGTACTTAGAATGAATAAAAGACATTTATTTTCTTTAATGGTTGACTTTAATTTAAAAGTGTGTATCACAAGGTCAAAATGAGAAAATGATATAATATTGTCATCACTACTTCAAAACACACATTTAATAGTGCTGAAATTTATTTGTGCTAGAAACATTTTCTGATAAAATCCATCTTTATCAGCGCTAAAATAAGCACTGATAAAGGACTCCCTTTCTCAGTGCTAAAAAAAGCACTGATAAGGCGTCCCCTTTATCAGTGTTTTTTAGCACTAATAAAAGGTAATATTTATCAGCGCTTTAATTTAGCACTGATAAAGGAAACCTTTATCAAAACATTATTTTTAGTACTCATAAAATGTTCCCTTTATCAACACATTTTTAGCGATGATAAAAGATTCTGTTTATCAGTGATTTTGTATCCCTGATAAAGGTCCAAAATAAAATGGAAAATTAAACAAATAAAAATAAAATGAGTAAATTAAGAAAAATATGAAACATTTTATTAATTAAATAATTGTTGATAAAAATTATTAAATTTAATATACATATATTTATATATATTGTAAATAATAATAAATACTATATAATAAATATCGATATATAAAATGAATAAGTATAATATATAAAAAATGTTAATTAAAAACATATTGTTGTCTTATTCATTTTTAATATTTTTTGATTTTTCAATTTACCCTATATCAAACGTTGCGTGTTGAATTTACTTCACACACACACACACACACATATATATATATATATATTAATGCATTTGTATACACAAACTCACAAAAAAAATATTTACGCAATATATAGAAACACATACACATAAAATTTATGTAATTTATTAAAATTTTAGTATATTTTAGAATTTGATTTTAACATGATACAGTTAAAATATATTATTTTTTTAATCGGTCAATTTTATTTATTTGTTTTTAATAAGACATTTTCGGTATTCATTTTTAATGTTTTTTATTTCTTATTTTATTTTTGAATCTTACTATTTACTCTTATTTTTTTATATTTTTTTATATTTTATTTATTTATTATGTTTTAGTATTTTCAATATGTATTCATCAACTTCAATATATAAATATAATAAATTTTATTTAATTAATAAAACTTATCCATTTTTTAAATATTTTTAATGCGTACTTATTTTGAATTACACAATTTCACTCATTTTTAAAATGCATGTATTTAGGATTATATACCCATTAATAATATTAAAAATATTTTTGTAAATAAGTATTTATAAATGAATATATCTATAAATGTATACATACTATATTAATAATTATTATAAATAAATAATAATTATTTTATAAATATGTATTTTTATAATAATAATTATATAATTATATATATTTAAATAATTATAAAATCATAATAAATTTATTTAAATAATTATAAAATTATAGTAAATTTATTTAAATAATTCTAATTAAATTTTTTTTAACAACACTTTTTTAGCGCTGATAAAGCTTGAGATTTATCAGCGCTTATAAATTTAGCACTGATAAAAGGGATCTTTATTAGTTCTTTTCTGAAAGTGTTGTTAAAAGTGTCTCTAATCAATTTAAAAAAAACCTAACCACGACTCAGCCACTCACAATTTCAAAGCTCTCACCGATTTCCTCTACTATCAGCGTGACTCCTCTATATTCGCTTAGATTAATCAAGTATAGAATCCAATGTATGTTATTTTCTACAATTCCTCTATCATTGTTTGAGGTTTTGGGTTCCATGTTTGTGTTTTGTGTTTTTACATTATTCTTAAACATGAAGAACCCTACATATCTTCTCGTTGCTACTGAAATACAACAAGTGTGGTTCTATTTCATCTTTTTCCTCTATATACAGTGGTTTCAAAGAAAGAGAAGGATATTTTTATATGGAATGGTTAGTCAACATATGAGGGGAATGTATGGATAAATAAAATAGATTTTGGATCTACCCTCTCTACAAATACTCCCCTCTTACACCCTCTCATCTCCCTCATTTCTTATTATTCTTCTCCTTTCATATGTATTTGAGTGTCCATCCCATTTATCCCTAGAGAAACACATAGGTGGTTTACTCTCCTCACAACATTAATAAAAAGTCCTCTCATCCCCCCTTGTTTTTCCCTTCATTTGAACACCAAAGGGTTCCAAAATCTAGGTAGTTTCTCAAATTTAATTCATATTATATACTATATTATAGATTATAAAGGGTCAATTATGAGGTATTTTAAGCATTAAGTTATACAACGTTTTGGCCCTAATTTATGGTTAATGAAAATATAGGGACCAAGGTAAGTGTAAAGATCATTAAAACATGTTTTTTGGATTTTGGTTATTCATGTAAATTTTTAAACCATGAAATGGGTTATTTAGATTTGTGATTAGTATAAATAATTTTTTATTAAATGAGTTTGTCACATTCCAAAAAATATTTTAGTGATGCATGTTTTGAGAGTTTTTTTAATTAATTCAAGATTATTATTAAACTTTAACCATGGGTTACAAAGAGTGATGGGGAATTTCTTAGGTAAGAAAAGTATGCTCAAATTTTTTTTAAAAAAAATTCTTATATTGGATAGAGTAGAGAAATCATTGGGTAAATGGACATACTAATGCACAACAACATATAAAGAGTATATTTCCCAAAAGTAAGTGACTAATCCATAGTTGGATTCATGATCAAGAAAATTATGATATGTGATTTATTAATAGATTTACTAATAAAAATAGACAGATGATTAATTCATATGATAAAAATATAATTTGTAAAGTCATCTAACATGATGAATAGCCGTAGAGAGAACAAAAACATATTGAAATATACTTTTTATGGTTTGGATATTTATGTCCTATAAGTTATGTAATTTTTTATTCATGTCCAAAATGCACAAAACAGAGATATTGTATTTTCTAATATCCTTGAATCATAAATTTAAATTTAAACCTATATATACTTTTATCAGAGGTTACGACATATGACCAACATAGATTTTGGTGGGGAATTAAATATATGATATTGTCTGAATGAATTTGGATACTTCTCACAAATTGTTTCTCATAAATTATAAATCATAAGAAGAATCAATGGTTTCTCATCAATTATAAATTCTAAAATATGACTCTATCTACGGTTTTTGTGAAAATATACGATCAAAGCACAAAAATAGTATCACCTCAATTGTTAAATATGATAAAAGAAATTTGATATCTCCAATTGTATTTGATGAGACCAGTCATGGAATTTGATTAAAGTTTCATCATAGAATATGATTGAGTTATAGGGATACCTATCTCCAATATTTTATTTTACAACTGATAATATCATTTTTAGTTGTAAAGTAGGGCATTCCATTGTAGATCTACCTCAAGATGTGTGGTATAATATTCAATAATAGGAAGTATCTATTGTTTATCTAAGATTTTATGGTAATATATCATAATAATAAATTTTGGATTGCATTAAATATATTCATTTTAATTATAAGAGTAAAAAAATTCTAGATAAATACTAAGCATAAGTAGAAAAATTAACCCTTTAAAAGGTTGTATGTTATTGGAGGGATCTTATGGTGTACTAAAAATTATCCAAAATTGGAAGGTGAGGAATCCTTAATTATATAGAAGTTATGTACAATATAGGTCGGTTGAGATTCATTTCTTCAAGACCATTAGAGTGGAGGTATTCCAATTCCTCTTCAATTGAGGAGAATGTTTGAGTGAATCCATTAGTGTAGGTTCCTAAGGCACTTTAATCCATATATGCTTGATTTTATTTCATTTCTTCATGATGAATTTAACTCCCTCTTTCAAACTATCCTTCCTCCCATCATTGTGATTCCAATTTTCATTGATGATATACCACCCAAACAGTGATGGGAGGAAGGATAGTTTGATAGAGGGAATGAGTATCCGTAAATCCATCATCAAGAGAAGGAAGGAAATCAAGCATCTAAGGAAGGATTAAATAAATATAGTGAATGTTAGTTGTGCTTTAATATTGAATTATTATATCATTGTTCAAGACAGTAACAATTTTCAAGAAAGATGCATACAATTGGGGACTTTTATGCATGAAGTATATTGTATTGTTGTTAATAAAGACAAATTAAATGTTTAACTACACAGGAAGACAATGTTTTCTGAACATGATGATGTTACCAATCCCAAGGAAGAACATACTATTGATGATGAAACTTCAAAATTATTAGGTGATCAATAAAATGTTGATGAAAAAACAATGATTCAGCATCATGGTTTTGAATAAAATTTTCAAGGAAATAATTCAAGGTATAAAACTTGAGGTTTTTTGGAATTAGCATGGCCAACCTATTGACCCCAACAAGTCAACATTAATTAGTTATGTTGGGATCACAACATGGATGAATGTGGTTATTGATATCGACTCATGGTGCCATGTCCAACCTATAATATAGGAAATGCTTTGGAACGATATAATGGTAATGTTACAATAAACATTATCCATTTTATTGAAAAAATTTATAATGAAATGTTAATTTATTTTTCATTATTCCTTACAGAAATCATTTATTTTAGAACATTTATGTATGAAATTTGTCTTATTGGTTGCTCGAAAATAACATAGAGGCTTCTATACTCTTCTAACGAAGTTACATCTTAGGAATTCTAAAGGGATAATAAATCTCCACCCACCACTTAGTTATGCACACATTATAATGTAGGAAACATGGACTTCTTTCTGAAATCATTGCAATGAGAAACAATTTTAGGTTCATGCATTTGATCATATATTATTAGAAATTATTTATTTTATATATCCTAATTCAAAATAGTTGATTTATGAAATAGAAGAAGAGTGTTGAAAATAATGAACATGCATCAAAACTAATGAACCCCTATCACAAAGGAATGATGGGGTGCACTTCATTAGAGAAGAAATTGGTATGTATTTTTAATAAAAAAACAAAAGTTTAATTATGTGATATGAAACAACATATATTCCTTTTTTATATGGAAATGGATGAATCAAAATCTAAATCCACTTTTATCCAATGTCATGTGCTATGGAAGGAGGCTCGTGTAAATAATGAAGGTATATTAGTTAATGAAAACAAAAAATCAATGTGGGAATCATGTGTAAGAATGAAATAATTGTAATTAATTATGATTTATTATAATATTACATAAAAATAAATATGTTCATATATTTTATATGGTTTAGACATAAGAATCGGTAACAGTCATACCAGAAGAAGAGAAACTTTCAATCGCTTTAAAGTAGCATGAACAATATGGTCGTGTTAGATGATTAGGTTTTTGAGTCTATCCTTAAACATATTTTGAGAAGATAAAACCACATGATGATATATATAATATGATGAAAAGAATATAAAAACAAATATACTCATTGCAAGATATTATTTTGCAGTCTGGTTTGGAAGACCAATGTATAAGAAAGGATCAAAGAGAACTGACGGTGGAGGAATGATCCACACACGAACCAAATGATCCCACAATCTTTGAGGCTAGTCATTCCATCCAACCACATACCTTACCCGAGGTAATAAATTTTTTCTGTACTATTTATCCTAAATTGGAATCAAACAACTTCTGATAAATTTATATTAGAAAAATTATGTAGGGTACAGTTGTATGTTATTTTTATCTATTAACACCCATGTACCACCGTGTTGTGATGGGTAAAGTATATAATATCATAGTAGACAAGATAAACAATCAACCCCTCCTACAAAATCACATGAGATTTGGGATTGAGGTAGCTTATGAGCCAATTGTTGTGTTTTTTATTCCACTAGATGGTCGAGATATTACAATGGTCGAATCTCCTATTAGATATTTCATAGCATGGTTGACTAATCTAATAAAAATACATGGGGTACCTATTTAAAAAAAATCATATGAAAAAAATGTAACGGTTGATGATAAAATTTCTAAACTGAAGTATGATATTACATATGGATAAAGTGCTAGACAAGTGAAAGGTAGAATCAATAAAATCTAGTGAATTGACTAAGAAAATAAAACGACCTTCCAAAAGTACCATCTCCTCGCCAATTCAAGAGAAACATTTATTATCATTACAACTTCATGTTGAAACCAAATTTAAACACAAAACTATGTCTTACATTTAATATTAATAATAAATATATGGAGATTCCTTAATAGATGGAATTGGTCTTGAGACTCTAAATGTGATTCCAAAGCATGAATGGTTAGGCATCTCAGTTATGAATACATACATAAGGTACATTTTCATAATACATTTTTCTAAATAGTGAGCTAAATATGTTTATTAAAGTTAATAAATATTTATATTTTGTATTGGATTTTATATTACAACTATATAAATGGAAGACTATGTGAAGCATGATGTGGATTCATTAATCTCTGTACCATTTCTATGCTAGAAATTACTTTGAATAAGGAAGAAATATAAAAGAAAAAGTTATTTACACAAATCATTTAATTAAAAAAGCATCAGATAACAGACTCTTTTTGATGCTTACATTACAATGGTTAAACTTTAAAATTTAATAACATAAAATATATTTTTAATTTTTTCATTAATTAATTGTTTTGGTTTTTTTAGGAAGCTCTGGATGTTGATATAATTCTACATAGTCACCCCAAATATTTATTTTTTGGACTCAATACATGGATTTCCATCCAAATGACCACAAATGATGTGTATTTTGAATATATAATACACTAAAATCCAAAAAAAATTAGATTAAAATAGAATTATATGTTTGTTCTGTGTTTTAATGTTATTTTTTTTGATAGGGAGGTCACTCAATACAAGCTAGATCATGGTGTGAAGTCAGTGTTTAAAAATTTTAATCATGTGGATTACTACAAATGGAAATAAATTAAGGTTTATAGAGATATATTTAACTATCAAAACATTTCAAAACAATTTTCTTATTTTTTTCAGTGTTTCTGCAGTATCTAAA
Organism: Viscum album; assembly: GCA_963277665.1. Classification (NCBI taxonomy): domain Eukaryota; kingdom Viridiplantae; phylum Streptophyta; class Magnoliopsida; order Santalales; family Viscaceae; genus Viscum; species Viscum album. The sequence continues at coordinate 1,504,706,571 of OY728146.1, read as the reverse complement.
ACAAGATAATGCAATCGATTATGGATATTATGTTTGCAAAATTATGAGAGAAATCATAAAGCATGAAAATACCAGCATCCCCCAACATGAAATTTCTAAAGGTAATTACAATTTCATTAAATAAATTTCATAATCATTTGTTTTTATATATTGTCACAGTACTATGAAGATTTCCAACAAAGGAGTTACTCAAAAGAAGAAATCAATTTGTTTAAAGACAAGTGGGTAGCTTACTTTTTGTCGTAATATATTCCAACAAAAAATTTAGGTGACTACCTTCGATTTTTGTAATCTCGTATGTGTTATGATTTTTGAATGATATTTGGGGTGTGAAGAATTACTGTCAAAATACTTATTTATTATTTTCGATCAATTTCTTAAGGAAAAGAATAATGGAGGAAATCAAATTATTTAGAAGCACTAAACTGTAAATAATAAAATGGTAATATAATTATATAGGTAGAGGTAGGGGCATAGGCGAAGGCAGAGGCGGAGGCTAAGGTGAAGGATGAGGCAAAGTCATAGTTGGACACCGATGTGGAGGAGGGGGCAGAGTCAAAGACTGAGGTGGATAAAAAGGTAAATGAGGAAAAGAAGAGTTGTCTTAAAAACAACAAAATTGTTGGTAAATGAAGTAGAATAATTATCATACCATGATTGTGTTTGATAAAAATTGTTTAAAATTTCACACAACCCTTGTCACTTAAGATAAGATTTTTTGTGCATCTTTCCAATTTAAAATGGCATTTTAGTAAAAAAAAGATGTGCAATTCTCAAAACTAAGAAAACACATTTAGATTATTTTGGTAATTTAGGAAAACTATCTATACATCATTTTTTATGTTTATGGATCATCCACACCTCAATCTAATACATAGTGTGACCGGTATGGTATGACTCCAAGTGTCCGTTAATAGTGTAAAATTGACATTTTAATACAAAAAGTGTTACTCACTAAAAACCAAGAAAATGATCTCATATTGTATTAATAATTTGGGAAAATGATTCATAATTCATTTTTGACATATATGAATCAGTCTTGGGTAAAACCCCCAAAAGATGCCACCAATATGGCTCAAAGTGCATGTGCCTAGTTTAAAATGACATTTTAGTAAAAAACACAAATGGCGTGCTCAAAACTAAAGAAACACATTCCAATTATTTTGATACTTTAAGAAAATGAGCCATGAGTCATTTGAGATATGTATAATTTATTTTTTCCTCAATATGATGCATTGTGTGACCTGTTTGACTCAAAGTGTGTCTTTTTATTCAAAATTATCATTAATTTTAGTGGAAAAAACAACTAACATAATCAAAAACCCAAAAAATGAATTCTTATTATTTTGGTACTTTATTAAAAGTATCCATATATCATTTATACCATATAGTTGTTAGTCTCACCTCAATTCGATGAATGGTGTGACTAGTATGACTCCAAGTGTCCGTTGTGAGTTTAAAATTAACATTTTAATACAAAAAAGTGTCACTCACTAAAAACTAAGAAAAAACACTCAAATTGTCTTGATAATTTTTTTTAAAAAAAATCATAATTCATTTTTGATGTGTATGAATCAGTCTCATGTCAAACCCACAAACGATTCAACCTATATGGCTCAAAGTGCACGTTTCCTGTTTAAAATGATAGTTTATAAAAAAACACATGTGGTGTACTCAAAACTGTGTAAAACATGTTGAAATTGATCTTATACTTTAGAAAAATGATTCATGAGTCATTTAGGAAGTTAATAATTTAGTCGCGCCTCAATTAGATGAACAGTGTGACCGATATGACTCCAAGTGTCTTTTTATTCAAATTTGACATTAATTTTAGTGAGAAAAAAACTATTGATATACTAAAAACTGATAAAATGCATTTGGGTTATTTTGTTACTTTAGGAAAATGGTCCATAACTCATTTTTGATGTGTAGGTATTAGCCTAACCTCAATCCAATGCACAGTGTGACCGGTATGACTCCAAGTGTCAGTTATCAGTGTAAAATTGACTTTTAATACAGAAAAATGTCACTCACTAAAAACTAAGAAAACATGCTTGGATTATCTTGATAATTTGGGGAAATTATTTATAATTAATTCTTTATGTTTATGAATCAGTCTCATGTCAATTCCAAAAACGACGCTAACTATACGGCTCAAAGTGCATATTTCAAGTTTAAAATTATATTTTAGTAAAAACACATGTGGCCTACTCAAAACCAAGGAAATGCATTCTGATTAATTTGATACTTTAGGAAAATCATCCATGGGTAATTTGGGATGTGTATCATCCGTCCATTACTCAATCTGATGCACAATGTGACTGATATGACTCCAAATGAGTCTTTTAATTCAAAATTGACATTAATTTAGAGAAAACAACAACTAGAATACTAAAAATCAATCAAACTTATTCAGAAAGTTTTGGTACATTAGTTAAAATATCTACATGTCACTTATGATGTGGAGGGATTATCACTACCTCAATATGACACATGGTATGACTAGTATGACTCCAAGTTCATCATTTTTTTCAAAACTGACATTAATTTTAATAAAAAAACAACTGAAATACTCAAAATCGAGAAAAAACATTTTGATTTTTTGGGTACTTTAGTAAAATGATACATAATTAATTTATGATGTGTAGGATTCAATAAAACCACAATTATACACATGTCGTGACCGGAATAACTCCAAGTGTTCCTTTTATTCAAAATTTACATTAATTTTAGTAAAAAACTGACATACTCTATAATAGTGTTTTATTTTTCTTCTATTTGTGTTAAAAAAATTCTTTCATTTAAATTCAGTATTTATATCTTATTTTGGTAATTTTTTGTTGTTTTTATAGATGAAGTGTGTTTTTGTAGCACACTGCGCCTGTTTCTAGTGATGTAGAGTGCGACAACATCACACTGCAGTTTTCACCTTTATTAGTGCTACTAAATGCACTGATAATAGTATTATTTATCATCCCTATTAAAGGATATTATAAATATACCCTTTATTAGTGCTTATAAAGGCATTGATAAATTCTATCTTTATCATCAATTTTAAATGCACCGATAAATCATACTTTTATCAGCGCAAGTAAAAGTACTAATAAATCATACATTTATCTATGCTGATAAATGGTGTATTTTATCAGTGCTTTTATTTGCGCTTATAAATATACCCTTTATCAGTGATTTTTATCACTAATAAAATCCATGGATTTTTTACCACACTAAGGTAGTCAACTCTTTTCTAGCACTGATAAAGGCCGATTCTAGCACTGTTAAAGGCATGTTTTGTAGTAGTTCGTGAAACTATTGAATAATTATAGATAAATTAATTTTTGATGTGTCAGAATAGCCCAAACATCAATTTTTTGGATAATATATCTCGTGTCAACTTATGATTCCTAGAATTCAATCCATCGGAAGTTGTGATCATGATAAAACATATCTTATAGAAGAGCTTATCCCATTGATCATAGAGTACCAAAAATTAGAAGCTTGAGAACCATTCTCACCACACTAATTCAAACCTCACACACACTAAATTCAACTCACACATCCTAAAACATTCATGAAAAGAAAAATCAAATTTAAATAAGTGAACAATGTTTTTACATAGTTTGTTCATTAAGTCTTACGTCCATGGGAAAATAGTTCAAAAATTTTCCTTTCTCAAAAAATAACATATTTTAAAATATGAATCCATAATTTATGATGTTTGACTACCTTTATCTATATCACAAGTACACCCATACAGGAGGTCCCAACCTAACTTTATAGTGGGTTCTATTCGGTCATCTCGTAACACTAACTTCGATATTTTTCAGACATTCATCTATCAAACTCATGCGACTATCGGTACATTATTTCTTTCCTCTGACTAATCTTCAACCTCCAATATATTTGTGTAAGTTCTGTTACACTCTATCTTTTTTCATAGAGACTACTCAGATGTTCCTATGAATATGTTCTTATTTCCCATTTCTCATGAACTAACCGACTACACACCATCCATTGGAATACACCCTTATGATCAATCTACCTTTCATTGGAGTTCCATTGTCACAAGTCACACATCCAATACCACATTTTCTTCTAGTTTCCTCTCTTATAAATTTAATGTAATGTAAATGAAAACTATATTAACTTTCATAACATAAATACAGGGGTTAATTTTTTAGAATGATAAAAAAAGTACATTTTTGAAGTTTAAGATTATTTTAAATGTGAAAACATTCATCGCATCGCTAAAATCGATCAAGAAAACACTAATTTTCATGAGACTCTATAATTATTATGTTCAACTACTTTGTGACATATAATAATGTTCCACATGCCAACATGATGTTAAATTTAGTAAAAGAATATAAATTTCTTTTTTGACGTTAAAAATATGTGTTGTGCACTAAAAACTAAGAAAAATAGCTCGAAATATCATGAAAATTTTTGATAGTGATTTTTTATTAATTTTTAACCACTAATAACAAAATTCACACTAATTTGAAAATTTTTTATGCTTGGAATAACCAAAAGTGTGTTAAATGTTGTGAAATTTAGAAATAGAAAAGTATAAAATTTAAAGAATTCGAACACAATAATTTACATAGCTTGAAAATAATACCTTGTGCTTATAAAGGAGGGAAAAAATTCATTATATATGGATATAATTAAAAGTATTTTATGGAAAATGGATCCAAAAATATTATTTTGGAAATATATAACATTAAGTTTATAAAAATTTAGTGATTATTAAATTTATGAATTGAATTGGATTTCCCTATGAAATAAATTTCCAACATCTTTTCATACATATTAATACAAATTTTAACTTCCATTTTTCCTTTTATATACTATTAAAAATATTTTATTAACTCTATTTGAACCATAAAGTTTTTACTTATTCATTTCATGTGTAACCTGTATTTTTTTCTAAAAAAAATTAGGGACCTCCAACCCTTGTAGGTAGGCGTCACAACTCCCCTAACCCCCCCCCCCACTCAATGTTATGATTTACTGATATAATTGGGTACTCATTTTATATTATTGTCCATATAAAATCAGGATCTTCATGTTAAGAACCCACCTAGTCTAACCATGAACCAGGCACCCAAGACGGTCTGTGGAAAGACTTAGAGGGCATTCATGATCCCCACGAGCTAGAAACTAGTTCCTAGCCATTGGTAATTTCTTTTGAGAATTAGTTCCATAATAAATTCATTAAATAATAATATAAAACCACAAAGATAAAATAAAAATCTATATGTAAAAAATAAACATCCAAACATGTAATAAATAAGAATGTATTATACATGTAAAAAATAAAAGATGTGAATAAAAAAGAATATAGGAAAGGAAGATAATAAAGTACAAATAAAACCCCAAATTAAACAAAATAAGGATACCCATATCCATTTGACATGAGGTTAAACCATCCACCATGTCACCACCATCTCCCAACCAAGATCTTCAAGAAAGAGTACCTGCCACCTCTAAGAAATTATTTACTTTTACCTATGTCTATCAAACAAATTTATATACACACCTATTGGGTATATATAGGGTATCAAAACAAAATCTTACTAGGGCCCTACAAATTATTTTATGAATAATTATTGTTCAACAAAAAACATGGTAGTTTGAAAATAATTTTATTGGAAACATGTTTTTTAAATTTTAATCAAATAGAGGGAGAATAATAAAAAACACAACCAAGAACCATGGGAAAAGATTAAGGTAATTATGTTCAAGATTTATCCTAGTATCCTATTACTCTGGGTGATCGAACTATTCAAAACTATTCCCATGCACGAACTACTAGGGGGACTAATCCAAAGTCCCAGCAGTAGCCACATCTATAGAATAATTTTTTTAGTTTGAATGGTGTCATAGACTGAAGTCTAGGAATGGAAAAGCATTCCCTGGTATTTTTTTTCCTAGTCATATCACCTAGATACCTAGTTTCCCATGTGTTATCATAATTCCAACCAATCCACTTTCCATATAAAATTCAATTTATGAACAAATAATTCCATGTCAATCCATTTCCATTTCAATACAGAAGGAAAAAAATTGAAATCAACCACACACACCCATATAGTCCCCATGATACCCTTTTTTACATCAAAATAATTAAAATATTGTATATAAATTTAGGTGAGGATGTTAATTTCGACAAAAAATGGTATATGATTAAACCACCTACCTTTAACCAATCCAAATGCATAGTAATCATTGGAAATCACTCACCTAAGATGGAAATCCATGTACAGTATCTTGGGGGAACATAAAGAAGTAATAACAAACCATAAAAACCCAAACCCATACAAAATATTAATTCAATGAAAACCATAGGTTTCTAATACCTTAAGGAAGAGATAAAATCATAAGGTAAGGGAGAATGAACCTAATTAAAAGGAATAGAGCACCTTACTTAATGAAATTTTGAACAACTTGGAGAATTTTAAACTTAAAATCTACCCAAAGAGAGTGGGGACCATGCGTGAGGGATAGAGAAATTGAGTGGGTGAGAGATGATAGGAAAATAGGGTTCAAAAGAGTAAATTCAATAGAATGATTTCACATTTTATGTTTTTTGGGCAGGTCACATGCTTTGGCAGTAAGGTTTTCCAAACCATGCTGCAATCTTGAAAATATACACTATAAAAAAATTAGACATGTTATAAGTTTTCCAAAATGTTACACCAAACCATGTTCTAACTATATGTCACCCACTATTTTCAAAAATCTTTAATATTTTGAACATAAAGACCAAAAAATAAAAGGAGAATAATAAAGAAAATAAATATAGGGAAAACACAACTAAAAGTGAAATTATGGGTGTGACAATTCTCCCCACCATATTAGTTTATTATTTTATAAAGTCAACCCAAATCATGAAAGAGGAACAAATGAAGCCACTTCTTCTTTATAGGGGACTCTCACTCCCAAGTATCAATACAAAAATTATTATGTCACCACAACACTCAGACTAATGAAATTGATTTCCCATGCCAAATTTTCTCTTAGGATTCAATAATCTAAAATGGTTTCTTAGTCATAAAAGCATCATCCACTAACTAAAGTTCTTCCCAATTCAAAACATTAGAATGATATAGGTTATACTTATTCTATTGTGATGTGTGGAACACATTATAGATCATATTAAACTAAATAGGAAATTTCAATTAGTATGAAACTTTCCCGATCTTTTAAAAAATGTAGAAGGTCTCATGTACCTTGGAGAAATCTTCCACTACTTCTCAAATCATTTATGATCAAACCTAGGTGACACCTTCAAAAACACCTATTCCCTAAATAATAATATAAAGGATGAAATTGACGATCTTCATAGGACTTTTTGTGACTCTAAGCCATCACTAATCATTATCTAATCACCCAAATATTTATTTTCATCTCTTTTACAAGTCTCATACCTACTAGGGTTGTCTCTCCCAAATTAATTTAATATAGAGGAGACCAATATGGATTACTATAAAGTTATTTTAAGGGATCTGGCATCATCGATGTCCAGTAACTATTATTATAAGAAATTTCAACTATTTCCAAGTGGTTATCCCATTATCCCCCAAAATACAAGACACTATCACATAAAATATAATCTAGAATTTGGATTTTCTACTCTATCTGGTCATCAGTCAATGGATGGTAGGTCATACTCAACTTGATATGGGATCCCATTTCCTATTGGATTCCCTTCCAAAAACAAGAGGTAAATCAGGGTTCTTTATCAGAGACAAGAGAAAATAGAACCCCATGAAACCTCATGATCTCCAAAACATATAGCTTAACAATATATTAAACCTTGTTGATTTTATTTATCATAATGAAGTGGGAGGACTTATTTTGGTGATCAACCATGACCAATATAGTATTATTACCTCAACGGGTTTTATGTAGTGGGATGATATAATATGTGGACACCTCATACCACTTCAAGGTAGGTTGGGGAATTGGATAAAGAAAATAAAAAGGATTATGGTGCTCAAACATTATTTAATGAAAAATAAATCATTGAGATGTTAAGTTTTTTCTCTCCCATATTATACTAGGACACCAAAATCATCGCTTTAGATAATAATACATCTTTGTGGTACCTGGTTTAATAACTCATTGCGATTAAAGAAAATCTTATATCACCAAATTTCACATTAACGAAGGGACTAAATAACAATCATTAAAATAGATGATACCCTAAGAAGACTAAAACCACTCACTGATGGTCTCTCAACCATTTAAGATTCTCTGGATAAGCTAACATTCTACATCATTTGATTTCTCTATATGAATAAACTTTAGAAAATAAGGAGTCAACTTGATGTTAAAAATAAAAAATCTCCCATTTTCTATTTTTTATTCCAAATTCATCTAATAAAAGAGTCCCATAAAACACCATTCATCATTGGAAAACTTTAGGGCCTCATATGAAAAACTTTTATTAAATTCATCAGTTTCCATGTTTCCCTTTCTTTATATAAAGGTAATAATGAAATCAAATCTTTGAATATATTCTACCCACCACTGCAGTTTAAGATACTTTTGATTATGGGATAAAATATAGCTTAATCTCTTATGATCAAAATAGACCATTAACCTTTCCCTAAATAGATATTGCAACCATCAATTGAGGGAATGTGTTATGGTAGCAAGCGTAAGGTCATGGGTTGGGTAGTTCTTTTTTTGTGCCTATAGTTAGAAAGATGCATATGTTACTATGTGATTTCACTATATAATAACAAAACCTGGTCCCATACTGAATGTAACATAACAAACCATATAACCTTTACCATCATATGGTAAAATCATAATTGGATCTAAATTCGCCCACTACTTTAACCCATAAAAATAAACCTAACATTAGAGGTTCCTTAAGAACTCCAAACCTTTCTGAGTGAGTGTTTTCAAGGGTGATGTAAGCTGGGAGAATTCATTTATGAACCACTTGTAGTATCCAACCAATCCCAAGAATATTCAAATCTCAAATTTTTTCTTAGGATCCTTCGATTACATCACGACCATAAACTTTTCAGGATCAACTGAGATACCTTATTATAACACCATGTGCCTGAGAAAATTCACCTATTAGACCCAAAAACTAAACTTGGATAATTTAGTAAAGAGTCTGTTAAAGGATCCAAGAATAATTTTTAAATTACATGTATTCTCCTCCTTTATATTAGAGTAAAATAGAATGTTATCCAAAAATACCATTTTCACAGTGTAGAGATATTGATGAAATATCTAATTCATAAGATCCAAAAAGACTATAGGAACATTATCCGATGTGAATTGAATCACCAAATACTCAAAATAGCCATACCTACTTTGAAAATTAGTCTTAGAACCATCATCTTCTCTCACTATGATTTGGTGATACCATAAATGTAAATAAATCTTGGAAAATCACTTATAACCCTTTAACTAATCAGATGGGTCATCGATATGGGGAAGGGGTATTTTTCTTGGTCATGATCTAGTTAAAATTCTGATAGTGGAAGTACAATTTAATTGCCTCATAAAAGTTTATATAAAAAATAATTAGGTCATCCCATGAGGATACGCTATGGTGAATGAAGATTTTAGATTCTAAGATATTCGGCTAAATATTCAAATTTTTTAACTTCTAAGGATCTATATGATATTATGTGAGATATATATGATGAGTTCCTAACACTATTCCAATGGTGAACATTACTTTCCCCTCAAGGATAAATTCTGAGAAATCATCCAGGAAAACTTCAAGAAATTCATAGACCACCAGAGGTAACTTACACTCTGGAATTCCCTCTTTCATCTTCTAGTGGAAGTAAAAACACCTGAAAGATGAGTTTTCCCAGTTCTAGAAGAGGATGTACTACCCAAATAAATTCAGGTCCCCATTATCCCTAGAATACTTGAGTTTTCCCATCATTTGTTATTAAAGTGTCTCTCATAATGGTATTAATTGATGTGATCTTTAAGTTCTATCATCTAGTCCATCCTGATGATTACATTGAAAAGATCTATATCTATGTTTATAAAGTATGATACCATCATAAATTCCAATAAATATATCACACAAAAATGGCTCCAAATTAATTCCCTCTCTTTTTTCCCAAGAGGAGTAATTATCTCCATGATATAAGGCATGAGATCAATGGGAAGTTTCAATAATTTAATAGTGTGAGAAAATATAAAAGAGTAAGAGGTTACTATAATAAATAAGGAAATATCTATATATGAATCAATAATAATAGTACCTATAACTTTCATGTGCCCTACCTTAGACTCCTCTAGTGACATATCCATTTCATGTAACTGATTCTCCTATGATTGATTAGGGGGTCTAAAACTGACCTGATGCTTGGTCAAAGGCTCACTCTATTTATATGAGTGACCAATCCTACCCCCATATCCATGAGTACGAGTTCCCTCTTCTCATTTGGCATCAAAAATTACCACGAATCCTTTTGGGAGTGAATAGTCTATACCACTCTATAAAGGAAGGGTATCTTGGCAGAATATCTAGAGATATATTAAACATCTACATAAATTAAAAGCCCTAGGAGAAACTAGTAATGAATAACACACATGACCAGGCTTTCCAAAATGGTGTAAAATAACAAACCCACCACCCACATTTGATGATGATAAAGATTGAGGCAAATACCTATAACTATTTCCATTTCCCTTCCCCTGCTCTCTATGCTTCCTCTTTTTCTCTAAGGAACTAATCTCACCTTCACTAATAAATGATGGAGATATAATCATCCCATACATCATTTCTTTATCAATTTCACCATTTAGGATCAATCGACAACCATATCATATATCTTAATCTTAAATAAGAATACTTGTGACCGAATGTTGTTCCATATTCCCATCTTCATGTGCCTAGATTTCAACTCTTCATTACAAAAAATTTCTAAAGAAAGTGCACAAATTAATTAAATAAATTTTTATATTCCATGGTCGACCAAGTTTCTTACTTAAGGAACATGAATTATTGAGATTTATCCAATTCTAAGGTGTTGGAGTAAAACTGCCAAGTGAATGTCACTTTGAAATCTTTTTATTCTAGATCCTCATAATGATTTTTTTGAATAATCAAATCACAACATTTCCAACTAGGGCCTTCGAGCATAAAAGTATCACACTTCACTTGGAAGGAGTTTGGAGTTCCATGGAATTAAAATATCCACTCATTATTCTCTAACCAATCATCGTATTTTTAAGGATCATTTCTTCCCAAAAAAATATGGAGGCTTAAGATTGGGGAATTATTAAGCTCGGACCTCCTTAAGACCTGAATAAACATACTTACCTAGATTAGAACCATAATCCACCCCTTTTTCTATAGAATTAATATACTTGAAATTTTACTTAATTAAATTATTATCAAGAGGTGTATTCTCTTGTGGGAAATTATCTATAATGTATTATAGAGGGTTCATATGTCAAATTTGATGGGGCATGGTGATACATGAAACCAATAAAATAGAGAAAAACATCAAAACCAATGCTAAATCATCAATTTGTACCACAAAAATTTCTTAAATATCAAAGTAAATGATAACCAAAAGAAACATATCAAACCACATCCCTCCATGAAACATAGCATGTGAGCACATTTTATGGTCCATGCACTCTACCGAACAAATAAGGGTGAAACAAATCCATAATCAAAACCAGATTTATTTACATCCTATGGAAACTCAAAAGGTGTAACTAAAAGTGATTTATTAAAAATAATTTAAACCACTTTCCTGACCCCCAATAATCCAATATCTATTCTATCCCAACTTCCCATATAATATAGATCTAAAATCTATGGCTCTAATAATATTTTTTCAGGAACCAACCTGGGCTACCCTTGACCTGAGAACCCTATCCTGTCCATAGAAATGCCAAAAAGGAATTCCTAATCCTCATGTGCTGAAATATTGTTCATGGGAATCAGGAATATTTTGAGAATTATTTTCCCAATGAAATCATATATAAAATTTTAAATAAAATACCAAAGAGAACATAATAATCCATGATTAAAAAATACAAAAATTTTATAAAAGATCATGTCTCATACATATACAAAATATAGGATGGGAAGCTAAAATAGTATACAAAAGGGAGATAATATACTGCAATCAGAATCCAAAATGAAATGAAATAATTCTACCCATCTCTGTGTGGAATAAGGGTAAAACTCCCACCATGTAACTACAATCACCCAACCATGATCTCCTAGCAAGAGAAATCATTATCTCTAAGTGATATTTTACCTTTACATGCATCTAAAAAAATTCTAGATACACCCATTTGGTGTATGTAGGGTGTGAGAAAAAAACCTAGTATATGCCCAAAAATAATTCCATAAATGATCATTTTTAGATAAAAATAAACATTCTAGATTGAAAATAATAATAATTAAAAACATGTTTATGACATTTAAATAAATTTATGAAGAATAATAATAAAAAACACAAAGAAGCACCATGGGACAACCCTGATGTAACTTATCTCAAGAATCATTCTAGGATCCTAATACTCTTTCTAAACAAACAATCCTTATCTATTCCCATGCATGTGCTTATCTTGAGGACCAAGTTTAATTCCTCTCAATATCCACATTTATAGAATAATTTTTTTAGTTAGTTTTGTATCATTTCCCAAATTCTAGGGAGGTAAGATCGTTTCCTAAAATTTATGGTCCAATTCATCCATACTATATACCTGGGGTTTCCATTTTTTATCCTCATTACAAATAATCCGCTTTTCACATCTAATTCACTTTATGAAAAAAACATGCCTTTCTAATCTATTTCTATTTCAATAAAAAAGGAAAAAACAATTTAAATAAACCACACACACCCATGCAGTATCCAAGATACCCTTTTATGAATCAAAAAAAATTAAAAAATCATTATAAATTTAGGAAATCATATTAACTTCATAAAACTATGATATATCATGAAACCACTGACATTTAACTAATCCAAAACTTTAGCAATCGTGGTAAATCAGTTGCCTATGATGAAAATCCACAAAGGATGTAAAAAGGGGCCCTGAAGAGGTAAGAAACAACCATGAACACCAAAACACATTCCACAAAAAATCATCTAACACAAACCTTAGCTCACCAAGACTTTTAGGGAATAGATAAAACCATGATAGAAGGGAGAAATAATTTCATAGGAAGGAAATTAGAACCTTAAATGATGAAATATTAAAGTAATTAAAGAATATTCCACTTGAAATCCACCCTATGAGAGGCGGGGGGGCTCATGTGTGAGATATAGAGAAATTGAGTGGGAATATAGGAGATGAAAAAAGGGTTAAATGGTTAAGTTTATGGGATTCATTTCACATTTTATGTTGTATTTGAAGGACACATGGTTTGGGCACACAGTTTTCCAAACCATAATCCAACCATGAAGATCACCACTACCTCACTCATATACCAAAATGGTTGATTTTCATGGTTTTCTAAACCATGTGTCAGCCGTGAAAATTTTCACTATAAAAACTATAGTCTAGTTGAATAGTTACTGCATGGTTACCCATAACTGTGTGACACCCACCATTTTCCAAAAATATCAAAATTTCAAATGGAAAGATAAAAAAAATTAAAGTAAAATAATTAAGAAAATAAATATAGGGAAAACGTACTTTAAAGTAACATTAGGGGTATCACAACATAGATATCTCAAAATTATATACATTAAAATTTCATTTTAATTTAAAAACATGCATCACATAGATAAAACCAAGAAAATTATATTAAATTATCTCGAAACTCTATGAAATAAATGATTTGAGAACAACGTAAATTATGTCATATGATTTCCATTTAAAAAATATTCATCTAAAAAAATATTGATTCCATTAATAGGATCATATCATGAAATTTATAATTAATTATTAAAAAAATAAGTATATCAAGTAATTTTATCAATTTTTTTTTTCTTATCTTAGACATCACCGACATGATAATTGATCATATTAACATTGTTGTTGGATTAAGAATTCATATAGTAATAACCACACATGTTATATGATGATAAGAAAATTATTCTTGATATCTTGGGTGTTAGTATGAGGGAATTAAGAATTTTACAAGATTCATTCTTGATAATATATAGGAATATCTTACTTTCTCATACTAGAAACTTGAGTGATATAATAGTATTCTCTCTGATTCTCTCACTGGTTTTTAATATGGTAATTAGATAAGTGAATTATGTGTTAAAAAATGAAAAATAGTTTTCATTTTATAACTTGGTCAATCTTAAAAAAAATATACAAATTTTATCTATTTTAATTTAATCCAAACAAAGACCCCATGTCATTTCATAAAATAAAAAATAAATTATCATTTTTTTAGTGTCAAGTATATTTAATATCATTTCTAAAATAAATAATTATTTCTTTATTTTAAATGATATTTTACCTATGTCTCTTGGACCATTAACTCGCTCATAATTCTCCCCTAAAGTTTTAATAAAACTTCTACCATAAAAATAATTATGTCCATTGAATAAATATATTCACTTTTATTATAAAAACATAATATTATACATTCTCATCTAACACCAATAATTTTTCATTTAAAAAAATAATTATTATAATAATGATTTTTGGAATTTTAATAGTATAATTTTATAATTTTTTAGAATATTTTAAGGATTCGCAATTTGAGCATGATTAGGGGAAACTGTTTAACTCGATATTGCACCATTTGCAAGGTGAGATAGTGACAGTCAGATAGTTATGTTCTTTTAAAATAAGTAGAGATGGGATCCTTATTTCCCCCTCAATATTTTGGACGAGAATTAAGGGAAATATGAGGGACCTATCCAACCATATTCTCTTATATCTTATCTCAATGGATTTAATGAATACCTTGAGGCATATCTTCCTTCCCATTTTCTTTCCCTCTTTTTCTCTTATTTCCCATCCTCTTACCTTCTCTTCTCTCCCTAAATATTTTTTCTTGGACTAGGGTTCCTAGAAACTTGGTTCTTTCCATTTTTAGTAAAAATCCTCAATATTAACAGGGATTTTGGTTTTGAAATGGTAGAATCATCATTGATAACCTTGATCCATCATTTTTTCCAAAAGGTAGTGAGGTTTTATCACATTCTAGGTAGTTATCTCTATATAACATCCTTTTATTTGAAACAATCTGAGTTGTTGGGTTTTATAAGAATGAGTTATATAAAATTAATACCTATATCAAGTGTCTTTGGGGAATTTTTAATTATTCTTTAGAGTTCCTATAACATTCATGGTTTAAATAATATGGATTTCAAGTGTAATTGACATCTATATTTATAAATATAATTTTTATGCACATAAGGTGTATGTAAAAATTGTAAAGGGAATTTTTTTGGTCTAGTTGAAAATCTAATTTTTGTTTTGAGTAAAATTTTATTTATTAAAAATTTATTTAATTTGTTTTCAAATGATATTCTTTCAAAGTGAATTTAAATGTCTAAAAATTTGATAAAATTACCCAGATACTTAGTATGTTTTAAATGGATTTCTATAGGAAGTTTTTCAATGGGATTAGTTTATATAATTAATGTTTTTTATCTTTGTTTTATATTACATGTCATAAAGGATTGTTTGGATTTATTATTATTTGATATAGATTTTTTATATTTATTTTATGAATATTGCTTAGTGATATTTACATGATTATTAGGATTGGAATATTCATGGTTGTGTGATGATATTTGGTTTTGGATGAGGTATATATTGGAACCCTGGGTAGTTTCATGGATAATTTGGATGAGTTATTCACTAGATTATATTACACACTAGCTAGTTCCCTAGTCATGATTTTACTCTCACTAGTTGTTTTCACTCAACGTGGTTGAGAGTAAGTCAGGTTCTAGTTTTTCAATATCATTGTAGACTGACAGGTGTTCCACTAGCGAGGTAATAGGTTTCCCTTTTATTTGAACCATGTTAATTTATCCAGGTCATTCATTGTTTGAGACATATTTTCATCCCATTTGTAATAATTTTATTTTTTGAATTTATTTATACTATAATTACCATAGTTTCTGCCACTTGGGGTGTAAATTACCCTACATTACAAATTACTCTTATCATGTTTTAATTTATGTTTAGATTTATAATATATTATGACTCGTTTTAAATTACATTTATTCTGTGATTTATGCATGTGTTATCTTTAGAAACTTGATTCTTTAAATTACAATCACATTTAATTTCAAAACAAAAGTAAATGGTTTTAAAAAGATAATATAACATGTTTTGTTTTACTTTATGAAAAAAAATTGTATTTCAAACTAAAATTTTGGGAATTTATTATAAAAGTAGTTATATGGATCCTTGGTGGTGTTCTATTGTGTGTTAGTTCACACCCTACAAACACACATTAGTGTGTGTATAGCTTTTTGTTCCCTCCTGGTAAGTTTTATAGGTAGTACATTGGAGTTATTGTAACATCCCAGGTAAATAATGAATAAAACATTTTCATATTTATTAATATTTATGAATTAAATATTAATTTTACTTTAAAGGGGTTTCTATGTTCGATAGTGTACCCGATATGCAACAAAGAGTTTCTTTGAAATCTTATGTTGCACACTAGTAATAAAATAATATTATTTTAAATTGTAGTTAACACATAGCCGTTGTATTGGAGGGAATGGATAGAAATAACTAAAATATTATTATATATGTTTTACTTTTATCTAATAAATGATAAAAGCTTAAAATATAGAAAGAATTCAATTTTAGGCGTATATGCCCTAGTTTTCACTAAAGGTTCACTTATCGCCTTTTGATGGCGAACCGTCATTAAATATAGTTTTGTTCACTCTTATTCATTCTATTGGACCAAATAAAACTCTTCATTAGAATCGGAACATCAAAATTCACTTTGTGTAAATTTTTGGTATTTTTCCGATAAAGTTCATTTTTTTAATGAATAGTTTAAAATGTTGTATTTTAATTCAAAACCTCTTTTTAATCTAATTTATTTATATGATTAGATTATCATTTAAATTGGTTTAAAAGTGAAATTAGAATATATTTTTACCATTAAATCCAATAGTGGTCGTTGGAATTAATTTCACATTGAAATAGGACTTAAACTAGTGTCAATCTTTGGATACTTATTGTTTCATGAAAACACGCTATTTGCTCTGACAGCGGGAATTAATTATTAAATTAATTAATGGAACTTATATGTTTTGAATTTTGTAAAATAGACTTCATTTTTTAATTCTGAATATCAAATATAGCTTAGGGTGAATTTTTGGTATTTTTTTTAAAAACATCAATTTTTGATGAATAGTGAAACCACTAAGTGGTACTTATAAAACTGATTTTTCGTTTAAATGAAATTTTACAACCTCTGTGTTTTGAATTTCAAAAATCCGACATACATGGTTTTCATTAAGAAGTAAAATGTGATTCAATGGGATTAAAATAATTTTTTGGCGAATAGTAACTTATTAAGTTTTTAATCGTGATTAGAGGTAATTAGTGTAATTTAAGGTAAAAATAATGTTTTAATAATATTAAATGAACTTGACACATGTCCTAACCTCATTTTATGTGTCATGGCCGACCAATAAAATCCATGGGTCAACTTGGGGACCCCATGAAGCCACTTTGGTTGGAAAATGAGATTAATAACTTTTTATTTAAAGTTAAAATAAATATGTCACAAACATGAGTTGTTTTACTAAAACAATTTTTACATGGGGTTATACAAATCATATTTTTTACTATAAATATTAATTGGAAGGTTAAAAATATTTCCTACATCATAGTATTTTTTTATAATTTTTATACATTAAATAAATTAAATTATTTATGACACCATGATGATGCAGTGATTACCTCATTATTTAACGATTTAAATAAAATGGAAAGATAATGTAAAATCTAAGCATACATATGTCCAAAACCTATTGGATGGGTGTATTTCAAACCCTTATCACCTTATCCTCGAAACACATCAATGTGGGACCATTGAAATCCGAAACTCATTCTAAAATAAAGTAACATTTCCTTACTTTCCAAGAGTGCCCCTCCTCTCCTCTTATAAAAGGCCCCCACCACTATCACCTTACCCACACCTCTCAAACCTTTGGTTCGGCCAATCTCTGACAATTTTGTCTCTCCACATCCCTCTATTACTTCTTGAAGCCTCACTTTGGGCAGAAGTCTTCCCAAGGAAGCCTTTGAGCTCAAATCTAAGAGAGTTACCCGATTTTAAGGTGATGTCTTCACTTGTGTTCTTTTGTTTTATTTTGCTTCTCCAACCCCCTAAACTCTTTTTATTAATTTCTTTTGTAACAACTCCAGTACCTTCAAAATACTAGGATGTTGTTATAATAATCTTTCTATCTGCACTTACACACATCTACATCTAATGGTTAAATAACATACTGTTTCTGTGGTTGGCGAATTTCTGCCTCACGAAACGATGATTGTTCAATATTCTTTTAAACACCTTTAATGGTGGACATTAAGGTGTCACTATATTTATATATGATATATATTATGTTTATGTTTTCCTTATGCTTCTTTATTTTTCATTTGTGGTATACCTTTATGGTTTCCATTGTGGGTAAACACGATAATTTCATTTTAGGAAGTGCGGACTACCACCCCCTCAAAGTGATGTGATTCGTTAATGCCATATGTGGAACGTATAAAGGATGGATTTAAAGTTATTATATATGATTTTATACTGGAATTATAATATACCTCTAGATAATTATTATTTATTTCCATTAATGTATGAGATAGAAATGAAAGTAGCGTTCATGCATACGTACGGCTTACCGTCTCCAGGAACGGTGCATTTCATTTCTTATACCCAAATGTAATGTACTATTATAAGTACATATATATAATGGATATATATGATGTATGTTACATCTAAATGATTAATATAATTCTGGAATTAAAATATACATACCTCTCATTTAGTTTTAATTCCATTAATATGACATAGAAATGAAAGTATTGTTCATGCGTACGTACGGCTTACCGTCTCCATGAACGGTGCATTTCATTTCTTACCTCTAAATGATTATGTGATATTATAAATACATTTATATGATAGATATATATGATATATATGATATCCAAATCAGGAATGTCATTCTGGATATAAAGAACCTTTGACCACACAGACAACATGTAATTGTAAGAAGTTCACTTTCGACTTAAGAACCAAGTATCGACGAAACAATCATTATTAACTAAAATGATTACATAATGTTTATAACATGGCAATAAGTGATATAAAAGGAATAATGAACTTGATATAGGTTCTTAAGAAAATAGAAATTAACTCAAGTTTATTATTCAGGACGTTAAAGAACGATCGAGTCAAGTCGGACCCGAGGTAAGGGACTTCGTCTCAATCTCCTTTCATTGAGGCATATTTCGTTTTATACACAACTTTCTTTTATATGGGGTATAAACCCCTTTGAATTTTACTTTTATACAAAAGGAATCTTTTTCTATGAAGCGTTTTACAAAACGTCAAAAATGAATGTTTCTTTTAACGTATGTGGTGACAACGACCTTTTCCGCCACCGCGAGTATTATTTGGTCTTTGGCTTCCTGAACAAGCCGTAATGTTTTTTTTAAATCAAATAAATACCATATACTCTTTTATGTATTTTGGTATTGAAAATGGTTTTTATAATGGATTTGTTATGTCAATATATTTAATTGATATATTGTGATCAAAGTGTGGAAATGTTTTCTTTCCATTATATTTGTTTTATGTCTTATGATTTTTATAATGGTACGTGGAAATTTGACGGGTGGTTACATGATAAACCATATGACGGGTGGTGTCGTGAATACCAGGACGGGTGGTTACATAATAACCTCCAATGCATTGGGTATGGAAGTCGGCCGTATGGCTATTCCATTAAGTATGTATGGAAGTTGGCCGTATGGCTATTCCATTAAGTGATGTGTGTGGAAGTCGACCGTATGGTTATTCCACTTTAGTATGTTTATGTCCCAAGTTACCTTTATATGTTATGTGTTCTTTATATGGGTCTTATGGTAATCCTTTGGTTACAAAAGGGTAAGTAATGTTATTTTATTCAGTGAAGAGTTTTTACTACTTCATGAAGGTGAAGGTATTACTTTGATAAAGTATACACGGTTTACTTGATGTTTGAAAAACTAACAGTTTTCATTCTTTGTGTATCCCTTACTGAGCTTTTTATGCTCACCCCAAGTTTTTTTGAAATGTTTTTCACAGGACTTAATGTGGAATAGGGTCAAGGATGGGATCAAGGGAAAGTCATGCTATATAAAACATGGAACTAGACATTTTTCTTTTTAAGAGTTTTTTTTATTCTATGGAAACTTAGTAGAAGTGTCTACTTTGTAATCTTTTGAGATGTAACAGTTATGTCCTAATTCTCTAAAACTCTAAACCTGAAAAGATCCTCAATGTGAATTATTCATTAAATTCAATATTAAGTAATGTTTAAGGTCGGGGCCTTATAGTTATCCTTAGTACTAGATCATTGGATCAGATAATAAGCAATAAAGGTGAGGGATTATGATGGTTAATGACTTTGATAGGTCTTTATTTTCATTTATGTTTAAATTTTGTGTCATTAATGTAAAAAAAGTGAAACTTTTGATGTTAATGTTATGAATTGTGGAAGTTGTTTTATTTATTCATTTTCTATTAGCCTCATTTACTATTTAAAAATGGGAAAATGGTAAATCATTCATGTATTTTATATGTTATAACCATTGGTACTTGTTCTATCCAAGGTAGATCGGGAATTCACCTTAGGTATCTGATGTGTCGATTTATGTATAATGGCCAGGAATCTAACATAATCCATTACAACTCATCTCATGAATAAATAAATATCATATTTATTATCTTATGAACAAATAAGAGCTAAAGTAAAAATAACATATTCTTATGATTGAATTTATGATCGATATAATATGAATAAATATAATTCTATAAATCAAGAATAGATTTATTCATAGACTTAGATTCAACTAAATTCAATTAGATTATGGATATTCTCATTGTGTAACCCATGAGTTCATTTCTCAGTGGTAATAGGTCTAATCCATAGGCCAATAATGGTATCTAGTAGCACATTATTTCCTCCATGGATAAAAATATAATTAATAGAAACAACTATAACAACCTTCTAATGAATTCTACTATGTGTTATAATCAATTTATCAACTAATATCTCATCAAGAAATATGTTTCCATATTCATTTATCCTTTTAATTAATGTGTGATTCTTTGAATTACCAAGAAACTACCATATTCATGGATTTTATTAAAACACCTTAATCTCTGTAATAGGGCTATAGATATCTTCTACCATGAATCAGATGGGAAAAAATTATATCGTGACCATTTAATCAAAATTATATCATTCGTGATGCACCTGATGCAATATAGTTCACCATAAGTAAATACATCATGGTTTTCACCATGCATTTAACTATACAAATCATGAAACATATTAATAATGATATTTAATTATAAGGACTAATATACACTCTCATGGATATAAAAAATTAATCGCACATTAATTATGTTCGGATCCTATTTGATAGTCTACCATTATGACCATACTTCTTATAAATAACCAAGTGAAAACTTCATAACAAGAAGTCTTAATGCCTTTTATCCCCAAGGTATAAATATAGACTAAAAGATATACCATGTAATGATGGTTTAGAACATTTCACAATCTGTATAAGGTTTGACCATTTCATAGTGAATATCACGATGACTTGTTATTATGTTTGGAATTATACGTATTGTATGATAATGGGTGATTCAGTATCTCTATATCTTACCTTAGGCTATAATATTTGGTATTTTTATCATGTGATGAGGATCTAGGGAGTTTTAACATCTAATTAATTTGTTTAAATTTCAAAAAAATTAAAATGACCAGTTGTAAGTTACAAAGTGTTGAAACTTATAAAAAATTTCGAAATATTTCATTTAATAGATAAAAATTTATAATCCAATAATCCTCCATGTATATATAAAACTTTTCTTATGGTATATGATATTTGAGGCATCAAAATAGTAGATTAAAATTTTAATTATCATCAAATATCTGTATCTCTATCCCTCTATGAATAAGGTTCAAGAAAACTATGAGTAAATGATGATATTTACCATGTGTAGGGAGATTCATCCGTATTATAAATACCCTAAGAGAAAGGATACCATTGGTTTCTTCTCAATGATCAATACCAATATCATGTGGAAGATCCTGTACAAATATGGAATGATAGATAAAATGTATGTTGTTCTTAATGTATTTTATTTAATCTAATATGAATAAAATATTATATGGTTTTTAGGTTTTGGATAATGTTTTCCACTAAATTTGGTTAGTTTTTATCCCCTAAAAACACATTAGTTATATTATAACAACTTTAAACTTGTTTGGATTAATTATTTGAATGAATGAATAAACCAAAAATTTATAATTTCTAGATATATGGTGTGTTTACTATAAATCATTAAAGGGTCATAAAATATTTATATACCATTACATAATTTTATACTAAATATTGTGTGGTATTATAAAATCTATATGAAAATAATAGTCTATGTGAAATTGTCATTAAATTTGTTTAGTAAAATTGAGTATCATAAAATGATGAAATTTTATCTTAATCAGCTATAAAATGATCCTTGTGTATGATTTTATAAGACAATGAAGACTTAGCCAAATGACACCATAGATAATATCAAGAGTGTGGGTTTTGATTTTTTTTCTAAAATATAATGGTTGATTTAAAGTAGATAATACAATTACAATACTGAATGAAATATTAACCTACCTATAGAAGATTAAACATGAAAATACAAAATCCATATAATAATAAACAATAGAATATGTAAGAATAACTGGATAGAATCACTAGTTCCATCACCATGAGATATCCAAAATGGGTGTGGTGTACATAATTTCAAATAAAAAATTTCTAAAATTTAAAAAACCCATTTTTGAAATGATCTCTAATCCAAGAGGGGATTAAAACTGAACCAAAATCTATGTATAAAGTGGATTTAGTAAGGTTTTCAATTTATTAAATATTTATAAATTTTAAAATAATGTAAATATAAAATTACTTATATTTATTTATTAATTGTTCATGAATTAAATTATAAAATTTTTATATCTAATTGCTTCATTTGGAAAATATATGTTATTTATTTTATGTAATTTTTTTACATTAAAAAATAATCATTTATATTGTAATAAAATTTTACATGAATATCACATATTTTGGAATATAAAGGTGTTCAAATTAAAATTTCATGTTAATTGATAATATGAAAGAGTGTTAATTAGAATAAATATGAAATATTTATATTTTTATAATTTTCATAAGAGAATATGCACCTAAATTATAAAGTGTTTATACTTTATTTATTTATGAATTACTTAAAAATATTTATCACATATATAAATTTAAAAATTATTCATTTATTTATTTTATTCATTGATTTGGTCTTATATACAGTTTTTTTTATTATGAATTACTGCATGATTTAGTTTAAAAGTGTTTAGATTACTTCGTTAAATTAGCATACATGCATTTAAGGGGCTTGATGTAAGGTGTGTTAATTGATTTTGTTTTCATATACCATAACAATAGAGTGTTCATGTGTTATAAGATTAAATTTAAATCATAATTAATATTTATATATATTAGTTACTATAATTTTGATGTAATTTAAGTCTCTCTTGAGTAATGAACCATGGGTATATGGACTTTGGGATAGAGTACTCATAGTTCTAGGATCATAGGTATTATTTGAACAAGTTTGGGTTGTCTAATTATTGATTCATGCTTACTATTCTGGTAATTAGTGATTTCATATGATTATAATCCTTTACATGAAATAGTTTTAATGTCATTATGTGTGGGGTGTATAATATGTGTAAATATATTTGTATTTTAATTTTGTTTGGTAACATGAGCTATGATATTTGAAAGAGTTACACATAAATATGGTTTGAAAATATTGATTTTATAGAAGGAATATGGATTCAATACTAAATCATTAGAATCATGTATACATGTAAATAAAATAAATGAGAAAATATTATGAGATAATAAATCCACTTAAAAATACTCAGTTTTAAATTCCTTCTAAACAAACACTTTTTAAGACCTTGGTCAACCAATTGGGTATGTTCATACAAAATTTGGGTGTCTATAGATTATCTTATGTAAGGAAAAAAAGTTATGGGTGACCTAAATAAATATAAGTTCTTATTTGGTGTATATTTTGTGTCATATGTAGCTAGAAAACACTATAATGAAAGGAATATAATTTATTTTATCAATATTATGGATTTGGAAAATAGTTTTCTAATCAAATATCCAAGAGTCATGTGTGATATGACTGTCATGATGTACTACCAAATTAACTAAGTGATGATAGGAACACTAAATTGGACGCATTACTTATTAAAATATGTATTTTGTACCACTAATGTATGTGATGAATTTAAAAGGGGTTATCATCTTAATAGGGTCACATTTAATAAATTTCCTTATCAAATAGATATAAAACATGATAATCATCTGATAAAAGTTTATTATATAGATAAAAATATAATTATCATCATATAACTTGAATTTGAGATTTATATTAGATAAAAGCTTTAGGGAAGAATATTTATATACTAGTATGGGGTCTTAATAATTTTTCTTAAGAAATAGGGAAAATTTTATGTGTTTAACCAACCAAAACTTAAATAAATAATTATTGAAGATATTCAAAAATAAAATCTAGATTATTATAAGAATAATATTTATTTTTTATATTAATATGATAGAAGTAACCTTGGTCTCTAGTCATATAATAACACACCAGACCCATACACCCAGATCCAATACTAGAAAAATTTTCTTTAAATGTTGGATTGTTACCAATTATTATAACTTATAACATAAACCAACCACAATTAAATGATTTATAATAATTTTTTTACTTTATTATATTTCTAGGATCTTTTAATTTTATATTTTCATAGAATTAGGAAAACCATTACATAATAAAGTGGACACTTTCACATGGTGTCTGTTTTTAAAAAAAATGGTTCTTATGTTTACAGTCTTATTTAATTCATAACACTTTTTCTTCATTAAATATAAGTCACCAATGACCTTTTTATAAATCCTCTAGATCCTTAGGCATAATGAAAAAAAATTCAAAACGTAGGATGATAAAAAGAAATATTAGTTGGGAATATAAAAATAAAATAAAATTGTTATTCCCTTTTGAAAAACATGAAATTCCATAAGGAAGTTTTCCATTAAAAAAATAAAATTTAATCTCAAATATTCATTTACTTATGCAAGAAATAAAATTTATGTCCCAAATTGTTTCATAAAACATTTTATAGCAATCATAAAGGAAGAATCATAACCATGGTAGCACCTTGAGAAAACATAATAACTCATAAAAACATTTTACCTTTCTAAAATAAAAGAAAATTCATAAAGGCATATTGGGATATTGTCCTTATGATTAACCTTATAATAACTCATACATGATCCCTCACAAAGGAATAACCTTTATGATTAATTCCACATGTCTCTTCATGATAAAATGTCATTACCTAATGAATTTGAGGGATACATCAAAACCACCCATCATAATATGTAAATCCATGCACCATAGAAGGACTGAAACACATAAAATATTTTATTTCCACTATACAAATCATAAAATTTGTCAATATATACCATAATTAGAAACACTTTCAGTTATCTCAAAAAAATGAGCATAAATATCATTTTCTATTGAAAAAATATTTAATCTAAAATTTCTAGAATGATAAAAAAGTATATTCTTTGAAAATATATAGAATCTTGTAAATGAATATTTATAATTAATAATGGCTATGATAGAGTTAATA
Organism: Viscum album; assembly: GCA_963277665.1. Lineage (NCBI taxonomy): Eukaryota > Viridiplantae > Streptophyta > Magnoliopsida > Santalales > Viscaceae > Viscum > Viscum album. Next base: position 1,504,680,601 of record OY728146.1, on the reverse strand, counting down.
TTTATTCATATAATAAATGTTAAAAAAATTCATTTTACACTTTTGAAAAGAAGGTAAAAAATAACTCATATGGTAAAATTTGAAAAAATTACTTAATAAACCATTGTAAATAAAGTAAAAAGTAGGTAAAAATGACATTTAAAAATATTTTAAGTAAACAATAACATTACTGAATCATTATAAATAAAATGGATAAGGAAGATGGTTAGTTTAAAACACTAAAAACAATTTTTTAAAGAAAAATCCCTTACGAATTTTGTAACATTTAAATAAAAAGTAAATTTAAGGATGAACTTGAAAAGGATTTGTAAAACACTTTAATTTCAGTTACTTAATTTTAAAATACATCCATGTGGAATTTTTTACACCACATAAAATAAAATATGTGGTGAAAATATCATAAGTCTCAACGAAATGAAATTAATTTGAGAAATCTCTTACCTAGTATCCCATATCGTTTCACATATTCTCTAACTCTTGAATAATAAAATAATATTAATTTTTTAATTTATTAATAACCACTTAAACATTAATTAAATTATATTATTTCCATTTATATCATTTTTTAACATGTTCTATTTAGTTACTAAATATGTTGAGTACACATTGGTTGTTTTGAGGTCATTCGGTCCAAAACATCTTTGGTGTGTTAAAAATGGAAGAAATGTTTATGGTTATATAATATAAATAATAATAATCATGTTATAATTAAAATTTTTAAACTTTAAATATAATTTCAAATACATCTATATAGGGTGGTAATGAAAAATTAATAACATCGTTTTGTAGAGGTGGTAGTCCACACATGCACAAAAGTGGCGTTATCATTTTCAAACCGATGGGAGGGTGAGAAGGTAGATGATATTTTATGTTTACATAATAATAATTATTTAATCATAATCATATATATCTATTAATTCCATCATTATAACTATTTGTGTGAGGTGAAGATGTGAAATAAAACACATCACTTCATGGAAACAGTAGTCTGCACTTATGCACGAGAAACGTTTTAATTTCCCATAGAATAGAAAATAGGTAGAAAATAGTTTCTACATAAATATAATAACATTTAAGTATATTAAATATAATTATTTAATTATATTTGTATATTTGTATATTTATAATAGATTTTATGTTGGCATAAAAAGAAATACACTTGAAAGAATTTAATTAAGACTTATACCTCCTCCTTAGATATCTTCATTTGGTTTAAACCTAAGTCCCTGTAGGATTGGTCTTTTGGTGAGACCGAGACCTATAATACATGGGTAGGATATTTTAAAAATTATTTGGGTAGATAATGGTCAAAATAAATGGATTAATTTTTTATATTATATAATAGAGTAGGTTACCTTCTATTAGGGAGAAGAGTGACATCCCTATAAATATTAAAAACATTAAAATATATTAAATGTATTTATTAGGGAAAGTAGATCCAAGAGAAAAATAGAATATAATATGTTTTAATGAATAAATCCACTCAAATAATCAAATTTATACAATTTTAAAATATATTTCTAGACTTATCTCTTAGTTTAACCCCCTCATTAATTCTTTTATCCTTTATCGTGGTGACACACTTTTACCACGGTAACTATTTATTATGGATAAAAATTAAATTGAACTCATTAAAAAAATTTAAAATTATTATTATAAATATTTATTCCATTATCTATGATTAAATTTCCATTAGTGATAAAAATCAATTTTAATATAAGTTTACAAAATAAAATTAAAGAAAAATGTATTTTTAAGCACAAACGTGATTTTACAAAAACAATAATTATAATTTTGAACAATATTGAATTACTAGTTTTAATTTAAATAAAATGGTAATTATTTTACCTTAAAACCAAACCAAAACCAAAATTAACATTTTGATAACTTTATTAAAATAGTTTAATCAAAAAAAATTATTCAAATAAAAACATTACTTATATTTATAAGCTGTGAGATATAGATTTATAAGTTTAGAGTTATATTTTTAAATGAATTATATTACTTATTAAATATATATTTTATATTTAAATTTTTTTTAATAAACATTAAATTAATTATTTTATCATGATAATTCCATAAAATTTTTAGTATTTGTAAAATCGGTATTTCTCACTATTCACCCAAAAATAAACTATTTTAGAAAAATACAAAAAAAATTCACCTTGATATTATTTCTACATTATGATTAAAAAATAATTATATCTTATCAATTTAAATGTATAAAATAAATCAATTCAATTTTTAAATAAATATACAAAATATAAATAAAACCATTTTTTATTGAAAAATGACCCTGTTAAACTTTAAGTGTTCTTAAAATTATATAATTAAAATTAAAAATGAGTGTTAACATTTTTATTTTTTACTTTTAAATTAATAATTTATTGATATTTACCTTTCATTTTAATAAATTATAACTCACTTTATTTCAATAATGGGTATATAAGATGTTATTCGATAAGATATTTACTTAAAGTAATGTATACTAAATTCTCAAGGCATTAAACATATAATTAATATGATTGGGTATATATATGACTTGGTGAGATTCTAGGTTTTGATTAAGGTATTTTCTAGATATTAAATTCATTATATAATCAATTTTTTGGAAAATATCTAATAGTATTAAATATGTTAATAATTATTTTCCCTATTTACTTAAATTCTTAAGGGTAGGTGAGCATAACAGGTAATGTCTAAGATATATTTTTGTGTAGAAAATATAAAAGGTCTATGGTTTAAGATATAAAAAGAATATTTGATGAACTAATTGGAAAGTCATTAACACTAGAAGGAATTATAAGGAAGGTTCATAAATTTTTCTATATGATATTGAATTATCTAAAAAAAACTTGAAGGGGTTTGTGAAACTCTATTAAGAGCCCAAATCAAGTATTTATATTATAGAAATTAATTCTTCAATTTTGAAAGTTATATGTTACCAAATACATATTTTAAAATTATTTTAAATATATAGAAGTAAAAAAATTTAAGGAAATGGTTGGTGAATCTTGTAGTTTTCATTCAAGAGATAAAGTAAAGGGTTGTTAAATCATGTAATTTTATGCAGAGGAATATTTTAAGCTTAAATGGATCTATTAAAAGGATGTGTGTTTTCAACATTTTTTCTCTTATATAATATGGGATATTTTTTATAAATAAAAAAATTATGAAAAAATGAGATTATTATTTTGATACACATGGTTTATGGTTTGTTCCACCTCTATAATAATTTTGAAAAAATATAATGTTAAAAAAATATCCAAGATAAAATATTTTATTCAAGTTATTTGTTAAAATATAAGGAAAATAATTACCACATCCCAGATATCATATATTATAAAGACAAAATATTATTTTTAGAATATGTTTCTAATTATATATAATTCTATAAATGATATGAATTTTTTAGTTTATTTTTTAAATATTACAACTATATGAAGTAAGTGTTATTTCCTCATACAAAAAATTATGTATATCTTAGAATTATATTATATTGTGAATATTGTTTTTAAAAGGCTTGTGGGTGTATGTTTGGACTTGAAAAATTAAAAAGTATAACAAATAAAATACTAAACCATCCACAGAAAAGTTAAATCCACTTGATAACCTAAAAGAGTTTATGATTTTTTAGTAAATAAATATATTAATGTAAGGAGTTACATTTTATTACCAAAGTGTTCTCAAAGAAATGTTTAAGTTTAAATGTTCCATGATGATGATAATGATCTTAGAAATTGTTCTAAGTAGAAAACATAATTTTTTAACATTGTAACATATGTTGTTATGAAGTAAATAATTTTTAATTCTATGTTCAATGACTTGAACATTAAGAATACAATTCATAGTCTTACCATTATTCTAAAAATATTTTAATCATATATTTTAATCACTCTAGGAATTTAGTGAGAGATTTTATCATATGGTCACATTGATATATGGAAGGACATATATAGATATTTAATGAGTTTAAAAAAACACAAACAATATATAAAATATAAGGATTATCTCACTATATTTCATTTGGAATATAATAAGGTGTGTTTTTATTTGTTGTTTTGTTATAATTCTTAAAGGAGTTCAATAATATAAAATGTATCTCGTTATGAAAAAATATAGTCTCTGATATCATTATTTTATATTAGTTTCATATATTCATGAAGTTAAATGATAATTTACCTCTCAATGTATGACTTTTAGTTATCCCTAACCAATGTTTGTCATGTATTATTATAGGTTGTGATTAAAATTTAAGGTTAGTGCGGGTAGGATTTCATATAGATATATTAAATATACTCATGACACACAAAATGAGTTTTTTGTGTTTGGGGTTTCAGGAACTATATATTTAGTATGCTAAAATTGCATGTTATATAATGAATCCTTGCACCTGAGGTTGGGAAGATACTAAGCATGATAACATTTATACTTTGATAACCTTCTTATACCATCCTTGTGGCTAATCTAATTATTGGTGGATGGGTATGTTGGTTATCATGTCATCAACTGTGGCTTAAGAAAGATGAGATTTTTACTCATGTATGATGAGTATGATTTATGGGTCCTTGACTGAGATAGAGTGAGGAAGCGTATAGTGATACATAGAAAAGGTACATTTAATGTTCTTATTGATTTTGATTAGGGGAATATGATGTACTCATCCATATGGTTCAATGACATGAGATGTATTTATCCATCCGATCAATATATACTTATAGAGTTAAAAACATATAAGAAAGATATATGGGATTAGCATCATTTTTATACCATTGTCATTCGAAGTATTGAATAAAAGTATTATATGATTATAAATACTTTTATATAACATAACCATTGGATATGGGGATAGAGATACATGTCATAAACCAACCTAGATTATCCAATAATTTGGAACATGAGCTAGTCCAAACATGGCCCGAAGGGCACACTTGATCCCCACAGGTGAGAAAAAGGAATATAAGAATCAAATAAATACTTTTGGAAAAAAATTAACAAAGGAATATACACCAGGGTGAGGTGAATATGATGAAAGTTGTTGTGCTAATAAAATTCAATAGTACAAAAGAGATAATAGTAAAGAAAATTTGTGTTATGAAAACCAAAAACTAATCCAAGTGCAAAAAAACAGAACAAAAAACCCATCTCCATATAGCATGTCATCATCTCCAGACTCCCACACCCTTCTAACAAATAAACCCTCCACCACCATGGGGTGACTTTCCCTTACCTGGATCATGAAAAAAAACATATACATATTGTTGAGAAATGTATTGTTTTCAAACAATTCAAAATAATGTTTTTAAAGGGGGAGATTATTTTAAATAATACTCTGTCTCTTTATGATGATTTTGATGCTCACAAATACCCTTAATTATTTACTAATTATTTCGTTGAGTATTTTGCAGGAATTTATTTTATTTATTTATTTCATATAACGAGATTTCATACTTCATTTATTCCGAGATCAATTTTAGCGCGTTCTGGAATCACTGTAGCGCGAGATCAATTTTAGCGCGTACTGGAATCACTGTTCATACCCTACGTTGATAAACGTAACGTATGGATGAAAAGTTTACTTTTTATGTTAAAAGAAACGTATGGTTAAGGAACCTTACATTATTTTGAAACGTATGGTTAATGAACCTTACGTTGTTGAAAAGTATTGAAGAAGAACATTACGTTTGGAAGGAACCTTACGTTTTCGTTGTTGGACAAGTATGGAAGAGAAACCGTACGTTAGTTTTCAGTGTTGAGTTTGTTTCTCAAAAGTATGGATCATCAATCTTACTTTTATAATCAACCGTACGTTCTTTGAAGAGTTGAAGCGAGACAAAGTATGGATGATCAACCCTACGTTTGAATGCTGAAGAGAAAGTATGTATGTTCAACCTTACGTTTGTGAACCCTACGTTTGGAGCCACGTCATCAACCCTACGTTTGGCGTCGGGATATTTTTGACAGACGATGTTTTCCTTTTGCATTGGTCAAACAAGCGGTTTATTAGGCGGATTTCGAGCCGATTCTTAAGTACGACTTTGACTGAATCAAAGACGATTTACAACGGATTACTGATTGATTTAAACGGAGCTTTTTATGCCGATTCCTCAGGGGAGTTACAACGGCTCTGTTATTTCATTTAATATCGCGAATCTAAAGGAGATTTTTATGGATCTATTTATGCGGAAGAATCTCTCAGATTTGAATATATATGTTCTATCTTGGAAACTTCGGATATATATATATATATACACAGGAAAGTGTGTGAAATATATAGATTGATCTTTTAACGAGCAAGAAACAGAGACTGTGAAAAGGCGTTCTTTTCTGGTGATCGAGAAGAAGTGTAAAACCTTTATTACCGAAGGAAGATCTTGATAGCAGATTCACGTGTTCTACATCGACTATCTGTTGTGAATCTATTGCTGCTGAAGTTGTGAAGTTTCTGGTAATATCTATTGCAACTGGATCGACTCAGAACTGTTTTGATTACAGATCTTTATTTTCTGAAGACAACGATCTATCTACTGTCAATTGCATTCTGTTGCAATTGTGAAGAACAACTGGAGAAGTGTTTTCTTTATCGAAACTCTTTTTATTTTTGAGTGATCAGCTTCTCGTTCTAAGCTGTGTGGGTTCGTGTTTGAACCAGGAAGGCTGTGTGTGCCTGAATCTTGTAAAGGTGTCAACTGCCTGTACTCAGTTGTGGACAGGTCTGTGGAAACGAGGACCAGATAGTGAAAATCGCCAAGCTCGTGGATTTGAGCGTTGGTGGAGTGGACTAGGGGCCTTCTGTTCCCCGAACCACTATACATCCGTGTGTTCATGCTTTTACTTTTTCCGCTGCATATTTAATCGAGCAAAAGCATCGTGGACAGAATTTGTCTAAATTGAAGAGATTATAATAATTTTGAAAGGACACAATTCACCCCCCCCCCCCCCTCTTGTGTGTAATCCGTAGATTCAGATCCAACAATTGGTATCAGAGGAGGAGCTTCTTATTTTTAAAGTCTTATCAAGCTAGAAGTATTTAAAGATTATACATAGTGTATCATGGCTGATATGAGAGAGGGAATGTCAATGGTCAGAGCACCTTACTTTAATGGAGATAATTATGGCTGCTGGAAATCACGTATGATTATTTATCTGAAAAATCTTGGATACAAAGTCTATTCAAAGATTCTGACTCCCTATGAAATTCCTGAAAATCCCGATACATGGAGTGCTGCTACAGAGGCTGAGTATGACATAAATTCAAAAGCTATGAATGCAATCATCTGTGGTCTAGGACCAGATGAATTTAACAGAGTATCTCAATGCCCGACTGCATATGAAATGTGGCAAACAATAGTTGTTGCTTATGAAGGAACAGATAATGTAAGACAGATGAGATATGCAACTGCTAAGTTAAAATTCGATACTTTCAGAATGATTGAAGGAGAGAGCATCACTCAGATGAATGGAAGATTGACAGAAATTGTCAATAATATAACAGCTCTAGGAGAACCAATCAAGCAGGCTGATCAAGCGTTGAAGGTACTAAGAGTACTTCCTACTCGATGGAATGGAATCTCTGCAGCAATCAGACAATCAACTTCTGTTAAAGATCTAACTATGAGAGAACTGATTGGTACATTGATGATGTACGAGGCTGAAATGCAAGATGAGGTAAATGAGCATAAAGTCTACATAAAAAGGTAAAACACTGCGTTGAAAGTGACTTCTCAACAAAAGGATAGAAAGATGAAGAACAGAGAAGTAAGTGCTAAATCAGAAAGCTCTGATTCTTCAAATTCGGATGAAGAACTGGCTCAGCTAGCCAGAAAATTCAGAAAGTTCTATAGTAAGAAGAAAGACTTCAAGAAATCCTTCAAAAAGGATAGCAAGGAAGTGAGATGTTATGAATGCAAAAATATGGGACATATCAGACCGGATTGCCCAAAATTGAAAGATGCAAAGAAGAAGAAATTCTTCAAAAGAGATGATTATGAGCAGAAAGACAAGAAAGCTATGAAATCTACTTGGAGTGTTTCTGAAGACTCAAGTAATTCTTCTGAATCAAGCTCAAAGAAGGAGGAAGCCAATTTAAAATCAAATATGTGTTTCATGGCTGAAACTGATGAGGTACACTCATACTACTCCTCTGACTCAAATAATGAATCAAACTCTGAAACAAGCTTCTCAAATAAAAAACTTGCAGCTTACTGCAATATGCTTGAAGAAAGGTATGACTCATTATTTAACAAATATAAATCTATAAAGAACTTTCATTAAGCTATTTCAGATGAGAGAAATACTTTTCTAAAACAAAATAAGGAATTAATTGACAAATACAACTCTGCTGACTCAAATAAAATTAATTTTGAATCAAAAATAAAAACTCTACAGGATGAAGTAGAATCTTATAAAAAGGCTGCTTTAGTTTTTACAAAAGGAGAAAACACCTTAAATGAGATACTTGGAAAAACTGTAATTAAAAAGGAAAGGTTTGGAATTGGAAGTAAAGGAGAAAAACCTAAGTTATACAAAAATTATTTTGTTCCTAGCACTAAACATGTTATTTGTAACTTCTGTGGAACAAAAGGTCATATAGCTAAAAACTGTTTTCTAAGACAACCTCAAATATGTGGAATTAAGAAAGCTTATATTTCCAACGATCTATATGATTCAATCAATTTTAAGAAAACAAAGCAAATCTGGATACCCAGATCACTGCTTGCTAACACTCCTGGACCCAACAAAATATGGGTACCAAAGCAATTTGTTTAAATGTCTTTGCAGGTAGCAGGTCACCAAAGAAAGAAAGAAATATGGTATATGGACAGTGGCTGCTCAAGACACATGAGTGGAACTCCAGCTAATTTCTCTTCTCTTACTCGAAAGGAAGGAGGACTTGTCACCTTTGGTGACAATGCCAAAGGAAAGATTATTGGTATTGGAACAGTTGGAGATCCAGAGACAGTCTCAATCAACAAAGTACTTTATGTACAAGGGTTAAAACACAATCTGATAAGTATCTCTCAACTCTGTGATGATGGATACACTGTTGATTTTACTAACAATAGTTGTACTGTTTCTAAAGATAAACTGTTTAAGTTTAGAGCACCCAGAACTGATAATGTTTATACTTTGGATTTGTATTCCTTGTGTAAACAACAAGTAAACTGCTTAACTGCTAATATAAGTGAATCCTGGATCTGGCATAGAAGACTTGGTCATTTCAATATATATGCTTTACATAAATTATCTAAGAAACATCTAGTTTCTGATTTGCCTAGTCTCAAATTTGAAAATGACAGATTCTGTGATGCATGTCAGCTTGGCAAGCAACACAAATCATCATTCAAATCTGTTAATAAAGTTGCTACAACTAAACCTCTAGAACTTATCCATATGGATTTGTTTGGACCTTCAAGAGTAGCAAGTTTAGCTGGTAAATTATATGTTTATGTATTAGTTGATGATTATTCTAGATTTACTTGGATTTTCTTTTTGAAATTTAAAAGTGAAGCTTTTAGTTTATTTGAAGGTTTTTGTAAATCTATTCAAAATGAAAAAGGTTTTAATATAATCTCATTGAGAAGTGATCATGGTGGAGAATTTGAGAACCAGGAATTTAATTCCTTTTGCTCAAACATGGGTATTAAACACACCTTCTCTGCTCCAAGAACACCTCAACAAAATGGGATTGTTGAAAGAAGAAATAGAACTATTCAAGAAATGGCTAGAACTATGTTAATTGAATATAGCCTACCTATATATTTCTGGGCATAAGCTGTTAATACAGCTTGTTATATAATGAATAGAATTTTAATAAGACCTATTTTGAAAAAGACACCCTATGAACTATGGAATAACAGAAAACCTAAAGTAAATTACTTTAAAGTTTTTGGATGCAAGGTTTACATCTTGAATACCAAAGATAATCTTGGTAAATTTGATCCAAAATCTGATAAAGGTATTTTCTTAGGATATTCTGCAACCTCCAATGTAACACCCCGAGCTTCCACGATACGCCTCTCTTTCAATAATGCAATAGCTTGCATTGTACGCAAGTTCGAGTACTAACACACCGCAACTAATCAAAGTAGTCGTTATGAATAGTAATAACCACCTTTTAAATTTATAGAAATTTTATATTTCAAAATGGACTTCATTTTTGTATTCCTAATATTGAAATTAGCCTATGTTGAATTTTCTATAATTTTCCGAGAACTTCCAAATTTTTATGAATAGTGAAAATTACTTAAAAACAACTTTTTAAATCAAAATAATTTATAGTGATAAATTATACTATTTAGTGGTTTTAAAGTATAATTATAATATATTTTTACCATTTTATCCAATGGTGGTCATTAGAATTAATTTAACATTGAAATTGGACATAAACAATTGCCAATCTTTTGATATAAATTGTTTCTTAAAAACACGCTATTTGTTGTGACAGCGGGAATTAATTATAAAATTAATTAATGCAACTTATATGTTTGGAATTTTGTAAAATAGACATCATTTTTGAAATCGGAATATCAATTATAGCTTAGGGTGAAATTTTGGCCTTGTTCTGAAAAACTTCAATTTTTGATGAATAGTGAATCCACTAAGTGGTAGTTAAATAACTGATTTTTTGTTTAAATGAAATATTACCACTTCTGTGATTTGATTTTCAAAAATCCGACATACATGGTTGTCATTAGTATGTAAAATGTGGTTCAATGAGATTATAATAATTTTTTGGTGAATAGTAACTTATTAAGTTCTTAATCGCGATTAGTGGTAATTAGGGTAGTTTAAGGTATAAATAATACTTTAATAATATGAAATGACCTAGACACATGTCCCAACCTCATTGGTTGTGTCATGGCCGACCAAGACAAGCCATGTCCTAACTTGGGGACCCCATGGATCCACTTTTGTTGGGAAATAACATAAATTACTTTTATTTAATATCAAAGTGAAAATGACACTAACATAAATTGTTTTACTAAAACAATTTTTACATAGGGTTACACAAGTCCAAATTTTGACTATAAATATTCATTAGAAAGCTAAAAATATTTCCTACATCATAGTATTTTTTTTATAATTTTTAGACATTAAATAAATTAATTTATTTATGACAGCATTATGATGTGGCGATGACCTCATTATTTAACGATTTAAATAAAAAGAGAAGATAATGCAAACTTCAAGGCTTACACTTGTCCAAAGCCTATTGGATGAAGATATTTCGAAACCTTATCACCTTAGCCTCGAATTATATAAGTGTGGGACCTTTAGAATCCGAAAAGCATTGTGAAATAATGTAACATTTCAATCTTTCCAAAAGAGCCCCTCCTCTCCACCTATAAAAGGCCCCCCACCTCTCCCACCTCATTTACACTATCAAGCCTTTTGGCTCGGCCAAACTCTGCCCAAATACTCTCCCAACATTCCTCCCTTACCCCTAGAAGCCTCACTTTGGGCAGAACTCTTCCCAAGGAAGCCTTTGGCTCAAATCAAAAAGAGTTACCCGATTTTGAGGTAATGTCTTTTCTAATGTTGTTTTGTTTTATTTTTCTTCTCCAACCCCCTAAACTCTTTTTATTCAATTCTTTTGTAACAACACCAGTATCCTCAATATACTAGGATGTTGTTATAAGAAGTATTCGAGCTACACTTACACACACCTACATCTAATGGTTAAAAAACATACGGTTTCTGTGGATGGCGAATTTCTGCCTCACGAAACGATGATTGTTCAACACTCATATAACACCTTCAAAGGTGGCCATTAAGATGTCACTATTTTTATATATGATATATAATATGTTTTTGTTTTACTTATGCTTCTGTATTTCTCATTTATGGCATACTTTATGATTTCCATTATGGGTAAAACGCGATAATTTCATTTTAGGAAGTGCGGACTACCGCCCCCTCAAAGTGATTTGAATCGTTAATGCCATATGTGGGATGTATAAAGGATGGAGTAAATGGTATTATACACTATATTATACTGGAATTATATTATACATTTATATCATTATTATTTAGTTCCATTAAATATGAAATTGAAATGAAAGTAGCGTTCATGCGTACGTACGGCTTACCGTCTCCATGAACGGTGCATTTCATTTCTTACCTCTAAATGTTACGTAATATTATAAATGAATGTATATACTGGATATATAAGATATATATGACATCTAAATCATGAATATAATTCTGGATATAATGGATATTTCACCACATAAACAACTTGTAATTATAAGAAGCTTATTGTTGACTCAAGTACCAAAGATCGACAAAACGACCGTTATTAACTTAAATAATTACATAATGTTCATATCATTGTAATAAGTGATATAATAAGGATAATGAAATTGAAAATGGTTCTTAATAAGGTATATATTATCTCTAGTTTATTATTCAGGAGGTTAAAGAACGGTTGAGTCAAGTCAGACACGAGGTAAGGGAACTTCTTAACCCAATTTCCATTCTTTGGGTTAATCTCCTACTTTCAAATTATGTCATGATGTTATTATGTCCTATTTTGTATTTTTACTTTCTTTATGTGTACCTATAGTGAATACACATAATATATCTATTCTATTTTAAAAATTATCTTTTTAAGGACTTCGTCTCAATCTCCTTTCATTGAGGCATATTTTGTTTTATACACAAATTTCTTTTATACGGTGTATAAACGCCTTTGACTTTTACATTTATTCAAAAGGAATCTTTTTTATACGAAGTGTTTTACTAAACGACGAAAAGGGAATGTTGTTCTTTCCGTACATATGCGGCGACAATGACTTCTCCGCCGCCGTGACCATTATTTGAGTTTTGGCTTCCTTTACAAGCCATACCTTTTTTTAAAAGAAAAATAAATACAATGTTTTAACTTTCCTTTACTTTGGTATTGAAAATGGTATTAAAAGCATTTTTTGTATATATCAATGTGTTGTATTGAAATCTTGTGATTGAAATGTGGAAATGTTATGTCTCCTTTATTCATGTTTTATGTGATACGATTATGTTATGGTTTATGATATGTTTAAACCTATTCATATGAGGAATGCATTGGACTTAATAAGTGACGGGTGGAGCCCGCTATAGCTCCTCGATGCATCGGCAGGTCTCATGAGACAAACTAGTGTCTTGGCACAAGGCCTTGACAAAATCTTATTTGTGGTCTTGGCACGAGGCCTTGACTACGTGGTTATGATAGTCTGGCATTATGCATTCCATCATTATGAAAGTGGTTATTGATATTGCATGTGATTATTCGACCAGTAGAATATCCATGTGAAGAAGTATATGGCATTATCTCATTCTACTTTTGCCATATTATGTTGATGTTCAAGTTTAAAAGGCTTTTGTTTTAGTTATACATTGCCTTAAATGTTTATGTTTATTTATGAAAGCTTCCGCAATATTGTTATCCTTACTGAGCATCTGAGCTCACCCCTTTCAATGTCTTAATATTTTCCAGGATGTGAAGAAGTATTTTATGAATGACCTGCAGGGATAGTGTGAGGGGATATGAAGACAATATGTTGTTGTTGTTTTGGTTTACTTTATGATGTAATGTAACGTTTACAAATGTATCTAGTGTTTCCAAGGCTACTAAACTAATCGGTCTTTCGAGACTTGATCTTTTGTGATCATGCCAATGTTACGAAGTAATGCACCGACTCTTGGTAGCTGGGGTCGGGGCGTTACAGTTGGTATCAGAGGCAGTTTAGTACTAACCTTGGAAGCTAGATTTAGATAAACTCTGATTAGAGCACATAGAACTAAGATGAACTTTGAGGATTAGTATAGAAGAACTTCCTAAAATTTTGGTATTGTAGAGATTTTGTGAGTTTTCCGATCAATACATCCCTGTCTGGATACGAGCAGGTAGAGGCGGCTCTGGCACAGATGTACCTAGGGGTAAAACCCGAAAACACCGCTTTGAGCTAGACTCGAACGGGAACTGGTGCACGACAACTGGCCTTGCTGCACTCTTGGTTACGACACTCCCGGGGGATATGCTTAGGATAATTATCATTTTATTTACAAACCACTATGAAGGGTTATGAGTACATACTTCCTCAAAGAAAACATTTCTTTTTATGATTATGGATTATATCCATAAATAGTTCAATTTATGTAAAGTTTTTAACAAGTGTGGAATTATGTATTTTGATTCATAAACTAATCTAGTTTATGCCATTGTTTAGAAATGGCGCCTAGTGGAAGGAATGGAAACCGTATCAATGCACGAACTCCGTGTAGGGATTGCCCTCCTGCTCAAGATAATTATTGTGGATCTGGAGATACAACTGGTGCTGATCAACTTATTACCATACTGGGACAACTCACGCAGGTTATGAATAACAACCTTACCCGTATGGAGCACCCTGATCCACAGCGTGGAGGATCGATGTTAGATCGATTCATGAGGCAACAACCACCAACGTTCAACGGGAGTACAAATCCTATAGTAGCTGAGCAATGGATAAATTCCTTAGAGAAAATATTCCATGCCCTGGGGAGTAGTGAAAGGGAGAATGTTGTCATGGCAGTTTACCGCCTCACTGGAGATGCCGATCAATGGTGGTCACTAATTCAAAACACAAAGGAAGATGATGAATTAACAAACATGGAATGGCAGGAGTTCAAAGAGCTGTTCTTAGAAAAATACTTTCCTCGAGACCATCGAGCAGATATGGAAAGGCAATTTCTGAGTTTGAGGCAGAAGGAGGATGAGAATGTCGCAAAGTATGAGGCTAACTTTACAGGGTTAGCGAGGCATGCTGCCGATTATATACGTAACCCAAGGAGTAAGATTGATCATTTCTTTGATGGGTTAAAACCATTTCTCCGTCGAGCTTTAGTATCACAATCCTTCTCATCATACGAAGATATTGTCTCGTGTGCTATCAAGACAGAAAAGGAATTCTCTAAGTCTTATGACAACAAAGTAAAGCAAGAGAAGAAGAGAGCGGTGGAACAAGAGATAGATAAAGGGAAAAAGGGAAAGAAAGATTTTCCATTATGTGATAATTGTGGGAAGAATCACCCTGGTACGTGCCTAAAAGGAATGGGAGTTTGTTATAAATGTGGAGGAAAGGGTCACCAGGCTCGTGATTGCAAGGGAAAGAATGAGGCTGTCAAAGTTGAATGCTACAATTGTAGGGAAATGGGGCATTATGCAAATGAATGTTCTAAGCGTCAGGGAAACTTACCTCAGAAAAGTCCAAGGGATCAAGGCCAATCTTATGCTGTGACTACAGTTGAAGCGGAATAATTATTTTATTTGTGTTTTTGGACTCAAGAACTAGATTATGGTTATAAGAATAATGTGATTTATATAAGGATTTTACTGCAGTACTTGTTGATTTCAGTAAGGTTTTAATATGATTAAGGTAATCATATTTTTAGTATGTGACAATAAGAGAAACTTTTCTTTGTTTTGGGAATCTGATAAATTGATTTTGGAATTTAGAGACCTTTTAGAGAAAGTCTGGACGGAGGTATTTTGGATAACTATTAAGGTTGGAATGGATTAAGTTGAACTTTGGATAGTATTGTTTAAGGTTAAAAAATTTATGAAGATTATTTTTGGAATATTATGATACTATAGTTTTAGGAAAAGGACAACCTGCAGGGTGGGGCATAACCCATCGCGTCGGACACAGCTGCAGGAATCGAACCCACAACCATAGTGCGACAAGCCTTTATTTCCTAACACTAGCCTACAGGAAGTCCCTGGTTATTAAAAAATAATTTTACTAATCTAAATGGTATGTGTTAACATTTGGAACCTTATACAATTAGGATAAGTATAATATTTTTGCGTTCTATTATCTTTTTGAGTGAAAGAAGAGTTGAAGGTTGAAACTCTAATTGTCAAGCATAAATATATATATACCTATCTCTTATTCAATGAATAAATTAATTCTTAAAATTTATTAAAGGGATATTAAAACAAAAAAATGTGTTATCCTAATACCTTATGTCTTGTTGAACTGATGATATTTTAAATCAACATAGATTGAAGGCTTTGAGGCCCTCAGTTTGACAGTTGATTGTGATTGATGACCTCAATCACTCCCTACAAATATTTACGTTTTTCCTCCAATTATATGTCTCTAATTGCCACCAATGTTCTCCTTATCGAGATCATAATTTGGTGGTGACTTTCTTATTTCCATTTCCCTCTTATTAAGGCTAAATTTTATTAATCTTATTTCCGATGTGGGTTTTCCACAAAGGTATTTTCTCTTTTCAACCTTTTATTTTCAAAGAAAAAAATTTCAAATTGCGAGGACGCAATTTATTGAAGGAGGGGAGAATGTAACACCCCGAGCTTCCACGATACGCCTCTCTTTCAATAATGCAATAGCTTGCATTGTACGCAAGTTCGAGTACTAACACACCGCAACTAATCAAAGTAGTCGTTATGAATAGTAATAACCACCTTTTAAATTTATAGAAATTTTATATTTCAAAATGGACTTCATTTTTGTATTCCTAATATTGAAATTAGCCTATGTTGAATTTTCTGTAATTTTCCGAGAACTTCCAAATTTTTATGAATAGTGAAAATTACTTAAAAACAACTTTTTAAATCAAAATAATTTATAGTGATAAATTATAATATTTAGTGGTTTTAAAGTATAATTAGAATATATTTTTACCATTTCATCCAATGGTGGTCATTAAAATTAATTTAACATTGAAATTGGACATAAACAATTGCCAATCTTTTGATATAAATTGTTTCTTAAAAACACGCTATTTGTTGTGACAGCGGGAATTAATTATAAAATTAATTAATGCAACTTATATGTTTGGAATTTTTTAAAATAGACATCATTTTTGAAATCGGAATATCAATTATAGCTTAGGGTGAAATTTTGGCCTTGTTCTGAAAAACTTCAATTTTTGATGAATAGTGAATCCACTAAGTGGTAGTTAAATAACTGATTTTTTGTTTAAATGAAATATTACCACTTCTGTGATTTGATTTTCAAAAATCCGACATACATGGTTGTCATTAGTATGTAAAATGTGGTTCAATGAGATTATAATAATTTTTTGGTGAATAGTAACTTATTAAGTTCTTAATCGCGATTAGTGGTAATTAGGGTAGTTTAAGGTATAAATAATACTTTAATAATATGAAATGACCTAGACACATGTCCCAACCTCATTGGTTGTGTCATGGACGACCAAGACAAGCCATTTCCTAACTTGGGGACCCCATGGATCCACTTTTGTTGGGAAATAACATAAATTACTTTTATTTAATATCAAAGTGAAAATGACACTAACATAAATTTTTTTACTAAAACAATTTTTAAGTAGGGTTACACAAGTCCAAATTTTGACTATAAATATTCATTAGAAAGATAAAAAGATTTCCTACATCATAGTATTTTTTTTATAATTTTTAGACATTAAATAAATTAATTTATTTATGACATCATTATGATGTGGCGATGACCTCATTATTTAACGATTTAAATAAAAAGAGAAGATAATGCAAAATTCAAGGATTAAACTTGTCCAAAGCCTATTGGATGAAGATATTTCGAAACCTTATCACCTTATCCTCGAATTATATAAGTGTGGGACCTTTAGAATCCGAACAGCATTGTGAAATAATGTAACATTTCAATCTTTCCAAAAGAGCCCCTCCTCTCCACCTATAAAAGGCCCCCACCTCTCCCACCTCATTTACACTTTCAAACCTTTTGGCTCGGCCAACCTCTACCCAAATACTCTCCCAACATTCCTCCCTTACTCCTAGAAGCCTCACTTTGGGCAGAACTCTTCCCAAGGAAGCCTTCGGCTCAAATCAAAAAGAGTTACCCGATTTTGAGGTAATGTCTTTTCTAATGTTGTTTTGTTTTATTTTTCTTCTCCAACCCCCTAAACTCTTTTTATTCAATTCTTTTGTAACAACACCAGTATCCTCAATATACTAGGATGTTTTTATAAGAAGTATTCGAGCTACACTTACACACACCTACATCTAATGGTTAAAGAACATACGGTTTCTGTGGATGGCGAATTTCTGCCTCACGAAACGATGATTGTTCAACACTCATATAACACCTTCAAAGGTGGCCATTAAGATGTCACTATTTTTATATATGATATATAATATGTTTTTGTTTTACTTATGCTTCTGTATTTCTCATTTATGGCATACTTTATGATTTCCATTATGGGTAAAACGCGATAATTTCATTTTAGGAAGTGCGGACTACCGCCCCCTCAAAGTGATTTGAATCGTTAATGCCATATGTGGGATGTATAAAGGATGGAGTAAATGGTATTATACACTATATTATACTGGAATTATATTATACATTTATATCATTATGATTTAGTTCCATTAAATATGAAATTGAAATGAAAGTAGCGTTCATGCGTACGTACGGCTTACCGTCTCCATGAACGGTGCATTTCATTTCTTACCTCTAAATGTTACGTAATATTATAAACGAATGTATATACTGGATATATAAGATATATATGACATCTAAATCATGAATATAATTCGGGATATAATGGATATTTCACCACATAAACAACTTGTAATTATAAGAAGCTTATTGTTGACTCAAGTACCAAAGATCGACAAAACGACCGTTATTAACTTAAATAATTACATAATGTTCATATCATTGTAATAAGTGATATAATAAGGATAATGAAATTGAAAATGGTTCTTAATAAGGTATATATTAACTCTAGTTTATTATTCAGGAGGTTAAAGAACGGTTGAGTCAAGTCAGACACGAGGTAAGGGAACTTCTTAACCCAATTTCCATTCTTTGGGTTAATCTCCTACTTTCAAATTATGTCATGATGTTATTATGTCCTATTTTGTATTTTTACTTTCTTTATGTGTACCTATAGTGAATACACATAATATATCTATTCTATTTTAAAAATTATCTTTTTAAGGACTTCGTCTCAATCTCCTTTCATTGAGGCATATTTTGTTTTATACACAAATTTCTTTTATACGGTGTATAAACCCCTTTGACTTTTACGTTTATTCAAAAGGAATCTTTTTTATACGAAGTGTTTTACTAAACGACGAAAAGGGAATGTTGTTCTTTCCGTACATATGCGGCGACAATGACTTCTCCGCCGCCGTGACCATTATTTGAGTTTCCGCTTCCTTTACAAGCCATACCTTTTTTTAAAAGAAAAATAAATACAATGTTTTAACTTTCCTTTACTTTGGTATTGAAAATGGTATTAAAAGAATTTTTTGTATATATCAATGTGTTGTATTGAAATCTTGTGATTGAAATGTGGAAATGTTATGTCTCCTTTATGCATGTTTTATGTGATACGATTATGTTATGGTTTATGATATGTTTAAACCTATTCATATGAGGAATGCATTGGACTTAATAAGTGACGGGTGGAGCCCGCTATAGCTCCTCGATGCATCGGCAGGTCTCATGAGACAAACTAGTGTCTTGGCACAAGGCCTTGACAAAATCTTATTTTTGGTCTTGACACGAGGCCTTGGCTACGTGGTTATGATAGTCTGGCATTATGCATTCCATCATTATGAAAGTGGTTATTGATATTGCATGTGATTATTCGACCAGTAGAATATCCATGTGAAGAAGTATATGGAATTATCTCATTCTACTTTTGCCATATTATGTTGATGTTCAAGTTTAAAAGGCTTTTGTTTTAGTTATACATTGCCTTAAATGTTTATGTTTATTTATGAAAGCTTCCGCAATATTGTTATCCTTACTGAGCATCTGAGCTCACCCCTTTCAATGTCTTAATATTTTCCAGGATGTGAAGAAGTATTTTATGAATGACCTGCAGGGATAGTGTGAGGGGATATGAAGACAATATGTTGTTGTTGTTTTGGTTTACTTTATGATGTAATGTAACGTTTACAAATGTATCTAGTGTTTCCAAGGCTACTAAACTAATCGGTCTTTCGAGACTTGATCTTTTGTGATCATGCCAATGTTACGAAGTAATGCACCGACTCTTGGTAGCTGGGGTCGGGGCGTTACATCCAAAGCTTATAGAGTCTATAATAAAAAGTCAAGGATTGTTGAAGAATCAGTTCATGTGAAATTTGATGAATCCGATCCTTTTGAGAAAAGGATAGAACAAATAGATGAACCTGATTCTAATGAAAACATGAGACCTGAGAATTTAAAGAATGGTTTTGAAAATGATATAAAAGAAATTCAGTCCAGTTCAGAAGAACATGATACTGAAGAACCTTTGAATGTAATGCCTAGACAGTCTAGAACCTTAAAGAATCACCCTTTAGAATCTGTGATAGGTGACTTAGAGACTGGTATTCAAACTAGAAGAAACTTTGGAAACATAATTGAATTCTCTGCTTTCCTATCCCAACAAGAACCTAAGACCATAGAAGAAGCCTTAGATGATGAGAGCTGGGTAATCGCAATGCAAGATGAATTGAACCAGTTCAAGAGAAATAAGGTTTGGGAATTAGTTGAAAGACCACATGATTATCCAGTAATAGGAACTAAATGGGTCTTTAGGAATAAACAGGATGATCAAGGTATAATAACTAGAAATAAAGCAAGATTAGTAGCTAAAGGATATAATCAAGAAGAAGGAATAGATTATGATGAGACCTTTGCACCTGTAGCCAGGTTAGAAGCCATTAGAATCCTTTTAGCCTATGCATCTTATATGAATTTTAAATTATTTCAGATGGATGTTAAATCTGCCTTTTTAAATGGTTATTTAATGGAGGAAGTTTATGTTGAGCAACCTCCTGGTTTTGAAAATTCTCAAAAACCAGATTCTGTTTTCAAACTTACTAAAGCTCTTTATGGCCTTAAACAAGCACCTAGAGCTTGGTATGAAAGACTAAGTTCTTTTCTTTTGAAAAATGATTTTACTGTTGGACTAGCAGATCCAACACTCTTTAAGAAAACTGTGAAAAATAATGTTTTGTTGGTTCAAATTTATGTTGATGATGTAATTTTTGGATCGACCAATAAAATTCTTTGTCATGAATTTTCAGAATTAATGCAAAAAGAATTTGAAATGAGTATGATGGGAGAATTAAATTTCTTTTTGGGTCTTCAAATTTTTCAAAAAGATTTTGGAAATGTTTTAAATCAATGCAAATACATTACTGATTTACTTAAAAAATTTGGACTTGAAAACAGCAAGACATTTACAACTCCTATGTGTACTAATATAAAACTTGATTTGGATGAAACTGGAAAATCAGTGGACAACAAGTTATATAGAGGTATGATTGGTAGTTTGTTATATCTTACTGCTAGTAGACCAGATATAATGTATTCAGTATGTCTTTGTGCTCAATTTCAATCAAATCCCAAAGAATCCCATTTAACTGCTGTTAAACGAATTTTTAGATATTTAAAAGGTACTATTTATCAATCTCTGCTTTATCCAAAAACCTCTGATTTTAATTTAATTTCATATTCAGATGCTGACTTTGGAAGCTGTAGATTAGATAGGAAGAGTACTTCAGGAACATGTCACTTTTTAGGAAAGTCTTTAGTATCATGGTCTAGTAAGAAAAAACACTCAGTTTCCCTGTCAACAGCCGAGGCAGAATATGTGTCTGCAGGTAGTTGTTGTGCACAGGTGTTGTGGATGAAAAACACTCTTATGGACTTTGGATTAAATTTCAATAATACGCCTATTTTATGTGATAATACTAGTGCAATTAATATTTCAAAAAATCCTATTAGTCATTCTAGAACTAAGCACATTGATATAAGACATCACTTTTTAAGAGATCATGTGTTTAAAAAGGATATATTTTTAGAATTTGTAAATACAGAAAATCAATTAGCAGATATTTTTACTAAACCACTTCCCACGGAAAGGTTTGAATTTATTAAGGGGGAGTTAGGTTTATTTAATTTTAAATAGTTTTTTTTATCTTATTCTGTTTTCGAATTCTGTTTAATTTTTTGTTTCCCGCTATAAGTAATTTTATTTTGTTTTAAATAAAAGTAATGATTAGTGATTACACGGGAATCAAGGCTGTCAGAACCGTTTCACCTTCTAAACTATTTCACCTTTTTCGGAAACCCTTTCGAAAACCTAGAACCGCACATCTGCTCCAAAACCCTTTCTGAATCTTCAAACCCTAAACTTACGAACCTTCAGAAATCGTTGTTGAAATGGCAAAGACTAAGCGTCCAGATGAAGCTGAGAGCAGTGCTGCAAAGAAACCTAAAGTAGTTGGTCGGAAAATACTGCAAGGTAAAGTCATCGATTTAGAATGGCTGTTTGAAACTAATTTACTGTTGAAGCAAGCGTTGTCGTTTCAAAGCCTTGAGCAAGCTTTTAATAGTGAAAATTCTGAGTTTCTATATGAGGCAGAAATGAGACATTTCTTTAGAACTGTTCAGTTTAGCCTTGGAGATACGGAGGATAGTTTGTTGGCTCAAATAGAGGATAAGGACTTTTCCATATCATCTGTAGAGATAAGTCAAATTCTTAACTGCCCTCATGAAGGAGTTTTTCATTTCGATTTACGGAATATTGGAGATTCTGTACATAAGTCTGAAGACATTATGTCTTTTCTGTTTGGAACCAGAGTGATAAAGAAAATGTTTATTAAAGATTTGGAGCCCGATCAGAAAATCTTGGTAAAATTTGTTCAGACTGGTTTAGCACCAAGGATGGATGAGATCGAGAAAATCCTATACCCTGACATGTACATAATGTATCTTCTGATGTGTGATATTAAGTTTAATTTTCCTCGGTTTATGATAAGATATCTAAGATACTGTTGTCAGAGTGAAGCAAGAATGACCTTTTTCCCTTATGGAAGGTTCATTTCTTTGTTTTTGTTTAAAAGAGGAATGATCAGATTGGTAAATGCTGGGGTGAAATGTCACCACAGTAATGTTTTTAATGCTGGAACTTTGAGGAAAGTAGGATACTTCTGGAGCACAATTAAAGGAAAACTCTTACCTGTTGGAGCTGAGGAAGACTCGGAGAGTGCTCAGGCTCAACCGGCTAAGTCCAAGGAGGGACAAGCAGAATCAAGGGTTAGTACAGTGGCAAGGAGAATTCGCTTTGAGATGGAGGAAGTTGAGGAAGAGAGAAGTCAAGAAGGACTTCAATCTAAAAGAAATAGGTCAATTGATGAAGAAATTATCTCTCCTGCCTTGAAATCCTCTGAACCGGTAATTTCTTATTCATTTGTGAGAGAAGCTGTTGTGGAGCAGACTGCACCGATAGAGGAACCAGCAGCTCAACCGGAAATCCAAAAAGAACCTCAATCTGCTGCTGTGGCTGTTGAAAATGTAATATAACATGAACAACCTATGGAGGCAGTGCCTGGTGAAGAAGTGGCCCGACCTCAAGATTTACATGAAAATATTGTTCTTGACCATTCAGTAGAAGTCAGAGAGACTACTGTTCGTGATGAACATACTTCTGAAGCTAATACAGAGGTACTTCAGGAAGATTTTTCAGTGGAAGAGTTTCAGGCTTCAAAAGCTAGTTCAGTGGATCAACCTTGTCAGGACAAGGACAAAGAACAGTCAGATGCAGATTCTTTACCACTTGCCCTGCCTCATCAACCTATTTCTGGACATGAGAATAGAGCACAGGGTGCCCCTGATTTGAGAAAAGAAGAAGTTGTTGAGTTGTACAAGCGTATCTCTCAATTAGAATCTGAGAATGATAGTCTCAGAAATTCTCTGAACTTAGAGCAGTTGAAGTTTCAGAAGCTGGAAGAATGTACTGTTTCAAGACAGGAAGTAGATTTGTTTAAGACTGATATGTTGCATGCTGTTGATCAGTAAAAATCAGAGATGGTAAAGAAAGATGATTTGTCTGAGATGAAGATTTACATGGAGAATAAATTTGAGTCTGTTGCAAACAATGCTGTGAGTGGATCAGGTTCTTCACCTGATTTGATTCAGAGATTTCAAGCAATTACAGGAGCACTAAGCAATATGAGTGACAGATTACACGATCTTCAGTGTAATAGTGCCCCTTTGTCAGTTTTGCTGGATAATCAGAAATTTTTAGTGGATCAGTTGACATCTGGAGAGCAACCGATTAGGATTCTTTTGAATCAGTTATCAGAGAAGCTGACTCGTTTTGTTGAAAAAGAAGAAAGAATGCATGAGTTTTTCAGAGTTAATTTGATTGAAGATATTCATATGACTCAAGAGAACAGAGATCTTATCATCAAGTTAGGAGATGGGATGATGAAGAGGCTCAGAGAACAGTTTACAGAGATCAAGACCGTGATTCAAAGGAGATAGACACATTTTTCCCTGTCTTATCCATGAACCTTGATTCCTCTGTATATCACAATCGTTTATATATAACAGCTTGTTAATGAAAATTCTTTTCTGATTTTTTGTTTTTTTGTTTTATTGTTTATTGATTTATGACTAAGTTAGCCAGTATAACAAATTCACTTATTCATACACAGTTAATTATAGCATTTACTTATAGTTCAGTGCAATATTGAATGTGTTCAAATCCGTAATTTTTCATTCTTTTTGATATCACAAAAAGGGGGAGAATTTGGATAAACACAACATTTAAATTCATTTGTTTCCTATGAAGAAATTTAGATATATGGGAGAAGACATTTATCTTTTTTTTAGCTGAAAATTTATTTTTATGGGGGAGAAATTTTATTATAGTTAAATATTGTTTTAATCCTTTCAGAATTCTAAAATTTTATAAAACTAATTTTTCAATAAAGATTGCAATTAAATTAGTTCTATTATTTTATGGGTTTTGTGATCATCAAAAAGGGGGAGATTGTTGAGAAATGTATTGTTTTCAAACAATTCAAAATAATGTTTTTAAAGGGGGAGATTATTTTAAATAATGCTCTGTCTCTTTATGATGATTTTGATGCTCACAAATACCCTTAATTATTTACTAATTATTTCGTTGAGTATTTTGCAGGAATTTATTTTATTTATTTATTTCATATAACGAGATTTCATACTTCATTTATTCCGAGATCAATTTTAGCGCGTTCTGGAATCACTGTAGCGCGAGATCAATTTTAGCGCGTACTGGAATCACTGTTCATACCCTACGTTGATAAACGTAACATATGGATGAAAAGTTTACTTTTTATGTTAAAAGAAACGTATGGTTAAGGAACCTTACGTTATTTTGAAACGTATGGTTAATGAACCTTACGTTGTTGAAAAGTATTGAAGAAGAACATTACGTTTGGAAGGAACCTTACGTTTTCGTTGTTGGACAAGTATGGAAGAGAAACCGTACGTTAGTTTTCAGTGTTGAGTTTGTTTCTCAAAATTATGGATCATCAATCTTACTTTTATAATCAACCGTACGTTCTTTGAAGAGTTGAAGCGAGACAAAGTATGGATGATCAACCCTACGTTTGAATGCTGAAGAGAAAGTATGTATGTTCAACCTTACGTTTGTGAACCCTACGTTTGGAGCCACGTCATCAACCCTACGTTTGGCGTCGGGATATTTTTGACAGACGATGTTTTCCTTTTGCATTGGTCAAACAAGCGGTTTATTAGGCGGATTTCGAGCCGATTCTTAAGTACGACTTTGACTGAATCAAAGACGATTTACAACGGATTACTGATTGATTTAAACGGAGCTTTTTATGCCGATTCCTCAGGGGAGTTACAACGGCTCTGTTATTTCATTTAATATCGCGAATCTAAAGGAGATTTTTATGGATCTATTTATGCGGAAGAATCTCTCAGATTTGAATATATATGTTCTATCTTGGAAACTTCGGATATATATATATATACACAGGAAAGTGTGTGAAATATATAGATTGATCTTTTAACGAGCAAGAAACAGAGACTGTGAAAAGGCGTTCTTTTCTGGTGATCGAGAAGAAGTGTAAAACCTTTATTACCGAAGGAAGATCTTGATAGCAGATTCACGTGTTCTACATCGACTATCTGTTGTGAATCTATTGCTGCTGAAGTTGTGAAGTTTCTGGTAATATCTATTGCAACTGGATCGACTCAGAACTGTTTTGATTACAGATCTTTATTTTCTGAAGACAACGATCTATCTATTGTCAATTGCATTCTGTTGCAATTGTGAAGAACAACTGGAGAAGTGTTTTCTTTATCGAAACTCTTTTTATTTTTGAGTGATCAGCTTCTCGTTCTAAGCTGTGTGGGTTCGTGTTTGAACCAGGAAGGCTGTGTGTGCCTGAATCTTGTAAAGGTGTCAACTGCCTGTACTCAGTTGTGGACAGGTCTGTGGAAACGAGGACCAGATAGTGAAAATCGCCAAGCTCGTGGATTTGAGCGTTGGTGGAGTGGACTAGGGGCCTTCTGTTCCCCGAACCACTATACATCCGTGTGTTCATGCTTTTACTTTTTCCACTGCATATTTAATCGATCAAAAGCATCGTGGACAGAATTTGTCTAAATTGAAGAGATTATAATAATTTTGAAAAGACACAATTCACCCCCCCCCCCTCTTGTGTGTAATCCGTAGATTCAGATCCAACACATACACCCAAAGGTGCATATAGGATGTGACCAAAATAATCCCAGTGGGATCCCAAATTTTTTTTCATAAATATAAATTCATACTATTAACCAATTATGATCAAGTAAATAAATAAAATCCATGGGTAAAAATTTTACACCATTTAAAATAAACAAGTAAAAATCATGCTTTTCCAAATTTTAAAAACAATACCAATAATCCAGTTTTCAAATAATTTGAAAAACATTTCAAATACATATTTTAAAGATTATAAATAAGGAAAATGGCCCTAGGGTAACATTAATTATAGTTTAATGAGAACACTCATTAAATATCTACAATCAATAGGCAGCCTGGTGTGCACATTACCCTAGATCAATAAGCCTAGGGGTAATAGTTCACTCTTAAGAGTGGTTCCTTGCTACACATTAGGACAACTTGTGTGTACATTACCCTTGAACATCATCACTAAGGGTAAGAGTCCATCCCTAAATATGTCTCCCTACATCATTGATGATCATAGTTTTGCTAAAAATATTAAAATCATTCAAATTAAATTTCTAATGTAAGTAAAAAATGAAACCTTGGAAACTACATAAAACATACTTTAAAACCATTTTATTAACAACAATAAATGGAGAAATTCATTTTCATAAATTTAAACAAAATTATAATGTTTTATAAATTCATTGTTTGTTTCTTCAACTAATTTTAGAAACTTATTTCAAGGATCAAACAAGTAAGGTTTATAAAAAAAATATAATTCATGAAACAACTTTCCTCAAAACACTAGAAATCAAACCACTGGAAGGAATCCGAAATATTGGGAGAGAGATGACTGAAAGAAACAAGAGTAAAATCCCTAGAACCACAATTCCCAATTAATTATCATTGAATCATTAGTTTATATAATAATAATACAAAAGTAATCACTTGCCACAAAGATCCCCAAAAATCACACCTAGAGGAATGAAGATATTATCAAAAATTCGCTATTCTTTAATGAGTCTATAAGAAACATAATTATAAACCCAAATCAAAAATTATAATATTGTTGTCATGGACCTTGGGAAAGAGTAAAATGAAGAATAGGAGGATCCAAAATCAAAGAGGGGTTAGACATACCAAAATGAGGATTATAACATCGATAGGTACATTGATCCACTAAGGACTCATATTGGAAAAGTCAAAATAATCTGAAGAGAGTCCCTAGGTTGGAATGGGTCAATTTTAGGTCGAGGTGGAAGGATTAAGAACTAAAATGTGGATTCTATAGTGAAAATACAATAATACCACTCACTTTTCCCAACCCAGTCGTTGTCACTAATGAGCCGGTGGACACCCACTGGTTAACTAGTGGATAAAGAAGAATGTTTTAGCTACTTATAGACCCTCTATCCAACTAGTAAAGCCCCAACAGCTAGTTGGTGGCCCTCAATAACTAGAAAGTGGACAACCTACAGCTTCATTTACTTTATGTTAAATCCCGCACTCACCAATTCCTTAAGGAACTCCTTAGTCCCTCCTTTAAACACTAAAAATGTAGAGACCCGAAGCCTGACTTACATGGACATTACATTACTTTTGCGGAATACATAGTACATAACAAAAACACACACACAAGGATCGTAATAGATTAGTGTCTTTGGAAACTCGAAACGTAATCTTCTAATCGTGGTGAAAGATCTTCAATATCTCCCATAAAGATCTTCTTTTTTTTTCTACCTAAAACCTTTCTTTATATCCTGGGGAAAAGAAAACATAAAAGGGTGAGCTCAAATTCTCAGTAAGGGTAAACAAAAGAAATATCAATCACATCATATTCATAAGAACATAACATTTTGGAAATCATAACCTGCAAAAGAGAGCATAATTTCATAACATGGGATAAATCATGGCAGTGAAATGTAATCACAATAATCATAACTTAAAACATGAAACTTTGTGGCATTCACACATAATCATAGAGAATCATTTCTTGTTAGTCAAGACTCATTTCCAAGACTATCTTAGTGGACAAAGTCCCTTTCTGAATCGAGTAACCCTCGTTTCAGTCCTGTTTCACTGAACCGGTATAACCTACCATTCCAGCCATGTCTATCTCATGAGATATAAAATCTTTACCCAATGCATTGGAGGGAGATATAGGTCCCACCCATCTTATAATGAATCCTTTCTTATGTGTGCCACAAAATCATAAAACACACATCATAGCATAAACCATGTAATAAACATGGGAATCTTAAACATCATGACATCATAAAACAATTCATACAAGATAAAGGAATTCATAAAAATAATTCCATCACAACATGATCAAATCAAAAAACATAACTCTTTTATTATCTTAGATGGAAAATAATTTTGATAAAATACTTGAATTGAATTCTTGAGGAAAATATCCTTTCTTCTTCAAAATCAATTTCTTTTCATAAAACATCATGCAATTTTAAAAGAAAGAGATTTTATTAAAAATAGTCATGAAATCTTTTGGAGGAAGCTTCATGAAAATAAGGCTTTATAAAACCGTAAAAATCCATTCGTGCCGTATAAGTTAAAAAAATAACATTCTTCTTGTACTTTTGTCGAAAAAGTCAAAAAGTACCTCGTACGAAAAACGACAAAAGATTCCTTTCATTTCTTTTAATAAAAACTCACCGAAGGGTAAAAATGGATTTAAACAATTGTAGGTATATGTAAATAATATTACATATTGATGAAACATGGATGTGGATGATAGAATACACCCCAGTAAATACTTACGAATAAACAATCTCGGATAAAAATGAGATTGTGATATTTCCCTTACCTTAGGTCCGACTTGATTTGTAAGTGTCTGAACCTCCTGTATAATGATTTAAATCATGTTATTGACTTATTACAGAATCATATTCATTGTTATGATATCATATACGGTTCACTTATGACATTATATTACCCGTTCTTTTGTAAATTCCATGTTAAAGAAGCGTTTTGGGTAAAATCGTTTCATTTATCGTAGGTGTT
Organism: Viscum album; assembly: GCA_963277665.1. Taxonomy (NCBI): domain Eukaryota; kingdom Viridiplantae; phylum Streptophyta; class Magnoliopsida; order Santalales; family Viscaceae; genus Viscum; species Viscum album. Next base: position 1,504,651,105 of record OY728146.1, on the reverse strand, counting down.
TTGACTTGTTGTTCTTGACATTATTATTACTTATATCATGATTTACTTACTTCCAGAATATAAAATATTATTTATATATCATATATATTCAGTATATATATATATATATAATAGATAGATAAATGAAATGAAAAACACCGTTCATGGAGACGGTAGTCCGTACGTACGCATCAACGTTGTTTTCCTTTCCTTATTGTCTTGAATGGAAGTAAGTAGATGACATACATACATATATATATATATACATAAATCCAGTAGCTTTATAATGTCATATATTTCATTATTATTTCTTATATATATTTTATAATCATTCTTAAATGGTTAACATGGAGAATGAATCTCATCGCGTCGTGGAGACGGTAGTCCGTACGTACGCACGAGCGATGATATCATTTCTATAAATATTGAATTGAATTGGAGTGGATTATACAATATATCAGAATCAATATGATGTTTTAATAACTATGTATAGTTATTCTTTACACCATTATACCCATCCATGTAAGGTGGTGGTGGAAAATAGATTACACCACGGCGTGGAGACGGTATTCCGTACGTACGCACGCGCGGTGATTTCTTTTTCCGTAGGATGGATAGATGGTGAAATAGGGTTGTTTCATACTTATAATAACATATCAGTATATGAGTGATACTGATGTTATTACTTCATAATGAAACAACCTAAGAAGAAGAAGTGGAAGAAGAAATAAAGATGAAAGAATTGGTAACGGTAATTACCTCTTCTTTGAAGCGCCTTTTGGAGACCTCCTCTTAGGGAACTAAAATTGGTCTTTGAAGAAGACCAGAACCTCTAGGATGTTGCTAGGGAAGTGGAGAAGAGATTTTGGCAGGGTTTGGCCGAGCTTTACTGCTCAAATTGGTGTGAGGAGGAGGGGGAGGAGGTGTCCTTTTATAAGGGAGGAGAGGGGCACCTTAGGAATATCTCAAAATATTATTTTATATTAAAGTCAAAATCGGTTTATAATGGTTCCAAAGGGTCTTATTTCGAAGTTAAAGTGGAGATGGGTCGAAATCCTATCAACCAATAGAATTTAGATAAGTTTAGGATATTATTTTAACCTTATCAATTAGATTTAACTCTTAGTTAAATAATTTAACTTTTACCATGTCTTTTTGTTTTCTTTCACTATATGGTTAATACACTTACTATAACATGCCAAAAGAACCCCAAATTGTTTATTATTAATATATATATCCTTATCTAAGTCATTTGGCCGAACCTTAGATTTTTAGGAATAAAATAACAATTAATAATATAATATTTGATTTAAAAACTATTTTGTGTCAATTTTGACACTATTTGATATATGATTTTTGTGAGAGTCATAACAGAATTATATGTTCGAACTAAGTTGATTAAATCAACACTAATATATCATAGTAACCTATAAAATTAGTGGAATTCATAAAAAATCTCAAATTACATTTATTTTGGTGTTTATAACATCAATTATGTCAATATTTCATTAAAAAGATAATTACTGCATCATCATTGTGTCATAAATAAATTAAATTATTTAAAGTATAAAAATTACAAATAAAATACCATTATGTTGGAAATCTTTTTATCTTTCTAATGAATATTTATAATCTAAAATCCAACATATATAACCCTATGTAACAATTGTTTTTCTAAAAGATATATGCTTGTATCATTTTTGTATTCATTTTAACTTAATTAAAATAAAGTGTCATTATCACTTACAAGTGGATCAATGGGGTCCCAAAATCGACGCAAAGATGCCCATGGTCGACCATGTATCAACCAATAGGGTTAAGACACGTTTTAGGGTAATTTAATATTATTATAATATTATTTTTTAACCCTTATTTACCGGATTTACCCTTAACCATGGTAAATAAAATATTTACCGTAGTAATTATTCAAAATGTCTAAAAATAAAAGTTACCTATTTACACAATTTGAACATCCTGATTCCAAATATGGAATCCATTTTTCTAAATTCAAAACACAGAAGTGGCAGAAATTAATTTAAAATTAATTCCCGCTGTCAAAACAAAAAGCGTGTTTTTAAGAGATAATAACTATCAAAAGATTGACACTTGTTTATGTTCGGTTTAATTTTAAAATTGTGTCCAATGACCAACATTATATTAAGTGGTAAAAATATATTCTAAATATACTTTAAAACCATTCAATATTATAATTTAACCACATATTATATTACGATGAAAAAAGTTGTTTTTAATAAAAATATAGCGTGTTTTTACTATTCATTAAAATATGAAAGTTATCGGAAAAATATCAAAAATTTATCTAATGTAAATTTTTACATCCTGATTCAAAATAAGAATATTATTTTGTCAAATTGAACATATAAACATGTCAAAAACTATATTTAAAGTGGGTGCGCCATCAAAAAGAGGTAAAACTGCATTTTTTTTTGAAAAATACTTATTTTACCCGAAAAATTTATTTTGTTCTTATACCATGTTCTAGAAATGTGTAAGATGAATAATAATGTTATAAAATTCAAAATTTAGTTAATACTATTCATAACGGCTAGTTCATGACAATATTATAATAATATAACATTGTTTATTAAAACCCGGTATTGCGTACAACACACGCTATCGAGGAAGGTCGCGATTGCGTGTAATGCAAGCCAAGTCAGGGTTGCGTGTTGTGAATGAATCCTTCATTGTTTCTTATAACAGAATCCAACCATATTTCATTTATACATTTAATATATATATATATATATACTCAATGTTGCGTAGAATAACTATTATCAAAATTGTGTGTAACACGATCCAAGAATAGTGTTGCGTATACTGCAAGCTAATACGGTGTTGCGTATAGCGCAAGGTAATCTTGGTGTAGAATACAACACAAGACATTAATGAAATTAAAAAGAATATTTTTCATAAAATCTCTGGGTTTTACATTCTACCCACCTTAAAATGAATTTCACCCTCGAAATTCATCGAGGTTATAAATGGTTTACTATTTGAAAGTTTCTTTGATAGAAACCCACATCGTAAAAAGGAATACCAAAACTTATCTTTAAAAACAAAAGTATGAAACGTAACGGTTACCCAAATAAACTAATCACTGGGTTTCCAAATAGGTGAAAATATGGATATGGAAGAGAAATCTAACAATCATGTTCTGATGGAGAGTGGTAGAGAACATGGCTATGGAAAAGCTAACAATCACAAAGCCATAAATTTGTGACGATCTAAGGTACCATCCGATTCATCAGATATAAGATCACTAGGACAACATTTTTGGTTTTCAATATCATTTCCCTAAAGTTGAAAAATTTGAATTAGAAGAAATACTTACTTGATTTTGGTATAATCTCACTGTTGTTCGTGAATTGAACAATTTACACTTCATCCCTTAAAGAAATGAAGTTTAATTTGTTATTCGTGATTTGTTAGCAGATCATGTGATAGAATGACAGGTCATTCCATCTGTCCCAAACAAAAGGTTAGCAAAACTTATATACATAAGTCGATCTATAGTGAGATTAATCATATATGGTTCTTAAAATGGACTTATACTTCATATATCATACTGGTTAATATAATAAAACTAGTTTCTACTAAACAGGGACTTCCTGTAGGTCAGTGGTAGGCGATAAAGGCCAGTCGCACTTCGGTTGTGGGTTCGATTCCCACATCCTTGTCCGAAGCGATGGGCTGTCGCCCGTCCTGCAGGTTGTCCTTTTTCTAAAACTACATTACTATAACATCACATAAATAATATCAAAAGAAGTTCTATACTTAAACAATACTAACTTATGGTTAACATAATCCATTACAATCTTTAGGCTTATCTAAAATACTTCGGTCCAAGCTCATAGTAAAAAGAAAATGATTACTTGAAATGTCGTCAACCAAGCATGTGAATACCATCATTTATCCCCCATATATCTTGTTGGTCACATTCCAAACATTCAAAGTCCTTAATCATGTATTCTCTTGAATACCCATTGAACCTTGGTGAAAACATGAATGCAGTTAAACGTTAACACTTTCCACATACCAAAATCCTCAAAATTCTTTATAATCAAACCATGATATCACTTAGTCCTTATATCAATCATGAGCTCATGAATATAATCAAACATATCATTATCTTCTTATCCTTTAATTATGCACTTATAATCTACTTTCCAAAATAACATTTCATGGTTACTGGTACCATTCATCATACACTTTCAAAACTTAAGAAAAGACAACAGTGTAACAATCCTTATATGTCTCTTTATTCCATAGTACCATGAGATTTCTTATACAACATTACACATGATAAACATGTAATCATTCCACTACATTCTTAAACCATTGACCGAGCTTCAACAATTCTTTCATCTCACATATCATTTGTAGTCTCTTCATCATCATCAACATAAATACTTCCCATACGACCATACTGATTATCTTCATGAGACTTTCCCTTAGGGCATTGGTTTGCATAATGCCCATACATTCCACATTTAAAACATTTAACCATTGTTGATGTCGTAGCAATACCATTATCCTCATCCATGGTGTTAACTGAACCTTTTCCTTTGCACTTACTTGCTTTGTGTCCTTCTTTTCCACACCCAAAGCATCTTCCAGTTCCTTTGAAACATTCTCCTTGATGCCTCTTCCCACATGATTTACATAGGGGAAATTGAACTTTCTTTCCTCTATGATCATCATGAAACTCCATCATTCTTTTATTAGCCGAGTCAGGAAACTTACCAAATTTTACTTTATTGATCATATTATGAGATTGCTGATTCGGCATAATAATGATGTTTGGACTTCCAATTCCCATTTCATTATGAAGAATATCATTCCATTGTCCACCATATCCTCCATTATCGTGAATCATCTTGTTTCCAACGATTTTCTAAAACCCCAAAAAAAAATAGTGTTAGAGGCAAAAATAATAAAGGGGGAGTAACTTCAATATCTAACATCTTAGGTTTAATCTAATATCATTACCATAGTTCTAGGACTATATCCTATACGTATAATTATCCTTAGGTACATCCCTAGACATACCTTAGAAATATCTCTAGGGATCTCACTAACGTTTTCGCATCCTAGTTTCCGAAGGTTGACTAAACCTTTCCTCTGATACCAACTGTAGAGACCCGAAGCCTGACATACATGGACATTACATTACTTTTGCGGACTACATAGTACATAACAAAAACACACACACAAGGATCATAATAGTTTAGTGTCTTTGGAAACTCGGAACGTAATCTTCTAATCGTGGTGAAAGATCTTCAATATCTCCCATAAAGATCTTCTTCTTTTTTCTACCTAAAACCTTTCTTTATATCCTGGGGAAAAGAAAACATAAAAGGGTGAGCTCAAATGCTCAGTAAGGGTAAACAAAATAAATATCAATCACATCATATTCATAAGAACATAACATTTTGGAAATCATAACCTGCAAAAGAGAGCATAATTTCATAACATGGGATAAATCATGGCAGTGAAATGTAATCACAATAATCATAACTTAAAACATGAAACTTTGTGGCATTCACACATAATCATAGAGAATCATTTCTTGTTAGTCAAGACTCATTGCTAAGACTATCTTAGTGGACAAAGTCCCTTTCTGAATCGAGTAACCCTCGTTTCAGTCCTGTTTCACTGAACCGGTATAACCTACCATTCCATCCATGTCTATCTCATGAGATATAAAATCTTTACCCAATGCATTGGAGGGAGATATAGGTCCCACCCATCTTATAATGAATCCTTTCTTATGTGTGCCACAAAATCATAAAACACACATCATAGCTTAAACCATGTAATAAAAATGGGAATCTTAAACATCATGACATCATAAAACAATTCATACAAGATAAAGGAATTCATAAAAATAATTCCATCACAACATGATCAAATCAAAAAACAGAACTCTTTTATTATCTTAGATGGAAAATAATTTTGATAAAATACTTGAATTGAATTCTTGAGGAAAATATCCTTTCTTCTTCAAAATCAATTTCTTTTCATAAAACATCATGCAATTTTAAAAGAAAGAGATTTTATTAAAAATAGTCATGAAATCTTTTGGAGTAAGCTTCATGAAAATAAGGCTTTATAAAACTGTAAAAATCCATTCGTGCCGTATAAGTTAAAAAAAAAACATTCTTCTTGTACTTTTGTCGAAAAAGTCAAAAAGTACCTCGTACGAAAAACGAAAAAAGATTCCTTTCATTTCTTTTAATAAAAACTCACCGAAGGGTAAAAATGGATTTAAACAATTGTAGGTGTATGGAAATAATATTACATATTGATGAAACATGGATGTGGATGATAAAATACACCCCAGTAAATACTTACGAATAAACAATCTCGGATAAAAATGAGATTGTGATATTTCCCTTACCTTAGGTCCGACTTGCTTTGTAAGTGTCCGAACCTCCTGTATAATGATTTAAATCATGTTATTGACTTATTACAGAATCATATTCATTGTTATGATATCATATATGGTTCACTTATGACATTATATTACCCGTTCTTTTGTAAATTCCATGTTAAAGAAGCGTTTTGGGTAAAATCGTTTCATTTATCGTAGGTGTTTTGACTTGTTGTTATTGACATTATTATTACTTATATCATGATTTACTTACTTCCAGAATATAAAATATGATTTATATATCATATATATTCAGTATATATATATATATATAATAGATAGATAAATGAAATGAAAAACACCGTTCATGGAGACGGTAGTCCGTACGTACGCATGAACGTTGTTTTCCTTTCCTTATTGTCTTGAATGGAAGTAAGTAGATGACATACATACATATATATATATATACATAAATCCAGTAGCTTTATAATGTCATATATTTCATTATTATTTCTTATATATATTTTATAATCATTCTTAAATGGTTAACATGGAGAATGAATCTCATCGCGTCGTGGAGACGATAGTCCGTACGTACGCACGAGCGATGATATCATTTCTATAAATATTGAATTGAATTGGAGTGGATTATACAATATATCAGAATCAATATGATGTTGTAATAACTATTTATAGTTATTCTTTACACCATTATACCCATCCATGTAAGGTGGTGGTGGAAAATAGATTACACCACGGCGTGGAGACGGTATTCCGTACGTACGCACGCGCGGTGATTTCTTTTTCCGTAGGATGGATAGATGGTGAAATAGGGTTGTTTCATACTTATAAAAACATATAAGTATATGAGTGATACTGATGTTATTACTTCATAATGAAACAACCTAAGAAGAAGAAGTGGAAGAAGAAATAAAGATGAAAGAATTGGTAACGGTAATTACCTCTTCTTTGAAGCGCCTTTTGGAGACCTCCTCTTAGGGAACTAAAATTGGTCTTTGAAGAAGACCAGAACCTCTAGGATGTTGCTAGGGAAGTGGAGAAGAGATTTTGGCAGGGGTTGGCCGAGCTTGAGTGCTCAAATTGGTGTGAGGAGGAGGGGGAGGTGGTGTCCTTTTATAAGGGAGGAGAGGGGCACCTTAGGAATATCTCAAAATATTATTTTATATTAAAGTCAAAATCGGTTTATAATGGTTCCAAAGGGTCTTATTTCGAAGTTAAAGTGGGTATGGGTCTAAATACTATCAACCAATAGAATTTAGACATGTTTAAGATATTATTTTAACCTTATCAATTATATTTAACTCTAAGTTAAATAATTTAACTTTTACCATGTCTTTTTGTTTTCTTTCACTATATGGTTAATAAACTTACTATAACATGCCAAACGAACCCCAAATTGTTTATTATTAATATATATATCCTTATCTAAGTCATTTGGCCGAACCTTAGATTTTTAGGAATAAAATAACAATTAATAATATAATATTTGATTTAAAAACTATTTTGTGTCAATTTTGACACTATTTGATATATGATTTTTGTGAGAGTCATAACAGAATTATATGTTCGAACTAAGTTGATTAAATCAACACTAATATATCATAGTAACCTAGAAAATTAGTGGAATTCATAAAAAGTCTCAAATTACATTTATTTTGGTGTTTATAACATCAATTATGTCAATATTTCATTAATAAGATAATTACTGCATCATCATTGTGTCATAAATAAATTAAATTATTTAAAGTATAAAAATTACAAATAAACTACCATTATGTAGGAAATCGTTTTATCTTTCTAATGAATATTTATAATCTAAAATCCAACATATATAACCCTATGTAACAATTGTTTTGCTAAAAGATATATGCTTGTATCATTTTGTATTCATTTTAACTTAATTAAAATAAAGTGTCATTATCACTTACAAGTGGATCAATGGGGTCCCAAAATCGACCCAAAGATGCCCATGGTCGACCATGTGTCAACCAATAGGGTTAAGACACGTTTTAGGGTAATTTAATATTATTATAATATTATTTTTTAACCCTTATTTACCGGATTTACTCTTAACCATGGTAAATAAAATATTTACCGCAGTAATTATTCAAAATGTCTAAAAATAAAAGTTACCTATTTACACAATTTGAACATCCTAATTCCAAATATGGAATCCATTTTTCTAAATTCAAAACACAGAAGTGGCAGAAATTAATTTAAAATTAATTCCCGCTGTCAAAACAAAAAGCGTGTTTTTAAGAGATAATAACTATCAAAAGATTGACACTTGTTTATGTTCGGTTTAATTGTAAAATTGTGTCCAATGACCAACATTATATTAAGTGGTAAAAATATATTCTAAATATACTTTAAAACCATTCAATATTATAATTTAACCACATATGATATTACGATGAAAAAAGTTGTTTTTAATTAAAATATAGCGTGTTTTTACTATTCATTAAAATATGAAAGTTATCGGAAAAATATCAAAAATTTATCTAATGTAAATTTTTACATCCTGATTCAAAAGAAGAATATTATTTTGTCAAATTGAACATATAAACATGTCAAAAACTATATTTAAAGTGGGTGCGCCATCAAAAGGCGGTAAAACTGCATTTTTTTTTGAAAAATACTTATTTTACCCGAAAAATTTATTTTGTTCTTATACCATGTTCTAGAAATGTGTAAGATGAATAATAATGTTATAAAATTCAAAATTTAGTTAATACTATTCATAACGGCTAGTTCATGACAATATTATAATAATATAACATTGTTTATTAAAACCCGGTATTGCGTACAACACACGCTATCGAGGAAGGTCGCGATTGCGTGTAATGCAAGCCAAGTCAGGGTTGCGTGTTGTGAATGAATCCTTCATTGTTTCTTATAACAGAATCCAACCATATTTCTTTTATACATTTAATATATATATATATATATACTCAATGTTGCGTAGAATAACTATTATCAAAATTGTGTGTAACACGATCCAAGAATAGTGTTGCGTATACTGCAAGCTAATACGGTGTTGCGTATAGCGCAAGGTAATCTTGGTGTAGAATACAACACAAGACATTAATAAAATTAAATGAATATTTTTCATAAAATCTTGGGGTGTTACAAAAAACAACCATAAATGCGATGAGATTAATAAAAGGAGGAATAAAATGAAATAATAAGATGGTAGTACCTTGTAAAAATAACAACCCTACCATATTTATTTCTTCCCCTAAAAATATAAGTTGAAGAAGGATGATTTATAAATAGTTATGTTCATCGCTCCCTCATCAAAGAATCCCACTTCAGAATCTCATGAGTATATGATACATACTTCCATTGAAATTGGATCAATGGTATAGAAATACCACATAAAACCTTTACTTGAGAATAAATTATTTGAAAGGGTTTCTCAGTCACTGATATATCAGTTTCTATATTGAGGTCTTCCTAATTAAGAACATAATATGGTTTATTATAATACTTCTTAAGTTGATACACATAGAAAAGATTGTGGATAAAAGGAAATTTATGTGGTAAATCTAATAAATATGAAACCTTTACAATCTTTTCAAAGACCTAAAATGGTCCCACATATCTAAGAGCTATCTTCCCTTACTTTCTGAACCATTGATGACCCAATCAGAGTGATACATTTAAGAATAACCTATCAGTGACCAAAAACAACGAAGGATGATGATGATGATCTATATAAGATTTATATTATTTTTTATCTATCATTTAATGCTAATGAAACAATTGAATATTTTTCATTTTATCTTGACCCAAAAATTAACCAACCAAGGAGGCTTCACCATCCTCAAACCAATAGAGATGTGAGTTCTAGGGGTGGCCATATAAAGAATCAAAAGGTTCCATATTAAGGAATTATCAGTGATTGTTATTATAAGAAAACTCAACAATACAAAAATGGATATTTCAAGAACCTCTGATATCCAAGACATAGGCATTGAGCATATCTTCTAGAATTTTAATAGCACTTGTTGTCTACCAATCCGTCTAAGGATGATATTTTATGCTTAACTTGTCCTACGTTCCCATCGACTCAAGGAGGCCCTTCCAAAATTAAGAGGTAAATGGGGGTATCTACATGAGATAATGTTTTTAGAGTCCCATAAATCCTTACAATCTATTGAATATATAACTTCCCCAAGTCTCCCACATTGGTGGTATCATGAATCAGTGAGGTATAAGATGACTTGGTTAATCGATTGTTCATCAACCAAATGTATTTCATACCCTGACGATTCTGAAGTAATCAAACAATTAAATCTATTGATATCTAACTCCATTTACATTTTGGAATGGGGAGAGTCCAAAGCATACCAGATATATTTTATTGCAGCCTTAATCTATTGGCATGTATAGCATTGAGATACAAAGTCAGTAATATCGTGTTTCATACCAGACCATAAAAACATACACTTTATGTTATAACATTTATATGTAGTTCCAAGGTAGATAAACCAAAAATAATTATGAATTTTTTTTACAAAACCATTATCATAGATGAAGGAATGAAATACCAGTTATTGAATAAAATAACACTCTATGTGGAGAGAGACCATTCGTTGATGGTCTCCCCACCATATAAATAATCTATGAAATTTCAGAACTTGTTATCTTACAGGTTCTCCCAAAGAATCATCTCAATCTGAGAGGATGTTAGTTGAATACTTTTGAGAACATTACCAGACTCTCCCTCCCTGACTCCCAAGTGCATCTATACAAATATTATCTTAAAATTACACTCATCCTTCACTCCCTCCATGACCTAAGAAGGGAACTTCTTACTAAGAGAATCAACAACAACATTACCATTAGGGTATATGAAATGTCAAATTCAAAAAAAATTAGGTATTCCACCCATTGTATTTGTTATATATTCAAATATTTTTTCGAAAAAATGTACCATAAATTTTTTTATTAAGATTAAATGATATATGTTTTCCAAAAAATATAGTGTATGTAGCTCTTAAGGGAATTCCCAACAAATGCAAGTTTTAAATCATGAGTGGTATAATTCCTCTCATGAGGTCAAATTTGGAATGATTCATAGGCCACCACATGATATCCTTGCATAAATATGCATCCCAAACCTAAAATTGAATAATCACAATTAAACATGTATCTATATCTAGCCTCTAGTATAGTTGAGATCAATGTTGAGGTCAAACTCCACTTCAACTCATTGAAGGATTCCAAATATTTAGAATCCCATGAGAATATCACCCCCTTATGGGTGAGAGAATTCAACGGTGATGTAATTTTTGAGAAATATTTTAAAAAATTTAAATAATATCCTACAAAACTAAAAAATATTTGAATCTCAAAGACATTCCATTATTCTTCCCATGACAAGACATCTGTCACCCTTTCAGGATCCATAGAGATACCATGTTCTGAGATCACATGTACTAAGAACTTAACTACTTTGATGCATAATTAGAATTTATATAACTTTAAATAAAAGGTGGAGATCTCATAGTATTCCCAAAACATGTCTCAAGGTGAAAATTATTTTATTTAGTCTTTGAGTACACCAGAATGTCAACAAAAAATACCATAAAAATTTTCAAGATACAGGAAGAAAATTTGGTTCACCAATGTCATGAATACTATAAGAGCATTATATAGGACAAATAGAATCACTATAAATTAGAAATGGATATAAATTATCATTAATGAGGTCCTTAGAATATCTAACGCCTTGATTATGATCTGGTGGTAACCAAACAAAATATCAATTTTTTAGAACCACTTTTCTACTTTTAACTAATCGAACAAATCATCAATGCGTGAAAATGGGTACTTATTATTAATCATTATATGACTGAGTTTCCAATAATAAATTCATAATATTAGATTCCCATTAGCCTTATTAACCAAGAGAATAGGATCCACCCATGATAACCTACTTGGTCTTATAATTTCCTTGAATCTCAAATCATCCAACTTAATTTTCTTCCCTTTCAACTTAGCTGGATTCATATGGTAAGATGGAATCGATATCAGCTAAGTTCATAACACTAAATTAATAGAAAAATCCTCCTCTATCTCTAGATGAAAACTATAAAATACATCTAGAAACACTTCAGAAAATTCACATACTACTATAGGAATATCCTCATTGAAATATTTTTATCCCAGTTCAACCATAGGTAAAGCTATATAATTACTAAATTATAAGAAAGTATGACCATACTGGAAAGCCCACTTGCCTCATTCTCCTTGAAACACACTATATTTCCCATATAGTGTAGTAATGGACACCTGTCGATGATAAAAATCAGTTTACTCTTTGTGATAAATCAGCCAATTTTTTCTGTTAATAACATTGAATAAGTCCAAGTCAATAATAATAAAATCCCAAACCATCTCAACTTTTCACATAAATAAAGATAATTATAGGAATAAAAACCCATACTCCTTCTTTCCTATAGGTGATTTCAGTTAAATAGTGAATGGAATGAGTTCCATTGGATGTTTTAGAAGATCTAAAATATTTTTTGATGTGAAAGAATGAGAGGAACCTATATTAAATAAATTAGTGACTAAGTTTGAAGCAATAAAAATGGTAGAAATCATAGTTGAAGGACCCACATAAAATTTTATTAGAAACACCTATACTTTCTGTAACTAGTTTGTTCTGGAGGACTATGGCTAGAACCTTATTATTTATAAATAATCTAATGGTATAGCCAATACTCTATGTTTTAATAAGAATTTTCCAGATAAATAATAATAAAAATCCAAGAATAATTTTTATAATTGATTATGGTATCTACATGAGTTACAAGTATTTAGAGGAATGGGAAAAAGGCACTTAATTTTACCCTTATATACACACTAGTAACAAGACCACAGACTAGACACTGATAATGGTGTAGAAAAAGGCTTCTAAGAATAACCATCACTATTTACATTATGAAACTCACTTCTCTTCCTCTTACCCTTATAAGAGCCACTGAAGCTACTGTTAGAGTTAGGAGAAACTCTTGGAATCCCTGACTTACCAACAAAGTCAATCTTCACCATCAATACCCTATACATTACATAGAAATAGGTAAAAATATATATCATTAAGGCCTATGACTATATTTTAGGTCAAAGACCCATCTGAAAACCCTAATCCTTTATCTTCTCATTAGACACAACCTCATATTAAAATATGGTGATCTTGGTGAAGTGATTAGAATATTCCATCATTTTCTAATTCCCTTTCTCAAGGGTGAGAAAAATTATGGATTTCTCAAAGGTAAAATATTCCTTGTATAATTTATCGGTGAAGATGTCCTTGAAGTCTCTCCACTCTAAGACCTCATGATTCTTTTCCAAAACTGCTGAATCCCACCACCTTCTACTATGTCCCTCAAGATTGAATACAATACACCTCACCTTAAAATAAGGGTCTATATAATTCAAGTATTATTTCAATACTTACCAACCAATCCTCCACCTATTTATTATAGTTTAACCTTTGGGGTAATGGTAGTTTTTTTAAAAAAAACTCCTATGATTGATTCTTATCTTTATCACTTTAAGGTTTCACCTCTCTAGCTCGATCAGTTGTAGGTTCCACACCTTGGTCCATAGTTTTTTCTATATACACAATTACATCGATGATATTATAGTTGTAACACTCCAATATTTTATGGTATGTATCTTTTAATATCTAACATCTTCAATAGTTTATGCTTTATACAACACCGAGATTAAAACCATAATATTTTATTAAATATGTATTTTGGAATAGTAATGTGCCCATTGGTGATAGTAATATGACCAATATATTAGTAACACCACCACCTATGAAAGTATAAATAAAATTTTGGTATCTTATAAATTAAAAAGAAGTATGTTAACATCATAACATAAGTAAATAAATATTTTAAAAAAAATAAATTAAGTATTAGTATATTTTTAAAGAATAAATTTTTATTTTCAATTTTATAATTAATATAATGTTTAAAAATATAATTTATTTTCAAAAAATAGATTCATAAATTAATATTTTTTTATATTATGATTATAAGATAATTTTATGTGATGTTAATTAGTTTTTCAAGGTGTTATAAAATCAGTTATAATATTAAAATTAGTATTTTTCGAGTAAATGATGATTTTATTTAAAAAATAATTTTCTCATATTTAGAAATTTATTTTCATAAAATGGAGTATATTTTAGAATTATACACATTTAAACATGGTTAGGGTTATTTTTTGAGATTTTTTTGAAATAGTTTAATTTTTGGTGAATAGTGAAATACGATAATTTAGTGTATATAGAATTATAAGATAAATATATTATTTATAGATTCATTACTGATGTAAGAACCATAATATATAACTATACTTCCCTATTTAATATATTTAATCATGGGAATAGAATCTATTCATAGTCTTGAGCCAAAATATTAAACTAGTGAATAAAATAATAAAAAACACTCCTCTCCACCACTATAAATACAACCTATCACCACCCCTTCTCCTCACACCTCCAAATACATTAATCTTACTTATATTCTACCCATTTACTCTATAAAACCTCTCCCCATGTTTTAGTATTTCTAGACTCACCAAAAGGCCATTTTCAATTCCCATAAAGAGTTTCTAAAGTATGCGACACTCAAGAGGAAAAACCTTCTCTCTCTCTCTCTATTTAAATTTCTTTTCTTTTCTTATCCTTCCCTCACATCCCCTGTAAAAAGTAACATGATAACTCCATTATATTTTATATACTTCAATTTTATTATATTAATGTTATATCAACCATCAATTCTCTGCTCTTCCCCTTTTTATTCTAAAAATGAAAACATTGTTTGTGAGGTGTTGAATTACCGCCTTCGTGGATGATGAGTTTTCATTTTTTGAATTCCACCTTCAAGTCTGGTCATAAAACCATTTTTATGGTAAAAATAGAATTTATTATAATCAATAATATTTATTTATTATTCTATAACTAGTATATACATTATAATATTAATTCATAAGACAAAACTAGTTCATGATGATCGAAAAAATGCCAAAATAATCTAAATGGTTATCAGTAACACTTTATCCAATGAATCATCCTCATATCTAGAAAAATGTATAATATAATTAAATATCCAATATTTTAATTAATAAAATATAATTTTAATTCTGTATAACTATTTACATTCTACATTATCTTTTGTGTATCTATATAAGTAAACCAATCATGAAAACCAAGAAAACGAACACTCCCAAATGATGAAATTAAATACTATAACTCATTTAAAAGGTTATAAATGAACTTAAAAAAATTATAATAAATAAAATAAATGTTTAATATTTTATTAATTAAATTATTAATGAATCTAATTTAATTATTCAGGACATTAAGTACAAGTTGAAAACACTTTCGAACATAAGGTAAGGGATTCACTCCGAACTACCATTTTTCATTTGGGTTATGCCTTATCTCTCTTTACCATAATGTAATTATTATTTATTTCTATATACTTCTTCTAAGTTATTTTTATATGATCCAAGATCATTTTTCTGGATCATTTAATATTTCTTTGATATGGAAACACATGTTTTATATGATTCTCTATTCAATTCCTCCCGATAAGCAAGCCAGATTTAAGAGAACTTTCCAATATCTTACCCATTTTCAAGTACACTCCATTATCTATTTTAATCCAAAAATATTTTACTAAAATAAATATTATTTTTATGAAAAAATATATTTTTTCATTTCTTATTTTATGAAAATAATTAATCTTTTTTCCACTTTAAAGATACTTTTATATATTACCTTAAACTGCACTGAATTGGCACATTTCTAAGGTTTTTAAAAAAAATATTGTTTTCACTTCATTTAGAAATCATTTATTACTAAAACATAATTTAATTTTCCATTACTTTTATTTCAAGGATATAAATGCTTACAAGATAATTTTATGACCATGTAAATGATTTTTCGAAAATAACTATTCTTTACAAAATAAAAAAAGGGTATTTATCTCAAGAATTCCTCAATGATTTTATTAGATTATTTTAAACTATTTCAACACTCTTTGTTGAATACTATACTTAATTGGGATTGACCTTATATGATATAATCTACCTTATTTTATAAAATTTTTTATTATCAGTTTTATTGTGGATGTTTTATCTTGATGCCATTCACTATATTATTCAAAAGGGTTAATGATTATGTTTATTAAACTGGGGAAAGTTATTTGCATTTTATATGCATATGTTACTTATGATTCACCCAATTCATATGAGGAATTAATTGGACTTATGAAGTGATGGGAGGGGCCTTATATATCCTCTTGATTAATCGTTAGGTCTCATGATACAAAATAGATATGGACTTGGTTGAGGCTTTCCCATTTATTTTAATATATAGATTTAGTCGAGGAATTAACCATTTATTTTACGATGTCTTGATCAAGTACTTGATAGTATTTTTTAGATGTCTAACATTATTAATTATATATTTATAATAATAGTAATTTATAATCCATGTGATTATTCAACTAGTAGAATATCTATCATTAAGTTTCATTCACATATGATTATTTATATGGAATCACATAATAATATTTTATTCCTTCTATATCGTGCTCAACATTATGTTTTAATGGAATGTTTTTTTAGTTATTCACATTTTTCTAATTGTTTAGGTTTATTTATGATAGATTACATTGTATTCATTACCCTTACTGATCATTTTATCTATCCCCTTTCTAATGTTTTATTTTACCCAGGATGTGAATATGTATATTATGAATGACATGAAGGGATAATCTAGGAGATTATGAGTGTTTCCATTAGAGTTTCTATATTTTTTCCTTTCAAGTTGTAATGTAAAAATAATGTTTGTATCTGGTTTTCAAATCTACTAAACTCTTTGATTCTTCAGGATGTGACTTCCTTGTTTATTATTCCAATTTAATAATGTAAGGCACTGGCTATGGTCTACTAGGTTCAAGGTATTTATAATTATTATTAGAAAAATTTTGGTAGCTTATTTGGAAACTAGATTTATACAACATAGTTTAGGGAACATAACCCTAATATAGACTTTGAGGATAAAAATGGAATAACATCCTATAATTTTGGTAATGTAGAAATTATATGGCTCTTCCTAGAAATACATACCTATTTGGATATTATGAGTAGACTTGGTTCTAGAACAGATATACCTAGGGGTAACAACTCTGACAAGGTATGTCAGGCCTGACTCAGTGTAACCTAGTACATGACAATGAAACTTACTATGCACCTGGTTTGACACTATCAGGAGATATGATTAGGATAATTCAATTTTTCTTTACAAACCATTATAAAGGATTTAAAAGTAAATATGTTCCTTAAGAAACCATGTTTATGATTATGAGACTATATATTCATAAATTTATAATTTATGTTAAGGGTTCTTCTAGTTCAAAATTATGCATTATGATTCATAGCTTAATTTAGTGTATTCCATTATTTAGAAATGGCTCTTAGCGGAAGGAATGGAATCCATATCAACACACATATTCCAGGTAGGGATTTCCCTCCCATGTAAGAAAATGATGTTGGAGAAGAAGCTTCAACTAGAGATGAGAAACTTATAACTATACTGGGACAATTGACTCATGTTATGAGTAATAAACTTACTCGCATGGAGCATCATGATCCATAATGTGGTGTAACAAGGTTAGAGCACTTCTTGCAACAACCACCTCTATTATTCAATCGGACTACAAATACATTTGTAATTGAGCAATGGATAAGTTACGTAGAGAATATATTTCTTGCTTTAGAATGAAATAAAAGGGATAAGGTTATAAATGAAGTTTATCATCTCTCAGGAGATGCTGATAAATGGTGGTCATTAATTTAAAACACAAAGGAGGAGGAAGAAATTATAAATTTGAATTTAAGGATTTTAGGGAAATATTTTTGGAAAGATATTTTCCTCGTGAACAGTGAGAAGGTAAGGAGAGACAATTCTTGAATCTGAGATAAAAAGAGGATAAAATCCTTGAAAATTATGAAAAAAAACTTTACAATTTCACTAAGTAATTCTATGGATTATGTACGTAATTCAAAGAGAAAGATTTATTGATTCTTTGGTGGATTAGAACCATTCCTATAAAGAGAACTGGTCTCCAAAACTTTCTCACTATACTAATATATTATCTCGTGTGTTATCAAGACAGAGAAATAATTCTCATGTCTTAGGAATTTAAGGGGAAACAATAGAATAAGAGGGTGCAGGATAAAATAATGGATAAAGGGGAGAGTAAAAAAGGGAATTTTATAATGTGTGATACTTATGGAAGAAAACACACTGGTGCCTGCTTAAAAGGAAAAGGAGTTTACTTCAAGTGTGGTGATAAAATCCATCATGGTAATGATTTCAAGGAAAATAAAGAAGATATAAATATTCAATGCTATAAATTTAGGGATATGGGACACTATGAAAATGATTCTTCAAAGTGTAAAGGAAACATAACTCATAAAATGCCACAGGAGAAAGGAAAAAGCTTATGTGATCACAATATATGAGGTTGAAGTTCCTAAGGATGTGGTCGAAGTTACTTTAATCGTATCCTCAAATTTAGGTAAATCATTATTTGATTATGGATCGTCACATTCCTTTATATCATACGAGTCTTCTTTAAAAATTATATATTTTAAATTCACCTTAACAATGGAGTTGTTAGTAAAGAATCCTAGTAGAAACTTCTTTGCAACAAATATGTGTCAAGAAGTTCATATTATGATACATAAACATTCTCTAATTACTGATTTTATCATCATACATATGGTTTATTTTGATATAATCTTTAGAATGGACTGGATTTGGAAACATAATGAAAAAATTATTTCAAATAAAAGTAAATTATGATTCATGGTAAAGATATGGAATTTCATATCTTTAGAGGGGAGACTACATCATCTTATTCTTTTCTCGAATCTACCCCTAGTAGCTCTATTGAATGAAATGATTTGGGAGCAAGAGAAAAAAACATCTATGGGTGATGAAAAAAACATTAAATTGAGAATGTACCTATTTTAAAATTATTCATTGATGTATTTCTAGAGGATTTACATGTATATCCTCTAGAAGTGGGAAGTTGAGTTTTATATTGATTTAATCCCAAACATTAGGTCAATACAAACTACTCCTTATAAAATGGACACTATAGAATTAGTGTAGCTGAAGAAACAACAATAAGAGTTTAATAATAAGGGATTTATTCACCCCTGTGTTTCTCCATGGGGATCTCGTATTCACTTTGTTAAGAAGAAATATGGATTCATGAGGTTGTGTATTGACTATAGAGACATAAATGATATTAAAATAAAGAACAAGAATACTCTACCATCCATTGATGATTTATTTGATCAAATTCACAAAGTTCAGTATTTTTCAAAGATTGACCTTTGATCTAGATATCATTAATTGAATTTGAGGAAGGAAGATATTCCAAAGACAGTATTTTGAACCAGGTATGGACATTATAAATTTACATTAATTCCATTTGGGCTAACTAATGAACCCTCTATTTTTATAGATCTATTGAACAGATTGTTCAAGGAATATCTTGATGTTTTTTTGTGGTATTTATTGATGATATATTGGTATATTATAATATCTATGAGTACCATAAGAACAACATATGAATTATTCTAAATACTCTTAGAAGAAAAGAATTATATGGGAAGTTTAGCAGGTGTGAATTTGGATTAAAATGGTTTCTTTTCTTGGCTATATTGTCTCTAACCATAGAATCTCTATTGATCCTATGAAGAAAAATGTATTTCATGAATATACTACACCAACTAACATAACTGAGGTATATAGTTTCATTATATTAGCATGTTACTATCATCGTTTCATTCATAATTTTCCCGATTAGCTAACCTGTTAACCAAGACTGCTTGTAAAGGGGTTATGTTTATTTGGAAAAAGTAATGTGAAGAATACTTTTAATAATTGAAGAATATATTAGTGAATGATCTAATCTAGACTCTACCCTCTTAAAATGGAATATTTATAATTTTTAGTGATGCATTGAAGAAAACACTTGGTTATGTACTTATACCAACTAATAGATTTATTGCCTATGTATCAAAGTAGTTAAAAGCTCATGAATAGAACTACCCAACTCATGATCATGGGTTAGAAGCTGTAAAATTTTCTCATAAAATATAGATACACTATCTCTACTGTGAAATATGTGAGATATATACAGATCACAAGAGTTTAAAATATATCATCTCACAAAAATAACTCAACATGGGTCAAAGTTGATTTCTTAAGCTACTCAAGGATTATAATTTCTCAATACACAACCACCCATGGAAGGAAAATAAGGTATAAAATGCTTTGAGCAAGATTGGTCATGGAGTTCTTATCAAAATGAGGATTAACAAGGAACCTGTGTACATAGATCTAGTAAAGATGGATATGAAAATTTTCAAGAGAGGTGAAACATCACTAATTTTCAATTGGTTTCCCAACCATATTTATTAGAAAGGATAAAAAGTTCTCAGTCTGAAGATGATATTTTTTAAAGGAAAATTTAATTCATGAATGATTGGAAGTTGGAAGACTTCATGTGTGAGGGTGGAATTTCAAAATTTGGGAAGAGGCTTTGTGTTACTTCTATTCCCAATCTAAAAAGGGAATTATTTAATGATTCTCATAGATAAAGTTTTTATATAAACTCTAGTAGAACTAATATGTATATATACTTGTAGGAATATTTTTTTGTGGGATAATATGAAGTGGGAAATTTTTTATTATGTATCAAGATGTTTAGTTTTTTCAATAGATGAAGGCTAAAATACAACAACCTAGAGGAGTCAAGAAACCTATACATATTCCTACATGTAAATAGGATGAAATTACTATGGGTTTTTTCATTGTATTACCATAGACTCCGAGAAAGAATGATGCAATATGGGTAATTGTTGATCGCCTTACCAGATCTACCCATTTCCTTACTATAAGGGGGATTTTTCATTGGATCACCTTGCACGACTATATATTAATGAAGTGGTAAGACTTCATAGTTCACCACTTTCAATTGTGTCTGATCATAATCCACAATTTACATCAAAATTCTAGAAAATTATTCAGAAATATTTGCATACTGATCTTCATTTGATCACTACTTATCAATCTCAAACCAACGGGCGGTCTGAGAGGACCATTCAAGAATTATAAGACATGTTGAGATCATGCTCGCATAACTATCATGGTATGTGGGATTAGTATTTACCTTTTTTAGAGTTTTCCTACAATAATATTTTCCATTCATGTATTCAAATGGTATCGTACGAAGCATTATATTTCAAGATATGTCGTACACAAACTTATTGGGATGAAATTGGTTAAAGGAATCTCATAGACCTAGAACTTGTGGAGGAAATAGTAGAAAAGGTAAAGAATATTCAAACCCATATCAAATCAGTTCAAAGTATGCAAAAGAGTTATGATAACTAATGAAGGGAATATTTAGAGTTTCAAGTAGTATATCTTGTTTTATTAATGTATTTTCATAATAGGGTTTTATAATATTTGGAAAGAAAGAGAAATTGAGCCCTAGGTACATTGGACCTTTTGAAATCCTAGAGAGAATTGGATTAATGGCTTATCATTTGGTGATTCCACCTATCCTTTATAAAGTACACCATGTGTTCCACGTCTCTTTGTTAAGAAAAACATGTTAGGCCTAATGCATGTCCTAAATTTTGAAGGAATATAATTGGAACATGATTTAACTGATTGTAAAGAGCCTATCTGGATTCTAGATTCTAAAGAACAAGTTTTTAAGAATTGGAAAAACATAGGGGATAAAGGAACTTTGAAAAATCATAAAATTTAAGAGGTAATGTGGGAACCAGAGGAAATTATGATGAAGAACAACCCAAATATTTTTATGTGGTGACATTCTATAATTTTTTAGAATGGAAGTTTTTTAAGTAGGGGATAATGCAACACCCTAATATTTTATGGAATATCTCTTTTAAAACATCACATCTTTGATAGTTTATGGTTCACACAACACCGAGTTTAAAACCGTAATATGCTATAAAATATGACTGTTGGAATAGTAATGTGACCATTAAGAATAGTAATATGACTAATAGAATAGTAACTTTTTCAGTGAAAGTATAAATAAAATCTGGGTATCATATAAATGAAAACATGGTATATTTACATCATGGAATAAGTAAATAAATGTTTTAAAACTAATAAATCAAGTGTTAGTATTTTTGTGAAGCATAAATGTTTATTTAAAATTTTATAATTAATGTAATTTTTTAAAAGATGATTTATTATCACAAAGTAAATTCATAAATTAATTTTTGTTTCTTGTGATTATAAGATAATTTTATGTGACATTAATTTTTTTCAAAGTGTCCTAAAATCAGTTATAATATTAAAATCAGTATTTTTCAAGTAAATGATGATTTTATTTAAAAAATAAATTTCTCATATTTATAAATTTATTTTCATAAAATCGAGTTCATTTTGGAATTATTCATTATGGAAAATGGTTAGGGTGAATTTTATAGATTTTTCTAAAATAATTGAATTTTTTGTGAATAGTGGCATATAGTAATTTACTATATATAGAATTATAAGATAAATATACAATTTATAGATTCATTTATTATGTAATAACTATAATATTGAACAATCCTTCTCTATTTACTATATTTACTCAAGTGGAATCGAAATTATTCATATTCTTCAGCCAAAATAATAAACTAATGAATAAAATAATAAAAAAACACTCCCCTCCACCACTATAAATATCATCCACACCACACCTTCTCATAACTCCTCCAAAGACTTTATGATTTCTTATATTCTTCCCATTTCCTCTCCCAAACCTCTCCTACACATTATAGAATTTCTTTTCTTACCAAAAGACCATTTCTATGTCCCTTAAGGAAGTTCACAAGTAGGAGACACTCACGAGGTAAAACATTCTCTATCTCTCTTTAAATTTATTTTATTTTCTCATCCTTCTCTCACCTACCCTATTGAAAGTTTAGGGTACCATTTTTTTAACTGGATGGAATTCCAATGGAATTTGATTTGTAGTGATTACTCAATGTGCTATTTTGTAAACCAAGCTTCAGAATGTAATTCTGAGTGTTAGAACACTTCAACGGGTCTTTTTTGGATTTGGGTAAAGGCTAGAGAGGCACCTTTGGTGTCTCATTGAGTTTCAAGAGTTTTAGGGATTTAAATATGATGTTTTGAGGGTCTTTAGAGGTTTCATGGTTTTTCTAAAACCATGTGACCCCAATAAAATAGTGTGTTGTTGATTAGTGGAACAGATGTTCCCTACACGGTTTGTGCATTATTTGACCAAACCATGAACATTCCCCATACGGTTAGTTCCACTTAGGTATTACCTCAAAACTATTCACCCTAAATTTTGTGCATGATTAGGATAACAATATGGGATAAATCATGTGGGTGATTTCTTAAGGAATGGGTGTTGCATTGTTGGTGCACGTTTTGGCCAAATCGTGCGACCTAGATATTTTGGTTGAAATAACAATTTTGTGTTGAATCACGAGTAGATATCGGATGATATAACCACTATGAACCTATGTTAGGTGGTCTCATGCTTTTCATTTAAATTTCAGTGATTTATGTATACTTCATTTTTTCACACACCAAATTCTATGGTGAAATAGTAAATTGGATTCTAATCCTTGACATGAAATGATAGGTATCACCTATTGAATTAATGAGGATCATTGATAAATTAATTTTAGGTTATGGACCTTGAAACCAGAACCACCCCTTTGGGTGTTTTTTTAATTAAATGGTCATTATGATGGCATGTGATTTTGGATCCCTTTGAGGTGTTCCCTTTTCCCCATTCCAAGGGAAGTTTAACATTGAAATTCTAAGGGTGAATTGTCATGTGAATTAAATTTATGAATTGATATGTAACTTTAATATGAGATGAATTGTAATTGAATGAATTAATAGGAAGATATGGATGATCATGATCCAGGTCTTTGCTATGCAATAGCTTTTTAAAGATTGAATTACCTTATTAAAGTGAATTTCCACTGTGTTATAATTAAAGGATAATCCTTATAAGCTTATCCATGATTTTAACCTCTTTTGATGTGAGGTCTAGTTTTATTTGATTATGTTTTTGACCTTTAAAAAAAGAAATCATTGAATAAATGATTATTCCCCCGTGATTGTGATTAGAGGCTAGGCCTTCTAAGCTTGCCATGCCTTTATCCACCTTTTTAGGTGAGGTGTAAATGAATTTTTCTTGGTGTTAACCTAGACTTATTAAATCATCCTAATTAAATGATCTTGAATCAATGAGATTAATTGAATTATTTTGTTTGAATTATTAATATTGAGATTCTAGTCTAATGAAATGCCCACGTGAGTTAAATTAAAGGCAAGCCTCGTGAGTTGGCCAATTCTTTGAGTAACCTTATAAGGTGATTTTTAAATGATATATTCCAGGTTTTGGCCTTGGCATGTTAAATAATGTTTTTACTAAATTATAAAGTTTAATATTGATTAATTTATGTCGAGTGATATTTGGATTTATATGATAATTCCATAGACAAACTCAAAGGGAGTTTGATTATATATGCATGAGTGATACTTGGACTCCCTAGAGGACTACCAAGGATGGACTCTAAGGCTTGACCATTATATGTCGAGTGATAGATGGATTCTTATGATAATTACATGTATAGACTCAAAGGGCACTGATCTTATCTCTTTGTATGATACTTGGGCTCCCTTAGTGGATCCCCAAGGATGGGATCGATTGAAATGGATTTTATACCACACCTATATAGATACCTAGGTTCCTAAGTGGTTCTCCATGGATGAGATTATAGGGTGTCAGTTTATATTATACCTAGAGTGATACCTAGATTCCAACGTAGGAATTACTTGGACGAGATGATATTCTAAATTGAATAATGAATGGATTGAATTATGACGCACCATCCCAGAAAAAGCACAAGCTTGGATTCATTCTTAACTAATACCTTTTACATGTCCTGTTTAGGAATCTTCTGTGCTTATGTTTATATGGGGGATGTCAGGCTGGCGTTGAGTCTCAAGAATAATAAATTAAATGAGATTGAACTATTGACTAAACATAATTAGTTGACACAGGCCTTACTATTAAATAAGAGAGTTATTTCATATATGAAATGATTAAATGAATTGGTTATTAAATGATAAAGTGGTCTTATATGAAGTTTAATTTTTATTATTTCCTTACATTATTATTATTATTTTCTACACACAAATGTTATATATATTCACTGACTGGATAGAATAGACTTTGGGTGGTTGCCTACCGAGACTATGTCTCACACCGAGTTCGGGCCACATTGGGTACTCAAATAGATTATACAGTTATAGGTATGGATAATGGAAAAAACCCTACTATAGGTTCTTTATTTCTCATTAGGAGCAGGAGAGAATGGGACTGAGTTGAGGCTCATGATGATACATGGGATTACTTTTTGAATTTTTTCACTTTTGTTACATGTATTATATATCTTCCTAGTGAACATGTTTTGAATGCTTTATTAGAGACATATAAAAAGTTCAACATTCTGTATATGATATGAATTATGGTATTGTTTACTTATCATTTATTTTTAGTTTGATTCTAGTCTGAATATTATACTACTTCTGCTTGTTGTATATTATTAATTCCGCTCTGATACACTCTAATAATGAGTTCATAGTCTCCCCACAGACACACCTAGGATCCCACTTCTATTTTTAAGCCTCTAGGATTTGGTAAGATGCACTTGAGGCCATGTGGTCAACTGGAATTGGGGAAATATTGAGTGACATCAATGTTTGGGATGTTACAAAAGGGTTTTATAGGCTATTTTTTCATTGCCTTACTATTTTGGGTTGGTAGACAGGAGACTATAAATGTGTCAACACTAGGTAAATAGTTGTGTATAGGACTAATCACCCAACCCATAAGGAATTGACCAAGTGGCCTAGGATGGGATTTATGTTCGTGTTGTTTTCTATTACTATTGATAATCATTTAACCTAAAGTGAATGGTGTATTTTCTACTGCTTATTGATTTACGGGATTTATGGAATTTTAACCTTGTCCTTGAAGAGAAAGGATGAAGCATTACATGCATCATTATTCACACATAAAAATTCACATTCCATGAATATGTCATTCCATATAGTTTCTTTAGTAGGTTTCCTCCTAATTTGATTTTGTGCCATGAGTGTTAAGCTTTGTTTTGGATTTCTTTAGCATGCCTGATAATGTAACATACTTTAGTGATTTATTTAGCATTTATTTCCATTGTATAATGCACCTATGTTTATAGCATGATTCTCTGTGTTCATTGCTTGAGATAGCTTGTTAGTTTGTTTTTGGATATATGTAAAATGATTGCATAGTATGAACCTATTGGTTGATATTTATACGAGTTCCATTTTTCAATTGTATGGTGAATGGGAACCTTATAATTTTGAAAGGGTGACCCATATACTTGAACCGTATCTAGACCTTTATAAATGTTTATAGACCCTAGTTAAAATGTAAAACGCTACTAGAGATCATGTGTTAAATTGGATTGATTTTATTAAATTGGGAACCGAATTCCAACATGTAGAGTGTATGGGAGCTTTATGGATTGGTATATGGCCACCCATAGAATTGAACCATTATATATAAGTCCATGTGGTATATATTTTAAGTTCTTAAAGTGATAAAGTTGTTTAAGTTTGACCTAAATGGATGATTTCCTTTATAACAGCTTGTGTTTACTTTTCTAAATGCACAAATAGACCCAATTAGGTTATTTGGGGACTGTTTTTTATGAGATAACCCTCTGATGGTGTTTTAAAGATTTCAAAATTTAATAGCTTCTATTGGGTTGCTTTTTGAAGAACCTAGGTTGGTTTAGAGGGGCCCTCATAGGTATCCTTATCTGCTAATATTTAAAGTGAATTTGTCTTATAAATTTCCAAATTATGATGGGATGTTTGAAAATGTTTAAATGTTAAAAAAGAAGTTGGATAATACATTACTATTTTTCATTGGGTTGTTAATTAAATAAGGTACCTAGTGCTTATGATTTATGAATTGGTTTTTGATTCTTAGTTTAAACACATTTAAATGTTTAAATATTGAATATAAATCTAACTAATGACCTTAAAAAATGGAACATGTGGTGGTTTACTTTGTCTAAACCCTTATCTAAGGGTATTTTAAATGTTTCTCTTGGTATTCCTAGGAATAGAAATGTGACTATTTATCTTTATGATGAATCTTTTTAGAAATGTCTTAAATGAAAGGATCTTGAGCCTAGTAAAAAACTTTTGTGTGACCTTGTGATGGGGTCAATTCTTATGCATTATAAGGGGATATACCATGGTAGGAAACACCCTTAGATCTTGAAATGACTTGAAAATACCATGATTCATCTAACACTTGATTCCTTTAGGGTGTATTTTTCCCTTGTGAGGTGCTTCCCTCTTAAACAACACCCTTCTTTAGATGGGTGGTCATTAAATGGTTGACCCTTTTATGGGAGTGATTATCAAGTATTTCTCAGTTTTAGTAGGTTAGATATGCCTTGAGCATGGTTGTCCGCTTAGTAGGTCTTGTGACCCTATTTCTTTCTTTGGGTGACTCAAAATATTTTTAGTTGTTTTACCGACATATGATGATGCAACTTGATCCAGTTCTCTGTGTGAACCACCTGATACTTGGATTCATAGGGTGGAAAACCAATGGATAGTATAGAGGGTGTATCACCACACTTCTAAATCTTGGGGTACATTTCATTGATATACATGATACTTATTGAGTTCTTAAATGTTGTAACAAACCAATTGAGTTTAGTGAAATCATTGAGACTTGTACTTTTGACTACATTCGTAGGTAACCTCCATAGTAGAGTGACTTGGGAAATAAATAAATCAAGTTATTCCCAATTCTCAGGAGGTCTTCTTAGAGACATGGTTGTTTTTGCATGCCATTCTGTTTGTTTTTATCTTTTATTCAAAATGATTGAAGTGGTGATTGTGGTTTGTGGAGTATCAAATGTGCTTTTAAGGTGAATCTAGGTTAATCATGCTTATGAGCAGTTGTTTTCACTTTTCTTTCAATGACTATGGAACTCCAAAGGTGGGGAGAGTTTTGTTAGTTCTGATGAATGTTCCAATCCAAGTAGGAGGAACACGTCAAAGCAGAAACTATTTTATTGGCCATTTTTGGTTTAATTCCATTAAGGCTTGAAATTTTGGATTGGATTTAGTCCTTTCTCATATAAAAATGTTATTGTGGTTCTTTGTGTATGAAAACCATAGGAAGTATCGTTGTTCATGGTTAGACTTTGTTGGTTATGTTCGAATTATCACAAAAATTCCTCAAGTAATAAAATCATTATGATCAGTTAAATGAATATGTGTTTGCAGGTGAAGTCGAGCCTCTTCTAAGAAGTTTAATATTGGTAGTTTAGTCTATATTTTCTAGTGAATACTTGATATCTTATTAGTGTTTTTTACTTATTGATGATCTTGTCCCTAGCTTAACATCATCCTTGATGTACTGAGAGAGTTTTAGTCTTATTCCATGCTAAAGTTTTAAATACTGTTTGACTGTTTTGAGATCTATATCTGTATTTTACACTAGATTCATGCTTCTTTTGAGGCTTGTTTAGTTTAGAGTAATACCTTTATTCCTGTGTAGGAATTCCTTCGATGGACTCTTGGACACTGGCTATTTTCTTTGACGTGACTGCTAGTTGGATGCCTCTTTGGGTTCAGACTATGATCTTATGTTGACATACTGGCTTTGTAACAACATATCACTTGTAAACTTATAGTATGGACTACCTTGGGTTAGTATCGTGGGCTTAAGTTCAATGAATATGAGGTTATCCCGAACTTGCATTAAGGCTTTCAAGTAGTGTTTTAAGGGTAACAATTACAATGGACTAGATTTGGGTTAAACCTTTATTTTTTATAAGGCATGATGGTTTAAATTGTCAGATGATGGTTTAACCTAGGAACATCACTGGAAATTGGGTGTTGACTTGGGTGGACATGTCTGTTGTAAATACAAATTCCTTGGGAGAAGGCGTTATAGTTCAGGTTGTGATGTGTTGGTTGTCTAAGATGAGTATCTTCAGGAATTTTCAGTTGGAGGTGGCTTAAATTATTTTCTTTTTTTGATTTATGTATACGTTTGGTGAGGAAACCATTTTAAAACACGTCTCTAGGTTAAGTTGGGTGTGGTTTATCAGTCGGTAGGGTCTTTTAAGGAAATAATATGCAACCAGATTCAGTTTGGTCAATTAGGATTTGACTATTTCTTTTTGATAAGGTCTCTATTGCGATCTTGAAAGTTTTTGGTTCACCCGTTAAAGAAAAACATGCATGGATAATCACTATAACACTAAGGGGTGTGCTTTGATGGGAAATTTCAATAGTGGAGGAGTCGTGGTTTAGAATTGTATGTTAAATTCTAAGACCCTTATTGGGGAGCACCAATGGGATAATAATTAAGGACATGATTATGTGATCATGTCTCTAGTTAAGCAGTCTTCGGTAAGCACCATTTCAATGTTTTAAGTATAAAATGAGTGTTGGCTCAAGTTTTGGTGACTTAAGTGTTGTAAGATTAAGAAATGTTTTGATGTGTGTTTGGTGTTTGGAAACGCAGCACGACCATTTAAATGAGACCTCATATCCCGTATAGTCTAGGTGATATTTTTTCCAAGGATTCTTTCGGACAATAATTTCTAAGGTGGGGAGATTGTAAGGTCCCTTGTTTTTGAACCTAATGGAATTCCAAGATAATTTGAATTTTGGTGATTAATGGACAATCCATTTTGTAAACCGAGATTTGGAATGTAATTATGAGAGTTGGAACACTTAAATGTGTTTTTATTGGAATTGATTAAGTCTTGATAGGTCCCTTGGGTGCCTCATTGAGTTTTGGGAGTTCCAGGGCCAAAATCCCAAGCTTTGAGGGTCTGTAGAGGGCACACGGTTTGTGTGAAACTGTGCAGCCTTGATGGGTGGAGCAGATGTTCCCTGCATGGTTTGCGCAAGGTTTGACCAAAATGTGCACTTATCACACATGGTTAGTGACACTTAAGATGTTCCTCAACATTATTAACCACATATTTTGTGAATGGTAATGATAATCATGTAGAAAAAAATCTATGCGGGGTGATTTTTAAGGAATGGGTGTCATAAAGTTGGCACATGGTTTGGCCAAACCATGCGGCCAAACCATATGACCCATATATTTTGGGTGAAATAACCATTTTCACTTTCAATTTATATTAAACCTCATTTTCCTTTTCCTACTTCTCCCCCAGTTGTGTGATACATCCTCCCTACACAAATGGATCTCACAAGATCCTCCTACATGAATTTGTAATCTATCTCTTCTGAAACTCTATTTGAGTGTCATCGGTCTCTATGGATCTGTATCGGTAAGCTCTACATTCAGTTTTTGTAGTTCCTCGTTTATTTTTTTAATCAATGTGCAGTTTTGGTGAAATATATATTTTACCAATTTTCAGGTTCTTCGTATGTTCCTCGTTTTTATCCCGATCTGAGTCTAATCGGGAGATGATACCAGACGAGCTAACCACTATGGACCTATGGTAGGTGGTCTCGTGATTTTCATTTAATGTAACTCCCCAACCCTAGTTACCTAGAGTTTGTGAATTATTACATAACATTTTCATGATCACAAGTGATCAAGTCTCTAAACACCGATTAGTTTAGTATCCCTGGAAGTACTAAATACATACATAAATTTTACATTACATCATGAAATAAACAAAAAAAACATTGTGTCCCCTTAAAACACACTCATATCCTTTAGCCTATCCCAAAAATTTAATCATAATATACTTCTTGACATCTTGTGAAAAATAAAACATAAGAAAGGGTTGAGATCAGATGCTCAGTAAGGATAACAATATAGCAGAAACCATCATAAATAAGTATAAACATTTAAGGCAATGTATAAGACTAAAACACAAGACTTTTAAACATAAACATAAGCATAATATGGAAATGATAAATCAAATATTTCCATTTACTTATTCACATGGATATTTTATTAGTCGAACAATCACATATAATATCAATAGCTAATTTTATAATGATGGAATGCATAATGCCGAACATCATAAAGACATAGTCAAGGTCTCGTGCCAAGAATACAAATAAGATTTTGTCAAGACCTTGGCCCAAGAAACTATTTTGTCTCATGATACCTACCGATGCATCGAGGAGCTATAGCAGGTTTCACCCTTCACTTACTAAGTCCAATTCATTCCTCATATAAAAAGGTTGAAACATAACATAAACATTCGTATTAAAACTAGAATATGAAAAGTTAATTATTTAACCATAAACCATGAATGGTATAAAAATAACACATCTATATTAAAACATATCACAAAACCTTCAATAAAATATGGAAGATTATATCATAATAAATCAACTTCAAACAAGTGTAAAATCCATCAAAGGATGTTGACATAGATGTAATCAAAACTGTTTGAGAGAAATATCTATTTTTATTTTGAAACTGTTTAAAAGTCACATAATTATAAAAGAAAATATTTGTTTTTAAAATATTATTATAATCTAGTAAGGTAATATTTGAAGTTGTTATAATGGCAGAAAATATCTTCACCCGCCGTATAAGTTAAAAAAACATTCTTTCCTTAATTTTGTTGAAAAGGTCATAAAGTATGTTATTTGGAATGCGATGGAAAGATTCTTTTCAACCCATTTTATAAAAATTAAAACAAGGATATCAATAACTTAACCCCATAGTCTAGTAAAATGTAAAAATGTTTTGAAATATATTTTTATGAAACACAGATGTGGATGATAAAGAGGTCACAGTAGATACTCACGTATAAACAACCTTGGATAATAAAGAGATTGTAAAATTAACCCATTCCTTGAAATTTTCCTTAGTCAAGGGTACTTTAACATATTTTATAATAGTTAAGTAATTGTTATTAAATTATAAAATAACCACATACAAAAATATGATATCATATATGATCTTATAATATTGGTTTGTTAATAATATTTCAGTAGTATCGTTGTTTCGGGTGTTAACTGATTCATTTTCCTTTATATGTTTTGTTACGTAAGTAATGTTTGTTATGAATAGGATGTATTTTATTCATATCCAGAATGATATTATGTTTTTAAACATTATTTTTAATCATAAAATGAAAATTATTCTTGAATGGTAATGATGGGGAATGAATCTCATCACGTTCGTGGAGATGGTAATCAGTACATATGCACGAGGGACAATATCATTCTATTGATGGTGAAATCATATGTAATTGGATGGTATATCATATATACCTAATCATTAACATTTTATATTTATTATTTACATCAATTATACTCATTATTATACCCATCCAAATAATGAAGCGTTGAATAACAAATTACACCATGATGTGGAGACGGTGAGTCATACGCACTCATGTATGGTGACTTTTTCATTCATAGGATGGATAGAATAATGAATATGGTAGTACAATATTTATAATAACATCAAAGTTTGTAAAAGGTTATATAGTTATTATTTTGGTATGGAAACAACAAATAACAAGTAAGTGGAAGAAGAAAAGAACTTTGAAAGAGGTGATGAAATTATTACCTCTTCTTCGGGTGCTTCCTTTTGATTTGATCAAAAGGGATCCTTATGTTCAATTTGTGATCAAAGTAATGCCTATATGATGAATTTAGGGTATTTGGGAGGATATTTGAGCCAGTTTTGGCCAAGCCAAATGGATTTGGATGTGTGAATTTGTGAGAAGGGAAAGTACCCTTTTATAAGAGAGGTGAGGGTCATTTTAGGAAAAGATTGAAATATTATTTTATTATAGAATAATTTTAGGTTTATAATGGCTAAAAATTGATTTATTTTCAGGTTAAGGTGGGTGTGGGTCTAAATACTCTCAACCAATAGTTTTTAGACAAGTTTAGGTCACCATATTAACCTTATCTTTTAGATTTAACACTTTGTTAAATAGTTTAACTTTTACAATATCTTCTTGTATTTTTATATTACATGGTTAACAAAACATACTATAAAATTTCAAGAGAACATCAAGTTTTAATTAATGACATATCTATCATTATATAATTCATTTTGATGAAACTTGTATTTTTAGGAATATTATATCATTAAATAATATAGTATTTGTTTTAAAAACTCATTTATGTCAATTTTGACATTATTTAGTATTTGGTTTTCGTTAAAGTCAAAAAAATACTTGATTACTTCAAACTAAATACATTAAATCAACCATGAAATTTCATATTAACCTATAAAATTCATGTAACACATTAAAATTCTCAATTTACATTTATTTTGATATCAATTATTTTAATCTTTCATTAATAAGGTAATTACTACATCAGCGTTGTGTCATAAATAAGTGTAATTATATATTGTCTAAAAATTATAAATAAAATACCATGATATATTAAATATTTTTAGCTTTATAATTAATATTTATACTCGAGTTTTTCTTATGAGAAACCTATATTAAAAAAATAGTTATTAAACATTGAATTTAACACTTTTAACTCTTCTTTAAATAAAATATAATAAATGTCCTAATCTAATCCAAGTGGATCAAAAAGGATCCTATTTTTGTCCTAAGGTTGATTTTTGTCAAAATAAACTTATCCTATAGAATTAGTACATGTGTTATGGTATTTATAATATCATTTTTACCTTTAATTACACTATTTACTTTTAATCGTGGTAAATGAAATTCAAACGTTATTATTCATCAAAAATTATTTTCATCCTATTGAACAAAATTTTACTTACTAATGTCAATCGTGTCTCTTGGATTTTAGAAAATCAATTAACATAAGCAATAAAATTATGTTTTATTCAAATTTGCAAATGTTCCTAGAAGTTGGGTAAAACACGTAAAAAAATTCAATAAAATGTTATACGTCTTATCTTATTATAAAATGACTCAAAATAATTACACTGATCTAATATAGATATTATGTATCTATTTTGACTTTAAAATAAATTTAAATAAAAATAATTATTATTTAAATAAAAGTTGGTTTTAAACAATAACACAGTTTTTTTTACTATTCGTCAAAAATTGAAAGTTTTCATAAAAATACCCAAAAATTACCCTAAGCTAATTTTGATATTCCAAATACAAAAATGAAGTCCATTTAGAAAAATAAAATTTATAAAATTTAAAAAAGTGTGTATTACTATTCATAATAGCTAGTCTAATTGAGTGTGGTGTGATAGAACTCGAAGTTGCATACAAGGAAAGCTATTACGTTATTCAAAGAGAAGTGTACCATGGAAGCTTGGGGTGTTACATTCTTTTCTCCTTCAAATAATGTCGTCCTCAAAATTTCTAGAATACTACTGTATAAAAATATTTGGGGGGTTCTTCATCATAAGTTCCTCAGGTTCTCATGTTACCTCTTCCATAGTATGGTTTCTCCAAAGAACTTTTACCAGATGAGTCATCTGGTTTCTCAACACTTTTTCTCCGGTATCAAGAATCTTGATAAGCTCTTCCAAACAAGACAAATTGGGTTCCAGTTCTAATTCTTCATAGGTGAGTACATGTGTTGCGTCAGGCATGTATTTTCTCAACAGTGATACGTGGAACACATCATGAACTTTGGAGAGACTTGGCGGCATTGACAAACAGTAAGTTATGACTCCAATTTGTTCTAGAATTTCAAA
Organism: Viscum album; assembly: GCA_963277665.1. NCBI lineage: Eukaryota > Viridiplantae > Streptophyta > Magnoliopsida > Santalales > Viscaceae > Viscum > Viscum album. Next base: position 1,504,615,879 of record OY728146.1, on the reverse strand, counting down.
AGGTATGATGTACCTGAGACTTAATTTACCCTTATTACCGAAATGTATAACACCCTTCTATAGAGATACCTTCAAGAAAACATGATCACTGACTTGAAATTTCAAATCCTTCCTTCAGTTATCAGCATAGCTCTTTTGCAAACTTTGATCTTCTTTGATGTGGGTTTGGATAATCTTCACCTTTTTCATTATTTCCACAACAAGTTCTGGGCCTATGAGTTTTCTTCCACCAATATCATCCCAACAAGTTAGCGTGTGATATCTCTTTCCATATAACTCTTTATATGGTACCATCTGAATACTTTATTGGAATCTATTGTTATAGGAAAATTATACCATAGGTAAATATTGATCCCACATACCTTGAAAGTCAAGTGAGAAAGATATAAAAATGTCTTCTAAGGTTTGAATTGTCCATTCTGATTGTCCATCAGTTGGAGGGTGGTAGGTAGTGCTCAAACAAAGTTCAGTATCTAGGTATTTCTGAATACTTTTCCATAATCATGATGTAAAACATGGATCAAAATCAGAAACAATCAATAGGGGTACACCATGAAGTCTTATAACTTCATTAATATACAGTCTTGCTAAATTTTCAAGTGTAAAATCTTCTCTTATAGTAAGAAAATGTGTTGACTTGGTAAGATGATCAACAATGACCCATATTTCATCATTCTTTCTAGGAGTCTTTGGTAGACCCATGACAAATATCCATTGTAATATCATCCCATTTCCACTTAGCTATGGGAATAGGTTTAATTACTCCTCAAAGATGTTGTCTTCCAGCCTTAACCAATTGAAAAACCATACATCTTGACATAAAATCAAAAATCCCCCTTTTCATGTTGTCCCACAAAAATTGTTCCTTCAAATCTCTATAAATCTTAGTGGTACTAGGGTGTATAGAGAAATTGGAGCTATGAGCATCATCCAACAATTATCTTTTTAGATCATGTATATCAGGAACACATAGTCTCTTCCAAAATCTCAAAATTTCATCTTCATATACGAAGTCAATCAACCTCCCATCATTCATAGCATTAATTTTATTTTGAAACTCCTCATCATCAGTCTGAGAACTTTTTATTCTTTCTAGTAAAGATGGTTTGGAAACCATTTGATAAATTATGGATGTTTCACCTTCCATGGTTATTCCTATATCCATATTTACTAGATCCATGTATATAGGATCCTTTAAAACTATCATCTTGTTCAGGACTCTATAATCATTTCTACTCAAATCATTTGCCACCTTATTTTCCTCCCCCTGGTGGTAGTTTATAGTGCAATCATAATACTTGAGTAGTTCAAGCCATCTCCTTTGCTTCATGTTGAGTTCTTTTTCGGATAAAATATACTTCAAACTCTTGTGATCAGTATAAATCTCACATTTTTCACCATAGATATAGTGTCTTCATATCATCAGAGCAATGATTACAGCTACTAACTCAAGATCAAGAGTGGGATGGATTTTTTAATGAATTTTATTTGTCGTGATGCATAGTAAATAACTTTATAATTCTGCTTAAGGACACAACCAATTCCTTTATTTAAATAATAACTATAAATACCAAACACATCATTCCATAATGGTAGAGTCAAGATAGGATAATTGACTAATATTCTCTTCAGTTCTTCAAAACATTATTCACACTCTTTTTCCAAAAAAATTAACCCCTTTACGTATGAGCTTGGTTAATAGGTTAGCTAATCAGACAAAATTATAGAAGAAACTTCGATAATAACCTTCTAAACCAATAAAACTACGTACCTCAGTTATACTCGTTGGTGTTGGCCATTCTTGTATTTCTTTTGTCTTAGAAGGATCAACAGAGATTCCATCCTTAGAGACAATAAGTCCAATAAAAGAAATATCCAAAAGCTATAATTCACTCTTGCTAAAATTCCCATATAATTCAATTCTTCTAAGAGTCTTTAGAATAGTGGACAAGTGATTTTCATGATCTTCAGACCTTTTAGAGTATAACAAGATATCATTAATAAATACAACTACAAAGTCATCAAGATATTCCTTGAAAACTCTATTCGTTATATCCATGAATATATAGGTTGTATTAGTCAGTCCAAAATGCATTACTGTAAACACCTAATGCTTATAACTTGTATGAAATGATGTTTTTGGAATGTCTTCATTCTTCACGCACAACTGATGATATCTAGATTGAAGGCCAATCTTTGAAAAATATTGAGCTCCATGAATTTCATCGAATAAAACATCAATATGAGGTAGGGGATACTTGTTCTTTATTGTTATAGCATTGATCTCCCTGTAGTTAATGCATAACCTCATAGATCCATCTTTCTTATTAATAAAAAGAATATGGGCTCCCCATGTAAAAACACTAGGGTGAATAAATCCTTTATTACTCAATTCCTCGAGTTGTTTCTTTACGTCCACTAATTCCACAGTGTCCATTCTATATGGTGTCTTCGATATGGGCCTTGAACCAGGAATTAAATCAATAGAAAACTAAATTTCTCATTCTGGAGAATGTCTAGGTAAATCCTCTAGAAACACATCAACATATTCTTGAACAATAGGTATATACTCTATTTAAAAATTCCTTTCCTCACCCATAGTTATTTTATTCTCTTCATACCCCATAATTTAAGTTAGTAGAGATACTTGGGGTGGATCTAGATAAGAATCATATAGTTATGTTTCTACTCTAAAGATAAGGTATTCCTTATCATCATAAAAAATTGTAACCTCCTTCTTCTTATAATAAATTTTTACATTATGGCCTGAAAGTAAATCCATACCAAGGATTATATCAAATTCAATCATGGGTATGATGATGAGATCAGTAGATAAAGAACATTTATATGCCCAAATTGGAACTGATTCACGAAACTTTGTTGTAATGATACTTCCCAGGATTTTTGACTGACAAATCCCTTGTTAAATAAAATTGGAAATTTCTAATTTTATTAGAAAACTGGAAAGATATGAAATAATGTGATGATACAGAATCAAATAAATCATTGGCTAAATTTGAGGAAACCATTAAATTACCCACCACCACATCATTCAGAGCTTTAACCTCAGCATTAGTGATCACATAAGCTTAGACATTCTCCCATTACCTTTTTTGAGGTAATTTTCTTTGGCGCTTAGGACATTTATTTGCATAATGCTCCATTTATCTATAATTGTAGCATCCAACATTGACAACCTCTTTCTTTCCCTTGAAATCACAAGCTTAGTGGCCTTTTCACCACACTTGTAACAGACTCTCATTCCCTTTAGGAAAGTACCGAGGTATTTCTTCCTATATTTACCACAGTATGAAAATTAAAATTTTCCCTTATTCCCCTTATTTCTATTTCCAAATTATTCAGTAGATCTCTTCTTCTCCTGTTTTTCTTTAAATTCGTAAGACTTAGAGAATTCATTTTCTGTCTTGATAGCACATGAGAAAATATCTTCATATGACGAGAAGGATTGTGAGACTAATTCTCAATGGAGAAATAGTTTTAACCCATCAAAGAAATGATCAATCTTACTCCTTGGGTTACATATATAATCTGTAGCATGCCTTGCTATCCTTGTAAAGTTAGTCTCATACTTTGTGACATTCTCATCCTCCTTTTTCCTTAAAATCAGAAATTACCTTTCCATATCCTCTCGATGTTCATGAGGAAAGTATTTTTCTAAAAAAATATTTTTAAACTCCCTCCATTCCATATTCAATACTTATTTATCCTATTTTGTGTTTTGAATTAATGACCACCATTGATCTGCATCTCCCGTGTGGTGATAAACTACCATGAAATTTTTTTCCCTTTCTCTACTCCCCAAAGCATGAAATATTTTCTCTAAGGAACTTATCCATTGATCATCTAAAAATGTATTTATAGTCCTAATGAATGTTGGTGGTTGTTTCCTAATGAAGCAGTCTAACATTGATTCTCCATGTTGTGGATCAGGGGGCTCCATATGGGTAAGGTTATTATTCATAACCTGAGTGATTTGTCTGAGTATGGTTATAAGTTGTTTAGCACGAGTTTCATCACTAGCTTCACTATAATTATCTTGAGTAGGAGGGAAATCCCTACACGAATTACATGCATTGATACAATTTCCATTCCTTCCACTAGGTACCATTTCTAAATAATGGCATACACTAGATTAATTTATGAATCGCAATACATAATTCCAAACTAGTAAAATACCTAACATAAATTGAACAGTTTATGCATATAATACACAATCATAAAAAATGTTTTCTTTGAGGAGGTATTTACTCATAAATCCTTCATAATGGTTTGTAATGAATATTTGAACTACCCTAAGCGTATCCTCTGAGAGTTTCGTAACCAAAAGTGCAGCAAGGCACGTTGTCGTGTACCAAGATATCCCCAGTCAAGCCCAAAACTCATTGTCAGAGTTTTCACTCCTAGGTACATCTATGAGAAAGCTGCCTCTACCTATTCGTATCCTAAAAAAGATGTATTTCTTGGGAAACTCACAAAATCTCTACATTACAAAAAATTCTAGGAAGTTCTTCTATAATAATCCTCAAATTCTATCTTGGGGTTATGTTCTCTAATCAATGTTTTTCTAAATCTAGTTTATAAGGTTTGTACTAAACTTCCTCTAATATGAACTATAACACCCCGACCCTAGTTACCATGATTTGTTGCATTGTTACATAACATTTTCATGATCACAAGAGATCAAGTCTCAAAAGACCGATTAGTTTAGTAACCTTGGAAGTACTAGATGCATACATGAGTTTTACATTACATCATGAAATAAATGAAAACAAAATTGTGTACCCTTTGAACACACTCATATCCTTTGGCATATCCCTGCAGGTTAATAATAATATAATTCTTCTCATTTTGGGAAGAAGAAAACATAATAAAGGGGTGAGATCAGATGCTCAGTAAGGATAACAACGTAGCAGAAACTATCATAAATAAGCATAAACATTTGAGGCAATGTATAAGACTAAAACACAATACTTTTAAAATTAAACTTCAATATAATATGGAAATGATAAATCAAATAATTCCATTTACTTATTCACATGGATATTCTACTAGTATAATAATCACATGTAATATCAAAAACTAATTTCATAATGATGGAATACATAATGTTAGACATCATAACCACATATTCAAGGCCTTATGACAAAAATACAAATAAGATTTTTTCAAGCCCTTATGCCAAGACACTAGTTTGTCTCATGAGACCTACCAATTCATCAAGGATCTATAGTGGGATCCACCCATCACTAACTAAGTCCAATGCATTCCTCATATGAAAAGGTTGAAACATAACATAAAAATTATTATTAAAACTAGCATACTAATTGTTAATAATTTAACCATAAAACATGAATGGTATAAAAATAACACATCCACATTCAAACATATCAATAAACCTTCAATAAAATATGGAAGATTGTATCATAATAAATCGACTTCAAACAAGTGTAAAATCCATCAAAGTATGTTGACATAGATGAAATCAAAACTATTTGAGAGAAATATCTCTTTCTATTTTGAAATCATTTAAATTTCACATAATTATAAAAGAAAACGATTATTTTGAAAATATTCTTATAATATTGTAATGTAATCTTTGAAGGTGTTATAATGGTGGAAGATAGTTGCACCTGCCGTATAAGTTAAAAAAAACATTCTTACCTTAATTTGTTGAAAGGTTCATAAAGTACCTTATTTTGAACGCGATGGAAATATTATTTTCCAATCATTTTATAAAAAATAAAACAGGGGTATAAATTACTTTACCCCATAGTCTAGTAAATATTAAAAATGTTTTGAAATACATTTTTAAGAAACATGAATGTGGATGATGAAGAGGTCCCAGTAGATACTCATGTATAAACAACCTCAGATAATAAAGAGATTGAAAAATTAACTATTACCTTAAACTTTTCCATATTCAAGGGTAATTTAACCTCCTTTATAATAGTTAAATCATCATTATTAAATTATTCAAGAACCATATACATAAATATGATATCATATATGATCTTATAAAATTTCTTTGTTAATAATATTTTAGTAGTATCATTGTTTCGGGTGTTAACTGATTCTTTTCCTTTATATGTTTTGTTATGTAACTCATGTTTGTTATGGATAGGATGTATTTTATTCATATACTGAATGATATTATGTTCTTAAAAAAAATTTAATCATAAAATTAAAATTATTCTTGAATGGTTACGATGGGGAATGAATCTCATCGCGTTCATGGAGATGGTAATCTGTACATATGCACGAGCGAAAATATCATTCTATTGATAGTGAAATTTTATGTAATTGGATGGTATATCATATATACATAATCATTAACATTTTTTATTTTTTATTTACATAAATTATACACATTATTATACTCATCCAAATAATGAAGTGTGTAATAACAAACTACACCATGACATGGATATGGTAAGTCGTACGTACGCACGTATGGTGATATTGTCATTCATAGGATGGATATATTGATGAATATGGTTGTAACATATTTATAATAACATCAAAGTATGTATAAGGTACTATATTTATTATTTTGTTATGGAAATAACAAAGAAATAGAAAGTGTAAAAAGAAAAGAACTTTGAAAGAGGTGATGAAATTATTACCTCTTCTTCGGGTTCTTCCTTTTGATTTGATCAAAAGGGCTCTTTAGGTTGGCTTTATGATCAAAGGAAGGACTCTAGGATGCATTGAGAGTAGTTGGGAGTATATTTTAGTAGGTTTTGTCCAAGCCAAATGGCTTTTGATGTGTGAATTTGAGATAAGGGAAAGTACCCTTTTATAAGAGAGGTGAGGGTCACTTTAGGAAAACCTTGAAATATTATTTTATTATAAAATACGTTTCGGTTTATAATAGCTAAAAATGAATTTATTTCGAGGATAAGGTGGGTATGGGTCGAAATCCTCTCAACCAATAGGTTTTAAAGAAGTTTAGTTTATCATATTAACATTATCTTTTAGATTTAACTCTTAGTTAAATAGTTTAACCTTTACAATGTCTTCTTGTATTTTTATATTACAGGGTCAATAAACATACTATAAAATGCCGAGAGAACCTCAAGTGGTTCCTTAATGATATATCAATCATTATATATGTACTTTGTATGAATCTTATATTTTTAGGAATATTATATCATTTAATAATATAGTATTAGTTTTAAAAACGCATTTATGTCAGTTTTGACACTATTTAGTATTTGGTTTTTGTGAAAGTCAAAAAAATTGATTACTTAGAAAAAAATACATTAACTCAACCCTAAAATTTTATATTAACCTAGAAAATTAATTTAATGCATCAAAAGTATCAATTTACATTTATTTTTATTTCAAGTATTTTAATGTTTCATTAATAAGGTAATTACTACCTCATCATTGTGTCATAAATAAATTTAATTATTTAATATCTAAAAAACATAAATAAAATACCATGATGTATTAAATATTTTTAGCTTTATAATTAATATTTATATGTGAATTTATCTTATGATAAACCCTTATTAAAAATGTTTTAGTTATTAAACTTTGAATTTAACACTTTTAACTCTTCTTTAAATAAAATAAAATGAATGTCCTAATCTAATCCATGTGGATCAAAAAGGATAATAATTTTTTTATAATGTTTATTTTAGTTTAAATATACTTATCAAATATAATTAGGATATGTGTTAGAGTAATTATAATATCATTTGTACTTTTAATTACCCGATTTACTTTTAACCGTGGTAAATAAAATGAAAATTTTACTATTCACCAAAAACTATTTTCATCCTATTGAACCAAATTTTACTTACTGATGTCAAACATGTCTCTTAGATTTTTGAAATTCAATTCACATAATTGGTAAAATTACATCTGATGAAAATTTTCAAATGTGCCTAGAAAGTGGGTAAAAGACGTTATAAAAATCAATAAAATTTTATGCATATAATCTTATTATAAAATAAATCCAATGAATTAAATTGAACTAATATAGGTATTATGTATGTATTTTTACATTAAAATAAATTTAAATAATAATTATTATAATTTAAATATAATTCAGTTTTAAACAACAACGTAATGTGTTTTACTATTCATCAGAAATTGAATGTTTTCCGAAAAATACCAAAAATTCACCCTAAGATAATTTTGATATTATGAATACAAAAATGATGTCCATTTTGAAAAATATAATTTATAAATTTTCAAAAAGTCGACATTACTATTCATAACGGCTAGTTTGATTGGTCGTGGTATGCTAGAACTCGAAGTTGCGTACAATGAAAAATATTGCATTATTCAAAGAGAAGTGTATCATGGAATCTTGGGGTGTTACATTTAAAGTCAAGTGATTTATGTATACACCATTGTGACATGTTCCCAATTATCGTGTGGAACAATAAATTGTATTCTGATCCTTGACATGAAATTAAAGGTATTTCCTATTCAATTAATGGGGCTCATTGATAAATGAATTTTAGGTTATGTACCTTGAAACTTGATCCACCCCTTTGGGTTTGCTTCTTAATTAAATAGACATTATGATGGCATGTGATTTGTGATTCCTTTTATGTGTTTCCTTTTTTCCTTTCTAATGGTTGTTTAATATTGAAATGGTAGTGGTGAATTGACATGTGAATTCAACTGATGAATTGAGATGTAACTTGAATATGAGATGAATTTTAATTAAATTAACTAATAGGAATGGACGGATGACCATGCCCTTGGCCTTGGATATGTAATAGTTTGTTAAAGCTTGACTTTCCTTATTAAAGTGGTTTTACCTTGTGAGATAATTAAAGGGTAAGACTTATAAGCTTATCCATACTGTTAACCACCTTTGAGGTGAGGTCTAGGTTGATTTGATTATGGTTTTAACCTTTGAATAATTAAATCATTGAATAAATTATTATACCATTGTGAGTGGAATTAGAGGATAGGCATTCTAAACTATGTATTCCTTTATCCACCTTTTAAGGTGAGGTGTAAATGAATTGTTATTGGTGTTGACATTTACTTATTATATTATCCTAATTAAATGATATTAAATCAATGAGATCAATTTAATGATTTTTTTTGAATGATTAAGCTTGAAGTGATTTTTTAATGGAATTACCACACAAGTTAAATTAAATCCAAGCCTTCTGAGTTGGCCAATTCCTTGAGTCACTTTATGAGGAGAGTTTTAAATGATATGTTATTGTTTTTTACCATGGTATGTTAAATGAATTATTTATTAAATGATAAAATTTAATGTTGACTATTATATTTCGAGTGATACATGGATTCATATGAGAATGTAATGGACAGACTCAAAGAGAATTTGATTATATATGTCTGAGTGATACTTGGAATACCTTGCAAACTACCAAGGATGGACTCTGAGGATTGACTATTATATTTCAAGAGTTATATGGATTCATATGATAATTCCATGGATGGATTCAAAGGTAATTGATCTTATCACAATGGGAGATATATGGGCTCCCTTAGTGGGCCTCCAAGTATAGACTTGATTAGCAGAGATGATGTACCATGCCTAGAGTGATACTTGGTTTCCTGATATGTTCTCTGTAGATGGGATTATAGGGTGTTGGTTTATATTATACCTAGAGCGATACCTATATCCCAACTTAGGAATTTCATGGATTGGATCAGGTTCTAAATTGAATAATTAATGAATTGAATTATGATGCATCTTCCAAGACAAAACACAATCTTGGATTTTTTTTTCTTGACTAATACCATTTAGATGGAATGTTTAGGAATCTTTTATGCTTATGTTTATATGGGGGTGTTGGGCTTATGCAGGGTCTTGAGACTTATAAATTCTATTATATTAAATTGTTGAATGAACTTGATTAGTTGAAAAAGGATTTAATATTAAATCAAATACTTATTTATTAAATGAAATGAACAAATGAATTGGTTATTGAATGATAACTTGGTCTTATAGGTTGTTTACTTTTGAGTACTTCCTTGCATTATTATTATTTTTTCCTACACACTATTGTTATATGTATTCACTGATAGGATGGAATATACCTTGGGTGGTTTTCAGCTGGGATTATGTCTCATACCCTGTTTGGGCTTCCTGGGGTACCTGAATAGATTATATGGTTGTAGGTGTAGATATGGGAAATAACACTACTATAGGTTCTTGATTACTTCTTAGGAGAAAGAGAGCATGGGACCGAGCTAAGGATTGTGATTCTACCTAGGATTACTTTTTCATTTTTTCACATGGGTTACATGTATGATATATCTACCTTGTGAACAAGTTTTTGATGCTTTATTTGATACATAGGACATGTTCATAATTCTATATATGAGATGACTTTTGGTAATGTTTACTTATTAGTTATCCATTTTTTACTTCTTTTCCAGATATTATACTTATTATACTACTAGTATTTTATTGATTACACTGTGCTACACTCTAGTAATGGGGGAATAGACTCCACAGAGACACACCTAGTCCCTCACTTATAGTCAGTAGCCTCAGGCATTTGGGGAGATTTACTTGAGGCCATGTGACCAACTAGGATCGAGGAATTATTGAGTGGAATCCAGGTCTGTGACATTACACAAAGTGACATGATAACTCCAGTATATTTTATATATTGGAATTTTATTGTGTTAATGGTATATCAACCATAAATTCTCTTCTCTTACCCATTTTATTTTAAAAATTAAAACATCATCTGTGTAGTGGTGATTTACCACCTTCGTGGATGATGAGTTTTCATTTTTTTAATTATGCATTCAAGGATGGTTATAAAACCATTTTTATGCTTAAACCATAATTTAATATATGTAATAAATCTTATTTGATGTTCTATAACTAGTATATATACATAATATTAATTCATAAGACAAACTAGTTTGTGATGATCGAAAAAATGCCAAAATAATCTAAATGGTTATCACTAGCGCATTATCTAGTGAATCGTCCTCATATCTGGAAACAAAATTATATATAAGACTATTAAATCTATTGGATTATAATTAATAAAGTATAACTTCAATTATAGATAACTATTTCCATTTTACATGATCTTTTGTACATCTATACAGGTGAACCAATCATGAAAACTAAGGAAATGAACACTCCCAAATGACTAAATTGAATCCTATAACTCATCAAAAAGACCATAAATGAAATTAATAAAATTATAATAAATAAAATAAATGTTTAATATGTTTTGAATTAAATTATTAATTAATCTAATTTCATTATCCATAACATTAAGTACAAGTTCATAACACTTTCAGACAAAAGGGAAGGGATTCTCCATGAACCTCTATTTTTCATTCAAGTTGTTCTTTTTCTCTTGTTACACTAATGTAATTATTCTTTATTTATATATAATTATTATAAATTATGTTTATATGTTAAAAAATAATGTTTTTAGATCATTTAATCTTTCTTTAATGGGAAGATACATGTTTTATAAGGTTCTCTTTTCAATTCCTCCTGATAAGCAAGCCCGGTTTAATGGAACTTTCCGATTTGTTATCCGTTTTCAAGTAAAATCCATAATATTATTTGAGCCACTAACATTTTCCTAAAATAGAAATTATTATCATGAATAAATATATTATTTTATTTTTGGTTTTATACAAAAAAAAATTAATCTGTTTTCCTCTTTAAGAACTCCTTTATATTTTCCCTAAAACCGTACTAAAGTGGCTCATTTATAAAGTTTCATAAACTCTTTTTCCATGTTTTCAATTAAGTTGAACATAACTTATGCCTCAATTATAATTTTATTTTCCTTTAATTTTCTTTCTATTACATATATGTTTATGATCTTATTTTATGATAATGAAAATGATTTTTCCAAAATAAATCTTCTTTGCAACGTAAAAAAGTGTACTTCTCTCAAGAATTTCATGATAGTTTTATTAGATTATTTTAATCTATTTAAAACCCCTCTATTTAATACTATACTTTATTTGTATTGATATTCTATGATATCATATACCATATTTTATTAAATGGTTTATGATTAGTTTGATTGTGGATGTGCTATCTTGATACCATTCACTATATTACTCAGAATTGCTAGTGATTATGTTTACTGATTTGGGGAAAGTTATTTACATTTTTTATGTATATGTTATTTATGATTCACCCCATTCATATTAGTAATGAAGTTTACTTAGTAAGTGATGGGTGGGGCCCTCTATATCCAATCGATGCATTGGTAGGTCTAATGAGACAAACAAGATATGGACTTGGCTGAGGCCTTTCCCATTTATTTTTAAATATGGATTTAGCTGAGGCCTTAACCATTTATTTTCAAATGTCTTGGAGGAGACCTCATCTGTATGTTCTAGATTCCAAACAGTATGCATTTTATCATTATGATATTAGTAATTTATAATCCACATGATTATATAACTAGTATAATATCCATGGTTAATTCCCATTCTCATATTTTTATTTATATAGAATTACTTAATCTGCTTTTATTTTTGTTATATCATGCTCAAGATTATGTTTTAATGGAGTGTGTTTTTATTTATTCACCCTAACTTATTGTTTATGTTTATTTATGATAGCTTTTGATGTATTGATTACCCTTAATGAGAATCTGAGATAACCCCTTTATAATGTTTTATTTTCCCTAGGATGTGAAGATTTATATTATGAATGACATGTAGGGATAATATAGTAGATTTTGAGTGTTCCCATTTTAGGTTCTATGTTTTTTTTCTTTCAATTTGTAATGTGACAATTATGTTTGTATCTAGTTTTAAAAATCTACTAATCTATTCTGTCCTCTGGGATGTGACTTCCTTGTTTATTATACCAATTTAATGTAAGACATCAGCTTTGGGATACTAGGGTTGAGGTTTTTACACTAGTCAGTTGGAGGTTTCTCATCCTTATAATAATTCATTGGAAGTCTTATCAGGGTCATTGTACCACACAACATCATACTAATAAACATAAGGACATGAGACCTTGGAATAAATTCTAGTTTAAAATGGTATAATTCAACTAGAATTATAAAGATACATGGAGAAATAAAAATTTGGATTAAAAAACATTTAATACCAAAAAACACACAACCTGGCCACTTGCGGTAACTTGAGGCTTGTCATGATGAGATCTGGATATGCACTCATTTGTTACCTACCCATTAAGTATCAACATTCTTATAACTTGTGTACAAATACATCCCAATATGTATACTGATAATGAAAAAATATAAACCACCCTTTGAACTAATTCTTCATGAACCAACCTAGATTACCCAACTATCCAGAACTTGAAAAAGTCCTGATATGGCCCAATGGGAATTCTTGATCCCCCTATGATGGTGAAAAGAACTTGTACATCGATGAACTACCTTTAGGAATAATTTTTTCATAAGAAAACGTAGACCATGGTCATATAAATAATAAAAAAAAATATTACTATATAATTCAATGATAAAAAAGTGACAAAAGGTATGGAAAATAAAATTATTAAAAATCAAAAACCAAACCCCGTGAGAAATAATAGAAAAAAAACTCATCTCTACATGACATATAATCACATATATACTCCCACACCCTACTAATGAACTAACCTGCCACTATCCTGCAATGCCTTTCCCTTACCTATGTCAAAACAACAAGATCTATATACACACAAAATTGTATGCAGGATGTAATGAAAACAAGCTCAATTATATCCAACATAGTGTTTTATAAGAAAACTTCATATTATAAACCAATTATTCTCAATTAAATAATTTCAAGGAATGAGATAAAATTTTACATAGCTTAATATAAATAAGTAAAAATCACACAATTCATAATTTTCAAAACATTACCAATAATTTATTTTTCAAATAAGTTCCACAACATTTTAAATGCACATTTAAAATATTATCAATAACGAAAACTAGACCTTATATTAACATTAGGTCCAAGTTAGTGAGTATCCCTATTCAATATTTTTTATCAATAGGCCACCATGTGACCACATTACCCTATATCAATAAGCCTATGGGTTAAGAGTTCACTCACGAGAGTGGATCAGTGCCACATATGAGGCCACCTTGTGAACACATTACCCTGCAACATCAAGCTTAAGGGGTTAGATTTAATCCCTAAGGATTTCTCCTTAACTAATTAATGATCACAGTTCATCATAGTATATTAAAATCATTCAAAGGTAATTTTATATTTAAGTAATAACACAACCTATGAAGCTATAGAAAACATGATTTAAAACCATTTCTACTAACAATGTCAAATATAGAAGTATTTTTTTCATAAATATAACAAGAACCACCATGTTTTATAGAAAAAATTTTCATGCCGTGAACTAATTTTAGAAACCAATTTCAAGGATTTATCAATTAATGTTTATAGAAAAGATCCAATTCATGGAACCACTTACCTCAAAACACATGAAATTTGACTATAGAAAGGAATGAAAAATACGGTGAGAGAGGAGACTTGAAAAAACAAGGTTAAGCTTCCTAAAATCACAATTCCCAATTAATAATCTCTAAATCTATAATTTATAGAATTAGGTGACAAAAGTAATCAATTGCTATAGTGATTATCAAAAAATGCACTAAGAGGAATAGATATCTGTAAAAAAACAATTCCAAGAAAAATATATAAGAAAAACATTAGAAACTTGGATCTTAAAAAATACTATGGTTTTCACAACCCTTGGGAAAGATGAAAATGAAGAAGACAATATAATATCACAATGGAGTTAGATGTACCAAAATAGGATCAAGAATTTGATCAGCACTTCAATCCACTAATGATTCATATTGGGAGAGCTATAATATTCCAAACAAAGTACCCGGGTTTGAATGGGTCAAGTTTATATTGAGGGAGAAGGATTGAGAAATAACACTAGGGTTATTAGGTGAAAATACAATAATAACTCTCACCAATCCTGACTTAATTAGTGTCATGATCTGAGTGTTAGTCAACCACAAATTGGTTGGTGGCTACAAAAAAATGTTGTGGCCACTTTCAAGCACATCAGCTAGCAGGTGGAGACCCACTGACTGGATAGTGGCTACAGTTGAATGTTGTATCCACTTATAGGCCCACCTGTATCAGCATTTTTTTAGCTTCATGTCCACACTCACCAATTTCTATAGGAACACCTTTGGCCCTTATTTAAACACTTAAAAACCCATAAACAAGATGAGTTAGATAAAATTAATAATAAATGAAGCAATCATATGATAATACCTTGAAAAATAGTGGGTAGTGTCAATACATGTGTGCGGTAGATATTATACTATATTTATTTACAGCTTAAGTATAATAAACTCCTTAATAGAGGCCACTCTTTTCTTAAATTTATGGATTAGGTGATTCAGAATTTTTTTCAACAATATAAAGTCTCAAGGGATCATAATTTATGGTTTTGTATATAGGGATTTACTTTTTTTATAAAGTGTTTGTAAAAAACTTTGAGACCTACTGCCAAAGTGTTTTGTAGGATATCCAAAACATGTTTTGGATTGATTTTCATAGATTGTTACATATGATATAACATGTGGTAAAGATGAATGATAGATTTTAAAAAAGAATTTTTGGAAGATATCCAAAATAATTTGTCGAAGATATCCAAAAGACTTTTTGGATATGGTTTCACAAGTTATCACATATGATGTAACATATGTTGAAATTTCACTAACTCTATGAAGCTTTTAGTGTAATTGGGATATTAATTTAGATATAAACTATTGAGCATTTCATGGTGTATTGAACCATTTCATATTCATTATAGGGATATACCATGTTGTGGTTAATATTAAAACAATGTGTTGTTTTACATGGTATTATATGTATCATGAAATAATGCATGATGTAGTCTATTTATCCCTCTCCTACATTAATATATTATATTTAGTCTATTCATCATGATATGCTGATATGAGGTGTTTGAAAATATAATTCATTTTTTTTAATGTTAAAAAAATTAATCATAATTTTGAGTTTTAAGTTAAAAGGGGTTGTAACTTATTAAATGTTTAATTTAATAGTAAAATTTTTGTAATATAATAATTTTACTTAGATATTCATATACAAGAAATCATAATATGATATTTGTGTGGCATTAGAATATTATATTCATTTTTCAATTCTTCTCAAAAAAATTATATATCTCTCTCTAAAAAGGTTTTATAAATCCATGAGGGAGAGAGTATACTTCCCAAGAATTGGGAGATTCAATCATCTTTTGGATTCCTTAGTAGGAATAATCTCATTGGTTTCTTCTAAGTGATCACTGTTAAACTCTTTTGCAAGAGGTTAGGAAAATTCGGATCAATGGATAAAATTTAAATCATTCTTTATTTATTTTAGATAATCTCTTATGTATATAATATTCTATTTTTTAGGTTTTGGTTAATGTTTTCAACTATTTTTTGATAATTTTTATCCCCTTCAAAACCCTTCAACTCAAAACCTGATAGTCAAACAATGTTTGTATCATGTTAAAATGATGTATCTATACCATATGAAATAGTTTTAATAATATCATTATAAAATATCTAGGTCCTCATTATAGTGGGGGAAAACTATAACCCATTTATTCAATGAATACTATAAGGATATTATTAAATAAAGCATGTACATAACTATATTGGGACACAGTGAACCAGGAAACCGATTTGGACTAATACATAGACTAAGGGGAATTCCCAGTTCCCATGGGTTAGCGATAAGAGTTTGAGAATCAAATACTACTTAGTGGGAATGATTTATCCTAAATAAATTAAATTAAACTTTAAGTTTAATTTATCCAAAATTCTAGAATGAATCATCCATACATTGTACACCCATGAAAAATCTAATAATAAGTTTAAAATGAAATGTAAACAAAAAATGGTGGAACAAAACAGATATAAAACAAATATTGAAACTAAAAATACTACGAAATATTCCCTGTATAAAACTTCTTAGGTATAAAATAAATATAAAATACTCATACTAATATTTCCATGTTAACTAAGGTCACACTCCATCCACTAACTCAAAACCCCACTCTAGGAGCAGTCTTGATAATAGATTTCATGAAGTGGTGTTCCTTAGAATATGGGCCTTTACAAAAAAGATCCACTCATTCTACAGACACCAAGTGATGTAAGTAGGGTGTGAGTATAAACATCCCAATAAGGTTTCACAAATTATTATATGCATCCCCTCTATTTAAAATAAACAAGGATTATAGTTTGAAATAAAGTAATTTTAAAAATATTTTTCTTATTTTAAGAAATACATACACATATACATTTCCAAATTTATTTACAAACAATACAATCATTTAAAGAAAATTTTAAAAAAAATATTAGATTAATCCATTTTAAAATATAATTTTGAAATATCCTTTTTCAAATCTTCTTTAAGACTCATACAACATAAAACTTTTAAATCCTTAAAAAATAAATCCTCAGGATAAAAAAACAGAAGAAAAAAATGAAAACAAATTACTGCAGAACAAGTCTAGTAATCGAAGCAGTAGTATGGTAAAGGAATCCAATAATAAATATCTCAAGGATAAAAGTAAAATTGCACCATAATATGAGAGAAATATAGTGAAATAATACCATGGTGAAATGATAATAATAAAATTAGAGTAAAACTTAAATTGAAAGTATAGTGTACAGGAGTCAATAAAATATAAATAATAATGGGTTATTCCTAAATATCCTATGAGGTGACACTAGACATGATCGAGTGGATCCATATACTGGTATATCAATACATTCTAAATCTATAACCTATAAGATGCTTTACTTAGTCTCACTAGTGGAACTCCCCCAAGTACTAGGCACATGTCATACTAATGGGGATATATTCATACATATTGTTACTAGATAGTAACCATCTCTCAATCCATAACTAAGACACCTGAGATATCCATTATTATAATGATTGGAGGTGAGGTAACATACATCACATAAATATCATATCAAACATGATTCAATATATCACAATCACATCACCTCATCCTACCTCCTTACACCCTCTAAAAACAAGACTCTATTTACAACACACAAGAGAATCAATAAATCATTTCAATTATCAAACTCACATAAATGATATATTACATGGATTTTATTAATGTTGAAACACATTTCAAGAAAAACTATTTTTTGAAGGTTTTAACCAGGCCCTGAGTTTTAAAATAATAATGTAATTTTTAAATATTCTTTTAAAACCCATTTAAAACCAACATCCCTTTTAAACATTTTCCTTTCAGGTACCAAACAAGCCTTTAAATAATAGTTTTTGAAATCACATTTAAAATTATTATTGAAACCCCTTTGAAAACCATGAATCATTTTAAGGATCTCTATAGAGTAATGATGAACCAGACTTTAATTCAAAAGCATCATTTATATAATACACACAAAAATAAAACATTTAAAATAATATATATGGACTCATTTAAATAAACTCACTTGAAACCATGAATGAAAATTATCAAATATATCACTAATTAAAATCCATATTTCAATTCATATGAAATCATGTCTAATAAAAAAGTGTCACTTGAATAACCTATTTCTTTAGAAGATATCTTTTTTTCATTTTATTAAACACTTAAGATATGTAATTTTTAAGTTTAAAACCCGTCGTAATAAAATTATATAACAAAAATTTATAATTAAAATATTAAATTTAGAAAACTTAAAAAATAATATCATAATTTTAAAAAATAAAATAAATTTAAAGGAAATGTATTTACAAAATTTCAAGAAATGCATGGTTTGAAATCGAAAGGTAAAACATGGAAATTCCTACCTCAATTTCATTGAACTCAAAATTTTGGTTGTCATCCACCACTAAAACGACATTAATTGAATATTTTTTCATAATAAACACTATATTGTACCAATAAATCAAGAAATTTTTATTCAATTAAACCTATGAAAAATAGGATGACACCTATGAAAACAAATTTAGAGCTTACCTTACTCTCACTAAGACAAATACAATGCCACTGAAGTCTTATCCTTCCAATCAATATCAGAGTAGATATTAAAAATATAATATAATAGGATTTTAGAGGTATATTAGGGAGATAATATCGAGAGAAATGAGAGAGAGTGGGGGATAGAGAGATATTTGAGGGATAGAATACCCTAATGTGTTTGCATCCCCCTATCCCCTTTTTTCTTTGTTTTTTTGTTAATATGTTTTTTCTTCTTTTTTATTATCTTTAATTTTTTTCATTCTACCTTAAATGTGTTTCATACCTCCTCCCATACCTATTTTTCCACTAATCTATACCATACCCCATCCTCTCATCATTATATATTTTATTTTATTATTATTTTTATAATCATTTATAATTGTTATCATTTCCCATTTAATATTTTAAAATATTTCATATCTCAATGATCATTCAAAAAATATAAAACAAACTCTTAAATTAAATTCAAACAATAATATGTTTATTGAAACCCTCATATTTTCAACATAGTTAATAATATCACATTTTTTATTTCTAATATCCCAACAAATATTCAAAGATAACAAAATTTCAATTATCAATTTAAAAAATCTTAAATTATTCTTTAAATTTTATTACCACCATGTCCTTCCAATAAAATTAACATTTAAAAAAATTATAATTTAAAAAAAAGAGGTTACAATATCCCCACTGTAAAAACTTTTCATCCCTAAAAAGTCTTGCGGACTCCTATAGAATAACCCACTACATGACAAGGCACAAATTTCAAATGCTATAAATGTTTATAAGAAAATATTTTTAAAACCAATAACCAAAATTTCATAAATATGTGGGGTTTCCCGCCCCCATAAAAGACTCCCCCTTACCTAAAAACATGATATCCTTATAATAATATCCAAAACCCAATTCATCATTCAAAAAATCATTAATAAAAAACCCTATCACAAAAGAATCAATTAAAACAACCCAATTATCATAAAACTGATACATCATAAAATATCATACTCTTGAAACATAAACCAACTTTATCACATAAAATATGTTTTTCCAATACTAATTAAAACAAAAGACAATGAAATAAAAGTTATACACCTTGAAATAAATGTGTTCACCCAATTTAAAACCAAACATGGCAAAACCCCTTAATCTACTTTAAAACAACAATATAAAATATTTACCTCACATAGCCTAAGGTCAATATTTATAACAATATAAAATAAAATTAATTTTTAAATACTTAAAAATAAATTTTATTTAAAATAAGAATACCAAAATCAAACATTTTAATTCGCATGATTATTCTTTACAAACATATCCAAACCATTTTCCTGAAAAACATAGCTTCTAAAAAAATTCTAATCCACAATTAAAAAAATGAAATATAAAAACATGAGACCACCACGATTTAAAAGAAAATAATCCATAAAAAACTAAAAACCTCATGCTAATTTCATTAACTATGAAATAAATCATTGATAATGAACTATAAAATTTATTTTTGGTAATATGTAATGTAATTCAAAATCATTTTAACACGTTAAATGCACTTTTTGGATTTTAAAAAAAATTACACCACTTTTAAAACAATTTAATTTCAAGAATAAATTCATCTAACAAATTTAAATTTCAAATATTTCCATATTTTAATATTTTTATTTAAAACAACATTAAAAATATTATTCAATTATAAAGCATTTGAAGTGAAACCATTAATTTTAAAAAACATTCATAAACTAAAATATCACTCTTCCTCTCAAAAAATCATTTAAATTTTCTAAAAAATTTATATTTGAAAATTAGGTACCAAGGGTCATAACTTATTAAATGATTCCTAGAATAAACAAAAAAATATATATATACCATAAGAAAATCACCTCAATCTATTCCATACATAGAATAAATTGAAATAAATAAATTAAGATCATATAAACATCCCCAATACCAATCAAAATCAATCCATAATATCAATATTAAAACATTAAGAAAATATTATAAAGGAAAAAACATAATAAAACCACACTATTCCCAGATATATGGCATGTCTGCACAGTCTGTAACCCATTCACCCCATCCATGTATCCTATTGGTTCATCTTCCAACTTCTTTCAAAGATGGAATTATATCCATATAGCAGGATAAATCAAACCCAAAATTAAAACTACATATTTATAGATTCCATTTGAAACTTAGGGTTTGGTACTAAGAGTGTTGATTAAAAACTCCTCTGTAACTACCTCCTAAGTTATGGAAATAATATATCATGTCTACCTCAAATTACTAAATAGAATATAAAAAATCATGTTCTTTGATACCATTTTTTCATGAACTATACTTTTCTACCCGGAATCGAACACCCAAGTTAGTCGGTGACAAGGATCAAGGGGTATTTTGGATCCTCATGGTCTGGAAAAAATCTCTTGGGTATCAAAGACTACTTCATGGGAATGATTTCTCTTGAAGAAATTAAATTAATTCAGTAGTGGGATTTTACCAAAAAAAATTCATGAGGTTTCCATATATTGGATTCCCATGATAAATTAGATAATAAATTTAAAATGAAATGTAAAGAAAAAGGGGTCAAAAAAATAGATATAAAATAAATATTTAAACTAAAAAATGGGAAATATGACTTGTAGGGAAATTAGAATTCATAAAATAAATATAAAATACTCATACCAAGATCTATAAGTGACCCAAGGTCACACTCCATCCACCAACTCAAAACACACTCTATGTGTGGTCTTAAGAAAGGAGTCCATGAAGTATAAATCCTTAGAATCGAATCCTATGCCTATAAGATTCTCTCAATATATAGACACAGAGTGGTGTAAGCAGGGTGTGAGAAGAAGATCTCTTAATAGGGTTACACCAATGAGTCCAGGAATCCCCTTTATTTAGAAAGACTATGGATTCTAGTTTGAAATATAAAAATTTTAAAAAAGGTTTTGTTATTTTAAGAAATAAAATCACAAATACATTTTAGATTAATTATCAAATCTAGAATTTGTTTAAATAAACCTTTAAAACATTTATTAGATTCATCCATTTTAAAAAATAAATTTGAAATCTCTTTTTAAGAACTACTTTAAGACTCATACAAGAGAAAACCCATAAATCATCAAATAATTCATCCTCAAGATAAATAAACAGAAGAAAAAATGAATAATTTTTATAGTAGAAGAAGTCAAATTATTTAAACAATATTAAGGTAATGGAATATAATAATAAACATCTCAAGGATATAAGTATAATTGAACTATGATATAAAACGAATACATTGAATAAATGTTATTGGGAAATTGTTACAATAAAAGTAAAGAAGAAATAAAATGTAAAGTATAGTGTAAAAGAGTCAGTAAAATATATATAATCAGGGTAAAATATTAATAATCCCATGAGGAAACCCTATATATACTCATTTGGAACCACTTACTAGCCTATTGATGCATTACCATTCTATAACCTCCAGACTTCTCTACCTAGCCTCACTAGTCTAACTCCCCTAAGGCCTAGGCCCATGCCATACCAAGGGGTCCAAATAGTATTATCATGAATATATAGTAATTTTCTCTTAATACCTCACAAATAATCATAGGATACCCATGAGTATAGTGAAATGAGGTGAGGTAACATATATCTCATATATCTCATATCAAACATGAGTCGACATATTGCAATCACATCACCTCATCCCACCTCCTTACACTCTTTAATATCAAGACCCTATCTACAACACACACAAAAACATCATTAAATCATTTCAATTCCCAAAATAATATAAACAAGATAGTACGTGTCTTTCATTGATGATTTAGAACATTTTAAGAAAAACTACTTATCAAAGGTTCCAATTAAACCTTGAGTTTTAAACAAATAATGGAATTTTTAAAACTTCCTTTAAAAACCAGTTAAAACCAAAATCACTTATAAACATTTTCCTTTGAAGTAAAAAATGTTCCTTTAAATCATAGTTTCTAATATCACCCTTAAAACCTATTTTTGAAACCCTTTAATAAACTAAGAATCATTTTTAAAACCTTTTTAGAGTCATGAGAAATTAAAATATAAATCAAAAACTTCATTTATATAATACACACATAAATTAAGAGTCTAAAATAATACATAAGGAATAATTTAAATAAAATCACTAAAAACTATGAATAACAATTCTCAAATAAAACACTCATTCAAATATACAATTAAATTCCTATGAAATCATCTCCATGACAAAAGTATCTCTTGCATAACCTATTTATTTAGAAAATATCTTTTATAATTTTACCAACCACTTAATAGAAATAAATTTTTAGTTTAAAACCGATGGTATTAAAATTCCATAAAAATACTTTCTAATTCAAAAATTAAATTCATAAAACATCAACAGTCACCTTATAATTTTAAAAAACAAAATAAATTTAATTGAAATAGATTTAAGAAATTTCAAATATTTCATGGTTTACAATGAAAAAGGAAAACATGGGAACACCTACCTTAAATCCAATGAAATCATAAGTTGGGGTGTCATTATACTATTAAGACAATTTCAATCCAATATTTAATCAGAATAAACTCCATCTTTGACAAATAAAGAATAAAATTCATATTTAATTAAATCTAGGGAAAATAGGTTAATGCTTGTGAAGACGAATTTAGTGCTTACCTTTCTCTCATCGAGATGAATCCAATTCCACCAATAGTGTATCATTAAAGAGAGAATATACGAGGATTTTAAAGAAATATGGTAGAGATAAGAGATAGAGATAGTCGAGAGAGAGAGAGAGAGATGGGGGCATTCACACCTCCTGGTGGACGTCCCCCTTTCCTGATTTTAATTTTATTTACCTATTTATTTTTTCATTAAATCATTTTCCTCTTTTTCTTTTGATTCACTTTAACTTTTACCTTCTACCTTTTATGTGGTGTGTACCTCCTCCCATACCATTTTTCCACTAACTTGTACCACGAACCCATCTCTATTCATCTCTATATATTTTATTTTATTATTTATTTCTAATCATTTATCATTATTATCATTTACCGTTTAATATTTTAATAAGTTTTATAACTCAAATATAAGTCTAAAAAATAAAAGATACACTTAAATTAAAATCAAAAAATAATATTATTTTTAAAAACTATGTATTTATATTTTTTAGAACAATTATTAATATAACTATATTTTGTTTTAATCACCCAAAAAAATATTCAATCACAAAAAAATTTCAATTATCAATTTAAAAAATTGTAAAATATTTTTTAAATATTATTGTAATCACATTATTTCCATTATATTAAAATTTATAAACCCAAAAAAATATAATATAAAAACAAGGGAAGTTACAAATCATACAAAGGTAAAATCAATATATGATAATAATTTAACATGTATAAAATGAATACATAGTCCAGTAATAAAACTTATATGACAAATTTCGTTTTAGGGAACCAGTACTATAAATCTCCCACTTTCACTAAAGAAAACTACTAAAATTTCTCAAATTATTATCTCTCACATGATATTCATGATTCTGTTAAGTTGTGTATTTATTCACTAGGTCAATTATTTTTAACTTTGTGGTTATACTATTAACATTGACTTTATATTATTGAGATAAACTTTTCAAAAGATTATATTATAAAAATATATGTATATTGTTTATTTAGTTGTATTATAAGTTAATGTATACATGGATTTTACAGAATCAATATTCATGGACTACTTTGAGTTTTTCTTTCTCATTACACCATCATTATCCTAACTGTGATATTAGATCAAACTTATCATCAAGTAAACTATAATATATTTATCCCCTCATAGCAACTTCCTTATACCATCTATATACTAAGAACATATCCTTTATACAATTCTATTACCTTTTTATAGTTTTAACTACTTCTCAATATAGTTGTTATATATTTAATATTATATAGAAATACATACACAACATATTTGATCAAAAATTTGAAAGGAATTCTAATAGTTATTTATGTCATGTGACATAGGTAACAATCCTCTTTTGATTACTTCATCTTATATCTTTTAATATATTCCCACCGTATTTACTTTATATTGTTTTAAAAATACCCTTAGATATATATTTAAATATCATGATCTATAGAATATGGGTTCTTTTATCTAATTCTTTTATGGAGAAACATTTTTTTAACCAAGTCATAATATATCGTAAGAATTTTATATTGTTTACATTAATAACATTTCATTAACATAGATTACTAAGAAAATGTTGTCACTCTCAATGAACTTTTTTTCGCACATATCTCACTTTCATTTATAATGAAGCTAAAATATTTTATGGATTTACTTAACCGACTATTCCATTATTTTGATTCTTTTCTGTCCATAAATGGATTTATTTTATAAATCTCATGAATATGGTTAGTTTTTACTTACTACCTCTTATAGGATAGGAGTTATTTATCCTTAATGAATGATGTTTCACCTTAATTGGTGATAAGAAAATCATATATTCTTTATTTTTTAACTTCCTTAGTGGACCTACATGGTATGTTGTGTCTCTAGAACAACTTCACCCACTGAGCCATGAGGAGTTTTGTACTTATGTCAACTCTTGTGCATCTTGAGTCTTGACTTAATTATCATTTATCTTGCTCCAATAATCTATTTTTGAGATATCATACATTTATAAATATATGAATTGTCTTTCCATAATTAATCATTTATTTATTAGATTTTATAAAGATACACTTCATGTTTTGTAACGCAAGTTTGTTTCTACTAATAGACTTAACAGACACATCACATATTTATGATAGTTTTGGTTTTCTTTCCAAACTATAACTCATCTGAGATCCCATTTACCACCTTGGTTGGAACACTTGGTTCATTTTGTATGTTTTTTTATGACATATATTTATAGAAATATTATATAATAATTACATAACTCAACATAAATCTCACTGTGTCTAATAAGATATGGATTTATTTGAGATATTATACCACACTATTTAAATTAATCAATAAGATATTAGTTTATATATCCTTCATATCACTCTAATTGGAAATCTAATTTACACTTCATTAAGGATATATATCTGTATCTATTTATTTTATAAAAAAAATAATTAAGCATAAGAATCCCCCTATAGATTCTATCAAAAATAGCCTCCATGTATATGTATGAACTAATTCTATTATATTTATGTCTATTTCAATTTTAATTCTAATAGGTAGTTAATTCATTTTTCTTATAAAAAAGAATAATAATTATCATAGGATTTTTACTCAAAAGAGTCTAAATATCCTTCTTGGTTTAAATTCATTTAATTTTATTAGTTTACATAAAAAAGTTAACCATGACATAACTAGGTGTAATATGAGTCACATGTATCTAATTCATCATTTGTTTTTAACTAAGTATTTAACAATTCAACTATATATTGAAACTATTGTATAAATGTGTTATTCTATAACATAGGATGAACTTTTATTTCTAAACATTAAATAAAGACACTTGTGTATAAACTTCAAACATAAATAATATTATGGTAATGATAAATAAATTATAACAAATCACTAATACAAGGATCATTCTACCAGAAAATATGAAATAGTAATCTTTCACAATTAATTTAGAAAGAGTCACTCCATTAATATAATTAAAATACTATTCAATTCACACAATCCAATATAATCTATGTGGTTCTTGTTTGTGATGTTGGCAAGAAGAGGCGGTTGGTGAGATGCTGATATAGGGGTGGAAGACTTCACCGGGCGTTGGTCGGTGCAAAGGATGTTGTCATGGAGATGGATCGATGGATCTTAGTAGTGTTTTAGGAGGTGTATGATGGATCTTCATCAGTTTCATAGATATATCTATGATCTATTGATTTCATCTCCATCTATTTGGGATCTTCATAATGGAATTGGGGCTGGTGAAGGGTGACCCCCATATTTTTTCATTTGATCTAGTGCTGGTGAAGGGCGGTTGCGTCCTGATTGTGGGTTCCACCAACAAAAGAGGTTGTATTGAAAGGCCTCTATGGCCTTGTCATGGGAAGTTTCGGTGGGATATGGTGTTTGGGAATGGGCTGGTGAAGGGCCTCTATCGATGATTAAATCTGATTCAGTATGATGGTGCTCAGGTCAGCGCAGTTCTCTCGGGTTGCTTGACTGTGGGTCATTTTTTATTTTGGTTTTGTTCAAATGGGCTCTTTATCAACTGTTATCATAGATTATTACTATGGATTTGAAATAGTCTTTGATTTTGTAATGGGTTTTATCCCACTGGGCTCTTAGGCAACAAAATTATAAGGTTATGTGCCTCTAGGACTATGGGCTTGTAATGGGTTTTCCCCTCACCCAGTTAAAAAGGGGGTTCCTATTTTCTTTTTCAATTTTTAATAAAAAGGGATTTCCCCTAACCTTTTTGGTAGTAACATATGAAAAAATATATCATTTTTCCATTGTTATACCTCTTTATCTTTATAATGTTAGAAGAATGTTGAATATGTCCCTTTTAGATTTCATTGTCCCATTATCCTCTTAGCCTTACTATTATTTATATCCATCATAAAGACCAATGACTGGTCTTTTATCATGTCTTTATTATCTTGGTGAATCGATGTCAAAATATTCAGAATAGATTTTTCCAAGGTATCAAAGTTAAAATTAATAATAAAACTTTGAGAAACGGGGAGGTAGAAATACGAAAATGAGATTTTTGATGCTCAATGTATTATATCATCATGATTACATGGGGTATAAAAATGAATCCCTATCTTAAATTGTATATAAGGATTTATTTATATATCTCATATATTTATTGTATATCTCTCTCTTGATAAGGATCCTGAATATGAGACAACATAGAGTATGCATATTTATCTCTATGTTTCTTTTGTAACTCATTTAACATTAATGGTAGCATAATGAATTTTACATCTAATGAATCATTCACTTTTCTCTATTAGACATATTTCTCATCCTCAAAAACTTTCAAAGGAGGATTATCATGTATTGGGGATTCAATTACATAATATTTAAGTTTTTTCATAGTAAAATGTGTAATCACATATGCCACTCCAAAAAAATTACAATAGTAAAGGAATTATCCTTTTCCAAAACTGATCTCAGTGATAGTGAGTTCAAGGTATTAATTTAAATTTTCTATAACAAATAAATTATTACTTTAAAACTTTATCTTAATTACCAAAGTAATAATTATTGATTAATTAATCATTTATGTCTCATACTATTTCAACACATATTAATAACACTTTCCATTGTATTTGTAATGTTCATTGGCTTGGATATTCTAGTTGTAACGATTTATATTTCCCTTATCATAGAACTAGTTATGACCATTAAATAATACTCAAAGATATTTAGGTAGGATTTACGCACACTAATTGGGTTAACTACAAGATCCTCAATCAATTGAGTGGACTTCTCAATCATTAAATCCTATACATGAATTTAATCAACACTTTCCACTAAATTGGACCAATTTGGTTGTCAACACTTCTCATAATGACAATTCAGTTAATTAACCCATCATTGTCATTATTACTCCATAATAAATGGAAGGATCCCTATCTATGTCCAAAAAGTTCCTCAATATATGGTTTAATTCTAAATCAAATGATGGAAGGCAGGTTGTGAATTAATATTTTCCTTTTATGGGTTTTAATTAAACTTTCTAATAAATTTTATTTTTACCTAGAATACTAGTTTTATTCTTTGTGAATTCTTGCATAAATTATTAACCATCCATTATAAAACATTTATTATGCATAATAATTCGTTTGTATCATAGAATTCTTGTAAATTATTATAAACTATGTAATCATAACCACATTAAACAATTTATCATGAATAGAAAAATATATTTGATATGATCATGAACTTTAAATGACTAGTCAGTTTATCAAGCGATAATAAACCAACTTAGATCACATGGGGTCACTCCTTGAGTCTAATAAAACTCAAGTTGCACCATCCTATATACTCATATGCTTTATATTTTTTTGAATTTAACTTTAGCTCATCACTTGAATAATCTCATTGGATAATCTCTATATTTATAATTGTATACTCACATACAGGTTAGCACAGATTTGGAAAAAGGACTTATATTTAATACCTAAATATAGACATATAAAATCTTATATAATGTTAAAAAGTAGGGATGATTTGTTGATCATGAAATTAATTTAACAATAGTTATTATAAATTTAGACTATGCAATAATTAAATTAAATTAAATTAAATTAATCCAAACATACACATGTCAGCCTAGTTTGTGATCATTCACCATGAAATAAAATATTTTCAATGCAAAAAACACTTAAAATATAACTTGATTATGATTAAATAATTTTAAATAAATAAATTAATTTCAAATATTTTCTTGGATCCACTTATAGTCCTTGAGTCCGCCTTAAAAAATCCTAAATTTTAAATTAAAATTTAAATAATATTTATATATTTTGTAAAAATTAATAATAATTTGTGTTATATTCACATGGGATAAGTGGCGGCTCAATCACTCTTCAACATGTAATGTTGTTTAAAAAAAATAAAAACATGTAACGCCTCCAAGATGGGGAAAATCAATCTAGTAGAGGGAAACACGCCACTGTTTTATTTTTTTCATTTAAATATTTTTTATAAATAAAACTCAATATAAACAAACACAAACACATACATAAAAAATGCGTCAAACATAAATGAAAAATTAAAATCTTATACCCAAATTAAAAAACCCCTTTATTTTATTTTATCATAAAAAAATAAAAAAAATAATTATATTATTATGAATGATTTATTATCCTTTTTAGATTTGTCATGACTATGCAGACATTTCTTCATGCATGGTGTTAAGAATTCAAACCATAACAATATCCTTATGGTTAATTTTAATAAATAAAATTGAAAAAAATGATCATAAATTAGTGTGACTATTATTATAGAAGTTGAAGGATTCGGGTATATTGTAAATGATAGGTTGTGATGATCGTTTAAAATTTTTCCACCCAAACCCGATGAAATTTTCTCAAATATTATAACCGGATCATGAAAGATAACTTATAATTAATAGTTTAAATAAAATAAAAATCTCATGTAATTTATTTTTAATTTTATTTACACTTTTTTTGATGTCGTCGACTAGATCATTGATCATCTTAACATTTTCATTGCTTCAATCCAAAAAATAATTTCTCTTGTGATATCCATATATGTTTAATGAATATATGAATGTCATTCTTGATATCTTAGGTGATATAATAAGGTAATAAAGAGCTTCACATCATTTTTTATCTTATATATAAATCTCTTACTCTCTCATTATAGGCTTGAGATATGTGATAGGTTTCTCTTTAATTATCTCTCCAGGTCTTGAGATAGAAATTAGATAAATGAATTTTTTTTCAAAAAATTGATAAAAAATTTTCATTTTATTTCTTGGATAAACTTAACAAAATTATACAAAATCCCTTTCTTTTAATTTAATCCAAATAAATACTTCATGTCACTTCTTGAAATAATAAAAAAATCAATTATTTTAATTGACATGTTCATCTAATATTATTTATTAAATTAATAAATAAAATATTTATTTTAAATGATATTAAAAATGTGTTCCTTAAACCATTTTCTTGGTATGAATTCTCGCATAAAATTTTATTGAACATTAGACCATAATAATTATTATGTTTGTTAAATAAATATATTCAATTATCTTATATATAAATAAATATTATATTCATTCATATCCAAAATAAATAAATACTATATTTATTTACCTAGTGAATAAATAAGAGATAAAAATCAATCACTTATTTATGTGATTGAATTTATGATTAGTATAAATCAATTAGATATCATTCCAAAAACCAAGAAAAATTTTATTCTTAAACTTAAGTAAGAATAAAAATAATAAGATTCTTAATCTAAATAGTGTGTAACCCTCTATAATCCTTTCTCAGTGGTAGAAAATCTAACTGATAGACCTAGAGTGATATATAGAAATGTGTCATGGCCCCCATAGAGAAAAAAATAGGTCATAGAAACAACAACAAAAACCTTTCAATAAATGTTATTATGTAATATAATTCTTCTATCGACTGCCATCTCATTAATTAGGATTCATAAATTTGTCATCATCTTTTCTATTTGATTTATCTTTCTATGGATTTATAATAAAAAAAAATTTAACTATCATGAACATTAATTTTAGTCAAAATCTTCCATTTCAATCAAATTTACATATATATTAATTCATCAATTACTCAGATGGGAAAAAATTTATATTAACCATTCAATCAATTCCATATCATTCATGAAAAATATAATACATATTAATTCTCCATGAGTAAATGCCTCATGATTTTTTTCATGCATCCAAGTACAAAAATCATGACACACGTTTATAATGATCTCAAGTTTAATAACTAATACACACACTCATAGATAAAAACCACCAATGGTACATTAGTTGCAC
Source organism: Viscum album (assembly GCA_963277665.1). Taxonomy (NCBI): domain Eukaryota; kingdom Viridiplantae; phylum Streptophyta; class Magnoliopsida; order Santalales; family Viscaceae; genus Viscum; species Viscum album. Next base: position 1,504,584,415 of record OY728146.1, on the reverse strand, counting down.
TAATACATTTTATAACTATACCCATAGATCTATTTTCATGGTTTATACAGTCATGAGAACATATATACATATATATTGTTATGATTTAAAAAATAATAATAGGTTATCTATTATGTCAATTTTCTAAAACCATAACAATAGTTCATGTATTGTTGTAGTTTTATTTTAACTGTAATAGTAGATAAACTATTGTTATAGTTTTATAAACTATAAAAATATACACAAAATAACCTTATTGAATCCATCTTCCCGTCTCATTTTTTACCTCCTCCCATGTTATCTCATTCTAATCGAATCCCTCCCCTTATACTCTCCTCTCATGCCACCATCGCCCCTTCATTCTGTAGTTGTTACATCTCTATTCTCCGATTGTCCAAATGCAATCCCTCCATCACCCTCCATTTGATTTTAGATTCAAGGTATATATTAATTGTTATATTTAATTGTTTGTTCATTGATTTATAATATTTGGGGTGTTTATTAGGGTTTTATAATTCATGTATATTTCTTGTTCTCAATCATTGTTTGAAAATTATTTTTTTCTGAAATTGGGTGGTATTTGGGGACACTAATTTGGGATTGTATATGATTTTAAAAATATTAATATATAAGTTTATAAAATTATAAATATAAATTAATATATATATATATACATATTTAATTTTTATAAAAATACTTTTATATGTATTTGTAGGGTCATGAAAATTCTTCCAAGGAAGAAAATACTCCCACAATCACTTTGTAGAAGGAAGAAAGTACTCCTAAAAGTCTAGCAAGGTGAATGGACTCAAATTAAGTTGAAAATTTCAGAAGAAACTTAAAGTAACTCAAGTTTTCAACGAATTTTAAGTTTCCTGCATACCACCACTAAGAAGGATCCGTGGACCACCTAGATCACGAACCACCGGTACGCGGAACGATCCGCGCGGCACTAGCCCGCAGAGCGATGGCCAACGGACATGGTGGACCGCAAAATGCGTCACCGAAGGACTCATGCACATGAAGGAAATCCATGCACCATCTTGTGAACTTAATGTTTCATGAACAAATCACACTTGTTGGGTTCTTCAAACCATGATCGCAAACCATAGCCTCCATAATCCTTGATTGACTGAGTCTTCCATGGGTCAGGATATCTCTCCATGGGCCTCCGAAAATGGTGTCGCATGACCAATAGATACAATTGCCATGATTCTCTATTAAAGGAGCATAGAAGAAATTGGGAATGGATTGATGAAGAAATCTTGAAGGGTACCTAGAGGTTGGAAGAAAGAACTCGAATAAGATTCCAACTTCAGTCTTGAATCATTCAGTGAAACCCGAATTACGAACCACACTCTCTACTGGTACAGCCAACTTCGAACCATGAAACGATGGAACTAAATAATAATAATATAACTACGGGCCTAATTAGTGTACTGAAAACCAATTAATTCTCATGCATATACTCCCCGGAAATGATAATTTCCCAGACCCTCCGTCAAAATGTTGTTATGCAAAGTGTATCGCTACACAGATTTAACTCTGCACCGCGTACTGCATCAGTACATGGATGGAACCCAAAGCGGAATAATGGGCCGCATACCACTGTGGTGCATGGTGGTCTATACCCATACTCGTGTACCTAATCGATACACGGACAACCCCTCTACCCGCATACCACTACGATATGTGGAGCTTCCCCAATCCCACAAATGAAATCAGTGAGCAGAATGTGGTGTTTTCGGGTATTATTTCCTTTATTTCCAACCTCACCCCATTGATACCATCTAGTCCTCTATAATTTCTCCACAAAACAATACCTCAACATCAAGCCAAAGCCTCCTCTAAATCCATTGTACCCATATGATCTGACCATTAGGTGCTTCAGTGTGCCCCCTTACGTCTACATACCCATGATAAGTGGAGTCACGAAGGCTCTCCCCACAACGGTTTGGTATTAGGGAATTTTTGTGGGTCTATATTCCCATGGTAACCTGAATTCCGACCTTGGGATGCTAATGTGAACCTTTTTGTTATAAATATTAATGGTGATCACTTGTTTTTCCATTCAATGAGGAATAGTTATCAGTGGAAGCAGTTATGTTCGCTTCTCCTTTGACGAGGACGAAACTCCTCCCCTTCCCAGAACAAATTCTGGGGCCCTCCCACTGAGGTAAGTCCCTAATATTTTGAGTTCGGGCTGCATACACTTTAATATCATCTCACATTGAAAGTTTCATTGCTCTGTGCCCTCACCCACTATCACCCCAGCCTCTTCTGCCATAGGATCTCCCTCTCCCACCAATAGGAGAGGAAGCATGTGGATGGTTGGATCCCTCAAATCCTCTTGTTTCTCACACCGAGCATGACTCATGTGGGATTAGAGGTTTTTGATGATTACAACACCCACACAAATATTAACTATGAGAACACTAATTCCTAATCAAACTAAGATACATAGGACGCCTAATTAAAGGCTCGAGATCAAAAGGGTGCCCTTCTAAAAGAGTTTACCCAACCATGTTCCCCTCAAATGGGAAACTTCCATACATAAACCCCAACAAATATGAACTATGAGAACTATAATTCCTGATCAAACCAGGATACGTAGGACACCTACTTGAAGGCCCGAGCTCAAAAGGGTTCCCTTTCTAAAGGGTTCACCCAATCATGTCTTCTACAATGGGAAACTTCTACATGTAAGCCCCACACAATTCTAAAAAATGATGAGAACTCTGATTTATGATCAAACTAGGATACATAGGTTGCCTACTTGAAGGCCCAAGATCAAAAGGGTGCCCTTCCTAAAGGTTTCAACCAATCATGTCTTCTCAAATGGTCAGCTTCTTCGATTAATCCCCACACAATTCCGAACAACATGGGTTCTGATTCCGCTCTCGAGGATACATAGGAAACCCATCTTATGGGTCTGATTCCAACATCAAGACACATCCACCCCCTCCTAAATGATGATAATCTCTAGATCACCTTATTGTATGACTCAATTCAGCAGCACCTCTATATCATCAAATATATGTATAATGACAATGATCCTGCAAACCAGGGGTAGCCCGTGGACACACTCTTCGGGAATGAACTAAGGATTCATGATTATATGAACATGACTTAAATCTATAAGAGAGTCCCAGAATAGGTAGTAACTCATCTCATAAGGGGTACGGTGAGCCCGACTTCCCATCCTCTTGACCAATGGAGTCCTTAAGTGTCATTGGCCAAATCATTGTCTAACGAGAACCTGAATTTGGAAAGCATTTCCTTGAATCATGGATACCTGGGCCTTTGGTTGTTTCTGGCTCCACAAATAAACCCGTTGGAGATCATATGAGGAATTTATATCCAAGAAGTACTGATTGCACATGTACTTGACCCCATGAAATCACATGCTGGGACCATCTAGCTGTGATATCTCCTTTGCAATAGAAAAGGGGTTAATTACCCATCCATCGTAGGGTTAATCCAACCTTCCTTTAAACAATAATGATGCAGAATGGGTCGAAACAAAATAAATAGTAAATTTGACAAAAAACTTTCTCTGGGAAAAAAGATACGGGTGATGATTCTGATCTGATCATTTCCTCATCACCTGAAATGAGCCACATCATAGGCAGAACAAAAATGGTGAACCCGACGTGAATCTTTAACCAGGGTGGAGGTTCTATCCCAATGATAACAAACACAAAAAGATATTGCAAGTCGGGCCATTCTTTTCTCCCATGTACATGTGAAACGCGCCGCCTCAGAGGTGGAGCAAAAATAGTAAACCCGATGTGAATACTTAACCAAGGTGGCAGTCTAACCTAATGATAATAGACACAAATGGATATTCCACGTTAGAACATTTTTTTCCCCTGTATGTGAAAAACATGCCACCTCGGAGGAGGAACAAAAATGGTGAACCCGACATGAATCCTTAAACACGGTGGCGGTCTTACCCCACTCAAGCCCATTCACCCAAAAAAAGAGGAAAGGGGAAGGGGGAAAGTCGAATCATCAAATATGCATATGTTTAAAATAATTATACGTTGATGAGGACTTTTGGTATGTATGTCATATATGTATGTTCAAGTTTCCCATAGAGAAACCTTCGATCCAAATGACATCCCGAAAACCGATGCAGACACACACATCAGCAATCCCGGAGGCGGCTGAGGCCCCAATGAATGGCAGGACCCCCTCTCATACCCATCATCTTCAACGTTAGTTATCCAACATGATGATCAAAGAATACCACCGAAATGGTACTCTCCCCATAGTGGAGGCCATAAGGCATGACCTCCAATCTGTGAAGACTTGCCACCTGCCTCCTCAGCCATGACTAACACCTTAGCACAAGGCGGTCCTAATGGTCATCTCAAACCATTTCAAGAGCTTACCCCCAGAACATGACAATGAGTACCTACACTATCTTAGGGAGGAAAATGAAGTCGATGTAGACAACTTCATCTCAACTGCACATGGGTCCTATTTATGGGCCCCCGCCATAGAGTGTCACTGCCGACATTAAACGATTAGGCCTCCTCTCGCCGAAGAGGACCTTATGTTGAGGGCACCTACTAAAGTCCAGGAGACCTAGGCCCCTCGGGCTACCCACCAAGGGTGGATAATATATAATTAGGAACACACTATCACCATGGTTCCTAAGGAGAAACTCTATTGTACAAACACAACGGAATTCAACGGACAGACATACGACTCTGTCCCCTCCACTGAAGCCCACCACAGAAATATGGTGGCACAATACGAGTACATGCATGTTCCCACTAGCTCTTCTGGGTCTCTCTGTGCAGACAGAGTAGAAAACTACAGGCAGATGCATATATCTTATGGTGCACAACAAGACCGTCATCCAAATAGGATGGAAACTAGCTATATGTTGGCACAAATACCTAATTACGTATTTCAAGGTTGTCCTCCAAATAGGGCGTCAAACAAATATTGATCAGTGTCAAATTTATATGGATGCATACAAATCCCAAGAGACAAATACAGTGGAAAGAGAGTAGATTAAAATCCCCGCACATGAATATAAAGACCACCAATCAAATACAGTGGCAATCAAAGAAGAAAACTGGTGGAAGACTCGTTCTTCTGTCCTGACACAGGAGAACTGTCAGTATCTACTAGAAACTCATGGAGGACCGAATCTAGAAAAAACTGATGTTCTGATATCAGAATGGGCCTTTATAACAATTCTATCCAAATATTCATCTCAAAACATCCTAGAAATGATGGAAGATCAGACATCAATCCCATACCATGTCATCAAAACATGCCAAGACATTATTTCATCGGCAGAAAAGGTGAGAAAATATACCCATGAACTAGTTTCCTTGAACGTAATGAATCACTCGCAAAATGAATTAGTCACTCTAGAGTAGTTATGCATCCTTTATTCAGTCCATGATGTTTGACATCAATATCCCGCGATACACGGACAACCGAATCGGGACCAAATACTTGTTCCAACTGGGGGACATCGGTCCAACGTGGTGGCCTCTCCAAGGTAGGCATATATCCTTTCCAAAATTCAAGATGTATGTCGGTATATCCCAGCGACATCATGGGACTCAATAAGATAGGGACCCATATATGAAGGTCTTACCAACAGCAGACAACCCTGGTTTCCCGCAAGAGAGCGTTCAAAAATGAAATGCGCCAAAGGCAACCATAAAATGAAGAGCACATACATAATTATACGCTACTGGAAGTTGGGGTTCTTGGCACCCTCAAATATATATCAATAAAGGATCAAGACCATGTTAGTCCATTACCCAATTGTGGAAGTGGTGGTAGCAATTGCGAAAGCCCTCCCCACAATGTCTCTACCAGCAGCTCTAAAGGTCCTCCCCAGAGCACTCATAGGGGATTACTCTGTGGGTTAGGAATGATCAATCATGAGAGCATATCTCATGATGCATGTTGGGATAGCCCTCCCCTTGACCTGAATATAATACTACAAGAAGGTCCTCCCCTTTTTGTTGTCTACCCTAATGGTTCTCCCTAGGGTATAAGTTGCAGATAAAATTCTCCTTGTAATCATACATCAAGTCATGATGTTAGTCGTCGCCATGATGACAGTCATTGTGAAGGACCTCCCTGCAATGGAAGTTGCTTTGAATTCCCTCCCCATAGTAGCATCAAGAAATGAGAAAGTCCTCTCATTTTAGTACATCCTGAAGTCCCTTTCTAGGATGTGCACTGAAGAAATTCTCCCTAAATCCATACATCAAGTCATGATGGTAGTCCTCACCATAATTACAGTCATTGAGAAGGCCCTCCCACCAATGGAAGTTGATGTGAAGGTCCTCCCCATAGTAAAATCATGTGACGAGAAGGTCCTCCTCTCATTGTAGCCCTCCCTGAAGGTCCTCTCTAAGGTATACGCCGTAAATACATTTCTTGCGGTTTGGCATCAAGTTACAACAGTAGCCCTCTTTATTGCAGCACCAATTGCGAAGGTCCTCCCTGCAACCAAAATTCATACTTGTAAGAAGGTCCCCCCCTTTCAGGAATAAATGCAAGAAATCCCTCTTATGCTGAGGTGCTCAGAGAGATGCATTCTGACACGTCAGGCACTCCGTCTATAATAGGTGATATTCTTTCTTAACCAGAGGATGGCATGGGACCACGCTCATCTTCTGAGCCAACCCTACATCATCCACAAATCAATAATGCTCCCACTATATAGGTTTCATGGAATGAAATTATTAAGAAGTAGTAGAGTTGATCATATCAAGTAAAGGAGCCTCCAAAAGAACAATAGCATGATATGTTACTTGTGAGAGAAAACTAGCTAAGGATAATATACGAGTGATGTATTGGCCTACAATCACTTCTAACTTCGACATATCTGTAAATTGGTCTAGGGAATGTATACATGACGTTCTCTTCAATATATAGATGAATCTTCATCAGATGAAATAAAACTTCCTACCCTAAGAAGGGTATTCGGATTACATCAACATGTTAGGGGAGTTTCGCCATCTAGTCAAGTTGTAAGCTCTCCCATCTGCACGGAATCCACGATCAGAAAGGTGAAAGAAAAACCTTGAACTAGATTGCCTACATGCACTGTATAAGTTGTGTTTCCTCATTGGTGATGCCCTGACTGGATTTTACATTCGGGGAAGGGGTAACATGGAGATCTACACTTCACCCCTCTTCCCATCCAGCAAACCCCATTAGAAATGACATCTTGCAATGTCATCACCCAAATGAAGAAATCAAGTGAAACCCCTACTCAAGAATTATAAAATATTTTGCAAAACCCATCATGAAGTAAGTCTCAAAAGTGTCAGGACCGAAGAGATCAAGACATCAAAAATCTTATGAGTTAGGAAATGATGAATATTCAGTAGGCTTCCTGTCTAATGGAATCCAACTAGAAAGAAGTACTCATGTATTCAAAAGACCATAGACTCCAGGAAATCCTAAATCCATACTCAGCTCGTACCCGTGTGGGAGTATGTGAAATTGAAAAGCTGGAAATAGCGGTGGATACCACTGCAGTGTGTGAACAACCCCATCACATAGGGATGGGGGAATTTTCAAATCAAAGTGCCCCTATGAGACCAACAAATATAGGTCGTAGTGCATCAACGTAAGAACAGGAACAACCCCAGCCTGCATGGTTGGGGGAATTTTCACCTCAAGTCCCCACACAGTGGATATATATCTTCTCCCATCTAGGAAGAATGATGGATAGAGCAGTCACTCGTTCCACCCATTCTCATGGTTCACACCCTCCGTGACAAAAGCGCATTAGGAGGTCGGATCAGGGCTCCCTTCAGGTAAATATTCACCAAGAAACCCAAAGAATACAATAGAATTGAAGGAGAAAGTCCAAAAAAGGATGCAGAAAGCCCTCCTACCATCCGGCACTAGGTACACCACCCCCAATGTGTTATGCCTCAGTGAACGTGGTAAACGTCAACCCCACAGATCTCATAGGAAATGATGTATATGGAGAAGAAACAGAGGAATATGGTTCCCTCCCAGACACATCCCACACCGATATAAATGGTGTGAATTCCTGGAACCAGAGAGTGGTCCTAAATTTGGGCACCCCTTAGTTAATCTGACACTACCTCCCATGCGAAATCCCAACAAGGAGAAGAATAAATCCAAGGTTGTCTATGACCTGCCTTCTCCTCCCCCTAGAAATTCATCCCTCACTCTCAAGGAAAGGTTCTCTAAGAAGGAGTAAGGAATGAAAGAGCTCAGGTAAATTAATGTTCAGCTATGTCAAGGGAACTACCTCTCCGGATGTGTTTCACCTATGGAACGTTAGCAGGTTCTCCGAGAAGAGGTTCCCTTTCCATAGGCACTCATCTTGGTGAATGAATCCAAGATCAGAGGCTCATTAAAGCTGGCACCAAGACCGCAAAATTACTTAAACCCAGCCCTAGAAGGACATCAAGACTTCCCCCACTAGGAAGGCATCTAGAATATATTCATGGAAACCCACAAAGGATTCCCCCAGCTGGATATCCACCCCAAATTCAAAGAGTTCAGGCATGCCTAGTTTTGGATAAAGCCACACCATCCCAAGATCAAGACCGATAGTGTATGAATCAAGGGATCTTGAACACCATCGAGTAATTAACATATCGACTAGAATCCATGGAGGGGTGGTGTGCTCTGATACAACTAGATTGTAAACCCTACCCTCATTAGGTGACTAACTTCCTGCCACTGCCAAATTTTCGAAACCCCATTTTCCTAGTATTCAGTAGCTTGGGGGACCCTAAAAATAATTTAATGCACTACGCCTCTTACTGAGACCCCATGATGGGAACTTTGGGTCAGCAAGAAGTAGTAAAACTCTGGTGCTTCATACAAACCCTACAGGGATTGACTTTCATATGGTATACTAGTTTTCCAGCCAATTCAATCATAGGATGGGAGAACCTCTGGCGGTAGTTTCTCTTCCAGTTCAGTTTGACATTGCCTAAAATGATGGTCAATGATCTCATTAACTACAATCAGTGATAAAACGAAAGAGTCTCATAATTCATTTTTAGATAGAAAGGCCTGACTTATTCCCAAAACCGACTGCTCCCCTAGGATGAAATGCTCTTCATGGGCATCAATAACCTTCAAGATGAATTGAAAACACCACTCATCCCAGTGATGTACACAAGTGGTTTTAGATATTTCTCTTCTATTTCTCAAAGGATAGAAGACTCCTTGCAATGGACCAACCTCAAGTCTCAATTGGCCCCATTATCACTAGGGAAAACAATGGGAAAAGATGAGGCGGCTTCGGTCACACTTAATCCACCCCCAGTACTATATCCAGTTGTGAGGCCTCCACCAAACCGTTCAGGACCCCATGGACACTAACTGCCACCCCACATTGGCAAGATGAGTGACAGGGTGCTAAAAAAATTGGTTTGAATAAGAAAGAAACAAATTCTACTCATTTCGAGATGAACAGGTCTGCGTTTATTTCATAGCCGCCATGAATTGCCACTTGCTCTGGATACTAGAGACGAAGAGAGCTGATGAAGTGGGACATGATGACCATCCAAATTATTGTCACCATCACTTAATTCTATGTCATAAAATCCAGGAATAACTTTTTTTCAATGATATCTTACAAAATATGGTGGATTCCAAGCAAGTCAAGCTGGGCCCGCTGCCAGCACAGGTGGTGTATATTTCCATCTCAGACTCAAGAGAGGAAGATGAATGGAAAACAGTCTCTAGTAAGAAGGAGAAAATTTTTGATAATTTGATGACCTAGAAGATAGTCAACTAATTCCATGGCATCCTCTAGGCACAATTGAAACAACCAACCATGCCCCTGCAATCTCTCAATACAACACATCCATCCTTCTCATCCATGAAGCCCTCTAAAAGCCAGAAGGGCCAAAAGTAGGAGCCAGAAGATGGACCGACATCAAATATGAAGTTAGTTTTGACACTTTCAGACTTAATACCAATAGAATTGGTAAAATGGGAACTACCCTGCCAAATGGTACAACAGGAACCGCCCCACCAAATGGTACAATAGACACCGCCCCACTAAAGGGTACAACAGGCACTACCTCACCAAATGGTACAACGGGATTTGCCCCACCAAATAGTAAAATGGGAACCACCCTACCAAATGGCACTGTCAGAATGAGATAGCTAGATAGAAACATTGTCAGATCATGAAATGAACTTCCGCACCATAATTTTATTCACTTGATGGACCCCTTCTCTGATAGAGACTTTGTTTACAAACCCAAATTACCCATGAGAAACTGGGGAGTTGAAGGAAGAGGCTGTAGAGGTTGGATTTTTTCTAGAAGACACAATCATGGAAGGAGTCAAATTATGAACCATGCCATAAGTCAAACCGTTAACATCGTGGAAACTTGTGGAGGGACACTCCGGCAGACACAACAAGAAATAGAATGTTCCTCCTCCCCCATGGGAAGTAATGAAATCCCAATTATCTTGGAATATCCATCAGGGGAAGAAAAAATATCAAATCACCCAAGGCATGCAGGTGGACCAGTTCAGCCAAACCCAAAAAGGACCACAACACCACAGGACCTGGTCATAGAGGTCGAAGCATCTTTGTCCAAAGCCCAAGCCTCTAACATTTCTATGAAATAGAAACCCATAGACAAGAAGCACCAACCCTTAGAATAAAATTATGATATTCTAAAGTAGTTGGCTTCAGTACCAGAAAATTTGTCAATCCTGGATGCATTAACCTTGTTCGCATATCTTAGGAAGGCACTCATCGAAGCCTTACTAACTTCCCATGATTTCTAGGCCAAAGTAATAGCAGCTGAAGTCTATCAGATTAATACCATTCCTGAAGAATGTCACTCCATCATATCCTTTACAAACATGTATGAAGACTCCATCATAAAAGAGAACATCAAAACCTTTTATGTGTTTGGAAAGATAAATAGAATTGATGTCAGGAGAATTTTCATTGACAACGGCTCTATAGTAAAAATCCTCCCACGGTGGACACTTGGTTGGCTGGGCTAAGATAAAGAAAGCTTGAAACCCTGCACTACAACTCTGCTGGAATATAAAAAAAAGCGAGCAGAAGCTGATAGGATGCATAAAGCTTAAAACTCATCTTGGAGACCTCATGTCAGATTCTGAGTTCCTAGTAGTGTGACAAAGTACGACCTTCAACGTCCTATTAGAGAGGTCTTTGCTGCATCAGCATGCTGAAATTACGTCACCACTCCATTAGTGCGTCAAATATTTCACTAATGGGAAAAATGGGACATTTCATGTCGATAAATCCCCATTTGAGTCTTCTAAATCTCATTATATCGACGCGGGGTTCTATGAGTTGGAAGGAAAACATCCATCGACCAACGACGTTGATTGGGTTACTGCCTTGAATATATTGGAAATGACACCCACCAATCCCCTCCAACAACATGGGGAAGAGTATGTATTACCCATCAACCAAGTTTAATTATTAGGTGCAAGTCTAGAATCAATTGTCTCCATGGTCTCTGTTACGGACACCAAGTCTAGAGACACGGAAGAGCATGATGAATCCCATGATGTTAGTAAAATCCCTAACAGAGATGATCATGACCCATCCACAAGACCCCAAACAACCCTTGCCTTACTCACTAAGGCAAAATATGATTTATCTCCCAACATTGGAGAGTTTGTCTCGAGAATCCTCTCTCCATCAAAAGAGGAAGCATATGAAGAATAGGAAGAAGAAGAATAAGAGGAATAAGAATAAGAAGAATAAGAGCTCAGATATTCCCCTCTCTCATTCAAAGAAGGTGTATCCACCATAATCGATGGAAATAAAGAGATAAACCTGGGAACCAAAGATGATTCGTGGCCCACTCCGATCAGTGTGGCTATGCTTGTCAAGGATTAGGAGGAATATACCTCTTCCTAAATAAAAATTGAGATGTGTTTGAATAGAATTACAAAGAAATGCTAGGCCTTGATCTTGAGGCTTTCACTCATCATCTCGGCTTACCATAAAATCATAGGGGCTATAAGCAAGTAGCCAGAAGGACCTGCCTGATGCATGCTTCCAAAATAGTGGCTAAAGTGGACAAGATGATTAAAGGAAAATTCTTACGGGAGGTCTAGTATCTGATCTATCTATTGAACATAGTCCCTATCAAAAATAATAACGGACATATTATAATTTTCATTGACTTTAGGGGCCTCAATCGACATTTCCAAAAAGACAATTTCCCAGTCCTGATCACAGAATTGTTAATTGATGAAACAGTTGGATACGAGGCCATCTTCTTCATGGATGGCTATTCTGGATACAATCAGATTTTTATGGCCCAAGGAGATGAAGAAGGTACTTCTTTTAGGTCCCCTCAGGGAGTGTTCTATTACAAGATGATGCCCTTTGTTCTAAAAAATTCCAGTGCCACATATCAGCGCACCAGGCATCGCATCTTCAACCCCATTTGGGGAAAGTTTGTCGACTGTTATGTCGATGATATGGTGGTTAAATCATGACAGTGCTCAAACCACTTGGATGATCTTGAAATCGTCTCCAACAAACTATGACATTGTAGTTTAGAGATGAATCCCCTAAAGTGGTCCTTTGGTGTTACCTCTAGAAAATTCCTCATCTTCGTCATACACCATTGCGGCCTACATTCGGCACTTCTTAGCCAACTTGGTGGGTAAAGTTTTTCATTTCACCAGTTTCACAAATAATGGAGTTACATATGAGTGGGATAATGATAGCCATGAAGCATTTGAAAATATAAAATTATATCTCCTAAGCCCACTAGTTCTGAATCCACCAGTTTAGGGGAGACCACTGATTTTTTTTGTAACCACCCTAGATCATTCATTTGCTGCATTCCTCGCATAGAATAATGATGTTGGTAGCGAGAACAACCTCTATTACCTTAGTCGAATAATTATTGATGTTAAAAATTGGTATTCAAAAATTGAAAAGAACTTACAAGACCTAATCTTTGTGGTTTGGAAACTCAGGAACTACCTGCAGTACCATGAGGTCCACCTGGCCTCCCATTATAACCCACTAAAATATATCCTAAATATTCCCATGATGAATGGATTCCTATCACGATGGGCGGTCATCCTACAATAGTTTGACATACGGTACATACCCCAGAAGTCTATAAAAGTCCAGGCATTAGCAGACTTCCTAGCAGAGAACCCCTAGGAAGAAGCAACAATTTTGGATGCCAAACTTCTAGATGAAGAAGTGTTCCCCATCTAGGAGGACCCCCAGACATGGGAATTGTACTTCAATGGTGCATCCTGAAGCCCAATAGGGAAAAGGATGGATAATACCAAGCTCAACAACATGAGAAGAGAATTATACTTGTATCCCTTGAAAATGTCATCCAGCCTTACTCATTCCTAGTTTAAGAAGGGTGTACAAATAATAAATTAGAATATTAGGCCCTCATTGCAGGTCGGGAACTGGCACTTCATTTGTAAGAAAAATACCTAAAGATAAAGGGTGATTTATATCTAGTCATAAAATAGGTCAGTGGTGACTACACCATTAAGAAAGAAGTATTGGCCCCCTTGATGAACCATGTTCAAGAACTAATGGCAGAATTACCATCAAAACCAACATTGACTTATGTCTCCGGGTCTCAAAATGCCCAAGATGATGCTTTGGAAAATACATCCACAGCCTTGGTTGATCCAGACTGAGATGAAATGGTCATTATCATTGCCCACCACCGGATGGTCTTGCCATTTATCCAGAGAAATGTGGAGGAAATAGATGAAATTAGCCCCATTTCTAAGCCTTATGGTCACATCACTAGTTGGATGATTCCCATTGAAAATTACCTTCGAAAGGGGGAACTCCCACTATATAGGGCTAGAAGGGAACAGGTATGAAGATGGGAAGTCAATTTTTTCTTTTTCAATGGGGTAAACAAAGATAAGGTTCTCTACAAACAAGGCCTTTATGGAGTCCTTCTCAGGTGCATTGATGGAGAAGAGACTATTTCCTTCATGAAGGAAGTTCACTTCGGAGCTTGTGGAGCGCACTAATCAGCAACCAATCTCTCTCACCAAATCTAAAGGCTTGGGTTTCTGGCCCACTATGATAGGGGATTGTGCCATATTCGCTAAGAAGTGTCATTCTTTCCAAGTTCATACCAATTTCATACACCGACCCCCAGAGTTACTTCATATAGATAAGTACTCCTAGACATTCGCTACCTGGGGAATGGATGTTGTGGAACCATATCATCCCACCACAGTCAAACAGTTCAAGTTCATACTCACAGTGACCAAATTCTTTTAAAAATGGGCCACATCCATAACCCTTAAAGAATTCGGGGTAAAAAACATCGTTAGCTTTTCGAAGGCCAACATCATTACCAGATTTGGAGTCCTTCATACAATACTGACAGAAAATGACACCAACTTCTTCTCTACTAAGTTGGACCAGTTGTACCAAGAGTATGGAACCAAAGCCAACTGTTCATCCCACTAACACATGGAATCCAATGGGTAGATAGAGGCTATCAATGAGACTCTATCCAAAATACTCGAAAAGATGGTTGATAAGAATAAGAAATCATGGCCAGACAATCTACTTCATGCTTTGTGGGCTTACTGAACCATGACTCTTATAGCAACCCAGGTGACCCCATACTCACTAGTATACGAGGAAGAAGTGGTTTTATCAATCTAAGTCCAAGTTCCATCACTTTGAGTGGTCATTTGTGATCAAATGTATCTGTAAAAGAAATCCCAGAGACAATTTGATGGGTTAGAGAAGCTAGATAGAAAAGGCAACATGTCACGACCCGTCCTCGGTGCCCGTGCAGTGACTACCCCAAGCTTGCCTTCCATAGGCCAGGGGCTGAAGACTAGCACCAAGGCGTAAATCCCGATAAAAAGGGAAGGCATTGCCTTTGTAAAGTAAACCACAAACACCACAGAGAAAGCAAGCAGAAGTAAACACTAAGTAAAAACTGAGTACAGCAGTAAGTGCGGAAAATTAAGTGCAAAAAAGTAAGTGGGTCAGAATACAAACCCAAACTAAAAAGTAAAGTACAACTCGAAAGGGTTAAACAGCAACTGAAAGTAAGCCGCAGCGTCGAGACGTCCTCTGGAAGTCCCACCTGAAGGGTGAGTACAGATAGCCTCCATAGCTCCTCGGGTCCAGTCGTCCGCTCCGAGTATGTCTCGCCCAGTGGTCCACCTCCAGGTATCGTCCTGCTCCGCAAGCCTCCACCTCGATCGGCGATGTCCGTCATCTGCAACCAACACAACGTAGTGCGGGCATAGCCCATGCAGGGGTGAGTATAAGCTACTCAGTAGGAACCCCAAGACCCCCGAAGGTCTCCCAGAATCCACAAAGGATAATCCGAAAAGGAAAGATACAATCACGAAGTAAAATCCGACACTGCTTAGGTATATGCTCATACATATACCTAAGTCATCAATTCTCATTCGGCTCCAACATCCAAACCCAAGTACGACCCAATCCACACAGGAAAGAAAACGTAAATTCACACAGGATAGCACAACACAATCCACATAGGAAGGCAAAACAGGATTCAGCTCACACGGGTATACTTCTTCGTATGACGATAGAGATGATCAGATATATCCACTGATTCATCTAAGCTGTCGGACCCACAAAGGATCGATAGGTACTAACCCCCGCAATGACCCACACAAGATCGATAGATAACTACCCCCCGCAATGACCCACAACGGATCGATAGGTAACTAACCCCCGCAAAGACCCACACAGGATCAGACCCACACAGGATCTGTAGCACTGACCCAAAAAGGATTGCTAAGTGTTGTAGTCGTCGTCAAATCCACTGAGGATCTCTGCACAGTCTTCGTCGTCGCAGTCGCAACCAGTACTAGGGTTCCCACACACAGCAAGCTCGTTCGGGAGGGTCCGCTCCACGAGCCGAGAGGCTGATACATAAACTGACACATAGTTCAGAGTTGATGTATCCAAAAGTTCTGTATCGTCAATAGGAACTCAACATCGCAGACGGCGCGTCAATCGGACGTCCAGTCTGAGAGTTATTGGCTTTTTCGTCCGAGGGGCCCAGTTGGTTTTTAAGGCAAAACCAACCCGACCGTACTCCACCTGCGTCCAAACCTCGGGCGGAGTATGCCAAAAGATCAGTCTCACTTAGAGGAATCCACCAAAGTCGATGGTACGTCATTCGGACGTCCGTAGCTCAAGATATGAGTGTTTCCGCTCCGAGGGCCCAGTTGGTTTCGTGTACGAACCAACCTGGCCAAACCCAAAGAACTCTGAAACCATGAGTGCAATATACCAAAACGATCGTATCGATCCAAGGATCACATCGCCGCTGACGGCACATCGATCGGAGGCCCGTAGCTCAAGATACAGGAAAAAGACTGAAAAGATCCGAAGATGGGGGGTCTGGGCCCGGACCGACCCGACCCATCCCCCCTGGGTCGACCCGACACGGGTCCGGGTCCAACCCGGCCGGCGCGGCCCGACCTAGCAGACCGGCCGGGCGGCTCGGCCGGCGCGCTGGCGCTGGCCAGGCGCCGCTCAAGGCAGCCGCGGCCCCCCACGCGGGGGTCGCTCCGTGACACCCGGACGCGGCTTAAGCCGCGTCCCTCCTCCGCGGTCCCGTGCGGCCACGGGACCGGCCAGCGCAGCCGCGGCGGGTCTCCCGGTGGCGCGCCGAGCGCCGCCGCGTCCTGAAGGCCGGTCGCTGCCGGCCGCCGCCTCCAGCCGCCGGTGCCGCCGTGCCGGCGTGGCGCGCCGGCGGGGGGTTCCGTGGACCACCGGACGCGCTCCAATGGTCCGATTTGCGCTCGGTCTTCGCCAGTGCTCGTCCCGGGACTCGTTCATCACTGCAAAGCCTTCAAAATTAACTTGCAGCCCCGTTTGTCATCGCCCGCCAATCCGTGCATCAACGAAAAACTGTGGAGGGTTGTCGGGCCGTGTTTGTTTGGCCCGCACCCTCCACGTTAGGTTATAACAATTGGGAATAACAATCAACACATGAAAAACATAACAAGGCACAATTCTAATGAATTAGAATTTAACTTTGATCTGGGTTCTTTGCTTTAGAAGAGACTACCATGGGAATAAATATTATTCTCAAATAAAACCCCTACCACGTAGCTTTCGTCGGACGAGAGTTCTTCGCGGAATTGATCATCGCGGAAGAAGAGGATTGTCGCGTCGTGGAAGGGGCGTCGCGTCATTGCGGTACACGACGCCGCGTCGACGATATCTGAGGGTTAAAGAAAACACACATATTTAATTTCATGAATTAAATCCATGTTGAGGATAAAATCCACAAAGGAATTTAAAAGATTTGAAATCTCCTACCTCAAGCAGTTGATCGAAGATTTGTCGCGGGGAAAGAATCGTTGCGAAAGAAGCATCACGGAAGAAGAATCGTCGGCGTTGCGGAACACGGTGTCGCGTCGTCGATCTCCTAGGCTTCAACGTTCTTCACGTTCTTCACGTTCTTCACGTTCTTCGAGTTCTTCGCGTTCTTCGCGTTCTTCACGAAGGAGGATGAAGGTACAGATTCTCCAAATCCTCTCAACAATCAACCTGTAAACAAAAAGAAAAGGTGTTGGTCTTATTTTATTATTATTCCAATAGTTTGAAAACATGTTAAGAAACGAACCATTAATTCGGTGAATTAATGGTAACAACTTAACTGTCCATTTAATAGGAGTGTTTAAGAGTTTTAGAAAACGCCCCAGTTGACTTTCATTAATGAGGAGTTTTCACGGGTGCGTTACTTATAAGAAAAGAAACAGTGGGGCTTGTGCGGGCCCCACCTCACAAATATCCTACCAAGATGGTAGGATATTTTGGATTGCACCCTATCCGCTTTAACTTAGCTCAAGTGGCTTTAAGGGGCTTTTAAGTGGCTTTAAGTGAAATAAAAATAAAGTTGTCTCACCACTTTATTTTATTTCTTAACTTAACCCCAAAATTTTAAAAAAATACACCCGAGCAAACGCAACTTCGGAAGAGGCGTTTCTAAGAAAATATCGGCGCTGTGATTCCATCGATGCCCTTAGAATTTGATTCCGAGCACCGGTTCAAAAGTTAGAAAAAACTCGCTCGTTCGTTCATTGAACGTACCCGAGCAAAACTTTGGAAAATGATTCCGGGCACACCGGGCCTCGGAATCAGGTGCCGTGAGAAACTGCATTCTTGTAAAATTCCAAAGAAAATTAAGAAAAAAATATCCTTGATTTTTATGGGTCTTTACACTACACACTTTACATAATTTGAAAATCTATCAAAATCATATCACACGAACCTTAAACAAAAAGGTTTGCCTTCGATCTTTCATCGAAGGAGAAATGGTGTTAGTCCTCATAACCCCGATGATACTCAGGAAGAATCCCCCAAAGTTTGAACCAAAGTGGGAAGTACCATATTTCAAACATAGGGTCTATTCCAATGGATCATACACCCTGATATCAATGGACATATAGCTCATCACGACTCCCACAAATGCAAAGCTTCTCAAGAAGTACTTCGAATAATAGCAACACCCATGCCATGGTCCAAACTCTATGACCCTAAACTATGATTTGTAGTCCTTTCCACATGATGTTAAACTGTAAGGAAACCATCCTTGTTGCATGACTCTAAACTGAACAACCTTAGGTCCTCACTGCAAGACGTTAAACTGCATAGCACACAAAGCTTCCTAATCGCATGATGATAAACTACATAATCTCTTTTAGAACTACGTATGGATTGATTCTTTCCCTCACACGATATGTAACGACACCTAGATCATCGATATTGGCCTAGCCCCCCAAAAGATGCCTCTATAATATCGACTATTTCCCTACACTGACATAGGAAACCCTTATCACTCCTTATTTCTTAAATCGAGTATAACTCATGTGATCTTAGGATCAGTGGTGAGTATTCTCTTATGAAAACATGTTATGAAGAAATATGGTAGACCCGACACCCATAGAGAATGAAAAAAGATGTTCCCACCCCCATGTATGTTCCAGATCGGTACGGGGAACGTTTTGAACTACATATGGCTTGATTACTGCTCTTGTAGGATACATAGTGATGCCCAGATTTGGCATCCCAGCCCAGCCACTATCAAAAAAAAAAAATTCCCCCACATGTCCCTACACATGGACCGAGCCAGATCAGTACATGAAAAATTCAGAACAATGTATGGATTGATTCCTTCTCTTTAATGAAATGTAATGATGCTCGAATTTGGCATCTCAGCCTAGCCACCATAAAAAAATGCCCCTTTCCACGTGTGTAGGGAATGATTGTATAGGGAGTCTGTGAAAGGTCCTAATCACATGAAAATAAACAACAAATTTCTTCAAGAGTTATGTGTGGCCCAATTATCTGTGTTACGGGATCCCGCACATTCCCATCACTCATGAAAAGTTAAAAGATTCTTCTTCCCCTTATAAATATGAGTCAGATCTATACATAAGTTTTAGTAGTTCACAATTAATCATGGTGTGGGTATTATATACATTCCCAAGCACATATTTCCCATTTGTTAAACTCCATATTCTGGGAAGACTTAGATCCCCATAAACCTTCATGGCCATCTGAGATGGAAGGCCAGTGTCTTATAGAAACCTTTTTTTGGCTATGTGCATCATGCCCTGGTGGATCTGTATATGTTTCCCACAAAAAAGGCCTTCAATCAAAGGAAAATTTGTCCCCAGGAGTGTACTCCCCTATCCCAGTACACCTAATGGATTCCAAGCCTCATAACATCCCTCCTGATTCAAGTTTCCCCCAGGACTATGGTTTACACCTTCTATCATCACTCACGACTAAATAATGCCAGAACATCCTAATCATAATTAACTCAATGCTATTAAATATATTTATGATAGCAAAATCATCCTCACTGCATGACTCTAAACTTCAGAGCATCATGTCCTCATCACATGATGTTAAATTTCAAGGCCAAAATCATCCTTGTTTTGCGACATTAAACTGCATAGAAATGGTTTAAGCATAAAGTTCCCTCTGAAGTTGATTTTTCTATTCTTAGGTAATGACCTAGAATCCTCGTAATCCCTTGTTTCTCACACCGACCATAGCTCACATGATCTTAGGGATATTAGCGAGAGACCCACCATGACATTATGGAAAAATAGTCTTGGAATTTGGTCCTAAGAGCACGAACCTAAAATTCATGTCACAGTTCTCTTCCTAGAGAGGAACCCCACATTTTGGCCGTGTGATGTTAAATGACTGGGTTCCCTAAATATGGGACAAATGCGTCGCTCTAAATATGATCCAGATCTATAAAGGTTCCGGGCGCAGCGGAAGCTCATGGGTGGATGTGCCCTGTTGGATTTTTTTTCATTAGCAATGATCAATTCGGGATCAATACGATGATAAACGCCAGTCTACACAGATCGATTCATAGAAATAGACAAAGAAGAAGAAAATTCCCGGAACCACAAAATTGGATCGTCACAGGTTGATTATAATTAATTTAATTAATTGAAAAGAAGTACCTTTTGGGTGTTCTTTCTTCATTGATATTCTTGATCAGGTTCCGATGTGATTCTTCGTTGCATCACAGAATCCAAGTGTATACTTCCTCTAGCGGTGGTCCACACATGCACCTCATATCTCTGGACGTCACCAAAGGAGTCTCCGAGTGCTAGCGTGGAGAAACCTTTGCTTGCGTTGTCCGCCTTAGATCGTCTTGATCCTATGGAAGAGGATCTCTCTCGGTCTTGTGAGAATTCTTGGAGGAAGAGGTTCTATTGGCCATGAAATAATTCTCTAGAATTGTTGTGCACAAGGATTCTCTTGTTGGAAAAGAGTTGGGGTTGTGAGGATATTTATAATCGGGTTTGAGGTTTCAAGGTTATTAGAATAAATAAACACGCTACACATTTTATTTATTTCATTGACTATTATTGAAAACCCCATGTCAAATAATTAATTCTTTGACATGTGCCCATGCTAATTATAATAAAATATCATTAAATAAAACAATATTATATCCTCAAAATCCCAATTGGAAAAACTACACACCATGTAATAACAAATACATGGTGTGTACTTGTTTTTCATTGAAAACTACACGGCATGTACATTCAATGTACATGGCATGTATATCTTATTTTCATATATTCATTTCCTTTCCAAAATGAAAACTACACGACGTGTACATTTAATAATACACGGTGTGTACTTGTTTTCAAAATAAAAACTACACGGCGTGTAATCATTAATATATGGCATGTAGTTGTTTGCATTTTATTCTTTCTCTAACATTAAAATGATTTAGGCTTCCTTGAATAATTATTAAACCACGTAAGGGAATAATCTTTATTCTACTTGAGATACTTGAATACACTTTGTCTGTGAACCTCTAGGCCTCTTTCTCGTTGGCATTAGGTGGGCTTGCCTAAAGTACAAGATTACTGTCTAGAAACGGGTCAAGGCACAAAAGAGAAAGAAGTTGACGCCGCATTGACGTATCACCTCATATGAACACTTACTATGTAATTTAATCCCTTTTTCTCAATATCTCATCAAGAAGGTTTCATGGTAGTGTCATAAACCTACTTGATCTGTCATTATTTGACTTCCAGAAATAAACTCATCGTGACACCATGGCCATGGAATTTGTTCGATAGTTCTATTTCAATCAAAGGGCCCAAGATATTTACTTCCATAAACTTGGAAGGGACAAATCCTTCCTCATCTTATCCATTAACAACATGTCATTTGTGACGCACCCAACGTACCCTACTTCCTACCAACTATCTTCGTGATGGTTTTTGTCAGAAAATCTAATTGTGCGAGTCATGACATGAGTTAATGATAATCTTCTAGTCTAAGGAACATTACACACGCTCGCTGATAGAAATTTCTGAGGACACCAAGACATGCAGAATTGCTACTGGTGGGTTTGTTCTCATAATCTCCCATCTTGGAGATTACCAAGTGCAAACTCCATGAGAGAGAGTCTCATATTCTTACAAGTACTCGCACATAACGGTGTGTATACTATGTGTCCTATCATAGTAGGTCATCCAACCGCAGAAATTTATTTAAGAACATTGTTATAGCATTTCAAGGTTCTCATCATAGCGGGGATCTTCCATGACCTTATCAATGCAACAAATATTCTAGGACATTGTTATATTATAGTCATGAAGAACAATGAACAATATATAATAACTGTACATTCATGCAATAAAAGTACAAAACAGTTGGTTCTCAGGACACCAACCCTTACAAACTCCCACTTGGACTAGAGCCAACTGCCTATGACTTTTAGTCCGCTAGACCTCACATGATGATCATGTTTCTGCTGAGTCAAGGATTTAGTCAAAGGGATTGCCATGTTGTCTTATGTGGAAATACTACTCACTTCAACTTCACCACTCTGAGAAAAATCCCTCAAGAGATGATACTTCCGAAGTATGTGCTTTGTCTACTGATGTGACATTGGCTCTTTTGAAAGTTCCACCGCTGCAGTATTATCACAATAGAGTGTGATAGGATCTTTACTGCTAGGTACTAAATCTATCTCTTTGATGAATCTTTACATCCATACTGCTTCTTTAGCTGCCTCAGAAGTTGTGATATACTCAGACTCTACTGTAGAATCTTCTACCACACTTTTCTTTGAGCTCATCCAGCTCACTGCACCTCCATTCAAATTGAATATGTATCATGTCTGCGACTTCATGTCATCTTGATCAGTCTGGAAACTAGCATCTACATGTCCTCTGATGACTAGTTCCTCATCTCCTCCATAAACTAGGAACATATCCTTCGTACGCCTCAAATACTTAAGGATAGTCTTGACTGCCATCTAATTACGGTCTCCTGGATCATCTTGATATCTACCTACCGCACTTAATGCATAAGCAACATCTAGCCTTGTACATAGCATAGCATACATGACTGACCCAATCGCGGATGCGTAAGCAATCCTTGCCATTTTCTTTCTTTCCTCATGTGTCTGAGGACACATTTTCTTAGAAAGATGAATTCCATGTTACAATGGCAACAATACCCTCTTGGATTGTTCCATACTGAATCTCTTCAGTATCTTGTTAATGTTTGTACTTTGACTCAGTCCCAGCATTTTCTTGGATCTATCACGATGGATCTTGATCCCAAGAATATATGCCACCTCACCCAAGTCTTTCATGGAGAATCATTTATCTAACCATGCCTTAACTGATTGTAAGACAGGTACTTCTTTTCCAATTAGTAATTTGTCATCAACATATACTATTAGGAAAGCGATTGCACTTCCACTAAACCTCTTGTAGACACAAGGCTCACATTCATTCTTAACAAAGCCAAATTCCATTATGGCTTCATCCAAACAAATGTTCCATGACCTTTATGCTTTCTTTAATCCATAAATGGATTTCTGTAACTTGCATACCTTGTTGGAATCCTTTGGAGTCACAAACCCTTCACGATGTTTCATGTAGACATCTTCTTGGAGGTTCTTGTCAAGGAATTCGGTTTTTACATCCATTTTCCAAATTTCATAGTCATGGTAAGTGGTAATGGCCAATAGAATTCTGATGGATTTCAGCATCACAACCGGTGAAAAGGTTTCATCATAGTCAATTCCTTGACATTGTCTAAAACATTTTGCAACCAGTCGTGCCTTATAGGTGCTGACTTGCCCCTCCATGTCCAGTTTCTTCTTGAATACCCATTTATTACCAGCAGGCTTTAAATCAACTGGAGGATCTACCAAAATCCAGACTTGGTTTTGGTACATGGAATCCATTTCAGAATTCACGGCTTCTTGCCACTTGGCATCATCTGTTCCTTCAACAGCTTCCTTGTAGGTAAGAGGATCATCATTCTTAACCAATAATGAGTCACCATCCTCAGTGACAAGAAAACCATATCATTCTAGTTCTCTCACCTCTCTCATGCTCCTACATAGTTCTTGTGTCTTTGGAATAGATTGTTCTTCCACAGGGATTTGTGGAATCTATTCTTGTACCAACTCTTGTGTATCTTGAGCCTCGACTTCATCGAAGTCTATCTCTCTCCCACTATATCTTTTGGAGATGTGATCCCTCTCAAGCAATATGATGTGCTTTTCCACTGTAACCCTTTTGTTTGAGGGGTTTTATAGGTAATATCCCCTTGTTTCCTTAGTATATCCTATAAATATACACTTTGTGCCTCAGGGTGCAATTTTGTTACCTGAAGAGGCCTTAAAAAATGCTTTGCTACCCCACACATGTAAATTTGATAACATGGCTTTGCGTCCACTCCATAACTCGTATGGAATACTATTTATTGATTTAGTTGGTACTTGGTTTAGTATGTGTGCTGCTATTTGTAATGCATATCCCCAAAAGGATAATGGAAGACTCGCATGACTCATCATTGATCTCACCATGTCCAACAGGTTTTGGTTCCTTCTTTCACTTACACCATTCCACTAAGGTGTGTAAGGAGGAGTGAGTTGAGATAGAATCGCAAACTCCCATAAGAAACCAATGAAGTCTTGATTAAGATATTCTCCTCCTCTGTCTGAGCAGAGTTTCTTAATCTTCTTACCAAGCTGGTTCTCAACTTCATTCTTCTATTCTTTGAACCGATCGAAAGAATCTAAAATATACCTCATTAATTAAATATATCCATATCTACTAAAATCATCAGTAAAAGTTATGAAGTACGAGAACTCACCCCTTGTTTCAACTAGAAATGGTCCACACACATCTTTTTGAACTATTTCTAGAAGCTCTTTATCCCTTTCACCTTTCCCACTAAATGGGGCTTTGGTCATTTTGCCTTGTAGAGACGCATGACATACAACATGTGGTTTTAGTTCGAAAGAATCTAAATACCCTTCTTGATGTAATTTTGTCAAATTTTTCTCATTGACATGACCTATCCAGTGATGCCAAAGTTGAGTGTGGTATGAGTCATGTGAATTAACTTTTTCATCAATTTCCATTACTTGGTTTGTGTAGCCTAACACATAAAATCCATTATATAAATGTGCCCAAAAAAACAAATGTTATCTTTATAAAAGTAGAAACATTCATTTCCAAAATTGAATATGAATCCATCAATATCTAATCTGGATACTAAAATAATGTTTTTGGTTACAGATGATACATAATAACATCCTTTCAAAACCAAGACCATCCCAGTAGGAAATGTGAGGTGGTAGTCTCCGATAGCTACAGTAGTAAGTCTGTCTCCGTTGGTTGCTCGTAGATCCAGCTCACCTCAGTCAATCTTTCAGAATCTACTTGGTTCCTATATTTGGATACATATGTGAGCACCACAAGCAGTATCTAATACCCAATTGGTAGAAACAGATAGATTTCATTTGATAACAAATCCACATGAAGCTTCCCCTTGCTTCCTTGGATGGGTGTAGTTTTTCTTCCAGTGGCCCTTCTTTCCACATGTGAAACAAACAGCCTCATGTTCTCTTGCCTCCCCTTTGATCTTCCTTTTCTTGGAAGGCCTTGAAGAAGATTTGGGATTAAATTTATTCACCTTCCCTTTCCTTTTATTCACCATGAGGACAGAAGGATTTTCACGCTTCATGTCATTGTCCACTTGGTGAATGAGGATAAGAAGATCAAACATAGACTTCTCAATGTTGTTCATGTTAAAGTTCACAACAAATTTTGAGAAGCTATGGGGGGGTGATGCAAGAATGAGATCGATACCCAGTTCTTTGGGGAGTTTAAACCCTTGAACCTCCAAGTTCTCAATATATCCAATGAGCTTGACTACATAAGGCCCAGCTGGGGCACCCTCTCCAAGATTTCTCTAAAATAGAGCCTTGGAGATCTCAAACCTTTCATGTCTTGATCTATCCTGGTATAGACCATGGTGGTGCTTGAGCATGTTGTAGGCATCCATATCTTCATGAGACTTCATGAGCTCACCAGACATAAATGACAAAATCAAACATTAAATGTCGAGTGCATCGCTCAAATGTTGATCATGGACCAATAAATCTTCATCACTCGCCCCTGGGGTAGGAGAATCAGGAAGTGAGGAATCCAGCACATAAAACTTTTGTTCATGGTGTATGATAACTTGAAGGTGCCTAAACCATTCCTAAATGTTACTACCGGTGAGGATATTGTCTTTATTCAGAATTTATTGCAGAGAAAATGCGGTTGATGAGTTTGTCATATTCTACAAATTTAAAGAGTAGATTTATTAGTACATTCTTGATTACATTTTATGAGAAATAATAAATTTTATTAACTCTCCCACTATTTTATCAAGTCACAATGGCCCTCACCATTGAACTTGGAATGTCCAGTTTCTTTGACATTCTGGTGTCAAGGATCCATATTCCCCTTCGTATAACCCCAACAAGGGTTGGTCAAGCTATTTGAAGGTATTTAGGTAGGCAGGTCTTTGGGAACTATGAGCTTATAGTTCCTTGATCTTGTTGAGTGGACTCCCCAATCTTGAAATCCTGACTTGGCTTTCCTCAACTCTTGCCTCCAGTATTACATCAAGTCTATCAAGGGATACTCCTCTTGATGTAATATGGTTAATTCAACCCAAAACCTTTCATAAGGGCTTCCTTTATAAAAGTAAGTGTCCCAACAAGGGTTGGTCAAACACATAGTTTTATTGATTCTTTCCCTTAATCAAGTAACAGAAGGCTTAGTCTGACTTAATATGGTATTGAGGTATTTTAATCCTTTATGCATAGTTTCGAATTATCACATGCTTGTTAATATTAAGTGATGCTTTCTTAAGTGATTAACCATTTTCCAATAATGTTTACGCATAGTCCAGTTTTTATTTTATTCCATCTTTGCATGCTTGTTTATTTCATTAATTATGTGATCGCGAAAAAACATACATAACAAATAAACCATGCAATCAGACAGAAATAAAATAAGATGGCATGATCATGAGCATCTATTGGTTAGCTTATCATGCGGTTTTGATAAGCTAACCTTGACCTAGGGAAAAACACCTTGAACTGATGGTTCGTGTTTTGCAGCTCCCACCTGTCCACCTTTGCATCTTCTTGGGTTGGTTTCACCTCAGATTCGGATTTTTAACTGTCTCCTCTGGCTTGGGAGATCCTCCATTACATGGGGTCTACATTAAAGAAACCATGGGCATGCATGCCCTACATTTTACTGGAAGAAGGCTCGCAGACCAACGAATTTAAATTAAACAAATTTAAATGAAACCATACACACATACAAAGGGTCTTTGGTCTAGCTCATGATCATCCATAGCATGCAACGAAATTTATGCATATTTAGAATTCAAATTATTTTAATCATTCTATTATTTAAGATAAGTCATGCTTCAAATTAATTAATTATGATCTTATAATTAATCAATTCATTATCTTAAATTCCTTTCTGAATTTCCTTGAGATTATTCTCATCCATATCCCTTGTATAGGTCTTTGTACATTTTGAGGAAACCTAGTGAAATTCCATTTCTAGAAATTACACGACGTGTAGTTTATATTTACATGGTGTGTATTTATTTTCACCCTTTATCCAAAGTACACACCAAGGGCTTTGGTGTGTTTTTATCTACTTTGGAAATTTTGGAGTACATGACGTGTAGATTAATTTAACACGGCTTGTACTTCCTTGTTACGTGGTTACCGTCTTGGAAATATTGTGTACGTGGAACACGGCTTCTCCTTGTACACAGTTTCACCTGGACCGGATCAAACTACACGACATGTTGATTAAACATACACGCTGTGTATTCCTTTTCCCACACTCCGTTCATTTCTGGTCAACACAGGGTAATAAATACTTAGGTGTAATAAATTCACACGTCGTGGTTTGGCGGACTAGTATCAGTTCGTTGAACCTAAGTACATGGCGTGTAGTTTTAATTACACGTCGTGTATTCCCATGTTATATAGACAGAAAGAGTGGCTCCTCTTGATGAGTTCCTCATTTTTTTATTTTAATTAAAATTAAAATTAAAAGGTCATTTCTGTTATGTGAATAGAGAAATGAAGGAGGAAGAATATATCTCATTCATTCAGTTTTATAGAATGATTTATCTTGAATTGAATCGAATATAAATGCATAAATTATCAACAAAAATTAAATAACTATAATCAACACGGTAACCTCGCTCTGATACCAATTGAAGGTTCCGGGAGTAGCAGAAGATCGTGGGTGGATGTGCCCACATGGATTTTTTTCATTAGAAATGATCAATCCGGGATCAATACGACAATAAACGCCAGTCTCCACAGATTGATTCACCAAAATAGACAAAGAAGAAGAAAAGTCACGAAACCACAAAAGTGGATCGTCACGGGTTGATTACAATTAATTTATTTAATTGACAAGAAGTACGTTTTGGGTGTTCTTTCTTCGTTGATATTCTTGATCACGTTCCGCTGTGATTCGTCATTGCGTTGCAGAAGCCAAGTGTAGAATTCCCCTAGCAGTGATCCACATGTGTACCTCGTATCTTTGGACGTCGCCAAAGGAGTCTCCAGGTGATAGCGTGGAGAAACCTTTGCTTGTGTTGTCTGCCTTAGATCATCTTGATCCTATGGAAGAGGATCTCTCTCGGTCTTGAGAGCGTTCTTGGAGGATGAGGTTCTTTCATCCATGAAATAATTCTCTAGAATTGTTGTGCACAACGATTCTCTTGTTGGAAAATAGTTGGGATTGTGAGGATATTTATAATCAGGTTTGATGTTGCAGAGTTATGATAATAAACAAACGCGTTACGCGTTTTATTTATCTCATTTACTCTTATTGAAAACCCCATGTCAAATAATTAATTATTTGTCATGTGCCCACGCTGATTATAATAAAATATCATTTAATAAATCAATATTATATCCTCAAAATCCCAACTGGAAAAACTACACGACGTGTAATAATAAATACACGGAGTTTACTTGTTTTTCATTGAAAACTACATGGCGTGTACATTCAATGTACACGAAGTGTATATCTTGTTTTCATTTATTCATTTCCTTTCCATAATGAAAACTACACAATGTGTACATTTAATAATACACAGTGTGTACTTGATTTCATAATAAAAACTACACGGTGTGTAATCATTAATACACAGCGTGTACTTTTTTTCATTTTATTCTTCCTCCAACATTAAAAAAATTTATACTTACTTGAATAATTATTAAAGAATGTATGGGAATAATCTTTATTCTACTTGAGATACTTGAATACACTTAGTGTGTGACCCTCTAGGACTCTTTCTCATTGGCATTAGGCGGGCTTGCCTAAAGTCCAAGATTACTGTCTAGCAATGGGTCAAGGCACCCAAGAGAAATAAGTTGAATTTGCATTGACGTATCACCTCATACAAACGCTTACTATGTAATTTAATCCCTTTGTCTCAATATCTCATCAATCAGGTTTCATGGCAGTGTCATAAACCTATATGCTTGATCTATCATTCTTTCACTTCCAAAAATAAACTCATCGTGACACCATGGTCATGGAATTTGTTCAACAGTTTTATTTCAATCAAATTGCCCGAGATATTTACGTCGATAAACTTGGAAGGTAAAAATACTTCCTAGACTTATCCATTAACAACATGCCATTCGTGATGCACCCAACGTACCCTACTTCCCGCCAACTGTCTTTGTGATGGTTTTCATCAGAAAATCTAAGTGCACGGGTCATGACATGAGTTAATGATAATATTCTAGTCTAAGGACCATTACACACACTCACAGATAGAAATGTCTGATGACACCAAGACATGCGGAGTTTCTACTAGTGGGTCTGTTCTCATAATCTCCCATCTTGGAGATTACCAAGTGCGAACTTCATGAGAGAGAGTCTCGTCTTCTTACGAGTACTTGCACATGAAGGTCTCTATACTATGTGTCCTATCATAGTATGTCATCCAACCGTAGAACTTTATTTAAGAACATTGTTATACCATTTCAAGTTTCTCATCATAGCGGTTATCTTCCATGACCTTATCAATAAAACAAATATTCCAGGACATTATTATATTATAGTCATGCAGAACAATAAACAATATATAATAAGTGTACATTTATGCAATCAAAGTACAAAACAGTTGGTTCTCAGGACACCAACCCTTACAATATAAATAAGGGATACCTAACTATATGAATAAATTGTAGCCCAAATGTCCCCAATATGTCTAGACACACTCATGCCATACCTTAAACTCCATGCTCTGAGAAATCTTTAATCCCCATAACCATTCATGTCCATCTGAGATGGAAGGATAGTGTCCTGCAAACACCTTTTTTGACTATGAACATCATGCCCCAGTGGCTCTTCATATGTTTCCTAAAAATGGTCATCAATCAAAGGAAAATTCTTCCCCAGGAGAGTCCTCTCCTATCTCAGTATTCCCAATGACTTCCAAGCCTCATTCCATCCTTCCTGATTTAAGGTCCCTCAAAGTCATGGTTTACATTTTCCTCCCTACACATATTCTGGATATATCAGAACATATGGGCCTGATTCATCTCTGGTACCTTTTGAGGCTTCTAAAGATACCCCATCCATATGCGTGAATTTGATCCACATACAAAAGAAGAGTTCCCCCACTCATTTCTAGGAGATGTTCAGCTAAAATTCCCTTTTTGTGTTCAGGTGCACCCCTTGTTGAAGGTCACATACTGTATTCAAAAAGTTACCAATCTCCATAATCCTTCATATCCATCGGAGATGGAAGGAAAATGTTTTGTGGACACCTTTGTTTGACTATGCACACCATGCGCCAGAGGCTCTTCATATACCGCCTACAAAATAGTTTTCAATCAAAGGAAAATTCATTCTCAGGAGAGTCCTTTCTGGTTTCTGTATGCTCAAATGACATTCATGTCTTATCACACCCCCAAATTTGGAAAACCCCTGAATAATGGATAACATACCTTCCTCATTTCAAATGCCCCTGACATAAAAAGGGTTGGTTTCTAACTAAACTAACCATTCACCAGCTCACCCTTATGCAAGTAAGAACTAAGCAGAAATGATTGCCCACTCATAGCCGATATGAACATCCCTAATGTTTTCAGACACCACTACTCATGTAATCCACCCATTGTGGCTCCCAACATCAAAATAAATTAAAATTTTTGAAAACCCTACTAGTCCATCAGATATGGAAGGCCATTTTCATGCTTACACCTTTGTTTGACTATGCCCATCATGCCCTGATGGCTCTGTATATGTCGCCTACAAAATATTCATCTGTCAAAGGTAAATTCAACCCCAGGAGAGTCCTTTCCTACCTTTGTACACCTGAAATTTCTTCTGAGCCACATGCAAGTCCATAATTCACAAATTAAAGTTCAAGAAAAATCCTTAATCCATTTTTGAAGGATATTAGAACATTCTCGGCTGACGAATCCTAAATTGGGGCCCCTACCCCATTAAGTTTTTTCAAAGTTGTTCAACCTAAAACATCACTATTAAGCTTGATTGGCAGGACTGTAAAATACTATAGAAGGAAAAGACACTATAATTTCTAGAGGGAAAATCTTTATAAGGCACCTCTGGGTAAAAGTTGAGTATTGGTTCATTAAAAACATTGATCCATCAAAAAAGATGTCATGCTTGTTTGGTCAAAAACTCACAAAGGGTGACCTATGAAAAAGTGAAGTTATGCCCTCTAAGCTCATGTTAATTAATTTTAGGCAAAAATTAGGGTAATAATGAAAAATACATAAAATTTCATGAGTTTTTTCATAAAACATCAACAATTGTTGAACTATTCTCACTGAGTTCTGCGTCTCAGGAAAACAATTAGAGCTCGGGTCGATTATTCCAGTTTACTGGTCATGGTTTAAAATTTATACATGGTCGAAATAATGTATTATGATCAATTGAAATGATATTAAAAGGAAAATAAGTATCTTTCAATGTTTCACACCAAGCTTCCATGGTACTCTTCTCTTTTAATAATGCAATAGCTTTCATTGTACGCAACTTCAAGTTTTAGCACACCACGACCAATCAAACTAGTCGTTATGAATAGTAATACCCACTTTCTAAAATTTTATAAATTTTATTTTTCAAAATGGACTTCATTTTTTGATTCGGAATATCAAAATTATCTTAGGGTGATTTTTTTTTATTTTTCTGAAAACCTTCAATTTTTGATGAATAGTGAAAAACACAACGTTATTATTTAAAACTGACTTTAATTTAAATAATTATTATTTTTATTTAAATTTATTTTAAAGTCAAAATAGATACATAATACCAGTATTAGTTCAATGTAATTTATTGGAGTCATTTTATAATAAGATTATATGTATAAAATTTTATTGAATTTTTTTAACGTCTTTTACCCACCTTCAAGGCACATTTGTAAATTTGCATGAAACATAATTTTACTACTTATATGAATTGAATTTAAAAAATCTAAGAAACATGGTTTACATCAGTAAGTAAAATTTGGTTCAATAAGATGAAAATATTTTTTGGTGAATAGTTACTTTTGAATTTTATTTACCATGGTTAAAAGTAAATAGGGTAATTAAAGGTAAAAATGATATTATAATTACACTAACGTGTATTAATTCTATTGGATAAGTTTATTTCAACAAAACTTAACCTTAGGAAAAAAAATATAATCCTTTTTGATCCACTTGGATTAGATTAGGACATTTATTATATTTTATTTAAAGAAGAGTTAAAAGTGATAAATTCAAAGTTTAATAACTAAAAAAATTTTAATATAGGGTTTCTCATAAGATAATTTTGACTATAAAAATTAATTATAAATATAAAAATATTTTATACATCATTGTATTTTATTTATAATTTTAGACATTAAATAATTAAATTTATTTATGATACAATGATGATGTGGTAATTAACTTATTAATGAAAGATTAAAATAATTGATATTATAAATATCAAAATAAATTTAAATTGAGACTTTTGATGCATTACACGAATTTTATAGGTTAATATAACATTTTAGGGTTGATTTAATTTATTTTTTTGAATTAATCATGTTTTTTTGACTTTCACAAAAACCAAATACTAAATAGTGTCAAAATTGACATAAATGAGTTTTTAAAACAAATACTATATTATTATATGATATAATATTCCTAAAAATTTAAGGTATGAAAAAACGACTTATATACTAATAGATATGTCAATAATTAACCACTTTAGGTTCTATTGAAATTTCATAGTAAGTTTATTAACCTTGTAATATAAAAATACAAGAAGACATTGTAAAAGTTAAACTATTTAACTAAGAGTTAAATCTAAAAGATAAGGTTAATATGGTGACATAAACTTGTATAAGCCTATTGGTTGAGAGTATTTTGACCCAACCCCTCCTTAGCCTCAAAATAAATCTTTTTTGATCCATTATAATCCGAAAATGTTTTTATAATAAAATAATATTTCAAGTTTTTCCTAAAGTAACCCTCACATCTCTTATAAAAGGGTACTTTCCCTTCTCTCAAATTCACACATCCAAATCCATTTGGATCAAACAAAACCTACTCAAATATCCTCCCAACTACCCTCACTTCATCTTATAGGCATTCCTATGATCATAAAGCCAACCTATGGAGCTCTTTTGATAAAATCAAAAGGAAGCACCCGAAGAAGAGGTAATAATTTCATCACCTCTTTCAAAGTTATTTTCTTCTTTGACTTCATATTTCTTTGTTGTTTCCATACCAAAATAATAAATATATTACCTTATACATATTGTGATGTTATTATAAATATGGTAAAACCATATTAATTATTCTATCCATCCTATGAAGGACAAAGTCACCATACGTGCATACGTACGACTTACCGTCTCTACGTCGTGGTGTAGTTTGTTATTCAAAACTTCATTATTTGGATGGGTATAATAATGACTATAGTTGATGTAAATAATAAATATAAAATGTTAATGATTCTTTATATATGATATACCATCCAATTACATATTATTTCACCATCAATAGAATGATATTGTCGCTCGTGTGTACGTACGGATTATCATCTCCACGAACGCAATGAGATTCATTCCCCATCGGAATCATTCAAGAATAATTTTCATTTTTTGATTAAAAATAAATTTTAAGAACTTAATATTATTCTGGACATGAAAAAAATACATCCTATCCATAATAAACATGACTTACGTAACAAAACATATAAAGGAAAACGAATCAGATAACACCCGAAACAATGATACTACTGAAATATTATTTACAAAGCAATATTAGAAGATCATATATGATATCGTATTTATGTATGTGGTTCTTTTATAATTTAATAACAATTATTTAACTATTATAAAGGAGTTTAAAGTACCCGTGACTAAGGAAAAGTTCAAGGTAAGGGTTAATTTTACAATCTCTTTATTATCTGAGGTTGTTTATACATGAGTATCTACTGGGACCTCTTTATCATCCACATCCTTGTTTCTTAAAAATGTATTTCAAAACATTTTTACTATTTACTATACTATGGGGTAAATTCATTTATAACCTTTTTTTAATTTTTATAAAATGGTTTGAAAATAACCATTCTGTCGCTTTCCAAATAAGGTACTTTATGACCTTTTTGACAAATTAAGGTAAGAATGCTTTTTTAAAACTTATATAGTGGGTGCGGCTATTTTCCGTCATTATAACAACTTTGAAGATTCCCTTACAAGATTATAAGAATATTTTCAAAATAAATGTTTTCTTTTATAATTATGTGACTTTTAAATGATTTCAAAATAGAAAGATATATTTCTCTCAAATAATTTTGATTTCATCTATGTCAACATCCTTTGATGGATTTTACACTTGTTTGAAGTTAATTTATTATGATACAATCTTCCATATTTTATTGAATTTTTTGTGATATTATTGACTATGGATGTGTTATTTTTATACCATTCATGGTTTATGGTTAAAGTATTGACATTTCTTATGCTAGTTTTAATACGAATATTTATGTTATGTTTCATCCTTCTCATATGAGGAATGAATTGGACTTAGTAAGTGAAGGGTGGAGCCCGCTATAGCTCCTTGATGAATCAGTAGATCTCATGAGGCAAACTAGTGTATAGGCACAAGTCCATGACCAAATATTATTTGTATTCTTGGCACGAGGCCTTGACTATGTGGTTATGATGTCCAGCATTATGCATTCCATCGTTATGAAATTAGATATTGATATTACATGTGATTATTCAACTAGTAGAATATCCATGTGAATAAGTAAATGGAATTATTTTATTTATCATTTCCATATTATGCTGATGTTTAAGTTAAAAGTATTGTGTTTTAGTCTTATACATTGCCTTAAATTTTTATACTTATTTATGATAGTTTCTTCTATATTTTTATCCTTACTGAGCATTTGAGCACACCCCTTTCTTATGTTTTTTATTTCCCAGGAAGTGAAGAAGTATATTATGATTAACCTGAAGGGATAGGCTAAAGGATATGAGTGTGTTCAAAAGGGACACAATGTTGTTTTTTTTATTTCAAGATGTAATATAAAACTTATGTATGTATCTAATACTTCCAAGGCTACGAAACTAATCGGTATTTCGAGACTTGATTTCTTGTGATCATGCCAATGTTATTTAATAATGCACCAACTCTAGGTAAATAGTGTCAGGGAATTATAGTTGGTATCAGAGGAATTTTAGTACAAACCATGGAAACTAGATTTAGAAAAACTCTGATTAGAGAACATTACCCTAAGATAGACATTGAGGATTAGTATAGAAGAACATCCTATAATTTTGGTAATGTAGAGATTTTGTGAGTTTTCCAAGAAATACATCCTTATCTGGATATGAGAAGGTAGATTTGGATCTAGAACAGATGTACCTAGGGGTGAAAACTCCAACAAGGAGTTTTAGGCTTGACCCAGGGTATCCTGGTACACGACAACGAGTCATGATACACTCTTGGTTACGACACTCCTGGGGATATGATTAGGATAATTCACATTTTCTTTACAGACCATTATAAAGGATTTATAACTAAATACCTCCTCAAAAAAACATTTTTTATGATTATGGATTATATGCATAAACTGTTCAATTTATGTTAGGTATTTTACTAGTTTGGAATTATGTATTGTGATTCATAAACTAATCTCGTGTATTCCATTGTTTATAAATGGATCCTAGTGGAAGGAATGGTAACTATATCAACACATGTAATTCATATAGGGATTGACCTCCAACTAAAGATAATTATAGTGGATCTGGTGATGTAACTAGTGTTGAAAAACTTATAACCATATTGGGACAACTCACTCAGGTTATGAATAATAACCTTACAAATATAGAGCACCCTGATTCACAACGTGGAGGATCAATGTTAGACTACTTAATGAGGAAACAACCACCAACTTTCAGTGGGACTATAAATCCATTTGTAGTTGAGAAATGGATAAGTTACTTAGAAATAATATTTCATGATTTGGGGAGTAGCGAAAGGGAAAAAGTTGTCATGGAAATTTATCATCTCACGGGAGATACATATCAATGGTGGTCATTAATTCAAAAATAGGATGAAGAAGTATCAAATATGTAATAGAGGGAGTTTAAAGATATTTTCTTAGAAAAATACTTTCCTCGTGAAAATTGAGTGGATATGGAAAGGTAATTTCTGAGTCTGAGGCAAAAGTAGTATGAGAATGTCGCAAAGTATGAGGCTAACTTTACAAGGTTAGAAAGGAATGTTGTAGATTATATACATAACCCATGGAGTAATATTGATCACTTTTTTGATGGGTTAAAACCATTTATATGTCGATCATTAGTCTCACCATACTTCTCATCATATGAACATATAGTCTCATGTGCTATCAAGACAAAAAAATCTCTATATCTTCAGACTTTAAAGCAAATCCAAAAAGGAAGAGACCTAGTGAACACTCTGGAAATGGAAATAAGGGGAAGAAGGGAAAATTTTATTTTCCATCATGAGTTAAATGTGGTAAGAAACACCCTATTACTTGCATGAAGGGAATGGGAGTCTGTTACAAGTGTGGTGAAAAAGGATACTAAGCTTGTGATTGTAAGGGAAATAAATAGGCTATCAATGTTGAATGCTAAAATTGTAGAGAAATTGGTCATTATAAAAATGAATGTCCTAAGCAGTAAGAAAACTTACCTCAAAAAAGGCCTACGAAGAAAGTCTAAGCTTATGCAATCACTATTGCTAAGGTTGATGCTCTGAATGACGTGGTGGTAGGTAATTTGTTGGTTTCCTCAAATTTAATCAATTCTTTATTTGATTCTAGATCATCGCATTGTTTTATATCTTCCCAGTTTTCTAAGAAAATTATATATTTCCAATTTGATTTAACAATGGAGTTTTCAATCAAAACTCATAAGAAAAGTATCATTGCAACAAAGTTTTGTGAATCAGTTCTCATTAGGGCATAAAAATTTGTTTTATCTGTTGATCTCATCTCCACACCCATGATTTTATTTGATATAATCCTTAGTATGGATTGGATTCTGGACCATGACTTGAAAATTTATTATAAGAAGAAGGAGGTTACAATTTTTGATGATGATAAGAAATACCTTATCTTTAGTGCAGAAACGTCACCATCTTATTCTTATCTAGATCCACCCCTAGTATCTCTACTAAATTCAATTATTAGGGAGGAAGAGAATTAATTAACTATGGGAGAGGAAAGAAATGTTCAAATAGATGACATACCTATTTTTCAAGAATACTTTGATGTGTTTCTAGATAATTTACCTAGACATCCTCCAGATTGAGAAATTGAGTTTTCAATTGATTTAATGTCTGGTTCAAGGCCCATATCGAAGACCCCTTATAGAATGGGTACTTTGGAATTAGTGGAACTAAAGAAACAACTATGGGATTTGAGTAATAAAGTAATTGTTTCCCCTAGAGTTTCTCTATGGGGATCCTCTGTTCTTTTTTTTTAAGAAGAAAGATGGATCTATGAGGTTATTCATTGACTGGAGTGAGATCAATACTATAACAAAAAAGAACAAGTATCCCTTACCTCGCATTGATGATTTATTCGATCAACTTCATGGAGATAAATATTTTTCAAAGATTGACCTTCGATCTGAATATTATCAGTTTTGTGTGAAGAAGGAAAACATTACAAAGACAACATTTAGTACTAGGTATGGGCATTACGAGTTTACAGTAATGCCTTTTGGATTAACTAATGCACCCTCTATCTTCATGGATCTAATGAATAGAGTTTTCAAGGAATATCTTGATGACTTTATAGTGGTATTTATTGATGATATCTTGGTATAATCAAAAAGATATGAAGATCATGAAAATCACTTGCGTACTATTCTAAAGACTCTCAAGAAAAAAAGAATTATATTGGAAGTTTAGCAATTGTGAATTCTGGATTTACGAGATTTCTTTTCTTGGACATATTTTCTCTAAGGATGGAATCTTTGTTGATCCTTATAAGACAAAAGCAATACAATAATATCCATCACTGACGATTATAATTGAGGTATGCAATTTTATTGGTTTAGAAGATTATTATCGGTGCTTCCTCTATAGTTTTTCCCGATTGTCAAACCCATTAACCAAGATCACATGTAAAGGGGTTAAATTTATTTAGACAAAAGAGTGTGATGAATGTTTTGAAGAACTGAAGAGAATATTAGCCAATTCTCCTATCTTGACTCTGCCATCAGTTGATGATGGGTTTGTTATTTATAGTGATGAATCAATGAAATAACTTGGTTATTTCCTTATGTAGAATGATAGAGTTATTGCCTAGGCAACAAGGTAGCTAAAAATTCATGAACAAAACTGTCCCACTTCTGATCTTGAGTTAGCAGCTGTAATATTTACTCTGAAGATATGGAGACACTATCTCTATGGTGAAAAATGTGAGATTTATACTGATCACAAGAGTTTGAAGTATATTTTCTCATAAGAAGAACTCAACATAAGGAAAAGAAGATGGCTTTAACTACTCAAGGATTATTATTGAACTATACACTACCACCTGGGGAAGGAAAATAAGGTGGAATATGCTTTGATTAGAAAGTATCATGGAGTTCTAAACAAGATGAGAGTTGAAAAGAATCATATATACATGGATCTAGTAAAGATGGATATGGGAATAACCATGGAAATTGTAACATCAATACTTTTTCAAATGGTTGCCAAACCATCTTTAATAGAAAGGATAAAAAGTTCTCAGACTGATGATGAGGAGTTTCAAAAGAAAATTAAAGTTGTGAACGATGAGAGATTGATTGACTTCATTTATGAAGATAGAATTTTGATGTTTGGGAAGAGAATTTGTGTTCCTGGTATACCTGATCTAAAAAGGGAATTGTTGGATTATTCTCATAGATCCAATTTCTCCATACACCCTAGTAGCACTAATATGTATATAGATTTGGTTGAACATTTTTGGTGGGACAATATAAAAAGGAAGATTGCTAATTATGTGTCAAGATGTATGGTTTATCAACAGGTTAAGTCTAGAAGACAACATCCTAGATGAGTC
Source organism: Viscum album (assembly GCA_963277665.1). Taxonomy (NCBI): domain Eukaryota; kingdom Viridiplantae; phylum Streptophyta; class Magnoliopsida; order Santalales; family Viscaceae; genus Viscum; species Viscum album. The sequence continues at coordinate 1,504,544,956 of OY728146.1, read as the reverse complement.
ATGAAACCTCTTCCCATACCTAAGTTGAAATGGGACGATATTATGATGGACTTTGTCAAGGGTCTACCAAATACTCCTAGAAGGATTGATGCAATATGGGTCATTATTGATCATCTTATCATGTCAGCACATTTTCTTGCTATAATAGAATATTTATAACTTGAAATTTTATCGATACTATATATTAATTAAGTTTTAAGACTTCATGGTGTACTCCTATCGATTGTTTCTGATCAAGATCATTGTTTTACATAAATATTCTGGAAAAGTATTCAGAAATCCCTAGATACTAAACTTTGTTTGAGCACTGCCCACCACCCTCAAACTGATGGAAAATTATAATGGACTATTCAATCCTTAGGAGACATGTTAATATCTTTCTCACATGACTTTCAAGGTTTTTGGAATCAATATTTACCTATGGTAGAATTTTCATATAGAAATATCATCCATTTAAGTATTCAAATGAAACCATATGAAGCATTATATTGAAAGAGATGTCCCACACCAACTTTTTGGGATGATGTTGGTGAAATAAAACTCAAAGGCCTTGAACTTGTTGATAAAACAATGTAAAAGTTGAAGATTATCCAAACCCACATCAAAGTATCTCAAAGTAGGAAAAAGAGCTATATCAACAACCAAGGGAAGTATTTGGAATTTCAAGTAGGTGATCATGTTTTCTTGAAGGTATCTCTATGGAAGGGTGTTATACATTTTGGTAAGAAGGGTAAATTAAGTCCTAGGTACATCGAACCTTTCAAAATTCTAGAATGAATTGGAGTTTTAGCCTACAGTTTGGAAATTCCATCAAGTCTCTCCAAAGTTCATGATGTGTTCCATGTATCACTATTGAAAAAAAATACATGCCTAACGCAACGCATGTACTCACCTATGAAGAATTAGAACTGGAACCAGATCTGTCTTATTTTGAATAGCCTATCAATATTCTTGATACCTAAGAACAATTGTTGAGAAACCAAACGACTCGTATGGTAAAATGTCTTTGGAGAAACCATAAAATGGAAGAGGTAACGTGGGAACCTGAGGAAATTATGATGAGGAACCACCCAAATCTTTTTATGTAGTATTATTCTAGAAATTTTGAGGATTAAATTATTTTAAGGAGGGAAGAATGTAACACTCCAATCTTCCATGGTATTCTTCTCTTTGAATAATGCAATAGCATGCGTTGTACGCAACTTCGAGTTCTAGCACACCATGACCAATCAAATTAGCCGTTATGAATAGTAATACCCAATTTTTAAATTTTTTAAAATTTTATTTTTCAAAACGGACTTCATTTTTGGATTTGGAATATCAAAATTATTTTAGGGTGAATTTTTGGTATTTTTCTGAAAACAATCAATTTTTGATGAATTGTGGAAACACTACATTATTGTTTAAAACTGACTTTTATTTAAATAATTATTATTATTATTTAAATTTATTTTAAATTAAAAATAGATATAAAATACCTATATTAGTTCAATTTAATTAATTGGAGTCAAATTATAATAATATTATATGTATAAAATTTTATTGAATTTTTTAAACGTCTTTTACCCACCTTCTAGGCACATTTGCAAATTTCTATAAAACATACTTTTACCACATCTGTGAATTGAATTTTAAAAATCCGAGAGTCATGGTTGACATTATTTAGTAAAATTTGGTTCAATAGGGTGAAAATAATTTTTGGTGAATAGTAACTTTTGAATTTTATTTACCGCGGTTAAAATTAAATAGGTTAATTGAAGGTAAAAATGATATTATAATTACCCTAACACTGGTCCTAATTCTATTGGATAAGTTTATTTAGTACAGAATCAACCTTAGGAAAAAAATATGATCTTTTTTTATCCACTTGGATTATATTAGTACATTTATTGTATTTTATTTAAAGAAGAGTTAAAAGTGTTAAATTCAATGTTTAATAACTAAAACATTTTTAATATAGGGTTTCTCATAAGAGAAAATAGATTATAAATATTCATTAAAAATCTAAAAATATTTACAACATCATGGTATTTTATCTATAATTTTTATACATTAAATAATTAAATTTATTTATGACACAATGATGATGCAGAAATTACCTTATTAATGAAAGATTAAAATAATTGATATTATAAATATAAAAATAAATTTAAAGTTAGACTTTTGATGCATTCCACAAATTTTCTAGGTTAATATTACATTTTAGGGTTAATTTAATGTATTTTTTTCGAATTAATCAAGCTTTTTTGACTTTCACAAAAACTAAATACTAAATAGTGTCAAAATAAATATAAATGTGTTTTCAAAACAAATAATATATTATTAAATGATATAATATTCCTAAAAATATAAGGTTGGGAAAAAGGACTTATATAATTATATATATTTCCTTAATGAACCATTTTAGGTTCCCTTGTCATTTTATAGTAATTTTATTAACCATGTAATATAAAAATAAAAGAAGACATTTTAAAAGTTAAACTACTTAACTAAGAGTTAAATCTAAAAAATAAGGTTAATATGGTGACCTAAACTTATCTAAAACCAATTGGTTGAGAGGATTTAGAGGAATCCCCACCTTATCCTCGAAATAAATCCATTTTGAGCCATTATAAACCAAAAATAATTTTATAATAAAATAATATTTCAATCTTTTCATAAAGTGACCCTCACCTCTCTTATAAAAGTGTACTTTCCCTTCTCACAAATTCACATATCCAAATCCATTTGTATCATCCAAACCCAGCTCAAATATCCACCCAACTACCCTAACTTCATCCGAGAGGCATTACTTTGATCATAAATCCAACCTAAGGAGCTCTTTTGATCAAATCAAAAGGAAGTACCCGAAGAAGAGGTAATAATTTCATCACCTCTTTCAATGTTCGTTTCTTCTTCCACTTCCCCTTTATTTGTTATTTACATACCAAAATAATAAATCCAGTACCTTCTGTATACTGTGATGCTATTATAAATATGATACAACCATATTCATTATTCTATCCATCCTATGAATGATAAAGTCACCATATGTGCGTACGTACGGCTTACTGTCTCCACATCGTGGTGTAGTTTGTTATTCAACACTTAATTATTTGGATGGGTATAATAATGAGTATAATTGATGAAACTAATAAATATAACCTCTTAATGATTATGTATATATGATATACCATCCAATTACATATGATTTCACCATCAATATAATGATATTGTCGCTCGTGCATACGTACGGATTACTGTCTCCACGAATGTGATGAGATTCATTCCCCATCATAACAATTCAAGAATAATTTTCATTTTATGATTAAAAATAATGTTTAAGAATCTAATATCATTCTGGATATTAATCAAATACATCCTATCCATGACAAACATTACTTACGTAACAAAACATATAAAGGAAAAAAGAATCAGTTAACACCCAAAACAATGATACTAATGAAATATTATTAACAAAGAAATATTAGAAGATCATATATGATATCATATTTATGTTTGTGGTTCTTTTATAATTTAATAACAATGATTTAACTGTTATATATGAGGCTAAAGTACCCTCAACTAAAGAAAATTTCAAGATAAGTTTTAATTTTACAATCTCTTTATTATCCGAGGTTGTTTATACGTGAGTATATACTAAGCCCTCTTTATCAACCACATTTGTTTTTCTTAAAAATGTATTTCAAAACATTTTTACTATTTACTAGACTATAGGGTAAATTCATTTATATCCTTGTTTTACTCTTTATAAAATGGTTTAAAATAATCTTTCTATCACCTTCCAAATAAGGTACTGTATGACCTTTTCTACAAATTAAGGTAAGAATTTTTTTTTAACTTATATAGTGGGTGAAGCTATTTTCTACCATTATAACACCTTCAAAGCATCCCTTACAAGATTATAATGATATTTTTAAAATAAATGTTTTCTTTTATAATTATGTAACTTTTAAATAATTTCAAAATATAAAGATATATTTCTCTCAAATAGTTTTGATTTCATCTGTGTCAACATCCTTTGATGGATTTTACACTTATTTGAATTTATTTATTATGATACAATATTCCATATTATATTGAAGGTTTTGTGATATATTTTTCTATGGATGTGTTATTTTTATACCATTCATGGTTTATGGTTAAATTATTAACATTTCGTATGCTGGTTTTAATACGAATGTTTATGTTATGTTTCAACATTTTCATATGAGGAATGCATTGGACTTAGTAAGTGATGGGTGGAGCCCGCTATAGCTCCTCGAAGAATTAGTAGGTCTCATGAGAAAGTAGTGTCTTGACATAAGGCCTTGATAAAATCTTATTTGTAGTCTTGGAATGAGGCCTTGACTATGTGGTTATTATGTCTGGTATTATGCATTCCATCATTATGAAATTAGTTATTGATATTGCATGTGATTATTCTACTAGTAGAATATCCATGTGAATTAGTAAATGGCATTATTTAATTTATCATATCCATATTATGCTAAATTTTATGATTAAAAGTCCTATGTTTTAGTCTTATACATTGACTTAAATGTTTAGGCTTATTTATGATAGTTTCTACTATATTATTATTCTTACTGAGCATCTGAGCTCACCCCTTTCTTATGTTTTCTTTTTCCCATGATGTGAAGAAGTATATTATAATTAACCTAGGGGGATAGGCCAAAGGATATGACTGTGTTCAAAGGGGACACAATGTTGTTTTTCTTTATTTGATGATGTAATGTAAAACTTATGTATGTATCTAGTACTTCCAAGGCTACTAAACTAATTGGTATTTCGAGAGTTGATCTCTTGTGATCATGTCAATGTTATATAATAATGAACTGACTCTAGGTAACTAGGTTTGGGGCGTTACATTGAATGGTAGATCAGTGACATCATATTTCATAAACATATATGGTGGGAATCCACATCCTAGAGCTTCTCCTTGTATTTAAGACAATATCCTGATAAGAGATGTTCTGAAGAGTCATAGATTTTCATTAATGATTGATACGAATCCTCAACATCTTGGAGAAGATTTAATAAATTCACAGTCTTAGCTTCCATGATCTCCTGCAACGCCTTTGCATCCCCTATATCTTAGAGGCTAGTCCTTTCTCCTTCTTGTATTTTCCATCGCCCCTCCTCAATGACGGCTGCAGCCCGGGACCACTCTTGTTTAAGATGCACCAGTTTTTTGATTTATTTCTTCACCTCCTGGTTGATTTGTTCTTTCAAATACTCTTTCTCCATGAGTTCATTATAAAACATTTCAACCATTCCAGCATGATTTCCAGCTTCGTCAATGAAAATTTTCTATGTAGCAGCAAGATAAGTCGTCGAATCTACCGCATAAAGTTAATATTCAAGTATACCAGTTGCTTCCCAAGTAGTTACCACCTACCTTACTATATCATAAATATCATGATAGTCAAATCCACATAAACCCGGGATCAAAAACTGGTGGTGTAACTTTAGATATTTCACTGGCATCTCAGCCAATGGGGTATGAAAAATTAATCTCCAAATATTCCTCCAGGCCTTTTGTCGAATATGATGAAGATCGACCAAGATTTCATTATTAGTCTCATATTCACTCCCTGATGATGAAATATAGTCGGGAATGAACATTATAAGATAGGGACTAGATCTAGCGGCTACAATGCGACTCGGCCCGAAAATAGTTTTGTATCAGGTAATTGTAATGGATGAAAAAATGGGGCCATTTGCCGCTATTTTCAAGGCTTGTGGTTTTGATTCTGAGGATAGTTATGAGACGATTTTAGTACCTCCCACCCTTGCAGTAGTACCACTATCTGAAACAAGTGGTTTAATATCTTCAATCATCAGTCGTGCTCTATGGATATGTGGGAATACTGAAGACCCAGGAACATTCTCAGCAGAAACTGTAGCCCTCAAAGCAGCCCTCAAAATGTTTCTAGTTAATATAATTCCTATAGGTATAGTTATTCTAGATAAGGGTACTGGTCTCAAAATACTGGGGGCAGAAAACCTAACCCCTCTCAGAGCTGTAAAAAAAGGCATGATAACACGTTCCAAATTTTCAGGGGTCAGAACATCAGCCTCCCTGATTGTGACTTCCGCGGAGCCTCCATGAGCAAGAAGAATATAAATCTCTTGAGTGACTTCCTCTATAGGTTAAAATTCAATTCAGTCAAGAGTGATTGGATCCTTGATATTCGAAGTCCCTCCAAGATCCATCAAGGCTTAGGACTCGCCACTGGAGTTGGCCCTAGATATAAATACCACCATGTATCTCTCCATGAGAGTCGACTCAGAACGGTAATGTGAGCGCTCATATTATGGGTGTTCTTCCATTATTGGGTTAAATATTGTTCAAGCGGGAGAAGGCACACCTTAGGGGTCATCAGCATCGTTGGTCTCTTCAAATGGACCTATTTCCTTGTTTCGGTTAGCCTCAAAAGATGGGGACCCTTCCTCTTACTTAAAAGGGACGAAGTTGTAGATGCCTGAGTGGTCATCATCTGGTCACCAATAGGCCCTACATCAAAGTAAATACATGTACCAGTGATTCAACAACATAAGGGTACTTGGTTCAATCACCAAGTAAATAGACAATTGCTTATGATTCCCCTCTGAATATGCTTTGACAACTAGGATGCTTGCTTGAATTTCTTTGATTGTTGGGGGAATGGATCTTAAATAATATCACAAAGAGGAACTGGAGGAGAAACTTCCATGGAAGGGATTGCAATGACCACCTCTATGTGTTCCTAGGCTCTAGGATATCCTTCTGTAGTACCCCCTATCGATGATAGGGCACACTCCTCAAGTGCAGTACCTCTAAGAGAATAAATAGAGAAAAAATCTGCTTCTTGAGATCCTACTGTAACATCCCAAGTAAGTAATGAATAATATATATTCCTATCTATGTCTATTTATAAATTATATAGTGTTTTAGAGGCTTAAAATGAGAATAAATCCAATCTTAAGCATAGAATTCTCTAATATTTTTAAAAGATTCTTTTACCGCCTTTTGATGGAGAACCATTTTTAAGTCTATATTTTTAAAATTTTATAAGCTCTATTTGTCAAAATAAACTTATTATTTATTATTGGGAAATTTAAATTTACTTTGGATAAATTTTTGGTATTTTTCTGAAAATGTTCATTTTTTAATGAATAGTGAAAAATACTTCATTTTACTTCAAAATACTTTTTCATATAATTTAAATATATGGTTAGATTCTCTTTTTAATTGGTTTTAAATTTTAATTAGAATATATTTTTACCATTTAATCCAATGGTGTTCATTATAATTAATTTCACTTTGGAATTGGGCATAAACAAGTGCCAAACTTTTCATAGATATTGTTTCAAAAAAACACGCTATTTGTTTTGACAATGAGAATTATTTTTAAATTCATTATTGAAATTTCTATGTTTAGAATTTTTTAAAAATGGATTCCATATTTGGAATCATAAGGTCCAAATTATGTAATTAAGACTCTTTTGTTTTCAGACATTATGAATAGTAACGCTAGTAATTATCTTTAATTATCTTGATTAATTAGTAATCGGGTAGTTAAGGATAATAAAATAATATCATAATAATAAAAAATGATCCCAAAATGTGTCCTAATGCTACTGGTTGTGTCATGTCTGACCATGGGATGCCTTGTTCCAAACTTTGGGACCCCATGGAAACACTTTTGTGTGATAGTGACTTTTTATCTTTTTATTTTTAAAGAAAGTTAAATATAACAAAGTATGTATCACCCGAGTAAAACATTTTTAGTTTTTTCTGTGTAAATTATCTCTTAGACTATAAATATTAAATGGAAATCTAAAAATATTTCCTACATTATACTATTTTTTTTATAATTTTTAGACATTAAATAAATTAATATATTTATGACATCATGATGATGCAGCGATTACCTCATTAATGAACGATTTAAATAAAATGAAAATATAATTTAAAATATAAGACTTAAACTTTTCAAAAACCTATTGGATGAGTATATTTAGAACCCTTATCAACTTATACTCTAAATATATCAATTTTGGACCTTTTAAATCAGAAACACATTTCAATATAAAGTAACATTTTATAACATTCCAAGAGTGCCCCTCCTCTCCTCTTATAAAAGGCCCCCACCTCCACCTCCTTACCCACACTTCTCAAGACATTGGCTCGGCCAATATCTGCTCATTTTATCTCTCCAAATTCCTCTCTTCATCCTAGAATCCTTTCCTTAGGCATAAAGTTCTTTAAGAAACCCTTTTGGTTCCAACCAAGAGGAGTTACCCGATTTAAAGGTAAAGTCTTCTCTAATGTTCTTTTGTTTTATTTTGCTTCTCCAACCCCCTAAACTCTTTTTATTCATTTGATTATAAAAACACCATTATCTTAAATATACTAGGATGTTTTTATAATAATTATTCTAGCTAAACTTACACGCACCTACATCTAATGGTTAAAGAACATACTGTTTCCGTGGATGGAGGATTTCTGTCTCACGAAACGATGATTGTTCAATATTCTTATAACACCTTCAAAGGTGGCCATTAAGATGACACTATATTTATATATGATATATAATATGTTTATTTTTTCCTTAAGCTTCTGTATTTTTACATTTATGGCATACCTTTAAGGTTTCCATTATGGGTAAACGCGATATCTTCATTTTAGGAAGTGCGGACTATCGCCCCCTCAAAGTGATTTGATTCGTTAATGCCATATGTGGGATGTATAAAGGATTGATTTAATGGTATTATATATGATATTATACTTTATTTATAATATACCTTTATATCATTATGATTCCATTCCATAAAATACGAAATAGAAATGACAGTAGCGTTCATGCGTACGTATGGCTTACTGTCTCCATGAATGGATCATTTCATTTCTTACCTCTAAATGTTATGTAATATTATAAATGCAGGTATATACTGGATATAAATGATATATATGATATCTACATCATGAATATAATTCTGGATATAATGGATATTTTACCACATGAAGAACTTGTAATTAAATAGAGTTTATTTTTGACTCAAGTACCAATGATCGAAAAAACGACCATTATTAACTTAAATAATTACATAGTATTCATAACATGGTAATAAGTGATATAAAAGAAATAATTAACTTGAAAATGTTCTTAAGAAAGTATAAATTAACTCAAGTTTATTATTCAGGACGTTAAAGAACGATCGAGTCAAGTCGGACCCGAGGTAAGGGACTTCGTCTCAATCTCCTTTCATTGAGGCATATTTTGTTTTATACAAAACTTTATTTTATACGGTGCATAAACCCCGTTGACTTTTACATCTATTTAAAAGGAATCTTTTTTATATGAAGCGTTTTACTAAATGACAAAAGGAATGTTTTTTTGTTGTACGTATGCGGCGACAACGACTTCTCTGCCTCCGTGAACATTATTTGAGTTTCGGCTTCCTCTACAAGCCATAACTTTTTTTAAATGAAAAATAAATACCATTCTTTACTTTTATTTTATTTTGGTTTTGAAAATGGTTTTCATAATGTTTTTATTATATCAATGTGTTGTTTTCATATCTTGTGATTGAAATGTGCAAATGTTATGTTTCCTTTATGCATGTTGTATGTGATACGAATATGTTATGGTTCTTGGGAATTGTTATGAAGATGGGTGGTTCCGTGATAAACTAAGGGCAGGTGAGCCTGATATAGCTCTCCAATGCATTGGGTAACGTGAAGGGGTTAAACGTTAAGGTTTATCCGAAGGGATTTAGAGAATATATTGTGATGGGTATTCCAAACGTAACCATAAGGGTTACTCCCTACGTAAGAATGTTATGAATGCCTCAAGTTACCTTTATGTCTTATGATTTCTATGAGTTATTCATAAATCTTATGATTTCATGAGGTATGTTAACGTACTTATGTTTTATGAATAAAGTATGATTTCATTGATTCTTACGTATATATGTACTAATGTTTCCTTTCCGTATTTTTATATCCCTTACTGAGCTTTTTATGCTCATCCCAAGTTTTTGAAATGTTTTTCACAGGTCAAGGAAAAAGTACATGATGTGATGATAGTGTCAAGTAAGTGTCGAGAACGAATCCATGTTTTGTTTTATATATGTTTCTGTTGATGGGAAAAAATGAATACTGTCTTTTATGTAACCACTTTGTTTTAATGTGGGATGTAATGCATGATTTATGATCTAATTCTCTAAAACTCTAAACCTGAAAAGATCCTCAACGTGTATTCTTTAAATAACTCAAGATTAAGTAATTTTTAAGGCTGGGGCCTTATAGTTGGTATCAAAGGTCGGTTTAGATAACTTTAGGAGTTAGAATTATATTAAATGATTATCCATAATTTTTTTTATTGTCAAATTGAAATGATATAACATTTGAAGATTGCCATATTTCTTCATCTAAGACATGTTTGTTCAGAATGGTTTTCTGCAAAGGAAATAGGGAAGTAGTTCTAGGAAGTCATATAGAAGGAAATGACCTTTCGAATCAGAATCTTGAGATGGTCGGAATTGGAACTGAACAGTTTGTTGCAATAATGGCGCAGTTGACTCAAGCGATAAATGGTGGTGGTATCCATGCACAAGATCAGCCAGATCAGCCGCAGAGGAACATGTCAGTGGTGGAACATTTCATGAGGCAACATCCCCCATCATTCAGTGGATCATATGACCATGTGCTAGCTGAAGGGTGGATTAAAGCAATGGAGAAGATTTTCGATGTCATGGGGTGTTCAGACAATCAAAAGGTTAGTCTTGCAATTTACCATTTGGAGGGTGAAACAGATCAGTGGTGGTCGATGGTTAAAAATATCAGGGACGCTGATGAGATTGATGCTCTTGACTGGGATGAATTCAAAGGTATGTTTCTTGAGAAGTATTTTCCTAAGGTTGTTCGACTTAGGATGGAAAAACAATTCTTGGAATTGAGGCAAGAGGACGACTCAATGGATGCTTATGAAGAGAGGTTCACTCAATTGGCAAGGTATGCTCCAAATTTTATCTGAGACCCTGACAGTAAAATCAATCGTTTTTACCTAGGATTAAATCCAAAATATCGAAGGGCTTTAGCTTCTCGTGAGTTCAAGAGTTATGAAAATATTTTTTGATGTGCTGAGAAGGTGGAAATGGAGTTTGTCGATGATCAAGTGTCCTATAACAACCAACAGATGAAGAGACCGAGGTGGCAGGAGAAAGGGAAGAATTCTTCAAAAATGACTGATGGTAAGAAAACTAAGTTTCCAGTTTGTGATAAATGTGGTAAACGACATGTTGGGGAATGTCTTCTAAATTCTGGAAAGTGCTACCGATGTGGTAAGATGGGACATAAGTCTTGTGATTTCACTGAAAAAGATCAAGGTAATCATAATACCAAATTTGATTTACAGTTAGTGAAATGTTTTAAGTGAAATGATATGGGTCACTATGCAAACGAGTGTCCGACAAAGAGCTCAAGTGATGGGAAGTAGTTAGACTACAAGCAGAAAGGGGTGGTGAAATCCTTTTCAACTACTTCAGCAGATGTTGGGCCATCAAATGAAGTGGTACCAGGTACTTTGTTTATTTTTTCAGATTATGCCAGGGTGTTGTTTCATTCAGGGTCTACACATTCTTTCATCTCTGAAAACTTTTCTAGTAAAATGGGAATACCATCTCAAGAAATGACTCATGAACTTGTGGTAAAAACACCTGGGGAAAATATTGAGTCAGAAATAATTTATAAGAATCTTCCTATCCTTATCCGTGGAAAGAACCTACTTGAAAACCTTATTGTTTTAACTCTAGTAGATTTTGATGTTATCCTAGGTATGGATTGGCTCTCTGTTTATCATGCTAAGATTGATTGTAGAGCTAAAAATGTTTCATTTCAGAAAGACTTTCAGTTAGTGTACAATAATGAACCATTACTGTTGATATCAAATCAAGAGGCTGAGAAACTTGTCAAAGATAGAAATGAATGTTACCTTGCACATATTGTTGAAAACAAAGGAACTGTTCATATTAATGATGTTCCAGTGGTAAATGAGTATCCTGATGTTTTTCCTGATGAGTTGCTTGGAATAATACCAGATCGGGAAGTTGAATTTACTGTTGACTTAGTTCCCGATGCTAAGCCCATTTCAAAACCCCCTTATCAAATGGCTCAATTTGAACTTTTATAGTTAAAGGGGAAATTGAAAGATTTATTAGAGAAAGGTTTCATTCGACCTAGCACATCACCATGTGGTGCTCCTGTTTTATTTGATAAAAAGAAATATGGTTTAATGAGACTTTACATTGATTATAGAGCCTTGAATAACATCACTGTTAAGAAAAAATATCCTTTTCCTCATATCGATGATTTGTTTGATCAGCTCCAGGGAGATCAGTATTTTCCAAAGATTGATCTGAGATCGAGGTTGTAACACCCCGAGATTTTATGAAAAATATTCTTTTAATTTCATTAATGTCTTGTGTTTTATTCTACACCAAGATTACCTTGCGCTATACGCAACACCGTATTAGCTTGCAGTATACGCAACACTATTCTTGGATCGTGTTACACACAATTTTGATAATAGTTATTCTACGCAACATTGAGTGTATATATATATATATATATTAAATGTATAAATGAAATATGGTTGGATTCTGTTATACGAAACAATGAAGGATTCTTTCACAACACGCAACCCTGACTTGGCTTGCATTACACGCAATCGCGACCTTCCTCGATAGCGTGTGTTGTACGCAATACCGGGTTTTAATAAACAATGTTATATTATTATAATATTGTCATGAACTAGCCGTTATGAATAGTATTAACTAAATTTTGAATTTTATAACATTATTATTCATCTTACACATTTCTAGAACATGGTATAAGAACAAAATAAATTTTTCGGGTAAAATAAGTATTTTTCAAAAAATGCAGTTTTACCGCCTTTTGATGGCGCACCCACTTTAAATATAGTTTTTGACATGTTTATATGTTCAATTTGACAAAATAATATTCTTCTTTTGAATCAGGATGTAAAAATTTACATTAGATAAATTTTTGATATTTTTCCGATAACTTTCATATTTTAATGAATAGTAAAAACACGCTATATTTTAATTAAAAACAACTTTTTCATCGTAATATCTTATATGGTTAAATTATAATATTGAATGGTTTTAAAGTATATTTAGAATATATTTTTACCACTTAATATAATGTTGGTCATTGGACACAATTTTACAATTAAACCGAACATAAATAAGTGTCAATCTTTTGATAGTTATTATCTCTTAAAAACACGCTTTTTGTTTTGACAGCGGGAATTAATTTTAAATTAATTTCTGCCACTTCTGTGTTTTGAATTTAGAAAAATGTATTCCATATTTGGAATCAGGATGTTCAAATTGTGTAAATAGGTAACTTTTATTTTTAGACATTTTGAATAATTACTGCGGTAAATATTTTATTTACCATGGTTAAGGGTAAATCCGGTAAATAAGGGTTAAAAAATAATATTATAATAATATTAAATTGCCCTAAAACGTGTCTTAACCCTATTGGTTGATACATGGTCGACCATGGGCATCTTTTGGTCGATTTTGGGACCCCATTGATCCACTTGTAAGTGATAATGACACTTTATTTTAATTAAGTTAAAATGAATACAAAAATGACACAAGCATATATCTTTTAGCAAAACAATTGTTACATAGGGTTATATATGTTGGATTTTAGATTATAAATATTCATTAGAAAGATAAAAATATTTAATACATAATGGTATTTTATTTTTAATTTTTAGACTTTAAATAAATTAATATATTTATGACACAATGATGATGCAGTAATTATCTTATTAATGAAATATTGACATAATTGATGTTATAAACACCAAAATAAATGTAATTTGAGACTTTTTATGAATTCCACTAATTTTCTAGGTTACTATGATATATTAATGTTGATTTAATCAACTTGGTTCGAACATATAATTTTGTTATGACTTTCAAAAAATCATATATCAAATAGTGTCAAAATTGACACAAAATAGTTTTTAAATCAAATATTATATTATTAATTGTTATTTTATTCCTAAAAATCTAAGGTTCGGCCAAATGACTTAGATAAGGATATATATATATTAATAATAAACAATTTGGGGTTAGTTTGGCATGTTATAGTAAGTATATTAACTATATAGTGAAAGAAAACAAAAAGACATGGTAAAAGTTAAATTATTTAACTTAGAGTTAAATCTAATTGATAAGGTTAAAATAATATCCTAAACTTGTCTAAATTCTATTGGTTGATAGGATTTCGACCCATACCCACTTTATCTTCGAAATAAGACCCTTTGGAACCATTATAAACCGATTTTGACTTTAATATAAAATAATATTTTGAGATATTCCTAAGGTGCCCCTCTCCTCCCCTATAAAAGGACACCTCCTCCCCCTCCTCCTCACACCAATTTGAGCACTCAAGCTCGGCAAACCCCTGCCAAAATCTCTTCTCCACTTCCCTAGCAACATCCTAGAGGTTCTGGTCTTCCTCAAAGACCAATTCTAGTGCCCTAAGAGGAGGTCTCAAAGAGGCACTTCAAAGAAGAGGTAATTACCGTTACCAATTCTTTCATCTTTATTTCTTCTTCCACTTCTTCTTCTTAGGTTGTTTCATTATGAAGTAATAACATCAGTATCACTCATATACTGATATGTTATTATAAGTATGAAATAACCCTATTTCACCATCTATCCATCCTACGGAAAAAGAAATCACCGCACGTGCGTACGTACGGAATACCGTCTCCACGCCGTGGTGTAATCTATTTTCCACCACCACCTTACATGGATGGGTATAATGGTGTAAAGAATAACTATACATAGTTATTACAACATCATATTGATTCTGATATATTGTATAATCCACTCCAATTCAATTCAATATTTATAGAAATGATATCATCGCTCGTGCGTACGTACGGAATACCGTCTCCACGACGCGATGAGATTCATTCTCCATGTTAACCATTTAAGAATGATTATAATGTATATATAAGAAATAATAATGAAATATACGACATTATAAAGATACTGGATTTATGTATATATATACATATGTATGTCATCTACTTACTTCCATTTCAAGACAATAAGGAAAGAAAAACAGCGTTCATGCGTACGTACGGACTACCGTCTCCATGAACGGTGTTTTTCATTTTATTTATCTATCTATTATATATATATATATACTGAATATATATGATATATAAATCATATTTTATATTCTGGAAGTAAGTAAATCATGATATAAGTAATAATGATGTCAAGAACAACAAGTCAAAACACCTACGATAAATGAAACGATTTTACCCAAAACGCTTCTTTAACATGGAATTTACAAAAGAACGGGTAATATAATGTCATAAGTGAACCATATATGATATCATAACAATGAATATGATTCTGTAATAAGTCAATGACATTATTTAAATCATTATACAGGAGGTTCGGACACATACGAAGCAAATTGGACCTAAGGTAAGGGAAATATCACAATCTCATTTTTATCCGAGATTGTTTATTCGTAAGTATTTACTGGGGTGTATTTTATCATCCACATCCATGTTTCATCAATATGTAATATTACTTCCATCCACCTACAATTTTTTAAATCCATTTTTACCCTTCGGTGAGTTTTTAGTAAAAGAAATGAAAGGAATCTTTTGTCGTTTTTCGTACGAGGTACTTTTTGACTTTTCCGACAAAAGTACGAAGAATGTTTTTTTTAACTTATACGGCATGAATGGATTTTTAAAACATTATTTCCAAGAAGCTTCCTTTACAAGTTTTCAAGTTTATTTTTAATCAACTTCTTTTATTTTAAAGTTTTATGACATGTTATGAAAGGAAAAATGTTTTTGAAGTAGAAAGGATATTTTCCTCAAGAATGAAGTTAAAGTGTTTTATCAAAATTATTTTCCATCTAAGATAATAAAAGGGTTCTGTTTTTATCCCTATTATTACATGGATTTGATTATGTTTTGATGGAAACATTTTTATGAATTCCTTTATCTTATATGAATTGTTTTATGATGTCATGTTGCTTAAGAATCCCATTTTTTATTACATGGGTTATGCGATTGATGTATGATTTATGATTATATGGCACACATAAGAAAGGATTCATTATAAGATGGGTGGGACCTATATCTCCCTCCAATGCATTGGGTAAAGATTTTATATCTCATGAGATAGACATGGCTGAAATGGTAGGTTATACCGGTTCAGTGAAACAGGACTGAAACGAGGGTTACTCGATTCAGAAAGGGACTTTGTCCACTAAGATAGTCTTGGCATTGAGTCTTGACTAACAAGAAATGATTCTCTATGATTATGTGTGTATGCCACAAAGTTTCATGTTTTAAGTTATTATTATTGGGATTACATTTCACTTCTATGATTTATCCCATGTTATGATATTATGAGCTTTTTTTGCAGGTTAAGATTTCTAAAAGCTATGTTCTTATATATATGATGTGATTGATATTTCTTTTGTTTACCCTTACTGAGCATTTGAGCTCACACTTTTATGTTTTCTTTTCCCCAGGATATAAAGAAAGGTTTTTAGGTATAAAAAAAGGGAAGATCTTTATGGGAGATATTGAAGATCTTTCACCACGATTAGAGGATTACGTTCCGAGTTTCCAAAGACACTAAACTATTACGATCCTTGTGTGTGTGTTTTTGTTATGTACTTTGTATTCCGCAAAAGTAATGTAATGTCCATGTACGTCAAGCTTTGGGTCTCTACAGAGGTACCATCAGTTGAAGGTAAAGAAAGAAGATATTCCGAAGACCGCGTTTCGTACAATATATGGCCATTATGAATTTTTAGTTATGCCTTTTGGGCTAACCAATGCCCCTTCTATATTCATGGAACTTATGAATAGAATTTTCCATGAGTTCTTGGATAAGTTTTTGGTTGTTTTCATTGATGATATTTTGGTGTTTTCTAAAAGTAAAGAGGAGCATGAAAGACATTTAAGGGTTATTTTGAAAACCTTAAAAGAAAAGAAATTGTATGGGAAATTCAGCATGTGTGAGTTTTGGTTGCAACAAATTTCTTTCCTTGGTCACATTGTTTCTAAAGATGGGATAACTTTTGATCCTGCAAAAACAAAGGTTGTGGAAGAATGGCCAAGACCCAGAAATGTTACTGAGATTCGTAGCTTCCTTGGTTTGGCAGGATATTACCGAAGGTTTGTTAGAAATTTTTCCTGGTTATCTAGTCCAATGACTAAGCTAACTCGGAAGGGTGTTAAGTTTATTTGGAAAAAAGAATGTAATTATTGTTTTCAGGAATTGAAAAGAAGATTTGTGAATGCTCCAGTTTTGGCACTACCTTCCACGAATGGTGAGTTTGTTATCTACAGTGATGCTTCATTGAAAGGACATGGTTGTGTCCTAATGCAGAATGATCAGGTTATTGCTTACGCTTCACGTCAGTTGAAAACTCATGAGTTAAATTACTCTACATATGATTTGGAATTAGATATTGTTGTTTTCACTTTAAAAATATGGAGGCATCATTTGTATGGTGTAAAGTGTGAAATATATACTGATCACAAAAGTTTAAAGTATATATTTACTCAGAAATAATTGAACATAAGACAAAGGATATGGATAGAATTAATCAAGGATTATGATTGTACAATTCATTACCATACGGGAAAAGAAAATAAAGTGGTTGATGCTTTGAGTTGAGAAAGTAATTCTTCATTAAAAATGTCGCATTTGGAACGTGATCCTTTGGTTATGGATTTAATGAACTTTGGCATAGAAGTTATTGGTGCAGGATGTCCGTCTGTTTTGTTTTAGGTATTAGTGAAATCTTCTCTATCAGATAGAATTAAGCAAGCATAGAAGCAAGACAGTGAGTTGTAGAAAAAGGTAGAGCTGGTTCAGAAGGGTAAGTTGCCTGAATTCAACATTGATAATGATTGTGTTATGAGATTTGGGAAGAGATTGTGTGTGCCTTGTGGTTCACAGTTGAAGAGAGAGTTGTTATGTGAAGCTCATAGTTTTCTGTTTTCAGTTCATCCAGGCAGTACTAAGATGTATAGAGATCTTCGAAAGTATTACTGGTGGGGTGGAATGAAAAGAGATATTGCTGATTTTACTGTGAAGTGTTTGACTTTTCAACAGGTTAAAGCAGAGCAGCAGTTACCGAAAGGGATACTTCAGCCTTTACCAGTGCTAGAGTGGAAATGAGAGAATATATCCATGGACTTCATTGTGGGATTTTTGAAGATACCTCAAGGTAATAATGTAATCTGGGTTATTATTGATTGCTTGACTAAATCTGCTCATTTCCTTGCTATAAGAGATACATTTTCCCTAGATCAACTTTCATATTTGTATCTTAAAGAGATAGTCAGGTTACATGGAGTTCCTCTCTCCATTGTATCTGACCGTGATCCCAGGTTCACTTCTAACTTTTGGAAAGGCCTTCAGAAGTCATTGGGTACTGAATTAAATTTTAGTACAACTTTTTATCCTCAATCAGATGGGTAGTCAGAACGAACGATTCAGAATTTAGAGGATATGCTACGTGCTTTTTCGATGGATTATCATGGAATTTGGGACTAACATCTTTCTTTGGTTGAGTTTTCTTATAATAACAGTTTTCATTCTAGTATACAGATGGCACCATTTGATGAATTATATGGGAGGCAGTGTTGAACTCCATCTTTCTGGGATGAAGTGGGTGAAAGGAATTTGATGGGACCGGAATTGGTAGAAGAGTTGGCAGAAAAAGTTCAGCTGATATAGAGACACATGAGAACAGCTCAGAGTAGGCAGAAAAGTTATGCGGACAACATGAGGAAGGATCTCTCTTTTGAGGTAGGTGATCATGTTTTTTCCAAAGTGTCACCATGGAAAAGTGTGATGCGATTTGGTAAGAAAGGAAATCTAAGTCCAAGGTTCATTGTACCATATGAAATTCTAGAGAGAGTTGAATCAGTTTCATACCGAGTGGATTTACCTCTGAGTTTATCTCACATACACAATGTTTTTCATGTTTTAATGTTAAGGAAGTACATGCCAGATCCATCTCATGTTTTGAGTCCAGAGGTAGTTCAGCTCGAAGATAATCTATCTTATGTGGAACAACCAGTCTAGATTATTGACCATAGGGAGAAAGTGTTTCGGAATAAGGTGATTCATCAAGTAAATGTTTTTTGGAAAAACCACATGAGTGAAGAGGCAACATGGGAATCTGAAAATGCAATGAGGGGTAAATACCCACACTTATTCGAGAAGTAAATAAATTGTGGGGACACAATTTTATAAAGGGGAGAAGGATGTAACATCCCAAGTAAGTAATGAATAATATATATTCTTATCTATGTCTATTTATGAATTATATAGTGTTTTAGAGTCTTAAAATTAGAATAAATCCAATCTTAAGCATAGAATTCTCTAATATTTTTAAAAGATTGTTTTACCGCCTTTTGATGGAGAACCATTTTTAAATCTATATTTTGAAAATTTTATAAGATCTATTTTTCAAAATAAACTTATTCATTATGATTGGGACATCGAAATTTACTTTGGATAAATTTTTTGTATTTTTCTGACAATGTTCATTTTTTAATGAATAGTGAAAAATACTGCATTTTACTTCAAACTACTTTTTCATATAATTTAATTATATGGTTATATTATCTTTTTAATTGGTTTTAAAGTGTAATTAGAATATATTTTTATCATTTAATCCAATTGTGTTTATTATAATTAATTTCACTTTGGAATTGGGCATAAACAAGTGCCAAACTTTTCATAGATATTGTTTCAAAAAAACACACTATTTGTTTTGACAACGGGAATTATTTTTAAATTCATTATTGAAATTTATATGTTTGGAATTTGGTAAATTGGATTCCATATTTGTAATCATAAGGTCCAAATTATTTAATTAAGACTCTTTTTTTTAACATTATGAATAGTAATGACGGTAATTATCTTTAATTATCTTGATTAATTAGTAATCGGGTAGTTAAGGATAATAAAATAATATCATAATAATTAAAAATGACCCCAACATGTTTCCTAATGCTATTGGTTGTTTCATGGCCGACCATGAGATACCTTGTGCTAAACTTTGGGACCCCATGGAATCACTTTTGTGTGATAGTGACTTTTTATCTTTTTATTTTTAAAGAAAGTAAAATATAACAAAGTATGTATCACCCGAGTAAAAAAAATTAGTTTTGTCTGTGTAAAAGTTATATTAGACTATAAATATTCAATGGAAATCTAAAACTATTTCCTAAATTATAGTATTTTATTTATAATTTTTAGACATTAAATAAATTAAATTATTTATGACATCATGATGATGCAGCGATTACCTCATTAATGAACGATTTAAATAAAATGAAAAGATAATGTAAAATATAAGACTTACACTTGTAAAAAACTTATTGGATGAGTATATTTCAAACCCTTATCACCTTATACTCTAAATATATCAATGTGGGACCTTTTAAATCCGAAACACATTTCAATATAAAGTAACATTTTATAACATTCCAAGAGAGCCCCTCCTCTCCTCTTATAAAAGGCCCTCACCTCTACCTCCATACCCACACTTATCAAGCTATTGGATCGGACAATATCAACTCATTTTATCTCTACACATCCCTCTCTTAATCCTAGAATCCTTACCTTAGGTAGAAAGTTCTTCAAGAAAGCCTTTTGGTTCAAACCAAGAGGAGTTACCCGATTTAAAGGTAAGTCTTCTCTAATGTTCTTTTGTTTTATTTTTCTTCTCCAACCCCCTAAACTCTTTTTATTCATTTCTTTTGTAACAAAACCAGTATCTTCAATATACTAGGATGTTTTTATAAGAATTATTCGAGCTACACTTACACACACCTACATCTAATGGTTAAAGAACATACTGTTTCCGTGGATGGAGGATTTCTGCCTCACAAAACGATGATTGTTCAATATTCTTCTAACACCTTCAAAGGTGGACATTAAGATGTCACTATATTTATATATGATATATAATATGTTTATGTTTTCCTTAAGCTTATGTATTTTTACATTTATGGAATACCTTTATGGTTTCCATTATGGGTAAACGCGATATCTTCATTTAAGGAAATGCGGACTACCGCACCCTCAAAGTGATTTGATTTGTTAATGTCATATGTGGGAATTATAATAGATGGAGTTAATGATATTATATATGATATTATACTGTAATTGCAATATACCTTTATATCATTATGATTCCATCAAATAAAATATGAAATAGAAATGAAAGTAGCGTTCATGCGTACATACGGCTTACCATCTCCATGAACGGTGCATTTCATTTCTTACCTCTAAATGTTATGTAATATTATAAATTCATGTATATACTAGATATATATGATATATAAGATATCTACATCATGAATATAATTCTGGATAAAATGGATATTTTACCACATGAACAACTTGTAATTATAAAGAGTTTATTTTTGACTCAAGTACCAATGATCGACAAAATGACCATTATTAACTTAAATAATTACATAGTGTTAATAACATGATAATAAGTGATATAAAAGTAATAATGAACTTTAAAAAGGTCCTTAAGCAAGTAGAAATTAACTCAAGTTTATTATTCATGATGTTAAATAACAATTGAGTCAAGTCAGACCCGTGGTAAGGGACTTCGTCTCAATCTCCTTTCATTGAGGCATATTTTGTATTATACACAACTTTATTTTATACGGTGTATAAACCCCATTGACTTTTACGTCTATTCAAAAGGAATATTTTTTATACAAAGTGTTTTACTAAACGACAAAAAGAATGTTTTTTTCATACGTATGCGGCAACAATGACTTCTCCATCGTCGTGACCATTATTTGAGTTTCGGCTTCCTCTACAAGCCATAACTTTTTTTAAAATGACAAATAAATACCATGCTTTACTTTTATTTTATTTTGGTATTGAAAATGGTTTTCATACTGTTTTTATTATATCAATGTGTTGTATTGATATCTTGTGATTGAAATGTGGAAAGGTTATGTTTCCTTTATGAATGTTTTATGTGATACGATTATGTTATGGTTCATGGGCATTGTTATGAAGACGGGTGGTTCCGTGATAAACAAATGGCGGGTGATCCCGATATAACTCTCCAATTTATTGGGTAACGTGAAGGGGTTAAATGTTAAGGTTTCTTCGAAGAGATTTATGGAATATATTGTGATGGGTATTCCAAACGTAATCATGAGGGTTACTCCCTACGTAAGAATGTTATGAATGCCTCAAGTTACCTTTATGTCTTTTGATTTCTATGATTTATTCATAAATCTTATGATTTCTTGAGGTATGTTAGCGTTCTTATGTTTTATGACTAAAGTATGAATTCATTTATTCTTATGTATACATGTACTAATGTTTCCTTTCCATATTTTGAAATCCCTTATTGAGCTTTTTATGCTCATCCCAAGTTTTTGAAATGTTTTTCACAGGTCAAGGGAAAGGTACATGATGTGATGATAGTGTCAAGGAAGTCTCATGAAAGAATCCATGTTTTGTTTTAAATATGTTTTTGTTGATGGTAAAAAATTAATATTATCTTTTATGTAACCACTCTGTTTTAATGTGGAATGTAATGCATGATTTATGATCTAATTCTCTAAAACTCTAAACCTAAAAAGATCCTCAATGTGTATTCTTGAAATAACTCAAGATTAAGTAATGTTTAAGGCTGGGGACTTATACCTACATTACCCTAAAACATGAAAATGGGAGGTGGGAACCTTTAGCATCTCTTCATCAAAATAACTTAACGTCAAAGGTTGCAGATAAAAGGACCTATTTCATCAGCTGTGGGAGTACCGCCATCAACACTACACATTCCGACTAGTAATGCTTGTCTATAAGAGCATGGAGGCAGTTTTACATCTCATTCAAATAAGTATCCACCTCTTGAGTCTCTTCATCAGATGAATTACCGGTAGGAGCAATGTCTCCCCAAAATCCCATAAGGTCAAACAATCAGTCCTGAATAAGCCTCCATATGTCTTCATTTGAGGCGGTCACCCTCAATTAATCCCAAAATATCTAGGAATCTGGAAATACAGCCATAATTGGGATGGCTAGCACTAGAGAGTTGGTAAAGGGGAATGGAGTGGGTTTTGACAACCACAAACATTTCCCAGGTATCCTTGCAAACTCTGGACCTCGAGAAGAGGAACGTTTATGAGATGATGGGAGAAAGTAAAAATCTTTTTCCATGGCAGCTGCAATAGGTTATCCAAGGATGTCAACATCCTCATCAATGGTTTTTGGTCGCAGCATGGAAAGTACCATATGTTATTACTTGCAGCAACCACTTTGGGAGTGGATGAGGGTCTTGAGGTCCTTAAGGTAGCAACTCACCCTATCTGGATCCTCGTTAAAAGAAACGTCATCCAGTGCTGACATGTAGCCAATGCCAATAAGAGAAACTTCCCTAGTCCAAAGGAGCTTCCATAAATCCTAATGGGACTGGTCACAGGTAGATGGGTGAACTTTCAAAAGGTCCCATTGCCTCCAAGCCACTGGAAAATCGGCCTTGAAAGGAATGGATGATGGAATCCCGGTAGTAGCCTTGGTAGTTTGTTCAGCCACCCATGAGGTCACAACCCCATCTTTCATAACTTTGTTGGGGGGATTCAAGAGGCCTTTAGATAACTTTTCCCAGTCGATAGTGTTCAAAAACTCCCTTTTTTTCTCCTTTCCCTTTTCCCTAGATTCCTTGGAAGTTGTCATGATAGGCACCAGGTTGGATAATTGGCCATCAGGATATGATTTAACCTAGGCCGCATCATAGTTTTTGTTAAGGACATTTAATCCTCAAGATCTAGAAGTTTGGCCTAGCTCTGTGTGTCCCCACAGGTGAACATTATCCATATTTTACGGGCTATCATTAGATGCTTCTCCTGATGAGAACTATTGAGAGTAGGAGGCCACAACTTTTGGACACGGTTGAACTGAAGACTAAATCGGCAGGGTATATATCCCTCGTAAAAAAGCTCCCCTATGATACAGGCAACCAGGATGCCTTATCTTGAAGAAAATAAGTAACCTCCATTTATAAAGTCTTCATATACATTATTTTTAATAGTACCAGTAGGGGAATCATAAGGGTGATAAGAGAAACATCTGTAAATGTTGAGATAAGCCATTAAGTCATGCTCATTCTTTTTGGTTTGCTCCACTTACTTGTCCTGGGAATCACAAGTCGTCGGCATGACCCCGATGGTGCTTTGAAAATATGATCAGAGGGTGGAATGTAGAATTGGTAAGTAAATGATGAATGAATAGCCACCTGTGTGGGATCCCATCCAGACCCAAATCATTTGGAAGGGCCCAGTCATCTAATAAGGTGCACCCCCCCCCCCTCACTGATTTGACCTAGTATGTAGTAAATCTTTTCCAACACTAGGATATCCAAATTAATACATATGATGGTGGCCAAATGAGAATCCATAATAAATTTGATGGCTCTTACACCACCATATTCCTACATTGTTAAAAGACACCTGCTTGGAAACATGGCCAAGAAAGCTGCTAGTTGAAGTAATCAATCGATGTCAGGGATGATCTTCCATCCTTATTTCTAAAAATTTCATTATTCCAGGGTGGGCCAGTAAGTACCCACTCACCTTTGGGTGGTTTTTGTAGGAAATGCCCTGGGTCTCCGTGGATTTGGCTCTAGACCAGCATGCTTAACAAAAGTGCCAAACCAGTCATCAAAATGAACATCCTGCTTCAGATAGGGATTTATCTCCTTCAAAAGCATTTTCACTTGAATGATGAGTTTCCTGTATAAAGGGGGGTTCTTTCCTCATCATCCCAAATAGAGGAGGGAGGAAAAAATTCATCATACATGTCACCGATGATAGGGAATCTCAAATTTATCTATATTTCCCAAAGACCGATGTCGACCTCCCCATGGGTCAAATAGAAGGTATTGGTTTCTGGACTCCACCTGCTTAGGAGTAGTGAAATAAGGGTAGTATGATGATGGATGTATTTCTAAGAAACCCAAGTGTCCTCATACAGTCCCACGGTCTATAGCTTGGTTTGAAATTGTTTGCAACTCTGGCGAAACCAAAAGGGTCATCCCCAGTCCAAGCCAAACAAGCCTCCAGAGCAAAGATCCCGTTGGGATGACCAATAATGTTTCTCATTCTCTATAGCTTTCCATGCGATGCTCTGGTAACAGTGGGTCATCTGGTCAGGCTTTCATTGCACCTCCTCTAAAGTTCAAGGTTCATAGTTCATCAAAGACCCAGAGGTAGTATCTCTTTGAAGGTACTACCCCTTGGAAGAAATCAATGCCTTCGAAATAAAGGTATTAATTATCCAGTAAGTAGGTTGATCATTCGATTTTGGTGTTGGGGTCATTGTATCAGAAAATAGACCAAACCAATAAGAAGGAATCCTTTCTGAAGTTGGGTACTCCTGTTGGCTCATCGTAAGAAGATTCTCCAGAGATTAGTGAAATGGAACAACCAGAATTTTTTCATCGACCAAAGTATCTATGTTCCTCGATCTTCCATCATCAGTAGAAAGAGGGGAAGTAAAAGTAGCCTTATAAGAAGTAGCGACATCAGCAGCAACCTATGGAGCAGCCTTTGTAACCTACATAGGAAGGTCCCAAAGCCTATAAAAATTTAGTCCAATAAAAGTTGCTGGATAAAGGGCTATAAAACGAATGGCTAAATAACATAAAATATCTCCACATAGAGCACTGCATACTATTCCCAAAAATGGTACATGGTACGAACATTCAACGTACTACTTGATGAGTGGAAGCAATCACCGCATACGGCTTTGGTACATGGAAATGTTTCACCGTGTACAACCATGTTACATAAACCAACCGTGAGTCACTATCCCACATAGCATTGGCCAATGAATGGAAGTATTCTTGGAAGGAGTATACCATGAACCTAGGCCTCATTAAGTTCATTTTCAAAGATCATGGATTAAATTTTTAAATTCGGATTATTAAGTATTAAAGTTTGGTTCGTTGGTTCAATCTTGGTATGCAGAAAGACAAGTAGTATAGCATTTTCTTATGTAGAATACGGATTTTAGTTTTAAAATTCCACAATGTCATTTTCAAAATCCAAAATTCAGTACACGAATAGAGAAATGGAAAAAAGATCAATTTGTGGCACGTACGAAGTGGTTCGCGAATAGGATTTTCACAAGAAGCACAGTAAAAAATGCAGAGGAAGTAGAGGGGGTATATATCACTGTTCTCCATGAGAAACGGTAACATAAAAATGAAATGGGCCCTTATATATAGGTGTGGTTCCCTCCTACTGGGCCTATTAGTTCTACCGCGAACCATTTCAGTTCAATATCGCTTTTAAATCAAAATAGTATCCTTTTCATTCCAAATGGACCCCATTCCAATGGGGGGAATTTGTAGGGTCCTAAAAATTCTTCAATGGAAGGAAATACTCCCACAATAACTTTGTAAAAGGAATAAAGTACTCCTACAAGTCTAGAAAGGTAAATGGACTCAAATTAACTTGCAAGTTTTAGAAGAAACTTAAAGGAACTCGAGTTTTCAAAGGATTTTATGTGGCCCGCCTACCATCGTTGGGAAGGGTTTGCAAAACACCTAGATTGTGAACCACCAATATGCGTAATGATCTGTGAGGTGTTGGCCCACGAAGCGATGGCCAGCGAACATGGTGGACCACGAACTGCGTCTCTGAAGGACTCATGCACGTGCAGGTGATCTGCGTACTGTCTCACAAACATAATGGTTCATGAAAAAAGAAAACCAGTAGGGTTCTGAAAAACATGATTGCAAACCATATCCTCTATAAACCCCAGTTGAACGAGTCTTCCATAGGCCAGGATATCTCTCCATGGGCCTCTACAAATGGTTTCGTAAGCCCAATAGATACAATTTCCCTAATGCTCTATAAAAGGAGACAAAAGGAATTTGTAAAGGACGGATTAAGAAAGCATGAAGGAGACCCATAGGATGGAAGAAAGAACTCCAAGAAGATTCTGGATTTAGTCTTGAAACATTAGTGAAGCCCGAATTGCAAACCACACTCTCCGTAGGTACATCCATCCACAAACCATGAAACGGAGAACTGAATAATAATAATAGAACTGTAGACCTAATTGGAGAACCAAAAACCACATAATTATCACAGATGAACTCCTCGAGAATGATAATCCCCCAGACCCTCCTTCAAAATGGTGTTTTTCATAGTGTATCGCTACGTGAATTTAACCTAATGCCACGTACTACATCAGTATGTGGATGGAACCCAAAGCAGCGTGATGGACCACATACCACTATGGTGTGTGGTGTTCTATATCCATGCACACATACCACATAGGTATGCAGATGACCACTATGCATGTATACTACTATGGTATGCGAAGCTTCCCCCATCCCACAAAAGAAATCAGTGCACGGAATGAAGTGTTTTTGGGTATTATTTCCTACGATTCCAATCTCACCCCTTCGATACCGTCCAGTCCTCCATAATCCCCCCATGAACTAGTCCCCCAACATCATGCCAAAGCCTCATCCAAATCCACCTGACTCGTATGATCAGACTATTGGTTACATCAGTGCTCCCCCTTGAGTCTATATACCCATGTTAAGCGGAGTCACGAAGGTTCCCCTACAACAGTTCGAGCATTGAGAATTTGTGTGGTTCTACATTCCTATGATAAACTGAAGTCCAATAGTGGGATGCCAATGTGAACCTCCCCATTCTAGAGATCAAGGTTTATCACTTATTTTATATTCAATGAGGAATAGTGATTAGTCAAAGGAGTTATGTTCACTTCTCCTTTGATGATGACGAAACTCCTCCCCTTCCAGGAACGTGTTATAGGGACCTTCCACTAAGGTCAGTCCTCAATCTTCTGAGGCCAGTCCACATGACCTTTAATGTCATCTCACAATAAAAGGTTCATTACTCCATGCCATCATCCACTGTCTCCTCGGCCTCTTCAACCATAGGATATGCCTCTTCCACCAACAGGAGAGGAAGCATGTGGTTGGTTCAATCCCTCACATACTCTTGTTTCTTACATCGAGCATGACTCACGCGGGCTTAGAGGTTTTTGGTGATTAAAACATCCACACAAATCTAAACTACAAGAAATCTTATTCCAAATCAAACCGGAATATGTAGGATTCCTACTTGAAGGCCCGAGCTCAAAAGGGTTCCCTTCCAAAAGGGTTCACCCAATCATGTTCCCCTCAAATGGGAAGCTTCCATGTGTAAGCCCCAAAAAATCTGAACTACGAGAACTCTAATTCATGATCAAAATAGGATATATAGGATGCTTACATGAAAGAACAATATCAAAAGGGTTCCCTTCTAAATCATTTCTTCTCAAAAGGAAAGCTTCTACACGTAATCCCCACACAATTCCAAACTACATGGGTTATGATTCCTCTCTCGAGGATACGTAGGAAACCCATCTTATGGGTCCAATCCCAACATCAAGACACCTTCAATCCCCCATGGATGATGATAAACTCTATAGTGCCTTATTTTATAGCTCAAGTCATCATCACCTTTGTAACCTCAAATATATGTATGCTTATGACGATCATGCTAACCAGGGGTAGCTTATGGACACACTCTTCGGGAAAAAATAAAGGATTCACAAACATATAAACATGACTTAAATATATAAGAGAGTCCCAGAATAGGTAGTAACTCATCCCAGAAGGGGTGCGGTGATCCCGACATCCCATCCTCTCGACCAATGGAGTCCTTAACTGTCATTGGCCAAATCATCTTCCAATGAGTGCCTACCTTTGGAAAGCAGTTTCATGAATCATGGATACCAGGGTCGTTGGGTGTTTCTAGCTCCACGAATAACCCTTTTGGAGACCATATAAGGAAGTTATATCTGATAAGGACCTATTGCACAAGTACTTGAACCCATTCAGTCTTGATGGGACCATCTGGCTGTGACATCTCCTTCGCAATACGAAATGGGTGAATTACCCATCCCCCACGGGGTTAATTCAACCTTCCTTTAAAGGATAATGACACAGAACATGTCGAAACAAAATAAATGGTAAATTTGACAGGAAACCTTCTACGGGAAAAAAGATATAGGTGATGATTCTCATCGGACCATTTCCTCGTCACTCGAAACGTGCCACCTTAAAGGAGGAACAATGTTTTACTTTTATAAAAACTTTTATAGTTCCAAATACTTTTATAAATTATATACTATATTGTATCATACTTTCATAATCAATATACATTTATAAATTTATAAATATTAATCAATATAAATAAGTAACTTTTAAATATAATTTTACATGTTAATACTTATATATATATATATATATATATATATGTTTTATAGTTTTATATACAATTATGAATTATATATTATATTATATTATACTTTTATAATTTATATATAAAATTTTATAAATTATATATAATTTTATATCTTTATACTTTTATAAATTTACATGCTTTTATAATTTATACATATATGCATTCTTTTAAAAATTATACTTTTATAATTTTATTAATTTGTCAACATTAATCAATGCCTTTATAAATTTATAATTATTAATCAATATAAATCATTATTAATCATTATTGTTAAAAATATTAATCAATACCTTTAGAAATTAATCAATATTAATCGATATTAATAAATACTCTATATAATTTTATAAATTATGTATAGTTTGAAAATTTATATATTATTTTATACTTTTATATATAGTATATGATTTTAATCCTTTATAAATTACATATTTTGTTAACTATACAACTTTTATAAATTTATATAAAATAAATATTTTCTCTCAAGTTTTGTCTGATTATAAAGATATTAAAATTTGACTGATTACTCGAGATGATTAATGTATTTGAGATAGTGGAATGAAACTAGTGATCACCCTAATGAGTTTATATTTTTCATATTCATAGAATAATCTATTTATACATATATTTATATCTCATGATTAATATTTTTTCAAGACATGGTGACACATTGACCTCTACCTACCCCTCCACTTTTTATTATTTTATCAACTGTGTATAATGTATCACATCCCTTGACTAGTCCGCCTGAATAAGAGACATCGATGACATTTCCTCTTTATTTTTTAGGAGAACCATTTCTTTCTATAGGTCCTTAGTTCCCATGGTATCTATATTCCATGATCCATATCCCATCACACCTTCTTCCATATACTCTTATATTATCAATGCCTACTACTTCTACCCCACTTCCCATTTTTCCTACTCTTAAAACAACTAGGGGAATTATGGATTTCCTTGATGTAGAGGTTATATATGATATTAATCATCCTGTTATATAGATATAACTCTACCATATGCCTCACGTGAATGAATATTTGATTAATTAATATTAGAAATTAGTTTTATTTTGATTATTTAATTACTAACTTATTTTATTTATATATGGTTATTATTATTATTTTTATTTATAAACACTATGGTCATACACAGATGTGGTATTCTTGGAAAACATAAACACAGATCATGGTTGACTATAATAAAAATTGATAAATGATTGAGAAACATGGGAAAAAATGTAAAAGTTATATGGGTACACTTTTCGGATATAGTGATATCATACCCATACAGCCGGTGTTATGTAATAAAATGGATTTTACAATCAAATACGAGGCATAGAAAAATATTTGGGTATAAATATATCTTTATTTATTATATGTTGTTATCATACCATTTAATTTAAATTCAATTTTATAATTTATGAAGTGATGTTACAATTTTATCAATGGTGATAATGAGAGATAAAATCTGATTGAAGAGGTGGTTGAGTTATAGAGGTACTGTAAATATAAATTATATCAAGGTTGGATATTGAGAGAAAGAACCCCCCAGGATAATGCTTCATATTGTAATGATTTCTCATTCAGTCAATATTTGATAATGATTACCTACTTGTACAATCCTTCATTTCAAGAATAGACATATATTATATCTTAATTACTATATAAACTAATTAATTTGTTTTCTTAAGAATTATTTACTTAATTTATATTTCAATGAAGGAATCATCGCAGAAGAATAAAAAAAAATTAGATGGAAATATAATATTTTCAAACTTTGGGGAACACTAATATGATCGAGTATGAATAGAATCTGGTAAGCATTTATTTATTTATTTTTCAAATACACACACAATATTAATATTTTTTATCTTTTTATTAAAATGTAACTTTTATAAAAAATATTGAATATCAAAGGTTAGGTACATCATGCCTAGATATTTTATTCTAGTCAAAAGAGAAAGGATAAAAATTTATTCAATCCTTCTAAAGGATTAAAAAAATTTAGAATATTTAAATTTTCAATCAACATAACTAATTAATAGTGAATTTATTTTGTTTATTTTTTTACTAATTTCGTAGGTTTCTTGGGTGTCTATTGATAGAGAGAGAGACTATTTAGGTTATAATGATCATTTTAGTTAGTTTTTTAGTCATACTCACCAAGGGATGGATTTTTGTAGGCCTAAAAAGTATATTAAACCAATGAGGTATTGGGAATCATCAAGAACTTATTGTTTTTACACTCTATATTCTATAGATAAGTTCTTGGTTGAAATAGAGAAATAAACAAAGTTTATGCATCAATTGATAACCAATAGATTTTAGTTTATATAATCCA
Source organism: Viscum album (assembly GCA_963277665.1). Lineage (NCBI taxonomy): Eukaryota > Viridiplantae > Streptophyta > Magnoliopsida > Santalales > Viscaceae > Viscum > Viscum album. The sequence goes on along the minus strand of OY728146.1, from coordinate 1,504,513,196 downwards.
TGATTTCAAGAGCTATGCCATCAAATTTAAATGCTTATATGTACTTTATACAAGAATCATTTTCTCTCAATAGTTCATTTGATAGCACTAACCCATCTCCTGGTGATGGTGGTGGTGATAATTGAGATAAACATGCTTGACAATTTTGAGTACATATTTCTTTGTGTTGGTAGGAAATATGTTTTAAAAGATATTATTATATTGTAGGTTCAACTTGAATTATAAATTATATAAATTATTTTAACTATGAATTTCTTTTTGATGCATTTATCATTTTATGATTTATATAAGATCTCTTTTCTAGGATCCACTATTATGATAGTGGGGTCACAAACTAAATCTTTTCTGTGATAACTAATCATGAGTTTTATTTGTAACTAATTCATGTTACTACTATTTATATATTATATTTCTGTTTTATGTATTATTTTATAGTATTTATATGTTCATGATGAATTTCTATATTATTTATTTACAATCAAGTTAATAAATGAGTACCTTAATAGTGGATAAGTGTTTTTGCTAATGGAAAAGTGTATCTAGTATCCCTTAACTTAAAATATAATATAAGTTTTCAATTAAATTTATACATTGAATTATTTTATTATTTTATTATTTTAGTGACATTAAAATTCAATTATTTGAGAACTAATGAGCTTTGAATCATTCTAATGGAAAAAATATAGCTTGGAATATTTATGTTATGAGTAAAATGACTTTAGTCTAAAATAAAATTTAAATAATTCATTTTTAAGAATGAATTTTCTTTTCAATTATACATTAAGTATTACATTTTTTAATATCTATAAGTGAATAATGTGATATATAATTAACTTAGGGAAACATCATATTCTCTTGGTAAAAGATGGTATGATGATAAATTAATTATATTCAAAATTAATTTTAAGCAGTCTAATTTATTTCTATTGAATTGACATTATCAATGATTTTTATTATTTAATACAATATTAAATGGATATATAAAGGTGTGTATTGTAATTTATTTGTATAAAATGGCTGAAATGTAATTTGGGGTAATAGTTGATAATATTAAAAGGATAGTAAAATATTGATGTGTACTTCTTTTGGTTCGATCTATATATTTCAAGATGTGTATTTTATAGGAATCGTTTCAATTAGTTGGTATTTAGGTTGTTTACATTTTGTTATAATAGAAAATTTTGGGTGATTTTAAAGTTATTTATTCTTTATTCAACATTTATAAATAGTTTGATAGTGTAAAGTTTATTCTTTTAATGTGTACATCTAAAATTTCTTGTTTTTATGAAATTAAAGTCACATTTATATGTGCTAAATTGAAAACTATTATTTTTTATATATATAACATATATTTTATGTATAATTTTTATAAGTTTTAAATCCTTTTTTGGGTGAGTGGTTGTTTTGAAAAAGATATTTTTATCATTTAGTGGTTTTTAAATCTCAATATTTTAGATTTTTATTTTAATCGATAAATTGTTTAGTTTTATGTAAAATGGTTTTGTGATGATTTAAATCCTTATTAAGGTGATTTAATTGTGATATTTGTTTATTTTTAATTATAAAGCATTGAATTTTGGATTTTTTGGATTGATTAGTATTACTTGAAAGTGTTTATTTTTAATTGTTTTCAGGAAATTTGTGGGGACAGGTTTGTTTAAGTTTCATATATATGGAAAACATGAAATTAAATCTTAAACCATACATGATATGATTGAATATGAATATTTGGTAGTGGTTTGATGATTTTTGTTCGTGAATTATTATTTTGGAATATTGAGTCCTTGAACATCCATGTTCTTATTACTATTAGTTGTATGATGTTTTGATTATTTTTAGGCTATTTTTTCACTACATTTAAAATAAAGATGATTCCAAAGGGTTATACGATACTCAATAGAAACTCATCACTCATTGATGTGATAACTTATAAGTTCTTTTATAATATTAGGATAATTTTTATGAGTTGAAAGGCCTTTTTTAAGTTAGTATTGTAACAGCCAGATGTTTTTATGAAATATTTTCTTTAAATAATTTTTATTCTTCAGTAGCTTGATTTGCAAGACATTGTGAGTTTAAACTAACCACGAGATGCCCTTAATATAAAATTATTGTTATAGCCTATCTGTTTGGTTAGCAGAAAAAAATTATAACTAACTTATGAAAATGCATTATGAATTCATTGGCTATATTTATTTATGAAAAATATAAATCAATTAGATATTTTTATTTTAGAGTGAATTACTTTTGGTAATGAAATTAATGAAATTAATTATATATATGTGTTATATAATTAATAAAATATTTTTATATCCATTTAATGGATATTTTAGTCATAGGGTATTAATAAAACCCTATTTTATGCATAAGAACCTGTTTTTTAAAGGTTAATTTTACACCTTTGAATAGTGAACCCATTTTAAATTAATATTTTGGCACAGTAATAGTTTTTATATGACAAGATAAACATGTTATTTTGAAGCGGTATATAAAAATTTACTTTGGATAAATTTATGATATTTTTCTAATAACTTTCATGTTTTGAAGAATAGTAAAAATACGCTAAATTTTAATTAAAAACAACTTTTTACATCAAGATAATTTATATGGTTAAATAATAATATTTAATGGTTTTAAAGTATAAATAAAATATATTTTTACCATTTAATATAATGTAAGTCATTATCAATAATTTTACATTGAATTCATAGTTAAAAACATTTCAATATTTTGCAATATTTTAACTTTTAAAACCCATTTTCTTAGTTCAACAATAGAAATAATGTAACTCCCTAACCCCAGTTACCCAGAGTCAGTGCATTATTTTAATACATTGGAATGATTACAAGGAATCAAGTCCTGAAGGATCGATCAGTTTAGCAGTCCTGGAAAATAGATTACATACATGAATGTTACATTGCACTTTATAACATACAAAACAACATGAATAATCTTTTATGAACGCCATTATTCCCTTGGCTTAACCCCGCATATCAATCACAATAAACTTCTTGGAATCCTAGGAAAAATAAAAACATATAAAGGGTTGATCTCAGATGCTCACTAAGGATAACAATACAGCGGAAACATTCATAAATAATCATAAACATTTAAGGAAATGTATAACTAAAACAAAAGCCATTTAAACTTGAACTTCAACATAATATGGAAAAAATAAAATGAATTAATTTCATTTACTTATTCACTTGGATATTCTACTAGTCTAATAATCACATGAAATATCACTAACCACTTTCATAATGATGGAATGCATAATTTCAGACTATCATAACCACATAGTCAAGGCCCTGTGCCAAGACTACAAATAAGATTTTGTCAAGGCCTTGTTCCAAGACACTAGTTTGTCTCATGAGACATACCGATGCATCAAGGAGCTATAGTAGGCTCCACCCATCACTTACTAAGTCTAATGCATTCCTCATATGAAATGGTTTAAACATAACATAAACATTCGTATTAAAACTAGCATACGAAATGTCAATACTTTACCCATAAACCATTAATGGTATAAAAATAACACATCCATAGTCAAACATATCACAAAACCTTCAATACAATATGAAATATTTGTATCACAATAAATCATCTTCAAACAAGTTTAAAATCCATCAAAGGTTGCTGACATAGATGAAAATGATTTGTAAAACTCTTTGAGAGAAATTTGCCTTTTTCATGAAAACATTTAAAAGTCACACAATTTAGAAAGAAATACATTTAAAGACATTTTTGAATCAAAGTTTCCCAAACCACTTTGAAATATTTTAAAGGAATTAACATTTTAAAAACATTCATGTCCATATAAATAAATCCCTAAAAACCATTTTGAAGACATGGACATTAATGAGAAAGATTTAGAAGAATAAATATTTAAAACATTTGAAATGATGTTTTTGTAAAGAGTGCCTTAAAATAATCCCTTTGAAAACACATTCATGAAACATGGACATAGATAATAAATATGTCCTATTATATACTTACGTAAAAATAACCTCGGATAATAAAGAGATTGTGAAATTAACCCTTACCAATTTGGTAACTTACGAAACATACACCCAATGAAAGAGGTATCATACAATGAATATGTAAATACACATAAATTAAAGTTCATTACACAAAGAATACAATTATGGGCAGTAAATACACCATAGAAAAGGTAATAGTGGAAATATGGAACGAATCTCACGGGAATAAGGAGTGAGATGAAAACCTCTTACCTTGCACTTTCCTTTAGTTGAGGGTACGTTTAACCTCCTATATGAATACTATAGTATGTTATTAAATTATACCAGAACCATATTAATATTTATCATATCATACATTATTCATTTATCACTTTATACTATCCATTTAATAATAATTTCTATGTTATATTAATATTTCGGGTAATAATTGCTTTCTTTATCGTACGTGTTTTAACTTGTTACTCTTGATTGTATGACATAGACAATGATTTAAATACTTCCAGAATATAAAACATGATTTATATATCATATAAATTTAGAATATAAATATGTATAATAAACGTATATATGAAATGTAAAACACCGTTTATGGATACGGTAGTCCGTACATATGCCTAAACGATGTTTCCGTTTTCATATAGTACTGAATGGAAGTAAGTGAATAAGATATATGTATGTATATAAATACTTATATATATAAATATATATATCTCCAGTATCATTATTATTTCATATATTACATACTTATTAGTAATCTATATTTTTATAATCATCGATGAATGGTGAGCTTGGAAATGAATCTCATCGCATCGTGGAGACGGTAATCCGTACGTACGCATGAGCGACAATATCATAATTTTGATATTAAAATAATATATAATTGGATGGTATATCATATATACAGAATAATTATAATTTTATATTTATTATTTACATGAGTTACACATCATTATTATACCCATCCAAATAATAATGTATTGAATAACAATTACACCACGCTGTGGAGACGGTAGGTCGTACATACGCACGTATGGTGACATGTCATTAAAAGGATGGATAGAATACTAAATATAGTTGTACCATATTTATAATAACATCAAATTATATATAAGATACTGGAGTTATTATTTTAGAATAGAAATAACAAATAATTAAGAAGTTGAAGAAGAAAGGAACTTGAAAGAGGGTGGTGAAAACATTACCTCTTCTTCGGGTTCTTCCTTTTGATTTGATCAAAAGGGCTCCATAGGTTGTTTTTTTTTACTAAAGTAAGGCCTCTAGTATTAATTAAGGATAGTTGAGAGGGTATTTTGGAATAGTTTGGCTGAACAAAAAGTATTTGAAGGCATGAAGAATTGGTTAGAAGTATTGTCCTTTTATAAGGGGGAGGAGGGGCTCTTTAGGAAAAACTTAAAGTATTAATTTATAATAAATCCATATTCGGTTTATAATGTCTCTAAAGTGTATTATTCAAATTATTAGGTGGTTATGGGTCGAAATAATTTCATCCAATATATTTTAAACAGGTTTGGGTCACTATATTAACCTTATCTTGTAGTTGTAACTCTTAGTTAATTAGTTTGACATTTACCATGTCACTTTGTATTTTTATATTATATGATTAATAAACTTACTATATACTTACAAGGGACCCCCAAGTGGTCCATTAATGATACACATATCATTATATAAGTAATTTGGCCGAACATTAGATTTTTATGAATATAATATCAATTAATAATATAATATTTGTTTTAAAAACTTATTTATGTCAATTTTGACACTATTCAATAATTGATTTTTGTTAAAGTCTTAACAACTTTATTAATTAGAAAAAAAATCATTTAAGAAATACTAACATGTCATATTAATCAATAAAATTCGTGTATGGCATCAAAACTTTCAAATTATATTTATTTTAACAATTATAATACCAATTATTTGATTCTTTCATTAATAATGAAAATACTTCATCATTATTGTGTCATAAATAAATTTAATTATTAAATGTCTAAAAATTATAAATAAAATAAAATTATGTAGGAAATATTTTTATCTTTATAATGAATATTTATATTCTAAAATATAACATATATAAACCTATGTAAAAAATGGTTTGTTAAAAGATATATGCTTGTGTCATTTTTGTATTTACTTTAACTTAATTAATATAAAGTGTCATTATCACTAACAAGTGGATCCATGGGGTCCCAAAATCGACCAAAAGATTACCATGGTCATATATGTATCAACCAATAGGGTTATATCACGTTTTAGGGTAATTTATTATTATTATAATATTATTTGTTTACCCTTATTTACCAGATTTACCCTTTAACCATGGTAAATAAAATATTTACCGAAGTAATTATTCAAAATGTCTAAAAATAAAAGTTACATATTTACACAATTTGGACATCCTGATTCTAAATATGGAATCCATTTTTCTAAATTCAAAACACATAAGTGGTAGAAATGAATTTAAAATTAACTCCCGCTGTCAAAACAAAACGCGTGTTTTTAAGAAATAATAACTATCAAAAGATTGACACTTTCTTATGTCCAGTTTAAATATGAAATTATGTCCAATGACCAACATTGGATTAAATGGTAAAATTATAATCTATTTATACTTTAAAATCACTCAAATTCATAATTTATCACTATTAATTATTTTGATTAAAAATTTTGTTTTTAATTAAAATTTAGTAATTTTCACTATTCATCAAAATATGAAACATATCAGAAAAGTACCAAAATTTTAGCCTAAGATAATTTTTATATTCCAAATCCAAAAATGAATTCTATTTTACCAAATTAAAAACATAAAAGTTTCATTTGTTAATTTAAAATTAATTCCCGATGTCAAAACCAAAAGGCGTATTTTTAAGAAATAATAATTATCAAAAGTTTGACACTTGTTTATGTCCAGTTTCAAAGAGAAATTACATACAATGACCATAATTGGATTAAATGGTAATAATATAATCTATTTATACTTCCAGACCATTAAAATTTATAATCTAACAATATAAATTATTTTTATTAAAAAAGTTATTTTCAGTTAAAATATAGTATTTTTCATTATTCACCCAAATATGAAAGTTATCAGAAAAACACAGAAACTTTATTGAAACTAAATTCTTATGTCCCAATTCTAAAGAATAAGTTTATTTTTTCAAATTGAATATATAAAAGTTCCAAATATATGATTTAAAAAGGATTCTCCATTAAAAGGTGGTAGAATTGCATTTTTCGAAAAATACTTCTTTTATCTGAAAAAATGTATTTGTTATTACATTATGTCTAAGAAACTCATAATATGGATTCCAAAATTATAAGGATTATATAAAGTTCAAAATTCGGTTAATACTATTCATAACCTCTTTTGAACGGCTTGTTTGGTAAGTCATGGTGTGCTAGAACTCGGTGTTGCGTGTAGTGCAAGTTATTGAATAAATTTGAAGAAATAATGTACTATGAAATCTTGGGGTGTTACATTCTTCCCTCCTTGAATAAATTGCATCCTCGCAATTTGAAATTATTTTTCAAAAATAAAAGGTTGAAAATGGAAAATTCCTTTGGGAAAACCCACATCAAAAATTAGGTTAATAAAATTTAGTCTTAATAAGAGGAAAAGGGAAATGAAAGGCTCACCACGAAATTATTATCTCGATTAAGAGAACATTGGTGGAAATTAGAGACATATAATTGGAGGAAAAACGTAAATATTTTAGGTAGTGATTGAGGTCATCAATCACAAACAAGTGTAAAATTGAGGGCCTTAAATTCATCAATCTATGGTGATTTAAAATACCATCGGTTCAAAAAAAATATATGGTGTTAGGATAACACATTTTTTGTTTTAAGATACCTTCACTAAAGTATAAGAATTAATTTCTTCATAGAACAATAGAAGAAGAAAAATATATACTTGAAAATTAGAGTCTCGTCCTTTAACTAATTTCTACCACAAACTCATATTTCAATTTAAAAGATAATAGAACTTAAAAATAACATTCTATTTATCCTATTCGAAGAGGGTTTAAAAAAATTAATTTATAATTAATCTACCAAAACATTTTTTTTAAAAATACCACATTATTCAATCCAAGACATCATGTGGGCTAGTGGTAGGTGATACACCCTTATCGCCCTTCGGTTACGGGTTCAAGTCTCGCAGCCTTGCCGGATGCGATGGGTTGCCGCCCGACCTTTGGGTTGTCATTTTATGGCAATTCAAAAATAATCTCAAACTAGAATTATCCAAAACACTTCTATCCAAAATCACAGTCCAAAATTTATAAATAAGGTAAAAACAATGAAGATCCTTTTTCCCGCGTAATAACATGTGAACATCTTCATCATGTATTCTTTTAAAACACTACAACATCCTGAATTACCATAAAACCTTATTGATTACATTAATGATCCCTTATTACTTATAGAATACTGAATATACTCCTTCTGTCCAAAAAAATTTTAAACTCCAACAATGATGGAATATAAAAATCATTAATCAGTTTCAAGGTAGTCAGGAATATCCAATATAATTTATCCAAATCAATCATGTATTATTCCAAAATCACTATCTTGGTATCAGAACCATATTATGGTTTATATTTCTCTCAACCATATATTTTCCAAAAATTTAACCTGCAATTGAGTCACTTTTCTTGGTTCCACACAATATCAAGTCCTTAATAAAATAGTACTGTAGTACAATCCTTATATACTTTATAATTATTATAACCAATACATTGTTCATACAATGCTCAAATGACATAATTCTCTAATGACAACATAAGAACTCTAATCATTACTCCTCATCTGTGGTAGTATCATAACTTGATTATTATCCAATAGCATCATTTGGGGCATACTCTGATGATTTGGACATTGGTTCGCATAGTGTCCCAACTCCTCTCAGATGAATCATTGTACATTTGAAACCTTTTTCTTACCCTTGCAGTCACATACATGGTGTCCTTTTTCTCCACACTTATAACAAACTCTCATTCCTTTCAGGCAAGTTCCATAGTGTCTCTTCCCACAGTTATCACATATGGGAAAATTCTTCTTTTCCCTCTTCCCTTTATCCATCTTTCTCTCTTTCATCCTTTTCTTCTCTTACTTCCCTTCAAAGCCATAGGACTCGAGAAATTCTTTACTTGTCTTATTAACACATGATATTATTTCTTTATATGTTGAGAATACTTGGGAGACTATTTCCCTTATAAATGTTGGCTTAATACCGTGAAAGATATGATCTTTCTTACTCTTTGGATCATACGTATTGCTGGAGTTCACATTCCTTCTACTAGTTGTCATTTCTATACAATAGCATAAACTAGGCCAGTTTATGAATTTCAATGAATAATTCCAAACTTGTAAAATACCTAACGTAAATTGAAAGGTTTATGGATATAATCCATAATCATAAAGATGTTTTCATTGAGGAATTATATACTCATAAACCCTTCATAATGATTTGTAAATAAAATTAGAATTATCCTAAGCATTTCCCCTAGGAGTGTCCTAACCAAGAGTGAAGCAAGGCCCGTTGTCATGCAAAAGTTCCCGTTTGAGTCTAGATCAAAGCGGTGTTTTCGGGTTTTACCCCCAGGTACATCTGTGCTAGAGCCGCCTCTAGCTGCTCGTATCCAGACAGGGATGTATTGATTAGAAAACTCCCAAAATATCCACAACACCAAAATTCTAAGAAGTTCTTATATACTAATCCTCAAAGTCTATCTTATTGTAATGTGCTCTAATTAGAGTTTATCTAAATCCAGCTTCCAAGGATATTGATAAACTTCCTCTGATACCAACTGTAACAACCCGACCCTAGTTACCGAGTGTCGGTGCATTATTTTAATACATTGGCATGATTAAAAGGAATCAAGTCCCGAAGGACCGATCGGTTTAGCAGTCTTGGAAAATATATTACATACATGAATGTTACATTACACTTTATAACATACAAATCAACATAAATAATCCTTTATGAACGCCATTATTACCTTGGATTAACCCTGTATATCAATCACAATACACTTCTTGGAATCCTGGGAAAAATAAAAACATATAAAGGGGTGAGCTTAGATGCTCAGTAAGGATAACAATACAGCAGAAAATTTCATAAATAAGCATAAACATTTAAGGCAATGTATAACTAAAACAAAATCCATTTAAACTTGAACTTTAGCATAATATGGAAAAAATAAAATGAAGTAATGTCATTTACTTATTCACATGGATATTCTACTAGTCAAATAATCACATGAAATATCAATAACCACTTTCATAAGGATGGACTGCATAATGCCAGAATATCATAACCACATAGTCAAAGCCTTGTGCCAAGACTACAAATAAGATATTGTCAAGGCCTCGTGCCAAGACACTATTTTTTCTCATGAGACCTACTGATGCATCGAGAATCTATAGCGAGCTCCACCCGTCACTTACTAATTCCAATGCATTCCTCATATGAAAAGGTTTAAACATAACATAAACATTCGTATTAAAACAAGCATACGATACTTTACTCATAAACCATTAATGGTATAAAAATAACACATCCATAGTCAAACTTATCACAAAACCTTCAATACAATATGAATGATTTGTATCATAATAAATCATCTTCAAACAAGTTTAAAATCCATCAAAGGATGCTGACATAGATGAAAATGATTTATAAAACTCTTTGAGAGAAATATCCCTTTTTCATGAAAAAATTTAAAAGTTACAAAATTTAGAAAGGAAGAAAATTAAATACATTTTTGAATCAAAGTGTCCCATACCACTTTGAAATATTTTAAAGTAATTAACATTTTAAAAACATTCATGTCCATATAAATAAATCCTTAAAACCCATTTTGAAGACATGGACATTAATGAGAAAGATTTAGAAGAATAAATATTTAAAACATTTGAAATGATGTTTTTGTAAAAAGTGCCTTAAAATAATCACTTTGAAAACTCTTTCATGAAACATGGACATGGATAATAAATATGTCCTATTATATACTAATGTAAAAGCAACCTCGTATAATAAAGAGATTGTGAAATTAACCCTTACCAATTTGGTAACTTACGAAACATACACCCCATTAAAGAGGTATCATACAATGAATATGTAAATACACATAAATTAAATTGTATTACACAAATAATACAATTATGGGCAGTACATACACCACACAAAAGGTAATAGTGGCAATATGGAATGAATCTCGCGGGAATAAGGAGTGAGATGAAAACCCATTACCTTGCACTTTCCTTTGGTCGAGGGTACGTTTAACCTCATGTATGAAGACTATAGTATGTTATTAAATTATACCATAATCATATTAATATTTATGATATCATAAATTATTCATTTATGACTTTATACTATCCATTTAAACATAATTTCTATGTTATATTAATATTTCGGGTAATAATTGATTTCTTTATCGTAGGTGTTTTAACTTGTTACTCTTGATTGTATCACATAGATAATGATTTAAATACTTACAGAATATAAAACATGATTTATATATCATATATATTTAGAATATAAATATGTATAATAGATGTATATATTAAATGGAAAACACCGTTTATGGAGACGGTAGTCCGTACGGATGCATAAACGCATTTTCTGTTTTAATATAGTATTGAACAGAAGTGCGTGAATAAGATATATGTAAGTACATAAATACATATATATATATATATATATATATATGTCCAGTAGAATTATTATGTCATATATTACATACTTATTAGTAATATATATTTTTATAATCGTCGATGAATGGTGAGATTGGAAATGAATATCATCGCGTCGTGGAGATGGTAATCCGTACGTACGCACGAGCGACAATATCATTATTTTGATATTAAAATAATATATAATTGGATGTTATATCATATATAAAAAATCATTATCATGTTATAATTATTATTTACATGAATTACACATCATTATTATACTCATCTAAATAATAATGTATTGAATAATAATTAAACCACAACGTGGAGACGGTAGGTCGTACGTACACATGTATGGTGACATGTCATTCAAATGATGGATATAATACTGAATATGGTTGTTACATATTTATAATAACATCACAGTATATATAATATACTGGAGTTATTATTTTAGAATGGAAAAAATAGAGAAACAAGAAGTTGAAGAAGAAAGGAATTTGAAAAAGGGTGGTGAAATCATTACCTCTTCTTCGGGTTCTTCCTTTTGATTTGATCAAAAGGGATCCTTAGGTTGGATTTCTGACTAAAGGAAGGCCTCTAGGATTAAGGTAGGATAGTTGAGAGGGTATTTGGGTAGAGTTTGGCCGAACCAAAATGCTTTGAAGATATGAGGAATTGGTTATAAGTGGTGTCCTTTTATAAGGGGGAGGAGGGGCTCTTTAGGAAAAACTTAAAGTATTAATTTGTAATAAATTCATATTCGGTTTCTAATGGCTAAAAAATGGATTATTAAAAGAATAAGGTGATTATGGGTTGAAATACGTTCATAAAATATATTTTATACCGGTTTGGACCTTATCTCTTAGTTTTAACTCTTAGTTAATTAGTTTGACATTTACCATGTCACTTTGTATTTTTATATTATATGGTTAATAAACTTACTATATACTTACAAGCGAACCCAAAGTGGTCCATTAATGATAAAATTATCATTATATAAGTCCTTTTGAAAAACATTAGATTTTTAGGAATATAATATAATTTAATAATAAAATATTAGTTTTAAAAACATATTTATGTCAATTTTGACACTATTCAATAATTGATTTTTTTAAAGTCATAAAAACTTTATTAATTCGAACCAAATTCATTTAAGCAATCATAACATGTCATATTAATAAATAAAATTCATTTATGGCATCAAAACTTTCAAATTATATTTATTTTAACATTTATAATACTAATTTTTTGATTCTTTCATTAATAAAGAAAATACTGCATTATTAATGTGTCATAAATAAATTTAATTATTAAATGTCTAAAAATTATAAATAAAATAACATTATGTCGGAAATATTTTTAGATTTATAATGAATATTTATATTTGAAAATATAACATATATAACTCTATGTAAAAATTAGTTTGGTAAAAGATATATGCTTATGTCATTTTTCTATTTACTTTAACTTAATTAATATTAAGTGTCATTATCACTTACAAGTGGATCCATGGGGTCCCAAAATCTACCCAAATATGCCCATTGTTGGACATGTATCAACCAATAGGGTTAGGACACGTTTTAGGATAATTTATTATTATTATTATATTATTTTTTACCCTTATTTACCAGATTTACCCTTTAACCACAGTAAATAAAATATTTACCGAAGTAATTATTCAAAATGTCTAAAAATAAAAGTTATATATTTATAAAATTTGGACCTCCTGTTTCTAAATATGGAATCTATTTTTCTAAATTAAAAACACAGAAGTGGCATAAATTAATTTAAAATTAATTCCGGCTGTTAAAACAAAAAGCGTGTTTCTAAGAAATAATAACTATCAAAAGATTGACAGTTTCTTATGTCCAGTTTAAATATGAAATTATGTCCAATGACCAAAATTGGATTAAATGGTAAAATTATAATCTATTTATACTTTAAAATAACTCAAATTCATAATTTATCACTACTAATTATTTCGATTAAAAAAGTTTTTTTTAATTAAAATTTAGTAATTTTCACTATTTATCAAAATATGAAACTTATCAGAAAAGTACCAAAATTTCACCCTAAGATAATTTAGATATTCATAATCCAAAAATGAATTATATTTTAACAAATTAAAAACATAAAAGTTGAATTTGTTATTTTAAAATTAATTCCTGTTGTCAAAACCAAAAGGCGTATTTTTAAGAAATATTAACTATCAAAAGTATGACACTTGTTTATGTCCAATTTCAAAGCGAAATTACTTACAATGACCGCCATTGGATTAAATGTTAATAATATAATCTCTTTATACTTCAAAACCATTAAGATTTATAATTTAACAATATAAATTATTTTTATTAAAAAAGTTGTTTTCAGTTAAAATATAGTATTTTTTACTATTCACTCAAATATGAAAGTTATCAAAAAAACACAAAAACTTTATTGAAACTAAATTCTTATGTCCCGATTCTAAAGAATAAGTTTATTTTGTCAAATTGAATATATAAAAGTTCAAAATATTGGATTTAAAAAAGCATCGCCATTAAAAGGCGGTAAAATTGCATTTTTTTAAAAATACTTCTTTAATCTGAAAAAATGTATTTGTTCTTACATTATGTCTAAGAAACTCATAATATGGATTATAAAATTATAATTATTATATAAATTTCAAAATTCAGTTAATATTATTCTTAACTGCTTTTGAACGGCTTGTTTGGTAAGTCACGGTGCACTAGAACTCTGTGTTGCGTGTAGTGTAAGTTATTGAATTAATTTGAAGAAATAACGTACTATGAAATCTTGGGGTGTTACAAATAATTTTAAATTAATTACTACAAATTTTGTGTTTTGAATTTTTAAAAATTTATTCCATATTAGGAATCATAAGTTCTAAATTTTGTGTATAGGTGCCTTTTATTTTTTGGGCATTATGAATAGTAACTTCAGTAATAATTTTATTTACCATGGTTAAATAGTAAATTTGGTAAATAAGGGTAAAATAATAATAATTCAATTATATAAAACTACCATAAAACATGTCCTAATCCTATTTTATGAGATATGTCAGACCATGTGCATCCTTGGGCTGATTTTTGGGACCCCATGGATTCACTTGGATGTGAAAATGACATTTTATAAGAATTAATTCAAAGTAAAGATAATTATAACCTAAACACATATCTTTTACTAAATAGATTTTTAATATAAGGTTATATAACTTATATTTATGACTATAAATATTAATTAGAAATCTAAAAATATTTTATACATCATGGAATTTTATTTATAATTTTTAGACATTAGATAAATATATTTATTTATGACACAATTATGATGTAGTGATTACCTCATTAATGAAAGATTCAAATAAATGACTTATAAATATTAAAACAAGTGTAATTTGGTTATTTTGTTGTTATCCACTAATTTTTTGGAAGATATTGACATATTATCTTTGAGTTAATTCCTTATTTTTGAAGGAATAATGTTTTTATGAATTTTTAAAAAAGTCAAGTATGAATAGTGTCCAAAATTGACATAATTCATAACTTAAAACATAAAATAGTTTATTAAATGATATTAAATTCCTAAAAATATAATATTTAGAAAAATGGTTAACATAAGTCCAAATATTTCATAAATAACTTTTTCTAGGTCGTTTTACATGATATGGTAACTACACTAACCCAAAAGTTGTAAATAACATGATATCACAGTATGATTAAAAAGGGTTAAGCCAAAAAGATAAGGATAAAATAATATTCAAAACTTTTCTGAAGATTATTGGATGATGTTTATTCGAACCAAAATAATCTTATATTCTAATTAAATAAGTTTTGGATCATTTTTAGTCGAAAGTGAATTTATAATAAATTAATATTTTGAGAGTTTTCTAAAGTGCCCCTCTCCTCTCTTATAAAATGTCATCACATCCCTCTCATCTTCACTCCATTTTGGGCCTTCAATATTATCCAAACCTTTCTTATTTCTCTTTTCAACTTCTCTAGTCACATTCTAGAGGTGTTTTTGCTTCTCAAAAGACCAACTCTAGTTCCCAAAGATAAAATTTAAAGGAGGCACGTCGAGGAAGAGGTAATCTATTCTTCCGATTATTTGAAATTTATTTCTTCTTCTACTTCCTCTTATTTAGTTGTTTCATTATAAAGTAATAACATCAGTATCCATAATATACTGATATTTTAATACAAATATGAAACAACCCTATTTCACATTCTATCCATCCTACAAAAAATGAAATCACCACATGTGCATACTTACAGCTTACTGTCTCCACGCCGTGGTGTAATCTGTTTTTCTCCACTACCTTACTTGGATGGGTATAATGGTGGAAATAAAAACAATATATGATTATTATAACATGATACTAATTCTTAGATACTATACACCATCCAATTTAGTATCATTCAACAATTATGGGAACGATATTATCGCTCGTGCGTACGTACGGCTTATCGCCCCCACGGTGCGATGTGATTCTCTCTACATATTCATCATTAAACCATGATTATAGAAATGAATTGAATAAATAAATATGATATATATTATACTAATACCATGTTTTAAATGATATAACTATAACATAAAAAGATAAATAAAAACTTATCTGACAAAACATACATAAGAACATAAAGCAGTTAATACCCGAATAATGAGTAACAATGAAATATTACTAACAAAAGGATGGAAATATGATCGTAAATGTTATCATAAAAATGATTATGATTATATAATATATCAGTAACATTTTTTAAATCATTATACAGTAGGTTTTGATACATATGAATCATATCAGACCTAAGGTAAGGGATAACTTTTCTAATCTCATTTTATTCGAGATTGTTTATTCGTAAGTATCCACTGGGGATATATTTATCATCCATGTCCATGTTTTCTAAAATTATTCTCATAAAATGTTTAATATTATTATATATATGTTTAAATTCATTTTTACGCCATTTTATGTAACATCCCAAGCTTCCATGGTATGCTTCTCTTTGAATAATAGAGCAGCGTGTGTTGTACGCAACCTCGAGTTCTAACACACCGCGACCAATCAAAGTACCCGTTATGAATATTAATACCCACTTTTTGAAATTTTATAAATTTTATTATTCAAATTGGACTTAATTTTTGGATTCGTAATATCGAAATTATCCTAAGATTAATTTTTCATTTTTTTTCTAAGAACTTCTTTTTTTTTTAATAGTGTAAATACTATACTTTAATTAAAAACAATTTTTTTAATCAAAATAATTTATAGTGATAAATTATATTATTTAGTGGTTTTAAAGTATAATTATAATATAATTTTACCATTTTATCCAATGGTGGTCATTAGAGTTAATTTCACTTTGAAATTTGACATAAACGAGTGTCAATCTTTTGATAGATATTGTTTCTTAAAAACACATTATTTGTTTTGACAGCGGAAATTAAATATAACAATAATTAATGAAAATTTTATGTTTTTAATTTGGTAAAATGGTTATAATTTTTGAATTTTGAATATCAAATATATCTTAGAGTGAATTTTTGGTATTTTTCAGAAAAAACGCTGATTTTTTATGAATAGTGAAACCACTAAGTGGTAGTTAAAAAACTGATTTTTCGTTTAAATGAAATTTTACCACCTCTTTGATTTGAATTTCAAAAATCCAACATACATCATTGTCATTAGGAAGTAAAATTTTGTTCAATAATATTAAAATAATTTTTTTGAATAGTAACTTTTAAGTTTTATTAATCCGATTAAAGGTAATTAGTGTAATTTAAGGTAAATATAATGATATAATAATTTGAAATTACCTTTACACTTGTCCTACACATATTGGATGAGTCATGGCAGGCCAAAAAAATCCATGGGTCAAATTGGGGGCCGCATGGAGCCACTTGGGTAAGATAATGACATTAATACCTTTTATTTAAATTAAAAATAAAAATGTCACAAACATGTATAGTTTTACTAAAACACTTTTTACAAGGGGTTATACAAGTTATCTTTTCAACTATAAATATCCATTGTAAAGATAAAAATATTTCCTACATCATGGTAATTTTTTTATAATTTTTAGGCATTAAAAAAATTTATTTATCACACCATGATGATGCAGCGATTACCTCATTAATTAACGATTTAAATAAAATGAAAAGATAATGTAAAATATCAGACTTAAACTTGTCAAAAACCTATTGGATGAGTATATTTCGAACCCTTATAACCTTATCCTCGAAATATATAATTTTGGGACCTTTAAAATCCGAAACTCATTATATAATAAAGTAACATTTCATGACTTTCCAAGAGTGCCCCTCCTCACCTCTTATAAAAGGCCCCCACCTCTACCACCTTATTCACACCTCTCAATCCATTGGGTCATCCAAACTATACTCGTTATATCTCTTCACATCCATCTACTCATCATATAACCCTTACCTTAGGCAGAAATCTCATCAAGAAACCCTTTTGGTACAAACCAAGAAAAGTTACCTGATTTAAAGGCAATGTCTTCACTTGTGTTCTTTTGTTTTATTTTGCTTCTCCAACCCCCTAAACTTATTTTATTCCTATATTTTGTAACATCACCAGTATATAAAATATACTAGGATGTTTTTATGATAATTATTTTATTTACACTTACACACACCTCTGTCTAATGGTTAAAGAACATATTGTTTCTGTGGGTGGTGAATTACTGCCTCACGAAACGATGATTGTTCAATCTTATTTTGACACCTTTCATGGTGGCCATTAAGATGTCACTATATTTTTATATGATATATATTATGTTTATGTTTTCCTTATGCTTCTGTATTTTTCATTTATGGCATACCTTTATGATTTCCATTATGGGTAAACGTGATAATTTCATTTTAGGAAGTGCGGACTACCGCCCCCTCAAAGTGATTTGAATCGTTAATGCCATATGTGGGATGTATAAAGGATAGAGTAAAAGATATTATATATGATATTATACTGTAATTATAATATACCTTTATATCATTATGATTTCATTCC
The DNA here is from genome assembly GCA_963277665.1 of Viscum album. Taxonomy (NCBI): domain Eukaryota; kingdom Viridiplantae; phylum Streptophyta; class Magnoliopsida; order Santalales; family Viscaceae; genus Viscum; species Viscum album. Next base: position 1,504,494,476 of record OY728146.1, on the reverse strand, counting down.
ATTAAATACGAAATAGAAAGGAAAGTAGCGTTCATGCGTACATACGGCTTACCGTCTCCATGAATGGTGCATTTCATTTCTTACCTCTAAATGTTGTATAATATTATAAATGCATGTATATACTGGATATATATGATATATATGATATCTATATCATGAATATATTTATGGATATAATGGATATTTTACCACATGAACAACTTGTAATTATAAGAAGTTTATTTTTGACTCAAGCACCAAAGATCGAAAAAATGGCCGTTATTAACTTAAATAATTACATAATGTTCATAACATAGTAATAAGTAATATAAAAGGAATAATGAACTTGAAAAATGTTCTTAATCAAGTAGAAATTAACTCTAATTTATTATTCAGTAGGTTAAATAACGATCGAGTTAAGTCGGACACGAGGTAAGGGACTTCGTCTCAATATCCTTTCATTGAGGCATACTTTGTTTTATACACAACCTTCTTTTATACGGTGTATAAAACCCTTTGACTTTTACATTTATTCAAAAGTAATCTTTTTTATGTGAAGTGTTTTACTAAACGACAAAAGGGAAATTTTTTTATCATACGTATGCGGCGACAAAGACTTCTCCGCCGCCATGACCATTATTTGAGTTTCGGCTTCCTCTACAAGCCATAAATTTTTTTAAATGAAAAATAAATACCATGTTTTACTTTTCTTTTATTTTGGTATTGAAAATGGTTTTATTATATCAATGTGTTGTATTGATATTTTTGATTGAAATGTGTAAATGTTATGTTTCATTTATGCATGTTTTATGTGATACGATTATGTTATGGTTTATGATATGTTTAAACTTCTTCATATAAGGAATGAATTGGACTTAGTATGTGATGGGTGGAGCCCGCTATAGCTCCTCGATGCATTGGTAGGTCTCATGAGACAACCTAGTGTCTTGGAATAGGGCCTTGACAAAATATTATTTGTAGTCTTGGCACAAGGCCTTGACTATGTGGTTATGATAGTCTGGAATTATGAATTCCATCATTATGAAAGTGGTTATTGATATTGCATGTGATTATTAAACTAGTAGAATATCCATTTGAATAAGTAAATGGAATTATTTCATTTTACTTTTTCCATATTATGCTGAAGTTCAAGTTTTAAAGGATTTTTTTAGTTATACATTGCCTTAAATGTTTATGTTTATTTGTGAAAGTTTCTGCTATGTTGTTATCCTTACTGAGCATCTGAGCTCACCCCTTTCAATGTTTTAATTTTTCCAGGATGTGAAGAAGTATTTTATGAATGACCTACAAGGATAGTATGAGGGGATATGAAGGCAATATGTTGTTGTAGTTTTGTTTTACTTTATAATGTAATGTAAGACATATGAAAATATCTTGTGTTTCCAAGGCTACTAAACTAATCAGTCTTTCGAGACTTGATCTTTTGTGATCATGCCAATGTTACGTAATAAGGCACCGACTCTGGGTATCTGGGTTTGGGCCATTACAGTTGGTATCAGAGGCAGTTTAGTACTAACCTTGGAAGCTAGATTTAGATAAACCTTGATTAGAGCACATATCCCTAAGATATACTTTGAGGATTAGTATAGAAGAAATTCCTATAATTTTGGTATTATAGAGATTTTGTGAGTTTTCCAAGAAATGCATCCCTGTTTGGATACGAGCAGGTTGAGGTGGCTCTAGCACAGATGTACCTAGGGGTAAAACCCAAAAACACCTCTTTGAGCTAGACTCGAACGAGAACTAGTGCACGACAATGGGCCTTGCTGCACTCTTGGTTATGACACTCCCATGGGATATGCTTAGGATAATTCATGATTTATTTACAAACCATTATGAAGGGTTTATGAGTATATAATTCCTAAAAGAAAACTTTTTTATGATTATGGATTATATCCCTAAACTATTCAATTTATGTTAGGTGTTTTGCAAGTTTGTTATTTTGTATTTCGATTTATAATCTAATCTAGTTTATGACATTGTTTAGAAATGACACCTAGTTGTAGGAATGAAAACTGTATCAATGCACACAATCTATGTAGGGATTTCCCTCCTGCTCAAGATAATTATAGTGGGGCTGGTGATACAACTGGTTTCGATCAACTTATCACCATACTAGGAAAACTCACTCAGGTTATGAATAATAACCTTACTCGTATGGAGCACCCTGATCCGCAACATGGAGGATCAATGTTAGACCGCTTCATGAGGCAACAACTACCGACATTCAATGGGAGTAAAAATCCCTTAGTAGGTGAGAAATGGATAAATTTCTTAGAGAAAATATTCCATGCCTTGGGGAGTAGTGAAATGGAAAAGGTTATCATGGTGGTTTACCACCTCACTAGAGATGTTGATCAATGGTGGTCATTGATTCAAAACACAAAGGAAGATAATGAAGTATCAAATATGGAATGGAGGGAGTTCAAAGATATTTTCTTAGAAAAGTATTTTCCTCGTGACCATCGAGTAGATATGGAAAGACAATTTCTGAGTCTGAGACAAAAGGAGGATGAGAATGTTGCAAAATGAGGCTAACTTTACAAGGTTAGTGAGGCATGCGGTAGATTATATACATAACCCAAGAAGTAATATTGATCGTTTCTTTGATGGGTTAAAACAATTTCTCCGTTGAGATTTAGTATCACAATCTTTCTCAATGTACGAAGATATAGTCTCCTGTTCTATCAAGACAGAAAAGGAATTCTCTAAATCTTATGACAATAAAGTAAAGCAAGAGAAGAAGAGAATGGTGGAACAAGAGACAGATAAAGGGAAAAAGGGAAAGAAGGATTTTCCATTATGCAATAATTGTGGGATGAATCACCTCGGTACTTGCCTAAAAGGAATGTGAGTTTGTTATAAATATGGAGAAAAAGGTCACCAGGATCGTGATTGCAAGGGAAAGAAAGAGGCTGTCAATGTTGAATGCTACAATTGTAGAGAAATGGGGTATTATGCAAATGAATTCCCTAAGCTCCAAGGAAACTTACCTCAGAAAAGTCCAAGGGAGCAAGGCCAATCTTATGATGTTACTATAGTTGAAGTGGAATAATTATTGTATTTGTGTTTTTGGACTCAAGAACTATATTATGTTTATAAGAATAAAGTGATATATATAAGGATTGTACTGTAGTACTTGTTGTTTTTATTAAGGGTTTAATATGATGAAGGTAATCATATTTTTAGTATGTGACAATAAGAGAAACATTACTTTATTTGGGGAATCTGATGTTACAATTGATTTTGGAATTCAGAGACCATTTAGAGAAAGTCTGGACAGAGGTATTTTGGATAACTATAAAGGTTGGAATGGATTAAGTTGAACTTTGGATAGTATTATTTAAGGTTAAAAAATTTCTGAAGATTATTTTTGGAATATTATAATACTATAGTTTTAGGAAAAGGACAACCTGCAGGTCGGGGGATAACCCATCGCGTCGGACAAAGCTACAGGAATCGAACCCACAACCATAGTGTGACAGGCCTTTATTACCTACCACTAGCCTACAGGAAGTCCCTGGTTATTAAAAAATAGTTTTTCTAATCTAAATGGTATGTGTTAATATTTGTAACCTTGTACGATTAGGATAAATATAATATTTTTGAGTTCTATTATCTTTTGAGTGAAAGATGAGTTTGTGGTAGAAATTAGTTCAAGGTTGAAACTATAATTGTCAAGCATATATATCCCTATCTCTTATTCTTTGAATAAATTAATTCTTAATATTTATGAAAGAGATATTAAAATAAAAAATGTTTTATCCTAATACCATATTTTTTTTGAACTGCAGATATTTTAAATCATCATAGATTGAAGGCTTTGAGGCCCTCAATTTTACACTTGTTTGTGATTGATGCCCTCAATCACTCCCTACAAATATTTAAGTTTTTCCTCCAAATATATGTCTCTAATTTCCACCATTGTTCTCCTAATCGAGATCAAAATTTGGTAGTGACATTTTCTATGACAACCCTGCTTTTATTACAACTTAAACATGCTTTATTACATAAAACTTCACTTGATACAACAAATAAGATCGAGAGGTTTAGTGTCTTTGGGGCTTAGGATCATTACATAAAAACTTTAAACTTGAAATACAACATCCTTATTGAAAACTTCATTTACATGACCACTACATTCCTTCGTACTTAGCATTGCATGGGATAACCTGAGGACATGCATAAGAAAAGGGTGAGTTATAAAGCCCAGTAAGGGAGTACATAATGAATAACATGAGGAGTACAATACATGTTAGGAAATAGGCATATCAATAGAGCATAAGAGAGACATGAACATAAAGGCATGATAAAGCATGATAATCATAACATGGAAATGTGGCAACAACACTTAACATTGAATTAGCATGAGTCAAGGGTCATTGCACATGGAGCATGAGTAAACCCTCATTGCACTTGAAGCACGAGTAAACCCTCGTTGCAATTGAATTAGCATGAGTCAACACTCATTGCACATGACGTATCATGATACTATACTTTACCCAATGCATTGGAGCGCTATCAGGGCGCACCCTTCTTAAACATTTCATTTCATGCATAAGTGTGCCACATGGATCATAAAACATGGATTCATAAAACATAATAATTTATTCCACGATAAAGGAATGTGGAATTCATACATGAAACTTTACAATCAATAAGTAAATGTGCATAAAGGTGAATACCCTTGATGGAGAAATGGGCATGGTATTCACTACACAATGATATTGGCTTAGAAAATCAGTGTGATTTCGGCAGCGTAACGGCGTGACATAAGAATTCATAAAAAAAGGCTGATGAGAGAGAAAGGGTCTCCTCATCATATTTACATGTAATGGACAGTAAGAAGGTCATATAGATACATGTCCCAACAATTGAAAAGGAATTTAGATTCATGATACAAAAGTATTTCTTGAATATAAAAGAGGAGAAAAAGGTTCCTTTCGGAATTTCGGCATAGTAACGGGTGTACATGGGAGGCATTTAATGAGATAGAAAGGGGTCTCCCATCATTCAAACAATAAGAGGGCGGTATGGGAGAGGTGAGAAACCATACCCCAATATTCATAAATGAAATTAAAAGGGCAATACAACTTAAATAAAATTGACAAAAATGAGAAAGGAAGAAAAAAACCCTTACTTGGAAGTGTGCTTCCAAAGGCTAGAGAGAGGCTTGTGAGAGGCTTCTTGGGAGCTTGGGGCACCTTGAGAGGATTCTAGAGAGAGTAGGGCAGAGGTTGGACGAACTTCAAGGGCTTTGGGTGATGAGGAAGTGGGAGCTTGGGTGGGTTTATATAGGAAAGGTGAGAGAATTCTTTATTATTTAGGTTTGGGACCCCTTATATTAAAATAATCCAAACCACAAACCATCCCATGGTATTTGCCCATGGTTTCTGGAAAAGGAAAGAGGAAAACAATATTTTACAAGGCCAAGGTCCGAACTTATTAAAAAATTAGGGTTGCTTATGTGGAGGTGAGTCACACTCCCATGGAAATTAATTTAAAAAGGCAAAGTGTTGAATAAGTCTTGAGGGCTCTATTAATGATTTGAAAAGTGAGTCAAACAAACCCAAAAACTCATTATTTTAATGATAAAACACATATTGGCCGAACATAAGGATTATGGTATTTTATTACATCACCATTGGGTCATTATGATGTCATAAAACACATTATATATTTAAATGGTATTTAATTTTTACCCAAAAATTTGACTGTCTCAGAAAATCATGAAAAATTCACCGTTGGATAATTTCGACGTCCTGATTCCAAAAATAATATTTATTTTATCTAAATAATTTTCTAAATATGTGAATTTTCACTTTTAAAATAAAAACCGACATTTATAAAAAAATTCACGGGTTTTGAGAGAAATGGTTTTCAAACCTTAATAAAAATTTTAATTGCATTCATAAAATTATAAGATCATTTATATTTAATAAAAATTAATTTAATATTAATAATAATATTTTTTTTAAAATATTATTTAATTCAAAAATCCTTTAATTTAATAAAATATAATTCTTAATTAAATAATAACTAAAAACATCATTTGTACTTTAAAAACTAATTACAATGCATCAAAAATGACTAGAAATTATATTCATTATTATATACAAAAATAATGTACATGAACATGGTGCTACTTATTTGTTACATAACCCCTTAAAATAGCCGCATAAGACCTAAGGGTAAGGTGTGCGATGGTGACAGACTCTTGGGGTTGCTCGGATAACATCGCTCGAGTGGTAATCTCTATCAACTTCCATTTTTCCCGTAGACGATCACGTTCGAGCTTGACTTGATGAAGCTCATCTTGGGCTTGGTCAAGGGCAAAGCCCAAAGACGCCACCTCTTTTCCGAGCTCCGACAAATGGGCTTCGTAAGGGGCAATTCTACTGGATGAGGCCATCGCTTCCTTTGTCTGGGTAGAAAATTGGTTCGTTAAAGCCTTATATTTAAACTACCCAAATGATCACTGTTCAACGGCTATAAAAGTAACGGTCACAAATCTTAACGTTAAACTAAAGAAGTTGACATCATATAAAAACATAAAGAAACATTTAACTGGATCAAGATGGATTTTCCATTAATGAAATTTTGGGTCGTTACAACATTCCCCGCTTAAGAAATTTCGCCCTCGAAATTTTCCTTTTCCCACACTAAAACAAATGTGGGTAACTTAGCTTCATCATATCCTCCGACTCCCAAGTTTCTTCTTCAAACTTGTGGTTTCTCCACAACACCTTGACGAGGGGCATTGTCTTATTTCGTAGAACTTTTTCTCTACGATCTAAGATCTTCACTGGTTGCTCCTCATAAGAAAGATCGTCTTCTAATTGTACCACCTCGGAAGAGAGTACATGTGAAGGGTCTGGTATGTACTTCCTTAAGAGGGATACATGGAAGACATCATGCACCTTGGCCATAGTAGGTGGAAGTGCTAGTCGATAGGCCACAACCCCAACACGATCAAGAATCTCGAAGGGGCCGATGTACCTTGGACTTAACTTCCCTTTCTTTCCAAACCTCATGACCTTCTTCCACGGAGATATGCGTAAAAACACCATGTCTCCGACTTTAAACTCAAGGTCTCGTCGACGATTATCTGCATAACTCTTCTATCGACTTTGGGCTGCCTTGATGTGCTGCTGAATGGTTTTCACCTTCTCCACCATTTCTTCGACCATCTCTGGTCCAAGCAGCTTACGTTCACCGACCTCATCCCAACATGCTGGTGTTCTACACCTTTTCCCATACAGGGCTTCATATGGTGCCATTTGGATGCTCGAGTGGAAACTATTATTATAAGAGAACTCAACCAGAGGAAGATGTTGATCCCATCCTCCTTTAAAGTCCATTGAGCACGCTCTCAACATATCCTCAAGTGTTTGGATAGTCCGCTCGGATTGGCCATCAGTTTGAGGATGATAGGCCGTACTGAAGTTCAGTTCAGTATTCAGAGCATGTTGAAGACTCTTCCAAAACTTAGAGGTAAATCTTGGATCTCGGTCAGACACAATAGATAGTGGTACTCCATGCAACCGTACCACTTCCCTGATATATATCCGTGCCAGTTGATCCAAAGAGAAATACTCTCGAATAGCAATGAAGTGTGCAGTCTTTGTAAGACGATCCACAATAACCCAGATTGCATTGTTGCTTTTGGATGTCCTTGGAAGTCCAGTGACGAAGTCCATGGTGATGTTCTCCCATTTCCATTCTGGTATGGGCAATGGTTGCATCATCCCCTTAGACTTCTGCCTCTCCGCCTTCACTTGCTGACACACCAGGCACTTTGATGTATATTCGGCGATCTCCTTCTTCATATTATCCCACCAAAAGTTTTCTCGGAGATCTCGATACATCTTTGTGCTCCCTGGGTGAATAGAGAAATTTGAACTATGTGCATCATCCAAAAGTTCCTTCTTCAGCTCCGAACTTGATGGGACACATAGTCTTTTCCCAAACCGCACAATTCCTTCTTCATTAACATTAAACTCTGAGGATTTTCCCTTTTTGATAGCTTCCACTTTTTCTTGGATTCTCGCATCATCCTTTTGAGCATCCTTTAACCTTTCCAAAAGAGATGGTTGAGCAATCATTTGTGAAAGGATTTATGATGTTCCCTTCTTTATGATTCCCACGTCCATCTTCATCAAGTCTAAGAAGATTGGATCCTTCTCAATTCTCATCATTGATAGAATTGCTGGATCCTTTCTACTTAGGGCATCCGCCACCTTGTTCGCCTTCCCAGGGTGGTAATGTATTGAACAGTCATAATCCTTTATGAGCTCTATCCATCTTCTCTGGCGCATATTAAGCTCTTTCTGTGTGAATATATATTTAAGACTCTTGTGGTCAGTATATATCTCACATTTCTCTCCATAGAGATAATGCCGCCAGATTTTCAAGGCAAAGATTACCGCCGCCAACTCCAGATCATGTGTTGGATAGTTTCGCTCATGGATTTTCAACTGCCTTGAGGCATAGGATATCACTTTATCATTCTGCATCAGCACACATCCTAAGCCCTTCTTCGAAGCATCACTGAATACCACAAAAAGCTCCCCACTTGTGGGTAAAGTGAGCACGGGTGCAGTGATAAGCCTCCTTTTCAACTCCTTGAAGCTTTCTTCGCATTCATCACTCCAAGAAAACTTTACTCCCTTTCGAGTTAGCTTGGTAAGAGGGTTGGACAATCGTGAGAAGTTTCTCACAAATCGTCGATAATATCCAGCTAACCCCAAGAAGCTACGGATATCAGTTACCGATGTTGGCCTCGGCCATCCCTCAATTGCATCTGTTTTGGAGGGGTCCACAGATATCCCATTGCTTGTGATGATATGGCCCAAGAATGAGACCTCCTTCAACCAGAACTCACACTTGTTGTACTTGGCATAGAGCTTCTCCTTGCACAAAGTCTCCAGTACAGTTCTTAAATGCTCCTCATGGTCCTCCTTGGTTTTGGAGTATATTAGAATATCATCTATAAAGACTACCACAAATTTATCTAGGTAATCTCTAAAGACTCTATTCATCAAGTCCATGAATATTGCTGGAGCATTGGTGAGTCCAAAAGGCATTACTATGAATTCATAGTGCCCGTACCTTGTACGAAAAGCATTCTTGGGGATATCTTCCTTCTTCACCCTTACTTGATAATATCCCGACCGCAAGTCGACCTTGGAGAAGTATTGTGCTCCACGCAGCTGATCAAACAAGTCATCGATTCTTGGGAGAGGATACTTGTTCTTTATCGTGATTTTGTTAAGTTCACGATAATCGATGCAAAGCCGCATTGACCCATCCTTCTTCTTGACGAAGAGGACTGGTGCACCCCATGGTGATGCACTTGGGCGTATAAACCCTTTATCCAGATTCTCCTGTAGTTGTTTCTTCAGTTCTTCAAGCTCAACCACAGCCATCCTATATGGATTCCTGGATATTGGTAGCGCCCCAGGTATAAGTTCAATTGAGAACTCAACATCTCTTCTTGGAGGAAGACCAGGAAGTTCCTCGGGAAATACTTCAGCGAATTCCCTCACAATAGGCATTTCTTCAAGGGTGGTTTCTTCCTTGGACTCAATCATCTGAGCCAGATATGCGTGATCATAAGGCAGTAATATCCATGCTTGAGATGATGGAGCTAAAGGAGATTCATCTTCCTCCTGACACTTGTAAAGAATCGGGGGTCGATTCTCCATATGGAGTGTGATTTCCCTCTCCCGACAATTTATGTTGGCTCTATATAAGGAAAGCCAATCCATGCCAAGAATTGCATCAAATTCCACCAAAGGGAGTATGACGAGGTTCGCCGGGAAATTCAATCCACAGATTATAACAGGGGAGGACTTATACTCATGGGATGCAATGATTGCCCCATTTTCCGTACTCACCGACATCTTTACTTCCATGATTTGTGGTGGTGCAGGGATTGTTCTACTAAACTTTTGAGATATAAAAGAATGCGTAGAACCTGAATCAAAAAGTACATTCGCTATTCTTGAATGAATAACTAGCGTACCTGTCACTACTTCGTTGTCGGGGTTCACTTCAGCAGAAGTGATGGAAAAATCTCTTCCTTGCTGACTTGGAGGTTGTTGATTGCCTCCGATAACCCTTGGATTAGGGCACTGATTCGCAAAATGACCCGGTTCTTTGCATTTGAAGCATTGAACAACGCGTTGAGGTTCGAACGGAGTGTTCCTCCCCTCCGTCGCAGCCGCGGGTCCTTCTTGCTGACAGTTAACAGCTAGGTGCCCTTCTCTTCCACACTTGAAGCATTTTCTTGTCCCCCTAAGGCAATTTCCAGGGTGCTTCTTTCCACACTTTTGGAAAGTGGGGTGCTGGAATTTCTTAGCACCGTTGGATTTATCCATCAGACCACCAGCATTGAAGTCCACCTTACGCTTCTTGTCCCCATGATACCCCTGTGATTCTCCGATCTCCATTTCAACCTTGAGGGCACATCGGACAATTTCTTCATAGCTTTCGAAGTCACGGATCGCTAATGCTTTCCGCAAGCTAGGATCCAGCCCACCAAAGAAGCGGTCAACCTTGCATTCGGGGGTAACGACAAAGCCGAAAGCGTATCGTTCAAGCCTTGTGAAGTTTGCCTCGTACGCTCCCACAGATTCCTCATCTTTCTGCTTGAGGGAAAGGAAGTCCCTTTCCATCTTAAGACGGAGGGTGCGTGGAAAATATTTATCGAAAAACATCTTCCGGAATACCTTCCATTCCAAAGCCTCGATCTCCTCCTCAGGCTTCGTATTTTTGATCAACGTCCACCATTGATCAGCTTCACCCTCCATACGATAAGCCTCCAGGAGAACCTTCTCTTTTTCAGAGCATTGGAGGATGGAGAATATCTTTTCAATGGAGTTGATCCATTGTTCAGCAATCGTGGGATCGGATGATCCACTAAAAGTAGGAGGCCTTTGTCTCATGAAGCTTTCAATAGCGACTTGTTCTTTCTTAGGGGGGGTTGAACGTTCCTCTTGACCAGTGTTTCTATTCAAAACTTGAGTTAGCTGAGAGAGAAGCGTGACAAAGTTCGCGATTCCCGCTCCCATTGGATTGGGTATCTCATAAGTACAATCATCACACTGATCTTCACAACGGTTGTTAGCCCGAGTTCTCCTATTACCAGCCATTGGCTGGAATAAAAGGAAAGTTAGGGGTAACACATAAAGGGTAATCCAAAGACAAAAGTTGATGACTTATAAATAAACTTTAATCTATTTAACTCATGAGTCTATAGGATTCAATCCAGGCTTTTCATGATCTTCCTTCTAACATATATCCTTAGGGGCATTTTTCCCTTAATAAGGGTTCATACTAAGATTGTGAATTTATCAAAACATATCCCCCGGGAGTGTCGTAACCAAGAGTGCAGCAAGGCCCGTTGTCGTGCACCAGTTCCCGTTCGAGTCTAGCTCAAAGCGGTGTTTTCGGGTTTTACCCCTAGGATACATCTGTGCCAGAGCCACCTCTACCTGCTCGTATCCAGACAGGGATGTATTTGTTTGATAAACCACTTACTTAGTATTTACCAAAACTTAGGGATGTTTTTATTATGATTAGTCTTGTATCTAAGGCTTTACTAGGGTTTCCTAATCCCAAAAATAACTAAACCTATCCTCTGATACCAACTATGACAACCCTGCTTTTATTACAACTTAAACATGCTTTATTACATAAAACTTCACTTGATACAACAAAGAAGATCGAGAGGTTTAGTGTCTTTGGGGCTTAGGATCATTACATAAAAACTTTAAACTTGAAATACAACATCCTTATTGAAAACTTCCTTTACATGACCACTACATTCCTTCGTACTTAGCATTGCATGGGATAACCTGAGGACATGCATAAGAAAAGGGTGAGCTATAAAGCCCAGTAAGGGAGTACATAATGAATAACATGAGGAGTACAATACATGTTAGGCAATAGGCATATCAATAGATCATAAGAGAGACATGAACATAAAGGCATGATAAAGCATGATAATCATAACATGGAAATGTGGCAACAACACTTAAGATTGAATTAGCATGAGCCAAGGCTCATTGCACATGGAGCATGAGTAAACCCTCATTACACTTGAAGCACGAGTAAACCCTCGTTGCACTTGAATTAGCATGAGTCAACACTCATTGCACATGACGTATCATGATACTATACTTTACCCAATGCATTGGAGCGCTATCAGGGCGCACCCTTCTTAAACATTTCATTTCATGCATAAGTGTGCCACATGGATCATAAAACATGGATTCATAAAACATAATAATTTATTCCACGATAAAGGAATGTGGAATTCATACATGAAACTTTACAATCAATAAGTAAATGTTCATAAAGGTGAATACCCTTGATGGAGAAATGGGCATGGTATTCACTACACAATGATATTGGCTTAGAAAATCGGTGTGATTTCGGCAGCGTAACGGCGTGACATAAGAATTCATAAAAAAGGCTGATGAGAGAGAAAGGGGCTCCTCATCATATTTACATGTAATGGACAGTAATAAGGTCATATAGATACATGTCCCAACAATTGAAAAGGAATTTAGATTCATGATACAAAAGTATTTCTTGAATATAAAAGAGGAGAAAAAGGTTCCTTTCGGAATTTCGGCAGAGTAACGGGTGTACATGGGAGGCATTTAATGAGAGAGAAAGGGGTCTCCCATCATTCAAACAATAAGAGGGCAGTATGGGAGAGGTGCAAAACCGTACCCCAATATTCATAAATGAAATTAAAAGGGCAATACAACTTAAAGAAAATTGACAAAAATGAGAAAGGAAGAAAAAAACCCTTACTTGGAAGTGTGCTTCCAAAGGCTAGAGAGAGGCTTGTGAGAGGCTTCTTGGGAGCTTGGGGCACCTTGAGAGGATTCTAGAGAGAGTAGGGCAGAGGTTGGACGAACTTCAAGGGCTTTGGGTGATGAGGAAGTGGGAGCTTGGGTGGGTTTATATAGGAAAGGTGAGAGAATTCTTTATTATTTAGGTTTGGGACCCCTTATATTAAAATAATCCAAACCACAAACCATCCCATGGTATTTGCCCATGGTTTCTGGAAAAGGAAAGTGGAAAACAATATTTTACAAGGCCAAGGTCCGAACTTATTAAAAAATTAGGGTTGCTTATGTGGAGGTGAGTCACACTCCCATGGAAATTAATTTAAAAAGGCAAAGTGTTGAATAAGTCTTGAGGGCTCTATTAATGATTTGAAAAGTGAGTCAAACAAACCCAAAACCTCATTATTTTAATGATAAAACACATATTGGCCGAACATAAGGATTATGGTATTTTATTACATCACCATTGGGTCATTATGATGTCATAAAACACATTATATATTTAAATGGTATTTAATTTTTACCCAAAAATTTGACTGTCTCATAAAATTATGAAAAATTCACCGTTGGATAATTTCGACGTCCTGATTCCAAAAATAATATTTATTTTATCTAAATAATTTTCTAAATATGTGAATTTTCACTTTTAAAATAAAAACCGACATTTATAAAAAAATTCACGGGTTTTGAGAGAAATGGTTTTCAAACCTTAATAAAAATTTTAATTGCATTCATAAAATTATAAGATCATTTATATTTAATAAAAATTAATTTAATATTAATAATAATATTTTATTAAAATATTATTTAATTCAAAAATCCTTTAATTTAATAAAATATAATTCTTAATTAAATAATAACTAAAAACATCATTTGTACTTTAAAATCTAATTACAATGCATCAAAAATGACTAGAAATTATATTCATTATTATATACAAAAATAATGTACATGAACATGGTGCTACTTATTTGTTACATAACCCCTTAAAATAGCCGTATAAGACCTAAGGGTAAGGTGTGCGATGGTGACAGACTCTTGGGGTTGCTCGGATAACATCGCTCGAGTGGTAATCTCTATCAACTTCCATTTTTCCCGTAGACGATCACGTTCGAGCTTGACTTGATGAAGCTCAGCTTGGGCTTGGTCAAGGGAAAAGCCCAAAGAGGCCACCTCTTTTCCGAGATCCGACAAATGGGCTTCGTAAGGGGCAATTCTACTGGATGAGGTCATCGCTTCCTTTGTCTGGGTAGAAAATTGGTTCGTTAAAGCCTTATATTTAAACTACCCAGATGATCACTGTTCAACGGCTATAAAAGTAACGGTCACAAATCTTAACGTTAAACTAAAGAAGTTGACATCATATAAAAACATAAAGAAACATTTAACTGGATCAAGAGGGATTTTCCATTAATGAAATTTTGGGTCGTTACATTTTCATTTCCCTTTCCCTCTTATTAAGGCTAAATTTTATTAACCTTATTTCCGATGTAGGTTTTCCACAAAGGTATTTTCTATTTTCAAACTTTTATTTTAGAAGAACATTTTCAAATTTCGAGGACGCAATTTATTGAAGTAGGGGAGAATGTAACACCTCAATCTTTCATGGTATGCTTCTCTTTGAATAATAGAGCAGCGTGTGTTGTACGCAACCGGGAGTTCTAACACACCGCGACTAATCAAAGTAGCCGTTATGAATTTTAATACCCACTTTTTGAAATTTTATAAATTTTATTCTTCAAATTGGACTTCATTTTTGGATTTATAATATTGAAATTATCCTAAGTTGAATTTTTTGTTTTTTCTGAGAACTTCCAATTTTTTTTGAATAGTGTAAAATATTAAACTTTAATTAAAAACAACTTTTTTAATAAAAATAATTTATAGTGATAAATTATATTATTTAGTGGTTTTAAAGTATAATTATAATATAATTTTACCATTTTATCCAATGGTGTTCATTATAATTAATTTCACTTTCAATTTGGACATAAATGAGAGTCAATATTTTGATAGATATTATTTCTTAAAAACACGTTATTTGTTTTGACAGTGGAAATTAAATATAAAAATAATTAATGAAACTTTTATGTTTTGAATTTGGTAAAATGGACATCATTTTTTAATTTGGAATATCAAATATATCTTAGAGTGAATTTTTGGTATTTTTCTGAAAAACATCGATTTTTGATGAATAGTGAAACCACTAAGTGGTAGTTAAAAAAATGATTTTTCGTTTGAATGAAATTTTACCACCTCTGGGATTTGAATTTCAAAAATCTGACATACATCATTATCATTAGGAAGTAAAATGTGGTTCAATGGGATTAAAATATTTTTTGGTAAATAGTAACTTTTAAGTTTTATTAATCGTGATTAAAGGTAATTAATGTAATTTAAGGTAAATATAATCATATAATAATATGAAATTACGTTTACACTTGTCCTACACTTATTGGATGAGTAATGTCCGACCAATACAATCCATGGTTCAACTTGGGGGGGGGCACATCGAGCCACTTGGGTAAGATAATGACATTAATACCTTTTATTTAAATTAAAAATAAAAATGTCACAAACATGTATTGTTTTTCTAAAAAAAATTACAATGGGTTATACAAGTTATATTTTCGACTATAAATATCCATTGGAAAGGTAAAACGATTTCCTACATCATGGTAATTTTTTTATAATTTTTAGGCATTAAATAAATAAATTTATTTATCACACCATGATGATGCAGCGATTAACTCATTAATTAACGATTTAAATAAAATGAAAATATAAGGTAAAATATAATACATACACTTGTAAAAAACCTATTGGATGAGTATATTTCAAACCATTATCACCATACCATCGAAATATATAATTTTAGGACCTTTAAAATCCGAAACTCATTATATAATAAAGTAACATTTCATGACTTTCCAAGAGTGTCCCTCCTCTCCTCTTATAAAAGGCCCCCACCTCTACCACCTTATTCACACCTCTCAAACCATTGGCTTATCCAAAATCTTCTCATTCCATCTCTCCACATCCCTATCTTCATCATATAAGCCTTACCTTAGGCAGAAATATTTTTAAGAAACCCTTTTGGTTCAAACCAAGAGGAGTTACCCGATTTAAAGGTAATGTCTTAACTTGTGTTCTTTTGTTTTATTTTTCTTCTCCAACCCCCTAAACAATTTTTATTCCTATCTTTTGTAAAAACATCAGTATATCCAATATACTAGGATGTTTTTATGATAATTATTTGATTTACACTTACACACACCTCCGTCTAATGGTTAAATAACATATTGCTTCTGTGGGTGGTGAATTACTGCCTCACAAAATGATGATTGTTCAATCTTATTTTAACACCTTTCATGGTGTCCATTAAGATGTCACTATATTTATATATGATATATATTATTTTTATGTTTTATTTATGCTTCTGTATTTTTCATTTATGGCATACCTTTATGATTTCCATTATGGGTAAACGCGATAATTTCATTTTAGGAACTGCGGACTACCGCCCCCTCAAAGTGATTTGAATCATTAATGCCATATGTGGGATGTATAAAGGATGGAGTAAATGATATTATATATGATATTATACTGGAATTATAACATACCTTTATATCATTATGATTTCATCCCATTAAATACGAAATAGAAATGAAAGTAGCGTTCATGCGTACGTACGACTAACCATCTCCATGAACGGTGAATTTCATTTCTTTCCTCTAAATGTTATATAATATTATAAATTCATGTATATACTGGATATATATGATATATATGATATCTAAATCATGAATATAATTCTGGATATAATGGATATTTTACCACATGAACAACTTGTAATTATAAGAAGTTTATTTTTGACTCAAGCACCAAAGATCGACAAAATGACCGTTATTAGCTTAAATAATTACATAATGTTCATAACATGGTAATAAGTGATATAAAAGGAATAATGAACTTGAAAAAGGGTTTTAAGAAAGTATAAATTAACTCTAGTTTATTATTCAAAAGGTTAAAGAACGATTGAGTCAAGTCGGACACGAGGTAAGGGACCTCGTCTCAATCTCTTTTCATTGAGGAATACTTTGTTTTATACACAAATTTATTTTATACAGTGTATAAAAGCATTTGAATTTTACATTTATTCAAAAGTAATCTTTTTTATGCGAAACATTTTACTAAACGACAAAAGGGAATGTTTTTTTTTTCGTACGTATGCGGTGACAACTACTTCTCTGCCGTTGTGACCATTATTTGAGATTCGGCTTCCTCTACAAGCCATAAATTTTTTTAAATGAAAAATAAATATCAAGTTTTTCTTTTCTTTTATTTTGGTATTGAAAATGGTTTTATTATATCAATGTGTTGTATTGATATCTTGTGATTGAAATGTGGAAATGTCATGTTTCCTTTATGCATGTTTTATGTGATACGATTATGTTATGGATTATGATATGTTTTAACCTTTTCATATAAGGAATGCATTGGACTTAGTATGTGATGGGTGGATCCCACTATAGCTCCTCGATGCATTAGTAGGTCTCATGAGACAAACTAGTGTCTTGGCACAAGGCCTTGAAAAAATATTATTTGTAGTCTTGGCACAAGGCCTTGACTATGTGGTTATGATAGTCTGGCATTATGCATTCCATCATTATGAAAGTGGTTATTGATATTACATGTGATTATTAGACTAGTAGAATATCCATGTGAATAATTAAATGGAATTATTTCATTTTACTTTTTCCATATTATGCTGAAGTTCATGTTTAAAAGGCTTTTTTTAGTTATACATTGCCTTAAATGTTTATGTTTATTTATGAAAGTTTCCGCTATGTTGTTATCCTTACTGAGCATCTGAGATCACCCCTTTAAATGTTTTAATTTTTCCATGATGTGAAGAAGTATTTTATGAATGACCTGCAAGGATAGTATGAGGGAATATGAAGACAAGATGTTGTTGTAGTTTTGTTTTACTTTATGATGTAATGTAAGACTTATGAATATATCTAGTGTTTCCAAGGCTACTAAACTAATCGGTTCTTTGAGACTTGATCTTTTGTGATCATTCCAATGTTACGTAATAATGCACCGACTCTGGGTTACTAGGGTCGGGGCATTACAGTTGGTATCAGAGGCAGTTTTGTACTAACCATGGAAGCTAGATTTAGATAAACTCTGATTAGAGCACATAGCCCTAAGATAGAATTTGAGGATTAGTATGGAAGAACTTCCTAGAATTTTGGTATTATAGAGATTTTGTGAGTTTTCCGAGCAATACATCCCTGTCTGGATACGAGCAGGTAGAGGCGGATCTGGCACATATGTACCTAGGGGTAAAACCCGAAAACATCGCTTTGAGCTAGACTCGAATGAGAACTGGTGCACGACAACGGGCCTTGCTGCACTCTTGGTTACAAAACTCCCAGGGGATATGCTTAGGATAATTCACGATTTATTTACAAACCATTATGAAGGGTTTATGAGTATATACTTCCTCAAATAAATTTTTTTATGATTATGGATTATATCCATAAACTGTTCAATTTATGTTAGGTTTTTTGTAAGTTTGTTATTTTGTATTTTTATTTATAATCTAATCTAGTTTATGCCATTGTTTAGAAATAGCACCTAGTGTAAGGAATGGAAACAGTATCAATGCACACACTCCATGTAGGGATTTCCCTCCTACTCAAGATAATTACAGTGGAGATGGTGATACAACTGGTGCTGATCAACTTATCACCATACTGGGACAACTCACTCAGGTTATAAATAATGACCTTACTCATATGGAGCACCCCGATCCGCAATGTGGAGGATCAATATTAGCCCACTTCATGAGACAACAACCACCAACATTCAATGGGAGTACAAATACCTTAGTAGCTGAGCAATGGATAAATTCCTTAGAGAAAATATTCCATGCCTTGGGGAGTTGTGAAAGGGAAAAGGTTATCATTGCGATTTACCGCCTCACTGGAGATTCTGATCAATGGTGGTCATTGATTCAAAACACAAAGGAAGATGATGAAGTATAAATATAGAATGGAGGGAGTTCAAAGAGATTTTCTTAGAAAAATACTTTCCTCGTGACCATCGAGCAGATATGGAAAGAAAATTTCTGATTCTGAGACAAAAGGATGATGAGAATGTCGCAAAGTATGAGGCTAACTTTACATGGTTAGCGAGGCATGCAGTAGATTATATACGTAACCCAAGAATTGAGATTAATTGTTTCTTTGATGGGTTAAAACCGTTTCTCCCCCGAGCTTTAGTTTCACAATCTTTCTCAATGTACAAAGATATAGTCTCATGTTCTATAAAGACAGAAAATTAATTCTCTAAATCTTATGACAATAAATTAAAGCAAGATAAGAAGATAATGGTGGAACAAGAGACATATAAATGGAAAAAGGGAAAGAAGTATTTTCCATTATGCGATAATTGTGGGAATAATCACCCCGGTACTTGCCTTGAAGGAATGGGAGTTTGTTATAAATGTGGGGAAAAATGTCATGAGGCTCGTGATTGTAAGGGAAAGAAAGAGGATTTCAATGTTAAATGCTACAATTGTAGAGAAATGGGGCATTATGAAAAATAATTCCCTAAGCGCCAAGGAAACTTACCTCAGAAAAGGCCAAGGGAGCAAGGCCAATCTTATGTTATTACTACAGTTGAAGTGAAATAATTATTGTATTTGCGGTTTTGGACTCAAGAACTATATTATGGTTATAAGAATAATGTGATATATATAAGGATTGTACTGCAGTACTTGTTGTTTTCATTAAGGTTTTAATATGATGAAGGTAATCATATTTTTAGTATGTGACAATAAGAGAAACATTACTTTATTTGGGGAATCTGATTTTAAAATTGATTTTGGAATTTAGAGACCATTTACAGAAAGTCAGGACAGAGGTATTTTGGATAATGATAAAGTTTGGAATGGATTAAGTTGAACTTTGGATAGTATTTCTTAAGGTTAAAACATTTCTGAAGATTATTTTTGGAATATTATAATACTATAGTTTTAGTAAAAGGACAATCTGTAGGTCGGGGGATAACCCATCGCGTCGGACAAAGCTGTAGGAATCGAACCCACAACCATAGTGTGATAGGCCTTTATTACCTACAACTAGCCTACAGGAAGTCCATGGTTATTACAAAATATTTTTTCTAATCTAAATGGTATGTTTTAAAATTTGGAACCTTGTACGATTAGGATAAATATAATATTTTTGAGTTCTATTATCTTTTGAGTGAAAGATGAGTTTGTGGTAGAAATTAGTTGAAGGTTGAAACTCTACTTGTCAAGCATATATATACCTATATATTATTCTATGAATAAATTAATTCTTAAACTTTCGGAAAGGGATATTAAAACAAAAAATGTGTTATCCTAATACCTTATGTTTTGTTGAACTGTTGATATTTTAAATCATCATAGATTGAAGGCTTTGCGGCCCTCAATTTTACACTTGTTTGTGATTGATGAACTCAATCACTCCCTACAAATATTTATGTTTTTCCTCCAAATATAGGTCTCTAATTTCCACCAATGTTCTCCTAATCGAGATCATAATTTGGTGGTGCCTTTTTCATTTCCTTTTCCCTCTTATTAAGGCTAAATTTTATTAACCTTATTTCCAATGTGGGTTTTCCACAAAGGTATTTTCTATTTTCAACCTTTTATTTTCAATGAACATTTTCAAATTGCGAGGATGCAATTTACTGAAGGAGGGTAGAATGTAACACCTCAAGCTTCCATGGTATGCTTCTCTTTGAATAATAGAGCAGCATGTGTTGTACGAAACCTCGAGTTCTAACACACCACGACCAATCAAAGTAGTTGTTATAAATAGTAATACCCACTTTTTGAAATTTTATAAATTTTATTATTCAAATTGGACTTCATTTTTGGATTCAGAATATCGAAATTATCCTAAGTTGAATTTTTCGTTTTTTCTGAGAACTTCCAATTTTTTTGAATTGTGTAAAATACTAAACTTTAATTAAAAACAACTTTTTTAATCAAAATAATTTATAGTGATAAATTATATTATTTAGTGGTTTTAAAGTATAATTATAATATACTTTTACCATTTTATCCAATAGTGGTCACTAGAATTAATTTCACTTTGAAATTGGACATAAACGAGTGTCAATATTTTAATAGATATTGTTTCTTAAAAACACGTTATTTGTTTTGACAGCGGAAAATAAATATAAAAATAATTAATGAAACTTTTATGTTTTAAATTTGGTAAAATGGAAATCATTTTTGAATATGGAATATCAAATATATCTTAGAGTTAATTTTTGGTATTTCTCTGAAAAACACCGATTTTTGATGAATAGTGAAACCACTAAGTGGTAGTTAAAAACCTAATTTTTCGTTTGAATGAAATTTTACCACCTCTGTGATTTGAATTTCAAAAATCCGACATACATATTTTTCATTAGGAAGTAAAATGTGATTCAATGGGATTAAAATAATTTTTTGTGAATAGTAACTTTTAAGTTTTATTAATCACGATTAAAGGTAATTAGTGTAATTTAAGGTAAATATAATGATATAATAATATGAAATTACCTTTACACTTCTCCTACACTTATTGTATGAGTCATGGCCGACCAATAAAATCCATGGGTCAACTTGGGGGCCACATGGAGCCACTTGGGTAAGATAATGACATTAATACCTTTTATTTAAATTAAAAATAAAAATGTCACGAACATGTATTGTTTTACTAAAAAAAATTACAAGGGATTATACAAGTTATCTTTTCGACTATAAATATCCATTGGAAAGATAAAAATATTTCCTACATCATGGTAATTTCTTTATAATTTTTAGGCATTAAATAAATAAATTTATTTATCACACCATGATGATGCAGCGATTACCACATTAATTAATTGTTTAAATAAAATGAAAAGATAATGTAAATTCAAAGACTTAAACTTGTCAAAAACATATTGGATGAGTATATTTTGAACCCTTATCACCTTATCCTCTAAATATATAATTTTGGGACCTTTAAAATCCGAAACTCATTATATAATAAAGTAACATTTCATGACTTTCCAAGAGTGCCCCTCCTCTCCTCTTATAAAAGTCCCCCACCTCTACCACCTTATTAACACCTCTAAAGCCATTGTATCGGCAAAACTCTGATCATTATATCTCTACGCAACCCTCGTTTCATAATATAAGCCTTACCTTATGCAGAAATCTCTTCAATGAACCCTTTTGGTTCAAACCAAAAGGAGTTACCCGATTTAAAGGTAATGTCTTCACTTGTGTTCTTTTGTTTTATTTTGATTCTCCAAACCCCTAAACTCTTTTTATTCCTATATTATGTAAAAAAACCAGTATATACAATATACTAGGATGTCGTTATGAGAAGTATTTGATTTACAATTACACACACCTCCGTCCAATGGTTAAAGAACATATTGTTTCTGTGGGTGGTGAATTACAGCCTCACGAAACGATGATTGCTCAATATTCTTTTAACACCTTTCATGGTGGTCATTAAGATGTCACTATATTTATATATGATATATATTATGTTTATGTTTTCCTTATGCTCCTGTATTTTTCATTTATGGCATACCTTTATGATTTCCATTATGGGTAAACGTGATAATTTCATTTTAGGAAGTGCGGACTACCGCCCCCTCAAAGTGATTTGAATCATTAATTCCATATGTGGGATGTATAAAGGATGGAGTAGATGATATTATATACGATATTATACTGGAATTATAATATACCTTTATATCATTATGATTCCATTCCATTAAATACGAAATAGAAATGAAAGTAGCGTTTATGCGTACATACGGCTTACCGTCTCCAGGAACGGTGCATTTCATTTCTTACCTCTAAATGTTATATAATATTATAAATGCATGTATATACTAGATATATATGATATATATGATATCTAAATCATGAATATAATTCTGGATATTATGGATATTTTACCACATGAACAACTTGTAATTATAAGAAGTTTATTTTTGACTCAAGCACCAAAGATCGACAAAACAACCGTTATTAACTTAACTAATTACATAATGTTCATAACATGGTAATAAGTGATATAAAAGGAATAATGAACTTGAAAAAGGTTCTTAATCAAGTAGAAATTAACTCTAGTTTATTATTCTAGAGTTTAAAGAACGATCGAGTCAAGTCGGACACGAGGTAAGGGACTTCGTCTCAATCTCCTTTCATTGAGGCATACTTTTTTTATACACATCTTTATTTTATATGGTGTATAAAACCCTTTTACTTTTAAATTTATTCAAAATGAATCTTTTTTATGCGAAGTGTTTTACTAAACGACAAAAGGGAATGTTTTTTTGTCGTACGTATGCGGCGACAATGACTTTTCCACCGACGTGACCATTATTTGATTTTCGGCTTCCTCTACAAGCCATAACTTTTTTTAAATGAAAAATAAATACCAAGTTTTACTTTTATTTTATTTTGGTATTGAAAATGGTTTTATTATATCAATGTTTTGTTTTGATATCTTGTGATTGAAATGTGAAAATGTTATGTTTCCTTTATGCATGTTTTATGTGATACGATTATGTTATGGTTTATGATATGTTTAAACCTTTTCATATAAAGAATGAATTGGACTTAGTATGTGACAGGTGGCACCCACTATAGCTCCTCGATGCATCGGTAGGTCTCATGAGACAAACTAGTGTCTTGGCACAAGGCCTTGACAAAATCTTATTTGTAGTCTTGGCACAAGGCCTTGACTATGTGGTTATGATAGTCTGGTATTATGCATTCCATCATTATGAAAGTGGTTATTGATATTTCATGTGATTATTAGACTAGTAGAATATCCATGTGAATAAGTAAATGGAATTATTTCATTTTAATTTTTCCATATTATGTTGAAGTTAAAGTTTAAAAGGCTTTTTTTAGTTATACATTGCCTTAAATGTTTATGTTTATTTATGAAATTTTTTGCTATGTTGTTATCCTTACTGAGTATCTGAGATCACCCCTTTCAATGTTTTAATTTTTCCAGGATGTGAAGAAGTATTTTATGAATGACCTGTAAGGATAGTATGAGGGGATATGAAGACAATATGTTGTAGTTTTGTTTTACTTTATTATGTAATATAAGACTTATGAATATATCTAGTATTTCCAAGGCTACTAAACTAATCGGTCTTTCGAGACTTGATCTTTTGTGATCATGCCAATGTTACGTAATAATTCACCAACTCTGGGTAACTAGGGTCGGGGCATTACATTTGACTTTTACTATGTGGTTTGGAAGGAATCTTTATTTTTTTACCATTTGAGGTACTTTTTGAATTTTCTGGAAAAAGTATGAGGAGAATGTTTTTTATTAGATTATAATGCATGAAAAAGTTTTTACATCTTCATAACACCTTATTTCTATGAATCTTCCTGTACAAGTTTATAAGTGTATTTTCAACTCAATTATTTTCTTTTAAAATTGCACGACATTTTGAGAAAAGAAAATGTTTTTGAAGAAGAAATGATATTTCCCCTAAGAATGAAGCTCAAGTGTTTTATCAAAATTATTTTCCATCTAAGATTACGTAGTTTTATGTTTCTATACCTTTTATTACTATGATTTGATTTTGTTTATGATGGAAAGTAAATCCATTTTTTTATATCAATTATTATGGAATGATGTTTAAGAAACCCATTTGATTTCTGGGGTTATGCTATGGTGAATGTTTATATGTTTTTGTGGAACATATAAGAATGGATTCATTATGATATGGGTGGGACCTATATATTCCTCTAATTAATTGGGTAAATATTTATATCTCATGAGATAGACATGGCTGGAATGAAATGTTAATCTGGTTCAGTGATATAGGGCTGGAATGAGGAGAGAACTCGGTTCAGTAATGGACTTTGTCCGCTATGACTGTCTTGGAAAAGAGCATTGAATAATATGAAATGATTTTCTATTATTATGTGTGTATGACACAAAATCTCAGGTCTTATTTTATGACTATTGTGATTACATTTCACTTTTATGATTGATCCCATGATATGATATTGTGATCTTTTATATGCAGGATAAGATTTTCAAATGTTATGTTCTTATGAATATAATATGATTTTTTTTCATTTTTTTACCCTTACGGATAATTTGAACTCACCTTTTTATATGTTTTTTCCCCATGACATGAAGAAGGGTTTTAAGTATGATATGCCAAAAAGGATTATATATATGATGAAATAAACGGGAGACAGTGTAGATGTTTTCCGAAATAGTTGTTTATGTTTCCCAGTTTCTAAAGACATTATACCTATATGGTTCTATAATGGTTTTTTTATATGTTGTAATAAATATACTTCAATTATAAAGTGATATAAATGTATGTAAAGAAAGGGTAACTATAGGTGGTATTAGAGGAACGATATAGTTAACCTTTGGAAACTAGGATGAGAAAGCCTTAAAGATATGTCTAAGTATAAGATACAATTATAGTGTTTTAGAAATGACTATCAATAAACTAGGATAAAACCTATAGTTTCCAAAATTGAAATTTTATTCTTGATTATTTGGTTTTCCTATTATGATTAGTGCTACTCACACTAGGATTCTTGGTTTTATTCAATGGCTGGAACCCAAAGGAACCGCGTTAATGCAGAATGTGACAAACAATGCAATGATTGTCCCCCTGAGAAGCCAAATGTTATAGGATGTGGAATGAGAAATATTTTATCCATGCTCACAAAACTTTCTCAATCTATGAATCTCAACGGAATTCCAAACGAACAAATGAGGGAGCAATATTCTATTGAATAGTTAATGAGATGATGTCCACCTTCATTCAACGAGTCTTCTGATCTATTAGTGGTTGAACAATGGATCAATAACACTAAAAATATATTTTCAATTTTTCAATGCTCTGAACATGATAGAGTCATCTTAGCAATATATCGTTTGGAAGGTGAAGCTTATCAATAGTGGAATCTTATCAAGAATATGAGGCAAAGAGACAAAATTAACTCCATGGAATGGGATGAGTTCAAGAACTTATTTTTCAATAAGTACTTTCCCATATTCTCCAAACAAAGCTAGATAAGGATTTCCTTTAACTTAAGAAAAAGGATGATAAATCTATTGGTACCTATGAAGAAAATTTTATAAGACTTGCAAGGTACGCTTCTGGAATTATTATCCAACCAGAGAGTAAGATTGATCGATTCTTTAGTGGCTTAAAACCAAGTCTATGAAAGGCATTATCCATAATGGACTTCAATAGCTACATGGAAATTTTTTAATGTGCTCTCATGGTTGATATGGAGATTCTAGTAACCCATAAGTCATACGGGTTTTATAATAAGATAAAATGGAATTCAAATTAAAATCTAAAGACCACGCTGAAAAGAAGATGAGTTTTCCCTTATACTCAAAATGTGTAAATAAACATGAAGGGAATTTCTTTAAAGGGTCTAGAAAATTTTTGAAGTGTGGAAAAGAAGCTCATCAGGCAATTTAATGCCAAAGTGATGGGAAAACGATGTCTAATGATACGAACAAAGAAAAGGATACACAAAATGCACATCCCACACTTCAATGTTACAAGTGCAAGGAAATGGGGAATTACGACTATCAATTCTCTAATCCAAGGGTTATTGATGATGATCAATGTCAACAAACTCTTAATCCTAAAGAAAAAGGAAAGAAACATGCAATTATTATCGGAGATGTGGAGTACTATAATGAAGTGGTGAAAGGTACACTTACCATCCACTCTAAAGTAGAAAGTGTTTTATTTAATTCTGGATCCACCCACTCTTTTATTTCTAAATAATTTTCTAAGGGTATCGTCTTATTAACTCAACAATTAGATGTTGAGTTATCTATGAAAACTCATAATGGCACAACGGTTGCATCAAAAGTTCACAATTCTTATCCAATTGAAGTTTGTGGGAAAGTACTTCCAGAAAATCTATTGATCCTTCCTATAGTGGAGTTTGATGTGATTCTTGGCATGGATTGGATTTCTTTATATGGAGCTCATATATATTTCCAAAAAAGGGAAGTCACATTTAATATTCTAGATCAATCTAATATCATCTATTGATGCAAGGATGAATATAACCTTCCAGTAGAAATTTCTTCCACATTATGGGTCTTGATTCAAATAAAGTAAGGTTATTTATCTCAAATGGCTGGGGAAAAACTCATGATAAAGAATATTCCCATTGTATGGGAGTTTGATGATGTCTTTCCAGAGGAATTTTTATGTCTTCCACCAAATCGTGAAGTTGAATTTTCAATAGAACTCATACCGGGTGTTATGCCTATTTCAAAGACACCTTATAAAATAGCTCCAATTGAGTTATAGGAATTGAAGAAGAAACTACAAGATAATATTGATAAGGGATTCAAAATTCCTAGTGCATCACCTTGGGGAGAACCAGTTATATTTGTTAATAAGAAATATGGATCAATGAGTCTCTACATTGATTAACGAGAACTTAACAAGATCACAATCAAGAACAAATATCCTCTCTCGTGCATTGATGGATTATTTGAACAACTACACGAAGCTCAATACTTTTTCAAGATTGATCTTCATTCAGGGTATCATCAATTAAGGTTCAAAAATGAGGATATAAAAAATACAACATTTCATACAAGGTATGGACACTATAAATTTGTAGTTACACCTTTTGGTCTTAATAATTCCCTAGCTATCTTCATGGATCTAATGAATAGATTCTTTAGAGACTATCTTGATCATTTTGTCATAGTATTTATATATGATATTCTTTTCAATTCAAAGATTAAGTAAGAACATGAAGATCACTTGAGAATTGTAATGAAGACCCTAAAAAGGGATAATATTTATGCCAAATTTACCAAGTGTGAATTTTGGCTTCAAAAAGTTTCATTTTTTGGTCACATAATCTCAAGATAAGGGATATCTGTGGGTATAAAAAAACATAGGTTATTGAAAGATGCTGGAGACCAACAATAGTAACTAAGATCCAAAGCTTTCTGCATTTGGATGGATATTATTGACGTTTTGTGAAATATTTTTCATGATTATCTAATCCACTCACCAAGTTGACTTGGAAAGGAGTTAAGTTCGTTTGGACGGAGGAATGTGAAGATAATTTCAAAGAACTAAAAATATGGTTATCCAGTTCACTAGTTCTCACACTACCTTGTAGTGGAGAAAGGTTTTTGATCTACATTTATGCATCCAAAAAGGGGTTGTGGTGTGTTCTCATGAAAAATGATACGGTGATAGCTTATTCCTAACGACAGTTGAAAATCCATGAGTAAAATTACCTAACTCGTGATTTGGAGTTAGATGTTGTAATCTTTGAATTAAAAATATAGAGGAATTATATTTATGGTGAAGGTGTGATATTTTTACTAGTCATAAAATTTTAAAGTATATTTTCACACAAAAGGAGCTGGATATATTCCAAAGAAGATAGTTGATGTTGATTAAAGATTATGACTGGTCAATGCATTACCACCCTGGGAAAGTGAACAAGGTGGAAGATGCTTTGACTCGAAAATACCATGCTAGATTATCCATGATAAGGATCACTAAGGATAAAATATTTATGGATTTACAAAGGACGGATCTTGAAATTTTAATGGAAGGGGAGAAATCTTATCTTTCTCAAATGAATATTAAACCATCTATACAAGTGAAAATTAAAGAGGCACAGAATGAAGATGTATAGTTACAAAAAAATGTAGGAAATGTTCTTGAATTCAACCTTGATTATGAGGAAATAATAAGGTTTAGGAACCGGGTTTGTATTCATCCCATACCATAATTAAAGAAGGAGCTATTGGATGAGGCTCATAGTTATTCATTATCTATTCACCTTAGAAATAAAAAAGATGTACATAGACCTGAAAGAGTACTTCTTTTGGGATGGCATGAAAAGAGATGTTGCCGAATATGCCTCTTGATTTTGGGTTTTTCAGCAAGTTAAGGCTGATGGATAGAATTCTAAGGGTATTTTACAACCATTACTCATAATAGAATGGAAATGGGAAAACATTGCTATGGAATTTGTCATCAGACTTGTCAAAACATCCAAAGGAAATAATGCTATCTGGGTTTTAGTTGATCATCTTACGAAGTCATCACACTTCATTTCTATTAGAGAGGATTTCTCCCTTGATCATCTTTATAGGATATATATAAATAAAGTGGTAAGATTTCATGGAGTAAAACATTCCATTATATTTGATCGGGATCTGAGGTTTACCTCGATGTTTTGGAGAAGTCTTCAGCATGATCTGGATACAGAGTTAAGTTTCATCACTTCTTATCATCCTCAGAAAGATGGTCAGTCTGAGAGGAAAATTCAAACTATAGAAGACATGTTTGGATCTTACACTAAAAGATTTCAGAGGTGGTTGGGATCAACACCTACCATTGGTGGAATTTTTTTACAATAATAGCTTTCACTCCAGTATTCAAATGGATCCTTATAAATCCCTCTATGGAAAGAAGTGTAGAAATCCAACTTGCTGTGATGAATTTGGGGAAAGAAAGCTCTTCAGATCTGATCTTGTTGATGAAATGGCAGAAAAGGTCAGATCTATTCAACAAAACATAAGAGAAGATAAGATTCGGAAAAAAAGTTATTCCGAAAACTGAAGAAAATACCTAGAGTTTGAAGTGGGTGATAAGGTGTTCTTACAAATATCTCCCTATGAGAGAGTAATGAGATTCAGAAATAAGGGTAAGTTGAGCACTAGGTATATCATCCCATTTGAAATATTGGATCGTATTGGGAAGGTAGATTACTGGTTGGTGCTTCTAATGAATATCTCTCAAGTTTATGATGTGTTTCATATATCTCTCCTATGAAATTACATACACAATCCTTCACATGTATTAAGCTCAGAAGTCATACCGTTGGATCAAGATCTTTCTTATGAAGAACAACTCATAGAGATTATAGATCATAGCAAAAATGTTCTACGAAACAAGACCACTCGCTTGGTTAAAGTTGTATGGAGTAACCGCTAATTACAATAATCTACATACGAACTTGAAGATATGATGAGGGAGAGGTATCCTCATCTCTTTATTTCTAAGTGACTAATTTTGAGGGAAAAAATCAGTTTAATGGGGGTATAATGTAACACTCGGGTGTTTTTATGAAATATTTTCTTTAAATAATTTTTATTTGTCAGTAGCTTACTTTATGCTCAATCATGAGTATAAATGAACAACAAGATTCCATTAATCTCAAATTACAGTTACAGCCTAGCCATTATGTTAATGAGAATAATTATAACTAACTTATGAAAATTCATTATGAATTCATTGGCTATTGATTATTTATGAAAAATATAAATCAATTAGATATTTTTATTTTAGAGTGAATTACTTTTGGTAATGAAATTAATGAGATATATGTTTTATATACTTAATAAAATATTTTTTATATTCATCCAATGGATATTTTAGTCATAGGGTATGAATAAAACCCTATTTCATGTATAAGAACCAATTTTTTCAAGGTTAATTTTACACCTAGGAATGGAGAACCCATTTTAAATTACAAATTTGGAACATTAATAATTTATATATTACAACATAAACAATTCATTTTGAATTGGGATATAAAAATTTACTTTGCGTAAATTTCTAATATTTTTCTGATAACTTTCATGTTTTGATGAATAGTAAAAATACTCTAAATTTTGATTAAAAACAACTTTCTTCATAAAGATAATTTATATGGTTAAATTATAATATTTAATGGTTTGAATTTATATATAGAATATATTTTTACCATTTAATATATTTTATTTCATTATCAATAATTTTATAGTGAATTCATAGGTAAAAACATTTCAATATTTTGCAATATTTTAAGTTTTAAAACTCATTTTCTCATTTCAACAATGGGAATAATTTTAAATTAATTACTGAAACTTCTGTGTTTTGAATTTGGAAAAATTTATTCCATATTTGGAATCATAAGGTCCAAATTTCGTGAATAGGTACTTTTTTTTGACATTATGAATAGTAACGTTAGTAATTATTTTATTTACCATGGTTAAAGGATAAATATGGTAAATAAGGGTAAAATAATAATACATTAATAATATAAAACTACCCTAAAACCTATCCTAATCATATTGGATGAGATATTTACAACCATGGGAAACCTTGTGTCGATTTTGGGACCTCATGGATTCACTTACAGGTGAAAATGGCGTTTTATAAGAATTAATTTAAAGTAAAGATAATTATAACCTAAACACATATCTTTTACAAAATCTATTTTTAATATAGGTTTATATAAATGATATCCATGTATATAAATATTCATTAGAAATATAAAAAAATTTCATACATCATAGTATTTTATTTATAATCATTATATATTAGAAAAATATATTTATTTATGACACAATTATGATGTAGTGATTACCTCATTAATGAATGATTCAAAAAATGATTTTTTAAATATTAAAAAAAATGTAATTTGGATATTGTTTTTTCATCCACAAATTTTCTAGATGATATTGACCTATTATATTAAAGTTAATTCATTATTTTCTAAGGAATTAGGTTTTTATGAATTTTTAAAAAAGTCAAGTATGAATAGTGTCCAAAATTGACATAATTCATAAGTTAAAACATAAAATAGTTTATTAAATGTTACTAAATTCCTAAAAATCTAATATTAATAAAAATGATTAATATAAGTCCAAATATATCTCAAATAACTTTTTTGGGTCATTTGACGTGATATAGTAATTACACTAACCCACAAGTTGTAAATAACATGATATCACAGTAAGATTAAAAAGGGTTAAATAAGGGTTAAACCAAACATATAAGGATAAAAAAAATATTCGTACCATGTATAAAAATTATTTTATGATGGTTATTAGAACAAAAATCATCTAATATTAAAATTAAATAAATTTTGGAGCTTTTTTAGTCGAAATGGAATTTATAATAAATTAATATTTTGAGAGTTTCCTAAAGTGACCCTCTCCTCTCTTATAAAAGGGCACCACCTCCCTCTCCTATTCACTCTATTTTAAGGTTTCAATCTCAGAAAACCCCAGACCATTTATCTTCTAAACTTCCCTAGTTACCTTGTAGTGGTTCTTTTCATTTCAAAATACCAACTCTAGTTCCCTAAGAGGAAATTTAAAGGAGGCACGTCGAGGAAGAGGTAATCTCTTCTACCGATTCTTTAAAATTTATTTCTTATTTTATTTTCTATTATTTAGTTTTTTAATTATAAATTAATAACATCAGTATCAATAATATACTGATATGTTATTATAAATATGAAACAACCCTATTTCACCTTCTATCCATCCTACGAAAAATGAAATCAGCATGTGTGCATACGTACAACTTACCATCTCCACGTCATGGTGTAATCTGTTTTTCACCACCACCTTACTTGGATGGGTATAATGGTGGTAATAATAACTATATATTATTATTATTATAACATGATACTAATTATGATATACTATACATATAAAGCCCCGACCTTAAACATTACTTGAATTAAATGAATAATTCACATAGAGGATCTTTTTAGGTTTAGAGTCTTATAGAATTAGGACATAAATATTACATCTCAAAAGATTACAAAGTATACACTTCTACTAAGCTTCCATAAAATAAAATAAAAACTCTTAAAAAGAAACATGTCTACTTCCATGTTGTAGATAGCATGTCTTTCCTTGATCCCATCCTTGACCCCATTCATCATTAAGTCCTGTGGAAAATATTTCAAAAACTTGGGATGAGCATAAAAAGCCCAGTAAAGGATACACAAAGAAGGAAAACTGTTAGTTTTTCAAAACAACAAGTAAACCAAGAATATTTTATCAAAGTAATACTTTTCACCTTTATGAAGTAGTAAAAAACTCTTCACTGAATAAAAGATCATTACTTACCCTTTTGTAACCAGAAGATTACCATAAAACCCATATAAAGAACACATAACATATAAAGGTAACTTGGGACATAAACATAATTAAATTGAATAAACATATAGTCGACTTCCACACATATCACTTAATGGAATATCCATACATCCGACTTCCATACCCAATGCATTTGAGGTTATAACATAACCACCCATCCTGGTATTCACGGCACTACCTGTCATATGGTTTATCACGTAACCACCCATCAAATGTCCAAGTACCATTATAAAATCATAACACATAAAACAACTATAAAGGAAAGAAAAAATTTCCACATTTCAAGAACAATATATCACTTAAATATATTGACATAACAAATCCATTATCAAAACCATTTTCAATACCAAAAAGAGTATATGGTATTTATTTACTTTAAAAAAATATAACGGCTTGTTGAGGAAGCCAAAGATCAAATAATACTCGCGGCGGCGGAAAGGTCATTGTCACATGCGTACGTTAAAAATAAACATACTTTTTGTCATTTAGTAAAACACTTCGTATAGAAATGATTCATTTCAAATAAAAGTAGAAGTCAGAGGGTTTTATACACCGTATAAAATAAAGTTGTGTATAAAACAAAATATGCCTCAATGAAAGGAGACTGAGACGGAGTCCCTTACAAAGCCGGTATCCTTAGATTAAGGATAAATCAATTACATGATTATGTGTGACAAATATGAATACACAAAATATAAGTGGATATTAAGTGTAAAACAATCAGAGGTCATTCACACATAATCTTGGAAAAACAAAACCAATGACATAGATATTTAACTCAATGAAATGAGATTGAGCTATGATTTCCCATTCAAGTTCGTAAGAATTTATCAATGAGATGATTATGTGTAGAAATAGTATATCCACACAAAGGTTTGTGGAAATTACAACATAGAGATTCCACACATAATCTTTTCATAATAAAATCAATAAGTAGATGTTTAACCCAAAGAATTGAATGTGGGTTAAGAAGTTACCATACCGAACTCTGACAGCCTAACGGCGTCACTTTAAAATTCAGAAAATGAATTGATGAGAGAGAAAATGTATCTCATCACTTGGAAAAAAAATTTAAATCAATAAGGATATAAAAGAACATATCCCAACATAATATTATGTTAATTAAAAGACATAACAAAAGAAGTATTTTAAAAAGAGGAGGGTGAAAGGTTCCCTTACCGACTTGGGTAACTTTCAAAACGTACACCCCATGGAAGAAGGGTCATACAATGAAGATGTAAATTCCCATAATTGAAATTATACTACACAAATAGTATAATAATTTTAAGTACATACACCAATGAAAGTAAATGGTGGCAAACGTAGCATAAATGTCACGAGAATAAAAGTGAGATGAAAAATCCCTTACGAAAACTCGGCAGCCTAACAGCGCCCCTTAAAACTTCCAAAAATGGTTTGATGAGATCAAATAGGGTCTATCGTCATATAAAAAGAAGTACAGTAAGAGTAATTTAAAATAACATCCCCAAACATAAGAAAGATGATCATAAAATAAATGACGTAAAAGAGAGTGCTTAAAAAAGAAAGAGAGAGGTAGGATCCCTTACCTCGTGTCCGACATGACTCGATCGCTCTTTAATCTCCTGAATAATAAAATTTGGTCAATTTATAATTTCTTAAGGACCTCCTTTAAATATTTTTATTCAGTTCATAACACATATTATAATGTTATAATAATTGGTTAATAAAGTGAGTTCATATCAGATGTTTTTTTCGATGTTTGGTACATGAGAAAAAATTGAACTTGTTGGAAAAGAATTTTCCATGTAGTTATAGGTACATCATCTCCAGAATAGTATTAATGTTTTAAATATCATATATATCCATTATATATTCATTTTATACTATTCCATAACATTTTGAGATAAAAAATTAAAAGCACCATTCATGGAGACGGTAGGCCGTACATACGCATGAACACTACTTTAATTTTTTTGTCATATTAATGGAATTAAAGTTAAAAGAGAGATATATATATTATAATTACAGAATGATATAAATCATTTAGATGTAATATATGACATATATATCCATTTTATATATGTACTTATAATAGTACATAACATTTGGAGATAAGAAATGAAATGTACCGTTCATGGAGACAGTAAGCTGTACATACGCATGAATGCTACATTCATTTCTTTGGCACATTAATGGAATTAAAAATAGATGAGATATATATATATTATAATTACAGTATAATATATATGTTATATAGATCACTTAATTTCATCAATTTCATTCTTTATACATTCCATGTATTGCATGAACGAGTCACATCACTTGAGGGGGCGGTAGTCCACACTTCCTCAAATGAAATTATCGCATTTGCACAACATGCAAAGCATAAATGTATGTATTAATTATAAAATAAAGAAGAATATAGAGGAAATAAATATAATATATATCATAAATAAATATAGTTCCATCATAATTGCCACCATGAGAGGTGGTATGAGAAGATAGAATAATCATTGTTTCGTGAGGCAATAATTCGCCATCCACGGAAACTGTATGTTATTTAACAATTAGACGGAGGTGTGTGTTAGTTTAGCTCGAATACTCCCCATAAAAACATCCTAGTGTATTTAATATACTGTTTTTGTTACAAAAGAAATAAATAAAAAGATTTTAGGGGGTTGGAGAAGCAAAATAAAACAAAAGAACACTAGGGAAGACATTACCTTTAAATCGGGAAACTCTGTTTGATTTGAGATCAAAGGATTCCTTGGAAAGGATTATTCCCAAAGTGAGGCTTCTAGGAGTAATAGAGGGATATGGAGAGACAAACTGGATAGTGTTTGTCCAAGAAAAAGGCTTGAGAGGTGTAGGTAATGTGGTAGAGGTGGGGGCCTTTTATAAGTGGAGAGGAGGGGCACTCTTGGAAAGTTATAAACTATTACTTTATTATAAAATTATTTTTGGATATAAAAGGTCCCACAATTATATATTTCGAGGATAAGGTGATAAGGGTTCTAAATACACCCATCCAATAGGTTTTTGACAAGTGTAAGTCTTAGATTTTACCTTATCTTCACATTTTATTTAAATTGTTTATTAATGAGGTAATCGTCGCATCATCATGGTGTCATTAATAAAGTAATTTATTTAATGTCTAAAATTTATAAAAAAAATACTATGATGTAGGAAATATTTTTATCTTTCTAATTAATATTTATAGTCAAAATTATGACTTTTATAACCCCATGTAAAAATTGTTTTAGTAAAACAAAATATGTTTGTGACATTTTTATTTTAACTTTAAATAAAAAGTTATTAATGTCATTTTCCAACCAAAGTGGCTCCATGGGGTCCCCAAGTTGACCCATAGATTTTCTTGCTCTTACATTACTCATACAATAAGTTTAGGACATGTTTCAAGGTCATTTCATATTATTAAAACATTATTTTTACATTAAATTACACTAATTACCTATAATCGCGATTAAAACATAAAAGTTACTATTCACCAAAAAATTACTTTTATCCCATTGAACCACATTTTACATCCTAATGACAACCATGTATGTCAGATTTTTTAAATTCAAATCATATAAGTGGTAAAGTTTCATTTAAACGAAAAATTAGTTTTTAAACTACCACTTAGTGGTTTCACTATTCATCAAAAATTGTAGTTTTTCAGAAAAATACCAAAAATTCACCCTAAGCTATATTTAATATTCTGAATTCAAAAATGATGTCTATTTTACAAAATTCAAAACATATAAGTTTCATTAATTAATTTAATATTTAATTCCAGCTGTCAAAACAAATAGCGTGTTTTTAAGAAACAATATCTATTAAAAGATTGACACTACTTTAAGTCAAATTTCAAAGTGAAATTAATTCCAATGACCACTATTGGATTAAATGGTAAAAATATATTCTAATTTCACTTTAAAACCAATTCAAAAGATAATCTATACATATAAATAAATTAGATTAAAAAGTGGTTTTGAATTAAAATACAACATTCTTCACTATTCATTAAAAAATGAACTTTATCGGAAAAATACCAAAAATTTACAAAAAGTAAATTTTGATGTCCCGATTCTAAAAAAGAATTTTATTTTGTCAAATATAACACATAAAATTGTCAAAAAAGTGGATTTAAAAGAGGTTCGCCATCAAAAGGCGGTTAATCGACCTTTTAAAGAATATTAGATTGTTTACACTTAAAATTGGATTCATTCGCATTTTTAATCCTCTAACAATTAATGCAAAAAGTAAAAATATTTGAAAAACATATATAATAATTTTGTAGTTAGTTATGTTCATTCCTATCATTACTGTAAAGACCCGCAAATTTCAAGAAATTTTTTTTTCTTAATTTTCTTTGGAATTTTACAAGAGCGCAGCTTCAGAAGGCACCTGATTCCGAGGCCCGGTGTGCCCGGAATCAATATCTGAAGTTTGGCTCGGGTACGTTCAGTGAACGGACGAGCGGGTTTTTCTATCTTTTGAACCGGTGCCCGGAATCGAATTCTGAGGGCACCGATTAAATCGCAGCGCCGGTATTTTCTTAGAAACGCCTCTTCCGGAGTTGCGTTTGCTCAACCGTGGTTTTTAAAATTTTGGGCTTTAAGTCGGAAATAAAATAAAGGTTGTGCGACAACTTTATTTTATTTCACTTAAGCCGCTTGGAAGTCACTTGAAAGCCACTTGAACTGAGTTAAAGCGGATAGGGTGCTATCCGGAAATACCCTACCCCTTGGTAGGATATTTGTGAGGTGGGGCCCACACGAGCCCCGCCGTTTCTTTCGCTAAGTAACGCACCGGCGAAAACCCGTCAAAGTAACTGAAAAGTCAACCGGCGCGTTTTCTTTAATTTCTTAACAGACCATTTAATTGGGCGGTTTATTTCGTGAATTAAATGGGTTGTTTCATTCGTTGAATTAATTCAACGAATTTAATGGGTTGTTACTTACGCGTTTGCGTTCGTTGGAAAATTAATAAAATAGACAAACTTGTCTATTTTGGAGGATTGCTATCGTTGTGCGAATTCTATGAGCCTCCACCCTCCCCGCGAAGAACGCGAAGAACGCGAAGAACGCGAAGAACGTGAAGAACACGAAGAACGCCGGCGACCGGAATTCGACGACGCACACCGTGATCTGCGACGTCGACGAGCTCAACCCGCGACGTTCTTCGGCGACGCCTCTTCTTCCGCAGCCGATCCTCGTTCGGCAACTAAGGTGAGAAACGGATCGTTTAATTCTCCCTTTTTAATTTCAATGACAACGGATTTAATTAGTTAAATCCGTTTGTTCTAGATCCGGAGATCGTCGGCGCGACGTTTTTCCCGCGGTGCGACGAACGTCTCTTCCGCGATGACGCGACGATCCCCTCCTTCCGCGACGAGCGATTCTGCGACGACCTCATGTCCGACGGCGACATCGAGGTAGGGATTTATTTTCTTGATGAATCATTCCCGTTGTTTATGACTAACGTGGAGGGTTCGGGTCTAACGAACAAGACCCGGCAACCCTCCGCCGATCTTTTTGTTGCACGGATTTGGCAGACGACGACGAACCGTGCGGCAAGGGCGATCCGTTGATCCCGCAGTGAAGATCGGCCCCCGGGAGGAGCAACGACGCAGACGGGAGAGGAATCGGGCCACCGGAGCAACTCCGGCGGCCCGCGGAAGGCGGCGGCGCCCGGCGCGCCGCCGGAGGATCCGCCGCGGCTCGGCCACAGCGGCGGCGAACCGCCGGACCGCGTCCGCGGTCCGGCCACCCAACACGCGGCCCGCGCGGGCCGCGTTCCACCTAAGCTGCGGGTCAAACCTGCGGCAGCCTCTTCGGCCGCTCGGCCGAAGCCGAGCCGGCCGGTCCGGTCGGCCGGGCCGCGCCCAGGCCGGACCGGACCCGGCCTAGCCGGGTCGGGCCGGGTCGGGTCGACCCGGTTCGGCCGACCCCCAGGGGGGGTTCGGGCCGGGTCACCCCGGGCCCAGAACCCCCGTTTTCGGGCCCTCTTCGGTCTTTTGCCCATATCTTGGGCCTGGGACCTCCGATTGACGAACCGTTAGCGGCTACGCGATCCTTGGATCGAGACGGTCGTTTCGGTATATTACACTCAAGGTTTCGGAAGACTTTGGGTTCGGCCGGGTTGGTTCGTACACGAAACCAACCGGGCCCTCGGAGCGGAAACGCTCATAACTTGAGCTACGGACGTCCGATCGACGTACCGTCAGCTGTGGTAGTTTCCTCTAAGTGAGACGGAACTTTTGGAATACTCCGCCCGAGGATCGGACACAGGCGGAGTACGGTCAGGTTGGTTTTGCACTAAAAACCAACCGGGCCCCTGGGACGAAAATGCCAATAACTCTCAGACCGGGCGTCCGACTGACGCGCCGTCTGTTGCGTTGAGATCCTGTTGTCGATACGGAACTTTGGGATACATCAACTTCGGACTACGTGTCAGTTGATGTATCAGCCTCTCGGCTCGTGGAGCGGACCCTCCTAAACGAGCTCGCTGTGTGCGGGAACCCTAGTGCTGGCTGTGACTTCGATGACAGAGCAGAGATCCTCCGTGGACTGCGACGACGACAGAGCAGAGATCCTTCGTGGACTGCGGCGACGACTGTGCAGAGATCCTCAGTGGACTGCGTCGACTACTGCACTCAGCGATCCCACGTGGATCAGTGCTACAGGTCCTGTGTGGGCCCGATCCTGTGTGGGTCCTTACTACCGGTTCTGTGTGAGCCACTGCCTACAGGTTCTGTGTGAGCCCGATCCTGTGTGGGTCTTTTGCGGGGGTTAGTACCTATCGATCCTTCGTGGGTCCGACGACTTAGATGGATCAGTGATCATCTTTGACGTCATCTGAAAAAGTATACCTGGTTGAGCTGAATCTTATGTTACACTCCTTTTGTGGATTGTGTTGAGCTATCCTATGTGGATTTACTTTTTACTTTACTCTCCCTGGTGGATTTGAGTCTTGCTTTCCTGTGTGGATCGAGTTAACCTTGAGCTCGAGAGTAGAGCTAGAAATGGGGACTTAGGTATATGTATGGGCATATACCTAAGTCGAGTCAGTTGTTTCTTCGTGGTTGCCCCTTTCTTTTGTGATATATCCTTTGTGGATTTCGGGAGACCTTCGGGGGTCTCGGGGTCCTTACTGAATAGTTTATACTCACCCCTGCACGGGCTATGCCCGCACCTTGTTGTGTTGGATGTAGACGACGGACAGCGCTGATCTCGGTTGGGGCGTGGAGCAGGACGGTACCTGGAGGCGGACCACTGGGCGGGACGTGCTCGGAGCGGACGTGGGACCCGAGGAGCCTGGAGGCTATCTGTACCCACCCTTCAGGTGGGATTTCCAGTGGACGACACGAGGCCGCCGTCTTTTCTTCAGTTGCTGTTCTTTTCCTTTTTAGTTGTACTTTCAGTTGGGCTTGTATTCCGGCCCCCTTTACTTTTCTGCACTTGGTTGTTACTTTCCGCTTGCTGACTCTGTGGTGGTTGTTACTTATAAAGGCAATGCCTTCCCTGTTTATCGGGATTTTACGCCTTGGTGCTAGTCGCCAGCCCCTGGCCTATGGAAGGCGGGCTTGGGGTAGTCACGGCACGGGCCCCGAGGTCGGGTCGTGACAAATTGGTATCAGAGCTGGTCGGTTCTACCGCAGACTCTGATCGTCTTTTCTTCCTATATGAAGCAATAGTGTTTGGTGTATTGAGTGTGGTTATAAGTTCAGGGAACCCAGTGTTGGTGCGGCGGCCGACGTATCTGTACACCAGGACCCTGACTCCTGATTTCCGACTTAATGCATGAAAACATTGATTGCGTGTGTGTTTCAAGTTTTCTTTTACTTGTGTCAGCTCACCGGGTATACTGATCTGCTTCATGAAAGTCTCAAGTTTTCCTTGTGATTACTTGTGCCAGCTCACCAGGTATACTGTTCTGACTGTGGTGCTCTTGTTCTCCTTTTCAGGATGGCCCCGCGACGACAGCCAGCTAGGGTTCCGAGTGTAGGGCGCGACGGCAGCCCACCGAGCGACGAGGCCTCGGTGCAGGGCCCTTTGCCAGCAGTGGCACCGGCGATAGCTTTACCCGCCGAGCCACCGATGCTACCAGTACCAGATGCTGACGATGAACGTCGCCTCAGGGCACTGCATGAGTTTCAGAGCCAGCGACCGCCCAGGTTTCGCGGTGAGGCGGACCCCCAGGCCGCTGAGGACTGGCTAGAGGCGGTGGTACGGATCTTTAGGCTAGTGAGGACACCAGCGGATCTCATGGTGATTCTCGCGGCGAGCCTCCTGTAGGCGGTGGTAGGACGATGGTGGAGCTTGATGCTCCAGGTTCACGATGAGGCATCCTTGCTCCGGACGGACTTCGAGAGCCTCTTCCGCTCTGAGTTCGTCCCGGCCACCCTCCGAGCGGTGCGCATCCAGGAGCTTCTCCAGCTGCGCCAGGGCAGCATGACGGTCGCTCAGTACGCGGCGAGGTTCACTGACCTATCTCGCTACTCGACCGACATGGTACGGGACCCCTTCTTCCGGGCCCGGACCTTCGAGCAGGGCTTGCGGCAGGAGATTCGGGCGTCGCTGATCTCCCTCAGTATTCCGACCCAGGCGGGAGTGCTGGAGTGAGCCCTCCTGATCGAGAGCTTCCTGGCAGAGCCTTCTTCAGCGGCGAGACCTAGCGCAGGGCGGCAGGTAGCTGAGTCTTCGGCAGCAGGTAGCCGACGGATGACCCAGGGTTCCAGGCGGACCAGACCTTCCGGCAGGCGACCTCGGGACACTGGCTCAGCAGTGCAGGGCACCCAGCGGAGTGCCAGCCTTCCGAGAGGCAGGCTGTGCTACTCCTGTGGCGGGCAGGGTCACATGGCTCGTGACTGCCCGACTCGCCGATCAGAGGAGCAGCAGACGGTGGAGGGGCCACCCAGGCAGAGGCAGAGGGTCGACCGTGGCGGTCCGCAGGGAGGAGGCGGACGAGGCAGAGGAGCTGGCCGAGCAGCGGGTGGTGGGCGACGCTTCCAGGCTCTACCCCCACCACCACCAGGAGGGCCACCTCGACCACAGGGAGCTGGCGGGCAGGGACAGGCCCAGCTCCAGGCAGGGGAGGCCTACGACCCCGACTTGCCAGAGATGATTCGAGGTACGATCTGTGTCTATTCCACCCTTGCTGCAGTACTTATAGACACAGGAGCGAGTCACTCTTTCATAGCCTCTGCCCTTGTTCGGAGCTCGAAGATTCCGACTAAGCTGTTGGCTCGATCCTTACGGCTAGAGACTCCTACGGGAGCAGACTCGACGATTACGCACTGGTGCCGGTAGTGTGAGCTTACTCTAGGAGGCAAGAGCTTCGGCTGGGATCTCCTTGTAGCGGCGTCGAGGCCTTACGACGTCATCTTGGGCATGGATTGGCTATCCACGGTTCATGCCCAGATCGACTGTTTTAGGCGCAAGGTGCGATGTGTTCGCACCGACGGGAGCAGGTTTACCTTCACCGGCGAGAAGGGAACCTTTGCAGCACAGGATGGACTTCCGCGGAGGAGAGTGCAGCCCATCTCTCATCAGTTGGCTAGCCTCATCCTAGGAGCAGTGGACGTGTGGAGTCCAGTTTTTCCTGCAGTGGTGGACCAGTACGTGGACGTCTTTCCCAACGACGTTCCAGGGCTACCTCCTCGTAGAAAGGTAGACTTTTACATCGACTTGTACCCCGGGACAGCCCCGATATCTACTCCAACATACCGGATGGCCCCCGCCGAGCTTCAAGAGCTGTGGGTACAGTTGGAGGACTTGCAGAGCAAGGGGTTTATCCGACCCAGTGTTTCACCCTGGGCTTCCCCGATATTGTTCGCCAAGAAGGCGAACGGGAGCTTGCGACTGTGTGTCGACTATCGTCGCCTGAACCAGGTGACAGTGAGGAACAAGTATCCGCTGCCATGGATTGATGACCTCTTCGATCAGCTCAAGGGAGCGCGGTGGTTCTCGAAGATAGACCTCCGGTCAGGCTATCATCAGCTCAGAGTTCGAGACGAGGACGTGTAGAAGACAGCCTTCAGGTGTCGGTATGGCCATTATGAGTTCTTGGTTATGCCGTTCGGCGTAACCAATGCTCCAGCAGTGTTCATGAGCCTCATGAACAGGATCTTCCAGCCATACCTCGACCGATTTGTCGTGGTCTTCATTGACGACATTTTGGTATACTCGACGACTGAGGAGGAGCATGCCTACCACCTGCGAGTTGTGCTAGACACACTCCGAGAGCACCAGCTTTATGGAAATCTCTCAAAGTGCCAATTCTGGTTACGTGAGGTCCACTTCTTGGGGCACGTCATCTCTGAGGTGGGAGTTGCAGTGGATCCCGCGAAGATCGAGGCAGTGCTAGCTTGGGAGCCACCCAGGAGCGTGACGGAGGTGCGGAGCTTCTTGGGCCTAGACGGATACTATCGGAGATTTGTGCCAGACTTCTCCAGAGTTGCGGCACCACTCTCAGCCTTGACAAAGAAGGGGAAACCCTTTGTGTGGTCAGACAGATGTCAGCAGAGCTTCCAGGAGCTGAGACAGAGATTGACCAGCGCACCTATCTTGAGGTTGCCTGAGGAGGGAGTTGGATACGTAGTTTACTGCGACGCATCAGTGACTGGACTCGGGTGCGTCCTGATGCAGGAGCGGGCCGTGATCGCCTACGGATCACGTCAGTTGAGTCCGCATGAGCAGAACTACGCCACTCATGACCTGGAGTTAGCAGCAGTGGTCTTCGCTCTAAGGACTTGGCGGCACTATCTGATGGGAGAGCGCTTCACAGTCTTTTCTGACCACCAGAGTCTCAGGTATATCTTCTCTCAGAAGGACCTGAACCTGAGACAGCGGAGATGGATTGAGTTCCTCCAGGACTATGACTTTGAGATAGTCTATACTCTTGGGAAGGGGAACGTGGTAGCCGATTCCCTCAGTAGGAGGACGGGCATTCAGCTACTTGAGGAGGCGACGGAGCAGCTAGCCTCCTTGCAGATATCCTTCGTGGATAGAGACGGAGCAGCCTTTCTTCAGTCTCTCACAGTCTCTCCTCCACTTCTACAGCGGGTCAGAGAGGCTCAGCGTGGGGACGCTGACTGTGAGACCCGGCGTGCACTGATATCCTCAGGTCAGGCGCCTGATGGCTTCTCCCTTGGAGCAGAGCACGACATCCTTTTCAGAGGACGTACCTTCATACCAGTCGCTTTACGAGAG
This sequence comes from Viscum album, assembly GCA_963277665.1. Taxonomy (NCBI): domain Eukaryota; kingdom Viridiplantae; phylum Streptophyta; class Magnoliopsida; order Santalales; family Viscaceae; genus Viscum; species Viscum album. The sequence goes on along the minus strand of OY728146.1, from coordinate 1,504,450,394 downwards.
GAGGCGCTGAGAGAGTTTCACACTTCTCCCTTGGCGGTGCATCCCGGAGTGGCGAAGATGTACCAGGATCTCAGAAGACAGCACTGGTGGCCGGGCATGAAGAAAGCTGTGGCAGAGTTCGTTTCACGATGCCTCACCTGCCAGCAGGTGAAGGCAGAGCATAAGGTACCAGCAGGCTTGGTACAGCCCTTGGAGGTCCCGGAGTGGAAGTGGGACGGCATATCTATGGACTTCGTGACTGGACTTCCACGCACTTCCAGAGGTCACGACTCCATTTGGGTGATTGTCGACCGACTCACCAAGTCGGCACACTTCTTACCCATCAGAGAGTAGGGCTCAGTGGAGAGCTTGGGACGTCTTTACGTCCAGGAGATCGTACGGCTTCACGGTGTGCCATCGTCTATCGTCTCCGATCGAGATGCTCGTTTCACTTCCCGGCTTTGGAAGGGGTTGCAGGAGGCGTTCGGGACGCGGCCTCATCTGAGCACAGCCTTCCACCCTCAGACGGATGGTCAGACGGAGAGGACCATACAGACACTCGAGGACATGCTCCGTGCATGTGTTCTCGACTTTGGTCGCAGCTGGGAGGACCACCTACCCTTGGTGGAGTTCGCGTACAACAACAGCTACCACTCCACCATCGGGATGGCACCACACGAGGCGTTGTACGGCAGACCCTGCAGATCACCGTTGTGCTGGACAGACCCTGGGGAGTCAGCACTCGTGGGACCAGAGATGGTCCAAGCCACGACAGAGAAGGTCCAGATCATCCAGGAGAGGATGAGGACAGCTCAGAGCCGGCAGAAGTCATATGCTGACAGGAGGCGGAGGCCACTAGATTTCGAGGATGGCGACCATGTCTTTTTGCGTGTCTCACCTCGACGTGGTTTACGGAGATTTGGCCGAGGCGGCAAGTTGTCTCCACGCTTCATCGGGCCTTTCCAGGTCCTCAGCAGGATAGGAGAGGTGGCTTATCGCCTGGCTCTACCACCTCAATTGCACCGGGTGCACGACGTCTTCCACGTGTCTCAGCTGAGGAGATACTTGCACGACCCGACGCACATCATCGACTTTGGGGAGCTGGACGTGGACGATGGGGCGACTTTTGCGGAGGTCCCAGTGGAGATCGAGGATCGACAGGAGTGGGTCCTATGTGGGCGGTCGATTCCTCTTGTGCGCGTCAGATGGCAGCACGGGAACCTCCAGGAGAGCACTTAGGAGCGGGAGGCTCAGATGCGTGCTCAGTACCCCCATTTGTTCCCCTAGTTTTTGATGTATCTTTACGAGGACGTAAAGACCTGAGGTGGGAGTAATGTAAAGACCCGCAAATTTCATGGAATTTTTTTTTCTTAATTTTCTTTGGAATTTTACAAGAGCGCAGCTTCAGACGGCACCTGATTCCGAGGCCCGGTGTGCCCGGAATCAATTTCAGAAGTTTGGCTCGGGTACGTTCAGTGAACGGACGAGCGGGTTTTTCTATCTTTTGAACCGGTGCCCGGAATCGAATTCTGAGGGCACCGATGAAATCGCAGCGCCGGTATTTGCATAGAAACGCCTCTTCCGGAGTTGCATTTGCTCAACCGTGGTTTTTAAAATTTTGGGCTTTAAGTCGGAAATAAAATAAAGGTTGTGCGACAACTTTATTTTATTTCACTTAAGCCGCTTGGAAGTCACTTGAAAGCCACTTGAACTGAGTTAAAGCGGATAGGGTGCTATCCGGAAATACCCTACCCCTTGGTAGGATATTTGTGAGGTGGGGCCCACACGAGCCCCGCCATTTCTTTCGCTAAGTAACGCACCCGCGAAAACCCGTCAAAGTAACTGAAAAGTCAACCGGCGCGTTTTCTTTAATTTCTTAACAGACCATTTAATTGGGCGGTTTATTTCGTGAATTAAATGGGCTGTTTCATTCGTTGAATTAATTCAACGAATTTAATGGGTCGTTACTTACGCGTTTGCGTTCGTTGGCAAATTAATAAAATAGACAAACTTGTCTATTTTGGAGGATTGCTATCGTTGTGAGAATTCTCTGAGCCTCCACCCTCCCCCGAAGAACGCGAAGAACGCGAAGAACGCGAAGAACGCGAAGAACGCGAAGAACGCCAGCGACCGGAATTCGACGACGCACACCGTGATCTGCGACGTCGACGAGCTCAACCCGCGACGTTCTTCGGCGACGCCTCTTCTTTCGCGGCCGATCCTCATTCGGCAACTAAGGTGAGAAACAGATCATTTAATTCTCCCTTTTTAATTTCAATGACAACGGATTTAATTAGTTAAATCCGTTTGTTCTAGATCCGGAGATCGTCGGCGCGACGTTTTTCCCGCGGTGCGACGAACGTCTCTTCCGCGACGACGCGACGATCCCCTCCTTCCGCGACGAGCGATTCCGCGACGACCTCACGTCCGACGGCGACATCGAGGTAGGGATTTATTTTCTTGATGATTCATTCCCGTTGTTTATGACTAACGCGGAGGGTGCGGGTCTAACGAACAAGACCCGGCAACCCTCCGCCGATCTTTTTGTTGCGCGGATTCGGCGGACGACGACGAACCGTGCAGCAAGGGCGATCCGTTGATCCCGCAGTGAAGATCGGCCCCCGGGAGGAGCAACGGCGCAGACGGGAGAGGAATCGGGCCACCGGAGCAACTCCGGCGGCCCGCGGAAGGCGGCGGCGGCGCGGGTCGCCGGCGCGGCGGCGCCGGCGACCAGAGGCGGCGGCGCCCGGCGCGCCACCGGAGGATCCGCCGCGGCTCGGCCGCGGCGGTGGAGAACCGCCGGACCGCGTCCGCAGTCCGGCCACCCAACACGCGGCCCGCGCGGGCCGCGTTCCACCTAAGCCGCGGGTCAAACCCGCGGCAGCCTCTTCGGCCGCTCGGCCGAAGCCGAGCCGGCCGGTCCGGTCGGCCGGGTCGGGTCGACCCGGTTCGGGTCGCCCCGGGCCCAGAACCCCCGTTTTCGGGCCCTCTTCGGTCTTTTTCCCATATCATGGGACTGGGACCTCCGATTGACGAACCGTTAGTGGCTACGCGATCCTTGGATCGAGACGGTCGTTTCGGTATATTACACTAAAGGTTTCGGAAGACTTTGGGTTCGGCCGTGTTGGTTCGTACACGAAACCAACCGGGCCCTCGGAGCGGAAACGCTCATAACTTGAGCTACGGACGTCTGATCGACGTACCGTCAGCTGTGGTAGTTTCCTCTAAGTGAGACGGAACTTTTGGCATACTCCGCCCGAGGATCGGACATAGGCAGAGTACGGTCGGGTTGGTTTTGCCCTAAAAACCAACCGGGCCCCTGGGACGAAAATGCCAATAACTCTCAGACCGGGCGTCCGATTGACGCGCCGTCTGTTGCGTTGAGATCCTGTTGTCGATACGGAACTTTGGGATACATCAACTTCGGACTACGTGTCAGTTGATGTATCAGCCTCTCGGCTCGTGGAGCGGACCCTCCTAAACGAGCTCGCTGTGTGCGGGAACCCTAGTGCTGGCTGTGACTTCGACGACAGAGCAGAGATCCTCCGTGGACTGCGACGACGACAGAGCAGAGATCCTTCATGGACTGCGGCGACGACTGTGCAGAGATCCTCAGTGGACTGCGTCGACTACTGCACTCAGCGATCCCACGTGGATCAGTGCTACAGGTCCTGTGTGGGCCCGATCCTGTATGGGTCCTTACTACCAGTTCTGTGTGAGCCACTGCCTACAGGTTCTGTGTGAGCCCGATCCTGTGTGGGTCTTTTGCGGGGGTTAGTACCTATCGATCCTTCGTGGGTCCGACGACTTAGATGGATCAGTGATCATCTTTGACGTCATCTGAAAAAGTATACCTGGTCGAGCTGAATCTTATGTTACACTCCTTTGTGGATTGTGTTGAGCTATCCTATGTGGATTTACTTTTTACTTTACTCTCCCTGGTGGATTTGAGTCTTGCTTTCCTGTGTGGATCGAGTTGACCTTGAGCTCGAGAGCAGATCTAGAAATGGGGACTTAGGTATATGTATGGGAATATACCTAAGTCGAGTCAGTTGTTTCTTCGTGGTTGCCCCTTTCTTTTGTGCTATATCCTTTGTGGATTTCGGGAGACCTTCGGGGGTCTCGGGGTCCTTACTGAATAGTTTATACTCACCCCTGCACGGGCTATGCCCGCACCTTGTTGTGTTGGATGCAGACGACGGACAGCGCTGATCTCGGTTGGGGCGTGGAGCAGGACGGTACCTGGAGGCGGACCACTGGGCGGGACGTGCTCGGAGCGGACGTGGGACCCAAGGAGCCTGGAGGCTATCTGTACCCACCCTTCAGGTGGGATTGCCAGTGGACGACACGAGGCCGCCGTCTTTTCTTCAGTTGCTGTTCTTTTCCTTTTCAGTTGTACTTTCAGTTGGGCTTGTATTCCGGCCCCCTTTACTTTTCTGCACTTGGTTGTTACTTTCCGCTTGCTGACTCTGTGGTGGTTGTTACTTATAAAGGCAATGCCTTCCCTGTTTATCGGGATTTTACGCCTTGGTGCTAGTCGCCAGCCCCTGGCCTATGGAAGGCGGGCTTGGGGTAGTCACGGCACGGGCCCCGAGTTCGGGTCGTGACAATTACAATGGCTAGGTGTTAACTACCATTTAAAATAAAACTATTTTATTATTAGAGTACAACGTAATATTTCAAAGGAACTCATTGTTGTGTATTGGGTAAGCCATCGAGCAAAGCGTTCCCTTTAAATTAATATTAACATTTTATTCACAATTATGGACAAATATGAAAATGTCATATTCTTTATTTACCTGGGGTGTTACATCCTTCCCCCCTTTTGGGAATTGCGTCCTCGCAATTTTAAAATTGGGATTGGAAACTTCATTGAAAATCCCACATCGGAACAAGAGTTAGTAAAACTATCACTTTAAAATAAATAAAGAGAGGTACAAAGGTCACCCTAGTTAACCCATACCAGGATTTCATGTAGGAAAACATGGATATAGAGGAAAAAAACAAAGGGTCATGTTCTGAGGGAGAGTTATAGAAAACATGTTTAGGAGAAAGTTAACCACAAGAAAATCACAAACTTTTTATGGGTTAAACGGTATTTGATTCCCCGGTAGGAAAAGTAAACAGACAACATTTTTGTTTTTAAGTTACTTTTCATTGAGGAATTTATTTATGAGCGTAACTAAAACATAATGAAACATACATACTTGTAATGTTGACTTTCAACTTTTACTAGATTTCTTAAAAAAACTCATATTTCTCCAAAAGACGAGTATTTAGGATGACTTGTTCAAATTAAGAGCGCTATAATCAACTTCTAGAGAATCACCTAATCCAAAAAAGAGAACTATATATTTCCCATGTATTTAGACAAAAACCAAAACCAAAATTGTTAGTAAGAGATCAGATAATCCACAAAAAGTATAATCCTTTATAAAAAGAAAATCTATTCTTAATCTCCAAAATTTGTCCAACAAAACCCAAAGTTCAACGAAGACCATTTGATAAACAATTTGCCCATAAAATTCTTCAAAGTAAACCAAACTAAGATTGAAACCCAAATATTTGAAGGATTTAATCACATAGTCTTCCAAGGTACAAATTAACACTTATCTCCAAATAACATCAGTTGCTCTTAAAGTCTCATATTGAAAAGTAATTAACCTAATCACATATCCTCCATGATAGGTTAATCATTTCCAAAGATAACCCAAAATAAACTTACTCTTGATTCCTAAAATCATCTAACAAAAAATAATTAGTCAAACTAACTAGGGACTTCACATATTCCAGTGGTAGGTGATAAATACCAGTCGCACTTTGGTTGTGGGTTTGATTCCCACAGTTTTTTCCGACGCGACGGGTTGTCACACGGTCTGCATGTTGTCCTTTTTCCAAAACTATATAATTCTTAAAACATTCCCCAAAACGAGATAAAATATTCAAAAATAATCATAACATATTTTAACCTCAAGTTTATCTCATGCCTTTCATTTTCCATCATAACATATAGTAACCCATAATTACCTCAAAAGTAAGGATCATATAAACCCTAATGGTTACCTTTATAATTATTACCTGAACTTCCACATCGAGTTAGTAATCTTTTACATGATGCATTACAGAACTTACCAAGGTTCAAGTGTTTGATCATGACTCCTTGATAGTTGGTTTAGAACAACCATGAGTTTCCTCATTGAATCCCCCATTTTATCCAGTCTCTTAATCAGAGAACCACCACAGTTTCCATCAAACCCATTGTCACTTTGGTGCCTTCTAGATCCATCCATTTACTAAAACCAAAAATTTCAGTGTGAGTATATCAACAAAATTATCATGTACTAATGAGGAAGATAAACACTAATATATACTTACCCATTCACTTTATCTAAAAACTATGACTCTTTCTGAAATCCTATCCATTATGGTAATGTCACTTATGCTTAGAAAATACCCTAACCTCTAAAGTTATCTAAACTGACCTTTGATACCAACTATAAAGCCCCGACCTTAAACATTACTTAATATTGAATTAAATGAATAATTCACATAGAGTATCTTTTCAGGTTTATAGTTTTATAGAATTATGACATAAATATTACATCTCAAAAGATTACAAAGTATACACTTCTACTAAGCTTCCATAAAATAAAAAAAACTCTTAAAAAGAAACATGTGTAGTTCCATGTTTTAGATAGCATGTCTTTCCTTGATCTCATCCTTGACCCCATTCATCTTTAAGTCCAGTGGAAAATATTTCAAAAACTTGGGATGAGCATAAAAATCCCAGTAAAGGATACACAAAGAAGGAAAACTGTTAGTTTTTCAAAACAACAAGTAAACCAAGAATAATTTATCAAAGTAATACTTTTCACCTTTATGAAGTAGTAAAAAACTCTTCACTGAATAAAAGATCATTACTTACACTTTTGTAACCAGAAAATTACTATAAAACCCATATAAAGAACACATAACATATAAAGGTAACTTGGGACATAAACATACTTAAATGGAATAACCATACGGTCGAATTCCACACATATCACATAATGGAATAGCCATACGGCCGACTTCCATACCCAATGCATTGGAGTTTATAACGTAACCACCCGTCCTGGTATTCACGACACCACCTGTCATATGGTTTATCATGTAACCACCCGTCAAATGTCCAAGTACCATTATAAAATCATAACACATAAAACAACTATAAAGGAAAGGAAAAAATTCCACATTTCAAGCACAATATTTCAATTAAATATAATGACATAACAAATCCATTATCAAAACCATCTTCAATACCAAAAAGAGTATATGGAATTTATTTACTTTTAAAAAATATAACGGCTTTTTGGGGAAGCCAAAGATAAAATAATACTTGCGGTGGCAGAAAGGTCATTGTCACCGTGTATGTTAAAAAGAAACATACTTTTTGCCATTTAGTAAAACTCTTCATATAGAAAAGATTCCTTTCAAATAAAAGTAGAAGTCAGAGGGTTTTATACACCGTATAAAAGAAAGTTGTGTATAAAACAAAATATGTCTCAATGAAAGGAGACTGAGACGAAGTCCCTTACAAAGCTGGTATCCTTAGATTAAGGATAAATCAATTACATGATTATATGTGACAAATATGAATACACCAAATATAAGTGGGTATTAATTGTAAAAAAATCAGATTTCATTCACACATAATCTTGGAAAAACAAAACCAATGACATAGATATTTAACTCAATGAAATGAGATTGAGTTATGATTTCCCATACAAGTTCGTAAGAATTTACCAATGAGATGATTATGTGTAGAAATAGTATATCCACACAAAGGTTTTTGGAAATTTCAACATAGAGATTCCACACATAATCTTGGCATAATAAAATCAATAAGTAGATTTTTAACCCAAAGAATTGAATGTGGGTTAAGAAGTTCCCTTACAGAACTCCGATAGCCTAACGGCGCCACTTTAAAATTCAGAAAATGAGTTGATGAGACAGAAAATGGTATCTCGTCACTTGGATATAAAATTTACATCAATAAGGATATAAAATAACATATCCCAACATAATAGTATGTGAATTAAAAGACATAACAAAAGAAGTCTTTTAAAAAGAGGAGGGTGAAAGGTTCCCTTACCGACTTGGGTAACTTTCTAAACGTACACCCCGTGGAAGAAGGGTCATACAATGAAGATGTAAATAACCATAATTGAAATTATACTACACAAATACTATAATAATTTGCAGTACATACACCACTCAAAGTAAATTGTGGCAAACGTAGCATAAATGTCACGGGAATAAAAGTGAGATGAAAAATCCCTTACGAAAACTCAGCAGCATAACGACGCCACTTAAAACTTACAAAAATGGTTTGATGAGATCAAATAGGGTCTCTCATAATATAAAAATAAAAAGTACAGTAATAGGAATATAGAAGAACATCCCCAAACATAATAAATATTATCTTAAAAGAAATTATGTAAAAGAGAGTGCTTAAAAAAGAAAGAGAGAGGTAGGATCTCTTACCTCGTGTCCGGCATGACTCGATCGTTCTTTAATCTCTTGAATAATAAAATTTGGTCAATTTATAATTTCTTAAGGACATCATTTAAATATTTTTATTCAGTTCATAACACATATTATAATGTTATAATAATTGGTTAATAAAGTGAGTTCATATCAGACGTTTTTGTCGATGTTCGGTACATGAGTAAAAATTGAACTTGTTGGAAAAAAAATTTCCATGTAGTTATAGGTACATCATCTCCAGAATAGTATTAATGTTTTAAATATCATATATATCTAGTATGTATTCATTTTATACTATTCCATAACATTTGGAGATAAAAAAATTAAAAGCACCGTTCATGGAGACGGTAGGCCGTACGTACGCATGAACACTACTTTAATTTTTTTGTCATATTAATGGAATTAAAGTTAAAAGAGAGATATATATATTATAATTACAGAATTATATCAATAATTTAGATGTAATATATGACATATATATCCATTATATATATGTACTTATAATAGTAAATAACATTTGGAGATAAGAAATGAAATGTACCGTTCATGGAGACAGTAAGTCGTACGTACGCATGAACGCTACTTTCATTTCTTTGGCACATTAATGGAATTAAAACTAGATGAGATATATATATATATATTATGATTCCAGTATAATATATATTTTATATATATTACATAAGTTCATCAATTTCATTCTTTATACATTCCATGTATTGCATGAACAAGTCACATCACTTGAGGGGGTGGTAGTCCACACTTCCTTAAATTAAATTATCGTATTTGCACAACATGCAAAGCATAAAGGTATGTATTAATTATAAAATACAGAAGCATATAGAGGAAATAAATATAATATATATCATAAATAAATATAGTTCCATCATAATGGCCACCATGAGAGGTGGTATGAGAAGATAGAACAATCATTGTTTCATGAGGTAGTAATTCGCCATCCACAGAAACAGTATGTTCTTTAACCATTAGACGGAGTTGTGTGTTAGTGTAGCTAGAATACTCCTCATAGAAAAATCCTAGTATATTTAATATACTGGTGTTGTTACAAAAAAATAAATAAAAAGATTTTAGGGGGTTTGAGAAACAAAATAAAACAAAAGAACATTAGGGGAGACATTACCTTTAAATCGGGTAACTCTTTTTGATTTGATCTCAAAGGCTTCCTGGGAAAGGATTATTCCCAAAGTGAGGCTTCTATGAGTAAGATAGGGATGTGGAGAGACAAAATGGGTAGGGTTTGGCCGAGCCAAATGCTTGAGAGGTGTGGGTAATGTGGTAGAGGTGGGGGCCTTTTATAAGAGGAGAGGAGGGGCACTCTTGGAAAGTTATAAAATATTACTTTATTATAAAATTATTTTCAGATATAAAAGGTCCCACAATTATATATTTCGAGGATAAGGTGATAAGGGTTCTAAATACACCCATACAATAGGTTTTGGATAGGTGAATGTCTTTGATTTTACCTTATCTTCTCATTTTATTTAAATCGTTTATTAATGAGGTAATCGCTGCATCATCAAGGTGTCATAAATTAATTAATTTATTTAATGTCTAAAAATTATTAAAAAAAACTATGATGTAGGAAATATTTTTATATTTCTAATGAATATTTATAGTCATAAATATGACTTGTATAACCCCATGTAAAAATTGTTTTAGTAAAACAACATATGTTTGTGACATTTTTATTTTAACTTTAAATAAAAATTTATAAATGTAATTTTCCAAACAAAGTGACTCCATGGGATACCCAAGTTGACCCACGGATTTTATTGGTCATAAATGACTCATCCAATAAGTTTAGGACATGTGTCAAGGTCATTTAATATTATTAAAACATTATTTTTACCTTAAATTACACTAATTACCTCTAATCGTGATTAAAACTTAAAAGTTAATATTCACCAAAAAAATTATTTTTATCCCATTGAACCACATTTTACATCCTAATGACAACCATTTATGTCGTATTTTTTAAATTCAAGTCACATAAGTGGTAAAGTTTCATTTAAACGAAAAATCAGTTTTTAAACTACCACTTAGTGGTTTCACTATTCATCAAAAATTGAAGTTTTTCAAAAAAATACCAAAACTTCACCCAAAGCTATATTTGATATTCCAAATTCAAAAATGATGTATATTTTAAAAAATTCAAAACATATAAGTTGCATTAATTAATTTAATATTTAATTTCCTCTTTCAAAACAAATAGCGTGTTTTTAAGAAACAATATCTATTAAAAGATTGACACTAGTTTAAGTCAAATTTCAAAGTGAAATTAATTCCAATGACCACTATTGGATTAAATGGTAAAAATATATTCTAATTTCACTTTAAAACCAATTAAAAAGATAATATAAACATATAAATAAATTAGATTAAAAAGAGGTTTTGAATTAAAATACAACATTTTTCACTATTCATTAAAAAATGAACTTTATCGAAAAAATACCAAAAATTTACAGAAAGTAATTTTTGATGTCCCGATCCTAATGAAGAATTTTATTTTGTCAAATATAACACATAAAATTGTCAAAATTGGATTTAAAAGAGGTTTGCCATCAAAAGGTGGTTAATCGACCTTTTAAAGAATATTAGATTGTTTACGCTTAAAATTGAATTCATTCGAATTTTTAGTCCTCTAACATTTATTGTAAAAAGTAAAAATATTTGACAAACATATATAATCATTTTTTAGTTAGTTCTGTTCATTCCCGTCATTACAACGGCTAGGTGTTAACTTCCATTTAAAATAAAACTATTTTATTATTAGAGTGCAACGTAAGATTTCAAAGGAACTCGTTGTTGTGTATTGGGTAAGCCATCGAGCATAGCGTTCCCTTTAAATTAATATTAACATTTTATTCAAAATTGTGGATAAATATGAAAATTTCATATTCTTTATTTACCTGGGGTGTTACAATACACCATCCACTTCAATACCATTTGACAATTATGGGAACAATATCGTCACTCTTGCATACATACGACTTACCGTCTCCATGGTGAGATGTGATTCATTCGACATAATCTTTATTAAACCATTATTATATAAATGAATTGAATAAATAAATATGATTTATATTTTACTAATACCTTGAAGTAAATATATAACTATAACCTAAAAAGAGGAATAAGAGCTTATCCGACAAAACATACATAAGAACATAAAGTAGTTAATACCTGAATAACGAGTAACAATGAAATGTTACTGACAAACAGATGAAAATATGATCATAAATGTTATCATAAAAAATTTTATGATTCTGGAATAAATCAGTAACATTATTTAAATCATTATACAGGAGGTTCAGATACATAGGAATCATATCAGACCTAAGGTAAGGGATAACTTTTCCAATCTGTTTTTAGCCGAGCTTGTTTATTCATAAGTATCTACTGGGGATATATTTATCATCCATGTCCATGTTTTCTAAAAATATAATCATAAAATGGTTAATATTATTCTATATATTTTTAAAGACATTTTTACCCATTTTTACTTTTACTACATGGTTTGGAAGAAATATTTCTTTTGTTTACCATACAAGGTACTTTTTGACTTTTCCAACAAAAGTACGAGCAGAATGATTTTTTTTAACTTATACAGCATGAACGGGTTTTTAAATTTTCCTAACACCTTATTTCCATGAAGCTTCCTATACAAGTTTACAAGTTTATTTTCAACTCAATTCTTTTCTTTTAAAATTTCATGACATTTTGAGAAAAGAAAACATTTTTGAAGAAGAAATGATATTTTCCTCAGGAATAAAGCTCAAGTGTTTTATCAAAATTATTTTCCCTCTAATATTACATAGGTTTTTGTTTCTATCCCTATTATTAATATGATTTTATTGTGTTTATGATGGAATTTTATTTAGTAAATCCATTTGTTTTATATCAATTATGATGGAATGATGTTTAAGCAACCCATTTGATTTCATGGGTTATGCTATGGTGAATGTTTATATGTTTTTGTGGCACATAGAAGAATAGTTTCATTATGAGATTGGTGGGACCTATATCTCCCTCTAATTCATTGGGTAAAGATTTATATCTCATGAGATAGACATGGATATAATGGAAAGTTAATTTGGTTCAATGATATAGGGTTGGAACGAGGAGAGAACTCATTTTAGTAATGGAATTTGTCCGCTATGATGGTCTTGGAAAAGGTCCTTGACTAATTTGAAATGATTTTCTATTCTTATGTGTGTATGAAAAAATATTTCATGTCTTATTTTATGTCTATTGGGATTACATTACACTTTTATGATTTTTCCCATGATATGATATTGTGAACTTTTATATACAGGATAAGATTTTCAAATGTCACGTTCTTATGAATAATATATCATTGTTGTTTCATTTGTTTACCCTTAATGAGAATTTTAGCTCACCCTTTTATATGTTTCTTTTCCCCAAGTCATAAAAAAGTTTATTATGTATGATATTTCAAAAATGATTCTAGATATAATGAAATAAATAGGAGACAATGTAGATGTTTTGTGAACCAGTTTTTTATGTTTCCTAGTTTCTAAATACATTATACCTATATAGTCTTGTCATGGTTTTGTTATATGTTGTAATAAATATACTTAAATTTTTAAGTGATATAAATGTATGTAAATAATGGGTCACTATAAGTATTTATAAAAAAAATTATTTATGTTTTGGTGTTTTTGAAATTTTATTATTTTGAACTTCTATTTTCATTTGTAAATTATTTATTTTTATAGAAAATAGTATGGTAGTGATTTAAATCCTTAAAATGTGGTTGAATTTTGATATTGGTATTCACAATTTATGATTAATAATTTAAGTTTGGATATTTTTATATTGACATGTATTATTTGAAAGTTTTTATTTTGAATTTTTTTCATGAAAATTGTGGGGAGAGGTTTTCCTAAGTTTCATTTGAATTGAAAATTTTTAATTAAATCATAAATCATATTTAATATGGATAAATAAGAATATTGGGTAGTGATTTAAATATTTGTTTACTGTGAATTGTGATTTCGGAATATTGAGTTCATGAATAGCCATGTTTCTAATACTATTAGTTGTATGATTTTTTTTAATGTTATTTTTTCACTATAGTTAGAATAAAGATGATTTCGAATGTATATAGGATCCTCAATAGCTACTCATCACTCATTGGTTTGATTTATGGCGAGTTATTTTATAATGTAAGTATAATATTTATTAGGTGTAATCCTTTTTTAGGTGAGAGGGTATTCCTTAAAAGACGTTTTTTATGGTTTGGTGGTTTTGAAATATCATTATTTTAAACTTGTTTCGTCATTTGTAAATTATTTGGTTTTATGGAAAATAGTGTGGAGGTGATTTAAATCCTTGAAAAGGTGATTGATATTTTATATCAGTTTCCATTATTTATGATGAGTCATTGATTTTGGGATGTTTTAGATTGTGGAGTATTATTTGAAAGCATTTATTTAGAATTTTTTCATAACATTTATGGGGATAGGTTGGTTTAAGTTTCATATGAAATGAAAACTTTTAATTAAATATTGAACCATATGTAATACATATAAATAGGTATATTTATCAGATGTTTAATCTTTTTAGTAGTGAATTTTTATTTTGGCATATTGAGTTTTTTAATAGTCATTTTTTATTAATATCATTTTTATGATGAACTTGTGAGGTTGCTTAAATTTATAAAACATTTCTTATAATTGTTCAATAATATATTAAAATATAATAGTTTCTTTTTGTTAGTTTAATTGATATTTTTTTATTTTTTATTAGAAGAGGTTATGGGGAAGTTTAGATATCCTATTTTTTTAAATAACATATAGTTAGAATTTTAATAACCATGACTGTAGGATATATATATATAGACACTATTTCTTAAAAATTTGTCATTTTAATTTTTTATATTCATGGTTTGAATAACTATAACTACAATTATTTTCATGATACTTATAGACATGATTCAGTTAAACCATAACTATAGGTTATCTATAGTTATATTTTTTCAATTGATATATATACCTATGTTGATGATGGATATTTCAATTGTTGTGGAAACTAACTCTATGTATTATAAAGATGGTTTTTTCTCCTGTAGTTATGGTTTTGAGTTGTAGTTATAGCCTATATATATATAGTAGTGATATGTTGTCTTCACAATGGCTGGTTTGTTCCCATGAACTCTCTTTTTTGAAATCACAAAGTGGTAACTTCGTGATATGGAGTCTCGATGATTATTATCCCCAAACACCTTATAATCACACATTTTATGTGTCCTTCCAAACTGATATATTTAGAAAATATGAAATAGTTTTAAAATAACATCATAGAATCTATGGGTTTCAATATAGTGAGAAAGTACCATAAATCATTGATGTAATAAATACTCTAAGGATATTATCACATAAACCATAAAGAAGTAAAATCAATATGTAATAATAATATAACACGTATAAACCGAATACTCGGTTGGGTAATCAAAAAACATGATAAAGTGGGTTATAGAGCATCAACTCTAATAATAAAATGATATTAGTTTGTTATTTAACATGTAGAGACTAATCATATGACAATATAATAGTTGGTTAGTTCAAAAAGAATAAAAGTGTGTTGTTCAAGTTAAAAGTTTGTATTAATTTAAAAAATTCACGTCACATTATAAAAATTAATCAAAAAACATTGATTGTCGTGAAATTCTATAAAAATATTCTCTAGTTAATATTTGATATATATGAATAGATCCTATATCATCTTTATGTATGGTTAGGTCAAAATTATTGAAAGTGCCTTTTTGAAATTAAAAAATATTTTTAACTTAAAATTCATGTTACACAATCAAATAAAAACAAACAAAATTATATAATAATGAAACTATATGAAAATAATATATAATTAGTTTGGGACTTGCATGAGTGGGTTAGAGATAAATATAGAGTTTTATTTAGTTAGAATGACCAAAATTTCATTTTTTAACTTAACAACATGTTTCACACATCGAAAGTAAAGCATAAGATCTCTAATTATCATGAAATTCTAGGAAAATGATCATCGATTTATTTTTGAATGGTAACAACAAATTTCATATTAATTCTATATGTGAAGTGATCAAAATGAATGAAAATATAATTTTATATATTTGAAAGTATTAAGAGTTTGTTAAATGTAAAAATTGGTCAAAATACATTTAATAAACATCGAACACAAGGCAATGATCATCGATTAATATGTTATATATATATTAATTAATAACATGTCAACTCAATGTGAGGTTTAGTCGAAATAACTAAAAAATAATTGAATATAAGTAGAGCGAACAAAACAAAACAAAAAAACCTTATATTTTTTTATATATTATAATTAATATCTATAATTAATTTATAACATGTATCAATGAATGACAGGTTAATCCACCATTCAATGTGGTTTACATGATCAAAAAAAATGTTTTGGATTAAAAAGGTAATTTAAAACAAGTAAAATGGTAAAACTTGAGAAAAAGAACTTGGATTTTTATATAATATTTATAAGGATATTTTTTATGAATTTTTGACTTATATGAATTAGAAACATGGATGTATGATGCATGGGGTGATCGGGATAATTGAATGTGTGATTTTATATATTTAAAAATGTTTAAAAAAATTCATAAAATGGTTAAATATAATAAAATGACCTCTAGTAATTGTAGAATCTTAATAAAATGATCATCCATTAAATCATGACATATAGGAGTGGGTGATATATTAATCCACCTTATGGTTTGGTTAGAAATTTCAAAACAAATAGATTAAAATATAATCTCCTATGTGGTTTGGATGACTAGAAGAATAATTTTAAATTAAAAAATGATTAAAAACAAATTAAATGGTTAAAATCAAGGAAAAAATAATATATTATACTAAAATATAAATAAAATTATCAAAAATTAATCTTTTTACTTGTTGAAATGAAAAATACATTACTCTGGCATGTGGTGTGAATAGACGAACCAAATATGTGTTTTTATAATTTAAAAGTGTTCAAAAACATGTGTCAAATTATTAAAACTGATCAAACAATCTTTGATCATTATGAAATACTATTATAATAATTATTTTTTAGATTATGATATATAATAATCAATATCATGTCAATCAAACTTAGGTTTTGGTGAGAATGATCGAAAATATAGTTTTAGATTAAAAATTGATTAAATACAAGTGAAAGAGACAAAATTGAGAAAAATATTTTAAGTTATTATAAAATCTTAGAATAATGATCTTTGATTGATTGGTTATGTTTATTAATAAAAAAATCAACCTGATTTGCGGTGTGGTTAGAATTACCAACAAAAAATAATTTTAAATTAAAAATTTATTGAAAAAATTTAAATAGTCAAATATCAGCAATCAACCTCGAATTTTTATGAAAACATAGAACAATGATTTTAGACTGATTTATGATATATAAGAACAAATAATATTCCAACCTAATGTGTGATGAAGTTTAAATACTAACATTAAAAAAAATTAAATATTTTTTTAAACATGACTTAATTTTATATATTTTAAAAAAAGGTTCGTCTATTTTATTTGTTAATTACTTTTTTATTATACTAACATCAATTTTAAATTCATTTGGATTCAAAATTAAAAAATAATACTATTTTTTGATGTATTACTTGTTTGAGGTTGCTTATTTTTAGATTTTTAAAATTATTATATGATATGTGATTTTTTTATAATATATAAATCTTTTAATATCTTATACTAATTTTTTAAATAATGTATATTTTTGTTTTTTTTGCATAGAACGGGGTATATATTATTTTGATAATATTTAAAAATTCACTAGTGTCCATTAAATGATGGTCACTTAAGGCTTTGAATATTTTTTCATGGGGATACTTTAGTGACAACCAAATGTCAGGCTCCAACTGATAGTATAATGCTGTAAAAACACTATTTTATTATAAATTCAAAGTTATAACCCCCTATATCTTTTTTTTATTTTGGTGTATAACAATTTGAGTTTTTTTACAATTACATTATTATATGTAATTTTTTATTATTATTTTTTATTTTTTATGTTTATTTAATCTTTTTCCACTATATGAAAGAATAATCAATATTTAAATAATTTTTTAATAAATTAATTAATTAAATGATGAATTAATAATTATTTTATTTTATTAGTTACAAACATACCTATGTATGTATGTATATTTTTATAATTATATAATTATAGAATAATATATATATCTATCTATCATAAATTAACAATATATTGCAGTTAAATTAATAAAGACTAATAGTATATAATAATAAAAATAAAAATAAAAAATAAAATACATTATATTTTCTAAGAACCCACCTTCAGCGGCCGCCGAAGAAAAAAAGGTGGTGGGATTCCCACCCTCTTAAATCCCCCCCCCATGCAAAACTAACTATAAATGGTAAGTAGAGTATTATTTAATAGAATAATTTAGAAACACATGGTTCTGCTATAGAATTTTCTTTCTCCTTAAATTTTCTTTATCTTTCACCAATATCCATTTTAATTTTTGTTTGCACACCATGTTTTCTTAATGAATGCTAAAAATGGTAGAAATGTATGTTTTAATTTTAAGATATATTATCATTGTCTGGTTAAACGGTTCTAATTATTTATACAATAATATTTATTTATCACCAAATTGGATGTTTTATGTATTTTATTTAATTATAATCATAAAGGATGGTGTATCTCCTACCTAGATGGTTTTGATTTATTTATTTTACACCACCTAATTGGATGGTTTAATTAATAAATTGTAACATGTGAGAAAGTTTTAAAATGAGTAACGTATAGTACTGATTTCTTTATTTCAAACCTTGATAAGAAATATTTATTAATAAATTAAGGTGATACATATAAAAATTATATTAAGTAATAATATTAATTTTATGAGCCTGATCTTTATGTTTTCACTCCTTTTGACTATAATTATACTTTTATTATATTTATGTATGTATATTTTAGTATAAATAATTCTCTGCAAATAATATTATATATTTGATACTTTTATTTATTGTATTTGTTTTAAGAGAAATGTGAACTCTTGTTATATTATTATTCTAAAAAATAATAAAGTAGTTTTTCCTTAGTTACCATCTCATCAAATCTCATGAAACTCAAATTCACCGTTCACGATATTACTAAAAGTAATTACACGTTATGGATAATGAATGTTGAAATACATCACAAATCAATGGATCTCATGGAAAAATTAAAGAAAATAATTCAAAATACCTTTAAAATAAATAAAAGGTGATGATATTCCTCAAAATACATCTCGATGTGGGACTAAAATGTGAATACCTCACAGAAAGAGATCCATGCAAGCTCTGGAAGTGTTTTAAAGATAGATATGATCATCAAAATGAGTTTTTCTTCCAAAAAAATTAAATAAATAGAATGATTTTTTATTATAAGAATAGTAAAGGATTAATAATTGAAATTTTTCTTTATATAAAATTATATCAAAATTAAAGTATTTGGGTATTAGGGTTACAGATATTGATATTCTTTAAAAGACATGCGACTTTTCATGCATCTCACATAACCCTACATGATAAATATCACTTGAAAGGGTATATAAAATATTATTATATCATATCATCATTACTTTTACCAGAGAAGGCGAATAATATTTTGATTTAAAATTATCAGTATCATCCTACTAGTTATTTTATATCATTTCTTGATGAAAACACTACATTCTATGAAACCATATCATGTAAGAATGAGAAGTTAAGTAAGTGGTTCTCTTTATGGATGTAAGTTTGGTGATTGACATGACTGATGATGTGTCTATAACCATGGGCATAGTGAAAACAAATATCAAAATCAAATAAATATCAACACAAACACACCATGGAATCTTGAAGATTCTTTTTACATGTGTAGTTCTATGGTACATTGTTCCTAAGTTTATAAAACAACAGAGAACATTTGTAAGCTCTGTAAAGTGTCTCTTGAAGTAAATGATAATGAATCAAACTTCCTTAAGATATCCTATAATGGGAAATAGAAATAGGATAATTGTACAAATAATCTTGATCCATCAAATGATTATTTCACTTACCTAAAGGATTGCGACGTTGATGAGATTATACCTAGAAATAATTCAAAAAAATTAAAACAGTTTTAATATATAATATAGTGTTTGTTCTATATGATTTGTATTTTTGATGTGGTTATATTTAAATTGTATAAGTGCTTATTATTAATATCATTATATTTACTTTGAATCTTTAATATTGATGGAGTAAAAAAAATAAATATTTTCATACTAGATAATGGAAAAACACACAAAATTATTAAAAATAAAAAAAAATCTAATCTTAAACCAACAAACCCAATTATGAATAATATATCAGGTTTTTTAGATCTGATATAAGGGATTGGTGAAGCTAGTTTTTTATTACCCCATTAGATTATTAATCTTCCCTAAAGTATAAAATAAACATTTTAAGTTCCAATGATATATATCGGCATAAGTATAATACAAAAACTATATCTTAGATAAATTAAATTTACATGTGAATTACAGATAATAAATTCAGTAAGATTTTTGTATTAGAAAAACTAAAAAAATTATCATGTGGATTAACTATACATATAAAAGTGAAGTCAAAACACATATGGTAGTAAATAATGGACCAAAAATCCTTAATTTTTTACATGAAAGATTAGGTCATCTTGGTTCAGGAATGGTACAAAAAACACTTAAAAATTATCATGAACATTAAATAAAGGTCCAGAAGAGCTTTCCACTAAGTAAACTCCCATGTAAGGCTTGTTTTCTTAGAAAGAAGATTGTGTGACCATTTCCATCAAAAACTAAGAATTAAATTCCCACCTTTCTTGAATTAATTCAAGGAGATATATATGAACCAATTCACCCATCATGTAGATAATTTAAATATTTTATGGTATTCATTTATTCATATTGTATATGATCACATGTATAATGTAGAATTTTTAGGATTTCTCAATTAAATAATTAAATTGAGACCAAGTTTCCCTCAATATGTCATTATGAAAGTAAGGATAGATAATTATAGATAATTTACATCTCAATATTTTAATTATTACTATATGGAAATGGGGACTACTATAGAGTATCTAGTTTTATATGTTTATACAAGAAATGGTTTAGTTGGATCGCTGATAAAACACCTCCAAATTATTGTTGGACCATTGATATTGTGAATAAAGTTTTCAATATCTATATGGGGTTAGGAAATATTTCATAATTTGACATTAATTCACATCAGAACAAGTTAATGTGATAATATGTCTCCACTACAACTTTCATTTTTACAAGAACCTAAAATTTCTCACTAAAGAATTTTTGGTTGTGAGGTATATGTTCCAATTTCTCCCCCACAATTTATAAAAATTGGTTCTTAAATGGGGTTAGGAATATGTATGGGATATGAATCCCAATCCATCACCAAGTATCTAGAACCACAAATCGATGATGTATTTACAACATGTTGTACTGATTGTCACTTTAATAAAGAATTTCTATCATAATTAAGGGGAGAAAAGAAAGGAAGGGGGGATATTTCTTGGAATGTAAGAACTTTATTTTTCCTAATACTCTAACCCAACAATGTGAGATGAAAGTGAAAATTATTTTATATTTTCAATAGGTAGAAAATAATTTACTTCGTATATTTACTGATATAATGGGAATGACTAAAATGATTATACTATCTGTAATTTCCCCATATATAATTGATGTCCTATGGACATGATTAAATAATGATGTTATTGAAATATAATGAGCACACTTAAATCATGGAAGGATATTTGTATTTATTGATGGAAATCCTCTAAAAATAAAATGAGTAATTATAATTTAAAACCCCATTATAGATCCATAAATTCCAGATAAAAAAATTAATTTAAGTGTTCTTGAAGAAATATATAATGATAATCATTAATATAATTAAAATGATATAGAAAACCCTAAAGGTTTTGGAAATAATGATATCTCTGTTAATTATTTCAATGTAAGACATTTATATAATTGAAGTAAATTGGAAAATATTAATGAAATATTTTCATAATCTCTAAAACCTGATATCCAGAATGAATATCTCAAACCAAGGTATATTATGGAATGTAAAAAATGACCACATTGGAATAAATAGAAAGATTCGATGAAAATTGTATTAAATTCATTTAATAGGAAAAGGGTCTTTGGAAATATCCTGGTCATTCCAAAAGTTTTAAATCTTGTTGGATATAAATTGGTTTTTATGTGTAACCATAATGAGAAAAATGATATTTTAAGATATAAATATTATCATGACACACAATGTTTTTTCTAGAGACTTAAAATTGATTATGAGGAGACATATTCTATTATTATGGATGTTATTACTTTTTTGTATCTAATTAGACTTGCACTATCTGAAAAGGCTAATATAGATCTTATGGATGTTTTTACAACTTATTTATATAGTTTACTTAATAATAGTATAAATATATATATATATATATGATAATCCCTGAATAATTCAAAATAATTTAAATATTAAATTCCAAACCTAAAGACCTATATTAAATAAAATCACAAAAATCCCTATATGGATTAAAATAATCTAAGCATATGTGGTAGGATTTCTTGAGTGAATATTTGTTAAATAAAGGATATATAAATTATTTTATGTGCCTGTGTGTTTTTATTAATAAAAAAACATTTAGATATACAATAATTAATATTTATATTGATGATTTAAATATCATTGAGACTCTTAAAAATATCCATGAGAAAATGAATAACTTAGAGGATGGATTGGAAATGAAGAACCTAGTAGAAACCAAGTATTATATTGTTTTATAAATTGACCATACTCCAAGTGGTATATTTTTGTATCAATAAAATTACAATAAAAAGGCCCTTAAAAACTTTAATGTGGATAAATAAAATCCTTTATGTACTTAAATTTTTGTTCAGTCTCTAAATATTAAGAAGGACTAATTTAAACCTCGTGAATAAAATGAAGATTTGGTTACTGCATAAGTGACATGTATCAATGAAATGTGAGGACTTATGTATATTTCAAATTATAATAATCCTAATATATATTTTTTTATTAATATTTTTGAAATTTTTAGTTCATATCCTACATAAAGATATTGGAATGGAATTAAAAAAATCATTATTTTGTGGTGTTGTTGATTTGGGTTTTCTCTATTCTGAAAAATTAGTGAAAATTGAAGGACCCTGGAACACCCTAAGTGGGAAGGGGTGAATCAGGGTGTCAAATTTTTATTTTAAACTGATGGATCTTGTTCCCATATTGGTAGTAACATGTTAAACCTATCTGATGATAAAGTGAAGAAAACAAACAATCAATTCAAAAACAATAACACACCAATTTTACTTGGTTCACCACTAAGGGCTATGTCCAAGGAGCATATGCCGATTGGTTTTCGGTCCTAAAAAAGTCCAGTAATATTAAATAGTTATGGAGTATAAAATTTTAGCACATTCACTCTATGTCAGGTGCACTGCCTTTACAATGTTTTAGGGATAGCACACTACATCCCTCATATTACTTTTGTTGACTCCCCCTTGCTCACGGTGTTGGGAAGAATTGGAACACAGTTAAACGAATTGAAGGTCACTTCAATGGGTTTTCATTAAATCATGAATCCTCAAATGTAGATAGATTATCTATTGAAACATTGTTTTCACCTATAGAAGTTTTTCATTTTTTTCATACACTGTTGGTTTGTGAATTGTTCCTCCACGTACTGACCTCCTTCCTCATCGAAACATAATGCACCACGTACCGTGAGTTCTTCCTCCGTGAACTGATCCTACTCCGCCGTGTATTTTAATACTCCACTATGTACTACCTTGCTCTATATACCATGAGGCTTCCTTTGCATACTTCCCTGCTCTGTATACTGCAAGGCTTCCTCCACATAATTCCTCTGCAAACTATGGTCATGTACTGCCTTCGCAAACCACGTTTGTGTACTGCTTCTTCTGTGCATACCATAATTCTCATACACAAACTTTATTCCATGAAATGGACTTCTTCATCCACATACTATCTTTTGTGAACTATTTTAGACTTCTTTGAATTTATTTCAGATTTTTAATTAATGTCATTACGGGGTTTTATTCTAGAAAACTACTTTTGGATTTCACCGTATTCCTATTGGATTTTTAATCTCAGATCCGCTATCTAATGTAGGGATTAGTTATCCATATATTTTAAAATAGATCTATATAATCCACTAAACTGATATTTACTGAATCTTCGATACGACGCCACCTTTATCGTGTATCATGCATCTCCTGTGAACCATATTCTTTACGTGGTCTGCATACCGCCATTCTCCCTACGCAGCGGCACAAATCACCATCTTTTTTCTGCAAACGACACCCTTCATGGCTTCTCACAACTCCACCTCATTTTTGAGAATGACACGCCATACCACGAATTGTTTTCCTTCCATGAACCATAGACCTTCCCACGAACCTCCTTTGCTTCGTGAATTGTTTCTCCTACATGGTCTGCATACTGTTCCCACTTCATGGTTCGCAGTTCACCATTCTATGTACCATATTTTGTGATCTGTGAACTATTCTCGAAATATGTTTCATGGACTACCATTCCTTTTTCGAAAATCTTCCTTTTCCAGAAATAAACTCCCGGTTTTTAGGCCCAAAAATTTGGCAAACACTCAGAAACTACACCACCTTCAATATTTCTTTCAATATCAATTATAAGACCACATTCCATGCAAAATCCTTGATCAACCCATTGTGGATTGACAAAAAACACAAACCACACTCCATATTCAACAAATAACAGCCTTGGTTCCAACAAAAATGATGGAAGGTTTAATAAATGCGGGTTATTTATCATATCTACATAATGTGTGGTTATAAACTAGAAATGTGTTCATGGTATGGGGTACTTCTATATCTTGTATATCTCAAAAGAAGACACTCATTTCAATATCTACAAAGCATGAAGAAGTGATATCATTACACGAGGCATGCAGAATGTGTTTGGTTGTGGTTTATGAATCAAAACATTCAAGAAACATGTGGAATAAAAATATATGAAAATATTATTTGAAGATAATGTTTCATAAATTCAGAAATTAAAGAGTTCATAAAAAATTATTGGGTAGGACACATAACCCTAAGATTATTATCTTTCACACAAGATTTAATGAAGAAAGGAGTTTTCGAATTGCAATATATTCAATTAAGTGACAATGTTGCCGATCAATTTACAAAATCACTACTGACCACTATTTTTAGAAAACTAGTACATGATATTTGGATGCATAGGTTAAAAATTTTATAATTTATTTATGTAATGTAACTTTTAGGGAAAGTATAAATGGTTTTAAACTTTTCCTTATTTGGTTTATATCCCATTAGGGTTTTTTAGAAAAAAAAACAATGAAGCATCATCGAAACATGTATGAAATTATAAGAGGATTTAATCCCAAGGGGGTGTTAGGAAGTCTCTTTTTTTGGATACTGAAGAAAAAATGGTGGTGGGATGCCTAACCCACCAATACTCTCTTACCTCCCCTCATTACACAACTTATTAATGGGTAGTGGAATATTCCTTAATTGGTGAGCTGAGAAACACATTTTTTCTACAATAGAATTTTATTTCTCATTAATTTTTCATTCTTATTTCTCCTATATCCATTTTAATTTACATTTTTATAACAATATATAAAAAAACTATTATTATTTTTAATATCGGTTTTATTAAATTTAATTTTATATTATTAAATAACTACATCAATTTTAATTTAATTTAATTATTATTTTTATTATAAAAAATTATAAATTTTAAAATAATATTTTAAATAAAGGAAATATTAAAAATTCAATCTATAAATATAGATATTGTAAAATATTAACTACTAAAAATGGCCTTTAGTGACAGCCAAAAGTAGTCACTAAAATCCAATAGTGTTCATCCACCGAACACAAAATGGTGATCACTTTTGTAAGGTCGTTATTGGTTATAGAAACCATCATTTGGCAGTCACTATAGACCCCGATTTCATGGCATATAACAATATAAAAATGATGGTCACTAAAGATAATTATTTTAAAAAATAAAATCAATACGATTAGAAACTTCTATTAAAAAAAACAAAAATAAACATTATTCAAAAATTCAGTTTATGTCTACATCATATATAATTTAATAATCCCACAACTTATCTCATCGAATCATTTTCTAAGCTCCACACTCATCATCTCATATAACTGTAAATAAAATAAATTAAAAATTAAATTAAATATGGTAAAAAAATAAAAAATTAATACTCACTAGATCATTTAATTTAAATTGTATTTAAATAAGATTTGTGTGTCTGTTTTTTTCATCATATTACTTATTTCTAATCATTTTTTAATATAAAATCATCTATTCAATCATTTTGATCACATTACATGTCATATTAACATGTATTAATTTTTTACATGTCCTAAATAATTCAGAGATAGTTTTCTTAGGATTTTACATCAATCAATGATTATTTTATATGATTTTTTACTATTACACACATGATTTGGTGATTTAAAATACTAAAAATGTGTTTTTGATCATACTGAGAAAACAATAACTCACATTGATTTGGATTCAATTCCTATATTTTAAAAATAAATCTACGGTCATTATCCTATTATTACATAGAAATTAGAAGTCGTTTTATTTGTTTTGAACCATTGACACATGTTTTTAAAGACTGCCAAATATTTAAAACCTTCTTATTAAGTCATTCTAAGCACACCACACATCGAATTAAATTTTTTTTTCTCATACACATAACAAAATAATTTAGAGATAGTATTAATATGTTTTCATGTCAATATGATGTTTTATTCTATAGTTCTTACCATTACACATGTGTTTCAGTGTTTTAAAACATTAAAATGCATTTTTTGTCATTCCAAGAAAAAAACATGGATTGAATTAGATCAAGTTCATATATTCAAAAATCAATCTATGTTTATTATCATATGATTTCATGATAACCAAAGGTTTTTTTTTCACCCCATAACACATGTTTTTAAAGAGATTCAAAGCTTTAAAAACTGCTTATGCAATCAGTTCGAGCACACTACATGTCATTTTTTTATTTCATCTAATCATATGCATAAAAAATAATTTAAATGTTGTTTTTCTCTAAAAAATTTTTCAATATAAGGTCATTTTCTATATTTTTGAACGTTATATGAACGTTTAAGTGTTTAAAACACGAAAAATGTGTTTTTAGTCTTCCCAAAAAAATTAAAAACTAAAATTTACGTGAATTCAATTCCTATATTTTGAAAATAAATATATGCTTTTTCCTATTATTTCACATAAATTGGAGTTCTTTTTATTGGATTTGACTCATAGTAGAATGTTTTTAAAGACTGTTAAATCTTTAAAAACTTCTTATTCCGTAAGTTTGTGTACATTGCATGTCAAATTGATGTGTCACATTCTCATGCATGCCAAAAATAATTCAAATTCATTTTCTCTATGATTTTACATTAATAGTAGGTTTTTTAAATGGTTTTTATAGTTACAGGAAAGTTTTAGTGTTTTATAACACTAAAAATTCATTGTTGGTCATCTTGAGAAAATAGAAACTCCAATTGATGTGGATTCAATTCTTACTTTTCCAAAATAAATATAAAGTTATTTTTCTACTATTTCATGATAATAAGAGGTCGTTTTCTTAGTATTAAACCACTAGTGTCTATTTTTAAAGACTCTAAAATCCTTAAAAACTATTTTTTAGTCAATTTGGGCACACTTCATATCATATGGATGTTTTATTTTCTTATAAATTTATGGGAGAATTAAAATACTATTTTTTGATGATTTTATATCAATACAAGGTCCTTTTCTATAGTTTTGACCATTACACATAGGTTTTAGTGTTTTAAAATACTAAAAATTATTTTTTCATCATACTAAGAGAATGAAAATTCCAATTGATATGGATTAAGTTCCTACATTTCAAAAAAAACTAAGATTTATTTCTTATGATTTCATGGTAATTGAATATTGTTTTATTGTTTTTAATCCCCTGATTTACATTTTTAAAGATTGATAAATCATTAAAAACTACTTATTTAGTGATCCCAATCACACTGCACATAAAATTCATGTTTTTTACACTTTCATGTCAATAATAATTCGAAGAAAAGTTTTTATGATTTCACATCAATCTGAGGTTTTTTTGTATGATTTTGAATATTATGTGCACATTTTAGTGTTTTAAAGTGCTAAAAAATCTGTTTGAATCATCTTGAAAAAAATATGACTTAGATTTATGTGACATCAACTCCTATATTAAAAAAATATAAGGTTTTTTCAATTATTTAACCATAATATAAGGCTTTTTCTTAGTTTTGACCCCTTGATTCATGTTTTTAAAGACCATTAAATCTTTAAAATTTGCTTATTCATACATTCCAAGAACACAACACATTGGATTATTGTTACATATACTCATACACATCTAAAATAATTAAAATATAGTTTTCATATTATTTTATGTTAATCAAAGCTTGTTTTATATGGTTTTGACCACTACATTTGTGGTTTAGTATTTTAAAAAACTAAAAATGCATTCTCGGACATCCTAAGAAAACAACAACAGAGATTGAAATTTTTTCCATTATTAGATTCCAAAAATAAATATTTGGTTGTTTTCCTATTATTTCATAGTAATAAGAGTTATTTTCTTGGTTTTTACAACATAATGCATGTTTTTAAAGACTATAAACTCTTTAAAATATGCTTATCCAATCCGTATGAGCACACCATACATCGAATTGATGTTTCATTTACTCATACACATAAAAAATAATTTAAAGATGATATTTATATGATTTAATGTCAATTTGAGTTTATTCATTATGGTTTTTATTATTGCACACATATTTTATATTTTTAAAACACTAAAAATGTGTTTTCAGTCATCCCAAGCCAACAAAAACATTAATTAATGTGGAATCAATGATGGTTCAAGTAAGATAGAAAGAGGGGGTGAATTTACTTAAAAAAAATTAAAACATAATTATGTAATAAAAATATAAAATTAACCAACAAATAAAAAAAATGTAATCATGAGAAAATTCATAAGCGGATTGAAATTCAAACGTATAAGCATAACATAAGAAAAATAATAATTAATCAAGATATTGATTTATATGAACTAAGAGGTTAAAATATTAAGTGATTAGTATGATGAATGATTAATTTATTAATTTAATGATCAATATTAATAAAAAAATGTCAAAATTAAATAAATATAGGGGACGCGATTTTTTAAGAAAGTTTGACAAATGCTCAATTATGAGAACCTATGTCCCTCACCCCAATTTATTGAGGGATTATGAATTAGTAGAACTTGACTTTAGTTGTATCCATGAAACTGAGAAAAATGTAGAAATTTTATTTTTAATAGAGTAAAACAATAAAACAAAGATACCTTTGATTTTGACTGGAAGAAAACAAGAAACTAAAGAACCTTTGTTTGAATGGTTAACCAAGAACCCAAAAAAAGAGGAAAAAGAGAAGGTTTGTTAGGAACAAACCCATTGAAGTACACACTCTCAATTACTAAAATAAAATAAAATAATATAAGATATAGAATTAGAGGAATATATGAGATATAAATGAGTTTTTAAAAATAAGAAAAGGGATGTCTCTAAAGAAGTATGAAGCTTCATAGAATTGATCTCAGAGATCAAACATAGTTGATTTCCTAAATAACTGTCTCATATTTTTTCATTTAAAAGCCTCCTAAAGGTTCTATATATATTTTACATGTGTTCCTTAATGTTTTATTGGGTTTAAATGATACAGAAGATCTATTGGATCTTGGTTCATGGAAAGTATGATCATCATCAATGAAGGCAATGACATGTTATCTCGACACCACGGGGTAGTAACTAGATTCCACTAGGTATCTAGTGGGTTATATGTAGATTTATAGGATTCTATATACCTAATAAAATATTCAGTTATCTCCACTATATAGTTTATGAGCTTCAAATATCTCTATAATTATATTCAGTTTCATCGGATGGGTGGTGGTAGTCTATCGGGTAACCGATGGACCTCCTACTGTTAGGATGCACATGCATAATTCCACTATCTAGCCAATGGTCGTCCCCTAACTATCCACTAGTAGTATCCTATGTGTCCTTCTCAAAGCATCCCTCAAAATTTATTTTTATGCCTTCATTTGTTTCATTGAAAAAACATATTCAAGCTGAAATAAAAAAACATAAATCTCATGAAATGGAATGGTTAGAATACCAAATGGTATTTGTGGTTATTAAAATAAATATAAGAGAGTAAGATGAAATAATTAGTTCCTACATTTAAATAATTAATCTACAGTTTTTTTCTATGATTTTATGGAAATTGGATTCCATTTTCTTATTTTTAACCCCCTGATGAACATTTTGAAAGACTATAAAATATTTAAAACATGATTATCTAGTTATTATGATACCACTACAAATTTTATTGATTTTCCTTATACTTTTACACATCAAAAATAATTAAAGGAAATTTTTTATATGAATTTATGTTAATATATGGTCATTTTCTATGGTTTTTACTGTTCCATGCAAGTTTTTTGTTTTAAAACAGAAAAAATGTGTTTGTGGTCATCCTGAGTAAATAAAAACATTTATTATTGTAGACTCAATTATTATATTTCAAAATTAAATATAAGGTTTTTTTATTTATTTATGGAAATTAGAGGGTGTTTTCTTGGTTTTATTCAACTAACATGCATTTTTAAAGACTATAAAATCTTTAAAAACTTATTATTTAGTCGGTCTGATCACAATACACACTAAATTGATGTTTCATATACTCATACACTTAAAAATATATTAAATATACTTTTTCTATTATTTAATTAAATATGAAGTCAATTTATATTGTTCTTAATGTTAGATATGTGTTATAGTGTTTTAAAACACTAAAAATGTGTTTTTGGTTATCCTGGACAAATGAAAACATTGATTGATATAGAAACTATATCTATATTTTTCAGTTCAATCTATAATTTTTTTCATATGATTTCACAACAATCGAAGGCCATTTTATTTTTTTGACCCATTGGAACGTATTTTTAATGTAACAACTCTATTTTTTTGATTTGATCATTTGGAATATTTTAAGGAATATTTATGAATTCAAGCACTGAGTCTGCTTGAATTACGAATCCTGGATAGCCTTAGTGTGGTGATATTAAAAATATTAAATATATTTTATCAGGCACACATAGTTTTCCTAAAATAATTTAATAACTCCTTAATGGTGTCTCAGATCAAAAATATGATACTTCCATTGAATCCAGAATGTGGGTTTTACCCTAAGAGAAACATAACCTTTGTCGGCCTCAGGTGTTTGGATTAAGTGCAGTCATGGCTGGATAAAAATTAAATAAATATTTTTATTAATTTATTAGTTATTTATTGCCCCTAATCAATTCATCTCCTATATAATCCATGTTATGTATATTATCTATGATTATTTTCATAACCCTAGGGATTGATAGGATGGAGGTCTTGTTGTGATGGTGTTAGAGGATGGATGTGGGTTGTGGATCAACGATCGAAGTGCCATGAGGATTTTCATCATCAAAGGATCTCATGGATCTTGCCAATGATAACAACATGGAACCATTCTTCATTAGAAATCGATTCAAACTCTAGGTAGGATGTTTTTTTGTGGATTTTTATCCCCATTTATTTAACACATGTCGAACATGATTCAATTATTCTAACAAGATTGATTCACAGAATGATGGTTGATTTACATGTACCATTTTATCTTCTTGACAACTAGGAATTGATAATATTTGTTTTCTTTTATTCATTCATCATTCTAATAGAAATGAATCAAGACCAAGCAGAAAAATGGCCAAGGTTCATTCATCAAGATCATGTTTTGTGAATATCTCTGATTGTTCTACACAAGTTCATCATTGACATTCCCTTTGGATGATTGTTTGATGATTACCTAGGAACCAATCATTTCATAGATGGCCTTTGGCATGATGGTTCATTTCCATGGGTCTATACTCAGAATCAAGAGCATAATCAAGGTGTTTTGTGGTGCAATTGTTGATTTGGGTGATGAATTACAGGAGTATTTTTTTGGGTTCTTGGCATTCGGTGGTGAGACATGATGGAGGATATATGTGGGTAGGTTGGGTGGCCAGAATCCAATCACTAGTGATTTATCAGGCATGGTCATCCCTAGATCCGCACTCCATGTGAGTGTTTGATGGTGGCTCTTGTGGAAAAGGGGGTACGAGTGAACAATGTAGGAAGAACCTATGATTCTAGAAAAATATATAATATATGACATGTGGTCTAAAGAACACATGTTATATAGTCCCCTTAGAGTACTAGATAGGGTTTCCACAGGGAGATAAGTATCACACGTCATGTGGTAGGTCTACATGTCATGTACCCCTTAGTCAGTCAGCTTTACATGTATAGGGAGTACATGACTAGAAATCTATATGGTGTTACAAGACATGTGTTCTAAGTTACACTTCATTTAAACCTTGGAAGATGGCACAGAGTGTATACAGAGTACATTCCCAAGAGCCCATATGTCCCCATGTTTCATGTATAGTGGGGCACATGTCATGTACTTTAGAGAGTACATGGTCTCAGGAATATGGGACACACTGAGTTCCATCCTAGCCCCTATACATTGTGTGATTTGGGTAACATGCTTTGTAATTCAAAAATTACTCAAGAATGACTATTGTACATGGAAACTCCATGATTACATGGTCAAAGGCCATTGTACATGGGATAAACTGGATGTTACACTGAGTGCTAGATTTCCCTCTACACATCATGTACCCCTAGTAGACACATTGTGTATCTAGAGGATTAAATTCCATGTGAAAATGTGAGACATGATTAGTTTCAAACTCAAATAAACATGTTGTGCACCCCATGGTACACATTGTTTACTACTTATAGGAAAATTTGAAGCCCTTGATTAGCCACCTTGTGTATCTCCTCCTTCAAGACCCATATATTATACCATGAGTAGCCTATCCAGATTAGTTTTCCACATGGGACGCATTGGTATCCTTTGTAGTGGATTTTTAGATATGGCGTGAGGTGTTATGAACATGATTCTTTCTTTAGCAATTCTTATCTGATTATAGTGGTTGAGATGGTTCACCGGATATTTCAGAGTCGGTACTCCCCCATCACACCAGAGCACCAGTCCCACATACTCTCTATAATGGTATCAACGATTGAGTGTGATATTTGGAGTGTTTATGGGGTTATTAATCCCCTATCTCACCAGGGTATGGGTCCCCTATACAAGTTACATGTTTAGGGTTTAAAACCCTCCATACTACACTAGGCATGGATCCTGTATCTATAGAGTGGTACTCTTCAGTTTTTGAGCTCTGACAGGGAATGTGTCCTCCACGAGAGTCATGGTTCCATCAGCTATAGATTAAAATAGCGAGGAGTGATCCCCTCTACTCATATTTTGGTGAGGTTGTAAGAGTTGCATGGTTATAGATTTTTCCCCCTCAAAAATGGAGTGTTGTGGTGAGGTGTGGGTCCTCCAAATGGTTTCTTATGTGGTTGTACATGATGGTGGACATCGGGGAGGGACCTTTGGAGTTGTATGCTGACATATTATTCTATATGGGATATTGATATGTAGATCCCCTTTCTCTCTTTCTTTAGAATCACATTGATAATATCTAGGTTATTCTCTTGGTTGTTGTCTTGCTTTCTGATTTACATTCCTTGGTGGTGATGAGTTTACTACAATCTTGACGACTTGTGTTTCATGATTTTAGGGTTCTCTACTAGGTATGTATGTACTCACCCCTTCATGGGATTTCACCACACATTCTATCTCTTATAAATATGATAGATAGATCGATATTGACTTTGGTGGAGTATAGAAGTACTTTGTTGCATTTACCATGTTCATTGGTTGGAATTGGAGATCAGGAGTCGGGCGCTCTTCAGTATTCAATTTTTTTAGTTTTAGTTGGGTTTGGAATTCATTTCTTGTTGGGAATGTATTTTTCCCCTTTACTATTTGATTTATATTGTCATAATCTATTATATTTATTTGAGGTAATTTCTTGCATGGTTAAACTCTAGATGTTATAGTATTTTATTATTCCTCTTCACCCTCTCATGGATACATTTGTGTGGGGGTCATAAGGTAAAGGCCTCCCATTTTAGTTTATGCCTTCTTGGTTCTTTTCTCCAAACCTTAACCTATGTTATGTGGACTTAGGGTTTCAAACTTAGCTTATCATAGGCCAAGTAGTCCTTGATGGTTTGGGTCATTATAGAGTGATATAAAATTAGTTTATCCTCGATTCAGTGTTAGAGTGGGACCCTTGGTTAGGATTGGTTAGGAACTTAGGGAAATAGTGTTAAAGTGTCTCGAGTTCAGTTCTTAGGTGAGGGAACCCAATGTTGGTGTGGTGGCCAATGTATTCATTCACTAGGACTTTAACTCCCTATTTATCAAATCTATATACTGAGGAATCTATATTAAGGAAAAAATTAGTACATGCATCATATAAAAATGCGTTGTGGATTCCATGCAATTCTTGAGTTATCTACATAAATATATTATTTGACTGTGGTGTGTCTTGGTAATTTTCAAGAGGCCCCCATGATGATATCCAACTATAATTTTGATATCATTTCATGATGATGAATAGTTGAGTGATGTGGTCGCGGTTTAGGGACCCACTCATTGGGTGAATTCTTAAGGTAAGGACCAAGCAGTGCTACCACCTGTTGAGAAGCACAAGGATCCTTTGGTGCATTAGGTGGATGATCATCTGCATGTTGAACAGTCGATGGAACTAGTAGTATAGGACAATGGTATTTTTAGGCTTAGTTCATTACAAAAGTTCTAGAATTAGAGACTGTTGAGGTTTCTTGGTGAGATAGACCCTCAGATGATAGATGTTTTACTTGAGGTATTTGTTCAGGTTTTCTAGAATTCAGGCCCTTGCACTCTCAACCAATTCCCTTCATGAAAAATCAATTGATTCTAGTGGTACTGATAGACGATAAACCTATGTGCATTTTGGGTTCCAAATATAGACATCTCCCATGTTTCATGGTGATCCAGACTCCCCCTTATTAGGCATTATATGACCTACATTATTTTGTGGTGTAAAATTCCTTCTTGGATAGTACCCATATTGATGGAGGTCCTAGAAGAGATACTTATCTAGTGTGACATGGTTCATTAGTAGATCCTTGTTTTTATAATGTTTGTTATGGATTTATACACACAAGGAAGAGGAACACTTCCCCCACTGAGATGCATCCTTGTGATGCGAACTAAAAAAATATGGGAAAGTCAATGTCACTCAAAGCATATAGTGTCAAGGTTATATAAAAAACTTCCATTGACTTGTATATTTGAGTTTTTTTATGGTCTATGGTCTCATAGAAATCCCTGGTTGTGGTGAAAAAGTAACCAAGGGAAAGGATAGCTTTATATGGTAGGATCTTGTTTCTCAGAGGCATTGAACATGGTTCAAGGTATGACATGTGTATCTTCTACTTAGATATAGTTTTATTATAGCATCATAATCCATGTTTCCCTAAATTCATTCCCTATATGAGACCTAATGATACCATTAGAGGCCTTTTCTCTCAACCCTTTTTCTGGAGGAACCTGTAGAGAGGATTAGTGATTACAGGCTTTTATCGACAGTGTAACCTAACTTAGAGAGGATATAGATACTTGAATGGAATCCTTACATAGTTTTAGTGGGACCCTATGATGTTTTCCTCAATATGTATTGGTTGTCTACTATCCATACTGAGATGGAATTTATTAGTGAGGGTTGTTGTGTGCTTGAGTTGGTGGGATGGAGTTTTCCTTCTTTAGTGGGAAGTAATTCCTAGAATAGTATGATAACCTTGTATATAGGAGGATACATATGATTCTTTATCTAATGGATAGTACACCCTTGTAGTAGAAGATTCTATGATATTTCAGTTGGCTATAGTTTTGGGTGATTATGCGGACACCATTCAGAAGGATGTACCATGATCATCTCCCCATCAAAAGTTTGTTTCGTGATTTTAATTTCACTAGGGATGGTCTGATATTTTCACCATATATCTAGTAAACCTGTAAAGATATGTAATCTAGAAGTTAAGTTATAGGATCTATAGATGTATGTATTTTTAAAACCTAGTGTGTTTTTCCTGGGAATCCCAGTGTTGTTTTCCTAGGAGACAAATAAGAGGTTGAGGTTTGGTTCGGAATGACTTCACTTAAACCAGGTAACTATCAGGTAAGAGTACCCGGACCTGAGGATTTATGACTTATTCATTCCATGGTTAGGGTAAAGGTGGTCCCTGAAGTTTTAACTCAAAGAAGGTTATCACCAACACTAGTTTTGAGAGGAGGACGTACTGAATGTGTCTTTCCAAAAGCTACTATGTTTTCTTTTAGTTCACTATGGAACCTTTTGGATTATTGGATTCCCTAGTAGTATTTGTGAGGCTTATGAACTAGATCCTTAAACCTTATTAGGTAATTTCATGGTATGTTTCCATAATAACATCCTAGTGTACTAAAATTATAAGGAGGATCATGTGATACACTTTAGGATGGTTTTATACATGCATTGAGAGTACTAATTTTATGGGAAGCTCTCAAAGTATTAGTTCTGGATTCAGGAGGTCCGCTTCTTAAGATGTGTCTTCTCAGACATGGGAGAGGTAATGGACCCAACATAAGTTGAGGCATTGTGATCTTGATATCCACCTGAGGGTGTGTCTATAGAAACAAATTCTCACAGTGAGTTTTTTCATCCACTCTTGTTTAGTGAGGTGGTGTATAATTCAACCACTTTGAAAATGGTCATTGAGGGTGAGGATGGTGAAACATACCTCCAATAGATGATTTTTACCCCTCCATTTCTTCATTAATTCATGGTGTCATAACTTGGAGACATCTATTGAGAGATATTTCATGACTAGGCATCAACTAGACATGTTCTTGATGGATTTTTTGAAGGTGGGGAGCACGTCATCCTTGTTATAGGATAGATGATGACACCAGTCATGCGGTGAGAGGTGGAGTTGGGGATTTTTTTCCCATAGAATTTCATTTAGGTGGATGGGAGGATGTATCAGAGATCATTTATCATTGGGTTTTGTGGCCAAGTATGTGCTAGCTTATTGCCAAGATTAGATCTTATTGTCTCCCCAACCTTTATGTGGAGTTCGAGGTGCTCGGGTGGAAGTGGAATTAAGATGGTGTCTTTTTTTCTTGATGGGTACTTGCATAAAAAGTGACAGGCCATGATTTTATATGATTGATTTTAGGTTGTATTTCCAAGTTAGACCACTTCTTAACCATATGAGAGCATATATTAGTAGACTGTTTGGGATGCCTCTCTGGGCAGGAGGTAGTATGGATTCATGGAATTCCTTCTACGATCATCCCAAAATATGATTCTTACATCACATCATGATTATGGATAGGATGAATGAGTCCTTTGCGACTCAATTTCATTTGATCAAATTGTTTCTACCCTAGACATATGGCTATTTATATAAGACTACTCAAGTTCTGGAGAACATTCTTCAGGATTTCATATTGGTTTTGTGCCATAGATGGGAGGGTCATCGACCATAAATGGATTTTTCATATTGCATTAGTCACTACTCCACTATTGATGTAGCGCCATTTGAGTTCATGTATGAGGGACCCAACAAGACATCTCTATACTGGTTAGATCCGGTGTGATATATCACTTGGGGGCCTATAGATGGTTCTAGTGATGGTAGTAAAGATATAGTTCATCTAGGGTGGATAAGAACTACCTGGTAATGTCTAGAGTCCCTTGTGGACTGAAAATAATGTCCTTTGGAGTTCAATGAGTTGATCATATGTTTCGAGAGATCTAACCTCATTAAGGATTATGTGGATTTGGCTGGGATGATAGGCTATCTCTGGGATTCTTAGTCCCTTTTTCTTGATATTGTGTTTGGTTATCAAGGTGGCATACCTCTTGACCCTATGACTATTGTTATTCTAGGTTCTTATCATATTATACGTGTATTAGTTAAGTAAACATGTGTGCAAATCATTGAATAATGTCAACTAGGTTTATATGGAAAATGAGGGTGGAGCTACCTTTTCAAGCAGTTTGAGCAGACCAGTGGCATTTGAGAACTAGTAGGTGGAAACCCTTCACAGACAAGTGTTTCCCTTAGATGTGTGTTTATTGATAGTATGAGAACCTTCAATAGAGATCTTGGGAGTGGGAAAACCAGATGGGATCTCAGTATCCTCACCTGTGGGTATGTTTTCACTTTTCAAGATAAAAAGATATTAAAGTGGGGAGAGTGTAACAACTATGGTTTTTCCATGTAAGACTTTCTAATATTTTAATAAATATTTTCAAAGCCAGGTGTTGAGTTAGTATGGAATTCCATGGCCTGGAGAGACTTGGTGTAGTGATATTAAAAATATTAAATATATTTTATCACACATGTGTAGTTTTAATCAAATAATGGAATAACTATCAAACAGATACTTAGATTATATATAGAATGTAGGATTTACCCCCGTGACATAACCTTTATCGGTGCAGGGTTTTTAGCTTAACTACGGTCATGGGAAGATTATAATTAAATAAATTAATTTATTAGTTTTTTAGTTTTTTATTTCACATGACCTAATACTCTCCTATATAAGACCAGTTATGGAAATTTCCTATGGTTAGTCACATAACCCTATGGATTTAGAGGAAGAAGCTCCAATGTAGGGAGTGTTGGGGGATGTATGTGGGATCATGGATCGAAAATGGGAGTTCTGTGAGGATCATTGTCATTGAAGGAGCTCATGGATCTCACCAATGATAGAAAAATGGAACTTTTCTTAATTATAAATTGATTCAAACTCATGGTAGGATGTTTTTTTATGAATTTTTATACTTTTTTTATCCCATGTTTAACATGAGTCAATCCTTTTAACAAGATTTATTCATAGATCAATGGATGATTTGCAGCTATCATTTTATCTTACTATAGTTAAGAATTGATAATATTTGTTTTTTACTCTTCATTCTTCATTATAGTGGAAATTAATCGAATCCAACCTGAATAATGGCTAAGGTTCATTCCTCATATTCATATTTTAATCATTTCTCTCATCATTCTTCACACGTTCATGGTCAGCATTCTCTTTGGTCGACGGTTTGACGATCACATGAGAACCAATCATTGTACAGCTGGTCTTTGAAATGATGGTTCATTCCCAAGGTTCTATATTTGGAATAAAGATCATGATCAAGGTGAATTACATTATAAAAATAAACTTGGGTGATGGATTAGAGGATTTCGTTCTTGGGTTTTTAGTGTTCAGTGGTGTGGTGCAATGGAGGATTTCCATGGGTAGATCAGGTGGTTAGAATCTAGCCGCTGGTGATGGATTAAGCATAATTGGACCTAGATCTACACTCCCCGAGTATGTTTTATGGTGGATTTGGTAGTGATGGTGGTGTGAGTGGATGATATGGGAAAACTAGGGATTATTAAAAAAAATCCCAACTAAATGGTGTGTAGTTTGAAGAACACACACCATGTAGTCCCCACAGAGTGACAACTAGGGTTTTCATAGGGGTGTACAAGGAGTACATGCCAAAGAATCCATGTGGTGTTACACGGAATGTGTGGTAATACACATTCCATGTAACCCTTGGTGGATGGCTCAGCCTGTACTGGGAGTACAAGCACAGGAGTCTATGTGCCCCTACACACCATGTATGGAAAGACGCATGTTGTGTATTTAGAGAGTACATGGGCTTGGGAAAATGGAACATTCCAAGTGTCATGCTACCTCCTACGCACCATGTAATGTGGGTAATATGTCATGTACTTCAGAAAGTACTCAGGCATGACCAGTGTACACAGGCATTCCCTAAGTGAGTAGGCATGGGCTATTGTATTAGAGTTGAACTGGATAGAACGTCAAGTGTTAGATTTCACTCTACATGCTATATACCCTTAGTGGACATGTAGTGTATTCATAAGAGGACATGTAGTGTGAAATGGTGAGACACAGGTAGTGTCAAACTCATAGATACACACCATGTACCCCATGGTACACGTTGTGCACTCCTTCCAGGACAAGTTAGATCCCTTGATTTGTCTCCTAGTGTATCTCCTCCTTCAAGACTCAGATCTTGGCACACGAGTAGCCTATCCTAAGTAGTTTTTTATATGGAACGTATTGGTAGCCTTATTATTGGATCTTGAGATGTGATGTGAGGTTTTATGAGTGTGACACTTTCTTTAGAGATTCTTATCTAATGATAGTGGTCTGGATGGTTCACCAAAGATTTCAGGGTCATTACTCCTCGGTCGTACCAAGGCACAGATCTCCCATATTCTCTACAATGGTAGCATTGATTGATTGTAATATTCAGATTATTTTATAGTTGGTACTCTCTTATCACACTAGATCATGGGTACCCTATACTTGTTACATATTCAGGGTTGGCAATTTCCCCATACAACACTGGGTGTGGGCCCTCTATCTACGGAGTGGTACTCCCCCATATTTGAGTTGAAAAGGGGAGTGGGTCCTCCAAAGGAGTCATTACTCATTAATTTATGAAGTCCAAATAGAGAGGGGTGATCCCCTACATTAATATTCTTGTGAGGTTCCATGAAATTCATGGTTTAAGATTGTACCCCCTCGACTACAGAGTTCATTGGTGAGGTGTGGGTCCTCCGCATAGTTTCTTATGTGGTTGTTCATGATATTGGTCATTAGGTAGGGACCTTTAGAGCTATAGGATGACACATAAATATGGTTGGGTTATGGAGAATGAGATTACATTTCTGTATCATTTAGGATTCTTGTTGAGAATATGTTTATTATTCTATTGGTTGTTGTTTCACGTTCTGATTAACATGCCTTGGTGGTGATGAGTTGACTATTATCTTGATGTTTTGTGTTTAGTGATTTTAGGGTATCCTAATAGGTATGAATATACTCACCCTTGAATAAAATTTTCCTACAAGTTTCATGTCTTATAAAAATGATAGATATATCAATGGTGACTTTGATGGAGCATAGCAATACTCAGGTGCATGGAATGCATTCAGTATCCAGACATAGAGATCAGGAGTCAGGCTCTCTTTAGATTTACTTTTTCTAGTTATAATTAGGTTAGGACTTCCTTTTTTGAGTTTATTTTACCCCAATGATCTTTGATTTATATTTTCATACTCTATTTTATTTTCTATAGGTTATTTCATGCATATTTACACACCATAATTTATAGTCTTTTATTATTCCTATGCACCTTTACATGGAGATAGTTGTGTGCATTTGTATGGGTACTTAAGGAATAGGCCTCCCATTTTAGGTTATGACTTCTTGGAGATTTTTGCTACCCCCTGGCCTATTAGAGGAAGGTTTGGGGTGTCACACTTGGCCTATCACCA
Organism: Viscum album; assembly: GCA_963277665.1. Taxonomy (NCBI): domain Eukaryota; kingdom Viridiplantae; phylum Streptophyta; class Magnoliopsida; order Santalales; family Viscaceae; genus Viscum; species Viscum album. The sequence goes on along the minus strand of OY728146.1, from coordinate 1,504,409,290 downwards.
GTGAAGTGAGATTTGGTGGGTTGGGTCGAGAGATTTAAAGACTATCAAATCATTAAAAAATATTTATTCAGTTTTTCTGAGAACATTGCATGTTGGATTGACATGTCATACACTCATACACATCATAAATAACTAAAATATAGTTTTATTATGATTTCACATCAATATGAGGTTTTTTATATAGGTTTGACCATTATATGTAAGTTTTAGTGTTTTAAAAAAACTTAAAATAAGTTTTATTTCATATCAAGAAAACGGAAACTCATATTGATGTGGTGTCATTTCCTAAATTTTAAAAACTAATCTATAGTTTTTTATATGATTTCACAGTAATCAGAGGTCATTTTATAATTTTTTACCCTCTTGCTCAAATTTTTAAAGACTATCAAATCTTAAAAAAACTTTTTTTAGTCATTCCAAGGAAAATTCAAATCATATAGATGTTTTGTTTTATTATACACATAAGAAATAATTTAAAACATTTTTACTATGATTTCACATTAATCTAAGGTCATTTTATATGTTTTTTATCGTTATATGCATGTTTTAGTGTTTTAAAATGTTAAAAATTCATTTCCAATCATTCTGAGAAAAAAACAACTCATATTGATGTGGCATTAGTTAATGCATTTCAAAAATAAATCTAATATTTTTTTCTATTATTTTGTAGAAATAATAGGAATTTTTCTTTCTTTTGACCCCTTTATGCACATTTTTAAATAAAATCAAATCATTATAAACTGTGTATTTATTCTGTCCAAGAACAATGCACATCGAATTTACATGTAGTCTACTCGTACACATCATAAATATTTAAAATATAATTTTCCTATTATTTGATGTTAATTTGAGGTTTGTTTCAATGGATATGTATGTTACACTCATGTTTTAGTTTTTTAAAACACTAAAAACGTATTTTAGGTCATCCAAATAAAAAAACAACTTGAATTTATATGGAGTCAGTTAATATAATTAAAAAATAAATATATGGATGTTTTCATGTGATATCATAGTAATTGAATGTCATTTTATTATTTTTTATCCCCTAATGCACATTTTTAAAGATTTAAAATCTTTAAAAACTGCTTATTTTTTCTTTTTGAACATATCGCACATAGAATTGACATGTATTCTGGTAATATATATCAAAAAATAAAATATATATTTTTTATTATTTCTCATCAATATTATGTCATTTTTATGGTTTTTACTGTTACACTCATGTTTTAGTGTTTTGAAACACTAAAAATCCATTTCTGATCATCTCAAGCAAAAAAAATCAAATTGATATAGAGTCAATTATGACATTTCAAAAATAAATATACTATTTTATCTTATTATTTCATGGAAATAGAAGTTAATTTTCTTTATTCCCCTAATACATGTTTTTAAAGACTTTTCAATCTTTAAAAACTACTTGCTTATTCAATTTGACCACACTACAAGTCGGATTGGCATGTTATCTACTCGTACATGTCAAAAATAATTCAATGAAAATTTTCCTATGATTTCACATCAATTCAAGGATATTTGATATGGTTTTCAATTTTATATGTATGTTTTCGTATTTTATAACATCAAAAAATTGTTTCTAATCATCTCGAGCAAATGAAAGCTCAGATTTACACAGCTTTAGTTTTTAAATTTTAAAATTAAATCCATGGTTTTTTTCTTTTGATCTCAATACAATTCAAGGTCATTTTCTTGGTTTTTAACATGAAACTATAATGTGATACATATTTTTTTTATTTACTATAATAACCATAGAAATAGAAAATTAATTTTAATTATACATCAAAAATTAAATGTTAAGTGATAAAAAATAATAGAAAATACCACATGCATTTGGTGCATCCATATCTGAATCAACTATGGATTCACGACGATTCCCACTAGCTAAATTTGGATGTTAAAACATATATAAATATTATATATTATAATCATATCAACAGAAATGGGTGTTTTTATAATTTATTTTCATGGTTACCTGTGTCACTGAAATATATTAACCGTAAATGGGATGTTGTATCATCACCATATGTATATATATATATATATATATATATATATATATATATCATCATCTATCATAATCTATCCTCACACTCTTCTTATAGCTAATGAAACTGATCATTCATACTATGATTTATAGTTTTTACTATAATATTTACCTCAACCTTAGTCCTATATCTCTACATGCACCCATCACCTCTGCTCTAACAACTATATATCTTGGGAAACTTATTACATAGGTCAATGAGTAACTATGACCATCACAACCCATGACATGCTGAAATGTATCATATTTATGCATAGTACTATGTCATTGCTCCTTTGGAAACCCTGCTATCTTAGTTTCAAACTAAGACAATTTAATATAAATAATAAATTAATGAACAAATGTGAATAATTTATATAAAATAAAAATACATTTTTTACTAAATAATGTTCTTTGTATAATATTGACAACATCTGGATCATCGACCTGATAAGTCCTCATCCATACCGACATTCGATCAGGGAGGTCACCTTGTTTGTGTAACTAAAATAAAGGTGACCACTAATTACATATTTATATTCATGTTATATAAAAAATATAAATGATAAATGAATTATAAACTTATATTGTGTCTAAACTATGACACGTACTGAGTTACGAGTCTGGAAGGTGTTCCCTCCACCACCCGATTATGTGAATGATGACCAGACTCGATGTAAATTCAACATATTCAGTTATTATACTTATGAAAAATTACAATAATTTATATATTAAAACTAATAAATTTTACCATTATCACCCCACTCAACCAAAACACAAACAAATCCTACCACTAGGTGGGAAGAATGCTTAGAGGGGCTCTTTGTATGATATCTAGCACATTCAAAAATGGTTCCTAATGATCTTTCTCCACCCTTAAATTGTAATCATTCCATAACTTTCAACATTTGGAAATTCATACTAACTGAAACTCATCTAGACAGGATGTTAAATTATCCAATTTTTTAAAAAATATCATTGGCTATGATAATAATAAAAAAAATGTCTTGAGAAATTAAACAGTAATTTTACCTGAAACTCCCACCATAATATTTTAATCGTATCATGTGGGAATAAAATCTAATTGGGATTCATGATAGATAATATTTGGGGGTATTGTATCACATACCCCCAACTGATTAATCCATGCACTCACACCCTCTCCAACTAGATAGAATGTGTCATTAAATAACACATCTAATCATGTGCTTGAGTTCTAAGATTGAACCCCTCTACCATGATCTATGCAGCTGCTAGAAGTATCAAAATATTTTTTTAAACATTAATTCATAATGTGGTAAAAAATAATTGATTTTTTAATTAAAATAATTTAAATTTATAAGATAAATTACTTATATATGATTATAGTAAATTAATATAAAAATGAAAATATAAATACCAGTAGTGCTAGATGAATCACTCTAATCTACTTGTGACATAACTACATTTATAAAAAATAAATTTAAATTAAGAAATTTTTCTATAAATAATTCATAAATATTTTTACAAATGTTAATATTTTTATATGTAACATAAAAAAATTACAGGCAATATGGATCTTGAAAATCTTTGATATCTCCTACAATTATCTCAATGGCCCATTGTATATCTTTTTCTCATAAAACTATAGTGGTTTGGTTAAGTGTTTTCTTAGTAAAGTAAATAATCTCTAGTTCCTCATATTTAATCATAACCCCCCCCCCCCCATACTCATTTTATTCACAACTATCCAATCCAAATCAGTCCTGACAAAGTAAATATTTTCTTCATATGATGCCAGTATAAAGGGCTTGTTTCTTTCCAAGTCATCTTTATAAAACATATTTTTAAAGTTTACCAATGTAAATTGGAAATTGTCCACTTTAATTCTATGAATCATATTGACCCAATCACATATCAACAAAATATATTTTAATCCATGGCCATAAATAACCTCAATAATGTTCCTCAACAGCCCATAGTAATTATATGCATTAAAATATGAACTACCAGCACCAATATTATGTATTGTTCAATTTACACCAACATTGATAATAAAAAATAAAAAATTTCAACATCCAAAGACTTGTAATAATGGGTCATGAAAAACAAACCATCAGTTATTTGGTTGAGTTCTTCAGTTATTATATGAGAACTTCGTTTATTCATCTTGTAAATATAAAAATTTTATATAATTTAATTAATGGAGGTTTGAAAAAATTCACCTCAGATACTTTATAAAAATATTAAATAAGTTATATATATATATATGTATGTATGTATATGAGCCTTGAAACACTCAATAAATGTGTTGAAATGAAGTTTTTGGATTTGATGATCAGTGTCATAGAGCATTTTCTATTTCAAATCAGTGATATGCATTGTAATTACAACATAATAAAAGATAAGGAACAAATTAAATATATAAACATAAGTCATAATAGATAAACTCTAAAACTTACTATATCAATAGAATAACTGATGGAGTTTTAAAAAAATGTATCGAAAAGATGGAACTCACTCATCATTGTCCATATCAAATGTTGGCCCATCATCACTTAGAACTTTATCAATTCTAGAGGGTTTACCTATTTTTTTCAACCTCATCAATATATAAAACACAGAAAATGGTGCATTCATCCATTAAATAACCCTTGGAAATCAAAGCTTCCAGACAAGATCTGTTGCGCACATACCATTTATATGTATTCAAATATAAATCTATTTTATACTTTAATTTCTCTATTTTTAACATGTGAATATTTGGAATAGATCTAATAATATTTTTTGATATAATCACTAATACAATGGGATATTCCATGACTTGGTGATCTGAGAAATGATATTATAAAAATATTAAATATATTAATATCTTGAGCATGCAGTTTTCCTAAAATAGTGGAATAAGTCCTAAATGGTGACTTGTATGGGAAATCTGATACCTATTTTGAGTCTAAATCATGGGTTTCTCCCTAGGTGTGGAATAACCTTGGAGTTCATTGGATTCCCAAGTTGATTTTGGTCATGGGTGGATTAATAAATATATTATTTTATTTTATTTTATTTTACTTTTAAATACCATGACCTAGAACTCTGCTATAAAAACCTAATTATGGTTAAATCTCAAGGTTATCCACATAACCATAGATATTTTAGATAGGTCTTAGAGGAATGTTTGTTGGGTCACAATAAGATTGAGGATCATATTGATATCACTCAGATCGTCTACGTTAATAGAATTTTAGGATCTTTCCAACGATAATAACGCAATTAGGTTCTTTATCAGTGATCAATCCTAAGCTAAGGTAGGGAATTTTTTATATGTGTTTTATTTCCACTTTTTATTATCCCATGATGAATGAAAATCAAGTCAACCAAAATATTTATTTATGGGTTGATCATGTTGCAAGTGCAGACTTATTTACCTAGGATTATGGTGGATTATTATTTATTTTTTTTGTTTCTCCTCTTTCATCATTATAATAGCAACGAATTGAGGCCAATCCAAATAATGTCTGAGGTTCGTTAATCATTTTTTGTTTTTTCCTTTCTCCCATGTTTCTTGGAATGATTTATTACCAGTATTTACTTGGCATGTAGTTCTATGAATACTTGGTATTTGATCATTGTGTGACCATTGTTTGGTATAATGGATTGATACTGTGGGTTTCATTTTTGATGGAGGTGTGATGATGATGGTGGGAAATTGTAGGTATATTGGATCAGATCAGAGGTTACCCATTTTACATATTTCAGCATTTGGATAATGTGGTGCGATGGTGGTGATTCATGTTCAGATTCAATGTCCGGATTATGAAAATAGGTGACAATGATGGCCATTCAACACCAGATCCATGATCTCATATTATAAACATGACTACATTAATGGTTTGAGGTGAAAGTGAATATTCATAGAACAAAATATAATTTATGTGAAATTCTCGATTACACGGTGTTTATTCTGAAGAACACACACCATGTAGTCCACCTTCTATGTTGCTAGGGTTTACATGTTGGGGAAAGTATCACACATTGTGTGACAAGTGTCACACACCATGTGACCCAGTGATGGAGTCTGTTCATCTACCCTAGGGGTAAAATAGCATAAACATGGCTATGAACATGGGCACAAGTAGAATACATGGGTACGAATGTGTACTCATACATGGCTAGAGGACCCGGAAATGGCTAGGTACACTAGAATGACCATAGTACAAGGGAATTTTCAGAGGTACATGAGAATGGGACATGGTATATGAGGAAACCTAGGTTTGATGAGACACATTGTATACTAAAATTACACATCATGTACTTTTTCAAGGGAAATGTGAGGCCCTTTATCTTTTTGATATAGAATAGTTTCAATTGAGTGTGATCCCTTGGTCCATCCCTATGAGTGTATAGTGTGTTATTTCATCCTTGACATAGGATTATAATCTTCTCTATGGGTTCTATTTCAAATAGAGTTTGTGATACCTGCTTTGTGGTCGAGGGTGGTAAACCTCTATCAAATATTTCTTAGGTGGATTTTGTAGTATCATCATGACCACCATGCACTATCTAGATAGTTAATCCAATTGGGTTTGTGGCATCCCCGAATAGTCTTAGGGGTGATCCCATATTTGTATCTTTTGAACTTCAGAGTTCTAGTGAGTACTTCTTTAGCGAGACCCGATGATCACAAACTCTTAGAAGAAATCCTTCAATTACAACATGGATTTTGGATTGAGTTCTCTTATATGATCATTAAATTGAAGCCTCAAGAATAATCCTATGACTGGAAATTTGGTTAAGGCCTCTTGAGAATTGGAGTCTATTATGAGTATATCTAGGTTTCCTTTTTTATTATTTTTATGTATCATATCTTGATTTACATACATTTTTATTGATGATATGACTACTCTTGATTCTTTATATTTAGTGATTTCATGTTGTCCTACTAGGTACTTTTATACTCACCCCTATATGAGATATGATCTCATATTCCATATATTATGTAGACAATAGGCCATTTGATAGAGTCATAGGAGGAACCAGAGTAGTAGGATCATAGTTTTGAGCTAGAAATATCAAGGTTCATATTAGTTTTTCATTTGACAATAGTCCCCTCCTTCTATGTTGGTTGGAATCTTTTACACTTTTTGGTGAGCATGTATTTGATCACTTTTTATTTTTATAATATGTGTTACTCTGATGGTCATATTTAGATGTATACATGAATTGGTATTAGTTGTTTTGTTTTACTTTTCAACATTGTTTGGGCTTGGAGATGTGTTTTTGTGTATATGTACATAGGATAATTCCTCTAATATATGGGATATGCCTACTTAGCACTATTCCCAACCCCTAGCTTATATGAGGTGGGTCTACAGTAATCATTATCATCCTATCATTGTCCAGGCGTTCTCTAGTGGGTTGGGTCATGATATAATGGTATCAGAGTTTGGTTATACCTTAGTACCATAGTTTGGATTTTTTTCTAGATGTAAGGTTTGGTTTGGGATCTATGGAAACTATATTAAAGTTTTTCAAGTTTTTTTTCCAGGATAGGGTGTCTAGTGTTGGTGAAACGAATGATGTAACCATTCACCAGGACTCTGACAACCTTATTTTTAACACAGTGTATGTAAGCATAGGTTATAAAGAAAATATTATTACATGCATCATATAGAAATGGATTGTGGTTTCTATATCCTTCATGATTCATCTCTCCACACATACTCATTGACCATGGTGTGTGTTGTTTATTTCAAGATGCCTCCATGAAGATAACCAACTAGGATTCCAATATGTGATAGCTAAGGATGATCTGTCGAGTGATGAGGCTTCAATACATGGGATTGTATTAGAGGTGGTACCTCTAAGTGGTTTTCTAATTATGCTGCCACTGATAGAGAAGTATGTATCTCTTGTAGTATAGGTCGAGGATGTGTGTATGATAATGGAACTCCATGAGTTTTAGAGGTAGTGACCTTCCAGGTTTTAGAGCAAGCCAGATCCTTAGGCAACTGAGGACTGGCTTGAGGTGGTGACCTGAGTTTTCTGCCTTTTAAGGACACCTATAAATCATATGGTGGTAATAGAAGTGAGTCTTCTTCAGGGGTCCACCAATATATGGTAGAGTCTAGTGACTCAAAAACATAAAGATATAGATCTATCTTATTCATACTTTGAGAATCTATTCATATAGGATTTCTATCCATCCATGTTGCGATTAGTGTGCATCCAAGAGCTCCTACGGTTGCAACATGGTATCATGACCTTAGAAGAGTATTTAGTGAGGTTCATCAACCATTCATGATCCTTTATGGATATGTTTTGAGATACCTTCCTCATTTAATGGACCTTGAAGCATGTCTTATGCTGAGATATCAAGACTAAAGTGATATCACTTTGAATTCCCACCTATTCTAGAGTTCTTGAGTGAGATTTAGTATTGGAGATCTTCTTAACAGAGTAGATGCCAAATGTGGGTACTGGTGATGGGAACCTAAGAGCTGAGACCTCAGTATATAGTATTCTGCAATAGTCATAGGGATCCATGTGTGGGATATTCTTCAGGAGATAGACCCAGGATAATGGATCAGTGGATTGGGGCTCTTAAGACGGACTCAATCGTCCTAGAGAGAGGCAATGTTTCTATTAAGATGGTCAAGGATATCTCACTCGAGATTGAATGACCCATCATACAACTGATAGAGATATAATTGATGGATCACCTAGGTAGAGACAGAGGCAGGAGTAGGGAGGTATTCAAGGTTCCATACATGGTATAGGAGTGGGTAGAGCAGTAGTAGGTGGTAGGTGGTTTGATTTATTTCCACTGCCACCCCAAGGTGGTCCATTCTAGGCTCAGGTATCTTGGGCTCTGGGGTGAGGGTAGTTGTAGGAAGTGGATCCCTATGCCCCATAGGCCCCTAGTATGATTATAGGTATGATTTATGTTTTCTTTACTTTAGCTGAAGTACTAATAGACACGGTAGTGAGCCACTCTTTTCATGCAACTTTTTTGGTTCAAGACTTAGAGATTCTAGTTGAGCCCTTAGCTTAGCCCCTACACTTATAGACTCCTGCCAAAAGTGAATCAGTGATCACATGATTCTACCAATAGTGTGAACTAACTCTTGGAGGTGATATTTTCTTATGGGATCTATTTATATTAGTGATGAGGCATTATGACATCATCTTAAGTATGGATTTTCTATCCATGATTCATGACTAGATTGAATATTTCAGGCAGAGTATTCAGTGTTTCTGTGGTGATGGGTTGAGTTTTTTCTTTATGGGTGAGAAGGAAACCCCAATAGTGTAGTATGGGATCATGTGTTGGAGGATATAGTTGATTACTCATCAGTTGTCTAGTATTTCCCTTGGATCAATGGATGTTATGGGATTTCATCTTCCTGTAGTGGTGGTGGAGTATAAGGATGTCTTTTCTAAAGACATATTTTTCTTACCTCTCAACCAAGAGATATAATTGTGTATATACATACACCCAATTACTTTTCTTATATCTATTCTAGCATATCAGATTTCTCACACAATTTTTCATGAGCTAAAGGTGTGGTTGGAGTACTTCCATAGGAAGAGATTTGTCAGACCCAGTGTTCCCCATGCGCATCTCGGGTGTTGTTCATTAAGAAGGAAGATAGTATTTTGAGTTTTTGTGTAGATTACCATCACATGAACTAGGTGACCATAAAGAATAATTATCTACTATTGAGGATTGATGGAATCTTTGATCAGTTGATATAGGCTTGATGGTTCTTGAATTGACCTCAGATCATGTTTTCACTAGCTCTGAGTACGAGATGTGGATATACCAAAGATAGAATTTTGATGTTTCTATGCTCACTAGGCATACATAGTGATGTATTTAGGTGTTAAGAACACTCCATCAGTGTTCATGGCACTCATGAACTAGATCTTACAATTTCTCTTAGACTATTTTATGGTGGTCTTTATAGATGACATTCTAGTGTACTCAACATCCAAGGAGTAACACACAAGACACATGAAGATGGTCCCAAACATACTCCAAGAGCACCAACATTATGGAAAACTATCTTATTTTCAATTATATATTCAATATTCTACTTTTTGGAACATATTATCTCATAATATGGTGTATTAGTGGACTCGATGAAGGTTGAGACAGTGTTAGCTTGGGATCCACCCAAGAGCGTGACAGAGGTGACAATCTTCCTTAGGTTGGTAGGATACTATAGAAGATTCATGCCTAATTTATCAAGGATATTGAAACCTTTTACTGGTTTTAAATGAAAGGTTAAACCTTTCATGTAGATAGAGAGGTTCCAGCAGGCTTTTTAGGAGTTATGGAAGAGGTTGATGGGCACCCCCATCTTAAGATTCTTTAGGAGGGTGTCGAGTATGTATTATTTTGTAATGCCTTAGGGACAAAACTTTGTTGTGTTATGATGAAGAGTTATGTAGTGATTTCCTATGGGTCCCAATAGTTGATACCATAAGAGAAGAACTACACTACCCATGATCTAGAGTTAGTAGTGGCAGTCTTCACCCTAAAGATGTGGTGAAACTACCTTATGGGTGAGAGGTTTATCATATATTCTAACCAAAATATTCTTAAGTATATCTTATCTTAGAAGGATGTTAACTTTAGATAGTGTTTATGGTTATATTTAATCTAAGATTATGACTTTGAGATAGTCTATACTCCTAGGAAGGGGAACATGGTGGAAGATTCTCTAAGCAGAAGATCTTGTTTGTAGTTATTGAATAAGGCATCAGAGAAGTTAACCTCATTTCAGTTGTCCCTTCTGGATGATGATAGAAAAAGATATCTATAGTTGATGGTTGTTACCCCACTTCTTCTAAAGCATGTTAGGTAGGCTCAACATGGAGATATCAACGATAAGACCTTGCATACCTGAATATCTATTTGACATGATCTTAGTGGATTTTTTGAAGGTGGGGAACATGTCATCCTTTTAAGATGATGGAAGATGGTACTAGTAATGTTTCATGAGGAGGTTATAAGGAGCGTTCATAAATCCCCATAGGTATTACATTCATGTGTAGAAAAGATATACTAGGACCTTCAACATAAGTTTCACAGGATAGGGATAAAGAAGTGTGTAACAAGGTTTATCTTTCAATACCTCACTTGTTAGAAATGGAAGTCTGAGAACCATGTTCCTGCTGGTTTAGATCAACCCATTAAGGTACTAAAGTGGAAGTGGGATGGTATATATATGGAATTTTTTATAAGGTTACCACGAATTTCTAGAAAACATGATTCCATATGGTTGATCATATATTGACTCACCAATTCATCCCACTTATTAACTATATAATAGTATATTTAAGTAGAGATCATGGGATTCCTTTACATGAAGGATATATTATGGATCCATAAATTTTCCTTGATGATTGTTTTATACCATGATTTTTTCGTCATGTTGCGATTATGGAGAGGATTGCAGGAGGCCTTTGGGACTTAGTTACATTTTAAAATTCCATTTCACCCCCATACTAATAAACAAACTAAGTGGTCCATTTAGGTTCTAAAGGACATTGTGTGGTCTTGCATGTTGTAGTTTGGCCATAGTTGGTATGATCACCTACCCTTGGTAGAGTTTTTATACAAAAACATCTTCCATTCCACCATTGATATGGAACTATTTGAGGCTCTGTATAGGCAACCCTGTAGGTCACCACTATGTTGGGATGATCCAGGTGAGTCTACACAGATGGGCCCATATTTGGTATGAGAAACAATAAAAAAGTTTCAGATCATAAACTAGCAGATAAATACTTCTCATAGATATTAAAATTCCTATATGGACCAATGATGGAGGCCTTTGGAGCTCGATGAGGGAAACCATGTGTTCTTAAAGGTCTCTCCTTTATGTGGATTATAGAGATTTGTCCTATGTGGAAAATTATTTCTAATATTATTTGATCATTTCTTGATACTTCATAGGGTTAGAGAGGCAGCATAATGCTTGGCCCTACTTCTGTACTTAGACTGGGTACACAACCTCTTCCATGTGTCATAGCTGAGGAGGTTTGTTCATGATGCATTACATATTATCGATTGTAGTGAGATAGACATTGATGATGGAGCTACCTTTGGGGAGTACCCAATGGTGAAATATTATTAGCATATCCTCTATGGGTGAGAAATTCCCATGGTGATTGTATGATGGTAGCATAGGAATCTTCAGGAGATCACATGAGAGCAGGATACCCAGATGCAAGATTAGTACCCACACCTTTTTTAATAGTATTTTTATCTTTTTGAGATTAAAATTCCTAAGGTTTGGATAATAAAATGACTCTATTTTTCATTTAATTCTTTGGAATAGATCTAATAATATTTTCATAGCTAGGCATTGAGATAGTGTGAGATTCTGAGGCTCGGTTATCCTGAAAATAATATAATAAAAATATTAAATATATTAATATCAAACACATGCAGTTTTCCAAAAATAGTAGAATAACTCTCAAATGGAGACTTGTATGGGAAATTTGAGACTGTTTTTGAGTCAGATGCATGGGTTTTAACCTAGGTATGACATAACCTTGGAGCATGTTGGATTCTTAGGTTGAGTGTGGTCATGGGTGGATTAATAAATTAAATTAATTTTTTTGTTAAATTGCATGACCTAGATCCCCATTATAAATAAGTGATTATGATAAAATCCTAGAGTTATCCACTTAAACCTAGAGATATGAGATATTCCAGGGAGGAATCTTTGTAAGAAGACAATGAGATCGAGGATCAAATCAATATCACTTGGGTCATATACACCAACAAGAATTCTAGGATCTTTCCAATGATGTATGATGTAGTTTTAATCTTCATAAATCATCAATAATGATACAAGGTAGGGAATTATTTTCTATAGTTTATTTCCCCATTTGATTATCCCATGATAAATAAAAATCAAATCAACCAACATATTGATTTGTAGGTCGATCATGTGGTCGATATGGGTTTATTTACCTATGATTATTGGGAATTATTATTTTTTGTTTGTGTTCATCTTAGTTTATATTTCTAATAGAAACTAATAAATTCCAACCAAAACAACGGTTGAGGTTCATTCCTCATTTTTTATTCTATTACTTTATCCCATGTATCTTCACATGATTCATCGTTGATATTTCCTTTATCATCAGTTTGATGAATAACTGTATTCGATCATTGTGCAACCCTTCTTCAGTGAAATGGATTGATACTATGGGTTTTTTCATGATTTAGGTTATTATCAATGTTGTATTATAGTGATGGGTGATCAAAGTTAGGTTAGATAAAATCACAGTTTCCCTGGTTCATGACATTCAGAATTCGGATGATGCGGTGCGATAGTGGTGATTCCCGTTTTTGATTTGATTGCTAGATTTAGGTGAGCAAAAATGGTGATGCTTGGTCAACACCAAATCCATGATTTCTAGTGATAATCATGTCTAGATTGAAGGTTGGAGGTGTGTGTGAAGACACATATAACAACCTTGAATTTTTGGGAAATTCCTATCTACATTGTATATAGTCTGAAGAACATATATGATGTTGTAAACCTTCTGTGTCACTAGGATTTATGTACTAAGAAAATTACCACACATCATGTGACCTGGTGCTGGAATCTCAGCATATACCTGGGGGTAAATGGTCATAAACAAAACTAGAAACACATGCTTAAGTAGAATACATGAGCATGATTGTGTACTCATATGCATCTAGAGCACCCAAACATGGCTAGGTACATGGTAACATCTAGAGTACATAGGTACGACCAGCCGTACACGAGCATGGTCCATGTTACATGGTCAGACCTAGGGAAGATGAGACACATTGTGTATAGACAGTACACATCGTGTACTTATTCAAGGGTTGTGTGAGGCCCTTCGTCTCTTCAATATATTCTAGTTTTAGTAGAGTGTGATCCCTTGGTCCATACTTATCAGGGTACAGTTTTGAATTACACCACTAGTACATGATTTTGATCCACTCTGTAGGTTCTATTTCAAATAGAGTTTATGGTATCTATCTATGAGGCCTTGGGTGGTAATCCTCTATCACAACTTTCCTAGGTGGGGTTCATGGTATCGATGTGACCACCATGCGCAGGGTGTCGATCCTCTATTTATATGGTTGATTCAGTAGGGTTTGTGGTACCCCCAATGGACCTAGGTGTAATCCCCTATCTATGTATTTGGAAATTTAGAGTTAAAGTGAGTATTTATTTGGAATATCTTGATAATCATAACCTCTCTAAGGAATACCATCAATGATATTATGTCTTGTGGATTGAGTTCTCCCAGATAAGTATTAACTTGAATCCTCGAGTAGAATCCTCTATCTAGAAGTTTTTTTGTGACATCTTAAGACTTGGAGTCTACTATGAGTATATCTAGGTTTCCTTTTGATTAATGTTATATCTCGTATATTTAGTGAAATACCTATGTATTTATGAGATTACTACTATTGATGTTTTATTTTTAGTGATTTAGGGGTGTCCTACTGGGAATTGTTATACTCATACCCGCATGGTCTCTACCTGCACATGTCATATCTTATGCAGATGAAAGGTTATTTTATGGAATTATGTGTGGATTTGAAGAAATAAAAACGTAGTTTTGATATAGAAAAACTAAGGTTCAAAATGGTGTTTTATTTTATATTAGTTCACTTATTTTGAGAATGTTAGACTCTTTCATACTTTTTAGTGGGATTGTATTTGGCCCCTTTTTCTTTTTGTACTATTTGGTAATCTGATGGTAGGATTTAGATGTATTAATCCATTGGTATCAGTTGTTTTTTACTTATCCACATTATATGGTCTTAGAGATGTGTTTGTGCATACAGGTACTTAGGAAAATGCCTATTATAAGTGGGGTATGCCTACTAGACACTGTTCTCTATCCCTTAGCCTACTAGAGGTGGGACTAGGGTAGTCACACTCAACCTATTGCTAGCTAGATGGGCCCTGGTGGGCCAGGTTATGATAGATACACCCACCTGAATTGCATAAGAGCACCATAAATGTCTTTACTGGTTAAACGTAAAGTCAAGTGGACCAAGAAAACTATAAAAGGATGAAAAAATTTATTCAAATAAAAAAATTTAATCACAATCTTGTTTTTAGATTTTTCAAAATCATGTGTGTGATGATTTATTGAATAATGTATTCTAAAAAAATTAAAACTTTAATCAACTACTCGACAATATAGGGAGGTAAAAAATTAAAAAAATTAATTTGGATTAACTATTGAAGTAAAATATGATTATTTTGAAATTTCAACCCTTTCAATTTCATTATCTCCATATTGACACACTAGGAAATATTAGAGTAATAACCATCAGACACTTTAATAGTCTTCAAAATTGATATAAACGTATCTTTCTCTTTTTTACATACTATATAATTTGAAGTGGTAATGTTTGCTCTATTACACTCACCCAACTATAAATGTAATTGTTTTATCAATATCATTTCTTAAAAATAAAATTGAGTGTTGGAACTATCCTTTGATTTCCCATTGACACACAAAATGGTGCATAGTATATTATTTGACACATTTTTTCAATGTGCCTCACATCCAAATTCTTCCTTAAAATATTATCTTTATATTAAATAAATTAGAAATAATTACTTCACTTATTCCAATTATGAATTCACTATCTATTTGCAGTAGGGATGTATGATGGTGTATGATCTAATAAATCATAAAAATAATTCACTGTGTGAATGTTTTCCTGCTCAAATTGTGCTTTAATTTTTACCCCAAACATTATTTATGGTGTTGGTTCATTTTATTTTATTATTCATCAAAAGACACAATGTGTTTTATGAAATTTTTTTGTGAAGGAAGATATCATGTGTGACCAAAGTATTCAAACCGTATACCTTGTTTAAGCTATGTTTATTTCATACATTTAGTTCAATAAGGGTGGGTGAATTTTAATTTTTTAATATAAATTGATAAGTTAGTATATGTTGGAAAGTTATTAATTGTATATAACAAAGTGATCTAAAATAAAAACATTTCATAAACTATAAAATCAAAATTTATTACACTATATTCCCAAAATTATTAGATATCATCAATCAGCAGTTTTATATAAACATTAATTTTATCATAGGTTCCTCTTGGACCATCAATAAGAGTGGAATGTAAAAAAATGATTACTTCATAAATAACTACTGGGGAAGGTTATGTGGAACAAACACCACTAGTTTTTTACTATGTATCACACCAACCATAGAACCAAGTGAGTGAAAACCATCTGTTACCAAACCTAGTCAAAAATTATGACTGTCTTGGGAAAATTTTAAGTGGATTTGATCAAACTCCTTTTATGACATATAATCTATTGGGTGAGGTAAATTATCAACCACTTTGTTTCTCTCTAAATTTCATGTCATCATTTTATCAATTTTAACTGATATTAAAAATATCTTAAACCTTAGTTTTTGTGGGAAGTCATGTATCTTCTTAGAAGTGATCTATTTCCCTTGATTCAATACACTATTGGGAATAATCTAACTACCTTAATTAATCACATTGTCTTTCCACCTATAAAAGTAATAAATAGTATAAGCACTAAGTTATGCATTATTTTTTATAAACCATATGTAATTATTGTAGAATGAGTCAAAGTTATCATATGTGAAGTCGTGGTAGTTTATTGACTAGTATTAATCATGGGGAATTGAAGAAAATTAATTACCTAAGTATATTAAAGTTAATTATCCCTTATGTTGTCTCCAAAAGAGGAGTGCACACAAAATGAGTTTATCACTTTTTATTGATTTTATGAAAAGTTGGTTTTAATTTATTTAGAGAAATTTTTATCAGAAATCAATTTGATTTTATTGATTTAAAAAAATAATGGATGTTGTGATTGGGATGGGTTTGGATGGACATAGGGAAATTTTATCACAGTTTCAATTTATAAACTAATATTCCTTTTCCAAATGGGTAATAGAGAGAGTATTCTTTCAATTTCTATATCTCCCTTGGTGGATAGTGATAGTGAGTATAACCCTAATAAAAGTCTCAATAATTCTACCATCCTTCCTACATGCATGGTGTTTTGGTGGTTCTTATTGATAAATTAGTGAAATCCATAATTGGGTATTAAAATTATCTAATTAACAACAGTTCTGGTCATAATTCCTCACACGAGCTAATGATCTCTGAGCACCCACCACCCAAACCTAATATGTTCTCTAGTAAACTGGTGGGAATTGGGTGGAGGGAGATATGAATCATTGATGAAAAAAATTGAAATTAAAAAAATACAACCCTAATGGAATTTCATTTTTCATTAAAAACTAAATGAGAAATTGAAACCAGAAAAAAGAGGAGAGAAATATTTTATTCATTTATGTGAAAAAAACTCATAAAAAGTTTGATCATTTTAGACTTCCCCTTTTCTAATCACTCAAACCCTTTACCCCTATATTTAAAGGGTAAATTATTTAAAATGGGAGAAGGAAACCATCCTAAATTTTTAGAAAAGAAAAAAGAGGAAAACAGGGAAATAAATATACAATAGTACATCATCCAGAGCTTCCCATTTCTGAGTGATCTCATTTCAATACCCCCTTGGTAACATTTTTATATTCCTAATACGCACCCTGGGTTGTCCTTCTATCATGAATTGGAATAGAATTCTCCTTGATGTGTGTGTAGAAATCAACTTTCAAAACATCTGAACATTAATTATTCATTTGATGATGATTTTGTGAAATTAATACATAATTCATTTTGTAAATGTTAAATATTTTTCTTCCAAAATCTTATTTCTCAAACAATTATTCTATAAATGAGGCTTATGACATAAATCAAATTTTTTCTACAAATATTATGATGTAAATTGGTTTTACAAAGGAAATTTATCATGTGAATAGGTGATGTAAATTTGGGTGTGTATATTCCTTGGCCATTGTTTTTATATAAATGAGTATTTTGTGATATAAAGATAATCTATATCTATATTTATAGTTCTTTTCAACATTATAGCTTCAAAATTATGGTGTCTCACCATTCCACTTCACAACGTGGTGTGAAGGGTCTTTAATTGTCCAATTCCAAATTCTTTTCTTCATTTTCATTTATAAATAATATCCTAAAATAAATCATGGAAAAAATAAAATTTAAGGAATGTAAATCAATTAATATACATAAAAAAATTATTTTATATCCAAATAATCATGAAAAATATGTTTCTTTCAATCCCCCCACACTTATAACTTGGTTTTCCTCAAGCATTTAATCTCAGCATAGATAAAATAGGAATAACATGTTATCAATATTTAAATTCCCATGCAATAAAAAATAAAATTATTATCAATAATGGATCAACCTTTCAAGTTCCACATCATACATTAATTCAAATTCACACTTTTCAAAAGAGATTAATCGACCCAAGTAATTTACTTTTTTCCATTGTGAAATGGTGGATCTTTTCCTCTCATTCATTCATATGTCACAATTCATTATTACGAAGACTTACAATGCATGATTTACCTCACAATGGATTCTTTTCTCTCATTACTCATGATACAAATCCAAGTAGATTTATTCTCTTATCATGAGACATTCTTCTTTCCATAAGATTTCAAAGGAACTAATTTCTTCACACTATAAAGAAAAAAATCACATAAAATCATAAGGGATTTAAAAATAAGAATTTTATGACTCTAAGTCTTAGGATTGGTAGGGATGTATGTTCAAAATATTAAGGCACCAAAATGAGGTTTATCTCAAAATCATACTTTGTGGTATCTTAAGTAAAGTTCAATGAAAATATCTCATGTGAAATGACAACTCCCACTTCTAAATTCAGAGTAATGTCATGATCAATGTAAGTATAATGAAATAATTTAACATTATTGTTTTTCCCTGAAATTTATTCTTGTAATAAATCTCACATCCACCACCTAACCACATGTGATCAAAATATCATCTTTCGGGTAATTGTGATTTTTTATTTTCCCAAAACACAACCCATGTTGTTTTTTTCTTTCATTTTTTATCTCAATTTTTATTTTTTATTTCAAGAAGGACAAACAATAATAGTATAATGAATATAACATGATCCTTTATAAAGACCAAAAATACAACACCACACTTTTGCCTTAAAATTTACTACATCCCTTCATCCAATGCTTCCTTCTCTCACACACTTAATCTTTAAAATAACATGTAATATAAATATATTAGGGTGGGAATTGATATAAATGGATTGTAATATAGATCATTTTTAATGAGTTCATTTATGGATTCTACATGATAAAAAATTATTTATGTAATGGTGGGTCCAAGGATAAATTTTTAATTAATAAAAATTCCTCAATCATGTTAAATATGGTTTTTCATATTCATAGCTTCGACAAGTTATAATGTAAGATCTAGTAGGTAGAATGCTCCAAGATCACACAAAAAATATGCTCAAGATATAATAGAAAGTATTTTTCCTATAAATCCTCTCAGGTATGGAACATATAATTTGGGAAAATCACTCATGAAATGCAATAATAATAAAATATTGATCCACATAAATTTCAGAAATTCAAAGTATTGAA
Source organism: Viscum album (assembly GCA_963277665.1). NCBI lineage: Eukaryota > Viridiplantae > Streptophyta > Magnoliopsida > Santalales > Viscaceae > Viscum > Viscum album. Next base: position 1,504,389,691 of record OY728146.1, on the reverse strand, counting down.
ATGGTAGGGAAATTTCATTTAACCGAATCAACTAATTACTTCAAATCAAGAGTCATTAATTCTATATCCATGCTTCACTATAATTGTTCAATTACTCATTTTACTCATTCAATATTATTACCATAAAAATCTAAAACATGGAATCATGGGATTCTTAAGAAATTCATATCTCTTAAACTAGCTAAGTAAAGAAATAATGTTCAAGCATGGGCATGCAATTTTTTTATAAGGCTCAAAAAAACATATTAAAATTATGGGGTAAAATAAAATAAATAATTGAACTCATAATACCCTTTTAAAATATTCTTCATTTGGGTTTCATAGTCTCAATTTTTGTACAGTACTATTATTCATTTTTTACGATGTGAATTTTTCTTTTACGATGTAAATTTCATTTAGTCAGTGAAAACTTCTCATTTTGAAGTGTGAATTCTATATATCTTATTCATACTTCCATGTGAAATTTTGATTGATTTAAAATAATAATAAAAAAGAGTGATATTGTATTCATGTTTAATTATTCTCAAATAGTACTCAGGGGAAGATTAGACTAAGGAGAAAAACACGAGTTGCCTTTCGGGAGTGATTTTATTTAACATTATTGGATTATGTAACATTTCAACCCAGGTGCCACACACTGGTGCCCCGATATGGTTGGATAAATGACCTCAAGAGAACCTCCCCATATTCCAGAGGACATTGACTAGAATTGAGGGTCAAATATAGAAACCATGGGGAGACTATACCCACTTTATCAAAGCAGTATAACAATAGAAGTAATCAACAATAACCAGATGATAATAATTGACAACCATAAAAATACTAGTATCATATGATGACCAAAATAATAATACAATATACAAACCAAAATAGTATATATTTCATGGTAAATATGTTTTAAGTGTGAATATGAAAAACCCAAAATAAATAGACACTTACAACTCCCAAGAGGGTCCTGACACCAAGTCAGGTTCCCCCATTCATGATCTATCCCCACTAAACTATCTAATATTGGGCTCTTTCCCTTATCATGTCCTAAAAACATAAATAATATTTGGTTACAGATCCGAAAGCCCGATTAGGGTGTGATTACAAATTAGTAGGCCACCACCAATGGTGTTAAAAAAAATATAATCTATAATAATGTATGCAATTTTATTAATAATAAAGTCCAAAAGATAAGGTAAACAATTTAAATAATCAATTATTCATTATTTAACTATATAAAATCCTTAGGTTCTCAAGGAAACCTGAACCATCAATACCTAATTCGGCCCATGCCAGAGTTTGAACAATATCATGAAGTAAAAATCAAAATTCATTATCACATGGGATTTCATTATCCATCTCATTTCAATTCATAGCATAAACACTTTTAACCAAAGTCCAATGATAATATCATGGGTGTAGAAATTCAGGTATATCACCCCTATGGGAATTTGGAGTGTCAGTCCCTATCTCACACCTCATGGGTATTTGAAGCATCATTCCATGTCCCATACAATAACATTCACATGCCTGTATTTGGGTCTAGAACATCATGGCTAGAACCCTATGGATATTTATAGCATTAGTCCATGTCCCGGATCCCATTTCTCAATTATTCATGTTTATCACATTTAATAAGGTTAATCAACATTAACCCTTCCATCAACATTTCACATCATTTTATGCCCTTTCAGCTATCAAATAAATCATAATTCTTTACTTTAATCATATAGAATAATTAGAACAATTCATCATTAAACCATCTATGAACATTTAATCAAACCCATTAGATCTTCTATGTTATGAAAAACATCCCTAAATTCCCATTATCAACCAATTTAATATTTTATAAATTAACCAATTACACAAACCCATTAACCTATCAATTTCATGATCATAATTCAACCAATTTTAATTGCCTCAAGTTTAACCCAATTAATTATCACATATAAATTAAATTTAATCAATTAAATATCTGATGAAATTTCTTAATAATGGAAACTTAAATTTTACATTTACATACAAATAATTAAATCAATTCTATTGGATTTTCAATTTATATAACTTAACTCAATATCGTTTATGGATACTCACCAACTAAAATCCCCAAATTGAAGTGAAACATTCAATTTCACAATGAAGAACAAGATCTAGAACCAAAAACTAGATCAAAAAATTGAATGGATTAAGATCTATCAAAACCTAGATCCATACCCATCACCAATGTAGGAAAAAATCCCTTGAAAATGAGATAAATATGAGAAATAGGTAGAAAACTAATCAGGGTGAGAATCTCATACTGGGAGAGGTGCATATTCTTTAATCCAATATTCTATTCCTCAAGAACAGAGTTCAAAATCCCATGGAATCCATCCGTAAGCCTCCAAAAATGATATAAATTCTTTAGGGTCAAGTTGGTTTGAATTAGGGTGATGTTTGGGGTTTGATAATTTTAAAACTAATTTTTGGGGAAATAAATCATGCACGCATGGTTTCCTAGGAAGGGACACATGGTTTGTCAAATTGTGTTCCCTAATTGTGAAACTATCCTATGGGAGTGTGTGGTTACTCTTAAGAGGGATCATGGTTTGAAAAAATGTGTGTCAACTATGCAATCCCTCTCTGTCTAGGGTTATACGGTTTGTTGGGGTAGGATACACGGTTTGGGTAAACTGTGTGCCAACCCTACACTACCCAAATCCCCTCCAAAAACTTCCAAATTTCACCCAAATTTCCCCAAGACATGCCTAAACCAAAGTATAATAAAAAAAGGAAAATTGGTACCTATAAATGATCTTAATACATAACCATAAAAATTTAGGATCTTATAATATCCCCACCTTATAAGATTTCATCTTAGGAAAATACTCCCAAGCATCTCTAAGATTATGAGGTAAAAAGACTCGACCATTGATCCCATATATCCGCTTATCTATCCCATATTTCCTCTTAAACACACCTGTGTTGCCACAATATATTAACTATTGGTATATTATTTACCCACAACACTTTCTCACTATGATTTAACACATGTATCAGATTCTCATTAAAGGACGCTTCAGTATCAAGCTCAACATCATCCACATAGATCACATGAGAAGGGTCATGATGATATCACTAAAGATGTGACACATGAAAAATGTGATGCATAGAACTATACCTCTATATAAGATCCAATCAGAATGCATCCATCTCGATTCTCTCCATAATATCAAAAGGTCCAATAAGACCCAGGTGCTAGCTTTCCCTGGCTTCTAATTCTATAGTGACCCAATCTAGGAGATTCTGAAAGGAATACACGATCACCCTCTTTAAACTCTAGGGGTCATCGATGTGTATCGTCATATGATTTATTCTTGTTCTGAGCCATAGTCATATGTTTCTGAATCATCTAAACCTATTTTGATGTCTCCTTCATAAGACTCGGTCCCAACAACTCTGACTCACCAACCTTTATCCATCATAGAGGTGATCTACATGGGATACCATAAAGAGCCTCATATGGTTCAATTTGTATGGTCTACTGATAACTATTGTTATAGGAAAACTCCACTAGTTCTAAGTGATTCTCCCAAGACCCACCAAAGTATAGGATACACTCCCAAATCATATCCTAAAAAACATTATAGTACGCTCTAAATTAACATATATTTATGGGTTTAATGTCATACTCAGTAGAACCTATGTACCAAGAACATTCTACAATCATTTCTAGAAGTGTAAATTGAAACATGAGTCACATTATGAAACTATACTCTGTAGAACCCCATGGAGATAGAATATCTCCCAAACTAAAATTCTCTCAACCGATCCATTGATAAAGTCTTTCGTATCGGCAATAAATATTCTACCTTTGTCAAACCATACACAATCACCCAAATAGTGTCATTCTTCCAAGGTGTCCTCAGGAGACTCACTAAAAAAATCCATGGTCACATTGTCCCACTTCCATTCTAAAATGGGTAATGGTTGTAGTAAACCACCAGGTTGTTGATGCTTTACCTTTACCTATTTAAAGGTGTAGCATCATCTCACAAACCATGTAATCTCCTTTTTCGTGCCCAGCCACCAATATTGTCAACGTAGATCACAGTAAATTTTTTTCATACTTAGATGAACCACTAACTTTAAGGCATGAAATTCACATATCATATCCTCCCATATACATGTAGGGACAACAACCCAATTTATGACATAGATGATCTTATCCTCATCTATAGTTCAATTGGAAGGTGACTCCCCACCTTCGAGGCTTTCGCTCAAGTATGAACACTGTGATTGAAAATTAATATTTTTTTTATTATAGAAACAATTTTAAAGAAAAGGTGAGAAACCAAGAAACATGACTTAAACAACTAAAAACATCAAACCATGACCCAATGGTCCAAAATTCCAAAAACTATATCAAACAAAAAAAAATGCCCCTCCCCAGCATAAACAACATTAAGTTCAGTTTCCACCATTCCAACACTACACGGCAAGTTGTCTCATACAAAGATGGGCCGGTACCGATGGTCAAGGCCATACCCTCTCAAACATACAAAACCATTTCATAGGTCTGATGAAAACTTCAAACTCTACCTCATCTGGAGAATTATATAAAGAGAATTTGGATTCTAGAACCCTGAAAAGCAGGTTGTAGGCGAACAACATTCATAGTGAGGAGTAGGATCACCCAAGAAATTCATGAATTCCACCACCACATCAACGCAAACAACACCATCCCTAGTCCATCATCATCCCTTCAACCATTTGAACAATTTTCATCCAAATCCAATCACATCCATGCTAACATATTCAAGGTTCAGGGACATCTCATGTGAGAATAGTAGGACCACAAGACAGCCATAATCAGTAGAGGAGATCAAACCAATTCAAACATCACATGGAGTAATCCGCGATAACACCTCCACGCCATCACACTTCAACTGAAACCTGTTCACTATCTAAAAAAAACTCCAAGCGCATCGAACCAAAATATTAGAAACAAATAGAAAATTACCACCACCAGAGTACAGAGATCCCTGGTGTCAAGGGGTTATCATTTAATCTTGATAAACATGCCAGAGTAGACTGAATCTAAACCCAGAAGCACAAACATCAGAAATCCAAAACCAAAAAAGGAATTCAATGAAACAATGAATAGAATCGGCCTCCCAAAACACCAAAGAACAGGAATCCCAACACCTAAACGGGTCAACTCATCACCGTATCCAAATATCAATGGGAGGTCTTCGTTGATGCCATCGTGAACACACAAACCACAAAAAAACATCCAAATTCAAAAATGAATGTGAAAAAAATGAAAACAGATCATCACCAGCATGCTGAAAAAAAGTCCTGACACAACCAAGTCTTGTCGCCGCCAACCAGGATGCTCACTAAGACCACAACGAACCAACCTACACAACCACTGAAGACAAGGTGGCATCCCACAGGTCGCTGAAGGTGGAACTCAGATGTGGACTGTCACCATGTCACCAAGGTATCCTTATCCAGTGAAGAGGGAATTGAGCGACGAAAGGCTAGCATCGGTGCAAAAAAATGAGATAGCCAAGACCATAAATGATGCCACCATGATAGGGGGACCATCTCCATTATCTCACCGAGCTAGACCCTTGAACTATCTGAGTCTATATTTTCCTATTCAAAGATTCAGCAACACTGTTTCTCTTCCCAATAATATATGCTAGCTCAAAATAAAATGACTACATATAATCAAACCACCTACACTTCTAGAGATTCAAAACTCATTGGGAAAATTTATACTTTATGAACTTATGATTGACATACACAGTAAACTTTTCTCCCAACACATAAATCTTCCAACACTTCAAGGAATAAACTAGTATAGCTAAATCAAGATCATGTATAGGGTAGTTTTGTCCATGTGGCCTCAACTTCCATGACCCATACACCACAAATTGATCCCATGTATCATTACTACTCCAATATTGATCCCATATACATCACAAAACATTATATAATCCTCCCTTGGATTGGGTAGGATCAAGATCAGTGTAGTGGTCAAATGCTTCTTTAACTCATATAAATCATTCTCACATTATCCACACCATTCAAACTTAACTCCCTTCTTGGTCAAGCCCAAAAGTGGTTCTTCCAAGTGGGAAAAGCCCTAGATGAACCTTCAATAATATACCTCTAATCCCATAAATATATGTATATCGAAAAAATTATTAGGTTGCTCTCAATAAACAACTTCATGCACCTTCTTTAAGTCCACCGACACACCTCCCTTTGATATGATGTAACCCAATAAATTTACATGATCAATCTAGAATTCACACTTAGATAGCTTGGTGTATAGTAGATGATCTCTTAGTGTACTCAGGATGATGTTAATATTTTGGGAATGATCGTCATGAGTCATGTAATACACCAATATGTCATCCATAAATACTACCAAAAACTGATCTAGGTGCGGGTGGAAGATTATTTTCATCAAGTCCATGAACATTTCTAGAGTATTATTTAACCCAAAAAAAGCATCACAATGACCTCAAAAGGCCATACCTTATTTTGAGATTAGTCTAAGGTATGTTATAAGGTCAAACTATCCATTGATGATACCCTGATATCAAGTAGATCTTGGAGAAAAGACAATATCCCCTCAATTGTTCAAATAGGTCATCGATATGTGGAAGAGGATATTGGTTCTTCACTGTCATCTGATTCAACTTCATGTAATCATCACACAAGTGAAAATTCCCATTTGTCTTATTTGAAAAAAAAATGGAGAACCCCAAGGTGATGTAATTGTATGGATAAACCCCTTATCCATAAGCTCTTCTAGTTGATTCTTTGCTATTTTATCTCTATTGGTGACATTATATATATTGGAATAGAAATTGGATCAACCGCCAACATGAGATCAATCATAAATTCCACATCTATCTCAAGTGGAATCCCTGATAATCCCTTAGGAAACACATCTAGGAACATGTCCACTATGGGTCAAAATATATCATGATTTACACCCACATCATCTAGAAAAATACTATAAACCTGGACAATGATCTCCCCCAGTTTCTAATGAACTGTTCTTGCATGGAATTCCTAGATATCCCACTCTCCATGGTGAATATAATTTTCACACTCAGGATACATAAAAATCACTCTCCTATGGTAAAAATATATGTGGTCTTGGTACGCCACTAACCAGTACAAACCCATAATTATTTGAAATCATGATATTTCAAGGATGTAAAGATCCTATAGAAAATGATACTCTCAAACATCGAGATAACACCCCTTTCATAAACTGATGTCCCTTGACCATACTCCCAACAATGTATCGATCGTCATCACCCTACTCATAAACTCCAAAGTCAAACTCAAATCATTCAGAAGTTTTTTAGATATAAAGGAATGTGAGGCACTAGTATCAAATAGTACACTAGATATCGTATATTATAAAAGAATAGTGCCTCTGATTTTTGATGATTCAGCCTCTCTATCCACCAGTGTAGGATGAATGAAATGAAACTATTATACCCCTCTTCTTTGTTATGTAGTCTGAGTCCCCTAAATTTCACCACTTTGGTGATACAGGTGCTCTTTCCTAGAAGTTCCAAATCTACTACCTATACTTCCACGTCCAGTAGAACTCCAATTTCTAGACCTATATAGTGTAAAATACCCCCTTCCCACACTCTGGTTCTACCTAGTTTCTCCATAACTTTCCATCTGTCATGGGTTTCTGAAGAAATGGTATAAATTTACCATCCTTCCGTAAGCTCAACACTCTACCAGTGGTTGAGGACAATGTCTATGAAAGTGACATATCCTACCACACTGGTGAAAGAGTGATCAATTAATATCATGAGTAACTGATACTCTATTCTCCACTACTCTAGTCTACATTCTCATAGCGACACTTTCTACTCTCAAGAGAAGTAACTAATGATCATTTGGTAAACACCAGATATCCTCCACTAGAAGTTTTCTTTAGGTTCCCCATAGATATGGGATCCTAATTTACCACTTCTAAAAACTTTTTCAGAAAAAATATATTAACCTATGAATAAATTTCACATTTAATCCCATCCTGAAACTGTTTTTTTGTCATAGCCTCTTCTATATCCAACGCTAAGTAAAATCACTACAGATTTGTAAAGTGACCATCATAGTCCATGACAGACAAACTCCTCTGATTTAACCTCATAAACTCAGCTCATATCTCCTACCTAAGCATCTCAGGGTAAAAGTGCTCCAATAACTTCTCATAAAATTCCTTCCACTCCATATTCTTCATATTTCCATCTTGAGTCTAGATGTCCCACCAAATCTTAGCTTGACCATGTAACATATAATCAACCAGTTTCACTCTCTTCTCTGCAGGAGTCTCCAAGTGGTCAGGAATTTTCTAGATAGACTCAATCTAGAACTCATATTCCACAAGTACACCCTATTCAATAAATGTTGTAGGTTTCTTCAAATGAAACTCTCATGTCAATTATGAAAAAATATTTGCAACCTATCCATAGACATCATGAAGTGGAAAAAGTTCTCATGGAACTTCTCCTCGACTTCCTCACCCAGCACTATCAGTACCTCAGATTCCACTACTTGAGGATTATTCCTAGCCATATCCTCTTATCATCTTATAAAAAAGCATCATTATAGAGGAATATATATATAATACCAAACAAAAATCTTAGTACACATTAAACAACATTATAATATTTAATAATAGGGATTCAAACAAATACATATCAATTAACCCCTCAAATCCTGCCACACAGTCAAAACCCAGGTGCTATCACCACCCTTAACCATCCTACATCTAAGTCATGGTTAAAAAAATTAAACACACTTTCACAGATAAATTTTATCATTAGACATTCATTTTAAACATTTTTCATCATTTAACAATTTTCAATTCCATATTCAGCACCATTTTCATTTCAATCACATAAGCAAGGAAAAACATTTCAATTTCAACAACTTACCCAAAACCTGTTTTTCCATGCATGCCTAAAAATGGTGCATGTCATAATAACTCATGAGTTCCTAGAATGATGCATTCATACTTATCTCTAGTTTCATACCAGGCCAGGATCCAAATATTATAAAATCTCAAAAATAAAAAACATAGCACAACAAATGCAACACCCAAGGTGAAATAAATTCAAAATATAATAGCAAACACCAATAATGATAATCTAACCCTAGGTACTTGGGTTTTCCCCCATACATAGGTTAGATACTCCCATGAATGAGCTCATGTCCAATTACCTACCCTTCATAATCTCATGTATACCTTTCGCAAATAGTAATACAATAGAAAAGAAATGAAATTCACCTTTTATTCCACTTTGTAACATTTTAAACCGGGTACCGCACACCTGCTCCCCAAGCCGGTCAGTTACATGACATCAAGTGCACCTCCCCATATTTCAAGGGCTACCAACTAGTAGTGAGGGTAAAATATAGATACCATGGGGAGATTATACCGTCTTTATCAAAGTAGCATAACAACATAAGTAATAAACAATAACCAGATAATAATAATCAACGACTAGAAAAATAATAGTATCACATGATGACCAATACAATAATACAATATCCAAACCAAAATGGTATATATGTCATTCCAAATATGAGTCAAATGTTAATATGAAAACTCCAAAATAAATAAATACACTAACAACTCCCAAGCGGGTCCTGACAACAAGTCTGGTTCCCTCATCCATGCTTCATCCTGACTCATCCATCTAACATAGGGCTCTTGCCTTTATCCTATCCTACAAACATGAAGTCTATTCGGATACTGATCAGGTAGCCAGAGTAGGGTGTGAGTACAACTTAGTAATCCACTTCCAACTACATTTAAAACAACATCCATTCAATAAAAATGTATGCAGTTGTATAAAGAATAAAGTACAACTAATAAGGTAAATAGTTTACATAATGAATTATTCTTTATTTAACCAAATAAAATCCTCGGGGTCCTGAGGACACCTAAACCATTAATACCTACTTCTTCTCATGCTGGATTCTAAACAATATCATGAAGTAAAAATCACAATTCATTATCACATGATCTTTTATTATCCATCTCATTTCGATTCATAGCATAACCACTTGGAATCATAGACCAATTCTAATCGCATGGGTATCGAACATATTTTCTAGCAACCCCATGGGTATTTTGAGTGTCAGCCCTTGTCCCAAACCTCATGGGTATTTGGATCATAATCCCCTATCCCATTTAATAATTTTCCCATACATGAATTTGGGTCTATAACATTATGGTTATCACCCTAATGGTATTTGGAGCATCAGTCTGCGTCCCACGCCCCATTTCTCAATCATTAATATTTATCACTTAAATCACATTCAAAAAGGTTAATCAACATTAACCCTCCCATAAACATTTCACATCATGGTATACCATTTCAACTATCAAATCAATCATAATTATTTACATTAATCACAAGGAATAATATAAACAATTCATCATTAAACCATCTATCAACATTTATTCAAACCCAGTAACTCTTTAAGGTTATTCAAAACATCCCTCAATTCCCATTATTAACCAATTAAATATTCCATCAATTCACCAATTACACAATCTCATTAATCCATCAATTTTACGATAACAATTCAACCAAATTCAGTTTCCCCATGTTAAATTGAATTCATTATCACATGGAAATTAAATTTAATCGATTCAATATATGATGAAATTTCCCAATAATGGAAAATAAAATTTCAAAATTATACATAAATAATTAAAAAAAGACTATAGTATTTTTAATTTATACCACCTACATTAAGATCGTTGACAAATTCTCGCCAATAGAAATCCAAAAATTAAAGCGGGACGTTAAATTTCACAACAAAGAATGAGATCTAAATCCAAAACCTAGATCAAAAATTGAATGTATTAAGATATATAAAAACCTATATCTATATCCATAACCAATTTAGAAAAAAAATTACCTTCAAAATATGAGATAAATATGAGAGAGGGAGAAAACCAATCGGTATGAGAATCTCTTACCAAGAGAAGGGAAGATTCTTCAATCTATTCTTTGATTCATCAAGAACGGAATTTAAAAGATCTTTTAATCCATAAAAAAGCCTCAAAAAATGAGACAAAACCTTTAGGGTTGTGTTGGGTCAAATTACGGTGAAGTCTAAGGTGTTTAGTAATTTTTTTTAAAAAAAAATTGGGGAAATAAATCTGGCGTGCATGGTTTCCAGACCAAGGGAACACGGTTTGAAAAACTATAAACTTATCCTATGGGGGTACATGGTTACTCCTAATCGATAAAGAGGTTTCAAAAATTGTGAACCAACCATGAAATCCCTCTTTATCTAGGGTTTCACAGTTTCCTGGGGCAGGGTGCACGGTTTTGGAAAACCATGCACCAAATATGCACTACCCAAAGCCCCTCTAAAAAACGTCAAAATTTAACCCAAATGCACCAAAGACAAGCTTCAGCCAAATTATAACCAAAAAATGAAAAATATTACAAGTAAACTTGCTTGATACATCACCATAAAAGATATTTACCTTACAAATTGACTTAAAAAATGGAAAAAATTTAAGAAAATACTAGATTATAAGATTCCCTCCCCCACATTTAATTGATGTAGTGTCCTCAATGCATTTAGAATAAATTATTATTGTAAGTATATTTAAAGTTAAATTACTAAATTTAATCAAATTTAATTGAATTTTATAACTCGGTGGGTCTTTATTGGTAATCAAGGTGAAGGGGTGTAATCTTATCCATTGTTTCTTGTGGTATGGTCCCATAGTAATTCTTTAGCCTCTTCCCATTTATAGTGAATGGGTTTCCTCATCCATATTTTTTAATCGACACATCACTAAAAGAGTATACATGAATAATAGTAAAATTTCATTCCCATCTGGAACAAAATTTACCTAGAATAAGTTTGAGACTGGAGTTGTATAACAACACTTGATCTCTAGGTTTTAAGGTTATTGGTTGAATTATCTTGGAATGAACTATCCTTTTTCTCTCTTTTTAAATATTTTAATTTTTAATATCCTCTATATTTATTTCCTATAACTTTTTTATCTTCAATATCCTCTCTTTATCAACTCTATAAAGGTCCAGATTTATCTACCTCACACACCAGTAGGCTTTATGTTCCAATTCCGCAAGGAGATGGAAGCTCTTTTAGTAAATCGGTATGGGCTCATTCCTATGGGTGTATTATAGGTGGTCCTATAATATCATAGGGTATCTTCCAAATTTTTACTCCAGTCCTTCTTGTTGTTTTTTATTGTTTTTTCTATAATACCCTTGATTTCTCTGTTAGAAACTTTTTCTTGGCTATTTTTCTATAAATGATATGGGGTTGATGTTTTATGATATGCCCCAAACCATTTTAGTAATGAACCCATATTATTGTCATCGAATTGGGGCACTTGGTCACTAATTATGGCCCATGGTACTTCAAACCTACAGAATATGTTAGTTCAAACAAAATCACAGACAACTTTAGCATCTTCAGTCCTGATGGATTTTGCTTCCACCCATTTTGAATCAAAATCTAAATTAAGTATGATATAATAATTACCAAATGAAACTGGTAATGGTTCCATTAATTCTATACCATGCACCTAAAAATTTTCATATAAGGAAATTGTTTTTTGGGGAATTTCATGTGTTTTTTATATGTTTTTGAAAAATTGGCATTTTTCACATTTTTTACAAAACTCATGTGCATATTTAAAAAATGTGGTCTAATAAATTCTAGATTCTAAGACTTTCATGGATGTACTTTAAGATCTATAATGGCCTCCATAAGATAATGTATGAAAGAATTTAAAACTGATTCAATTCCACTATCAGGTAAACATATTCTAATTACTCAATCGGTGCATATCTTCCAGAGGAATGGGTTATCCCAAATATAAAATCTTGAGTTAGATTTATGTTTTTTACAATAATGAGAGTTTTAACTAGATAGTACCTGATAAGTCACTGTATAATTTACCATGTTTGTGTGCCATGTTACTTCTCCATCCATGATGTAAATTTTTCGCTAGGTAGTTGATCAATGATATGGTTCTAACATGGAATTTCTAATTTAGCGATGTAAGGCAGTCTGCTAAGATGATCAAACACTTTATTTATAGTCCCCTTTTGTCCTTGATCTCTAGGTAGAACTCCTATAAGAGAAGCATCCATATCACTATTCATGGATTAGCCTCTACTATCTTCATTAGATACCTGAGAACTTCAGGATCAGAAAAAAACAACTCTAATTCCAAGTAGTTATGATCTGAATTTATCTAGAGAAAATAAGACTATAAGGATTTCCTTTTATGTATTCATGCAATTTATCTGAATGGTATAAAATTTTATTGATGCATATGATATTAATTGAGGATTTCTATCAATTATTTATGAGATTTTTGTTCCTAGATATTTATTTGATTCATCACAGAGCATCTTGAAAGGATGGTACCAGTTGGGTGGTTTCATCATTGGTGGTGTAATCAATTTTTGCTTCAACTCATTTAATTTTTACTACACTCATCATCAATATTAAACTTAGCTTCTATTAATAGTAATATTGGAATAGGTAGATAAATATTATTGAAATATTTAATAAATCTTAATTAGAAACTTTCATGAACTAAAAACAATCAAATACGATTTAGAAAAGTTTTATATGGTAATGAGTTTATTACTTCAACATTTGATTGATCTACCTAAATTCCTTTCTTTGAAATTATGCGGACTAAAACTATTCCTTTTTCAACCATGAAATGACATTTTTCAAGGTTTAAAACAATATTTTTCTCAATGAATTTTTCAAAACTTTTTCTAAATTCCTTAATAAATGATTGGAATAATTATTGAAAATAGTGAAATCATCGATAAATAAATCTAGTAAATCCTTAATGTGTTCTGATAAAATACTCACCATACACATTTGAAATGTATATAGGGTGTTTCATAGCCAAAATAGAATCATATTGTAGGATAAAGTTCCAAAAGGATAGGTGAAAGTCATGTTCTCATAGTCTTCTCATGTAATTAGTACTTGGAAGTATCATCAAAAACCATCTAAAAAGCAATAATGAGTTTTCTGCATCTAATATTTATATCATCTGATCAATGAATGGAATAGGGAAGTGATATTTATAGGTAACTTGATTTATCTTCTTTTAATCTATATAGAACATCCAAATGTTTTTCAATATAATGGGGATAAGTTTATTTTTCTCATTCTTGAAAATGGTCAAACCAGTTTTCTTTGGGACAATATGAATGGAGTTAAACCACTAAGAATCAAAGATTGGGTAAATAATGTTTTATACTATAAATTTATTTATTTCTCTCTTAACAATAACCATGATTATATGATTAATTATTCTTTGTAGCTATCTCATTGGTTAAGAGTCTCCTTCTAAAAATATTCTATGAAATCATACTTTGGGGTTAACCCCTAGGATATCTCCTAAAATCTATCCTATGGCTTGGAAATTTCTTATAATAACGTCATTGGGGGTTTTTTCTGGGGTATTAAATATATTATTGGAAATTATTACCAGTATCTTCTCTCCTTCCATAAGGTAAACATATTTTAAATTACTTCCCATTGGTTTTAACTCCAGGATTTTAAGTTGTTCAAGGGATGAGATTGAGTTGAGGTTTCTTACTTCCAAGGCTTGGATCTCTTAAATCATGTAAATTTATTTTAGTAAATCATTGAAAAAATTAGAAGTAACCACTTCTTCTAACTTGAAATTGGTATTTTTAGGTTCTTTGGTATTAGTATTTAAAAAATAAAAATGCTCTCCCAATACTAGTAATTCATGAAACATACCTAAATCTTAAATTGGTTATGTACCTTTTTCATGGGAGATCACATTGAGTGAATGATTACTTAACGGATTCTTCATTGCATCAAGTATGTTGAAGTGTATTGTATAATCTTCAATATCCATTGTAAATGTAACTTAATGGACATTGACAATGGTTTTTTTGATCTCTATAATGGATTCCCAAAAATTATGGTTGAGTGACATGGTGCTCTATCCTCTTCCATGGAAAGGATGTAGAAGTCAGCTTGAAAGATCAGTCCTCTTACTCCTATAAGTATATCTTCAATTAATCTAGCTAGGGATACGGTGGATATATTTTCTAATTTTACCACCACTCTTGTTGTTTTCAATTCTCTAATCTATAAGGATGAAAACATCAAGTGAGGCATAACATTTATTAAATCACCTAGATCACATAGAGCATCAATAAAATTTAAAAAATAAATAGTATAGGAAATAGATAATGACCCTAGATCTTGAAATTTTTGTGGTATTTACAGTTTTATTACTGCTGAGACACTTCTCCATAATTTAATTCACTCTTTACCATATAGTTGTATTCTCTTTCTATATATTTCCTTTATAAATTTGTCATACTTTGGGATTTGGTGAGTTACTTCGAATAGTGGGATATTAATTTAAAAAGTATAGAAGGTTTCTTGATTTTATTCTTGGATATATTCCTCTTCATCCTTCCTTTACTCAACTAATACATAAGGTAATGATAATTAAATATTCTTATTTTCTCTTTGTTTATTCTATAAGGTAATTTCTATCCTTTATTTTTTGAACCTGATCCTTACATTTTCTTTCTACTTATCCACTTACCCTATATGGATGGATGGATCTTTAGAATTCTTCTCAAATTAATTAGGATTTCTTTGTTTAGGTGGTTAATATCTTTCCCACTTTGGGTTGTAATCATGAACACACTTTCATTTGGATTTAAGATTATTTTCACTGGTAAATTTTATGGATTCTTGGACAGAAAGTCTAGAATAGGTCCTATTTGATTTGTTATTTTATCTACCTTATTCTTTAGTTCAGAAAAAAAAATGCTTCTTGTTGGTTCTATTGGGAACTTGGTTATGGTTGTAGGACCTTATGTTAGTAAGATAGATTAAAGTATTTCTAAAATAGTGGTGGGTTCTGATATAGATTCTGTTGAAATGAATCATGTTTTGGGTATTGGTTTTTATAGAAGGATTTTGTTTGATTCTTCATGTATTCTAGTTCGGCCTAAGACTAAAGCGGCTGATTCTACTATAATTTCATGGCTGAGAAGTCTCAGTGTGGATTTTTGTCCCTTGTACATCAAAACAGTAGTCAATATAATGTTAAGTAGAAGAGCATAAACCACATACCTGAGTCGAGTCTTATAGTTCCTTTACTTGTTTCAAAGCTATTTTTCATACCAAACTAGTTAGTTAAATAATTTTGGTTATACGTAAAGGTGATGAATCAAAAGTTTTTACCTTATGTATATCCCTCATGCTCATACCTCTAGTGCTGAATTACTGTGAGTTATGAGAAATCTTTTCAATTAGACCTCTCACTTCTGCTGGTGACTTGTCAATAAAGGATCCTCTATATGGGTAATCATATAGGTTATAATCATTGTCAAGTAGAACCTAGTAGAAGAAAACAAGGTAGTGATGTTCCTCCATGGTTTGATGTGGGAAACTAGCATAAATCTCCTTTAAGTGTTCCCAATACTCATAGAGCGTATTTCCAGTCAACTTCTGGATGGCATAAATCCCTCTTATAATCATTGTGATCCTATATGTGGGAAAAAATATCCACATGAATATAATTTTTAGATCCACTTATTCATTGAATTCTCTTTGTTGTAGGCTATACAACCATTCCTTCACATCTACCTCTAGTGAAAATGGGAATTCCATCCACTTAACTTAGTCTTCTACAAATCCTCAAGGTTTAAAGATGGAGAAGACAAGTGTTAATTTTTAAATATGTATGTACATGTATTCTTCTAAAATACCATGTAATTTAGGTAGAATTTGAATCATGTTAATTCAAAGTTTTAAATCATTTTATATAGAATGGATGGATATTTAGTTTTTTTGTTTAGAAAACTGGGTCACGTGCAGATGTCATAGGGTTTGGCTGGGATTTCTAGCAATACTTTCAGTTTCAGAGTGAACACTAAGAGTTTCAATTGAATCTAAAATTTTTATTTACAATTTTTTTTGAAAATGTATTTTTATTAATTGGGTTAGTTTTTTTTCAATTTTATGGTAAAAATCAATTAATTGGTTATTAGAATTATGTTTTGTGAAAAAATAATAATTTTTAGAGTGTTGAGGCACTGCCCCCCCAAAAATGGTTCCATGTTTTCACACGCACCTATCATGGTGTGTGGAAAAATAATTTTTAATTACCTAAGTATTGTATAGTTATTTATCCCTTAGATTTTGTCTGAAAGATAAGTGCACACAAAATGAGTTTGTCAATATTTTTTGATTTTATGAAAAGTTGGTTTTAATTTATTTGGAGAAATTGTGAGTAGAAAGAAATTTTATTTAACTGATTTAAAACAAATAATGAAAGTGGTGATTGGGATGGGTTTTGATGGAGCCTATGGTTGCTCCAGATTCAAAGTGTCCTGAGAGACATTCTTCCCCTATTCCTTCTCCTTTTCCTATGCAATTTGGTTCAAAGGATTTAGAGATAAAGAACAAAATACAAGACCTATCTACCCTCCAAAAGTCTTTAGAGGTTCTCGTATAGGCTAATAAATAAGATCAAGTGACCCCTAAAGTCTAGAACCTAAGCCTCTTCTCCTTCCCCCCAAATTTCACTAATCAAATGAAGATGGATCTTATTACACATAATCTGGCATGGAACTTTTTGTGGGAATCCTTGGGATAGTGGCCAACATTTTTCTTTGTAGTTCAAGGAATCATAGGTTATATAGATTTATTTAGTTCCTATTCTGCTTTTGTTTTTTGGATTCCTTTCCTTTGGATTGTTTTTGTGTTTGGTTTCCTATTTGCGATGATTTTATGTATAGTTCCCACTTCTCCACATAGTGGTTTCTTCTTTAAAATCATAAAAAATCGATTTGGAGTGAGTGAAAGTATCAATCAGTCCACCCTCCTTCCTGTGTGCATGGAGTTGTGGTGGTTCCTCTTGATAAATTATGGAAATCCTCAATTGGGTATTTCAATTACCTACTTAACAATAGTTCTGGTTACAATTCCTCTCATGTGTTTTTGATTGCTAAGTACTCACCACCCAAACCGAATTTGTTTTGTAGTAAACATATGGGAGTCGGGTGGAGGGATATATAGATCATCAACCAAGTAAATTGAAATTAAAAGAATCTAACCCAAATTTTGTTTCATTTGGTGTTAAAAAATAAATGAGCAATTGAAAAAATAATTAAGAGGATATAAAATATATTATTCATTTAGGTGAAAAACTCAAGTAAATATCAATCATTCTATCCTTCCCCTTTCCCAATAAATCAAAATCTTTACTCTCCATTTTAATGGTAAAAGAGTTATATTGGGAAAATAAAGACATTGTAAATTTGAAGAAAAGAAAAGAAAAGGAAAAATGAAATAAATATATAGCGGGTTGTCATCTAGAGCTTCCCCATGCTGAGATATTTCCTTCAAATTCCCCCTTGATGTCCTTTTTATAGGCCTCATACGTACCGTGGGTTAGCCTAATATCATGAATGGGACTTAAAGTCTCCCAAGTGCATGCATATAAATCAACTTTAAAAACATTTGAACATTAATTCTATAGTTGACGATGAGTTTATGATGTTAATACACAATTCATGTTATAAATGTTGATGTTTTGGCTTCCAAAATCTTCTTTCACAAAAACCTATGTTATAAATGAGTCTTACGATGTAAATCAAATCTATACCACAAATATTACTATGTAAATTAGTTTTATGACATAAATTTATCATTTTAAGTGACTTTAGGAATTCTGGCATGCCTCTGCCTTAGTCAGGTTTACCACGTAACTGCCTATTTTGCAATGTAAAACTCATCTGCATCCATATTTTATGTTCTTCTCCATCTTTTAGCTTCAAAATATTAGTTTCATACCACGCTGCTTCACAATGTGGTGTGAAGGGTAATCAGCTATCCAATTCCAACTTCTTTTGTTCATTTTCATTCAAACATCAAATCCTATGATAAATCATGAAAACAATCAAAATACAGCAATATTGATCAATTAATACACATAAACAATTCATTTTATATCCAAATAATCATGAAAAATATATATTTTTCATCAATCAACTTGTGATCTTAGTAGTATAGCTCCAGAATCTTTACTCTAGTAGTGATTATATTCTAAAATAGTACCAAAAACATATCAAAGGAGGTATTTGTCCACTAATTCAAGGTCTTCAAGTGTAACAGTTCAGCAATAAATGAAAATTTACTAAATCTAGTGCATTTAGTATATATATATATATATATATATATATATATATTAGGTGATCGAAGGTATAATTGCTTTCAAACACATACACTCCACACACACACATGTGTGAAAGGTAAATAATATCCCCCCAAGGGATAACCCACCCAAATAGACACTTTTATTACAATGATAATATAGACTGAAGGCCTAGTGGGAATGAAGCCCATTACATGGCCCAAAGGGCCAGTTACTGGATGGAAGGCCCAATTACTGGCCTAAATGGCTAGTGAAGTGCCATATCGGTATCATCATGCCTACGTCACCGGGTCTATATCATTCCTGCATCATCATCTGCATGTGTCATGCATAATGGCTATATCACTGCCTATCTACATCACCATCTGTTTCACTGCCTACATAGTACTGTAATAGCATGTTTACCCATCATGGCTTGAACCCAGGACCTCTTAGATGTGGAGGCCAGAGGCTGATTACTAATCATCCATGACACTAGCCACAAGTTCATCTAGTTTATTATTCAGTGTGTGCATAATCAAAATTTTCAAATAATTTTAGTGTTTCTATATTTGTATAAGAAAATGGATTACCCCTCCAACATCATCATTCGAAATGTTGATCTCTTCAGGTTGGAATTTATGTACCATTTCATTGAGTATTATGTTCCTCAGATCAACTGTTATCAGATGAACATCCATCCGAATACTTTCTGATATGTTCCAGGGAGTAGACTCTTCCCCAAGATGTGTACATGTCTTTTAGTTTTTCAAAAAAAAATTAAAAAATGATGTTCCCAAATGGTATCTCATTTGAAGAGATATCTATTTTTACATTTTCTATATAGATAACTAATCAGATCACTTTGAAATCCACTGGTGAAACTAATGAATTACTTAATCTTCTCAAAATATTCACCAAATAAGCTATTCAGTATATCAATCTAGATTTTATCCATATTTCTATCTATAGAAAACAAATAATTTAAATATATAAAAAATAATTAATAATATTTATGAAATTCTACAAAAAATATGTAATGCTCAAGACATTAATAAATATTTATTATCATAAAACTAAAATAATCATAGAGATATTTATTAGAATAGATATCGGTTATCAAAAATAGGGAAAAATATTATATAAATATCATTCACTATTATCAATAAATGTGGATAAATGTATATTCAAAATAGCCTTAAGAAAAATATATATATAAACTAAGTATTTATTTTTATAAAATCTTAAAATATATATTATTAATATGATTTATTATACACACACACATAAGAGTTTTAAAAATTATTACATAAATTTGTTTGTTTCAAACATAAATAATTAAAATGGATAAAATAATAATTTATATATATAATGAATATAGAGTATTAAAAATATTCATTATATGTATATATAATTTTTAAAAATTTCAAAAATCAAGGATTATTTTCAAATTTAAATTAAGTAATATAAATATATGGGTTATTCAAAATAATATATACATTGAAACAGTAACACAACTAAATTAAAAAAATAAATTTTAAATTCTAATAAATATAGAAATTTTAGAAATCAAATAACTATAGCTCTGAACATGTTTCAAAAACAATGAAAAATAAATTAAGAAAAAAATCAATCAATAATTTCCTATGAATTCAAGGTTTGAATTTAAGGAATCATAATTGGAATATTAGAATAAACCCTAAATCTGAAAAAATTAATAAACTCCTATTACTAAAAAATGAATCAGTCGAACCAAAAATTCAAGGGGAAATTTAGTTTATACCTATATTTTATCAAAGACTCTAGGGTTGGAAGCCCAAAAAATTATCAAAATAAAAATCACAGTGTGGGGCGACAGTTGTCGAATGGAGATGAACTGTAGGAGGGAATGAGGTGTAACACCATGATATTTTGAAATATATATTTATATATATAATTAATACTATGTTCTATAGTTTTATCTACATGTAACACCGAATGAAAATGGGAAACAACATATTATATTAATATTATTAGTAAATTTTTAAAATAATAAAAACTCTAGTGAATAAAAAATTCATATAAATTATAATTTCATAAAAAATAATATAATGAACACTTAAATATTAAATAATTCATTTTTTAATAAAAGCAGGTTTTCTTAATATATTTTATTTTTATTTTAAAACTAAATGGATAAAATATATAATTTTAATTTTGTAAAATGAACTTAATTTTTAAATTCAACAAATCAAAATTATCTTAGGTTTAATTTTTATGATTTTTCTAAAATAGTTTATTTTTAGGTGAATAGTTAAAATACAGTTTTTACTAACTTTGTATAATTTATGATTGTATCAATAAGTAAGTATAACATAAAAACTTATAAACCATTTTTCATGATCAAAAATTTATTTAAGGAGTTAAATTATTCATTGAAAAATACTATATTGAATTTATAAAACCTCGGTTTTAGGTTTTGAATACTTAAGTAATATTTTACTCTAGAAACTGTTTTTATTTGCTTATATTAAAAATTACTTTTTATCAGTTATAGAAATTAAATATAAAAATGGATTTTATATTTTATATCTTAATTATTATTTTATTTAATAAGTTTAATTTTATTTTTAGGTATAAAATCATGATTACTGTGACTAAAGTTAATAACCATGATAATGGTAAAACTGTTATTTTTAAATAATTGTTTTATTAACATTGTGTAGTTTTTATCTAATAAAATAAATTAATCACTTATAAAAATGGATATAATATAATTCTTAAAACTATATATAAATATATTATCACTCATTCAATTGGTATTCAATATTTGATTATATTAAGAACACTTAATGGTGAAAAAAATATTTTTCTACAAAATAGTTTTTCATATATTAATTTTTTTTATTTAATATTAAATTTTATATTTTTTAGTAATTTAATTTGATAATATATAGATTAAAATTAGGTTTAGAACTTCAAATTTTGGTTATAAATTTTAGCTTATAGTTTTTAGTAAATTATAAGGGTAAAAACCAGTTACCAAGGTAAAAACCAAAATGATAAAATGTAAAAATTTAGTAGTAAAAGATCTGAAACATGTTTAAACCATGTGTGAAAATAATTTGTAAATTTTTTCTCGACTTTATATAATCCCACAGTCCATTATTTAAATTTTTTTGATCCCTTTAACCTTGAATACTGACAAACCATTATTGAAATGTAATGTGTGCTTCCATAATTATCCTTCTATTTACTTATAAAAGGGGATCACTTACACCACTTCATGATATACATATTCCTTCGAATTTACATCAAAAAATATACCATTTGTCTCCTCATAGCATCCCCTCCCATGTTCATAATCTTATATCCTTATCATGAAGTTAATGATTGTTATCAATTAGGACAATGCATTGGTTAAGGTTTTACATCTATTGATATACTTATAAACCATAGGTTTTTGAAACCTAGTCATTAATGGAATTTAGTTTTGAAAAACATAAGTCACTTATGGAATGTGGGTTTTTGAAACTTAATTCACTTATGAACCATAGGTTTCAAAAACCTAAGTCACTTATTGACCATAGGTTTATGAAATATAAGTCACTTATTAACCATAGGTTATTGAAACCTAAGTCACTTATGGATTGTAGATTAGTGAAAAAAAAGTCACTTTTGGACTATAGGTTCATAAAACCTAAGTCACTTATGGATTTTAGTTTCATAAAAACTAATTCACTTATGGATTATAGGTTTTTGAAACCTAAGTCACTGATGATTTGTAGTTTTGTGATATCTAAACCACTATGTAATGACTTCATGTTCTTATTTTTTTTACATATTTCATTATTTTGATATATTTCAATGAAATTTTGTATCTTTATTCTTATTATTATCCCCCATGGATCATATTTATTATCTCATGTTTTCTCACTCTTTATGCCATGGTTAATGTTTTCTCATTTAATATTTTTCATCTTACTAAAATGAATTATGGATAACTCTTATTGATTTTTTTTAATAAAATATTTCTCCAATGCTCAGGTTTTCTTGTACTCTTATGATCTATCCATCGATGACATATTGAAAAAAATCCCTTATTGGGCATTCGATCATGCCCCTTTCGATTATGGATAAATATTCACAAGTATCATAAAATAAGTATCTTATGTAGCTGATATTCAAAGACACTAAACCTTACATTATTAGTATTGTGTGTTTATTGTGAGTTTTAATGTTTAACTTATGAAACTAATGTAAAATAAATATAGGTTCATCTCACTTTGTATCAAATACAATGTTTAATGAAAGTGCTTTTAGCACCAAATTTGGGAATGCAGGTATGGGATGCATGTGTTGGTATTAGATAAGTGTTTAGTTATTTTTTAGGATTAGTGTAGTTATTTTTGGGTATTGTTATAAGGTAACTTTTTTTAAAACCCATAGGAATAATTCCATGTATAGTATAACATCCCAAAGTTTTGGTAAACTAGAGATTGTGTGGTTTTACTATAAATTACATCCATGTCTGGATACATGAAAGTGGGTGTAGCTATGGCATGGATGCACCTAGGGGTAATCATCCCAAAAAAGGTTGGTTTGGTATTTCCTCGATCTTCAATTGGTGCATGGTGAGTGGGATTAAGACTACACACTTTTCTAGACACTCTCGAGGGATAAACATTGGTTAATTCTCATTTGGTTTACAAACCGTTATAAAGTATTTAAATATTTTTGTATTTTGAGGATGTGTCAGGTTTAAAAACCTAATAGGAAGATAATTATGGACAACCTAGGTTAAACTAAAGGATTGGTAGGTTTATCTAATTATTTCATAGTTGAAATAAAAGTATCATAGGTTGAAATTATGGTGTCATTAGAGAAGAAATCTTAGAATTAATTTTTCATATTCATATGATATTTTACTATGATTTTATTGAATATTATCATAATCCTTTTGGTTTTGGTATTTGGTTAGAAATAGGATCATGAAAATAAATTTATGAAAGGTGTTTCACTAGAAACTCTAACTAAGGAAGCATATTTCATATACATTTTTTAGATAAATAAAAAATATCAATACATTCCTATTATGAAAAAAAGGATGAGTCTCCTGGTATCTAATATTGTGAGGTTGATATCTCAGTAGAATATATATATATTTATATATATATATATCTTGAGTTTTTTATTGATACCTTATATTATTATTTTATTGCATGATAATTAAAATTGTGGGGATACAATTAATTTAAGTGGGTGAGTGCAACACCTCATGATTTTGAAATATATATATATATATATACATGTATATATATTCTAAATTAATACTATTTTTGGTAGCTTTCTCCATACACAACACCAAATGAAAATGAGGCCCAACATATTAGAGGAATATTATTAATAAAATTTAATAATAATAAAACCTCGAGTAAATAAAAATATTTTAATCAATTATAAATGCATAAAAAATAGGATTGGGAACACTTAAAGCTTAAAGAGGTCATTTTTCAATAAAATAAATTTTTCTTTATATATTTTTTTTATTTAAAAAATAAATATATAAAATATATAATTTTAATTTTGTAAAATAAAATTCATTTTATAATTCATCATATTAAAATTAGTATAGGTATAATTTTTGAGTTTTTTCTAAAATAATTGATTTTTAGGTGAATAGTGAAAAATACATTTTTTATGGTCACTGTAGCGTTTATGATTATATTAAGAAGTAATTGTAACTTAAAACATTTTAAAACATTTTTTCATGAACATAAATTTATTTAGAGAGTAAAATTATTTATTTAATAATAATGTGTTTAATTTATAAATCATACGTTTAATGTTTTGGAAACTTAAGTAATATTTTACTCTAAAAACTATTGTTATTCAAATATTTTAAAAATTATTTTTCATCACTTATAGAAATTAAATATAAAAAATGGATTTTCTTTTCTAGATTATAATTTACATATTATTTAATAATTTTAATTTCATTTTTACTCATAAAATCATGATTACAAAGATTAAATTTAATGACCATGATAATAGTAAAACTATTATTTTCAAACAATTTATTTATTAACATTATGGAATTTTTATCAAATAAAATAAATTAATATCTTATAAAAAATTAATTTAATATAATTTTTAAACCTATATATAAATATATAATCACTCATTCAATTTTTAATCAATACTGAATAATATTAAGAACACTTAATGGTGAAAACAATATTTTTATACAAAATAATTTTTATATATATTAAATGTTTTAATTTAAAATAAATTTTATATTATTTAGAAATTGAATTATATTATGTGGATATTAAATTTAGGTTTAGAACATCAAAATATATATAAGGTTTTCCTTAATTTTTTTAATAAAGTACAAATTACTAGGGTAAAAACTAGTTACCATGGTAAAAACCAAAATGGTAAATTGTAAAAAACTGGTGGTAAAAGACTTGAAATTTGTTTGAAAATTATTTTTATAGGATTTATAAACCTTATATCACCCTAAAATCAATTATTTAAAAATTTTGGATCATTTTACCCCTGAATAGTGAGATGCAATTATTGAAATGCAATGGGTACTTACAAAATTACCCTTCTCTTCAGTTATAAAGGGGGATCACTTTCAACACTTAAAGATACATTTATTACTTAGAATTTCGTTTTTAATCTCTACCATTTTTATCCTCCAATAATACCATCCAAATTTCATAATACTTGGTCTTGATTAGTTATCCTAAGTCCTTAATTTACAAGTATATTTCCAATGGAAATCTCAAGTTCTCAACATAAGTATTTCTTACTCCATAGTCTCTTCTTCTTAATTATTTACCTATTTTACCCCTAAAATATTTTCAATACATTAAATTATGATAAAATAGTTATTATTTATATGATTAAGTTTTATTATACTAATTGAATATCACTTTTCTATCTTCCTCCAAAACCATTCAAAAAAATGAAGATGTTGCCATGCGTATGCACAAACTACAACCTCCATGAATGGTGTGTTCTATTTTTCATACTCTACTTAAATGGATGGTAAAAAGGGTAATTTTTTTAAGATATATAACATTTATAACATGTTTAATATTACTAAATGGTAAATTATTTTATTTTTTACATCTATCCTATTTTATGAAAAATGAGATCAGCATCCATGTGTATATGCAGAATATCGCTTCCATGGAACAACGTGGTTTATTTTCCATTGAAACATAACATGCATGATATTAAAAGTTTATTTAATATATAATATTAAGAAATATAATATTTATATCCTGTTTAATATTATTAAATGATAGATTATTTTATTTTTTACCTCTATCATGTTTTATGAAAAATGAGAGCATCGTCCATGTATACATGAAAAAATCACTTCCACAGAACAACGTATTTAATTTTCCATTACCACCTAACATGCATGATATTAAAATTGTATTTAATATGTAATAATTATATTTAAAAAATATTAATATTCTAGAAATATAATATTGTACATTCTATAATTGATACCAATAAAAAATGACCATAGTTAACTTAACCACCTTAAATGAACATATCAAGGCACCTTTCTTAATTTGAGTCCATTTTAGAAAACTTTTTAAACTATAAAAAAATTAATATCAAAATAATAAAATAAATACACATATAAAATTCTATATAATATTAATATATTTTATAACACATTTTTCCATGGTCAATATACTGAGAAAGTTTCATATAAATTGATTGAACCACCTCAAGTAATCAACATAAGAGAAAAAAAATTAATAAATGAATAAAAATAATAATAAATAGACCTTAAAACGAAATATAGATGAAAAAAATATTAATATTTTTTTATAAACTTAATTTGATTATCCGAGACTATAGATGCACGCACAGAACAAATCAGGATTTGAGGTAAGAGTCATTTTTATCTATTTTGAATTCCATGATACATGTTTGATATTGCACTACATAAATTATTTTATATGGTGTATCAACTACACTATTTACTCACATTGTAATTAATATCTTTCATTTAAGGAAATTTTAATATCTATTTCATGGTAACCCTGTTATTCTTATATTACCATTACCATAAGGGTTTT
This sequence comes from Viscum album, assembly GCA_963277665.1. Taxonomy (NCBI): domain Eukaryota; kingdom Viridiplantae; phylum Streptophyta; class Magnoliopsida; order Santalales; family Viscaceae; genus Viscum; species Viscum album. The sequence goes on along the minus strand of OY728146.1, from coordinate 1,504,362,334 downwards.
TGGAAACTCTATTCTCGTTCAATGATTTATGATTGTTATTATTGAACTTATAAGTTGGGAACCTTATGATATTTGATTGTATTATTTGTTATTTACTTTATTTTTTATTGATATAAATTCATACAATTTAAAAAAATTAAATGTCTCTTACTTCTTTAATTATTGTATCTATAATGGATTTGGTTAACTCAAATTTACTTTTTTGAGTAAAAATTTTATTATGTGAGCATAATACTTTTATGTTTGATAAATTATTATATTTATTATTCCATAATATATTTCCAATTTTATATTCGGTTAAAATTATTTTTTCAAATCATATATACTTTCTTGATGAATATATTTCTCATAAAAGTGAAATGTTTTTATTAAAAAAATAGAATCACCTTTAAAGATAGTTTTTCTTACATTTCCATTTTCATTATTCCATAAAATGTTTTATTTTATTATTTTAAAATCCAATTATGTGTTTACTCATGTCACCTTCCAATTTTATATTACCAATTTTCAAAGGTAAGTTTTAATACCTATTTTTATAATGTGGGTAAAAAACAAAGGTATTACTATATATTAAAAAGGTTTTATATCCTTTCAAAATAAATGTTTTATATTCTACTCAACATTCCTTTTGATAAACTTTATGTATTTTAAAGGATCTATTATTGAATTTTATTTTTAAAAAGTAAATTTTTTCTAAAGTTTTCACTTCACCTTTCCAAAAATGTATTTTCTAAGTGACTGTAACTTAATCTTTTACACTAAATATAAAAAAAATTTCTAAAAACTATTTTTGGGTTTTTATGTAATTTTTTTATTTATCTCTAAAGTTATTATTTACTTAGAAGTTATTTTTCATGAATCATCTTCTAAATATTATTATAAAATACTCTTCTGGGGTGATTTAGTTTTGGGTATCAATAGTTTACATTATTGAGTACAATTTATATGAAACCGTCTAGAAATGTTATGAAACCTATTTTTATTTTCCTAGGTTTTTTATGATATGATGAATGATTATTATCAATTGGAACACATATTTATGGATAATTGATGGGTGGGGTCATATATCTCCCATCAATACATTGGTTAAGGTTCTACATCTCATAAGATACTTATAGACCCTAGGTTTATGAAACCTAATTCATTAATGGATCGTAGGTTTGTGAAGCCTAAGTCACTTATAGACTGTAGGTTTGTTAAACTTAAGTCACTTATAGACCATAGTTTTATGAAACCTAAGTCACTTATGGACTGTACGTTTGAAAAACCTAACTCACTTATGGATTGTCATATTTTGAAACCTAAGTCACTTATGGATTGTAGGTTTATAAAACCTAAGTCACTTTTAGATCGCAGGATTTTGAAACCTAATTATCTTATAGATTGTAGATTTTTTAAACCTAAGTCAATAATGGGATATAGTTTTATGATGCCTAAGACACCATGTAATTACTTCTTGTGCTTATTATTGTTCCATAGTTTATTCTTATGCTACATTTCCATGACATTCCATATCTTTGTGCCTATGATTATTCTCTATAGATCATGTTTATTATCTCATGTTTTAGCACTATTATGTCATAGTATATGTTATCTCATTTGATATTTCACATCTTGATAATATGTTTTTTGGATAACTCTTATTGTTTTGTTAATAAGATATTTCTCCCTAACTCATGTTTTCATATATTCTTATGATCTAAACCTTAATGACATATTGAAAAGTTTTACCTTACTGAGCATTTGAGCTCACCCATTTCTTATGTTTTCCTTCCCTAGGTTATAAGGATGATTATAAACTATTACATTCCTAAAAGTGGATCTATTGTTGTTTGATTAAAGAGAAATGTTCACAAGTATCATATAATAAGTTACTTATGTAGTTGTTTCTCAAGGGAACTAAACCTTATGTTCTTGGTATTTTGTGTTTACTATAAGATGTAATATTTAACTTATGGAAATTATGTAAAAAATATAGGTTTATATCACTTTATATCAAATGCAGTGTTTAAATAGAGTGTCTTCGCACCAAATCTGGGAGTACAGGTATGAGGAATTAGAAATGGTGCATGAAAATCAATCATGTATTGTGGGAGGGAATATTACTTTCAAATCAGGCATGGTAGGGGATGAAAAGTTCATCAAAGGTTTGATTTTGGGTGCATGGGGTAGATTATGGGGCACAGGGGGGGTCGAGGGTGTGAGAGAATTGTTTTCACAAGTGTGGGGAAGTGATGCACCCAATTTGTGTAAACATTTTCACATACTTTATTGAAAATAAGAATAAGTTATCAGTAATTACTTACTGCTTAGTGGAAAAATACTTTGATTTTGGTGATCTTGTTCATTTTCAGAAGACTTATGGAAAAATACACAAACCGGGGGGTGAACTGAGCAAAATTTATAAACTACACGGCATGTACTTATACACATGCCGTGTACATTCAAACTCAGACATGGATTGACCAAGACAAGTAAATAACCAAGTAACCAGAATCTGGTACACATCGTGTTCACACTATACATGTTGTGTACACCCATCTAGAAGAAGTTGGCAGATGAGAAGAAGTTTACATGCCCATGTGGCCGGCTGATGGGGACATGCCATGTTCAACCTATACATGTTGTTTATACCTTTCTAGAAGTGGTTTGTGGCCAAAAAATGAGACTATACATCATGTATAGTGGTGCTACATGCCGTTTTTATCTACCTACCAGGCATCGCCATGTTCCAAGTCAAAGACAGTGTGTTGGGCTGCCTACCAGAGAAAAAAACAATGACAAAAGCACATTGAAAAAAGTACACGCCGTGTAATTTTTCCACACGCCATGTAGTTGTATTTCCTATAAGTAGAGGCCTTGGCCTCTAGTTTGAGAGAGGAGAAAGTGTAGAGAGAAATGGTTGAAGGACTGAAGGAAAGAAGCTCTACTACCATTCTACCACCATTCTACTACTTCGACATTCTACCGTTCTACTGAAGAGTCATTCCCTCCTCGAAGTTCCAAGAAATGATCACATCAGGTATTGAGGATTTTGTGCTTATCTTTACCACTATGTTTAACTAAATACCCAGTGTTTTAGGCTTGGGGGAGATGTAAGAGTTGTAATATAGATTAGTTGATGTGAATGTGTTTGTTCTTTTAACATCTCCCTATTCTTCTTAAATAGCTTCATCTTATCACTGACAATTCTGAACCAGACCAAGGGCAGAATTTTCTTGGATTCAAAAGAAGAATAAAAATGAATATTTTCATGATCATTGTAAGTATTTGTTGACTCAAAAATGGATTAATCCGAATAAAGAACTGTTAAACACTAACTACCGGACCAAGGAGTTAGTTTCTTCAGCTCTAAATATAAGTTTACTAGACCAAGGAAACTTTGTTACAAATTGAACCCAGAGTGTTGGGTTATTATGAACAACACAACCTCATTAGAAATTCAATTTAAAAATCAACTTCTCATAAATCCACAAACCCAACGCATTTCTATCTTTAATTTGCATCAAAACCAATTTTCCCGTATTTTCTTCTATTCATTAAGTAATTTATTAAAGAAACTTAAAACCAATTATTATTTTTATCCAAACATCAAAAATAGACTCTAAATTCACCACACTTCACTAAGAAAAAAATACAAATTAGTTAAGCAAAGACAAAAATAACTCATTTTTTCTTGTGAATCGACCACTTACTGATACTATACTCATTAGGGTAAAAATATTTTGGGACACCGATAACATACCTTCGGTGAAATGACCAGACAAATTTTGGCACTGTTTCCGGGGAGAAGTGAAAAGTTAATTTTTTTCTTGTTTTTATTAAGTTTGTATCAAATTTTAGTGAAAACAAAAATCAAAAAATTCCTGATCATTTATTTTCTAATCTTATTTCTGTTTATCTTTCTTTTTCTTCATTTATGCTTGTTGTGTTTTGTATTGTGCAGGTCTTTAGGTGTTTGAGTGGCTACCTCACATGTTCCAAGAACATTGAGTCATCAGGGTTTTTCTTAACTGACCCATAGATCGAACAAATGCTTTTGAGATGCCAATGAGCACTCATGGACAAGCACAACCAAAACAATCCCATCACGTAAAATGAGGAAGGAAATCCCGTTGTTGTCCAAGGAGCTGGACAACCACTAGGACTGGATGACAACTAGAACTACAAAGCTCCACTTTCTTGAGGGTATGGCCTAAAACAGCTCCAACAGTTTCAAATGGAGTGGATTCCATTTTTACACCCAGGTCAGGGGTCGTACTACGCCCCTCAGGAACAACAATACAGGCCGGATCCAATCCCTCTGCAACCACCTCCATGCCATACTCTGATGGAGTACGAATTTTCATCTATACATGGAGCTAACATGGGCATCGTCTTTTCACCAGTGTAGGCCCAACACTTCGAGATCAATCCTGCTATCATGAAGTTGATCCAAAAAACTATTCAGTTCAGCGGCTTTCCCAACGAAGACCCCAATGCCCATCTCTCCCATTTTTTGTAGGTCTGTGACATGTTCCGCTACCACGGAGTGTCCAAAGACACCATTTGTCATCGCCTATTCCTATTCTCTCTAAGGGATAAGGTGAAATACTAGATCAAATGATTTCCTTAATGATCCATCCTCACTTGGGAGGAGCTAGCCCAGGCGTTCCTGTCTAAATACTTCCCACCCTCGAAGACGGTGACTCTAGGAAATGAAATACATAACTTCCAGCAGCATGACATGGAGTCATTGTACGAATCATGGGAAAGATTCAAGGAGATGTTGTAAAAATTCCCACACCACGGATTTCCACTTTGGATGCAGGACCAAAACTTCTATGGAGGATTGAAAACAAATACAAAGTTCATGGTAAATGCTTTTGTTGGAGGTACAGTAATCAGGAAATCCCCCGAAGATCTTTTCAAACTACTGGAAGACATGTTTTCCAACAAATTACAGTGGAATTTTGAGAGGGGTACACAGAAACGAGGTATGCATAACATTGATGCTACTACTATGTCTGCTGCCCAGTTGACGTCGTGTCCAAAAAGATCGATGCGCTCAATTTAAAGGGTGCATCCCAAGTACATGTGGAAAACCATACAGCGTTTAGTGAATGTGGTGATAACCACATCATGGTAGAATGCTCGGGTTCTACTGGAGGCCCTTCAACAAGTTAGGTGAGTTATGTTGCCCAAAACCAAGGGCCGAACCAATACCAGCAAAATCAGAACCCGGCATGGCATGATCAACAGAACAAAAGTTGGGGCCAATAATAGCAGAATCTTTCGCCCCAGTGACCACTCGACTACAACCAGCTTCCTTTTCAGAACTAGTACCCGAGGTAGCAATATCCCCAACATGGCTCTTATCAGTAGCAAGGGTATCAAAACCCTCACCCACATCAGCCGTGGTGGCAACCACCTCTACCAACTCAACAGCCACCTCAGCAGGAGAACACCTCAAGGTTAGAGGATCTCATGAACAAATTTATATCTACTATTGAAACTAGATTTAAGAATCAAGAGTCTTCTATTTGAGTCCTAGAGAACCAGATTGGTCAGCTAGAAAACCAACTCTCGGGAAGGAAACTCGTTAAACTATCGGGTAACACTGAGAAGAACCCAAGGGAGGATGCCCATGCCATCACTCTACGAAGTGGAAAGGAGATACCACAGTAGAAACCATCATAGCTAAGTGCACCCACACCCCCTGTTGATGAAGAAAGTATAAATACAGAACCCTCCTCATCCAATATCCCACAGAAGGAGGCTTCGCAGAATAAAGGGAAGGAGGTTTTCAAACCCTTTGAGCCTGACTTACCCTTCCCAGAGATAATGAAGAATAGAAAGTTGGATCACTAGTTCATAAAATTCATGGATGTGTTCAAGAAACTGCACATAAATATCCATTTGCAGTGGAACTGATGCAGATGCCCACTTATACCAAATTCATGAAGGAGATCCTCTCTAACAGAAGAAGGATGTAGGATCTAGACACTATTGCCCTAACCAAGGAGTGTTCTGCAGTCATCCAGGATTTGATTCCTCCCAAACTCTAGGATCTAGTTAGCTTCACTATTCCATGCACTATTGGACCATGTCAGTTTTAGAAGGCCCTCTATGACTTAGGGTCCAGTTTCAACCTCATACCCATCAAAGTTTTCAAAAATCTAGGGATCAACGACCTGAAGCCTACCCGAGTAGCCCTTCATCTTTCTGAATGATCCATCAAATATCCAAAAGGGCTACTAGAAGACATTTTGGTCAAGGTGGGTAGGCTGATCCTTCCTATAGATTTCATCATCCTCGACATGGAGGATGACCAGGAGGAACCTCTCATTTTGGGAAGTCCTTTCTAGGCAACTGGGAAGGTACTGATCGATGTGCACCAAGGGGAGCTAATTATCTAGGTAGGAGACGAGAGAGTCTCCTACAATGTCCTCAAATCCATCAAGTATGCATCATTGTCTGATCATGAGGGATGTTATGCAGTAACCACCATGGGTAATCACTTGAGTGAAAAAGGGGATGATATGGTATGTTCTTTTACCTCGGATAACTTTATCATTCCAGACATTCCATTTGAAGAAGCACCAGAGGACTTGCAATTCCTAGAAGGACAAGGCGACCACTATTGGAAACGTGCAGTTATTCCTAATAGTCTGGAATGGGAAAAGGTGCAACCACTTATACCTTCAATTCTAAAGGCGCCAGAACTTGAACTGAATCATCTCCCATCTTCAATAAAGTATGGGTATTTGGGAGACCATCAAATATTGTTTGTCATACTTAGTGCAGAATTGTCATAGGAGTAGGAAGATGCACTTCTGTAAGTTTTGAAACAACAGAAGCATGCTATTGGGTGGAAAATTGTATATTTGAAGGGCATCATCCCTACCATTTTCACCCATAAGGTGCTACTTGAAGAAGGTGAAAAGAAATATCAGCAACCATAGCGACTCCTGAATACCCCCATGAAGGAAGTTGTAAAGAAAAAGGTAATTAAATTGTTGGATGCAGACATCATATATCACATCTCATATAGTCCATGGGTGAGTCCCCTACAAGTGGTACCCAAAAAGGGAGGTATCATTATGATCTCAAATGATAAGAATGAGATCATACCCACTCACACTGTCATGGGTTGGCGAGCCTATGTGGATTATAGGAAGCTGAATGATGCCATGAGGAAAGATCATTTCCCCCTGCCCTTCATGGATCAGATGCTAGAGCTAATAGTGGGGCACAACTTTTATTGCTTCCTCGATGTCTATTCCGGATACAACCAGATTTCTATTGCTCTAGAGGATCAGAAGAAAAGCACATTTACTTTCCCCTACGGTACGTTTTCTTACCGAAGGATGTCTTTTGGCATGTGCAACGGCCCTGAAAACTTCCAGCATTGTATGTTGGATATCTTGAATGACATGGCGGAATATATCTTGGAGGTATTCATGCATGATTTTTCAATTTACAGAAAATCATTCACCACTTGTTTGTGACACCTGAAGCTAGTTTTGAAAATATGTGAGAACACCAACCTGGTTTTGAACTGGGAAAAGTGTCATTTCATGGTGAAAAATGGCATCATCCTTGGCCACAGAATCTCAGCAAAGGGGATAGAGGTGGACCCGGCAAAGATAGAAGTCATTTCATGACTGCCTATTCCGACTTCCGTCAGAGCCATCTGCAGCTTCCTGGGGCATGCAGGTTTTTACAGGTAGTTTGTCTGCAACTTTTCAAAAATATCCTAGCCCCTCACCAATATTCTGACCAACGATGCTTCATTTGAGTTTGATGATACATTCATCATAGCTTTTGAGCACCTAAAGAAGTGCCTGGTGGAAGCTCTGGTGATGATTTCTCCCAACTGGGAGGAAAAATTTGAAGTGATGTGTGATGCCAGTGATTACGCAGTTGACGCAGTCATGGACCAACATCTTGACCAAATTTTTCGACCTATCTATTATTCTATCATGATGCTCAACGAGGCACAGATCAACTACACCACCATTGAAAAGGAGATGTTGGAAGTGGTATTCATATTTGATAGGTTTCATTCTTACATAGTGCTATATAAAGTTGTTGTTTATACTGACCATGCAGCACTAAAGTACCTTCTAAACAAGAAATATGCAAAGCCCCAATTGGTCCGCTGGGTGCTCCTCCTACAAGAATTTAATCTGGAGATTAGAGACAAGAAAGGGAGCGAGAACGTTGTTGCTGATCATCTCTCCTGCCTAGAGCTACCTCATTTGGAGAAGGAGTAAGATCGAGAGATCAGGGAGTATTTCCATGATGAGCACCTCTTTTTAATCACCAAAACACCTTGACCTTGGTATGATTATATTGATAATTTTTTGGTTACAGGTGTCATTCACCCCAACCTCTCCTTCCAGTAAAAGAAGAGGTTTCTCTCTGATGTTAAGAGGTACTTCTGGGAAGATCCTCTTCTGTTCTGATCCTGTGGAGATGGGGTGATCCTTTATTTCATACCTGAAAATGAAGTTCATGAAGTCCTGAAATTCTATCATTCCTCACCAATTGGGGGCCATCATGGCCCTGACCGTACGATAGCAAAGATCTTATAATCTGGGTTTTTCTAGCCCACCATGCATAAAGATGCTCGGGCCTTTGTTTTCTATTGTGATCGATGCCATAGAACCGGTAATGTGGGACGTAGTTCTGAGATTCCCTAACACCCATCCTGGAGGTCTCAATTTTCGATGTCTGGGGCATAGATTTCATGGGTCCTTTTCCCCCATCTTTCAGGAACACATACATCTTGGTCTGCGTCGACTACATCTCCAAGTGGGTGGAAGCTGCTGCTACAACTCACGACACATCCAAGGTAGTCATGATATTTTTAAAGAAACATATTTTTAGCTGGTTAGGAGTTCCCCGAGTATTGATCAATGACAGAGGGACCCACTATGACAACATACTGATGAGAGGAATACTATTGAAGTATGGAGTAAATCATAATATGGGGATGCCATATCATCCCCAGTCCAGTGGAAAAGTGGAGCTCTCTAACCATGATCTCAAGAAGATCCTAGAGAAAATAGTAAATACTTTGAAGAAAGACTGCTCCAAGAAGTTAGATGATGCTTTGTGGGCATATCAGAGTGCTTTCAAAACACCACTAGGAATGTCCCCATTCCACCTCATCTATGGAAAGCTGTGCCATCTTCCAGTAGAATTGGAGCATAAATCATATTGGGTCGTCAAGGCTCTGAATTTTAATCTGAAGGTGGAAAAATAGAAGTGAAAGATCCCACTGTCAGAACTTGATGAAATCATATTAGAGGCGTATGAGAATGCAAACCTATACAAGGAGAAGATGGGAGAAATTCACGACCGGATGATTTCATGAAAATCTTTTCAACTCAGTGATCTGGTACTTCTCTTTAACACTCATCTTTGATTATTCCCAAGGAATTTGAAGTCATAATAGTCAGGACCATTCCAAGTTATACGCGTATTCCATCCTGGAGCGGTGGAAATTTTTGGAGAGGATGGTCAACCATTCAAGGTGAACGGGTAGCGGTTGAAATCTTACCATCACATGGACAACATAGTGGTAACATTTTCCACCTTATATCTTAGGTAAGATGAGGTAAGTTGGTTGAAAAAATTACCTAAAACAAAGGCACTTCCTGGGAGACAACCCAACAGACACACGTCATGTACCACCTATATACATGGTGTGTACTTATTCCTTTTTATTTCTCTTTAAAAATATCATAAATATATAGCTTAACAACATAATACACAAGGATGATGATGGTGCTGATGGTAACTTCACTAGAGACTATCTGAGTCGTCAAGGGTTCGAATATCTCCCGACCTACCTTCGGCACAGGGTTCCTCCTTTTTCTCCACGTGTTTTCTTACACGGTGTGTGTGGTATTTTTCATATATATATATATATATATATATATATATATTTTTGCTTATAAGAAAACTCATGGTGGGGATGGATCGGTTGTCCAAGATCGTAACACAGCTCCAAAAGACCTGGGTTCGAATCCTAAAAACCGCCCCACTTCCATCATTTTTCCTTTTAATGAAACCACACGGTGTGTATTTTGGTATACGTCGTGTGTGCCATGTTTTCCTTCTAAAACTGAAAATATTTTTCACATAAAGAAATTCATGTTGGTGAAGTTGGTAGATTGGCAGAGTCTCGGCCCTAGATCTAAAAGACCCAGGTTCGAACTCTGCTAATCTACCGACTTCATCCCTTTTTGTCTAATTAAAAACCACACACCATGCATTTACTTTCTTTCTATGTAGTATAGACCTGTTTTCTTTAACTATATTTAAATACTTAATAGGATCAATAGTAAAGCCTTTGCTCCAGTGGTTGAGGATTTCCATTCGGAATGGACGATCGCTGGTTTGAACCTCGCCCAAGCACCGGACCAAAGGTTGTACTTCTTTTTTTCCAATTTTAAAACACACAACGTGCATTTCCCGATACATTACGTGTATAGTTTTATTTTTAATAAATTATTTATATATATATATTATAATTAATATTAATTATTATATAGTTTACTATAATAATTATATATATATATTAAAAAAATTGGGATACACGGCGTGTAGTCCATTGATACATGCCATGTACCTCGGCTATAAAAGTCGTGGACCACCCAGCTTCAGCCTGTGTCACGTGGCTCCCTCCCATCTCCCTGTTTCTTCCAACGTATGCTACCTGGACACCCCTTCCAAAATCTTCTGATTTAGGGAATTTTACCTTTTTATTTCTACTGCATTTTGATCCTCGATCTAGGTACACCCTTCTAAACCCTTTATTTCAAATTTTCATAAGCGTTTAGGGTGATTTGTGGATCGGCCGACCATTTGGATTTCACGATACTTGGGAATGAATTGAAGAACACAAACAGTGTACTTCTGTACATGGCCACACACCGAATGATTCACGATTTGAAAATACATGGTGTGTATGTTCGGTACACATCATGTACCATCCCCCATCATGCCCGGGTATCTTTTGTACATGTCCTCATACACCATGTTCACGTACACAGCGTGTCTGTTCAGTACACATCATGTCTACCATTTCTATTGGCCAACCTGTGTGTATCACTTCACATTGCCATTTACCCTTCGTTCTTGAACACGTCGTGTGGTCCTTGCACGTGGAGTGTCCTGTGTTTTTAGTTCTACTAGATGTTGGTCATGTCTTTGCCACTACACGACCAGAACTACTTTACATGAACATGGGGTGTATGTTTGGTACATGTCATGTATCCTTCCCTAGTCTATCCCCTGCTCCCTCGGCATGTCTATCCAGAAAACACGGGATGCTAAACCAATTTAACTACATGTCGTGTACTCTGGATGTACACGCCGTGTACTTTTTATTTTTCAATTTTCTCACATTTTCTTTATTTCCTTTTTATTTTGTTTGGTTTCTCTATTTTCTTTTCCTGGGTATGTCAGAGAAGGATCCTTCCTGTGGGAAGCGTCCCGCCTCTACCACTGAGGGCTAGAGGCCCATTTTTTGTCTGATCCGACTCTGTCCCATGATGCTACCAGATCCGGACTCTTCAGTGTACCATCTCCCTCCATTGGCCATACTTCCACAACCCACCACCTTAGCAAAGGCTGGTCCTAGTACTGCCACACCTCCATCATACCGCCCAGATCCTCTGAGCACCATCGTTTCTATCCCATCTGGTGAGCCATTATCTTTTGCAGCCACTTCTCCCCCAGAGCTAGCTCCCGCTGTTGCACCTCCACCTGGGTCGGGGCCTACAGGTTTTTTTACCCTTGCATGGTGTTCCTGGTCACCGATTTGGTGCACGATAGGGTCCGGCACTTCTCTCACCACCTGATCCCATTGATCAACCGCTATCTTAACAGCAGTGTACCTCAGCAGCTGGGTATCTGGGGCGAGTTAGAGGATTTCCTTAGACACACTCTGTTACTCACGATATTCTATATCAGAACTTCTATTTTTAGGTATTTATTTTTGGAGTTTTCTTATTCCTTTGAGTTTAACGGAGCTGAGTACCAGGAGACACCTGGTGATGCAGTCCTAGTGGTCTGGTTCTGGCTAGGCCGCCGACCCTTTTCCCTTACTATGACCGTGTTCGGCCGAGGGTGCGGTTTTTATCCTCATACCATCACCCCACCTCTATCTTCACCCTGACCCGACCCGAGCGCTCTGAGCTCGTTGCTATGTGGTAGGATATTACTGGGCCTAACCACCGTTATACACCTACTTCCCAGAAGAGTACCCTCATCACTGACCCTATCATTCACTTCACCCACTGGTGCTTTAGCGCCATCCTTTTCCCCCACTATGATGATATGGGGGTCATGACCGGTCGTGACATGGATCTCCTCACCTGTGTCATCCGGCAGTACTACCCAGACCTCACTTACCATGCCACATCCTATTTCCATGCCATGTTTACAGGCCATTAGGAAAACTTGAATTGTGGATTCTACGCCACATACCTTGCCCACCACCTCAGGGTTTTTGATCCTTCTATTCCCCATGACTTGTTAGGTTCCCCCAGTGGATGGACTATCTCATGCTTATTCACATGAGATTGGTCCAAAAGCAGGGGCGATTACACCCTTGACCAGGAACCACCCCGACCACCTTTTGACCCTCTTTCCCCAGTTGAGGAATCTTCTCCTCCTTCCCCACCCCTTTCGGCTTCACCACCACACCCCACTTATTCTAACCTACCTTCTTCTATTCCACCTACTACCCCTACACCCGCACCCTTGGTAGATCTCTCCTTTTCCTTCCACCTAGTTGTGATGGATCAGCACTTGGTTCATCTTGATCGATATCAGTACCAGCTAGAGCAGATGTTGGGGCTTATTCTTCAGCATCATGGTATTCCACTACCCCCACCACCTGTCTCTACCTCGGTTCCTGGCCCTTCTTTGGTAGCTCCACCGCTTTTTACTCCACTACCCACAGATTCAGTTCTTCTATCCACTACGGGCCCAACTGCTGCCACCACTGCTATCAGTCCAGGGAGTGATGCCAGGCTTCCTATTCTGAATCCAGCTTCTGTGGATCCTACTTCTATGGATTCTCTTCTAGGTAAAGATTATGGGCCTCTAGTTTCCCCGTCTCCGGATCCTTCTCTACCAGTTGTTTCTGTACTAGATGATGCCTCTTTTGAGGCGACCCCCTGACTGGTTTTTTGACACATGTTTTTAATTATATATCTCTTTGTGATATCTTGTGCCTGTTCATGTTATGTATGCTTGTAGTGTTCTCTCTCCACGACCATCACAGGTACTCTGGCACGCTATGGACTAGATTTCTCCATCACTCCTCGTATTTCTTTTCCTAGACATGAGGGAAGTATTTTTTTCATGTTTTTCCATTGTTTTCTTTTCTTCCTTAGTTTACTTCTTTCCTTACTTCCCCTCATTCTGGTCCACTGTTGTGTCTTCACATTACCTTATTCACTTTTTGTGGAACTTGGTTGACTATGTGTGATATTAAATATGGGGGAATATCTCGACCACTTTAGTCTTTTCCCTTATCATCATTCTAGGAGACATAATTATTGGAAGATATATTTGAAAATGTGAAGACATTTTGGTTAATCATATTTATAAATAATAGAGCTGAAAGTGGGAAATTTTTAAAAAAGTCGCATTCTTATTTTGGTTCTTAAAGTTTTTTAACATGATTGCTGATATAGTTTAAATTACAACTGGTAATCCTTGGATAATTACATCGATTAGACTAATAAATTATATGCAAGTCATGACCTGATTGTCTCTTTATTTGTTTTTCCCACTCCTAAGAGGTATCATAAACCCTTTTTCATATTCTTTCTAATACCCTCTTTCTTGAGAGATTATTAAGATATGCATAACTACCAGAATTTTCAAGTTTTCTTTTCAAAACATGAGAAATTTTTTAATTAAATTAAAATTATTGAGGTATTAGATTGTTTAAACCCCTTTATCTTGAGACCTACCCTACGTATTATCTTCATAAAGCCCCTAGAAACCATGAATATCCTTTATAGGAAACCATATTACAATCCTATTTCCCTTCTTACCCTAATTATTTTATGATTTTTCATGATTATTCACTTAATCTTAAAAGAAGGGATTGGCAACACATGGCATATTTTTGTGAATTGTCATGAAATTAAGTATGGGGGAGAGCCTCTTGATAATTTAGGGCACAAAGGGTTCCAAACCTCTATTCATGGGAATTCTAAAAGGTTCCCTTTGTTCTATTTAAAAAATTGGTATAGACAAAGGGACTTTATACTCACTTGTTGGTTTGTGAACCCTACCTACATAACTAAAAGAGATAGTGGTGATGAGATTATTTGATAGAGCTTGTTGAGGATGATTTTACATTGATCTTAACTTCAAATATCATGCACTATTATTTAATAATTTAGCCTCATTTTTCAAGCCTTAGAGTTATTTTTCACATCTTTACCTACCAACCTTTAGCCACAGAAACATCTAATCCCTTTTGAAAAGTCCTCATGATTTTTGTAAATCTATTTTCTGAAGTGGAGAAATTGATTTCTTGAAAACCTATGTAGAGAGTGTATATATCTTTGATTGAGAATAACTTTAATTTAAAACATCTTGAGTGTTGAATATATTATTGGTGCGGTAGATCATCAAGTGGCTTGATTATTTTTTAAAGGTTGAAACATGTGTTTAAGGAAGGATGAAAGTAGTTAATTGAATTGTATATGAGGCATGATTAGAATATCTCTTGAATTGAAACTATTTTATATATTTTTAGAATTCTCTCCTGTGACTTATTATTTACATTTATGATTGACTGAATTACTTCCTTTTAAAATATAGACTCTTTTAATTTGATGTTGAGATTTGCTTGAGGGAAAGAAAATGACTAAGTATGGGGGAGTTTGATGCAACTGATTTGTGTACACATTTTCACAAACTTTATTGAAAATAAGAACAATTTTTCAGAAATTAATTATTTCTTAGTGGAAAAATACTTTGATTTTGGTGATATTGTTCATTTTAGGAGACTTATGGCCAAATACACAAACCATGGGTGAACTGAGAAAAATTTATAAACTACATGGTGTGTACTTATACACACGCCGTGTACATTCAAACTTAGACACGGATTGACTAGGACAAGTACAAGACCAAGTAACCAGAAGCTGGTACACGCCGTGTTCACACTATACATGTTGTGTACACCCTTCTAGAAGAAGTTGGTGGATGAGAAGAAGTCTACACACCCATGTGGCTGGATGATGGGGATACACTATGTTCAACCTATACACACCATGTATACCTTTCTAGAAGCATTTGGTGGCCGAAAAATGAAACTATACACCATGTATGGTGGCGCTACATGCCATGTATATCTACCTACCAGGCGATGCCATGTTCCAAGTCAAAGATGTCGTGTTAGGTCGCCTACCAGTGAAGAAAACACTGACAAAAGTGTGTTGACAAAAGTACACACTGTGTACTTTTTCCACATGCCATGCAGTTGTATTTCCTATAAATTGAGGCATTGGCCTGCGGTTTGAGAGAGGCGAAAGTGTGGAGAGAAAGGGTTTAAGGTCCAAAGGAAAGAATCTATGCTTCCATTCTACCACCATTCTACTACTTCTCCATTCTACTATTCTACTTAAGAGTCAATCCCTCCTCGAAGTTCCAAGAAATGATCACATCAGGTATTAAGGATTTTGTGCTTATCTTTACCTCTATGAGTAACTAAATACCCAGTGTGTTGGGGTTGTGGGAGATGTAAGAGTTTTAATATATATTAGTTGATGTGAATGTGTTTGTTATTTTAACTTCTTCTTATTCTTCTTTAATCACTTCATCTTATCACAGAAAATTCTGAACCAGACCAAGGACAGAATTTTTAGGGATTCAAAAGAAGAATAACAATGAATATTTTCATGTTCATTTTAAGTATTTTTTGACTCAAAAATGGATTAATGCATGAATATTTTCATGATCATTGTAATTATTTGTCGACACAAAAATGGTTTAATCCAAATAAAGAACTGTTAAACACTAACTACCGGACCAAGGAGTTAGTTTCTTCATCTCAAAATATAAGTTTACCAGACCAAGGAAACTTTGTTACAAATTGAACCCAGAGTTTTGGGTTATTATAAACAAAACAACCTCATTAGCAATTTTATTTAATAATCAACTTCTCATAAATACACAACCCCAATACATTTCTCTCTTTAATTTGCATCAAAACCAATTTTCCCGTATTTTCTTCTATTCATTAAGTAATTTATTAAAGAAACTTAAATCCAATTATTCTTTTTATCTAAACATCAAAAATCGACTCTAAATTCAGCACACATCACTAAGAAAAGAATAAAAATTAGTTAAGCAAAGACAAAAATAACTTTTTTCCCTGTGGATCGACCCCTTACTGGTACTATACTCGTTTGGGTAAAAATAATTTGGGACACTGATAACATACCTTCAGTGAAATGACTGACAAGGCAACAATCCATGGGCGTGGGGGTCTAGTGGCTACTTACTAGGACTAAAACTGGGAGTGGATCCAAGTAAAAGGGGAGCTTAGGAAGGGTTTGTGTACATGTTGGGAGAGGAATCAAGGGGCATGTGGGGTTGTGTGTGTGGTTTGGGAGGAATCAAGGGTGATTGGGGAGGGAGTGTGGGGGTGGTTTGAAGGTATGGGGGGTCAGTAGTTTTTAGTGAATGAAATGGTGGGATGTTGAGTGGGTCGTTTCCAAAATATTTATTTATGTTTTGATAATTACAAATATTTACTTTTATAATTTATTTATTCACTCTAACATGAGTAAAAGTAAATGTTTTGAAACTTTCTTTAATTACAGAAAAAATAATGATGTTGAATTATTGAATAATATTGTTTATTATTCTTTTTGTTTGTTATGTTTCTTATGGTCTAATTTCATAGAAAAATAAACATTAGTATAAGTTGTGTTATTACTCATAGACTGGAGTTTTTATTATTGGATAATTATAATTTCTCATAATACTATTTACTTTTTACTTAATCAGTTTTCCTATAGGTATTCCTATCGATTATTATTCATTATTTATTTCTTATTTTTAATCTATATTTTTATGGTTATAGGTTTTTTAGTCTACCTAAATGAGTTTGTATCAACCTTAAAAATAGCTTGTCCAAACTATATGAGTATTTTTCTTAACTTTATGGGAGATTTTCTAAACCTTATAATAGTTAGTCTAAACCATACAAGATATTTTATATACCTTACAGTTGATTGTCTAAAACTGATGGTTGATTGTCTAAACCCTATGGTGGGTTTTCCAAATGTTACAAAGGAATTTTATATACCTTATGTTTGTTGTATAAACCTTTAAGGAAACAACCTTATGATAATTTTAAACCTTATGTGATTTCTATATTTTTTATTTTTTATTTATTTATCTTTTTCAACTGATTTTATGGATTCAAAATTCAAATTCAAATATGGATGGAATATTAAAAGGGATTAATTGAGAATGGTTTGTGGTAAATTTATACATGATTTATGGTATATTTATTGGAGTAATTAATTGTTTATTCATTTAATATTCTTATAACTTATTGTATGGGATGTTTATATTTTCTAGAATACAAAATAAAATTAAGATAGATTATATGTGAAGAATTATTATTATAATTTATTAAAGGATGATCATGGATTATGAAGAGGTAGATATTCATTTTTATTTCCTCAATTTAACGGCCTATACAAATGTATGCAGAATATAACAAACTAGGAAGTGACTCTATTTTTCATTTTTAATGTGTTTCATAGTTTAACCAATATTCCTAGATCTTTATCATTGCATTATTTGAAAAGTAATATCTAGATCGCTTGAACATCATATTTTAGATTCTTTGAAGGGCCAAGAAGAATAATCTTAAGACATCATTTCGGTTCTAAACTGTCTAGTGGTTTCATTGTATTTTATTTTTTTCTGGGTGGTTAATTGTCTTATATTATAACTTATATGGGTTATACCATCTTAAAAGGTACTGAATGTTTCTTCCCACCATACCAAAAATAAGTCACACAAGTTTTTATTGATCCTGAAAAAAAGAACTAAGTTGAGGCTTCTCCTAATAGAAAATCCTAGATTTTGACTACTCATACAAAAATTCCTTGTTAGGTTTTGGCTTCCTCCTTCAGAAAGTCCTAGTTTATTTTTATTGTTCTCAAATAGGATCAAGACCACTAAGAGGGGGGTAATGAACTGACCTGGATTTCCCTCAAACTCGACACTCGACCCGATCTGTCACATGCCCAAAGGGCATTCCTGATCCCCACGGGCTGGTGACAAGCACCTGGGCATCGAATGAAAATATTGAAGGAATGATTTCATCCAACCTGAACAACCACATGGAATATATATATATAGATAAATAAACAACATAATACTAACAAATATATATGCAATAACTGTAAAAAATAGCGAAAGGAGAATAACTGAAATAGTCGCTAAAACTCCAAAAGAAAATTCCAACTATCTGCAAAGGAATAAACTAATAGCCACTCAAAGAAATGGTGTGGAAAACCCCCACCATCTCACCACTAGATACCCAACTAGTTGACACGAACCTCACCACCTCACTATGATGCCCTTCCTTTCCCTGCAATGGAAGACAAACAATGGTCTACACACCATCGAAGAGGTGCATAGGGTGTGAGCTAATATACTGACTAGGATCCAACTCAGGTGTTACATAACATGTCTCTATATAAAAAATCATGTATTCTTGTTTTAAAATAAAACATGGCATGATACTCATTAAAGAAGTTTTATATAAAACATGGTAAACATTTCCATTTTTCTGTAGTTCTAAACAAAAGCAAATATATCAGTTTCAAAGCACATTTTCCATATCATTTTCCACAAGCATAAACATACATATCAAGGATAACTCAGAAAGAAAGTAATTATAAAACATAAGTATATGTATCACAATGCCAATGAATACTATAGTTCTAGGAAGCATACTTCTTGTACCACAATAATCAAGTGAACAAAAACTAATCCTAGAACATGGGCCTAGGAAGTAGAGGAATACCCCATGACTAAATCCCCCCTCCCAAATTTCAATATCAGTCCCCTAGAATAACAGGCCTAGGAAATATAGGAAAGCCCCAAGACAAACCCCCTTGATAATCACAAACAATGGATGACAACCTCAAGCTAGAACTTCCACCTAAGTACCCAAGGTAACCCATGTGATCAATTTCACAAACCAATTTAATTGCTTTGAAAACCATTCAAAACCATTTCAAAATCCATTTATCAAAAACCATAGAAAATCCTTTTCTATTTAAAAAACCCTTTTTCAACACACACAATCAACCATGACAATTTAATAAATCATTTTATAAAACAAAACAAGCATGTTGATTATCATAAGCTAGAGACGGAACCACCTACCTCAAAGATCGGATCACACATGCCCGCAATAGAATCCACCAATAATGAAAACCAAAAATTACAATGAAGGCTATAGAATCAAACCAAAAAATATTAGGATTGATTCAAATCTAAACACAAGAGGTCATAGGAATGGATGAAACCCACATACCTCTAGGAAAACTACCCACTGCACCACAACCAATGAAGTAAAAGGACTTTGGAATGAGATCTCACAATGTATGTAGAATAAACCAAGAAGAAACATCCAACTTAGATAAATAGATTTGGTATCACAAAGCTAGGGTGCTAACACAATCAACTACAATAAAGAACCAAAAAGAACACTTACTTGGAGAGACGTACCACGAACACAATGAAGATCCAGATATGATCAAATCGATCTGGAAGGGAAGGAACCTCTGAAAATTTCTTAGGATCAGCCTAGGGTTGAGAGCAACAACGTCTTAGAAGATATGGTTGAGCAAAATTGAAAAACACATTACTTTAACCTTGGTGTGGACCAAGTCAAGATGT
Organism: Viscum album; assembly: GCA_963277665.1. NCBI lineage: Eukaryota > Viridiplantae > Streptophyta > Magnoliopsida > Santalales > Viscaceae > Viscum > Viscum album. The sequence continues at coordinate 1,504,342,369 of OY728146.1, read as the reverse complement.
GTAGCTTAGGTACATGACGTGTAGTCCACGCTAGATAAGTACACTAAAAACTCATTACCTCAGGTTAAAAATCTACTATTTAAACCCTACAAAACATGTAACTCAAGTACATGATGTGTACCTACACAGCATATACCACCAGTATATAGTGTTTAACTACACTACACAATGTGTACCTCTATTACACAGCATGTACCTACACAGTGTGTACCTTTAATACATAGTGTGTACCTACACAGCATATACCTCCAGTACACAGTGTGTACCTAAATAGCATGTACCTCAAGTACACAGTGTGTACCTACTCTGCAGACTACAGAAAAATCCAAAAAACCACTTCTAAGGGCTTTGAACCAAAATTGAACTTAGTAAGTGGAAAAAACTTACTTGATCAAGGTAACAGGATGTCTCAAACTCCCCAACATAGAGACTTTCCATCCCTGGAAATTCGTGTAGAAGATGAAACTCCTAGAAAAATTATTCCATTGCTCCCTCATTAACAACTCACATTCTCAAGTCTCATGAGAATCCAATCCTTATTGTCATAGAAATCTGACCAACACAATCAACATCCCACGCAAGACTTTCTTTTGGAGATTCAATGAGCTCAATTGGTTTCTCCAAAACAGAATCATCTGGATCTAACTCAATTTCTTCCCAACTTAGAATGTGAGCAGGATCAGGGTGATACTTCCTGAGCTGAGATATGTGGAAAACATCATGAATTCCCATCAACTAAATCAGCAATGCTAACTAATAATAAACATGTCTGATCCATTCAGTGATCTCAAATGGTCCAACATATCTTGAAGCCAAATTTTCCAGTTTTCCAAGCCAACAGTGACCCAAACAAGGAGAAACTTTCAAGAAAACCCATTCACCTATAGAAAACTCCAAAGGATGATGTCACCGATCTTCATATGATTTTTTTTGACTCTGGGATATAACCATATGTCATTGCATATCTTGAATCTTCGTAGACGTCTCATGAACCAAACTTGGTCCAACCAAATCTATTTCACCCACCTTATCCAAACAAAGAGGTGATCTTCATGGGTGACCATACAACTCCTCGAAAGGATCCATTTTTATCAATGAATTATAACTATTTTTGTAAAAAAACTCAACCAGTCCTAGATGGATATCCCATGAACCACTGAAATCCAAGACGTAGGCGCAAAGCATATCCTCCAAGATCTGAATTGCATGCTACATCTGACCATCTATCTGTGAATGGTAGGTTATGCTCAACATGATCTGAGTTCCCATTTCCTATTGAAGACTTCTCCATAACCTTGAGTTAAACCTAGGATCCATGTTTGAAACAATAGAAGAAGGACTCCCATGTAACCTCACAATCTCTTACACATATAGCTTACCCAGATCTTCAACCTTAGTGGTATCCTTTGTCGGAATGAAGTGAGAAAACTTCAACAACCGATCAACAACCACCCAAATAGAATTTTTCCCTCAGGGTGTCCATGGAAACCCAACAAGAAAATACATGTATACCTCATCCCATTTCCAAACTGGAACCAGAATAGGCTGAATAAAACTAGAAGATTTCAAGTGATCTTCCTTTATCTGTTGGTAGGTGTAATAGCAGGACACATACTCTAAAATGTCATGCTTCATACTCAGCCACCAAAATCTTCTTATCATGTAATAATATATCTTCATAGAACCTAGATGAACAGCCCATGAAGAGCTATGAAAATAAAAAAAACTGAACTCCCACAGATGCTGGGACAAAAACTCACTTTCTAAAGTGAAGTATGCCATCTGAAGAAAGAGACCAACCAAAAACAGTCACCCCACCATAAAGGCTTTCCCAAATCTTCTGAAAATCATCATCCTACTGCAAAATTTTCAAAATAGACTCTATAAGAAATTATGATAACTGATCATTGGTCAAAACCATACCTGAAACATCCTTCTAAGCATCCAAGTACAGCTGACTGAAAAGACCCATAAGATTCCACTCCTCCTTCGATTCCAAAACATCCTATGATGGTACCTTCCTGCTAAGAGCATCTACAAAAACATTCCCTTTCCCTAGGATGTATGAGATGTAAAAGTCAAATGTATAAAGGTATTATACCCATCATCACTATCTGAGATTCAAGTATTTCTGATAAAATATATAGCTCAGAATCTTATGATCATAGAAGACCACGAACTTCTCCACAAAGAGATAGTGCCACCAACATTTAAGTGCATGCATAACTGCAGTAAGTTATAAATCATGATTGGGGTAGTTCTTCTGATGTGGCCAGAGATGAAGAGATATGTAGGCTACCAAATTATCATCTTGTATTAGCATGGATCCCAAACCAGCACCCGATGCATCATAAAACACCATGTACCCCTTACCGGGATCATGTAAGATCAGAATAGGAGATGATGCCAGAATTCATTTTAGCTCATCGAAAGAATAATGACACTTTTAATCCCATGTTAATTTTACCAATTTCTTGGTAAAAGTAGTCAAAGGTTATGCTAGCTTAGGGAAATCCTTAAAAATTTGTTGGTAGTATCCCACAATACCATGTAAGCTTCTAATTTCAAAGGCGTTTTACAGTTCCTTCCAAGACATAACAACTTTTACCTTTTCTAGAGAAACTGATAAGCCATGATCAAAAATTATGTGCCCCAAAAAATTCACTTCTTGAATCCAAAAGCGACATTTTGAAATATTTCCATACAAATGGTGACCTCTCAAAATCTACCAAACCATACTAAGATGGTGCTCATGCTCACACTTGGATTTTGAGTAAATAAGAATATCATCCATGAACACTACCACAAAAGTGTCAAGATATTGGTGGAATATCCCATTCATCAAGTCTATAAAAACTATCAGAGCGTTAGTTAGACCAAAAGGCATCACAAAATATTCATAATGGCTATACCTGCTCTTGAAGGCTGTCTTTGGTATATCAGACTCTTGAACTCTGAGTTTATGATAACCTGACTAAAGATCAATCTTTGAGAACCACTTTTCCCTCTTCAGCTGATCAAACAAATCATCCAAATGAAGAAAAGGGTATTTGTTTTTAACTGTTACCCAGTTTAACTTCTAATAGTCCACACATAACCAAAGTGTACCATCCACTTTCTTGGAAATGAGCACAGAGGCTTCCCATGGAGAGACATTAGGGTGAATGAGACCTTTCTATAACAGGTTCCCCAATTGAATCTTGAGTTATTTTAACTCTGCTGTTGTCATATGGTAAGAAGGCATCGATATCGGTTGTATACCCAACACCAAGTCAATCATAAACTCTACCTCTCTCTCTGGAGGAAGATCGGATAAATATTATAGGAAAATATCATGGAAATCTCAAAAAACAACAGGAAGGTCATAAATAGAAGAAACTTCATCAGTCTCAAATGCAATAGTAACCAATAAACTCATGATCTATGGGTGGGAAGGTCCTACATGACTAGACCTCGGGTCCCACTCTCTATGAAACACATGAGAGCTTATGTTGGAAGTAAGAAATAAAACATACTGATGATAACAATGAACCTCAGCTCGATGAGCAATAATCCAATCTAAACTGATGATGATTTCAAACAGATCTAGATCAAGAACGAGAAAATCTCAGACCAACTTTGTATCAACTATCATTAACGAAAAAGAAGGACACTCAAACCCCTGCTCTTTCTTCTTTTCAAGAGGTGTCACTAACTCCATTGTAAAGGAAATAAGTTTCGTTGAAAGTTTAATTGCATCAACAAATCATGCAGATATAAATGGGTGGGAGGAACCAGTATCAAACAGATCAATTGCTACTAAAGATGCAATAAGAAGCATACCCATCACTATTGATGGACCTATATCAACTTCTATTGGAAATTCATCTATTGCGTGTAAATGATTCACTCCTGAGGCATGTGGATAGAGACCTATAGTCTTTACAGCTTCTGACTGCACTGTAGTAGCCTTTGGAGCCGACGATCCCTGACCATAAGGAGTCATATTCATAGCCTGACAGAAACATTGTAGATGATGAATAAATCCATATCTATTTCAAGTATTTTTAGGTATAGGACAAGAACATCTAGTGTTTCCTCCATTTCCACACTAATAGAAACTCAGATACACACTACCAACTACAACAGATGGTGCATAGGAGGCTCATTGCTAAGACCCACGTCCACCACTTTAGCAACGATTCTACCACTTCCACTTCTTCCCATGCACACCACTGAAGTTTTATATAGATAGAAGAGAAGAGGTGGTAATGCTGACCTTTCCTTCCATGTTCATTTCTCCCATAATAGCTTTGTTTATCATCTCTATATAGGTAGAAAGTTTCAGCATAAACACTTTTGATCTGATATTCTGTCGTAAACCCTATAGGTACTTCTGTTCCTTTATCTGGTCATTCTTTACCACGTCTGGAGAAAAACATACAAACTCAGGAAAGCGGTTGGTCGAATACTCTCCCAGCTGTAATGATAGGAACTCTAGAGACTTTTCCAGCATCAGTGACACTGGAAAAAACTACAAAAAGAATAGGGTTTTGAAACCCTTCTAACTCAATCCCACGTGTTTTTATATATGGACCATAGAGTCCCACCAACACTTTCCAGAACCCCTATGCAAGAACACTGCACAATTCACCCTCATATTCTTAGGTGTCTCCAGGAATTCAAATGTTTGATAAATCCTAACCAACCAATACTCCACCTCTTGAGGTTCATTCATTCCCTTAAAGGATGGTGGCTTCGCCCACAAGAACTCTCGCGATCTCTCTCTCTCCTCCAACTCCTAGTTGTACCTCAACAATAGTGTTTTGAACCCATGGAACATTCTTATCGACAAAAAAAACTACCCATATGATAGTCTCAATGAGATTATAATCTATAGGTGTATTCCCTTGAGGAGCATCAACTAGACCCTCCTGAGGAACTTGTCAAAAGACATCTCGGAGGCATACTATTACACAACGAAACATAATAATGATCAGACAGTAGAAAAAATATTAGTTCAAACTATAAAACCCATTAGAAAAAACTGAGATCTTTAAAATAAAAAAGAATGCTAGAGACACACATCCCAACATCCCATGGAAACTTGAGTCTCATTACAAAAAAAGAGTTGGCCAGACACTTATCGCAACATACATATCAAGTCGCGAAAATCCTATCTTCAGTCTAACAAACATCCCAAGAAAAGGATTCTTGAGTAAATACCTCCTCTAATACCAAACTTTAACAAAATGATCTGGGTTTCCCTCAAACCTGGCACCCGACCTAATTTTTCACATACCTGAAGGGAATTCCCGATCCCCAAGGGATGGCGATAAGCACTCGGGCATCAAATGACAAAACTAAGGGAATAATTTCTCCCAAACTAAACAACCACATGGAATACATATATATAGACAGAAAGAAATAGAATAATAATAACAAATATATATTCCATAATAGTAAAAAAAATAGCAGAAACCGAACAACTGTAATAATAGTTAAAACTCCAAAAGACAATTCCAACTATCTACAAAGGACTAAACTAATAGCTAATCCAAGAAATGGTGTGGACAAACTCCCACCATCTCACCACCAACTACCCAACCAACTAACATGAAACTCACCACCTCACTGTGGCATCTTGCATTTACCTTCACTAGAATACAAACAAAGGTCTACACACCATCGAAGAGGTGCGTAGGGTGTGAGCTGAGAGTCTCAGTAGGATACCACCCAGGTGTTCCATAACAAGTCTCTATATAACAAATCATGTATTCTCATTTTAAAATAAAACATGGAATGAGAATTAGTAAAGAAATTTTATATAAAACATGGTAAACATTTCCCTTTTTCCACATTTCTAAAAAAAGCAGATATATCATTTTCAAATCACATTTTCCATATCATTTTCCACAAGTATAAACATACATATCAAAAATAACTCAGAAATCCAAGTAGTAAAAAACAGAAGCACAGGTATCACAACACCAAGAAATACTATAGTTCTAGGCAATAGAATACATGTACCACAATAATCAAGTTCACAAAAACTAATCCTAGAACACAGGCCTAGGAATCATAGGAATACCCCCTAGTAAACCCCCCCCCCCACAAATGTCAATATCGGTCCCCTAGAACAATACACTATAGGAAAATTTCAATTTCATGGTGGTTTTTTTATATGGTGGCGGTTTAAACCGCCGCCATATGCTTCTACGATGGTTTCTAAAAACTGCTGATAAATTGCATGTTGGAAAACTATTTACGGATATTAAAGCGGTTTAGCGGCGGTTTATGGGATCTTTCGTAGTTGGCACATTTTCGCGGGGGTTATATTGTTTTTTGCGGCAGTTTTTCTAGGCATAAAATTACTTTTTTTAGCGGTGGTTAAAACCACTAATAAAAAACTAATGACCTACCCAGACAAACCGCCGTGACAAAAAATATAACCACCGTGAAAAAAGGGCGGAAGATGGGACACTATAGCGGTGGTTAAAACTGCCGCTAAATTTAAGACCATAGCGGTAGTTAAAACCACCGCTAATAGAAAAATATCGACATTTAGTGGCGGTTAAAACTGCCACTAAATGTACCTCTTATAGTTAGCGGCGGTTAAAACTGCCTCTAAATAACAGATTTAGAGAAAAAAAGAACCAGTTTTTGGAGCCCCTGTACTAGTGCCTTGAAAAAAACCATTCCAAGAATACCAAAACACCAATAGAATACATACTATAGTCAATATGAATAGAGATGATTAACTAATCACAACCAAATGCATCGTTCAATGAGTAAAATAATGTAGATAAACATATCACATGGCATAATCCTAGTATCCAATAAAACATAGTGGTGAATTTATGTATTTAAAATTGACCATTGCAGACTCATATGTACTAGTTGATCCTTGATTGGATGTTCACATATTGTGTGCAACTTATATGGTCACTCATTGTGTTATCTAGGTGAAATGGGACAATATGATTTTTTTTTCAAATGTTGGTACTCCCACATATCTTCTGGAATTTTTTAAGAATGTAATATCCCTTTATATATGATTATTTGATAGAACCCAAGGCATCCCTTAGGTTTTTGGACCACTTATAGTTGGAATTTCTAAAGTGGGAAATTTCCTAGATTAACATGTCACCATCCAAGTGAATCCATTGAGATTATATATGGGTTTCCCATGTTTTAATGAATTGAATGAGTTAAATGTAACTGATAATGTGAAATGGATAATTAATGATGGGTTTATTTTCTTAAAATAAATCAATTAGTTTTAAATAGAATGACCCCAAGTAATTGTAATGTCATGCTCTTGATTTATGCTTTATAAAATGCTTCATAAGAATTGTAATATTTTAAATGGGAATTGAACATGGATAAAGACATGAATAAGAGTTTATTCCTTATATATTATGACACAAATGATTATGCCTTTATTATGTATATGGTGTAGATTGAAGATGTAGATTTGAGGTAATTCCCCTTGCTAGTTATATTTAATATATTCCTTTATAGAGGTTTTTGTATGATGGTATGAGATTGTTGAGCAAGGAGATATCATAATTCCTTACATCAAGTGTTGAGCATAGTGTATCACAAAAATGTTACTATATAAGTATTGTGATTTACTCACCACATTCCATGACTAGAATTTTGACCTGATGGTGCACTCAACATCCCATGTGGTGCTTCATGGCGTCTCTCACTCTATTGGGATATAGGCCATGTACCCAATTACATGTGCACATAGGCTCGTTAGACTGGTTAGGGATGTCTGAGTTATGCCATGGTCTATTCATCGGTATTATTATAATTATATGGATACATACATCTTCACATACCTTGGTAATATAGGTGGATTAAATATATATAAACTATATATATTACTGTTATATATATAGTAACAATTTAGATTTATATTCCATCTATGTGTCGATAAATTTAAACCCTCTTGCAGTCCTTTAGGAACATGATTGGGTGGTTATTTATTTATTCCTTAGTTACTCAAAAGATGTGGGGTGTAGTATATTGGTGGTATACTCTTTATTATGGGAATAATGATGTGGTAATATTTTTTTGGGATTAATTTATGTTGGTTCTCCATGTGGAATTATTATAAATGAAACATAACATAGGAATTAGGTAAAATCATCTCTCGCTTGGGTTATTCCATGTGGAATTATTATACTTGACACTAAAGATAGAAAAAAGTTAAAATCATCTCTCCCATGGATAAGGGTTCCTAATTTTTTAAGAGTGATGGACCAGGTTCATGTATCATATTTGTTTCACTCATGTGATTTCTTGGGAAAAGGAGTCTTTAGTGTGGTTTCCTTAGAAGGAATGGAATCTGTCTCCTAATATATTGTAAATCCCATTATGCATCCTAGTTATTTTGATGTGCGGAATATAATGAAAGTGATCAAGCACATTCCTTCAAAGGGAAGAGTGTATCGTGAAGGGGGTTGATATATTCTATCAAAGAATAAGGATGCTTATAATAAATTATTTGTGATAAGGTAGTTGATGTTATGAATGGTAAGTAACTGATCATGTAGTCTATTTAACATTTTTATAGGGAAGGGGGTTCTATAGAATCTACTGGGAGTTTCCATCAGCATGTCATGCCTACTGAGATAATGGACATTGTAATTCACACTGCCTGACTATTCTTGGAGGACACTTTGGAAATGGTGGGAAACCCCCATTTTAGACAGTGTAGCAAAATTTCCCCTAATCTCGTATCAGTATATATGGATTCCAACTATTTTTTGAAATTTTGGATACTAGGATTATGACACACTAAAGGGTGGTCTATCTTAAAAATGTTAGCGAGACACACATTCTCATCCCTAGGGATTGATACTAGAGCATAACTAAGAAGTACTTCTTAGAAATAGAAATGTAGTGGTAAATGTATTGGGCTAGAAAATGTAGGATAAGTTATTATAATGAAAATTGAATATAGGAAAAATGAATCATAAAAAATGAATCATCACAATAAAGAGTTGATATATATGGTGCATACCACACTGGAGAAATAAAAACATAAAAGGAAACATCAGAAATCAATAAAATACATAAAAGGAAACATGAGAAATCAAGAAAATGTTAGGTCATGAAATTTTTTGGAGGAAACTATGTGCCACACATGATACATATACAAACCGACTGTTACAATATTTTTCCACATATCAACAATACTACTAATCACTTTCCGATGATGAATATATATCATCACCCTCTCCACCTCCATCTCCACTTCCTGCTACCACCTATAAGAACATTATATTGAAAATTAAATAATGTTGCATATTTATATTTAAACTTAAAACCAATAAAAGTTTGAAAACTAAATGATTTTGAATTTTTTTGATTTACCTGCTCACCACCAATCGATGTAATACCACTGGGGGATATCTGCTCATCTGATGATGTATATCAGTCAACGCTTTCTGCAAAGCAGATATCTGAGCCCCCGGGTCTTGAACTATGTTTCGTAGAGAAAAAATCTCTCTCTGAGTATCTCCAGGTATGGACTGACTACAGCTAGGAGTATATGCAGTTGTAATCCCAAATTTCCTACCAAAGAACTCAGATGGTACAGGTCCCAAACTCATCTCACGCACTCTACCAGGATGCTCTTTCCCAAGGACTTCAGCAATTGAGTTATCCTGGGAGACTGAGTAGGACTGTCCAGGATTGGCATCCCATATTTCTTTAATTTTTACCTATAAATTAAATATCAATATATATTAACATATTTAAAACTAATAATAAGTTATTATAATGAAAAAATGAGTTCATACCCTAAATTCTTTGGCAGGCTCATTAACAAAACTTCCATCGTATTTTTTGTGAACATCCAACCACCCTTCAGTTAGGGATTCTTCATGCCCTAAAATCTGTGACTGCATTAAACAATGATAAATCAATAGTTTAATATATTAAATAGATAATATTGTCTTATAAATATTTAAACTAATGAAAATATTACCAGAGTTTATCGGCTTCTATAAAATCTTTTTGACCCTACAGTGTGAGGGATGACTTTCTTAGCCCGACTTGATGCATTCTTTCTTGAGATATACTAAAATAAATAAAATTCAATTTAATAGTAATGTATTCAATGTCATGTCCTCTTTATATACATGTATAAATGTAAAATGATGTTAATATAATAATATATATTTAAATACCATCTGCTTCTCATCATGATGTCTGTCAACAAAAACTTTCCACTATTCTTTGGGTACCCCATTGGGTAGCTTCTCATACATTTGTTGGATGTTCAATGAAGTATCATTGAAATCACTCCACAATATCCATTTTAAGTCTTTCCATTTATTAACAAGATTTTTCAATGTCCACTTTTGTGTTATCACATCAGCAATTGTAAAGTGGAAAAACATCTGTATACAGAAATTCATTTTGAACATATTAATAACATGACATTCAATTACACCATAATGTATTAAAATTGCCTTTATTTGGGAATCAAAAACTTCATTTTTCCAAATTGGAGGCATATGTATCCAATCTTCATAATAAATAAGAAGGTAAATGGGTTCCGCTGCCAGTTGGCCTAGAATTTGGCCATGTAATCTCGCGGCGTCATCCGTAGGGACCTCATATGAATCAAATGGGACAACTATCTTCTCTCTATTAATATTCCACACATCTTCACTTTTTATATTTTTCTCCACAGTTTCATTTTTTCATCTTTAAAGAACAAACAATTAGTATAAAAAAGTGCAATAAATTCATTTACATTAAAATTTGTACCTATAACAGTGACCCCCCAGTATACCCGTGATGAACTAGAAGTGGCGCATTGCCGCCCCACTATTGAGGCTACTGAAGGGGGAGTCGATGACTCAGCTTCTAAAGTATCTCTTAGAGAGGGTGTGAGAGATGGTGTAGGGGGATATGGTGCAAGGGGGTAGGTAGCTGGTGGCTAAGATGATGTAGGGAGGGAGACAGATGGATCATCATCTATCACAGTAGTAGATGAAACAGTGTATCGCTTCCTCCTTGTAATTCCTGTCATTTAATCAAATAAAATTAAGTTCAGAACATATATTTCAAAAAAAAAATATGCAGAAATTTTTTTTAAAATGATAATAGATTCTCATTACTAACAAACAAAATATATATAACAATGATAATGAATGATTGAACAAATGAAATAAGTGGTTGCTGAATGAATAAATAATTGTATATACAATCATTTTCCCCTTCAATCATGTCGGTTTTCTAATCCATTACTACATACACTTTATTCATCCTTGCTAGACTAATATTTTCAATATCATGATGGAAAAATAATTCTGCTTCTTATTGTTGATGAGATTCAATTTCAGAGGTCAAATTTTCCACTTCATCACCCATATCATACAAATCTCTTTGTATTATGTGAGAAACTACACTCCACCCTTCATACACTACATCATTCACATAATATTGAATTTTTTCTTGAAATGATAAGATATATGGATCTTGCAGTTCACAATTACCAACATCCATCAAGAGAGAGAAGTTCACATAAGTAAATTACAAGGAATCTTTTTTAACACCTATGATAATATTGACCCAATTGCATATGAATAAAACAACTAAAAAATGCCTATGGTAGTTTAATTAAATAATATTAGTCATCTTTCCATAGTATCCCACTTCAGAAAATGTAAATATACCACTATTTTGTGTTTTCAATCCCCTTTCTCGATCGACTGTATGAAATCTAAAACCATTCATGCTGTAAGCGTCGAACTTTATAACTTGTTTTAGAGGACATCAAGGAAGAAACTTCAAATATTTTGACAACTCTACTCGAGTATCAGTATTCATGACCTAAAAAAAGAAATATACTTTATTAGATTTACAAAATATATGTGTTGAACTAATATTCGTAATAATTGCAATATTTATGAAATTACAAGTCTTGCAAACCATTCTACAAGATCTTTATTAATAGATTTCATTATATCTTTCTCATTTCATGTTTAGACTCTCATTCGTCTCTTTGTTTGTATCCTAAACTCTTCAATAAATGGATCTGCAATTTCACTATTCAGCAGCACATATCTATGTGCCTGTAATAATTCCAATTCTATCAGTGTCACATTTGAGGTCATCCAAACTGATCGGCCAATAGCAGGAAATATTTTTGATTTTTGGTGTATTTGATATTGATTTGACGTGTCATCAACATGTCCAACTCGATTAAATCTTGTTTCAATATCATCCAAGTATCTAGAAAAAAAGTTAAGACACTCTTTACCCAAATAGCCTTCAGCAATATAGCCTTCTGGTTGAGCTTTATTTCTCATGTATGATTTCAAATGCCCAAGATATTTGTGAAATAAAATAAACATAATTATGCATTTAATTAAGTTCCAAAAATTGTTTACTTAACTGAAAAACATATAAATAAATTACCTCTCAATTGGATACATCCATCGATAATGAACGGGGCCTCTTAATTTAGCTTCCTCAACCAAATGCACTGTTAAATGCATCATGACAGTAAAAAATGATGGAGGAAAGATCATCTCCATTACACAAAGGGCCAATAAAAGCCTCTCCTAGAGGTTATCAAGCTGAAATGTATGTAGAGATTTCTCACATAGTTATTTGCAAAATGTGTAGAATTAGAGAACAACAGCAGTAATTTTTTCATGTAATACTGCACACAATGCCAATGGTAGTAACTATGGTAACAAAATATGTGAATCGTGACTTTTCAATCCATGTAGCTTATGATTATTCAAGTCAACACACTTCAATATGTTACTTGAATATCCATCAGATACCTTCACATTCTTTAAAAATCGAAGGAATGTACCTTTATCCCTATTTTTCATTGCAAAAATTTTCAGAGCATACTTTTTATCCTCATCTGGCCAGAGATAATGTTTTATGTTAATTACTTGTAAGTCTTTGTGAGCATTGATATGATCCTTATAATTTCCATTCTCATTAAGAAATGTGAAAATAAAATTATCACAAACATTCTTCTCAATATGCATCACATCAAGATTATGCCGCAACAAATAAAATTCCCAATACAGAAGTTTGAAGAATATAATTTTTTCTTCCATTGTTGCATTCTGATTTCACTTGACGATGCACTTCGAACCCATTTCCCACAATCATTCAAATGACAAACCTTCCCAAATTTTGTTTCAACATTTTTAAGTTGTTTAAATATTTCAGAACCAGTTAACTACTTTGGAGTTGAACTATGATCAATGAAACCATTAAATTTTGATCTGTTCAACCGAAATCTATGAGATGCATCGAGAAATATTCGATGGCACAAGAAGCACCATTTTATACTGTGAGGTAGCCATTTGGGCTCAAAATCAAAGTTACAAATAGGAAAATCCAAACCCATGTAAATGTTCCAACCAGATAATTCCCAAGCCTATGGAAGTCACTAATGGTCCACATTAAAGCAGCATGCATTTTAAACATTGTTTTAGAAGAAGCATCAAATGTCTCAACACCATTGCTCCATAACTTCTGTAATTCTTTAATAAAAGGCTGCAAGTATACATCAATATCATTTCCAGACATTTTTTTTCTAGGAATAATCATCGAAATGATAAAATATTCTTGTTTCATACACATCCACGGAGACAGATTGTAAGGGATCAAAACAACTGGACAAATGATATAACTGGTACTCAAAGTCCCAAATGGGTTGAATCCATCAGTAGCCAATCCCAATTGAACATTCCTATGATCATCTGAGAAATATGGATGTAATGAATCAAACATCTTCCAATATTTTTAATCTCATGGATATCTCATTAACCCATCATTGTTATTGTCTACAGAATGCCACTTCATGTGTTCGGCAGTTTTCAATGACATGAATAATCTTTGAAATCGAGGCTTTAAAGGAAAGTAACGCAAAACCTTTTTAGGTGTGTTCCCTTTCTTCTTCTTCATGAAATTGTGTTGATTCAGACTTCCAACATCACCTATTAACTTCCATCTAGAAGAAGAACATTTTTTTCAATCCTATCTACATGAATCCTCTCACCAATAAAGTATACAATCATTGGGATACACGTGTATTTTTTTATAATTCAAACAAGCATGTTAACAACTTTTTTCATATCATAAAAAGACTCGGGGATTTTTGATTTAGGAAATAAATCATGCAACAATTCCAATATCATTGACATTGCCTTATTTGTAATTCCACATAGACATTTGATATGGTACAACTTCATTAGAAAATAAATATTTGAATATTTCAAACATACACTATACAAATATTGATTTCCATCGTCAACTAAATCATGAAACATATTTTCCTCAGTGAAGTTTTCTTTTACATTTGTCTCCACAGAATCAAGAGGAGGATCCAATTATATGTTACAATCCTGATCTGGTTGTGTTACAGTCTCAAAAACATCACTTGTCATGTTGCAATTTATAGCACCCTCATCTGGTTGTTCTGTTATGTTTTGATATTGATATTGGTGTCTTGCAGTGCCGAATGCATCATTTATGAGGTTTTTCATTTCATTTTCCATTGTTGATGAAGTTGGGAGCTCATTCTGTGGATTAACATCAGTGCACAACTTTTCTGTAACGTTTGATCCTCCATGCCAAATCCTACAAAAATATTGATCAGGGAATTGCTTCAGTATTAAATGTTCATAAACTTCATCTCTCTTCAACCATCTTTTAAATTAACATTTAGGACATGGACATCTTATTCTCCCTTCAACGGATCAATTGGAAATTAAAAAATCTAAAAACCCCTTCAAACCCTTAATATACTGAGGTGTGTTCCTCGGTAATGTGATCCAGCTTTTATCCATGTATATCACAATGTTCCTACACAATATTAAAAAAACACGTAGTTACTAATAAATAGGGAAATAGATTCATATATACTAGTTGAAAAATTATATAAATATGTTACATAATGTTTTCCTATATAAATACATATGGTAAATCACCCACTAGAAAACCAAAGTACATATGTGCCTACATGTGTATGCTTATACACATGTGATTAAAAAATCACTTGAAGAAACAAGAAGACAGTGAGTATTTTCTTAGGCAATATACATTTTAAGAAGATAGTGAGTATTTCCAGATATATTTGAGCAAGTTCAGCATTAGTGAAAAAGTTAAGAGTTAAGCTGAAGCATTATATTAGAAGTCAACTTGTTGAGCATTGGGATATTTTCAAGTTGATCATTCTGATATAGCAGTTAGTTGAATTGGAAGTATTATCTTCTACAATTCATGAGAGTATATTGAACTGACTGTCATGCAAAGTTATTAATTATATTCAGTGTAATTCATTTACTTTTATTCCTTTTATAAGAGGAACTATAATTTCTAGTTTCAGAATGATATAAAAAAATAGGTTTTTTCCATTAACATGAAATATAAATAAATAAAATATAAAACATGAACTTTATCAATGCACAACATTTATAAAACATGGTATAAAGATGTTTTTTCTGAAACAATTCCAATTCAAAACTCATTCATCTATCCTTAAAACATCACCCCTTTTATAAAAAACCCTTACAGGGTTTAAAAACATATCAAAGGAATTTCTAATAATGGCCAAAAAATTTAAAAAATTCCCCTCACTTGAAAGCTTTAACACAACAAACTCAAAGTAAAGAAAACAAGGATAACTATGAAGAAATATTCCCTATATAAAGTCATAAAGTATGCAAATAAACAAGTGGAGAAACACTAATCAATATCAGTACTAAATCATTGGAGGATCAATGCTTCAATGAAATTCCATCCAAGTAAAAAAGAAATGAACAAGCTAATAAATAATTAAAGGCATAACACTTGATAAATATCATGAGGAAACACATTAGGAAATAATGGGACAAGTATAATACATGAAAAGGTGGACCTAATTCCATCAGGTTAATGGTCACACATCCATCAAATGAATCACTCTAAACGCAATCTCATATTTGACACCCCACTAGCTTGGTATTTTGTAAAACTAGTGGTAACTATAAAGTGTGTAATCTCAATGTTCCTAGAAACATCCCATGACTTCCCACATAGTATCCTAGATTTCCCTATAAAATAACTAAAGTAGGTTATACACTTTTAAATTGAATGTCATACAATGAAAATAATAATAGCCAAAGGCTAGCATAATAATGAAATACTTCCCACATCCCACATTTAGATTATAATACCCATAAGAAAATCATGAATCACATCACAAAAAACCATCACATGGATACACATGACATCATAAATAAATGAAAATGGGATCAACAAGGGAACAATGAACCAATCAACTCAAATATCACATCACAAAGTGTCATCCTAGAATTTCAATTATCACATATAATATATACATTTGTAAATCCCTTTTTAAAATGTTTTGGAATCCAAACACCAATATAAGGTAAATCATAATAATTTCCAAAACAAAACCAACATAACCCAAATGAATCACGATTCCATTTCATAAAACAACATGTCCCTTTCAAACATGGAAACTCTTTAACCTCCAAAGGGTAACCCACTTTGAAAAACCAATTTCCCTTAAAATCGAATGACCATGTGTTTTTCTTATATAAAACCATTATTTTAATTTTATCAAACATGTCAAATGTATAAAATATGAATTTACATAAAAATTAAATTTAAAAATGAAATTAAAATCTTTAATCCACATGAAAACCAAGTTAAGTTATATGAAACCATTATAAACCAAACCTAGATAACCCACGTCCTCATTATCTGGATTAGAAATTAATTTATAAATCCAAGAAAACGTAAATATCTTAAATAAAATTCAATGAAATGGAAACACTGACCTAAATAAAATTCACTGGCGGCAGGGAGGCGAGCTAGGGTTTGGGTCTCGTAGGGGTCGGGGGAAGAAGATGGGGTCGCGAGGGTCGGGGGAGAAGGGGGTTCGGGGCAGGTGTTGGGGGGAAGTGGCGCGGATGGCTAGCATGCGGAGCTGGGGTTCGGGGATCACTCATGGGGGGGTATGAGGGAGAAGGGGAGTCGGGGTCAGGGGAGAGTGTCACAGTTGGAAAAAAATAACGGGGTTTAGTGGAAGTTTTTAATAAACCACTGCTAAACCCTTTTTTAAAAAGTTTTAGCGACGGTTTAAAAACCTCCGCTAAAATACCACTACTAAAGATGATTTATGTTATAGTTATAGTCCTAGGAAATAGAGGAAATCCCCTAGACAAACCCCCTTGATAATCATAAATATTGGACGATGGTCTCAAGATAAACCTTCCACCTAAGTACCCAAAGTAACTCATGTGCTCAATTTTAAAAACCAATTTCAATGATTTGAAACCCATTAAAAAACCATTTCAGAATCCATTTATAAAAAACCATTGAAAAATTATTTCTATTTTAAAACCCTATTTCAACACACACAAATAATCATTCTGATTAAATAAATCAGTTTATAAAGCAAACCAAGTAGGTTGATTATCATGGGCTAGAGATAGAACTACATACCTCAATGTTCGGGCCCCACAAGCCCACAATATAATCCACAAAAAATGAAACCAGAGATGAAAACTAAGGACCTATAATTGATCCCATACATCTTAGGATTGATTCAAATCTAAATACAAGGAGTCAACGGAAGATAGGGAACCCACATACCTTGTGAACGAAATCCTGTCGCACCACAACCAACAATGGAAAAGGCCTTCAGAAAAAGATCTCGCAAAGGATCTAGAAGAAACCTAGAAGAAACATCCAACATAGATAAAAGGATCTGGTATCACAAATATAGGGTGTTACCCTAATCAACTTTAATGAAGAACTGAAAACGAACACTTACTCAGAGAGACGCACCGAAGACATAATGAAGATCCAAAGCCGATCGGATCAATCTGGAAGGGAAGCCACCTCTGAAAATTTCCTTGGAGTAGCATAGGGTCGAGAAAATGATGTCTAGGAAGATAGGGTTGAGAGAAACTACAAAACACATGACTTTAACCTAGGCATAGGCTGAGTCATGACATGTATCTCGGGTATATGATGTGTAGTCTACACTGGATAAGTATGCCGAAAAACCCCATCACCTCGGGTTAAAAATATTCTGTTTAAACCCTACATGATGTCAACCTCAGGCACACAATGTGTACCTACAGAGCCTGTACCTCCAGTACACAATGTGTACCTCAAGTACACAATGTGTACCTCCAGTACACAGTGTGCTTCTATACAGCATGTACCTCTAGTACACAACGTGTATTTATTTTGCAACCTGCAGAAAAATATAGAAAACCACTTTTATGGTCTTTTAACCAAAAGGGGACTTAGAAAGTGGGAAAAAAATACCTGATCAAGGTAAAAAGATGCTACATGGGGTGAATCACTAGTTCCCCATTCTTTTATAAGAATGTTTCTTAACTTCTTTAGTAAAATTTCTTAACATCTAAAAATTTTCAAAGTTAAGATCCACTCAAATAAAATTTATTAACCTCACCTTTAATATGAAACAAATATAAGGAGAAGTAAGAACATGATACTTACAAGTTTTGGTTAAAATACCTACTCCTTTCTATTTTGTATAGTTCCACCAACATAGATTCTTTCACTGTCTTCTTTTTTGGAATAAAAAGGAACAAGTAGTGAACAATTATAGAATCCTAGTAGCAACTTTCCTACTATAGTTGGTTATACCCCCAACTATCATTTTCAGTATCCACTTTCCCACAACAAGTTATACAACCCAACCAAAAAATCAAGCCTTTTTAGAAACTGGTAAGTATCCACAGTTAGAAGATTCACTTTCCTTCTTTTTTTTGATCCACTTCATCACTTACTTCATAAGTAAGATGAATCGAACTTTACCTATATAAAATCTTCATGAACTTCAACAATTTTCTAAGGAACTTGTTGGTATTGAAATATTCTCTAGAAAATCTATCTAGAAAAAATCTTCAGAAAAATTCATTCTGATCTGCCTCAGTACGGTAACCTCTTCTTAATGGTCGCCATCTGATTTTCCTTCTACTTTTACTTCTTCAATTGAGTAGAAACTCAATTGGTAGCTCACAATTCCTTCATAATATGGAAATCTATCTAATGAACCTTTATTTTATGGATGTTTCTTTTATGGGATCACTTCTATAGACTTTCTCCGATGAAGCATTGTATGTTAGAACTTGCTCCAATGATCGAATTGAACCTCACTTTGATAATCCTCCTCAGATTAAACCTAAAAAATAAAGATTGGTTGGAAAATTGATACATGTTCCACAATTTTTGGAGCTCCAGTGTACATGAACAGTTCAAGTTGGAAAAGTATATATGTATTGATCTCTCCTTTTATAGGAACCCCAGAATAAAAAAGGCAGGAAAACTAATTTTACTTCTTTCTTAATGAAATTAAAAAATTAAAGATTTCTCATTCATTTAAGTACTCATATATTACTTCTTCAACTCTTCTCAATACTTATGTTAGCTCCTCAAATCTTTTATAATATTCATACTACTTCAAGTTTACAAACATTCTTTATTCTGACTATCAAATCTGATTGTCCACTTTGATTCTTTATTACGATGAAGTCATATGAAAAACTGAAGATGGACCATTACGATGACCTCTTGTAAACAATAAAATTCTTCTTATATAGATTCTTCATATCAATTAAAAAAACTTACTATAACATTGATATAATTATGTAGCATTTAAAAACATCCTTCATTAATACTTTGGTAGTAAGAAAACATCAAAAATATCTTTTATGTATTTCTCCATTTCTTTATTTCCATAGACCAATTATCCTTTTTCTGATGAAGTTCATCATATGATGACTTTATTGATGTCATCATGCTTTTGATGGATTGGTCATTGTTTCACTCTAATGAATCTTATCAGTTTCAGTCTGATGATTCTACACCTCTTCTTGAGAAACAATCAATACTTTTGTTCTTTTTCCCTTGACCCAGTTGTAAGATAAAAAAGTATGACTTCTTGTTTTATTGAACTAATTGAAATACAATTCATCATGATAAAACATGGTTGACTACATTGTTGATCATCATTCAGTTGATCAGTCTTTAAATCCTTCCAATGGACCATCACTTCCAACAATTTAAACTTTTTCAAACATTATGCCTCCGATAAAACTCTTCATCTGATATGTAAAGGATGTTGAAAATATGAATCGGTGTCAAAATCCATTATGATGGATCGATGGCATACTAAATCCAATGGACTGGTGTTGTTAGTGACTTCTTTTCTTAGTATGATCAATATTTTATCCTTATGATATTTTCACACCAATGATTCTCATACTGATGATCTTCATCCTTCTATTTCTGGTGTTCCTCACACCGATGAGTAGCAGCCAAAATACTTCATATTGTATTCTCCTCTCTTTCAAAAACTCTATATTTTATCACGAATTATTTCATGATTTATGAGCACTCCATGATCATAAAATCATTGTTAAATTTAGTATCAAATGTAGACTCTGATACAACTTCTCATTACGATCAAATATTTTATTCCATACTCAATATGATTATCAACAGATTCTGATTTTATATCAAACCCAAATCTAATGAATCATATTCAATGACTCATGCCGATGTGCTAGATCTGATTATCATGCCGATAATCTAGATCTGATTCTCGTATCGATGGTTCTGGATCTTATTAACAGCTTCACACACACACTTCTTCGATCTAGATTTCCATTACCTTTTCCACATACTTACTTTCTTCAACATAATCAATATATTTATATATTGAAAAAAATTACAACCAAAATAAAACTTGATCCTAACAATATACCCTTTGTGTTTTTTGTCAATACCCACTTCAACTAATTTAAAATAATACCACTTATTGTCCACTTTTTCTTCTCTCCATTCTTTTCTTGATCCCCATATTTCTTATCCCTCCCCAATTCCATTTCTTTCCCCAATATTGATAATCAAATTCAAAGGTTCCATCATGAAAATATTCCCCATTATTGAAAAATGATCTCATTTCCAAGGGTTGGAAATTTTTATCTCAAAATCACAAAATTATTATTCAAGAGAACATAAGTATCACATTATTTTCTTAACAAAGATCCTTTAACAAAAAAAACTTTAAGCATGCATGGGTGAACCTGATGTAGAAAACAAGAGTGTATAATCAAGGTTATCCGTGTTGTCCATAAAAAAACTTTTAAGTAATACAATTTCATGCTTCTTTCAACATTCTCATTTCTGGGGAAATCAATAAGGGATTTGTTTAAGATAAAAGTAACCTTCACCCATCTCAACAAACATATCAGAAAGTTAAGGTGTATAAACACAAGTTTTAAAAAATAATATTTTGTAACCTCATTACATTATTATGTAATAATAGTAAGAGACTCAACAACATCATCTTCCTTACTTCAACTCTTTAAATTCCCTACATGTTAGTACAAATAAAAAAATTGGAATATAGAGTAATCTCATTGTTTCTAAAAAGTAAAATTTTGACTGAGAGTCCTCTCTTAATCTTGTATTTTTCTTTTTCTTCTTGGATTTTTCATTGGATGCATTTTATTCCTTCTATTCATCCTTATCAGACTTTTAGAAAAGTTTCTTTTCATCTTTATACTCTTCTGATAAGGATGAAAATTTCATTTCCATTTCAGTAACCTTTTTGTTACAGTGAGTTTGTAACAATTATTTCATGTCTTCCTCTTGCTCTAGTATGATAGTCAAACAACTTTTAGTAACTTTCCCTTCTTGATCACATATTTTACATCTTTTTATTTCCCTTTTATTCAACCAGTTTTTTTGATTCATATAAATTTCTATCTATGTCAACTTATTCTGACCAAATAACTAAGAACACATTCTTTTCGGACTCAACATGTTTTTTCTCTACTTTATTAACATACTAATATTTCTTTATCTTTTGAATTTCCATTTTCAATTTCACTTAATTTTTAGAAAAAAATGATCTTATTTTATCCTCAAATATTCCCCTTGATTCATATCTATTTCCTAGGAATGACATGTTTTATGAACATGAATAATCTCTATGTCCAAAAATTCAACAGCACCAATAGTGACCTCTGAAACTTGATCTTTCATACTGAGAGTAAAACTGATCAGAACTTTTTTATTATTCTTTATTTATAAGTCGTGGACCAATTTTCTTATAAGGATTCTTTCCTAAAGAATCATTATCATTCTTGGTGAAATATTTTTTCTTACAAACCTTATTTTTTAAGACTTTTTTTCTATTTGTTTAGAAGTTTTAGCTTTAACATCAACTACCTTATTGAAATTTTCTCTCATATTTCTTATCTCACATTGTGTTGTGAGAAGCTTTGATTATGTTTCAAACAAATCCTCTTCTTTATCATCTAGACTAACTTTCAAAACATTTATCATATTTTTGGATTCATATTTCTTCAACGTTTTATGCTTATTTTCTTTAATAAGTGTATATTCTTTCATATTGAGGTTATCATTGTCAGCTGATATTTCTTCATATATTTTCATTTTTTGTTTCAAGTTCATCAATATTCACATTCTAAGATCTAATAAAATTTATATTTTTCACTTAATTATTCATCCAGACATTATTCTCAAATGTTATTCCTTCATTATATTTCTTCTGATTCTTTATTTCATTATTGAGTTAAGTATTCTTCTCAATTTCATTTTCTAAATTATCTTTGATAATACATTCCATTTATGTAATTTATTCATCACTATATTTATTATATGGAGAATTAATTCCATTTCTAACTTGATAAATGAAGTTGAGTTGATGATCTGATTCATCACTAGATGAGGAGTCATTCTTCTTTCTTCTTCTTAGATAAATTTTCTTCTTTTTATCATAAGGAAATCTTTCCTTATGTTTCTTCAACTTGTTTTTTAGGTTTCTCATAATCTTCCATAGAATCATATTCTGAAACTTTATTCCTAGTAAAATTATATGTAAAATTTCTTTTCCCTTAATAATTCCAACATTTGAGGGTTTTTATTTTCCATTTTCCCTTATTTTATTTCTTATAAAGGATGGTAATGATTTTATTGAAATCTGCAGCTTCTTCCTCTTCTTCTGAATCACTTGATTCTTCTTTGATTTTTTTATCTTTTTTTTCCTTTTAAAAAATATTTTAAGGACATTTATTGATCAACATTTTCTTTAGTTTTCATAAACTTCTCTCTTATCATTTAATAAGTAACAATATTACTATATAGATCATCCAAATATAGAGTTTGTTGGATCTCTATCTTCCAAAGTTGAAACTTTGGTATCAAAATTATCATAAAGGATTCTAAATATCTTTTCCACAATAGTTGAGTCTTCTAATTTCTCACCAAGACATATTATGGTGCTAAAAATATCATTCAACCTTGTAAAGAAGTCACCAATACATTCATACTCATCCATTTTAAGATATTCATACTTCAGCCTCCAAATTTGTAACTTTGTCTTATTTACCTTTGTATTTCCTTCATAAATGTTTTTCAACTTATCCTAGATCCCTTTAGTAGTTTTGACTACCTTTACTCTAAGCAACTCACTTTCAGTTAGTGATGAGAGTAAATCATTTTTAGCTCTTCCATCATTCTCAAGATTTTTCTAATCAGTAGCAGTAAGAGGATTATTCTCAATACGAGGAGGAAATCCATTTTTAGTAGCTTCAAAAACATTATACCCAAGAGACATAATATATGGTAGTATTATATCTTTATATATATGATAGTTCTTACCGTTTAAAATTGGAATCCCCTTATATTTCACTAAATTTAAATTATCCATTCAAATAGATGGATATTTCAGAGGGAACCTCCTATGATACCAATTTTTGTTCCCAAATAGGATCAAGACCACTGATAGGGGGTGAATCATTGGTTTATTTTTATTTATAATAAAGTTTCTTTACTTGTTTATTAAACTTTATTAACCTATGAAACTTATTAAAGTTAAAATCCACTCAAATAAAACTTCTCAACCTCAACTTTAGTATGAAAAAAATATAAATAGAAGGCATCACATGATATTTACTAGGTTCGATACAAAGACCTACTCCTTTCCATGTTGGATAGTCCCACCAACATGGATTATTTCACTATCTTATTTCTAAAATACAAAGGCACAAGTAGTGAACAATTCAATAATCTTAGTACCAACTTTCCTACTATAGTTGTTTATACCCTCCAACTATCCTTTTCAATATCCACTTTCTCATAGCTAGTAATACACCCCAACAAAAAAATCAATATTTTTTATAAAATGGTAAGTATCCACGGTTAAAAGATTCACTTTCCTTTTTATTTTATAATCCACTTCAAAAAGTATTCACTACCTACATAATTAAGCTGAATAAAACTGTAACTACATACAACCTTCAAGGACTTCAATAATTCTCTAAGAAACTGTTGGTCTGGAAAAAATCTCTAGAAACTTTGTCTGAAAAACTTCCTCTATAAAATTTATTCTGATATTACTTGTTCTAGTAACCTATATACAATGGTCTCCATATGACTGGCCTCAGTCAAATTTTCCTTCTTCTCTTCCTTATTTAATTAATTAGAAACTCAATT
The DNA here is from genome assembly GCA_963277665.1 of Viscum album. Classification (NCBI taxonomy): domain Eukaryota; kingdom Viridiplantae; phylum Streptophyta; class Magnoliopsida; order Santalales; family Viscaceae; genus Viscum; species Viscum album. The sequence goes on along the minus strand of OY728146.1, from coordinate 1,504,317,811 downwards.
GTAATCTCACAATTCCTTCATCATATAGAACTTGGTCTGATGAACCTTTCTCTGATGGATGTTGCTCTGATGGGTTCAATTCGATGGAATTTCTCTAATGAAGTGTCATCTGTTGGAACTTTCTTTGATGATCATATTGAACCTCCCTCTGATAATATTCTTCAGAGTCAACTTGAAAAACAAGGTTTGGTTGGAAACTCAATACATGTTCCACATTTTTCACAACTCTTGTTCATGTGAATAGTTCAAGTTGGTGAAGTACAAATGTATTGAGTTATCCTTTTATAGGCACCCCATAATGGAAAAGGTAGGAAAACTAATTTTACTTCCCACTCAATAAAATTAAAAAAATTTGGATTTATCATTCATTTAAGTCTTCATCATTGACTTCTTCAACTCTTCTTAATACTTCTGGGAGTTTATTTAATATTTTCTAATATTAAGACCACTTCAAGTTTACAAACATTCTTTAGTCCAATTCTCTATCCCGATTTTCCATTCTAATTCTTCATTATGATAAAGACATTTGAGAAACTAAAGATGGACCCTTATGATGACCTATTATAAAAACTAAAAGTATTCTCATACATATGATTCATATCAACTGAAAAACACTTGTTAAAACATTAAGAGAATTATGTAGCATCCAAAAACAACCTTCATTAATACCTTTTCAGCAATCACACATCATAAATATCTTCAAAGTATTTCTCCTTTTCTTAAATTCCTCATACCAATTATCCTTTTTTCCAATTAAGTTCATCATCTGATGACTTTATTGGTCCCATCATGCATCTGATGGATCGGTCTCTGATTTACTTTGATGAATGTTTTCAGTTCCAGTCTGATGAGTTTGAACCTCTTCTTGAGAAATAATCAATACATTTTTTCTTTTTCTCTTGACCCAATTGTAAGATAACAAAGTATGACTTCTTGTTTTCTTGACCTAATTAAGATACAATTCAAACTTATGAACATGGTTGACTACATTTTTTATCATCATTCAGTTGATCGGTATTTGTATCATTCTGATGGATCGTCATTTCCATCAATTCACACTTTCTCAAACATTATGCCTCTGATAAAACACTACATCTGATATACAGAGGATACCAACAATATGAATCGATGTCATAATCCATTATAATGGATCGATGGAATATTGTGTCTGATGGACCGGTCTTATTGGTGACTTTTTTCTTTAGTGTGATCAATCTCCCATCCTTATGATATTGTCATGCTTATAATTCTCATACTGATGATCTTCATCCTTCTGTGTCTGATGTTCCTCACACCTATGACCAGTATCTAGAATAATTCATATCATATTCTTCTCTATTCCATAAACTCTATATTGCATTAGAAATTATTTCATGATTAATGAGAACTCCACAATTAGAAAAACATCATCAGATTTAGTATCAAATGAATACTCTAATACAACTTTGCATTACAATCAAAGATTTCATTCCAGACTCAATATGATTATTAACAGCTTTTGATTTTCAATCAAAAACCAAATTTGATGAATCATATTCAATGACTCATGTAGATGTGTTGGATATGATTCTTATTCCAATATTTTGGATCCTATTCTCGTGTTGATGGTTCTTGATTCAATTGACAACTTCACACACACACTTCTTCAATTTGGATTTCCATTACCTTTTCCACATACTTACTTTCTTAAACATAATCAACATATTGATATATTGACAACAAATAAAACCAAAACACAACTTGGGCCTAATAATTTTTGATCTCATTGTAAAATTATAAGTTTAACTTGAACCTATAAAAGGCCTTTTTTTATATTGGATATCTATAATACTTGGTTGGAATGTGAAGAGTAAACATAATATCATTTAGACTAAACTAATATAAAATCATTATGTTCATATTTATTTTTATTTTTCTTTCACTCTTCAAACAACCACTAATTTTATTTTTAAAAGGATGGATTTTTAAATATACTAATCATCCAAATTATATAATTCATTCTAAGTAACTATCTATTTTAATATTGAAAATTCATCCTTGTTTTTTCATTAACCTGGGTGGGACATAACAATTGGTATCATAGTACGCCCTTATAAGGACTGTTAAAATCCATTTTTCTCATCTTAATACCACTATAATTGGAGTAAAAATTTATCGATTTTAGTATTTTTCTATCTATTCATTATATTATATGTTCTTGGACTAAACTATATCATAGTTCTTAAAAATACTAAGGAGAAGATTCATTTTTAGTCATGTAAAGTTAGTAATTTGGGATTTTGAATCCCCTGCGATCGCTACATTTAAATAGAAGTCATTGTAGTTATTTGAATGGTAGAATGAAGTTATTTTTGAAGAATATAGGTATTGAATATTATACCATCATGTTTAAACCATAAAAATTACCAGAGTTTGATCTTGATACTTGGTTTGATAATGATGTTCTTATATATGTTTTTAATTAAAAAGTGATTATTTTTATTTATTTTTATTTTAATAAAAAATATTCATATTTACTTTTGTAAATATTCTTTTGACATTTTGGATGACTTTAAAATAAATCATTGAAGATCTAGTAAATTTTGGAGAACTAAACTTGGTGTTCATGGGAAAGATTTCAAGAGTTCAAGATATTTGATCATGAAAGTGTAAGTGATATATATAACATTTTTACTAAGATTATGAACAACATTTTTACTCTTGGTGAAATCATGAATAATGGAGTGTTGATTAAAAGAGTACTTAAATCTCTTCCAAATAAGTGGAATTATAAAAAGTTTTTTATTGAGGAAAGAAATAATTTTTCTAAATATAGCATGGATGAGATTATTGGATCACTAATTTAATATGAGATTGAGATGGAGAATATAGATAATGAATTCTATGAAAAGAAAAAGGTAATTGATTTTAAATTTAAACATTTTTCATCTAACTCTTTTAGTGATTACTCGTGTTCTTATTGTTCTGAGAATAATTATTATTTGAATAAACTAGCATGGTTTTTGAAAGGAATGATGGAGAAAGGGAATGGTGACAAGAATTAAAGTAAGAATAAGTATAATGAAGTAAAGGTAATCCAAATTCTAAAATTAGGTGTTTTGAATGTGAGAAAAGTAAAAATATTAATGTCCAATGATGAAAAATAAAAAGGAATAAAAAAGAAAAAAAGAAAAAGGAAATGATGAAGGATTTAGATATTGGTTGAAGTTATATAGAAAATTCAAAATCAAGTGAAGAATATATAAGTGAAAAATAAATAAGTAATCTCTATTTTATGGATAAGTATATTAAAGTTTCTTTTTATCCTATTCAATCATCATTTTTAAGTGATTTAGGTGAATCTTCTAAGAAATATGTAAATATTTCTTTAATGGGTAATTTGAATAATGAAAGTGAATCTAATTCAAATTTTGATTCCTATTCTAATTATAGAAATAACAAACTTACTATTTAGGATTTAAATGAAATTTGTGATAAATATCATAAGGAAATTGAAAAACTTTCTAACAAGTATAAAAAATTGAGTAAATATCACAAGAAAGTTACAAAATAAAAGAATAATTTATCTCTTAAAGTTGAAAATGTAAAGAAGGTTGGTTTTGAAATTCCAAATCTTAAAGAAGAAAATGATAAACTAAAGTATTTTATTTCTAAAAATAATTACCAATAAGAATTAAAATTTAATGTTTTGGGGGGTATTTTTCTAAACTTAAAAAACAAGAAAAAAACAATGAAAATATTTTCTTCTTGTATAAAAGATAAAATATATGATGATTTGGAATTTTTTTAAAATAAAAAGGGAAGATTAAAGCTAAATTGAAATGTGTTAAATAAATTATATCTAAATTTACTATTATAAGTCAACTTTTAGATGAATTTATAAGAGCATAAAATGTTAAGAACGAATAAAAATATAAATTTTCATGGTTTTTATGGGTTATTACCTCAAATATACAAGAATATATTTGTTTAAGGAAAAAATAAAGGTATTTATTTTGTTACTTTTTTAAATGTGACCTATTTGGTCATTATTCAAGTGATTTTTCACTAAATTTTTTTCAATATCTTGGTCACATAAAGGACTCTATTTCAAAATATACTTTTAGAATTAAAATAACTAACCCTTGTATAACATGGGTTTCTAAAGGTATTTTTCTAAATCTCATTGGACCTAAGATTTTTTGGATTCCCAAGTAAGTATATTTTCATCTTTGAAACATTAATGCCCTTTATATTTTTAACATTTGGTATATTAGATTGTACTAAAATTTTCCCATTTTCATAATGGATGGTAAGCATGTTAGATTTTTTTTTAAATCTGGTTAGTTGACATGTGATTTAACTGTCGGTTACTTAAGATTCTTTTAATGTCATCTAATATGTTTAGTGGTTACTTGTAGGTTTTAAATTGTTTATACAAGAGGAATTTTTTCACTATTTACACAATATAATTTTCATATCTACTCACACTCTGTTTTGATATCATGTCTATAAAAATAAGAGAAAGAATCTATTAATGGGGATATTTACTGATTTTTTAAAAACTTTACTATTTTAGATTGGTATATATTTTTTGAATGCATGAATTTAGGGGGATTTATCTACTTTGAATTAAAAAAAATTAAATCTTTTTTTTTCACATCTCAAAATATTATTTTTTTGATTATATATGAACATGTTTTAATATATTGTAATTTGATTAAGAATACGTTGAAGTCTATAAAAACCTACTCAAATCATGTTAAAATTTTCTTAAACTTTAAGTATATTCAATTATGTTAAAAATTATGTTTTTTTAAGTGTACAGTTTTTATTTTTTGAGAATGACTTTTTTGTTGTTAAAGCATGATGAATATTCATCAAATTAAAAAAAATATTAATATTTGGTGAAAACTTGAAATTTTAACTCTCAATTTATGTTTAAACTTTGGGAGAGTTTTTATTTGGTTATATAATCTATTAAGAAGTAAAGTTTATTTTAAAAATAAGGGAAATTATTATCTTTTTAAAAATGGGAAAAATTGTTGGTGTTAAATGTTTTTATTTTGAAAATAAATTATTTAAAAAAGGTCAAGATGTGTTATAAGGGGAGAAATTGATTATAATTTTTCAATTTACATATTTTTCTTCAAAATTTTATTTTTTGATAATTTAAAAATAGGGAATATTTTCTTTTTGTGTTTAGTTTTATAATTTATAAAAAATAGGGAATTTATTAAGTGTCTATTGAAACCCACCAAATAAGCACAAGAAAAATCAAAAAGGAAGAAATACATAAACATGGGCATTATCTTTCCCATGAAAGCAAGGGAGAAGAGGATGGTCCAAGACTTGTAGAGCCTCTAAAAAGCTCTTGATCATGTGAGCACCTCAAGGTCACGCAAAGTCACCATACATGGAACTTATCCCACGGAAAGCCCCGTAAAACCCTTCTCAGCAAGTGTCCTTTCTCGCAAGCAACTAAACGGTGAAGGCTGGATGAGCGTACCCCGAGGCTATGCAGTTTTTAATTGGAAAGTTCCTAAAAAATTGTCTGAAATCCCCTGAAAATAAAGGGAAGTGACATCCCAAGGAAGAGACCCCATTAGTCACAAAGATCATGCACCAAAGAATCATTGGGAAGAATAAAATCCCCATGTTATGTCCAAGACATCTAAAGAGACCTCCAATCCTTCATCACATAGAACAAATGAGATAAATAATAGGAGGTGATAGGGTTCCACGGTCACTAGAGAACATGTGGTGTGCCCCTGAAGATATGTGACACACCTCGACCTATCTGGTGTGTCTTATAGAGCCCCTTTAGCTCGTCATCCACATCACATGGGAACCGTCGAACAACCTCATTGTGATTTAAGGAAAAAATGCATATTTTTTGCCACAATACTTGTGCACTCTCATATAATCTACATTGTTCACATGAGACACCACTAGGTAATCGATTAAAAATCATGGATATTACCTGAAAAAACTTTAATACCTCCCAAACTTTGTCAAATAAAACAAAGTGGATCAAAGGGGAGGAGGTGAGTGGTGTCTACGATCATTGAAAGACATGTGATGCGCACCCTGAGTGACCCACAAGACACAACGAGACCTCAGTGTCACGACCAACTTGCCTCGAGAGGTCCCTATGGCTTGTTAGATTCACCGCATGGAAGACATAGTGCATGTCCAATAAAGCCCATGGTGCTCTAAGTAAAAATAGATAGGTTCATTCATTCAATACTCACGCATCACCACATGACCCATATCGGTCACACAACTCATCTACAAAAAATAGAAGAAATTCTCCTAGTTCCATACATGCAATGGTGCATGAATCCTAACCTTCATAAAATAAAATGAAGGAGATGGAAAGGGGGAGGAGAGCAGAGTTTACAGTCACTGAAGGACACGTGATGCATCTAGTGCACCCACGGCACGACCATGAGACCTCGAGATAGGCCATCCAAAGAATTGCGAGTGCCCTCCGACAGGCACTTGGATCTCATGAAGACCCTTGGAGATGTCGACATAACTAAATGGAATTACTTTAAATCATGAGTCTTCAATAATCAGAAATAATTTAATAAAGTATGGATGGGCTTGCAACCACAGAAAATCAAGTGGTGGCCCAGACATAGTCCACCGTAGAGACTCACGAAACTGCATAATTCCAAACCTCGTGTTGACTCCAGATTCGACTCACGTCAGATGCCCCATAAAAATCGATGAGTACGTGCACTAATATAAATACAATATATATCAATGGTTTCAAACCATTGGTATAGGCATCAAAACCTTTGGTATACAATATACCAACAGTTTTGTAAACCGTTGGTTAGTAAGCCGTTATAAAAGGCTTATACTAATTGTTCTTCTCTAAAAGTTGGTATATAGCAGTTTAATCTTTAGTATGCCAATGGTTTTCTTAAAACCATTGGTATATATTTATACCAACGGTTTATTAACTGTTGGGATATATATAGTCTACTTACAGTTTACCAACATTTTAGAAACCGTTGGTATATATTATTACCAATAGTTCTTACAACCGTTGGTACAAATATTCTAGAAATACAATTACCAATAGTTCAAAACCATTGGTATAGTGTTTTACCAATGGTTTATTCAAACCATTGGTAAAACAATTCTCAAAATGCACTTTTCCAATGGTTTAAAACCATTGGTACAGTATATTTCTATAAATCAGAACAGCAGACATCACATCAGCCACCCATTCCCTCCATTTCATACACCTGTAAACACACCTCCAAACAACACATATAATAGAACAAAAAAACACCTGTAATAGCACATAAAAACACCAAACTCTTCCAAACATGACATGTACCACAACATAGTTTTCCTCATTTCAATCTTTAGATGACAATAGAGTTACATACACCATTAACATAATTAACACATAATTCATAAGGTACTTACATTAAGTATACACATACAACAAGTATACCCATACACCATTAACACATAATTCATAAGTTAATTAAATACATAAATAATTCAATTCAGGGGTTGGGGGTTGTTCAAGGGTTTGTGGTGGCTGTCCAAGGGGGTAGGGGTGTTCAGGGGGCGAGGGTGTCTGGGGGGATGGGGGTGTCCGGGGGGTGGGGGTGTCTAGGAGGATATGGGTGTCCATGGGGTGGGGGCTGTCTACAGGGGTGTCCTAGGGGGTGGGGTGGTGTCCAATGGGTGGGGGTGTCCAGGGGTGGGGGCATCCAGGGGATGGGGTGGTATCTAGGGGGGTTGGGGGGTTGTCCATGGGGGTATGAGAGTCCAAGGGGGTATAGGGAGTCCAGTGGGGTGGACAGGCTGTCCACGGGGGTGGCAGGGCTGTCCAGGGGGTAGAGGGTGTCCAGGGGGGTGGATAGGCTATCCACGGGGTTGGGCGGGTTGTCCATGGGGGTGGGGGCGGTCCATGGGGTGGGGGCTTTCTAAGGGGGTCGGGGTGTCTAGGGGGTGAGCAGAGCTGTCTAGGGGGGTACAGGGTGGCCAGTGTGGTGGGAGGGCTATCCAAGGGGGTGGAAGGGCGCTGTCCATGGGGGTGGGGGGCTGTCCAGGGGGGTCAAGGTGTCTAGGGGTGGGTGGGGCTATCTAGGGGGGTATGGGGTGTCCAGTGGGGTGGGCGGGCTGTCCATGGGGGTGGGTGGGCTGTCCACGGGGGTGGGAAAGCTGCCCACGGAGGTGGGTGGGTTGTCCAGGGGGTATGGGTGGTTTTCCATGGGGGTGGGGGTGTCCAAGGGGGTGGGGGTGTCCAGGTGGTGGGCGGTGTCTAGGAGGGGTGGGGGCGTCCAAGGGGTTGGGGGTGTCTAGGGGGTGGGGGCTATCCAGGGTGGTGGGGGTCCATGGGGGTGTCCAGGGGTGTTGGGGTGGTGTACAGGGTGTTGGGGGGGCTTTCCAGGGGGTGGGGTGTCCAGGGGGTGGGGGTGTCCAGGGGTGTGGTGGTGTCCAAGGGGTGGGGTGGTCCAGGGGGTTGGGGGCTATCCAAGGGGGTGGGTGGTGTCCAGTTGGTGGGGGTGGTTGTCCATGGGGGTGAGGGTGTCCAGGGGGTGGGGTGTCCAGGTGGTGGGGTGGTGTCTAGGAGGGTTGGGGGTCGTCCAGGGGTTTGGGGTGTCTAGGGGGTAGGGGGCTGTCCATGGGGGTGGGGGCGGTCTAGGGGGTTAGAGGGGTTGTCCAAGGGGGTGGGGTGGTGTCCAGAGGGGTGGGGGGTTGTCCAGAGGGGTGGGGGTGTCTAGGGGGTGGGGTGTACAGGTGGTGGGGTGGTGTCTAGGAGGGGTGGGGGTTATAATGGTATTAATGGAATTAATTTTATAAATTTTAATATCATTGTTATTTTTAAAATTGTTTTGGAATAGTGTTTATTTCAATAGTATGTGTTTCTTTACGAAAAAATGAATACTTTTGGTGTATATGGTAGGAAGGGGGATTTGGTTATTAGGAAAAGGATTTCATTTTTATTGTGGAACAAAAATACTATATGATTTTTGAAATGAAACCTTAAAAGTGATTTTTATAAACCATTGGGGAGTTTTAAATAGAAATAAGTCTTTATTATGTGATTTTGAAATGGTTTTATGAAGAATTATTTGTGATTTATCTTTATGGGATTTTTTATTTTGTGTCCCTTGTTTTAGAACATCATATTATTTTAATAAAGGTTTTTTTTTATAATTATTTAGAATATTACCACTATAAATGAATCAAAAAGTACATAATGGGGTATCTCAGGTAGTCATTCTTGTGTCCTGGTCTCTACTCAAACTCTTGTAGAAGTGGAATAACTATGTTCTTCTCGGATCATTTATTATGCATGGGAGTTTCTAAAATACCATCAACTATTTTTTATTGGTGATCAAGGATCCCAGGAGGCAACCAAGTGGGTATCTATGATTAATGGGATCTTCGAGTTGTTAGAAACCCTATAATCCACGGGGGTGGGGGCTGTCCAGGGGGTGGGGGCTGTCCATGGGGGTGAAGGGGCTGTCCACCAGGGTAGGGGGTGTCCAAGGGGGTGGGTGGTGATATCCACGAGGGTGGGGGTGTTTAGGGGGTCAGGGGTGTCCAGGGGGTAGGGGTGTCCAGGGGGGTGGGTGGGCTGTCCACGGGGGTGGGGGTGGGGGCTATCCACAGGGGGAGGGGCGTCCAGGGGGTGGGAGGGTTGTCCATGGGGGTGGTCGGACTTTCCATGGGGGTGGGGGTTGTCCATGGGGGGTGGGAGGGCTGTCCACGGGGGATGGGGCTGTCTAGGTGGGGTCTAGGTGTCCAGGGGGTGGGCAGGGTTGTCCAAAGGGTACGAGGTGTTAGTGGGGCGGGCGGGCTGTCCACAGGGGGTAGGGGTGTCCAGGGGGGTGGGCGGGCGGTCCAAAGGGGGGGTTTTCCATGGGAGGAGGGGTGTCCAAGGGGGTGGGTGGGCTATCCACGGGGGTGGGTGGGCTGTCCATGGGAGTGGGGGTTGTCCAGGGGGTGGGGGTGTCCAGGGGTGGGGGCTTTCCATGGGGGTAGGGGGTGTCCAGGGTGTGGGTGGGGCTGTCCACTAGGGTGGGGGCTGTCCAGGGGGGGTCGAGGGTGTCTAGGGGATGGGCGGGGCTGTCCAGGGGGTACGGGGTGTCCAGTGGGGTGGGCGGGCTGTCAACGGGGGTGGGTGAGCTGTCCACGGGGGTGGGTGGGCTGTCCAGGGGGTTCGGGGTGTCTAGGGGGTGGGCGGGGATATCCAGGGGGGTACAGGGTGCCCAGTGGGGTGGGTGGGATGTCCACGGGGGTGGGCGGGATGTCCACGGGGGTGGGGTCGGGCTATCCATGGGAGTGGGGGGGCTATCCACAGTGGGAGGGGCTATCCAAGGGGTGGGCAGGCTGTCCACAGGGGTGGTGGGGCTATCCAGGGGGTACGGGTTGTCTAGGGGGTGGGTGGGTTGTCCACGGGGGTGGGGGCTATCCAGGGGAGGGGTGAATCAGTCACAGCAAATCATCAAGTCAAGTTTTATTATTTATAGATAAAATAATAAATATAATGTGACCTATCTAATCACACATATATTTAGGCATAATAAATCAATAAGCATCAAAGGTCAGTAATATCAGTCAAAAATGTAAAGGATCAATTTTTCCCTCATCATTATCACTGTCATCACTGTCATCATCAACCTCACCCTCTTCCTCATCAACTTCCTCATCATAATCCCAACCCTCCTCAATGCTCTCCTCCTCACCCTCGTACTCAGCCTCGGCCTCTTCTTCACCCTCCTCCTCCATCTCGCCCTTCTCCTCGGCCTCGATCTCCTCTTCTCCCTCCTCCTCCTCCACCTCAGCCTCCTCCTGGCCATCGTCTCGACCTCCACTTGAACTACCACCTAGTTCACTATATATAGAACTCATCAATAACATATATTCATCACAAGCTATGATGGCCTCTAGTGGAAGTGTTGGATGTAAAACTTCCATCAGTTTCATACATGCAGTGTTTTCCCTAGCAGACTATTCCTCCGTCTCTATGGCCCATTTTTCAACTTTTTCTGCCTGTTCCTTAACCTGATGGAAATCAGTGGCACTACAACTCATACCTGAGGAGGGCTAATACCTCATCAAAACTACACTCCTCCTAGGTCAGTAGTGTACTCTTCCAAGGTTCTTATCTCCCAACACCTGATGTAAGTGATCGTTTGGACCAAAGTTGTCAGGTTCTTGGGCATCAAGGGCCTCTAAAGTAGCCTGATAAAAATATAAATATATTATTAAGTTACAAATTAGAGATTAAAATTTTATATCTACAAAGTAAAACTTACAATCTGCTACTGAGTCGGTTCATTAACCGCACTTCCATCTTCTTCTTTCTACTCGAGCAAAACAGTTTTTCTCAAGGAACACGTCCTTCTATATTCAATTTATGCCACTAAAATGAAATTGAAAGTAGGAAACCATAATTAAAAATATAATACCAATAATTAATTTCATAACTAAAATTATATAACAACTTTATCAATCGAATAAATTCTGGAGGTAGCAATAGAAATTGCAATCCATAAAGAAAAATTATAAACTGTCATACCTACTACCTCTCATGATCTGGCATCGTAGTATGTCCCAATGTGTGGACATATTTTTTAGCATCAATATTTTTTTTATTTCTTCCAGATGAATCATAAATAAAATTAAATAATTAGTATTAACGAAAAATATGAAAATTTTCGTTTAAATACCTCTAATGTGATTAATACCTTAAATTGGATAGTCGTCCAATGAGTAATCATCTATCGGTACTATTATAACGAACAATAATCCATGACAGGGACCACCTCTAACTCTGTTCCCACTCTATCATTCCATACAATGTATATCTCATGCTTATAAGGTCTCCAAAGCTCGCCTAAATCCTTTAGACATTCTGGTCGTGCACCCTCACCATCAGGGAAATTAAACCGTAGCTGACACCAAAATGTTAATTCATATAAATAAAAAAAATAATATGTTTCATTAAATACAACATATTTTTTACCTATATATATTCCCAATATTTATCCTTGACTTTATTTGGCAGTTGTCTCTATGATAGCAGGATGATTGGAATGATGTCGGAGTATTTGGTAAGCGTCGCCAAAAAACTCTAACATTGTTGCCCTGATTTTTTAATCATTTGACTATCTTCATTGTAGTCCATCATCAACTGCATATGGAAGTTCCACGCCACATGCATGCGTTTACGCCCCCTCCCCCGCCTCCTATCAGTATATGTATCTATTATGAAATAAAAACAAATATTTTATCAATATATGTTTTAATGAAAATAAATAATGGTGTAAAAATTTGTTCGGGTTGTATGAGTATACATGCAGTATTCTGGTCAATGGGTGATTTTGGATTCATAGAAACTAAAGGAACACCCTGTACAGATGGAGTGGGTCCCAATTTATGCTCCGTAGGGACAGACTCTAGTGGAGAAGAAGTCTAAGAAGATGGAATATAAAATCATGGAGAGAAGGAAGCAGAAGTAAAAGAAGATGACTGGGATGGCTAGCCGAATGTTGGATGGGGAGTGGTAATCATCATCGGATATGGTAAAGACAGGTGAGGAGGATAAGATGTAAATGGTGGTGAAAACATGGGAGGCCTAAATATCCTGTGTGACCCTAACGGCACACTGGGATCAGAATGTGGGATGGGTGGTATGTCAGTGGGAGGGGCAGGGTCTAATCGAGTATGTCGACCAGATCATCTAGCTCCCGTACCACCCCCCCCCCCCCCCCTCATAAGAATTCCCTGAGTACTGGGACCAATAATAGTCTTCTCATCAAATAACTGTCACCTAATAGATGGATCCTGAAAAAATGTTTCAAAAAAAATTAATCACATGACATTATATATTATTTAAATATATATATTTGAAATAAAATACTCACTGCAGGCACTAGTGGTGGAATTCCCAGCTTAGTCATGCGACGATTGTTGTCCATAATCTATTTTCATCACCTCTCTTCAATTGGTTTCATTTCCTATATTTCAAAAAAAAAATATAAGTAAATAGAAAAGGATAACTAAGGTGTAACCTAAAAATTGAGAGGGAATAGAGGGGTTTCATGGATAATTTAACTATGCATTGTTTTAGGTGTGCTTGAGAAGATATATAATGAAGTTAATAAATCATACAAGATATAATAAATAAATTTAATTTTTAGTATGATGGTTATTTACTAAGTGTCTTCAGTCTATTAAAATCATGGAACATTGATTCTACCAGATTCATAAGGGGTAAAGAAATTATCAAAATTAAGGAAAAGTTTAATTTCTTTAGCCCAGGTAGATGATGCAAGTTTCAATACATGTTTTACAGAAGAATACAAACCATCATGTTCATTACCTGGTAAAATGTTAAAGATAGGTCTTAGAGTTTTACAAATTTTATACAAATCATAGTTGAAGCAATGAAATGTTCACCAAGTTAGAAATGTTGGTTTCGTAGGTTTGAATACAGTTCAATTAAAAATTAGAAAATGAAATTCAAATAAAATTGCAACCAATAAACATTGAAAATTCACATAACGGTCTAGTTAGATACAACATATTTGTAATCAATATTAAATCAATTTGAATAGTACCAACCTTAACAGCCCAAGTCGAGGTAAACCAAAATAATTGAGAACATGAATGGATAATTTTATATATTTCACACCATAACTTCAGGTTCACATTCAACTCTGAAAAATGAGATATTGGAGTCATAAAAAGTAATAAATGGATCATTTACAATGGCAGTAGGGATAGTTTCAATTCCATCATCAAAAATATGTCTTGGAATTACTTCAATAATGACACCAAATTCAGGTCGAAGATGGTCTTTGACATAAAAAACTTGTTTCTCCATTGATGCCAATACATATGGTTCATTAGTAGAAACAGTGCGAGTCATATCAATTACTCTAATTATACAATCATCAATAAATGTGCCCTACCTCATCATCGAATCAAACCACTGACATTTCATCATCGTGACTCATCCATGAGAATAATAATCCAATATTATTATTTTTTCAACAACTCTATAAAAACATATATTTTCAAAATGCAGTCTACTATCTGATGCACTAGCATAACAGTCTGTTGTGGTAGTAACCATAACACCATCATGTTGTGTTCTCATGTTCTTTGCTCGTTCAGTGATAATAAATCCGTACCCATCGATAACAATTGATTTACAGTCACAAACCACGGTATTAGGACCAAAAGCCAAAGATCTTATATCCTCAGAGACAGAGTCAGTTGGAAAAATCAATACCTAAAATATAAATCAATATTAAACTTAATTAAATATTGTTTTAATTATTTTAAACAGTAATATTATTACCTTCAATTTTAACCAAGCATAAAACTCTTTTCTATGCAAAGTCTCCCTCTTTCTCAAAGATAAAGAACAATTCTTTCTATTTATCATCACTTTATGTTCCCTGTAGATAAAAATAGGAATATATTAATAGATATATATATATATATATCCCTCCTTCTCAAAGATATAGAACGATGCTTTCTATTTATCATCACTTTATGTTCCCTATAGATAAAAATAGGAATATATTAACAGATATATATATATATATATATATATATAAGATATACATATTCAATTTACTTACAAGATGTAGTCATCGAACAGTTCACAGTTGAACAAAACTGTGCGATGTGCCATCTCCAGCTCTTCAAGGCTTATTGTCGTCAATGTATATGATCTAGGAATTCCTCTTATTTGAGGAAGTGATGGAAAACTGGGTTCAATTTTCTCATACTATTCTTCTTTTTTTCTCATTGGTCTATTCATTCTTGTAGTAAGATCATAAAAATACATAGATCAGAAATCCATACATTCTTGATCCAAGTAACCATTCATGATAGAACCTTCAGTATGATTCCTATTACAAACATAAGACTTTAATGTGTACATATTTATTTCAGTTGGATACGTCCAAAAAAAAGAAATAGGTCCTCCAAGAAGTATTTCAGTTGGAATATGGACATTCAGATGTAGCATGCATGTGAAAAATGATGGAGGAAATATTTTCTCTAACTCACACAAAATTAATGGGGCATCTGCCAACATTTTTTGCAATAAAGACTTAAAAAACTTCTTAGCAAAAAGATCTCTAAGCAAATGGTAAAACCGAATAACAACCACCCTTACATTATTGAACAAAAGATGATGAATTTCTATTGGAATCAACTCATACAGAAGGATGTGATAATCATGAGTCTTCAAAGATTTTAGCTTCAACTCTCTTCTGTTGACCTGTTTCGATATGTTGCTTGAATAGACATCAGGAACTTTAATAGTCTCTAGTACATATAGAAATTTCTTTTTTTATGTAGGTGTCATCATATAAGAAGCACATGGAACTTTCCATTTATTTTCACTGATATGCACAGGATGCAATTCTGGTCTGATGCCCTAATCCACCAAGTCATGCTGAGACCGTAAATCATCTTTTTTCTTTCCCTTAACATTTAGAATAATCGAAAGCAAAATTTCACATATATTTTTTCCAATGTGCATTACGTCTAAGCAATGACGTAACAAATTGGTTGAACAATAAGGCAAATCAAATAAGATACTTATCTTCTTCCAATTGTAACAGGTTTTAGTGGAAACATTCTTTCTCTTTGCAGATTTCATTTGACCCTTCTCGAATGAAAAACTGAAATCATTCAATTCATTAAGCACGTCAGTTCCGGACATATACTGAGGTGGATCTTCGATCTCCATGGTATTTTCAAATCTTCAACGATTATTTCTATATGGATGGTCTATTGGAAAGAATCATCGATGTCCCATAAAACTGAAACTACAATAATGTTTCAGTCTTATGGATTGTGTATTCTTCATACAAATAGGACATCATAGTTTTCCCTTTGTGCTCCATCCAGACATCATTACATAAGAAGGAAAATCATTGATCATCCACATAAGCACAACACACATCTGAAATATATCTTTAGAACATGCATTGTATGTGCGCACACCCACATCCCAAAGAAGTTTCAACTCTTTTATTAAAGGATGCATTTATATGTCTATATCATTGCTGAGATCAGAAGGGACAGATATGAGTATACTCATGAAAGTGAAAGGTTTTTTCATACACGACCATGGGGTAAGATTATAAATGTGTATAAAAACTGGCCATATGTTGTGTGGCGTAAGAATCTGCCCAAATAGATTAAAACCATCACATGAAAGACCCAACCTCACATTACACACATCAACTGAAAAATCAGGATATTGAGCATCAAATCTCTACCATGAAAATCCATCAGCAGGGTGAACCAACTCATCATTAGTCTTCTTTCTCTCGGTATCATGCCATCACATTTTTATTGAAATTTCATCAGAAATAAAAAGATTCTGGAGTCTGGGGATTAATGGAAAGTGCCACATAACTTTCTTTGGTACACGGGATGGTGTTCCATAAGCTTTTGGCTTCCATCGGGATGTTCCACATTTTATACAATCATTTCATTTAGCAATTTCCTCCCAGAATAAACTGCACTCTTTCAGGCAAGCATGAATTTTGTTTCTTAAAGATCCAAGTTCCTCAACTAACTTCCATGCCATATAGTGGTTTGAGGGAATATCTACATCATCTGGAAGTAAGTCCTTCAAGAAGGTAAGAATGTAATCGATGGCAATATTAGAAATCCCATACATATTTTTCCCATGAAACAATCAGATTAAAAATTCTAGCTTTTTCATTTTACCACATTGTCGGTATACTGGAGTCATGGAAGCACCATTAAATTTTTCCCATGAAACAATTAGATTAAAAATTCCATCTTTTTCATTTTACTGCATTGTCGGTATACTGGAGTCATGGCAGCATCATTCAGTTTTTTCACCCAGGCAACATCATCATTTTCATTAGACGCATCATGTCTTGTCATATCGAAATCTTCTTGGATCGGAATCCTTTATTTTTCATGATGACGAATAAATGGAAACTGGACATATAACAAATTCTCCAATTCATTCCTCTCATTTGGATCATCAGTAATTTGATATTTCATTTCCTTCCCATTTTGATACCCCACAAAGTAGTTTGCTTGAAAACTATATTTGGTTATGTGGTAGCAGACTTCTTCACGGCTCAACCAAGGTCTTACAACACAATTGTAATAGGGGTAGTGTATGTGACCACTATATGAAGCATTGTGAAATGAAAAATCTAAAAATATCTCCAAATTGTTTTAAAAATCACTTTAGATCTGATCAGTTTCATACATCCAACTTCTATCTATTCTGTAAAAAAAATTTATAATTCATTTCGTCAAAAGCAATTCAATAAGATTGAAGTTCCATCAAAAATATATTTAAGTAAATGAGAATTTTTCACTTTATAATAAACCATAACTGACACACTACTATATATGATAATCGTAATATAAAAAACAACAAAATACTATTTTTATAATAGAATATCTTTGAAGAACTATACATGAGTGTACAAGATTATTACACTTGTAGAGGAGAATTATTCAGGAGTTGAGTAAATTTTAGATCGAAAAAATTTAATATTTTAGTAGATTATTTGAGTGATCACATACACTGCCCAAGGGGTGGGGGTGTCCAGGGGTGGGGGCTATCTCGGGGGCACTACCACAAAACTGGGCAAGGCCTGCGCCCCCCTTTATCAGCGCTAACGGTTTAGCACTGATAAAGGTTCGTGCCTTTATCAGCGCTAAAACTAGCGCTAATAAAGGGATTATTTATCAGCGCTAACAAAGCGCTGATAAAGGTTGTATTTATCAGTGCTTTTCATTTTAGCACTGATAAATACACCCTTTATCAGTGCTTTTTACTAGCGCTGATAAAGGGTCCCGCGGATTTGTTAAAAACCTGCGGGTCCTCTTCCTCCTCCCCGCACACAATCAAGCTCTCACAGAAGCCCTCATCTGCGCCGCTGCCGCCGCCTCCTCCTCCTCCACCGCGGCCACCGCCTCCTCCTTTGCTTCTGCTCCTCCTCCTCCTCCTCCACCGGCCGCATCCTCCTCCTCCTCTGGTGCCTCCGCTGCCTCTGCCCTGCCTCAGCCCTGCCTCCGCGCCGCTGCCGCCGGTGCCTCCTCCTCCACCGCGGCCTCCTCCTCCACTACGGCCTCCTCCTCCTCCACCGGTGCCTCCGCAGCCTCCTCCTCCTCCGCGGCCTCTTCCTCCTCCATTGTGCGGTATGCTATGCCCAATAATTGTAATTTGCTTTGCTTTTTGTTTTTGTTCTATATTTCAACTATCATGATTTGTGTGAATCAATTTTATTTGAAGTGGGGGGGGTGTAGGTGCTGCGGGGGTGTAGTGGGTGGGGGGGTGTGCAGGTGGGGGTGTTTAGGTGGGGTAGATGTGCAGTGGGTGAACATGTGTAGGTGGGGTGTATAATGGGGGGTCTATTGGGTGTGAGGTGGGGGGTGTACAGGTTGGGGGTGGGTGTGGGGGTGGGCTGTGCAGGTAGGGGTGGGTGGGATATGCAAGTGGGATGGGGGGGGTTGTTCAAGTGGGTGGTGGGGAAGAGAGTGTTCTAGTTGGGGGGGTCTAGGTAGGTGGGAGTCTGTTGGTGGGTGAGGTTGGGGGTGTACAAGTGGGGGCGAGTGAAGGTGGGGGTGGGGGAGGGGGGTTGTGCAAGTGGGGGGTGTAGTGGGTGGATGGGAGGGGGGATGTGCAGGAGTCTGCTGGGGGAGATATGGGGAGGGGGGATGTGAATGTGGGAAGTCGACACTTCCATAGTTTTCCAATAAGCACTGGGAAGTCATCACTTCTAGAGATTTGGATAGGCCTGAGGCCTCTTAGGTTTTGGTTCTTGTCTATTTATCTTGATGAGTAAGGAATCATATGATCTAAAAGTGAAATCAACTATATATGATTAATTCTTTCTCCCACAAAACAATTTTCTAGAAATAATATATCTTTGGAAGGTGAGGGAGCCTTTAAGAATTCTTTCATATAGAGACCAGTCAAGGAAAGTATCCATATATATCCACCTAGAGTAGGGACCTATGCGGCCGTCGCCTCCTCCTCCTCCGCCGCGGCCGCTGCCTCCTCCTCTGCTCCTGCTCCTCCTCCTCCTCCTCCACCGGCCTCATCCTCCTCCTCCTCCACTACCTTCGTTGATGCCTCCTCCTCCTCCACTGGTGCCTCCGCGGCATCCTCCTCCTCCGTCGGTGCCTCCGCGGCCTCCTCCTCCTCCGTCGTCATGCCGCGGTCAAGCCGCGGTCACGCCGCGGTCACGCCGCGGTCACGCCGCGGTCACGCCGCGGTCACGCCGCGGTCACGCCGCGGTCACGCTGCGGTCACGCCGCGGTCACGCTGCGGTCACGCCGCGGTCACGCCGCGGTCACGCCGCGGTCACGCCGGTGCCTCCGCGGTCGCCGCCTCCTCCTCCTACGTCGCGGCTGCCGCCTCCTGCTCTGCTCCTGCTCCTCCTCCTCCTCCACCACCGGCCTCATCCTCCTCCTCCTCCACTGCCTCCGCTGCCTCCGCTGCATCTGCCCTGCCTCCGCCCTGCCTCTGCGCTGCCGTCGGTGCCTCCTCCTCCCCCGCGGCCTCCTCCTCCTCCACCGCGGCCTCCTCCTCCTCCTTCGCTGCCTCCGTTGCCTCCGCTGCCTCCTCCTCCGCCGCCGCGGCTGCCGCCTCCTCCTCTGCTCCTACTCCTCCTCCCCTCCACCGGCCTCATCCTCCTCCTCCTCTGCTGCCTTCGCTGCCTCCGCCCTGCCTCCGCCCTGCCTCAGCGCTGCCGACGGTGCCTCCTCCTCCACCGCGGCCTCCTCCTCCTCCGCTGATGCATCCTCCTCCTCCGCCGGTGTCGCCGGTGTCACCGGTGCCTCCACGTATCCTCCTCCTTTACGGTCACGCCACGGTCACGCTGCGGTCACGCCGCTGTCATGCCGCGGTCACGTCGCGGTCACGCCGGTGCCTCCGCGGCCGCCGCCTCCTCCTCCTCTGCCACGGCCGCCACCTCCTCCTCTGCTTCTGCTCCTCCTCCTACTCCTCCACCGGCCTCATCCTCCTCCTCCTCCGCTGCCTCCGCTGCCTCCGCTGCCTCCGCCCTGCCTCTGCACTGCCACTGGTGCCTCCTCCTCCACCGCGGCCTCCTCCTCCTCCGCCGATGCCTCCTCCTCCTTCGTCGGTGCCGCCGGTGCCTCCGCGGATGCCTCCTCCTCCGCGGTCACGCCGCGGTCACGCCGCGGTCACGCCGCGGTCACGCCGCGGTCACGCCGCGGTCACGCCGCGGTCACGCCGCGGTCACGCCGCGGTCATGCCGTGGTCACGCCGCGGTCACGTCGCGTTCACTCCACGGTCACGACGCGGTCATGTCGGTGCCTCTGTGGCCGCCGCCTCCTCCTCCTCCTCCGCAGCGGCCGCCGCCTGCTCCTCTGCTCCTGCTCCTCCTCCTCCTCCTCCACCGGCCTCATCCTCCTCCTCCTCCGCTAACTCTGCTGCCTCTGCTGCCTCCGCCCTGCCTCCGCCCTGCCTCTGCGTTGCCGCTGGTGCCTCCTCCTCCACCGTGGCCTCCTCCTCCTCCACCGCGGCCTCCTCCTCCTCCTCCACTGCCTATGCTGCCTCCTCCTCCTCTGCCACGGCCGCCGCCTCCTCCTCTGCTCCTGCTCCTCCTCCCCTCCACCGGCCTCATCCCCCTCCTCCTCAACTGCCTTCACTGCCTCCGCCCTGCCTCTGCCCTGCCTCCGCGCTACCGTCGGTGCCTCCAGTGCCTCCTCCTCCACCGCGGCCTCCTCCTCCTCCGCCGATGCCTACTCCTCCTCCGCCAGTGCCGCCAGTGCCTCCACGTCTCCTCCTCCTCCGCGGTCACGCCGCGGTCACGCCGCGGTCACGCCGCGGTCACGCCGCGGTCACGCCGCGGTCACGCCGCGGTCACGCCGCGGTCACGCCGCGGTCACGCCGCGGTCACGCCGCGGTCACGCCGCGGTCACGCCGCGGTCACGCGGCGGTCACGCCGCGGTCACGCCGCGGTCACGCCGCGGTCATGTCGCGGTCACGCCGGTGCCTCTACGGCCGCCACCTCCTTCTCCTCCATCGCGGCCACCTCCTCCTCCTCTACTCCTGCTCCTCCTCCTCCTCCTCCACCGGCCTCATCCTCCTCCTCCTCCGCTGCCTCCGCTGCCTCTGCCCTGCCTCCGCCCTGCCTCTGCGCTGCCGCCGGTGCCTCCTCCACCATCGCGGCCTCCTCCTCCTCCACTGCGGCCTCCTCCTCCTCCTCCGCTGCCTCCTCTGCCTCCTCCTCCTCCACTGCGGCCGCCGCCTCCTCCTCTTCTCCTGCTCCTTCTCCCCTCCACTGGCCTCATCCTCCTCCTCCTCCGCTGCCTTCGCTGCCTCTGTCTTACCTTCGCGCTGTCGCCGGTGCCTCCAGTGCCTCCTCCTCCACCGCGGTCTCCTCCTCCTCTGCCGATGCCTCCTCCTCCTCCGTCAGTGCTGCCGGTGCCTCCACGTCTCCTCCTCCTTCGCGGTCATGCCGCGGTCACACTGCGGTCATGCCGCGGTCACGCCGCGGTCACGCCGCGGTCACGCCGCAGTCACGCAACGGTCACGCCGCGGTCACGCCACGGTCACGCTGGTGCCTCTGCAGACGCCGCCTCCTCCTCCGCCGCCGCGTCCACCGCCTCCTCCTCTGCTCCTGCTCCTCCTCCTCCTCCTCCACCGGCCTCATCCTCCTCCTCCTACGCTGCCTCCGCTGCCTCCGCTGCCTCCGCCCTGCCTCTGCCCTGCCTCTGCGCTGCCGTCGGTGCCTCCTCCTCCATCGCGGCCTCCTCCACCTCCGCCGATGCCTCCTCCTCCTCCGACGGTGCCGACGGTACCTCCGCGGCCGCCTCCTCCTCCGCGGTCACGCCGCGGTCACGCCGCGGTCATTCCGGTGCCTCTGCGGCCGCCGCCTCCTCCTCCGTCGTCGCGGCCGCCGCCTCCTCCTCTGCTCCTCCTACTCCTCCTCCTCCACCGGCCTCATCCTCCTCCTCCTCTGCTACCTCTGCCGATGCCTCCTCCTCCTCCGCCGGTGCCGCCGGTGCCTCCGCGGCCTCCTCCTCCTCCGCTGGTGCCTCTGCGGCCTCCTCCTCCTCCACCGTCACGCCGCGGTCAAGCTGTGGTCACGCCGTGGTGACGCCGTGGTCATGCTGCGGTCACGCTGCTGTCACGCCGCGGTCACGCCGCGGTCACACCGTGGTCACGTCGCGGTCACGCCAGTGCCTCTGCGGCCGCCGCCTCCTCCTCCTCCACCGTGATAGCCGCCTCCTCCTCTGCTCCTGCTCCTCCTCCACCGGTGCCTCCGCGGCCTCCTCCTCCTCCACCGTCACGCCGCAGTCACGCTGCGGTCACGCCGCGGTCACACCGCGTATTACAATATATAGGAGAAGTACTCCGATAATCTGGAGGTTGTTTTGGGTGTTTTTAGAGAGCTTTGTCTTTATTAAAATATTATAAATTCCCAATATTTTGTTTAAGAAGTATTGTTTCATGGTCACATTATTTCCTTGGAAGGAGTTTTAGGTTATCCAGAAAAGGTTCGAGAAGTCATTTCTCCAAATCAGTCAGAGAATGTATTCAAGATCCACAACATTCTAGACTTAGTCATTTCATGGTCACATTATTTCCTTGAAGTATCTTGTTTAATATCTAAATTATACTCATATTCCTTCTCCTCTAACCTATATACTCATCCTATGGATTTAAAATAGGATGAATATAAATAAAGAATGGATGAATGGAAATCGGTTGACAAAACAGTATGAAGAAGGCGTGAAAGAGTTTATCAAGTTTGCAAAAGATCATGCATGTGACTCTTCTCAAATCCTTTGTCCATGTTTACACTGTTGTTATTCAAAACAAATTAGTCCAGATGAGTTGAAAGAACACTTGATCTGTCACGGAATAGATCAAAGTTATACATGTTGGAATAAACACGGGGAAACAATGAATGTAGGTAGTGACTGGGGTGACACTGCATTTTATGGATCATCTGATATGATTACAAACATGAACAATAAAGATGACCGTATGGAGGATGTGATTACAGATGTGAATGATGATGAAGATCGTGTTGAGGAAATGACAAGGACCTTCGAAGATGAACTTCGTGATTGCCCAAAATTGTTTGAGAAGTTAAATAGTTGTGCAAAGACGCCATTGTATGCTGGTTGCACTAAATATACAGCATTGTTAGCCATACTGAAGCTGTATAATTTGAAAGCAGATAACGGGTGGAGTGATGACAGTTTTACAAAACTACTTGCCCTCTTGAATGACATGCTCCCAGAAGACAATGAGCTCCCGAGCTGAACATACGATGCCAAACGAATGCTACACTCTATGGGTATGATCTCTGAAAGAATACACGCCTACCCGAATGACTGTATACTGTTTCGCAAGGACCACAAATCACTTAAAGAATTCCCAAAGTGTGGTGCTTCTCGATACAAGAAAGATGAATCCATCCCTACTAAAGTTTTATGGTACTTTACAATCATTCCATGGTTTAGATGCCTATATGGAAGTGAGGAGACTGCAGAACAATTAACATGTCATGCAGATACAAGAATTAAAGATGGGATACTACGTCACCCAGCAGACTCTCCTTAGTGGAAGAGAATCGATCACGAGTATCCTGAATTTGGAAACGAGTCGAGAAACCTTCGTCTTGCGTTATCTACAGATGGAGTGAATCCTTTTGGTTTTCAAAGCAACAGTC
This sequence comes from Viscum album, assembly GCA_963277665.1. Lineage (NCBI taxonomy): Eukaryota > Viridiplantae > Streptophyta > Magnoliopsida > Santalales > Viscaceae > Viscum > Viscum album. The sequence continues at coordinate 1,504,294,100 of OY728146.1, read as the reverse complement.
ATAGTACATGGACGGTTATGTTGATAAATTATAACTTACCATCGTGGTTATGCATGAAACGAAAATACATCATGTTATCTCTACATATATCAGGACCAAAACAACCGGGTAATGATATTGATGTTTATTTAGCTCCATTGATCTAAGATTTGAAATTATTGTGGGATTCAGGTGTTACATTCTATGATGCTTACAGAAAGGAAGATTTCACTTTGAGATTCATGTTGTATGGGATGATAAATGACTTCCCTACTTATGGAAATTTGTCAGGATATAGCATTAAAGGAACTCAAGGCTGTCCCATTTGCGAAGAAGGTACACAATCAATTAGGTTGAAACATTCATCGAAAACCATGATTCTAGGACGTCGCAGATTTCTACCGCGACAACATAAGTATCGTTCTTGGAAGACATCATTTGATAGAAGTTCAGAAGAACGTACAGCACCGTCTCCACTAACAGGCGATCAATTGTTTGAGAAAGTTAAAAATGTGGACACTACTTTTGGTAAACCGGCTTCGAAAAACCTTACAAAAATCGGTTGGAAAAAGAGATCAGTTTTTTTTGAATTACAATACTAGAATTGTCTATATGTAATACATTTTATTGATGTTTTTCATGTAGAAAAAAATGTATTTGACAGTGTTATCGGCACGTTGCTAAATACATCTGGAAAAACAAAAGATGGAATTAAGGCTAGTTTGGACATGGTTGAGATGGGAATACAAGAAGAGTTGGCACCAGTGGAGGGTGAAAAATGAACATTTCTTCCTCCTGCTGCTTACACTCTTTCCAGGCAGGAGAGATATCAGTTTTGAAACTTCTTGAATGACGTAAAGTTTCCAGAGGGGTATTCGTCAAATATCAGTAACCTTGTGTCAATGAGCGACTTGAAGTTAAAAGGTCTGAAATCACATGACTGTCATGTTTTGATGCAAAATCTCATTCCAATTGCTTTACGTTGCATTTTGCCCAAGAATGTCCTCCATACATTAACGAAACTATGTTTCTTCTTCAAAGCTATATGTAGCAAAGTTATAGACCCGGCGAAATTGCCAGCTATGGAAAAAGAAATTGCCGTCATATTATGTGAATTAGAAATGTTCTTCCCGCCTTCATTTTTTGATATGATGGTTCATTTGATGGTCCACTTGGTGAGAGAGATTCGACTATGTGGTCCTGTACATTATAGATGGATGTACCCCATTGAACGGTATATGAAGATTTTGAAAGGGTATGTCAAAAATCGAAGTCGGCCAGAGGGTTGTATTGTAGAGCGATATATTGTTGAGGAAGCCGTTGAATTCTATACCAAATACTTGTATGGTGTGGAAATAATTGGCTTACTGAAATCTCGTCACACTGGGCGGCTTGAGGGTGAAGGAATTTCAGGAAGAAAGGTTGTCACAATCAATATTACAGATCGGGAGCAGGCCCACCTTTTTGTTTTTCATAACAGTTTCGACATTGACCCATATGTTGAAATCCACAAAGAAATTCTTAGGCGTTTGAATCCATCAAGGGCTGAAAAATGGATATCAGATACACATAATCGACAGTTTATAGGATGGTTTCGAGATCATATTTTTAAGAAGTCAGATGGAAATCCAGAGTCAATTTTGGAACGACTTCGATGGCTAGCCAGAGGACCAAGTGTGTATGCATTGTCTTACAATGCTTATGTAGTTAATGGTTATACATTTTATACTAATGAACATGATGAAGACAGTACCATGCAGAGTAGTGGGGTTACACTTGTGGCTGAAGTGATGCATGTTTCCGGTGCTAAGGACAGAAATTCAATTTATGCGAATATGTCATACTTTGGCATCATCAAACAAATATGGGAGTTGGATTATACGAAATTTCAAGTTCCGATATTTCAATGCAAGTGGGTTGATAACAGGAGTGCTGTTAAAATAGATGATTTGGGATTTGTGAAAGTTGATTTCAGTAAGGAAGGGGAGAAAGACGAACCATTTATAATGGCATCACAGGTAGTGCAAGTATTTTATGTTCCAGATCCCGCAAACCGAAACTGGTCAATTGTTCTTTTATCGACCAAAACAGCTGAAGGGTCAGATGAAAATTCAACGGAAGATGACCCTTTCATTGGGACTTCGCAATCATTTCGCAGTGGTCCCAATGTAGACGATGTTTTGTATGTAAGAGGAGACCACAATGAAGGGATATGGATAGTTGATAGAGGGGTCAAATCCCTTCAGCCTTTAAAAAAAGGGAGTTCAATAATAAGGTTATTGATTTTTATTGTAATATAGATTGTGTTACATTATGTTATTATCTGTTCGCTGCTGCTTTTATATGATCTAAATTAAATTTTAAACCAGTTCTGCAGATAATGACTTCTTCACCTGCTGATGCACCCAATGAAAGACAACAGGTCTCTCAACCTGTTGCAGCTGGTCCCACTACTGACACACAACAGGTCTCTCAACCTGTTGCAGCTGGTGTCAGTGTCGATTCTAGCGCTTCAGAGATACATAATTATGATGTAGAAACTGAGGAAATGGTAGGCGATGAAACCCCAGTGACACAAAAAAAACAGGTGCGCCATAGTTTGACAGTTTTAGCAAAAATCCTCAAGGCAAAAGCAAAAGGCATCAAATATGAGGTGGGATGGAATAAACGAGGCCAGCATGTAAATCCCAACAAAGCCATGTTTAGTAGCTACATTGGAATCGTCACTCGACAACGTGTGCCGATTGACATAGATTCGTGGAACCATGTTGTCAGCGGGTTGAAAACATTAATGTGGGAAGAGATTACGGTAACATTACGATATCATCTATTTAATTTATTAAAATAAAATAAAATATTGAAATATTGACTAACCCTTCATCATCTCTTGCAGAGTGCATTTATAGTAGATGTTTCGCACAAAGAATATGTTTTAAGACTGGCGGGAAGGATTCATAGAGGCTTTCACACCATTTTAACGAAACATCATCTGAAAGATGCCGAAGGGAAAATCAAGCCGCACCCGCCTCCTCTTTATGCACACTTGATCTCCCAAGGAACGTGGGATGCATTTTGCAACCGTCGTGCGAAACAAAATTTTCAGGTACATTGTGTTTGGTTACACGTTGTGTAACGTTGCTTGTATTCATCACGTTGATTGATAGGTTTTTATTTATGAAACAACAACTGAGTTCTGAAAATAAGGAACGAGAAGAAAAACCAGCGTACCCCTACCGTAAAGCAAGGTTGGGGTACGCTTCAATTGAAAAACAATTGGTATGTATTTTAAAAGTACTGTAATAATTTTATGTGACATAAAACAACACTGTAACCATGTTTCTCTATTTATATGCAGATTGATGAAGCAAAATCTCAAGTCACTTCCATTCCATGCCATGTGCTATGGAAGGAGTCTCGTGTTAATAAAGAGGGGAAACTGATAGATTAAAACACACAAAAAGTGTGGGAAACATGTGTAAGTATGACATAATATAAACTTGTTTTTCTTTAAATCACTGTTACATAACAATGCTTACTTATTTTTTCATATTTTCTATTTGATATAGTCACAGGAATCAACAAAACCCGCACCGGATGCAGACATACTTTCAACGGCCTTGAAACAGGCAGAACAGTATGGTCGCATCAGAGGTGTGGGTTTTGGGATGTCACCCCGGGCATATTTTAAGAAAAAAAAAGAAGAGGATGAACAAAATAAAGAATTTCATGTAATTATAGATAAAGTAGCTACCCTTGAAGAACTAATCCAAACTCAGGGAGAGATGCTAAAGAGTTTGATGGAGGATAGGCGAAGAGAACAAACAACTCAGGAACAACCCCCGCGAGAAGATCCACCCCTCACCAGCTTTGAGGCGAGCCATTCCCCTCAAAGACCTGACTTAACCGAGGTAATCAATGTTATAATATTCGTTTTTGTGAGATGTGAATCACATAGACACTGATACCTTTCATGTAATGATATTCTGCAGGGTGAAAATGACTGTGATTTATATCTGTCAACTCCCACCCATCACCTTGTAGCGAGGGCTACGGTGTTCAAGATGCAGAATGACACACTACACTTCAGACCACTTCCAAGCGGTCATGTCAAAGTGTCGATTAACGTAGCTCATGAGCCAAGTGCCGAGCTACCCGTGCCAAATGACGATGACGACATTCATACAGTGGAAAAAGTTGTTGGAACATTCGTTGCATGGCCGTCAAATCTTGTAAAAAAACATGTCGAGCAGGAGGTATTCATTTTCAGTTCATTTTTCAAGCAGAACCTTTAACATTAAATTAGAAAATGGTTGAACCGATGAATTTTTTTTACAGAAGGATAAAATGGAGAAGCTAAAACGAAAGAGCGGCTCCAACATTGGATCAACCAACCGATCAAAACGATCTACTGAGAGCGCGTTCACCCCGCCCATTCTATATCCACATTTAATATCATTGCAAGCTCATGTGGATACGAAAATTAAAGACGGCAAGAGTCATACAATTGTTTGTGAAAAAGATATGTACGGAGAGGAAAAATTATATTTCATTAGTGTAGATGTTGTTTCTGAGATCATCACATACGACTGGCTAGGCGCCTCAGTTATAAATGTATACATGAGGTATGTTTTCATGATTTGATTTTACAAAAGCTGATATACTTTGATAATTATTGATAAATACATCTCATATTTTTCACAGGCGTATATATGAAAAACAATTGAAGTGATTTTCCCATGAATACAAATTTGGACTCGTTAGTCCTCACACCATTTCTACACAACGAAGAGAAGTAGATTCTAATGTTCAGGCTGAATTGATGTCAAATCTGCTCATAACGTTTCAAAGAAGAATTATGAATGACAGACTCTTTTTAATACCAACGATGCAAGGGTAAAACTCTACATTTTAATCATATCAATTATATTTTCATTTCTATCAGTACTTATTTCTTTTTGTGTTTTTAGGGAACATTGGATGCTCATTGCAGTCAATTTGGATACTCCAAAGATTTATTTTCTGGATTCACTGCATGGATATCCAACTAACCGACCACACATGATGGCGATTGTCAATTTTTAATACACTAGATCCAACATTTTAGAACTAAATATCTAATTATATAATTTATATTATCTTTTAATGAGGATTTTGTTATGATAGGGCGGTGTATGAATATCGTCTAAAGGCTGGAATGAATCCAGGGCATAAGGATGACAATGCCCACAAGATCTACAAATGGAGAAGTATCTGGGTATATATAATTATATTTCACTATCCAAATACATATCAAAACAGATTACTTATTTTTCTCGATGTTTCTACAGTGTCCGAAACAAACAAATGACAAGGACTGCGGTTATTATGTTTGTAAATTTATGAAAGAGATCATATTTCATGAACAAACTAGCATCCCTGAAGAGGTATTTTTGAAAATAATTACGACTTTATTTAAAATAATTATTAATCCTTTGTGTATTTATATTTTTTCAGTACTACTATGACTGTCGCAAAAACTCCTATTCAGAAGATGATATAAATGTCTTTAGAAACGAATGGGCAGCGTACCTGATGGAAGAATGTAAACAAATAGGACAATGAAGGTGAATTCCTAATACTTATGTTATCTTTATATGGTCATTGATATCTCTCTTTACACTTATTTAGCATCTATGACGTGTACAAATCGACCGCACCTCAATCCGACGCATGGTGTGACCGGTATAGCTAAAAGTGTCTGTTATCAGTTGGAAAAATGACATAAACTTTAGAAAACAACACCAATGACATATGTAATACTGAGAAAACGCATTCATATTGTTTTTTATATTTTCGGACAACGATCCACGAGTCATTTGTGATGTGTACGAATCGACCGCACCTCAATCCGATGCACGGTGTGACCGGTATGGCTAAAATTGTATGATATCAGTTTCAAATTGAGATAAACTTTGGAAACAACACCAATGACATACGGAAAACCAAGAAAATGTATTTGGATTGTTTTTATACTTTAGGAAAATGATCCACGAGTCATTTGTGACATGTATGAATCGACCGTACCTCAATCCGATGCACGGTGTGACCGGTATGGCTCAAAGTGTCTGATATCAGTTTTAAAATGACATAAACTTTAGAAAACAACACTACTGACACACGGAATACCAATAAAACGTGTTCGGATTGTTTTGAAACTTTATAAAAATGATCCACAAGTCAATTGTGACGTGTACGAATCGACCCCGCACCTCAATCTGACGCACGGTGTGACCCGTATGGCTCAAAGTGTTTTATATCAGTTTCAAAATGACATAAACTTTGGAAAACAACACTACTGACATACGAAATACTAAGAAAACACGTTTGGATTGTTTTGAAAATTTATGAAAATGATCCACGAGTCATTTGTGATGTGTATGAATTGACTGCATCTCAATCCGATGCACGGTGTGACCGGTATGGCTAAAAGTGTCTGTTATCAGTTGGAAAATGACATAAACTTTAGAAAACAACACAAATGACATACGGAATACCGAGAAAACGCATTTGGATTATTTTGAAACTTTAGGAAAATGATCCACGAGTCATTTGTGACGTGTACGAACCGACTGCACCTCAATCCGATGCACGGTGTGACCGGTATGGCTAAAAGTGTCTGTTATCAGTTGGAAAATGACATAAACTTTGGAAAACAAAACCAATGACATATGGAAAACCAAGAAAACACGTTAGGATTGTTTTGAAACTTTAGGAAAATTATCCACGAGTCATTTGTGATGTGTACAAATCGACCACACCTCAATCCGATGCACGGTGTGACCGGTATGGCTAAAAGTGTCTGATATCAGTTTGAAATTGAGATAAACTTTGGAAAACACCACCAATGACATACGGAAAACCGAGCAAACGCATTCGGATTCTTTTGATACTTTAGGACAACGATCCACGAGTCATTTTTGACGTGTACGAATCGACCTCACCTCAATCTGACGCACGGTGTGACCCGTATGGCTCAAAGTGTTTTATATCAGTTTAAAAATGACATAAACTTTAGAAAACAACACTACTGACATACGGAATACCGAGAAAATGCGTTCGGATTGTTTTGAAACTTTAGGAAAATGATCCACGAGTCATTTGTGACGTGTACGAATCAACCGCACCTCAATCCGACGCACGGTGTGACTGGTATGGCTAAAAGTGTCTGATATCAGTTTCAAATTGAGATAAACTTTGGAAAACAACACCAATGACATACGGAAAACCAAGAAAATGCATTCAGATTGTTTTGATACTTTAGTAAAACAATCCACGAGTCATTTGTGACGTGTACGAATTGACTGCACCTCAATCCGACGCACGGTGTGACCCGTATGGCTCAAAGTGTTTGATATCATTTTCAAAATGACATAAACTTTAGAAAACAACACTACTGACATACGGAATACCGAGAAAACGCGTTCAGATTGTTTTGAAACTTTAGGACAATGATCCACGAGTAATTTTTGACGTGTACGAATCAACCTCACCTCAATCCGACACACGGTGTGACCCATATGGCTCAAAGTGTTTGATATCAGTTTCAAAATGACATAAACTTTAGAAAACAACACTACTAACATACGGAATACCAAGAAAACGCGTTCGGATTGTTCTGAAACTTTAGGACAATGATCCACGAGTCATTTGTGACGTGTACGAATTGACCTCACCTCAATCCAACGCATGGTGTGACCGGTATGGCTAAAAGTGTATGATATCAGTTTCAAATTGAGATAAACTTTGGAAAACAACACCAATGACATACGGAAAACCAAGAAAACGCATTCGGATTGTTTTGATACTTTAGGAAAACGATCCACGAGTCATTTGTGACGTGTACGAATCGACCACACCTCAATCCGATGCATGGTGTGACCCGTATGGCTCAAAGTGTTTTATATCAGTTTAAAAATGACATAAACTTTGGAAAACAACACTACTGACATACGGAATACCGATCAAATGCGTTCGGATTGTTTTGAAACTTTAGGAAAATGATCCACGAGTCATTTGTGACGTGTAAGAATCGACCGCACCTCAATCCGATGCACGGTGTGACCGGTATGGATAAAACTGTCTGTTATCAGTTGGAAAATGACATAAACTTTAGAAAACAACACCAATGACATACAGAATACCGAGCAAACGCGTTCGGATTGTTTTGATATTTTAGGACAACGATCCATGAGTCATTTGTGACGTTTACGAATCAACCGCACTTCAATCCGATGCACGGTGTGACCGGTATGGCTAAAAGTGTCTGATATTAGTTTCAAATTGAGATAAACTTTGGAAAACAACACCAATGACATACGGAAAACCGAGAAAATGCGTTCGGATTGTTTTGATACTTTAGGACAACAATCCATGAGTCATTTGTGACGTGTACGAATCGACCGCACCTCAATTCGACCGACGCAAGGTGTGACCAGTAAGTCTTTTTATTAGATAAAGAATCAGTATATATTAAATGAGATAAATCAATCAAAAACATATTGATTTTACATTATTCCCTTTCATTGTTTTGAAAATGAAAACATTTGAGTTTAAAATTTCATATTTTAGTTTCACATTTCCATATTATTGTATTCTTTCATATTACTGTTTTAATTTCTTTCATTATTTCATTACTAACATAATATTTGTTTTCTTATGTAGGTGAATTTTTTTCCTTGAGTTCGGATGCTTTTTTCTGCAACAAATACCATCGAGAGCGGATCACGGATATCAAAGGATGAAACATGAATGTTTATAACTGTTTTTGAATAATTGTAATTGTAACCATGTAAAACAATGTTTGAAATGTATATAGCAATGCGTTTTTTTGTATTCATGATGTTAAGTAAATGTATATACCGTTGTCAGTCAAAATATTGTGTGCGGTTTCTAGGGTGTGCAGGTGTGCATGTGCTACTTTGTGCAGGTATTCTGGTGTACAGGTGTGCAGGTCCTGTTTTGTAGGTGCATGCGATGGGGCCTTTATCAGCGCTTTTTTAGTGCTAATAAAGGACACCTTTAACAGCGCTAGAGGAGTGCTGATAAAGGAAGACTTTATCAGCGCTCCGTTAAGCGCCGATAGAGGAGACCTTTATTAGCGCTAAAAGAAGCGCTGATAAAGGGGACCTATATCAGCGCTAAAAGAAGCGCTGATAAAGGAGGTCCTTTATCAGCGCTTTTTTTAGTGTTGATAAAGGTCCCCTTTATCAGCGCTTCTCGGAGCTCTGATAAAGGGGACCCCCCCCCCCCCCTATATCTACGCCGGCATTAACAGCGCTTTTCTAGCGCTGTTAATGCAAAGGTGTAGTTTGTAGTAGTGGGGGTGGGGGGCTATCCACAGAGGTTGGGGTATCCAGGGGTGGGCGGACTGTCCACGGGGGTGGCGGGTTGTCCACAGGGGTGGTTGGGTTGTTCAGGGGGTAGGGGTGTCCAGGGGGGTGGTCGGGCTATCCACGAGGTGGGGGGTTGTCCAGGTGGGTACGGGTTTCCAGGGGGTGGGGGTGTCCGGGGGATGGGGTGTCTTGGGGGTGGGGTGTCCAAGGGGGTGGATGGGTTGTCCATGGGGTTGGGGGATGTCCAGGGGGTGGGGGTGTCCACGGGGGTGGAGGCTATCCATGGGGGTGGTGGGGATGTCCAGGGGTAGGGGGTGTCCAGGGGGTGGGCGGGCTATCCACAGGGGTGGGGGATATCCACAGGGGTGGTGGGGCTATACAGGGGGTAGAGGTGTTCAAGGGGATCAGTAGGCTATCCACGGGGGTGGGGGAGTGTACACGAGGGGTATGGGGTGTCCAGGGGGTGGGGTGTTCTGGGGGTGGGGGTGTCTGAGGGGTGGGGGTGTCCATGGGGGTAGGTGGGCTATCCATGGGGTTGGGGGGCTGTCCAAGGAGGTCAGGGTGTCCTGGGGGAGGGTGGGCTGTCCACGGGGGTGGCAGGGTTGTCCAGGGGGGTACGGAGTGTCCAAGGGGGTGGGTGGATGTCCACGGGGGTGGAGGGGTTGTCCAGGGGGGTTGGGGTGTTTAGGGGTTGGCTTTCCATGGGGTTGGGGGGATGTCCATGGGAAGAGGGTTGTCCAGGGGGTGGGCGGGCTATCCATGGGGTGGCAGGGCTCTCCTGGGGGGTACGTGTGTCCAGAAGTGGGTGGGCTGTCCACGAGGGTGGCAGTGCTATCCAGGGGGGGTAGGGGGGTGTGTAGGGGGTGGGCGGGCTTTCCATGTGGGTGGGGGATGTCCAAGGGGGTCGGGGTGTCCAGGGGGGTGGGTAGGTTGTCTATGGGGGTAGGGGGTGTCCACGAGGGTGCGGGTCCAGGGGGTGGGGGTTGTTCAGGGGGTTGGGTTGTCCCGGGGGTCGGGGTGTCCAAGGGGTGGGGTGTCTGGGGGTGGGGGTGTCTGGGGGTGGGGGTGTCCGGGGGATGGGGGTGTCCAGGGGGGTGGGTTGTCCACGGGGGTGGGGGTTGTCCAGGGGTACGGGCTATCCACGAGGGTGGGGGGCTGTCCACGGGGGTGTGACTGAGATCTATGAGATTTAATTGGGTTTTTATTCATGTTATGAAAAACAAATGATGGCTGTTAAGGATTAGATCAGTATATTTTGTGAAAATACAATTTGGTATGATTGATGACTTGATAACATGATGGTATCAAGTTTTCATTTGAAAAATGTTGGGGCATTGGATTCTGGTGGAAGGAATACGAGTTAGTGAATATCTATAGGTAGTTATTAGGAATGATATGATGTATGGTAATGAGTTTTTAAGGATTTTCATCATCATGGAATGATGATTAAGGGTGTTTTCCTATATGAAGTTGTATGTATTCCTCAATATTTTTTCATCATAACATGAATTAAATTTAGTATGTCATTAGAAGGTGAAGTCAAGATAGAATCACTATTCATTTAATACATGGAGAGGTAGGCTTGTGAATATGGGACGTGCATATGGTAGTAGGTCCCTGGTCTAGGTGCATATATATGGATATTTTCCTCCACTGGTCTCTGTACAAAAATATTCTAAAAGGCTCCCACCACCTTCCAAGGATATATTCTTTCTAGAAAAATGTGTTGTCGGAGAAGGAATTCATCTTATATAGTTGATGTCACTTTTAGATCATGTGATGCCTTACTCATCAAGATGACTAGATAAGAACCAAAACCAAAGAGGCCTTACACCTATCCAAATCTCTAGAAGTGGTGACTTCCCAGTGCTTATTGGTGAACTATGGAAGTGATGACTTCCCACCTGCACAGCCCCCTGCCCAACCTCACCCCCAGCAGACTCCCCCTGCATAGCCTCCCTCCCCCCTTCACCCCCCCCCCCTCCCCACCTGCACATTGCACATCCCCCCACCTGCACACCCCTCCCATCCACCCACTGCACAACCCCCCCCCCCACACCTGCACCCCCCCACCTCACCCCCCAACAGACTCCCACCTTCCCACCCCCCCCCCCTAACCTACACCCCCCACTTGCACAACCCCCTCCCCCACCCCCACCTACACAGCCACCCCCACCCCCACCCCCACCTGTACAACCCCCCCCCCCCACCCACCCACCTCATTCCCAACAAGCTCCCCCCCCCACCTGCTCATCCCCCTTCACCCAATGCACACCCCCTCCCCCCCACCCACTTCACCCCCCACCACCAACACCCCCCTCCCACTGGCATAGCCCCCCCCCCCCCCCACCCCCATCAGCATAGCCCACCCCCACCTATACAGCCCCCCACCCAGCCACCTCACCTCCGCCGACTCTCCCTGCACAACCCCCCTCCCCCCTGACACTCCCACCCTGCACACCCCCCCCCACCCCACCTGCACAGCCCCCCCCCCCTCCCCACCTCAACTCTACCTGCACCACTACTCTAACTTCCACCCTACATAGCCCACCCCCACCTACATAGCCCCCCCCCCTCTCCACCTCAACTCCACCTACATCACTAGTCTAACTAGCCCCAATCCCTTCATATGGTTCACTAACTCTACAAAGTAGTGGCTATAACTACTTAAAATATAGTTGACTCAAAAAAACATGACAGTGTGTATAACAAAAATAGAAAACAAAACAAATTGTAATTATTGGGTATACTACCGCATGGACCTCAGGTTTAGGCCAAATCAAAAGATAAAACAAAAAAATATATGGAAAACATTGAACCTAAGGTACCACTTAGAGATTTGAAGTGCAAAACAAAACAAATTTTTGATTAAAGGGTGGAATAATTTTTCAAGTGAGAGAGCTCTGTGTCTCAGCTTTAGGTCTGTAATCGGGCATATGGGGGATTGGGGTTGGTGACAATTTTAGAGGAAAACTTTCCCAATGGTTTTTTAAAACCATTGGGAAAGGTAAGCTTTACCAACGGTTTATAGAACCGTTGGAAAAGGCTTCCTAAAACTCACATTTACCAACAGTTTTATAAAACTATTGGGTAAAGTCTCACATATCCAAATGGTTTTATCACACCGTTGGTTAAAACTCATCTAAAATCCCTACTGTAATGTTTTATGAAAACTGTTGGGAAAATTCGTTGGTATATCCTCCATTTCCAGTAGTGGTGGGATGAAAGTGCCTATAAATTCTCTAATCCAACTCGAAAAAAGGTTTGACTAGATAATCGGTTGGTGGTTGATTGACTGGACGCTAGATTCTAGGCACATCGGTGATTATATCATAGGCTTTTTCTCACATCTGATCATGCGATTGACCAACTTTCCACTAGGTAATACACCAGTGGACCGCCAGAGCAGTCATGAACCAAGCATAAATTCCTTCACATGATCAATCAAAGATCACACAAAGGACTCATAGAGAGACATGTGAAGTCCACACACATGTCTTCCAGATCATATGAGACCCAAACAAACTAACACTGGGCCAATTCGAGGCACTCACAATACAATGGAAAAATGTAGGATTCAAAGTGGAAAACTAAAGCGAAGGACATGATCGCAGACCTCTGTGGGCTTCGCGTGTTCCATATGAAGACACGTGACAACACCAATTCAAGACACCCATATCTCATGACATCCCTTCATCATGTCATCTGAGACATGCAGAATGCTCCAGTCATGTCGAGATAGGTCTTGCGAACTTTCTGTGAGCACCACCAAGATCCTGCAAACCCTCTGGGTTTGTCACCCTAGACTTGTGACATCCTTCAGATGCATCACCTGACTCATATGATGGTGCTTACTCGCGTCATTTGAGTCTCATTGATACATGTGTACATGGTGACCTATCTCTCATGGTGCACCCCTTGAATGATTCATTTGAGACCCACAACACCCATGGACATGTTTTTCGGGACTCACGATGTCTCCCAAAGGTGTCAGCCAAGACATGCGTCACACCTCTGGACATGTCGTCCTGGACTCACAATATCTCACTAAGGTGTCATCCAAGACATGTGACCCCCCCCCAGACCATGTCACCATGGCTCTCAAGACACCCCCATATGTGTCGAGCCATGTCACATGATGACCCCCAGGGTATACTGATAGGATCACGAGACATCTTTTAGATATGAAGTCCCCTTCATCAAGGCAGGATCAGTGTGTAATCCCTAAACTTAAAGAACTACAGGGACTCTAATTCATTCTATAACCAGGATACATAGGATGCCTCCTTAAAGGATTTAGCTCCATATCAAATATCTCAAGTACTAACCCAATATGTAGATCCCATATCCACATTCCATGAGGCTGATCATTCACTCCCTCTTGTTTCTCACAACGATCATGGCTCACATGGTCTTGGGGGTGCAACAAACACCTCATTAGGCATCATAAATATAGAAACATTAGTGTGTAAGCCTAAATCTTAAAGAACTATGAGGACTCTGATTCCCTCCATAACCAGGATACATAGGACGCATCCTTAAAGGATTGAGCTCCCTATCAAATATCTCAATGACTGCCCCAACATGCAGATCCCACATCCACATGCCATGAGGTTGATCATGCACTCCCTATTGTTTCTCGCAATGAGTATGGATCACGTTGGCTTATGGGGATGGAACGAACACCTCATTGGGCATCATAAATAGGGAAGACTCCGTGTATAAGTCCTAATGCCAATAGAACTACATGGGTTTTGATTCCTACAATAACCAGGATATGTAGGATGCCTTGTAATGGCTCAATCCCATCCTCAGAATATCAACCGCCTCCACACATGGGAGAATAGCCCAAAGCACTTGGTCATGTGATTTTAGTACATAAGAGATTTCCCACTATTGTAAAATTATAGAGAACCTAGGATAAATATAGATAAATCATGGTCCATTGTACATAAGAGATAATTGATCAATTGTCATTTTTTTAGGGTGACTGATATCATATCAGGGTTAGGGAGAGATTCAAAAACATGTCTTAAAACTATAAGAGAGTCCCAGAGTAGGCAACAATTCCCCCCAAAAGGGTGTGATGAGCTTGATCTCTCATCTTCTAGACCAATGTGAGTACCTAAGATTCATTGGGCCTCAAAACCTAGATGGATACTAGACTTTGGAAAGTAGGCCTGTACTCATCTACAAATGGGGGAACCATTGGTAGTTTTAGGGAAAATTTAAATGGTAATTTGATGAGTAAAACCCATTCCATGCCACAAAGTCCCAACAAAAAAAATTATGAACTTGACATGAATCGATGAAATAAAAAAAACAACCAGGTTATAATCCATAAAGCTATGTTTCTTGTCCCTCACATGCAAAAAACATTGATAGGCTCTAAGTGAACCTCTTGGGCCACTTTTTTGGTAATTTATATACAAGAAAAGTAGTAAGACCACCATAAACTAGGATTCATATAAGTTCATCCTCGTGTTGATGAGTCCACGTGAGAATAATGGATAAAAAGGGAATATAGGAAAATTGTGTTAACCATGCATATCTAATTGAGCATTATCATGCCTATGACATGGAAATGACCGGGGACATTTTTCCTTGTTGTCTTCATGCTTTCAGAATCCTGATTCAAGAAAATTTCTTCAACTTCCAGCAACTGTTCTAGAACCTCATCTGTTTCTACAGCCCCCGCAAGTCGTAAAATGGTCTCTCCTGCCAAAAGGCTCCAAGAGAATGTAGTAAACATGATGATTCTAGAGCACCACTAATGTGGCATGATCTCGACTTTGGAAGTTGCTTGTGATATTTTGTAAGTGTGGTAGTCGGCGAGTCCACATCGCTCAATGAATGTCTAGGCCAGTGGGCCCCATCATCATGACTAATCGCTCCAGGATCCTATACCCAGAGCTTGAAAACTACCACCTTCCATACCTGATGAAGGTAGATTGGGAGGCCAGATCCATCTCTCCTATGATCCAGGCACCGCTAAGGAGGGTGCCTGCTAACCTTCATCGCCAGAATCATTATACCAGTGCCTATCAGCTACCTTATGAGGGTACCTTTCAACAAAAAACCATCTCAGACACCCATGCACGTGATCCACCAAGAAAGACTCATCAAAGGAAGAAGATTCTAGATTCCCAGGAGGGGGAGAATATCCATGCTCCTTCCGACGATGCCCACTAACATACTCTAGTAGGGACCTTCCAGTAGGCTCATATCCCTACTCACCTTGAATAAGTCTATGGGAATATTCCTACAGTAAACATGGGGGAGGATCAAACTCCTACTCACATTTATGAATCCCATGGGTATATCCCAATGGCATGTGGAGGATAGAAGTGGGTGCATATCCCCACTTCAATAGAAGATATCTACCAACCAGTTATGGAAACGAAGGACATTCAATCTTATATTCCTGCACACACTTTTCTAAAGTGCTAATACATTTTAGCAATAGCTGAAGAACTCTACTGGCATATTCTGGGACTATTGCAGATTAAGGGACATGCGCATACTCTTATCTATATATCTAGGATGAATCAACACTCTGATAATCATGATCAAGTGGTTGTATTGGAACAAGTGCAAATTCTTTATCCCATATAGGAGGGTTATCGATATATACCGATGAAGGTTGAGGCATCAAAACAGGCTTATAATCTCATTCCAATAGGGACAACTAGGTGAGAGAGGAACACACCTCAGGATAGGAGCACATGCTTGTCAAAAAATTCTTATGGTATGATCCAAAGGCCCAAGATTAGGATCACATACCCATTCTAGCTGAGACTAACCAAGTGAGAGTGGAAAAAGACTTGGGACAGGCCCATATTCCTATCAGTGAACATGGATGGTATACTCTAGAAGGGCACAGAAGCGAGGCACATATTCCTTCTTCTATCAATGAACGACTGTTCTGGCATCGTTCCAAGTTAATATAAGAGGAGGCTCATATTCCTTCTCCCATCATGGAGGTCCATCATCATATTATTATGGGGAATGAATATTAAGACCAGAAATATATTCTTGATCCAACTGAGGAAAACCAAGTGATAGTGGGACACACCTCAGGATAGGCTCATATCCCTATCAACAATGAGGTAGCACATCGACATATTCTCACATATCCTCAGAATTGGGCTCATATCCCCACATCACCATGTGGTTATATGAAAATTCTAGCAACCTCTATATAGTAGGCCCATATCTGTACACAACAACCAAAGTTAGGCTGACAAATTCCAACCATGAAACATTTAATGACTCATATTTCTAATATACTCAATGCTAGTGTACTTGAAGTTGTTCAAGAAACACTCTCAATACCACAAGGGTCCATCAAATCTTCTATTGAAGTGGAATCAAGATACATTCATTACTGTGATATTCCTCCTCGTGGTAATGTAGATATGGATCACAGGGACTCTACTCCTGACATCCACCATGGTCAACCTCCCCACGGCGATATCTCCCATGGGAAAGGTAGACCTCCCTTTTTCTAGACACCTCCGTATAGAGAGGTAAACTAAACACTGACACATTCATATAGAGAGATTATTGAAACGTCTGGAACAACTGTATATAGTTCCCCATCAACATTTAGCAGCACTCCACCCTCGTCAATAGGCGACCATCAGAGTCATCTTCTGTGTTCTGACCAAATGGAGGCATGTAAGTCTGAAGAAGAAAAGGATAACATTAACATATGGATAGAGTTATCCAGAAATAACCTCCCCATCATGTTATGTCCCCTCTCTACTTCCAGGTATGAGATACTCGATGAGCTAGAAAGGGAGTACATTCCTTATCTACGCCAGAATATATGGACCACTCATCAGCGATTAAAGGATTGGCATCTCCCTTATTCAGGATATGAGTGTCACCTCCAAACCATCAGGATACTATATTTTTAGCTTGACATGGCTACTATCTTCATGTCCTAGGATCCAAAACTAGAAAAGAACAATGTAAATTTGCAACATGCTTGTCGTCATTGCATTATGACACTTCGGCAGCTAATCTCCAAATCCATGTCAGAAAACTGAATCCGAGGATGGGGAAAATATAGAGCATTACACTTCATCACTCCCCTAGAATAGAAGATCTGCTCTAACACAACATCCTACAATGTTATATCCTTCGGTGAATTTATAGGATTGTGGAATTCTCAAGCTAGTTGGTCGCTGAAACAGAATGCCCCCGCTCCAACAATTCCCATACATCATAGACGGGGAGAGAGGATAGCCAAAAAGACTTCAAATTGGACCCCTCAAGATAATAGTAGGACGTTCTAGACATAGAGATCAAAGTTGTGATCACCCAGAAAACTACCCGTAAGGAGTGATCCTCATCATGGGTTGTCATCGCACCAAGCTCTCACGCAATCAAAACTGCAACACATCATGAAGACCGTAGTAGTATGTGATATAGTAGTCATTTAGGAGTGGAATTGGACCCTTGGGCTAAGAGAATATTTTCCACTACCTCCACCTCTCAGGACATCGGTCCCTGAGAAAATTTAGGACATGTTTTCAGCAATCACAAGAAAACCCTAGTCCACAAGGCTGGGGAAATTTATATCTTAATCAGCTCCCCCAAATCCATCATCCCCTGAAAGGACCTGGGAGACATCAATAATGATTCTAGATCAAACCCATCCCCTAGGGATGGGGGTATTTTTATCATCACCACCACCAAATAAGGAATCGGTATTCTCCAAGTTTAGAGGAAATGATCAATGGTCAGCATCCCACCAGTTCCTCCAATTGTAAGACAAACCTCTATTGGTCATCACTCATTTGGAAACCCTGACTAAAAATTCCCTCAAGGTCACCATTCATAAACCCAGAGGAGAGGAGCGTACGGTGAAAGTAATTAGGCCCTGATTGGGCCGCAATCCAAAATGAATCAATAAGGACAAGGGTTCAAGTACCACCCTAATGAAATCCTTGTAGATCTGACTTTCCATGTGGAAAGCAATGGAACTACCACCATTTCTCAATATTCCACTATGAATGCCATAAATATAGTAGAAATCGATCAAGATCCAAATGCAGCATATCTCAATAGGGAATACATACCCTAGGATTATGGTGATTTGGACACAACAAGTGAGGATGCGTGTACCCAAAATCAAAGAAGTCTCCATAATTTGGCACCACTAAATAATGAGTTGCCACCTACTCAGTGGAACTCCTCTAAATATAAAGTGAAATAAGTGACCATGTATTGGTTTCCATCTTCAGAAGAGAAATTTCCACAATATGATAGTGAGATATGAGCTCTTTGATAGCTCAATGTTGAGCTACTCAGGGTAAATATTACTACTAGGTATCATCTCCTGCTAGAGACGGATATTCCCCTTCCTATAGATGATCCACCAGCCAGAGCAGCATTTGGATATCAAATTGGATCTGGGTCTAGACAGCCCATCCACATAAATGAGGAAGTCAAAAATGATTGAGACTTCCCTCCATTATGGCGACAGCCTCTCCCTCACTAGGGTGACTCCTTAATCAAACATTTATAGGATCAGTGAGAGATAAAAGTGGGACCACCTCATCGGTCCCCACCCGATCCTCATAGATAGAAAGTGACTCAGAGGGTAGTTCCCCTAGAGCTTCTCACTTCCATTGAATCCCTGGATACTCAGATGGAATCCAGGGATAGGTTATGCACACCAGTACAACCTAAGAAGAAGTCATTCCCCAAATGGGTAGATGATACCCCACCTCCGCCCAATTTTGGAAATCATACCTTCTCTACCTTCAATGGTGCATGGGATCCTGAGAAAAATCTCAAACACTTTATTTCTTGATGTGGGCCAATGATGGGCCCTTGGGATCAGTAGGAGGCAACCAAACTAAGGTGTTTCATAAAGAAATTGATAAGGTCATCTTTCATCTAGTGTAGCAGTCTGCCCGAAAGGTCTATCACAGGATGGGAAGACCTTTTTCGTTAGTTCCTTTACCAATTCAGTTCAACATTAAGGAAGATGATGGTCATCGACCCGATGAACTGCAAGCATCATGATAATGAGAGGGTGTCCGACTTCATAGCAAGGTGAAATGGTCTGACCTATTCACTCAGAATCCCTATCTTGTA
The DNA here is from genome assembly GCA_963277665.1 of Viscum album. Taxonomy (NCBI): domain Eukaryota; kingdom Viridiplantae; phylum Streptophyta; class Magnoliopsida; order Santalales; family Viscaceae; genus Viscum; species Viscum album. The sequence continues at coordinate 1,504,274,637 of OY728146.1, read as the reverse complement.
GAAACAACTATTGGAACTATGTGATAAAAATCTCAGGGATGAGCTATAGGCACCCCTAATCCCCATGCAATATCCAAGTGGATTCTAAGAATTCACCGAAATAGCATAGCATCTTGAAGAAGTTATCCATATAACCTGATCCAATTCTCATCTCACACCCACATCATAAGGTAAAAAGTGAGAAAACGTGGAAGCTTCAACTGTCACCCTCAATCCTGCAATGGTCCAAGCACTTAGGCAAGCTCCAAACCACCCAGCACCCCCTACTGACTGGTGGAAACCACAGAATCACCCTTGGCCAAATGCACAAAGAAACTAGGTCCGCCTAGGATTCCAGGAGTAGATGAATAAGGCGTACTCCTTACAAAATGAGCAAGTCCTTGGATACTTCTTGGAAGCCATGGACAACAACCTGCTCACTATCCCATAGCCCAAGAAGTATAATGAATTCAATCTCACTGACCTTCTTGATTACTGTTCTTTCCATAGAAGGTTGGGTCATAATATCTAGAACTGTTTCGCCTTTAAGGACACCCTTTAAGGTATGATTGACTCTGTACTAGTGACATTAGAAGATTATCTAGAATAAGTGGCTTTCATAACCATTTCCCAATCAGAGGAAGAGGAATGATGGTAGAAAATTCCTACGAGGAAAGCATAGAAGTTCGACAAGTGGATGACTCGTAAAATAGTTGATTGAACCCATGGAATACTCAAGTTGTAGTTGTGAAAACTCGCAACATCTCCACCACCCAAAAAGGGGAAGTATGATGTACCTCCTAAGGGTGGGATTGACCACCAAAATCAGGAAGAAATAAAGGAGGAAGATTCATATTCTACTCCAAATCAGACTCTAACTCTCGAATATTTCTTCCCTACAACATCTAAAGTATGGGAATCACCTCACCAAACAAAATCATCATCAGGTGAGGAACACATATTCAGTTCGATCAACATGATACATTTGATGAACCCCTTCTCTAATGATGTGTACACCCCCGAATATGGTTTTCCCACATACAATAGGGGAACGGGAGGCTGCATGCACCAAATCCGATGATATAGGGGACAACGTGGATATGGTTTGAGTCAATATCCTAGTCATACCCCCAAAAAGGACTCATATATAGCTAAGAATCATGAGAAATCTCTCCAGTTGGCTTAAAGGAGGTAGGGAGGTGCCTCAGAACCCTCCATTAGCCAGTTGCACATGATTTTCTTGCATGATCATTTAGTAGGGATTCAAACTAATCAATACAAGCCATAGGAAAGGCTGGTGGAACCTATTCCACTGAAGATAGATATACCCTCGACCTCTGTGCAGGCCCCAGGTCCATTGACCTCAGTCACTCCAGCTCATCGGTTGCATGATTAGGAAAAACCCCATATCGGGAGGCGGTGACCTCTGACATAGAAGTATGATGTTATGAAATAGTTATTCATGGTCCCAGCCAAGCTTTCAATTGATGCACTTCTTATTTTCAAAGAACTCAGAGAGGCACTTGTTGAATCCCTCCAAAGCCCACAAAAATATTAGATAGAAGTCACTACAGCTGAGTTCTATCTAGTGTAAACCTTTTCCTTAGGATTCCATGTCCTTGTTTCATTCATTGACCAAGATCAGGAAGAGGCCACCTAGGGACATATCAGGCCCTTGTACGTCTCAATAAAACTTAATAATGTCATTGTCCATAGGGTTTTAATAGATAATGGATATGGGATAAATCTTATCCTAGCACGGACACTCCAACATTTGGGGTATAGAAAAGATTATATATCCCCTACAAAGATGACCATCCAGGGGTATGATAAGCATGATCCAAGGTCCCTTAGAAATATTAAGCTAGAGACCCAATTTTGGGAGCTCATGTATGATGTCGAGTTCATGGTTATCCAACAAGACAATGAATACAATGTCTTTCATGGAAGGCCTTGTCTCTATAGCCAATCAACAATCCCATAAACATTCCATCAATTTTTGAAGTACCCCATCAATGGAAAGGTCAGCATACACCACAGTGACAATTCCCCCTTCGAAACTTGTGGATCCATATATGATGAAGCAAACTTATACAAGAAGGGAGGAAAATAGCCAATAGCGGATGATGTAATATAGGTTTACTCCCCCAATAGCTTGAGGACCACCCCTATAAATCCATGAAACATGCTTGATGAGGAATGCATGGTCCCCATAAACATGGTAAAAATAGAGGCCCTAGTCCTAGAGGTCCAACCCTCTACTTTCCTCAGTAATAGTCACCCCCATCATATTTCTACTATAACCCAGATGATGGGAGACAATCACATTACTCTTGATAATCTCCCTCACCCTAATAGTGAAGGAGAGTCCCCCAAACTGCCATCCTCACCCAAAGTTTCCCCCATATATTCGATAATAAAAGAGGATGAGGATGATCTCAGAAATTCCCTTCCATCATTTGAGGAAGGTGTTTCCACCACCATAGACAAGTTCCGGCAAATAAACCTGGGGACAAAAGAAGATCCACTGACTACTTTGATTAGCATTTCCATGCCTCCCAAGGAGTAGGAGATGTACATCGCATTCCTGAAGCAGAACTGATATGTGTTTACCTAGAACTATACAGAAATACCCAGATTGAATCCATATATAGTTATGCACCATCTCATACTACCCTAATATCATCGAGTCTTCAAGCAGGCTGCTAGAAGAATGCATCCCTCCTATGCCACAAATGTAGAGGCAGAGGTAGACAAGTTGATCAAATCCAACTTCTTCTGAGAGGTGAAATACCCCAAATGTCTTGCAAATATTGTCCCCTTAAAGAAAAAGAATGGGAAGATCAGGGTCTGCATTGATTTTAGAGACCTTAATCAGTATTTCCCAAAGGATGATTTTCCATTTCCAATCATGGGACTCTTGATGGACACAACTACTAGATTCCAAGACCTTTCTTTCAAGGATGGGTACTTGGAGTATAATCAGATCAAAATGGAACCTAAGGATAAAGAGGTCACCACTTTTAGGGCACCCCAGGGGATCTTCTACTACCAGTTCATGCCCTTCAGATTAAATAATTTTGGCACCACATATCAACGCATCATGCATTGCATCTTTAATCAATTATTGGGGAATATAGAAAAGTGTTTTGTTAATGACCTGTTCGTCAAATTTCGATAGGAATGTGATTAATTCAAGTATCTCCAATCCATATTCAGAAAATTTTGATAGAATAGTCTGAAGATGAATCCGCTGAAGTGTAATTTTGAGGTAACATCAGGCAAGTTCCTTGATTTGTGGTACAACACCACGGTATTAAGGTTAACCCAGAGAAGATCGGTGCTATCTTAGCAATGTTTCCCCCTAGGAACCTCAAAGAACTAAGGGGTCTCCAAGGGAACCTCTCTTACATTCAGCGATTCATAGACAACCTAACTAAAAAAGCCTTTCCCTTCACGAGGCTAATGAAGAAGGGAGTCACCTACCAATGGGATGATTTCCAAAAATCCTTTGAGAATCTCAAGTAGTATTAGCTTTACCCACTGGTTTTAATGCCTCTAGTGGAGGGTATTCCACTCATATTATATTTTTCCGCCATGGAATGCTCACTAGGTGCCCTCCTCACTCAAAATAACGATATGGAGAGAAAGAATAGTCTCTACTACCTTAGCTGGACTATGTTGGGTGTTGAGAAAATATATTCTCATGTTGAAAAGAACTACCTTGTTCTCGTCTTCACAATGAAAAGGTTGAGGCATTACTGGCAGCACCATGAGGTCCACATGGTCTCTTATATTGACTCACTCAAGTACATCCTTGGCCACCCTATGTTGACTGGGCATTTGGCTTGGTGGACGATCATCCTACAAAAATATGACATCCAGTTTGAATCTCAGAAGTCAGTAAAAGGGAAAGCTCTAACTGACTTCCTCATGGCACATCCTGCCCTATAAAATTCACTGGAGGACACTGAACTCCCTGATGAAGAGGTTTTCTATTCCCATGACACTCCCCGTACATGGGAGATGTATTTTTATTGAACCTCTCAGAGTCCTATCAGTACAAGAATGGAGAACCGAAAACTAAACCAGGTTGGCCTAGGGGTCATATTTGTCTCCCTAGATAAATTAGTTGTGCCCTATTCTTTCTCACTGTCTGAAGTCTATATAAACAATTAGGCTAAGTACCAAGCCCTCATCACTAGGTTAGAACTAGAATTATAGTTTCACATAGCCTACTTGAAAATCAAAGGGGATTCTGGGCTTGTGATAAAGCAAATCAATGGAGAATATTCCATAAAAAAAAGGAAGAGTGGTCCCCTCTAAATGGATATGCCATGGTACTAATAGTAGAGTTACCCTTTGATTCCACATTCCATTATATCCCTCAATCACAGAATGCTCGCACCAATTCACTGGTCAATGCAGCAGTTGTCTTGGAAGACCCTGATTAGGAGGAAGAAACCTTTTGTATAACACATAAAAGAATGGTATCATCGAACATCGTGTGTGATATGAAATAAATCAATCAGATCAGTGTCACCCCAGAGAGTGTTGAACTAGTGACCACCTCTGGATGGGTAAAGCCCATAATAAGCTATCTTCACGATGGGACTCTCCCTATGGATTGAGCTAGAAAGGAACAGATCTAGCATCGAGCAATAAAATTCACCTTACAGGATGGCCCAAATGATCAAAAAATTCTCTACAATCATGGATTCTATGGAATTATCCTTAGATGCATAGAATTATAAATTCTCACCATCATGGAAAAAATCCATGCGGGCTCCTGCGATACTCGCCAATCTGGAACCAGGCTTTCCCACCAGATCAGAAGGTTGGGGTATTATTGGAAAACCATGATACAAGACTGCATATAATTCACTCAAAAATTTCATGCATTCCATATTCCAGAAAACTTCATCCATCATCCCTCATAATTACTACACATAGCTAAATACTTCTGTTTGTTCTCTGTTTGGGGGATGGATGTTGTTGGGCCATATCCCCTAGCCACAGCCAAGAAGTTCAAGTACATTCTTACTACTATCGACTTCCTCTCCAAATGGGATGAAGTGATACCCCTCAGGGAATTTGGGAAAAATAATATCATCAAATTCGCAAAGTCCCACGTCATCACTAGTTTTAGAGTCCCTCGCATGATATTGATGGAAAACGGCACCAACTTATATTCTGTGGAGTTGAAGAAGTTATATCATGAGTGTAACATCGAATCCAATCACTCATCGCACTATCATGAAGTGGTAAATGGATAGATAGAGGCCTTCAATAAGACTCTATCAAATATACTATATAAGATGGTGAACAAAGATAAGAATTCATGTCCAGGAAAACTCCTCCATGCATTATAGGCCTACCGTACTACCACGTGTATTGCTACACAAGAAATGCTATACTCATTGGTGTATAGGACCGAGGTGGTGCTACCCATAGAGGTCCATCTTCCCTCTCTTTGAATATCCATTTTCGGGCAACTATCAGATGATAAAAAATCTCAAAAACACCTGGATGAGTTGGAGCAGCTAGATGAGAATAGTTTGCACACACTATACACCCTAGAAATCCACCAGAATCAGATAGCACAGGCCTTCAATAAAATGGTTCACCTCCGTTTGTTCCTCCAAGGAGAATTGGTACTGGCTCTCAGAATCCCGATGATACTAGGTAAGAATCCAATGAAGTTAGAACCCAAGTGGGAGGGACCCAATGTCATACATAAGTTCTATTATAATGGAGCCTATATGCTGGTCACCATGGATAGGTAGCGTGTCACACCACCCACCAATGTGAGATTTCTCAAGAAATACTTTCCATAATCGCCATTAATAGGGAATCCAAGTTGGTGTAAGTCCCATACTTATCATTTATGCATGACGTTAAACTACATGGAATGTCTTGCAGATGATAATAAATTGTGTAGATAAGTCCTTGATGCATGACGTTAAACTGCATGGTCTCTCTTGAACTACGTACATCTTGATTCCCATCCTTATGGGATATATAAGGATGACTTGATCCTATATCTTGTACCAAACACCAAATGACATAAAATACACCCATATTATTCTCCATTCCTCTAAATAATGGGAGGGGTCCTTGTCATTCCTATTTTCTCACACCGAGCATAGCTCATGTGGATTAGGAATTTTGACAAGGGTTTTCCCACTCAAAATAGGGTGTGAAGGCTCAGGTTGAACTCATTATTATCCTAAATATAGGGAGATAAAAGGGATATCTTTCATCCTTACCACATGACATTAAACTGCATGTTCTATGTCTCCTACATGACATAAAACAGTATGCTCTTGTGGACCTTGTCCGAGATGAACACCATAGCTTGTGTCGGTCTCCTACCAAACTAGAATTTCAAGAACTATATAAGGCTTGATTATTATTATAAATGAGATATGTAGTGATTATCTAATCCCTATTTCTAGTCCCATCCATAGAATTATATTCCTTTCACATCGGGTGATCCAATTTAATTATCGCATGACATAAAAAAGCATGGACCCGTGGCATCCATCACATTCACGTCAGGTGACCTTCGTCCTCCCCGTATGGCGTTAAACTATGTGGAATATCAATAACTATGTGTGGCTTGATTCTCATTCTCATGGGATATGTAGGAATTCTAGGGCATTTTTCCTCAGGTCTAACCCTAGGCCCCTTTGACCTTTCCTGGCCCCATGGCCTAAGTCCCCTCCTAAGAGTATGTGTTGTGGTGTGGACTTCTTTGGTCCCCATTTATGTCAGGTTTATTTTACCATGCCATGCACATCCCCTTTGGAGAACTATCCCCCTTTTTTCCTAGCTACATAATAATAAATTGTGTTGGCACCCTTCATCCTTACTGCATGACGTTAAGATGCATGGAATGGTGTGGGTATCTTTGGTCCCCATTCACATCGGTTCTACCTTTTTCCTCCATGTATGACATTAAACTTCATGGAATATCAAGAACTATGTGTGACTTGATTCCTACCCTCACAGGATATGTAGGAATGCCCAAACATTTTTGTCTTCGGGTCCAGTCCCATGCACCACAAATCATTCCATCTCCTTTTTATCCTCTTGGCTTGTGTCCTCTCCAGAAATGCACATGGTGTGGTGTGGACCTCTTTTTTCCTCATGCACATCAGGTATATTATACTATTCCATGTGCATTCTTCTTTGGGATATTATCCCTCCAGTTTCCTAACTGCATGACCTTAAACCTCATGGTTCTCTAAGAACTATGTGGACTTTGATTCCCAACTAGCTAGGATATGTAGGAAATCCCCCAAGGTTCAATCCCAATACTTCACAAACCTCATAAATTCCTATTCATTTACATTGGTCTACCATTATCCTTATCGCATGATGTTAAACTGCATGAAATAAAGTCATCACCGCAAGACGTTAAACTGCATGGAATCATGTCCCACTACATGATGATAAACTTTACAAGTCATCATCTGTAACCCCTCCTTATCAAAGGACCACAAGAGCCTTACCCTAACCAAATAGAGAACATAGTGCTTCCATCATCTTTCTAATCACCTCAATCCATGTTCCACACTTCATGTCTCAAGAAACCCAGTTCTTCGCAAACCTTCCACTACCCCTGAAGAGGAAAAGAGATTTCTCCACTTGGACATGCTATTGATGTGAGGGCTCAGACCCACCAACTAGAGATATATTAGCCTGGTGTAAAGGGATTTCTAATTCTTGTGAGCTTGACATCACCAAGGTGAAACTTAGAACTCCATTGTGTTATAGGTTACCCCAAAATGATTTTCCCATATCCTCACTAATGACTTGAGTACCTTGATCCATGATTTATGACATCTCCTTCACCCGCTTAGAAATATGTTGGAGTACTCTTGACCCTAGGTATCATAATAAACCTATTTTGTAACATCCCCATACCAGGTTCAAGTGGAATGAACTTAAACTACTCACACCTTGGTAAATTTTTTAGGACCTCAAACTCTATCACATAATGGTCCAAATCACAAGACCTTAAATTGTTAATTAAAGAGACATAAAACTTTTCAAGACGAAAACCCGCAAAGGGAGGCCTTAGCAAAAGTCGAGTCTTCACCCACTAAACTCATCATTTACAGTGTTTAGGAAAAATATTATGGAACAAAAAAATAATTCATAAATATCATAGGGTATATTCTATAGCCTTAGTAAAATCCAATATATGCTCATTGGACACCCTAGACCTAGAAAAAATAATATCAATGATTCATCACATCTCATCACTGGGAGAATATGTTCGATCGATGGTGGTGAAACTTTTAGTGTACTAAAACCCTTATTAGATCTTATATTTTATATATATCCCACTTCATGATCTGAAACATCTCAAGCCACCTCAAATATTTGATTTCCCCTTAAGAGGAAAATATATCACTCTACTTGGCCATGCTATTAATACAAGGGTTCAGACCCAACAACTAGAGACATATTGGCCCGGTATAAAGGGATTTCTTATTCTTGTGACCCCAATATCACCAAGGTGGAACCCAAAACCCCATTGTGTCATAGGTTACCCAAGAATGACTATCCCATATCTTCATCATGACCTGAGTACTTTAGACTATGATTTAAATTCTCCATACCATACTATACAAGAGAATCTGATATCCTCAATGTTTCATCACCATGTCTTATACCCATTCTCAAATCTAGAATGCATCCCTTCATTCTTGAACCTTTTGATAGCTCACATCTGTGATTCAAAACCACAAGGCATAGGGCTCGGGCTATTCAATTAAGAGCTAAGTTTAGCTGGGGTTCCATTATCCTTCATGGATAGCCTTCCCTGTATACCCAGCTTCATCATTAGGATGTTTGATCCTTCATAAATATCTCATAGCCCCTGGATAGGAAAAGATATCTCTCCACCCGACCATGCTACTGATGCAGAAGGGCTCAAACTTACCAATGGGGGATATCTTGGCCCAGCATAAAGGGCCTCCTAATCCTTGTGAGCCTCAACGACACCGTGGAAGAACCTAACACCCCCATAGTGTTAAGGGACATACCCATCATGTATACCCCATTCCATATCATTCGGCTCAAGCTTTCGGGTTGTGATTTATGCCACCCACATTCCAACTATCCAGGTGGTCCTAGATTCCCTAGTATTTTCCCTCAATCATGTTCACCCCACAAACCTTATATAGCCCTTGGAAATCCTATCCTCATGATCCCTATCAGTATTATAGTGGAACTCAGCATCCAATAATATTTTGAGTCATTTCTAGCATGTTGGCCCCATATCCAACAGATAGTCTGAGCTAAAAGACCCTAAACTAAAGCAACGAATGGTCTGAGCTAAAAGACCCTAAAATAAAGCAACATATGGTCTGAGATAAAATACCCTAACTAAATAAACATATATTCTAAGCTAAAAGATCATAAAATAAAAGTAACAGATGGTCTGAGCTAAAATACCATAAACTAAAGCAACAGATTGTCCAAGCTAAAAGACCCTAAAATAAAGAAACATGTGGTCTAAGCTAAAAGACCATAAACAAAATCAACAGATAGTCTGAGCTAAAAGATCATAAAGTAAAGAAACATATGGTCTGATCTAAAATACCATAAAATAAATAAACATATGTTCTGATATAAAAACCATAAACTAAAAAATAGATGGTCTGAGCTAAAAGACCATAAACTAGAGAAATAGATGGTCTAAGATAAACAACCATAAACTAAAGCAATAGATGGTCATAACTAAAAGACAAAAAACTAAAGCAACAAATGGTATGAGATAAAAGACCATAAAATAAAGAAATATATGGTTTGATCTAAAAACCCTAAACTAAAGAAATAGATGGACCAAGCTAAAAGACTATAAACTAAAGCAATAGATGTTCTGAGGTAAAAGACCCTAAACTAAAGCAACAGGTGGTATGAGCTAAAATGCCCTAAACTAAATCATGTGATGACTCTCGTGAGTATTTTTATACAGCCCTATCATGATCAAGATGCTCTCCATAGATATGCAAAGCACCTGTCATTCAGGACATATATCTTTCTCTTATGATTTCCCCACATACCTAGAATCCATGCTCATTGACCATAAATAAAAGGACAGACGTCATCAGTAATTCATGAAGTGTTAAAACAAAAACAAATGTTAGGCACATCACATATAAAGGAAAAAAGATGAGCTACGACATATGAAGACCAACAAATTGGTTTGACAAATCCATATAAAAGGGGGGATCCCCACACACCAGATCCTCTCCTATAGATAAAAAATAATTGAAAAATTATGCTACAGTCATAACATCTATTCAGCCGAGTCTTTGAGACCAGAAATCCTTTGATCTAATAAATCCACAGATCGACATAGATGATTAGCGCACTTAGTCTCCACCTCTACAGTGCACTGCAACTCCTCTTCTCTAGCAACAACATCCAACCAAGCTTTCTATGCCACATCCATAAGCCCTCATTGTTCCAGTATGGTCTTTTCTAATGACTGGAGTGCATACTGAAACTATGACAACTCTATTTAAATATGACCAATCTCATACTATAGATGACCGATATGAGCCTCCCCATCCTTAATCACATCCCAGTGAGCATCAGGATTCATCTCTCGTCAATTATCTTCATCCATATCTTCACTCCAGTGTTGTTTCACCAAATAGGAAGCCTCAGTAGCTTCCACCCTCAATTAAAGGTCCCTTCTCTATTCACGTAAGGAGATTACCTCCTTCACCCAGGAATGAAGAGGAGAGTAATCAAATCATTCATAGCCAAGGGTAGGAAACATGAATCGAATATGACCTAATCATTACTTCAACCCATCCAATGGGGTTTTCGAAACCAAGATACAAATCTATCTCCATAACTGTTGCCACATCGATTGAAATAAAACTGCTGACACAGAGTCGTAATTTAGTCCTACCTTAGGAATCAGAACATATTTTGGAATGAGATCGATCAAGGGTAGGTCTATGCCCACGGTCTTCGATGAAGAGGGAAGAGAACTAGCCTCAGCATTGGTGAATTCAATTGGAGGGACTCTCTAAGAGATAGGGACTAAAGCCCAGAATTTCGAGGTAAAGGCACTATAATAGAAGTTGAAAGCACATGTTAGTTGTAGAATGAATCATTTGGCACCAAAAAATGTTAGCATTCATGACTGAGGTGGGAATTTACCTTTTTCTATAGCATCACTAGAAACATTCCCTACATCAATCCCATCCATGGGAGAGGACGCAACTTCCTCCTACGATGAGGGATTTCGTGCTAACACCAACACTTGATCTAAGGTATGGACTTTCCCACCACCTTTAAGGATTGGGAGAATGGAAAATCATGTCAGGGGGTACAAATAAGGAAGGAAAAAAGGAATCTAGCCTTGAAAAATTCATTATCTTCTTCAAAACTCGCTTCTACGCTAGCCAGGTTAGTAGAAGAATAACTACCAACATCAACATCCTAAAAGATTGCCTCCATCCACATCAGAATGGAAGGAACACTTTCTAAAGTGCCTATGGTAGACAACAGATTCAGTTTCATGGGCCCCTCGGTTGTACCTGTTCCTTGGTGGACCAGTTCTAGTAGTGGTGGATCTGCTGGAGCCATTAAATTCCCACCTGCATCCCTAGAAATAGGGGAAGGCTCTTCTAAATGAGCCCAGTGAGGGCCTTCACATTTCCAACAAATCATAAACATGTCTCTAGGATATTCCAGAATAGAAATAATGGAGATAATACACTTTTTACTAGAGTATTTTGGGAGAGAAGGGTCTGATGATACAGTTTGCTTCCTCTTCTTCCTCTTCTTCTTTTCTGAGGAAGGAGCTTCAGAAGATGTTGAACCTGGGGTCTCCCCTTCAGCAATGGAAATCATCGCTTTCATATGGACCATTTGACTAGGGTAACCTTTATCATCATTCCCCTGATCACCTTCAAAATATTCTCTGAGGACCGTGCCTCGAGGGGTATATTCATGAGGCAGTAGAGTCAGGCGATCTACAACAGCCTCCTCCTTCATCCACATATATAATGGGTGTTATCATGATTGAAAAGATAGCATAGCATATTAAGACACTAAATAAACCTTAAATCACCACTTACTTGATGATAGGGTGACCCTGCTCGTCTGTAGAAATCTGAAGAGATCCTAGAAGGACCAATTGGTGGAGTTAAGAAGAATAAAATATCCAACCCAAGGGGATTTCCAAAACCATGTCAATGCTCCCAAGTAAGGCTCTCACCTCCACAAGGTTCTATTAAAAGGTAATACCATGGGGGTAGTAATATAATCAAAGCCATTCAGCGACACCTCTAATAAGGTTATTTTATTCCATAGGGAATCCACAGATACTTTTCCTTTCAGGATTCCCTCTACTAAGATGTGATTGGGAACATAAATTAATGTGTACCCCTCATACCCACGATAGTAGATGCCTATACTGGTAATAGTAAATTATTGACTTGCTTAGGAGGTTTTATCAGGGCTTCCAACCTCTTAGAGGCCAACTACTTCTCATGTCTGGGGTTATATTTAGTGGCCAGTGGAATATGGGCCTCACTCACCAACTTAGATAGTTTTCTATTGGGATATGATCAAATCCAGATATCCACATATCTGTGTGACAGGCCGATTGCAGCTTTATTAGGGGGAAGGTGCACTTTTATGCCGGTATCCTCCCTGGTGAACATCAACTATAATTGATGACCCATCATCACATTCCCCTCAGACCTGACATGGATAGTTCCAAGACACCTTATTTGGACACATAAGAATTGGCAGCTGAACCGACATGGTGAAAACCATTTGTAGATAAGGTCCCTGTCAATGCAAGTGGAAATATCTCCCTCACAAAGGGACATTATATAGGAATGATCCCAAAGTCTAGTTGTTCCATCATCAACAAAGATTCTTTATGGTGTGGGATCATATGTCCTAAAAGAGAAACACTCATTAAATTTTATGAAATCTCTAATTTCCTAATCCTTAAATAGAATGGGTCTTACCCCATTGATACACTTCAGATGCAGTATGAAAACTATCTTGGGGTTTCCTTGGAGGTTCAGATGCTCATAACTGCCCAGATGGTCCCTCATCCAACCCCATAAAACTTGGAAGGGGCCCGAAATCCTATAAGTGGATTCTACCTTATATACATGATTCATAAAGAGTTAGAGCTTCGCGAGCATAGTGATCTCCAAACTAATGTGTTCCCCTTCGAACATCTTAGTCTCCATTGAGAAAGTGGAGAATCTAACCCCCCCCCCTCTCTCTTTTTTCAGAAGTAAGTACCCACTCGGGTACATTGCAAGGAATCTAGCTAGTTGGACCAAGTGGTCAATACCAAGGACGACCTCCTATACGCAATCCTTATACTTCTTACCTTCAACTGTGGGCTAGTAAGCACCTGGCATACTGTGGGAGTCCTTGGTAAGCCAGGACCTCAACTTCTTGATTACTGGATCAGAACCAATTTATTTAATAAAATATTCGACCCATGTTTGAAAGGGAATGTCTTCCTCAGGAAACACCCCTTTTGAGTGGGTCTTCTCAGATAACTTGATCAGTTCCTAAGTCAAATGAGGGGTCTTCGTCACGTCATCCCAGGTAGACTTGGGGGGGAAGAACTCATCATACATGCCTCTAAGTATGGGCGCACCAAAAATATGCTCTATATCTCGATGGTTGATGCCTACTTCACCATGTGTGAGGTGGAAGGTGTTCGTGTCAGGGATCCAACAGCTAAGTAACTCCATCATCAAGTTCTTGTGATAGTATTTCAATGTCTACGATATCCAGACAGCTTTGTACATCCCAATTGCCTTCAACTCCTTGCGATATTCTAAAGCAATGTACTAGACCTAGAAGGACCATCCCCAATCCAATCCAAAACTTACCCCCGATTAGAAGTCCCATCTAGAGATCCAACCATATGTTCGATCAGTGGCTGATTGTTGTGTTATTGAATGATGCATGTGGATATCATGATCAGAATTCCATTGGCATGAACGTCAGTAGATAACCATCATCACAGTCTCCCTTCAAGATAAAATGTCCCTTAGGGAAAATATTAGCACGTAAGGTGTTCTGAGCCCTTCGGATTCCGGAGGGAGGTATAAAAGGTGACTTCGGTGAAAGGATAGAGATGTCATTAGTAAGACCAAACTCATAGAGTGGAAGATAGTCCTAAATGGGGTAGCTCTCAAGTCTGTTCCCATAACCTTCAGTAAAGCCTGTTGATATGATCCAGTCGAATGATGATAGGTGGGATCCACGCTCACCATCGTATCTTCATGACAGGAAATTGCTAATCTCACCTCCCTTTTGGAAGTTTTGTGTACTGATTAAAGGTATTCATAATCCATATGAAAAATAAGTAAGTGGAACATTTCAAAAAAATATATAAAGTCTTGAAAAAAGTAAAGGCATGAAAATGTACTAAGAGCATCATGAGAATTGAATGATTCATCCAAGGGTTCAAGTACCACGTTGAGGATCTCTCGAACCACCTGGCCTTTAGAGGACTCACGGGGTGCATAAAACCTGTGAGGAACCAATCACATCTCACGATATCCTTGAAGGATTGCAATAACATGACCTAGACATGTTCATGCAAACCGATCGAGAGGTCAATCCAGTGGAACTTGCAGAGTCCTCATGACAGCCGCTTAAGTCTGAGAAATTTATTAAGTTTAGTCTGCAGATGAGATGGATGAGTGTCTGAGTAGGAAGCAGTCTCGTGCAAGAGTAGGGCTTGTGGTCAAGACACACGATAGAGACTCACGGATAGGACTTGTGATCAAGGTTTGTGGTGAAGCATTGAGACAGGGCAATAGTGGGATCTCTCTCAAGAAGAAGGTAACCAGTGGAATGAAATGTACTCCCCCCTATATATAGGAGGCTCACAGAATACCAAAGGCTGCCCAGTGAACCAAAAATATTGTTAAAGCACCATCTTGTGACACCACCAAGGATTCTAGCGGGCATATAGTTGTCCTTAGGACCAATTCCTTGTCCCTTCAGACATCACTCCTGAGGGGGGGAATTTTTTTACTCTTTCCAAATAAGCACCAGCAAAAATCACAAATTAAGAAATACCTGAACATGGGAATTATCTTTCCCATGAAATAAAGGGAGAAGAGGATGGTCAAAGACTTGTAGAGCCTCTAAAAGGCTTGTGATCGCATGACCAACTCAAGGTCACACAAATTCTACACACATGGTGCTTAGCCTATAGAAAGCCTGGTGAAACCCTCCTCATCAAGCATCCTTACTCACCTTTGACCAAATGGTGAAGGCCGGATGAGTGTCCCCCAAGGTTGTGCAGTTTGTCATTGGAAAGTGCCTGACAAACTGTCTGAAATCCTCCAAAAATCAAGGGAAGTGACATCCCAAGGAAGATACCCCTAGTAGTCACAAAGATCATGTACTAAATCGTCATTGGGAAGATTAAAATCCCAATATTATGTCCAATCCATATCATGATACCTTTGAGCCTTCATCATATAGAATGAAGGAGATAAATAAGAGGAAGCGAGAGGGCTCTGCATTTGCTGAAGGACATTCAGTGCACCCCTGAAGACATGCAATGCACCCTGACCTATCTGGTGCATCTCTCAAAGCTCCTTCAGCTCATCATTCATGTCACATGGGAACCGTTGGACAACCTCATGACGTTCTAAGGACAAATGCATAGTTCTGGCCACAATACTTACGCACTCTCATATAATCCACATTGTTCATGTAAGACAACACCAGAAAATCAATTAAAAATCATGGATATTACCTTATAAAACTCATGTACCACCCAACATTTTTCAAATAAAATAAAGGTAATCAAAAGGGAGGAGCTGAGTGGTGTTTGTGGTTTCTAAAAGACATGAGACGCGCACCCCAAGCGACCCGTGAGACACCACAAGACCTCAGTGTCATGAATGCCTCGCCTCGAGAGGTCCCTCTGGCCTATCAGTTTCACCACACAAAAGACCTAGCACATGTCTAGGAAACCCTGTGGTGATCTAAGGATGAACAGACAGGTTCTTAAATTCAATACTCACGCATCACCATGCGACCCATATCAGTCACTCGAATCATCTCCAAAATATAGAGGAAATTCCCCCAGTTCTATACATGAAATCACGCATGACTCATGTTCTTCTTCACATAAAATGAAGGAGATGGTAAAAGGGGAGGTGAGTAGGGTTATTGATCACTGAAGGACATGTGACGTGTCCAGCACACCCGTAGCACAAACCACGAGACCCCGGATAGGCCATCCAAGGACTCATGAGTGCCCTCCGATAGGCACTTGGATCTCACGAAGAACTATGGACATGTCGACATAACGTAATGGAATACCTTCAAGGCGAGAGTCTTTAATAATCAGTAATAATCTGATAAAGGATGGATGTGACCGCAACCGCTGAAAATCAGGTGGCTCCCCAGACACAGTCTATCGTAGAGACTCGCAGAATCGCATAATGCCAGACCCCGCATTGAATCTAGCCTGGACTCACATTAGATGCCCCACACAAACTAGTGAGTGTATGTGATGGTAACGCCTATAAATTCTCTACTCTAACTTGAAAAAAAAGGTTGGTTGGATAATCGGTTGGTGGGTTGTTAGACTGGATTCTAGAGGCTATGCACATCGGTGATTAGATCATATGCTTCAACACATATCTGATCACGCGATCGATCAACTTTCTTCCAGGTAATACACCAGCAGACCGCTAAAGAAGTCATGCGCCAAGAATAAATTCCTTTGTGTGATCAATCAAAAATCATGCAAAGGAATCCTTGTGAGATGTGTGAAGTCCACATCGCATGTCTTCCAGATCACATGAAACCCAAACAAACTGACATTGAACCAACCCGAGGCACTCGCAATACAAGGGAAAATCTGGAATTAAAAGTGAAAAACTCAAGAGGAGGACATGATCACATACCTCTATGGGCTTCACGTGTGCCATCTAAAGAAATGATATAGTTCCAGTTCGCGCCACCTAGATCTCATTAAATCCCTTTGTCATGTCATCTGAGACATGCAGAATGCCCCAAACATGTCGAGAAAGGTCTTGTGAACCTTCTGCAAGAACTACCTAGATCCCGCAAACCCTTTGGTTTTTCCACCCTATACTTGAAACATCTTTCGGATGCATCACCTGACTCATATGATGACGCTTACTCACCTCAGCCGAGTCTCGTCGGCACATATGGACATGGAGACCCAACTTTCATTGCACACCCCCCCCCCTGAACGATTCATCTGAGATCCGCAACACCTCTGGACATGCCGGACGGGACTCGTGATGTCTCCTCGAGGTGTCAACCAAGACATGTGTCACACCTATGGACATGCCATCCTAGACTTGTGATGTCTCCCTAAGGTTTCGTCCAAGACATGCCACACCCCCCAGACCACATCACCATGGCTCTTACAACACCCCCCATATGTGTCAAGCCAGGTCACAAGATGACCCCCAGGGTATACTGATGGGATCCTGAGACATCTTCCAAATATAAAGGCCCATTCATCAGGGCATCCACATTATGTAATCCCCGACCTTAAAGAACTATTAGGACTCATATTCCCACCATAACCAGGATACGTAGGATGCCTCCTTAAAGGCTTGAGATCCATATCAAATATCTCAAGGATTTCCCCAATATGAAGATCCCACATCCATATGTCATGAGACTGATCATGCACTCCCTCTTGTTTCTCAAAATGAGCATGGATCATGTGGGCTTAGGGGGATGCAACAAAAACCTAATTAGGAATCATAAATAGGGAAGCCTCAGTGTGTAAGCCCTAGCCTTAAAGAACTGTGAGGAATCTAATTCCTACCATAACTAGGATATGTATGATGCCTACTTAAAGGCTTGAGCTCTATATCAAATATCTCAAGGACTGACCCAATATGCAGATCCCACATTCATGTGTCATGAGACTGATTATTCACTCACTCTTCTTTCTCACAACAAGCATGAATCATGTGGGCTTAGGGGGTTCAACGAAAACCTCATTAGGCATCATAAATAGAGCATCCTCAATATGTAAGTCTGAACACCAATCAAACGATGTGGGTTTTGATTCATACAATAACCAGGATACATAGGACACCTCGTAATGGCTCAATCCCATCCTCAAAATATCAACTACCTCCACACATGGAAGAATAGCTTGAAGCACTTGGTCATGTGACTTCAGCACATAAGTTATTACCCACTATCAAAAATTGATGGAGAACCTCATATACATTCAGATGAGTCTTAGTCCATTGTATATAAGATATAATTGACCCATATCCATTTCTTCAGGGTAACTGGTCCTATATAGATATTAGGGAGAGATTCATGAACATGCCTTAAATCTTTAAGAGAGTCACATAGTAGGAAAAAATTCCCCCCAAAAGGGTGAGATGAGATCGACCTCCCATCCTCTCAACCAATGTGAGTCCCTAAGAGTCGATGGGCCTCAAAACCAACATGGATTCCAGCCTTTGGAAAGTAGTTCCATACTCTACTATGGATGGGGGAACCATTGGGAGTTTCAAGGAAAATTGAAATGGTAACGTGATGAGAAAAACCCATTCCATGCCATGAAATCCCGACAAAATAGTTTATCCTTAACACTTTATTTATTTATGTTTTAATAATTAAAAATCCTCATTTTTATCTTTATTTATTCCCTCTAACATGATTAAAAGTAAATTTTTTGAATATTTTACTACTTATAAAAGAAAATAATGATGTTGTATTATTGATTGATTTTGTTTATTATTATTTACATTTTTATGTTTATTATTAATTAGTTTGAGTGAAAAATAAACATTAGTATGATTTGGGTTATGAATCATATACTGATTTTTTATTAAATAATTATAATTTCTCATAGCTTTATTTAATTTTTACTTAATCATCCTTCCTATGGTTATTACTATTAATTATTCTTTATTATTTATTTATTCTTTTTGTTTTGGGTTATTTGGGTTATGTTATATTTAGACTATCTAAATGAGTTTTCCTCAACCCTAAGGAAATATTTTCCTAACTATATAAATATTTTTGTTAACATTATGGAATACTATCTAAACCTTGTGACAATTTGTCTAAACTATATGATATGTTTCATGTAACTTAATGTTGATTGAATGAACCTTATGATTGATTGTATAAATCTTATAGTTGGTTGTATGAACCTTAAGAAGGATTTTTCTATACATTATTCTTGGTTTTATAAACCTTATGAGAAATAAACTTACAATAATTTTGAACCTTATATGGTTTTTGTATTATTTATTTTTGATTTATTTATCTTATTACGAATAATTTTATAGATTCAAAATTCAAATTTAAATATGGATAGAATATTAAAGGTAATTAATTATGCATGGTTTATGTGAAATTTATACATGATTAATAAAAGATTTAGTAGATTAATTAATTTTTTATTCATTTAATATTCTTAAAATTTTCTTTTGTAATAACCCGCATGGTTATGGTTTGGAAATTCTACAGGGAATTTGAATTTTTTGTTTTTTGAAGGGTTCATTTGGAGAAATGGGGATTTAGATGAGTTTTTGGGCATTTGTGCATATCTAAAAAGTGTTTTTAGATGTGGTGCAAGGATAGAGTTGTGTCTCATGGGTTCTAAAGGACATTGGGATTGGTTCATAGTGGTCGGGTTGATGAAAATAGCAAGAACATGCACTATAGATAACACTTTATGATGTTCTTTTTACCAAAATTTTCTAAAAAACTTTTCCAAGAACCTTCCAAAGAAAATTTCAGGGACTCCAAAAAATCTAAGATACTTAGATCAAGCTAAATTATATTACCTATCTTTTTATCTCCTTCTCTTTCCATATTAACAATTCTTAGGGCTTTATTTTATACTTCTATGTTTATCTATAAAAACACATCCTCCTATGATGAACTTGAGAATACTTGATATTATCTTAAATCCTTTAATTTTGTTCCCATGAATAACTATAGAAGAGGTCCTTCAGGGCCTGGTATCATTTTCATACCATGTACAACTATGGAAGAGGCTTGTTCCTGGATAGTATTATATACTATTGTTTTTTAAACCTGATCCAGGTTGTGGATTAGTTTATTATTTAATAAACTACTTAGTATTAGGTGATTTTCAAGTTAAGGGAATTAAGTCTTGACTTAATATTGAACCCCTTGTTTAAATTCCATTGTGTTTTTTTCTGGTTTTATTGTTTTAAAAAAAAATCGATTTCCATTTTCTAATCTATAAAAAAACTTTACTTTGATAGTTAGTATTGATTTTTATTTATATAAAGTTCTTGATTAAGTAACTTAATTTCAAAAATTAACGTATGTAAAATATATTTAAACTGAGCCTTAATCCTACTTCTGAGAAATTATTTGAAAGATAAAATTTATATATTTCTACTATTTTGATTAAATAGTAATTTTTATTAAATTTTGGATTTAGTGTGTAAATTTTTTTAAATGGAAATTTTATTGATAATTCAATTCACCCCCCCTGTTGAGTTACTCACTCGGACTAATAGTGATTAATGAGAGGAATGGGAACTATATCGACACTCATTTCAATATAGGGATATTCCTCCTGAAAAGGTTAATGAATCTATATTTGAGGTTAATCAAATCATGACTATATTAGGGTAGTTGACCCAAATTATGACAAATAAAATCTTTCACATAGAGTATCCTTCTGATCTAAAACATTATGTAACTATGTTGGACCACTTCATAGAACAAAAACCTCAAACATTCGGTGGAAATACTAATCCATTATTAGTTAGACAATGGATCAAGTCCTTAGAGAAGATATTTCTCACTTTGGGATGTAGCGAAAAGGAAAAATTTGTCATGGTGGTCTATCATATGAATGAATATGCAGACCAATGTTGATCTTTAATTCAAAAAAAATGAATAATATGAGATAAATTGAATGGAATGGGTAACTTTTTAGGATATATTATATGAAAAAAATACTTTCCTCATGAGAAAAGAGTATAAATGGAAATTAAGATCCTCAATCTTAGACAAAAGTTTGAGGAAAATGTTTCTGAATATGAGAATAACTTTACAAGTTTATCTAGCCATGCTATGGACTATGTACATAGACCAAAAAGAAAGATTGATTTTTTTTTATGGATTAAAGTTAATCCTTTTAAGGTAATTTGTCTCTCATAAATTTTCATCATATGAGTATATAGTCTAAAGCATTATTAAGATAGAAAAATAGTTCTCTAGGATGTATGTATTCAAGGGAAATCAGGAGAAGAAGAGTTCAGCTGAGCATCATGGGAAGAAAAATGCGGTAAAGGTGAAGAGAGTAAGGGTGATATTTCCCATATGTGATAAATATTGGAATAAATCCACTGGGGCTTATAGGAAGGGAATGTTAGTTTTTTATAAGTATATAGAAAAATTTCAACAAACTTCTGAATGAAAGGGAAAGGTAGAGTCATTGATGTTCAATGATTTAACTGTAAGAAGAAAGGACATTATCTGAACCAATTCCCCAAACATAAATTTAATTTACCTTAGAAAAGTATAAGTGATAAAGGAAAATCATATGTGATTACCATAGCTTAATTTGAAGTTCTTAATGACATGTTGGAAGGTACTTTGATATTATCCTCAAACATAGCTAATGTTTTATTTAATTTTGGATCTTCACACTCTTTTATATCTTCCATGTTTTCTAAAAATGTTATAAATTTCCTTAGCACACTAGTAAGGGAGTTATCAGTTAAGACACTAAATGGTAATCTTATTACAACAAAGATGTGCCAGGAGGTTCCAATTATGATGCATGGGAATGCCCTATTTTTAAATTTTGTTATTATTGTTAGGGCCAATAGGGGACTATATACCCTAAGAGGGGGGGTGAATCAGAGTATGGATATTCTTAAATTGAAAGTTCTTCCTGCCCCACTGGATCTTGACCAATTTATTACAATGGTCACTTTGTTTGCTCTTGTGCGATTATTATGATCAGTTCTTTTCTGGTTTGTCTGATGATGATTCTTTGAATGCAATGCAGGGAAGCGACTAGGCAGACACAGAGATTTTTACTTGGTTCACCCACACTGGGCTACGTCCAAGGAGCATACAATGACGACGTGCCGTTGTACCAAATCCACTAAGGCTCACGGACAATAATGTTCACAAGGTTCGGGATAGATCACTTCTATGCCCATGCTCACTGCCTTTATAAGGTTTAGGGTCAACTCACTGCCTTCCCAAGGGTCATTCCCTATTTCTATCTCTCTGGATCACTGTCGGTGGAGAGGATCACCTTCTTCCTCTTCCTAAGCTCACTTCTCTATAAAGGGATTCACTCACAGTTTATAGACCTGTAGATCTCTTCATTTTCATGAAATAATGCATCTTCAACTGTTGATAGATGCTCTGTTGAAGTCCAACTTTCATCCACTGATGAATAACACTTCGCCTCTGACCACTAGGCAACTACCTTTGGAAAGTACCTTCGCAAAGTACCCTACTTCATGAGGCTTCCAATTTCGTGAAGCTCAAACAAGCCTTCACGAAGCTCCTGCCTTTTCGCGAAGCTCTCTCACGAAGCACTCTCGCGAAGAACTCCCGCGAAGCTCAAGCCATCGTAGATTGACATCCCTCGCGAAGCTCACTAAGCCAATGTGGATCTCACAACATTCGTGGAGCTATAATAGTCGTCGCGAAGCTCCTCTTTCGCGAAGCACACTGGCTCTGCGAACCACCTTCGCAATACGAGAGAAAAATATTTTCTCTGAAAATTCACTCTACTTCTCTCAAGGGGGTCAGCCTCTATTTATAGGCGATTCCACCGACCCTCAAACTTTCTGCATGAATTCAACGCCATGTCATCTCAAATAGCGAAGCTCCGAAGTTTCCGCCGGAAATCTGTCCAAATCGCGAAGCACCTCGGCAATTTTCGGATCACGGAGCTCGTCGTAATTGCGGAGCATTCCGTCAATTCCTTCGCGCCTTTTCCGCGAAGCTCCCTCACAATGCCCTTCATCGCCGCGAATCTCCCTTGCAAATCCCTTCACCGCCATGATGCACTTCAGCCTCTGCCGTTCGCGAAGCTTGTCGTAATCGCGAAGACTCACCGCCTCCATTCTTCTGGTCTTCGCGATTTCTAAACCATGCATCCTATCTTCGCGAAATTCATGCCTTTTCCATATTAAATTATGATCTTCATGGAAATCCTATTTTCGCGATGCTCACCAAACTCCAAATTTTGGACCCCAAAAATTTGGCAAACACTGGGAAACGGCACCACCTTGTACTACTCTTTTGTACCGCCTCCATATCTTCCTTTCCTTTGTCATCGTTCTTTGTCAACAAGGATTGTCAACAAATTCTCAGGAACTCGACAATTCTCCATGGAAACCTGCTTTGTCAACAAACACAATCAACCCAAAAATACTTCAATGTTACCTTGAGGGATTTTTTCCCAACAATATCCCCCTTTGGGTTTGTTGACAACTCTTCACAACTCTGATCAGAATGATTTTCTGCACTTTGATACCTCACTAAGTCTTCTTCCAGCCTCTACCACCATTCGCCTCTTGCGATTCTGATAGTGTTCAAGGATTCACATAACACGTACTCTAATATCACATGAGCAATGCTCGGCGTGAGAAACAAGAGTAGTATGAAAAGTTTATCAATGAATCAATTCATGTCAAACATCAATTGTCGATTCCAACATGATACAAATTCTTAAATTGATACCAATTTTTTAACCACATTGATACCAATTGGTGATAGCTGGACACCTTCTCACACCATTCCAACACCATTTTTCTGCACTTATCACGATCCTCAGCTATCATGATTTCTATGCTTTGATCGATCACTTCTAGCATCGTAAAATTTAAATACTCTCCCCCTTTCTCATTGCTCCCCCTTTCTGGATGCTCCACCTATCAGCTTCTCCCCGTATTAATTATGATTTATAAAATTTCCACATTGTCTCCCCCGTGAACAATCACTATTTTCTCCCCCTTTTTCAATGAACCCAAAGGTCACTCCTCTGTAGTCTGTAACAGAGTAGAGAACACATATCAGCACATTAGGGAAAAACACATCATACCTCGGGGAGAGGGGGTGGGGGTAGATTCCATATCCCCACTATTTAAAGTGCGGGGAGTCGACTAAACTCCCAGACCCAGTCGATGCCTTTCAAATGCTTCCTTGGGTAAGGCCTTTGTCAGAATGTCTGCAATCTGTAGCTCTGTAGGCACATAATCCAACTTCACGATTCCATGCTCAACTTTCTCCTTGATAAAATGATACTTTATCTCAATGTGATTTGTCCTTGAGTGATGGATGGGATTTTTGTAGAGATTTATAGCACTTGAGTTATCACACTGGATTCCAATCGGAGACTTCACTTCAACTCCCATATCTTCAAGCTGTTGCTTCATCCATAATAACTGTGTGCATGCTTGAGTGGCCGCAATATACTCAGCTTCTGCGGTGCTCAATGAAATGCAATATTTCTTCTTGCTTAGCCAAGAAATACACAATCCACCAAGATAGAATGCACCACCTGACGTTGATTTTCTATCATCTACTGAACCGACCCAGTCTACATCAGTATATCCCAATAACTCTGTCTGAGATTTGTCGGTATATGTCAAGCCGAAATCCACTGTGCCCTGGATATACTGAAGTATTCTTTTCACTGCAAGCATGTGGATTTCCTTGGGATTACTCTGATATCTCGCTGCTTGGCATGTGGCGAAAACAATATCAGGCCTTATTTCAGTTAAGTACAACAAACTTCCAATAATTTGCCTGTATTATGTGATATTAACTGCCTTTCCATCCTCATCTTTTGATAATTTCATCCAGGTAGCAACCGGAGTCTTCATCTCCTTGGACTTCTCCATTCCAAACCTTCTCAGAACCTCCTTGGCATATTTAGATTGATAAATGAATGTTCCATTCCTTCCTTGTGTCACCTGTAGACCAAGGGAAAACGTTAGCTCTCCAATCATTGGCATTTCAAACTCATTTTTCATGAATTCGGAAAACTGTTTGCACTGAGCTTCATCTGATCCGCCAAAAAATATTTCATCGACATACACTAGCACCATCATCTATTGATTACTGTCATTGTTGAAATAGAGGTTGTAATCAACTCCTCCACGCTGGAAACCAAGATTCTTCAAGTACTGATCAAGCCTTGAGTACCATGCCCTTGGTTCTTGTTTCAGCCCATACAACGCCTTCTTCAGCCTGCAAACTTTGTTCTCATCCTCATGAATGAGAAAACCATCGGGCTGCTCAATGTACACCTGTTCTTCCAGAAAACCGTTTAGAAATGCAGACTTGACATCCATCTGGAACACTTTGAACTTTCTTTGCACTGCAATGTCTAGGAATAATCTGATTGTCTCCAGCCTTACAACCGGTGCAAATGTCTCATCAACATCGATTGCCTCTATCTGGGAGTATCCTTTTCACACCAGTTGTGCTTTGTTTCAAATCATTATGCCATCTTTGTTCATCATGTTGCGAAAGACCCATTTAGTTTTGATGATGTTCTTATCTGTTGTCCTCAAAACAATATCCCCATGTTTGGTTCTTCTCAATCTATTCAAGCTCTTTATTCATAGCCTGAACCCAGTTTTCATCTTCAGCTGCATCAGCAAAGTATTTCAGCTCAACCTGGGATAGAAAAGATGCTTGTTGTAGTGATTTCATTTTCCATGTCTGAACTGAATCCGACTGATCACCAATGATATTCTATCTATCAATTTCAGCTTAGCTCTTTGGATTCCTTGTAGACACAGACTTGACACTTTCTTGTTCATCATCAGTGTCTTCTTCTGAATAATTATCAGCCACTTCTTCTCTCCCTGTATTGCTTTCTTCCTCAACACTTTCGTCAGTAAGTTGTTCACTGACTCATTTTTCAGTGGCTTCATTTCTTTCAACTACTTTTCTCTGTCTCACTATTCAATGACTTAATTTCTTTGAACATCTTCTCTTAGATTTTTGTTGAAACACCATTGATTTTCTCTTGCAGCTTCTTGGTATCCTGAAAGTAGTCAGCTGATACCACACTGTTAGAGCAAAGTAAATAATCATGAAATGCAAGGTAATTACTGATTCTCCCTGTTCTTCTTTCTTCCCTCAATAGGCAACACTTGAGCCGAGTCATCCAATTATTGCATTGATGGCTCTTGCATCTTATTTTGTTATTGAATGCTCCCCCTATGTTATGAAACACTTCCTGGGGTTAGTCCCACTGTTTAGACTCATAACCATTCTTCTCCTCCGGCATCTTCTATTCTCATCTTCCACTTGGAATTGATCCATTAACGAAATCTCTAATCCTACTGAGTTGGAACTCGGTGTAGGAAACAAGAGACAAAGTTAACAACACAATCACATTCTATTGTGCTATATTGCTCCCTTTCTTCTTCAACTCTGATACCTGATTTGAATCAATTGAAACTGTAGAGAATATCACATCTCCACTTTGCATCCTTAGATGCCACTTCCCCTTGGATCGTATCTCCCTAGAACCTGAAACACATGAATCATTAGTTAATAGCATTTATATACATAGGGAGAGGGGTCTCTTCCTGAATCCTCAAGATGAGGATTGTGGTTGATCCTGATGGGTCAACCATTTGATTCTTTCTTGCAGAGCATCACACTCTTTCCTTGCTTCTTCTAGTTGCCTTGCCAACTTCAACTGCTCTGGCCATATGACTAAGCATTCTTTACCCATATTCGGAGCCTTTCTCTGATATGTAGATTCGACAGACTTAGCCTTTTTCACCATTTGGGGTTTAAACCCACTAGTATAGATTTCTGTCTTTGATGTTCCACCAAAATTCCATTTCCCTTGATTCCTTCTCTGGGTAGGAACCTCTCTACTTGCCATCTTCCCCTGCTTCTTCCACCGTTGCAAGGATCTTGCACCTTCCTCCACTTTTCGTTGTGGAACACGACATGCAAATTTTTCAATACATTCTTTGTTCATCTTTCTTTTATCAGATGTCTGAGTCACCACACTCTTTTTCCAAAGTGGTGAGTCCTCCATTGAATGTTCATTCTTCTTTATCACAGTTGGAGTAGATCTCCCCTTAATCATCCAGGTTTGTTCACATTCTCTCCTTAAGAGCTGTTGTGAGTATGATAGAGGAGGTGATTGATACACTTTTAGTTCAGCTCCATGTGATTTCCCTGAGGCTCTAAGCCTATTATTCTCTTTACCACTTTGTCTCCCATTATAGGTTTCTTTCTTGTACACTTCCTGTGGTGGTGATCTCTTTTCAGGTTCTTTTTCCTTTACTGATTTCTTTTTGCTGCAATGTCTTTCCAAATGCCCATAACCAGAACATATAAAACATGTTCCATCAAATTCATACCCTATTTCATCAATTCTTTGTCAAGATGTTGATGCATATTGAGTTCTTCCTCTGACATTGAGCTCTTGAGCTTCCTAACACATACTCATTGTGTGTCCCATTCTTCCACAATAATAGAATCTGATGAATGTTATCCTCTGAGAGACTCTTCTCTCTGATTTCTCATGACGTTTCTTATTATTCTCAGATCTATCAAGGTTTATATTTTCACAGCCTACAATGTATTCTAGAGCCTCTGAACAGAAGCTTGATGTGTGGCCATGAATCCCACAGAAAGAGAACATGTCATCACTACTTTTTGTAACTGTCCTTTTAGGCATATCTCCAGCACCTATAGGATTTCTTTCACATCTCGAACTGTTCACAGCTCTCTTTCTATCTTGCACGAGAGGGGATTCATCAAATCCGATACCCGTTGTTCCCAGACTGTAAGGTCTTTGAGTTGAGAAAATTTGTTCTTGCCTCTTTTCAGAAATTGAAAATTTGCTTTTCATTTCATCATCACCTGTCGAAGGATAATCAAATAGCAAGTGTAAGGCATCCTTCATTTTGGGATTTCCTTTAGCATTGGATTTCTCTATTGCTTTCCTAGATGATTCCATATCTTCCTCCAATTTTTGAATCTTATTATCTCTTGATTCAAGTTGATCATTGAGTTATTTTTTGAGATTCTCCCTGATACTCAATGCATCTTCCAGTTCTCGTGTGATCTTTTCTACCATTTCACTTTTCTCTTTTACTTTCAAATTTTCTTGAGAAAAAAATTCAGAGACCGATACATTCTCTTGTTGCAGCCTTTGATTCTTCTGAACTTCTTTGTAAAACTGTGTTTCTAGATCATCATTTCTAGCTTTCAGATTCTGATCATCATCTGACTTTTGATTCTCTTCATAATCATCAGCCTTTTGTTTTCTTTTCATTTTATCCATCTTCTGTAGTTCTTCGGCATGTGAATCATTCTTCTCTGTTAGGTTAATAACTATATCAATAAGTCTTTGATTTAATTCTCTTAGCTTGTTGACCTCAATTTCCAGTACCTGGATTCGGATACCCTTAGATTTAACTTCATCAGTTAATTTCTAATCCAATTACTTCTCCTTGTGTACAAATTCCACTTTTCGACTCCTGGAAATTTCTTCATCATCAGTGGTTTTAGCATCACTTTCAATTTTAAGTGCTTCACTCGTTCCAACATCATTATTGAGTGAATCTAGCTTTTCCTTATCTGATTCATCCAAGCCTTATTTCAGTAAGCTGTTTGATTATTTTAATTGAATCACACTTTTTCCATAAACACTTCCACACTGCGGAATTCCACCTGACTTCTGATTCTTCTTTGATGTTTTTCCCTTGGCCATGGCACACCAAGATAAGAGTAGACTGGATCTTTAACTACACAAATCGACTACACCAATTCAGAGCAAACAAGTCAGATAAAAGAAACCTTTCCTCTGATACCAATTGTTAGGGCCAATAGGGGCCTATATACCCTAAGAGGGGGGGGGTGAATCAGGGTATGGATATTCTTAAATTGAAAGTTCTTCCTTCCCCACTGGATCTTGACCAATTTATTACAATGGTCACTTTGTTTGCTCTTGTGCGATTATTATGATCAGTTCTTTTCTGGTTTGTCTGATGATGATTCTTTGAATGCAATGTAGGGAAGATACTAGGCAGACACATAGATTTTTACTTGGTTCACCCGCACTGGGCTACGTCCAAGGAACATACAACGACGATGTGTTGTTGTACCAAATCCACTAAGGCTCACTGCCAATAATGTTCACAA
Source organism: Viscum album (assembly GCA_963277665.1). Lineage (NCBI taxonomy): Eukaryota > Viridiplantae > Streptophyta > Magnoliopsida > Santalales > Viscaceae > Viscum > Viscum album. Next base: position 1,504,245,441 of record OY728146.1, on the reverse strand, counting down.
GGTTCGGGCTAGATCACTTCTATGCCCAGGCTCACTGCCTTTACAAGGTTTAGGGTCAGCTCACTGCTTTCCCAAGGGTCACTCCCTGTTTCTCTCTCTCTGGCTCACTGTCGGTGGAGAGGATCACCTTCTTCCTCTTCCTAAGCTCACTGCTCTGTGAAGGGATTCACTCACATTTATAGACCTATAGGTCTCTTCATTTTCATGAAATAATGCATCTTCAACTGTTGATAGATGCTCTTTTGAAGTCCAAATTTCATCCACTGATGAATACCACTTTTCCTCTGACCACTGGGAAACTACCTTTGGAAAGTACCTTCGCAAAGTACCCTACTTTGCGAGGCTTCCAATTTCGCGAAGCTCAAACAAGCCTTCACGAAGCTCCTGCCTTTTCGCGAAGCTCTCTCGCGAAGAACTCTCACGAAGAACTCCCACGAAGCTCAAGCCGTCGTAGAGCAACGTCCCTCGTGAAGCTCACTAAGCAAATGTGGAGCTCACAACATTCGTGGAGCTACAATAGCCGCTGCGAAGCTCCTCTTTCGCAAAGCACACTGGCTCCGCGAACCACCTTCGCAATACAAGAGCAAAATATTTTCTCTGAAAATTCTCTCTAGTTCTCTCGATGGGGTCCGCCTCTATTTATAGGTGATTCCACCAACCCTCGAACTTTCCGCACGAAGTCAACGCCACGTCATCTCAAATAGTGAAGCTCCGAAGTTTCTGTCGGAAATATGTCCAAATCGCGAAGCACCTCAGCAATTTTCGGATCGTAGAGCTCATCGTAATCACGGAGCATTCTGTCAATTCCTTCGCGCCTTCACCGCGAAGCTCCCTCACAATGCCCTTCATCGCCGCGAAGCTCCCTTGCAAAGCCCTTCACCTCCGCGATGCACTTCAACCTCTGCCATTCACGAAGCTTGTCATAATTGCAAAGACTCACCGCCTCCATTCTTCTGGTCTTCGCGATTTCCAAACCATGCATCCTATCTTCACAAAATTCATTCCTTTTCCATATTAAATTATGATCTTCATGGAAATCCTATTTTCGCGATGCTCACCAAACTCCAAATTTTGGACCCCAAAAATTTGGCAAATGCTGGGAAATGGCGCCACCTTGTACTGCTCTTTTGTACCTCCTCCAAATCGTCCTTTCCTTTGTCATCGTTCTTTGTCAACAAGGATTGTAAACAAATTCTCAGGAACTCGACAATTCTCCATGGAAACCCGCTTTGTCAACAAACACAATCAACCCAAAAATACTTCAATGTTACCTTGAGGGATTTTTTCCCAACAATTATACCTATGGTTTACTTTGATATGATCCTTAGTATGGATTGGATTTTAAAGTATAATTAAAAAATTTATTATCAATAGAAAGAGATTATGATTCATGAAGCTAAAGTGTGATATCTTATCTTTAGAGGGGAAACTCCATCATATAAATCATTTTTTTTCCTACCCTAGTAGATATCCTTAGTAAAATTTTGGAAATAAAAGAAGATAAAGTGTGGTCAATGGATAAAAAAGATATCCTAAGAATATAGGATGTACTTGTGGTTCATAAATTCATTTATATTGTTCCATAAGAATTATCTGGTCATCCACTAGAGCATGAATTTGAGTTCTTTATTGAACCCATTCATGATGCAAGATATATATCTAAATCTCTCTATAAAATTGAACCATTGGAGTTGGTGTAGTTAATGAAATGGCTACAAAAGTTATGTGATAAGGGATTTATACACCCTAGTGTTTCACTATGGGGATCCCCTATTTCATTTTTGAAAAATAAGGATGGGTTTATGAGATTATTCATTTATTATAGGGTGATAAATTCCATTACTATAAATAATAAGTACCCTTTACCATGAATTTATGATTTACTTGATCAACTTTAAGAAGACCAGTAATTTTCAAAGATTAATCTTACCTTTGGTTATTATCAATAAAGTGTGAAGAAGGATGATATAGCAAAGATGACATTTCAAACATGGTATAGAAATTATGAGTTTATAGTAATTACTTTTGGATTGACTAATGCATATTTTGTCTTTATGGATCTAATGAATATATTATTCAAGGATTTTCTTAATAAATTAGTGGTGGTATTCATTGATGATATCTTGATATACTCTAAGAGATATGAGGAGCATGATAGTTATCTAGAAATAATTCTGAAAACCCTTAGAAAAAAGTAATTGTATGGGAAATATAGTAAGTGTGAATTTTGGATTAATGATTTTTCTTTTCCTAGTCATATTATCTCTAAGGATAAAATATATGTTGACCCTTCAAAGAAAAATGTATTCAAATAATTCCCCACACTGATTAACATAATTGATATTCAATGTTTCCAAGGTTTATCAGGTTACTATTGGTGGTTTGTCCCAGATTTCACCCAGTTTTCCAACTCGTTAACCAAGTTAACACGTAAAGGGGTTAAATTCACACAGTCAAGGGAATGTGAGGAAAGTTTTTAAGAGCTGAAGAGGTGATTTATTTATGCATTGGTATTAAATATACCATCAAGTAAGGAAGTATTTGTAATATATAACGATGAAGCAAATAAATTAATTAGTTTTATCCTTATTTAGAATTATAGGGTGACTGCCTATGAATAAAGTAAATTTAAAGTCCATGAATAGTACTATCCAACTCATGAACTTATCCTGTAAGATATTATATTTTCTTTGAAAATATAGAAAAACAAATTCTATGATGAAATATGTGATATATATATATATATGGACCATAAGATTTTGAAGTATATATTCTCTCATAAGGATCTCAACATAAGGAAAATAAGATGTTTATAAGTACTCAAGGACTATGATTGATTGATGCACTACCACCCTTGGAAGGCAAACAAGGTGGATGATGCATTGAGTGGGATGGAGTATGGAGTTCTAACCATGATGAGTATTAATAAGGATCTTATATAGAGAGATCTAATAATAATGGATATGGTGATTTTTAGGCAAGGGTATACAACTTTACTTTTCTAAGAAATTGTTAAACTATCCTTACTAGGAAATATAAAGAGGTCCTAGTAGAATTAAGAGGATTTACAGAGGAAGGTTAAAGTAGTAAATGATGGGAAATTTATAGACTTCACTTATAGTGATGAAGTGTTAAAGTTTGGAAAGAGGTTATATGTTACTTAAATAATAGAGTAGAATATGTAACTGTTAGATAAAGCACATAGATAAAATTTCCATATATACCCTAGTAGCACAAAGATGTATATGGATTTAAGATAATATTTCTGGCGGGCTGGTATGAAGTAGGAAATTGCAGACTATGTGTCCAGATGCTTGGTATGTCAGTAGGTGAAGTCTAAAAGACAACATACTTAGGGAGTCATAAAACCTATTCCTATACCTATATAGAAGTGGGGTAATGTTATAATGTAATTTTTTATAGGACTTACAAATACTAAAAAAGAAGAATGATGTTATATGGGTCTTCATTGATCATCTTATCAGGTCTTCTCATTTCTTAGTGATGAGAGGAAATCTACCCCTTAAATGATTTTCACATCTCTATATTAATGAAATTATAAGAATTCATGGGGAACCTCTATTAATTGAATCTGATCGTGACCCTTGGTTCACATCAAAATTCTAGAAGAGTCTTTAAAGGGATCTTAATAATGAGATATATTTAAGCATTTCCTATAATCCCAAATATATGGGAAGTATGAAAGGACTATATAGACATTAGAATATGTGTTGAGATTATGTTCTCTTGAATTCCAATGTATATGGGATCATTATCTACCTTTTGTGGAATTTGTATAAAATAATAGTTTCCATTCAAGCATCTAGATGGAACCATATAAATCATTTTATGGGAATATGTGTAATACCCCCAATATATTGGGAAGAAGTTGGAGAATGAAATCTAGTTAGAGCAAATTATGAAGAAGATATGACTGTTAAAGTACCATCTATTTAGGATCATATTAAATCATCCCAAAGAATATAAAATATATATGCTAATAATAGAAGGAAAGACTTGTAATTTCAAGTTGGGGATCATGTATTCTTGAAGGCTTCCCCATGTAATGGAGTTATAATATTTTGTAAGAAGAAAAATTTAAGCCCTAGGTATATTGGGACTTTTGAAATGCAAGAAATAATTGGAGTTGTATCTTAGTGATTGGTTATCTCACCTAACCTTTCTAAAGTATGCAACATTTTACATGTTTCATTACTAAGGAAATACATGTCAATTACAATGCATGTATCACATCTAAGGGAATATATTTGGATCCTAACTTCTTTTATAATTAATATTTTATCTATATTCTTGACAACAGAGAGAAATTATTGTGGAATAAAACAACTTGATTGATGAAATTACTTTGGAGAAATCACAAAATATTAGAGGAAACCTGGGAACCTGAAGAATATATAAGGAAGGTATGTGAAAAAAAATCAATAGCTAATATATACTCCAATTATGAGGATGTAATTATTTAATTGGGGGAGGATGTAATACCTAAGACCCTATTATTGAAAGTAAACAGTGTATCCTAAACTATAACACAATGCACAATATAAAGAGCCTTTATTTATGAGAATATTTAAAGTTTTAATTTATAAATGTTAGAATTTAAATTTTAAAAAATAAAATTCATTTTTTAATTCATCATAATTGTATTATCTTAAGATTAATATTTTATATTTTTCTATAAAAAAAATTTAGGTGAATAGTGTAATATACAATTTTTATTAATACTATAAAGTTTATTCAATTATTAGTATATAAGTATGAATTATAAATTTTATGAAACCATTTTGTTAAAAAAATATGTATTATATAATTGAAATTATACATTTTAAAAAAATTGATTATATTTTACAAACCTGTAATTTATATTTTAGAATTCGAGTAATATTTTTCTCAAAAAAATGTTTTTATATATTATAAATTTATTTTATTAAAATTCATTTTTAAAACATGTAGAAATTGAATTGAAAAATGGATTTAAAATTTATAATTTTTACTTCCAAATTATATAATAAGGACCATTTTATTTTTAGGCATAAAGATTAAGTTACCTCAGGTAAAAAAACTAGTTATCATGGTAAAATCTAAAATGGTAAAAGTAATGATTCAAGGGTTAAAGGAATTGAAACATGATAAAAACATGTTTATAATTGATTGTATGAGATTTATATTGATATTAACTCTTCCCCAATCTATTATTTCTCGATTTTGGATCCATTTTATATGTTTAACATGTACCCCTTTTATATTAAGTTGAAATATTTACAAAAATGTCATTCTCACCACTTATAAAAGCGGTCTCTCACAATACCTTAAATACCAATATAAAAATTGTTTTAATTATAAAAATATTCCCACTTTCCTTCCCATTTCAACATATTTCACTCCAACAATATTATAGTCATAAGATATTATCCTAATCCATTTCTTTCCAAGGAATCCTCCAAGAGAAACCCAAAGTTCTCAAAGTAAGTTCAGTTTTTTACTAACATATTTTCATTTTATATTTCCATTTAAAATTTATTTTTATAAATATTATTTGATTAATTAAGTATTTATAATATAATTAAAGTTTTTATATTGTGTAAATGAACATTAAACACATTTCCCATTTTCATTAAGAAAAATGAAAATGTCATTCGTGCGTTGTGCGGACTACAGCCTCTATGACGCCACATGTTTTATTTTCCTTAAAAATTTACAAGGATGAAAATAAGGATGTAATGAAAGTATAAATATTATTTTTATGATATAATTAAGTTTCTGGTATGAAAAATTTTAGAACTTATTAATGATATGATCAATAAGAAAACATCGTTAATTTAATTGTTTAAAATAATCGTACTAAGAGGATAATCTTTTATTCAAATTGTGTAATAATTTAATATCCATTAATTATTATTATATTTACTTAAAAAGATGATACATCATTCTAATAAATTATAAATAATATCATTATTCTTCTATTATAATTATATTACAACAAAACCACATCATAATCATTCCTTAAATCAGGATATGTTCATGTTTGGGTCAGTTTAACCACCTACCTGAACAGTACTATAAATTTATATAATGAATGAATATAAGAAAATAAATATTGGTATAAGATAATATAAATGTGTAAATAATTATTATTTTTTATTTTGGGGATATTATATCAATATTTAATTCATTAATTAAGAAAACACACTTCTATTGTCAAGAATCACTGAAACATGCTTGTTATCGATTTTATCTTCAAGGATATAGACTAAAAAACTCATGAAATGAATTTAAAATAACATAAATAATTGTAAATAACCCCTAAAAATAACTTTAATTACCTATTGATGACAAAAATTTGAATAATAATGAATATTAATGTTGTTATTACAAAACTAGTACAAACAATCAAAACTATAAACACCTTATGTGGAAAATTGGTCAAATTATTAATGGCTATTTATGAAGATTATAGATGAAAATGGATATTATTAAGGTTATTAATTAATTTATTAAGATTTATATAATTTTTATACATGATGTTAAAGTATACTCATGGAATTTGGGACATTATGTAAGGGTTTTCCGTCTCAAATTCCTCTCCTTGGGACATGTTTTATATTATGAACCTAATTTCCTTAATGTAGTGTAAATAATACCTATGTGAGATATTATGTAATGATATTAATTTTATTCAAGTAATTTTACCATCAATTTTAATCCCTATCTTTCAAGAGGTTATGATTGAATTGTTACCCAAGTCATATGTGGGTACTTCCGTCTAAATTTTCATTATTTGGGACTCATGTTATATTCACCACCTATTTCTTTTTGTGTAGTGTATAAATTTCCATGGAATATTTTTTAAGATATTAATAATGAAATTTTAAGGAAATTTAAGTCTATATTATTATCCCTCCTACATACTCTTTTTATTCAAGAGTTACTAAAACCATTGTAAAACTCAATATTGTCAATGGTGGAAAAACCATTCTGAGTTTTTTTAAATTAAATGTATGTGTAGTTTTTTATAAGATAAATCCATGTCTAGATGTTGAAAAGAATATGAAACTATGGTACAGATTCACCTAGGGGTAATCACCCTAAAAATGGTTGTTTGATAATTAAATCAATCATCACTATGATGCATGATGAATGGGCCTAAGATATCACACATGGTTAGATACTCTCAGTAGATATGCTTTGGAATATTCACACTATCTTAATGAACCGTAATGAAGTATTGTTCCTAAAATTTCCTTGACATCTTACCAATAAAATCTATTGAGCCCAATTACTATCTTATATGGATAACCCAACACATTTAAAGTACCCTTACCACTATATTTATTTGATAAGGAAACCTCCTGTTACTTTGATGAATACCCCATAAATTCCAAGTTGATTAAGGGATATTATTATACACATCCACATTATTCTATTGAATGTAGAATTATTTATTTATTTTTTTATTTCTCATTATATAGATATCCAAAATTTGTATTCAACCAGTGGTTTCTTAAAGAATGGTATGAATGGTCTTGATGAATCTTATAGTGAATTCACAAGACTTAATTAGGTGAATAGTGGGGCCTATAATTATATATCGCCATGATGTATTGACAGGTTTCATGAGATAAAATAGTTTGGGATTTAGTGTATACCTCTTCCCGTGTCAGTACAGTGTCTTGGAATACGGCCTTGGAAGCATTTTTTAATGTATTTAATTATTCATTACATCATTATAAGATCAATGATTATTGTTATATATGTTTTAATTTATTTACATGAATATATTATTTCCTCTTTTTCAATTGATTATAGATTCATGTTATTTTTTTCTTCCTACAATATCACTTATGTAATGTTTATTTTATGATAGCTTATGTTGTATGATACTCCTTACTGAGCATCTGAGCTCACCCTCATTTGTTTTCCTTTCCTTGATAATCCTAGAGGATAACTATTTGTAAATTTTAGGTGAATGATAGAAGGGATAATAATGTTATCACAATGTGTTCTTGTTTTATCTTATGTTTTTCAAATGTAATGCATGTATCTATCTAGTCTTTTAAGACTACTAAACAGTTGGATCCTTTGGGAACTCTTGTATTTTTTACCAATAATGTAACATAAATACTAGATCTAGGTTTATATAGTCCATAATGTTACACATTTAAATAATGGTCATTATGTATTAAATTATGAGAACCAAGTATCGGAAATTGGTAACAAATCAAGTTCGCATGACTCATTTTACACCAGCTATAGAATCACCATCTCAGTCATATAAATAGGAAGTGTTTACAAAGCTCTATCATGATGATTATTTAGACTATTTTGAGATAAAACCAACTAATATATTTCATGATTGTTTATAAATAAAAATTACTAATCCAACATTTGTTGGATAGGGTGAAAGGGATATAGAGCTTCTAAAATTAGTACACACTGATGTGTATGGTCCTTTTCCAGTAAAATATAGAGGTTTTTATTCTTACTTAATTACTTATACTAATGATTTAAGTAGATATGGATATGTCTACTTAATAAGGAGGTATAAGTCTGAATCCTTTGAGAAATTAAAATATTTCAACAATTAAGTATAAAATCAACTTGGTAATAAGATAAATAATTTTTTATCTGATTGTGGTGGTGAACATATTAATCAAGATTTTATCACCTTTTTACAAGAGTATGGAATTCTATATCAACTCAATCCACCTTATACACCATGGTGTGATGGTTTAAGTGAAGGTGGGAACTATATATTTCTTAACATGGTGAGTTCGATGATGATTCATGCAGATATTCCATTATCATTTTGGTTAAATGCATTATACATTGCAACATATACACTAAACTAGGCACCAACTAAATTCATAAATAGAATACCATATGATTTAATGTATGGAAGGAAATATAAGTTATCAAACTTACATTTATGGGAAGGTGAGGTATTTTTTAAGGACGCCATTGACAATAAACTATCACCTTAGGGCATGAAGTGTATCTTTATAGGGTATCCAAATGAAATAAGAGTATATTATTAATGAAACCCCTCAAATAATAAGGTATTTATCACAATATTTACCATATTTCTTGAGAGGAATAACATCATAAATAATGATGGTGGGAGTAATATTGACTTTAATGAATTTTATGTTGAAGATACACAAGAGTTGGTGCATGAAAACATTCCACAGGTCCCCATGTAATATGTTGTTCTTAAAACACTAGTATTTTGTAAGAGCACTGGGGAAGTTAGAGAACCATAAAGATATAGTTTTATAGTCACCAAGTATGGTAAATCATTATTAGTTTAAAATAATGAACCTCTTTCCTAAAAAGAGTTAGTAGTGACCTTGGATTCTATAATATTGAAATAGGCTATAAATTTTGGAATAGATTCTGTGAATTAGAACCAAGTTTGGGTTTTGGTCCATCTACTAGTTGATGTAAATATTGTTGGGTGAAAATGGGTATTAAAGAGAAAAATAGGCATGGATGGTAAAGTAAATACTTATAAAGTAAGGCTAGTTGATAAAGGGTTTTAACAGTATCAAATCATTAACTATGATGAAACCTTTTCTCTAATTACAATGTTTAAATCCATCCAAATTCTACTTTTCATAGAATCTTTCCATGACTATGATATTTTTCATATGGATTTCAAAAAAAAATCCTTAATGGGAACCTTTAAAAGATGTATGTTTGATATAACCTAAAGGTTTTATGACTCCAAGATATTCCAATAAGATTTATAAGTTATGAATATCCATTTATTGATTGAACCAAGCATCCAAGTCATGGAAAATTTTGTTCTATGAACCCATAAAATATTTTTATTTCATAAAGAATGAATGTTATCCATGTGTTTACAAATGGTTTAGTGGGAGTGCAATCATATTCCGAGTATTATATTTTTATGATATATTTCGTATTACAAATCACATACCAATCTTATAGTCAATTAAGGACTATTTAAAAAAGTGTTTCTACATAAAGTACTTAGGTGAAGTAGTGTATATCCTTGGAATCAAGATCATTCATGATAGATCCAAAAGGATGATTGGACTAATTCGATGTATACATATTGATCGGCTACTAAATAGATTTAGCGTGGAATAATCCAAGAGGGGATTGGTTTTAGTGTCACATGGTATACATCTCTCTAATAAAATTTTCCCTCAAACAAAACATGGGGGAGAGAGAGAATGAGCAAGATCTTGTATACTTCTGTGATAAGATCAATCATTTATGTCATGTTATGTATGAGTCTTGATGTTTCCTATTCCTTAATCATGGTACATAGATATCAATATGGTCTGTGAGAATGACATCAGTGTGTTTTCAAGGATATAATTATGTATCTGAGGCATGCTAAAGATATTTTTATGGTATATCAAGGATATGAGGATATATACATTAGAGGATATACTGATTCTATATTATAAATATATCAAAAGGATGTGAAGTTATAGTCAGGATATTTATTCAATCTCAATAGAGGATCTGTGAGCTGGAAGAGTTCTAATAAAATATTTTTTTCCAATTATATAGTATAAACAAAGTATATTGTGACTTATGATGTGACCAAATAAGTGATTTGTATTTTAAACTTCATCCAATTTCTTTATGTGGTTCTTAGAAATAAATATGTTATCACATTGTATTCTGACAATACTACAGTGTCGAGTCTTGAAAAATAGACAAGGTCACATTAAAGGATGAAGCATATACTTCATAAGTATCACCTATTAAGGGATATTTCTTAGAGGGGTGAGGTAATGGTGAGTAGAGTTTACATAGAGGAAAACATAGAAGACCCATTTACTAAATCCTTATCTCTGTAGAAGTATTGATATCACATAAGAGCTATCATACTAAAGGTTGTTACCATTGTCTCTAGTGCAAGTTGGATTCTGTTGGATTTGGTTCCCTAGAACTAATTTATATATACTTTTTGATTACCTTTATTCATTGTTTTGAATATTGATAAATTTATTATCATATAATAATTTTTATTCTGTGTAACATAGTATGTGATAATGTGATAAGGGTAATTGCCGCATTGAAAGGTCATAGTAGTTCCCCGCTATTATAATAACCAATAAGTTCCATAAAAATATTCTTAAATATGTGTTCTATATTCAGATTATATCATTTAATGAGACACAAATTATATGTGTTATTAGGGGTGGTGATTGATAGGACTTTGTGACACTTTCTCATGATGTATACCCTTTCTAATCTTCAGAGAAAGAAATTGTGAGAACATGATCCACCGGTTGGTTATCTACATTTATATGTGTCATTGGATATTTTTATCTATAGACATTTATAATGATCCTTAGAATTTATGATTATTATTAATTTATATCATGATATGTGTACTTTAATATATTGACCAAAATCATGATGTTATATGTTTGAGAGAATTAGGGTACATTGGGTGCGTCATAAGTGATATTGCATTAATTAATAATGTGATAAAGGATTTTTCCCATATATTTTTTAATGTAATTTAATATCTTAGGCCCTTTGATGATAATGAAACTACCTAATTAATTCCATGACCATAACATTCTTTTAGAAATTTTATTTCTGGAAAGTCAAAAAAAGTGACATTGAACACAAAGGTTGATAACACTGGTATGCAACCCGCTTGATTAAGATATTAAGATAAAAGGATTGTATTAGAAAATATAAATTCATATGAGGTTTTATATAATTGAAACAATAACTTCTTTCTCTATAAGAGACTTGGCATGTTTCAAGATTCTAACCTTGGACTTTGGGCAGTGTAGCCTAATGCTACAGAGAAAGGGGCCAATAGGGTCACACACTAAGTGTATTCAGAACTTCAATTAAATTATATATGAATTTAACATGTGGGATAAATATTATTTTCGTATGTGGTATAATAATTATCCATGTTTTTTTATTTCAAATATTGAGTCACCAGTTATTTGAGAGAATATATGTTTGATTTGAATATTTAATAATTATTTAATCACTAAGTAATATTTTATTCAATTATATATATATAAATTATTTATTTATTTTGGTTTATTCACAATGTAATAAATATTTATTTATTTGATTATGTAAATATTTAATTAATTTTTATTTACTAGTTTTGGGAATATAATATTTATTTATTTATTGGTGAATAATTAAGTTATGATTATTTAATTAAATAAATAGTCATTATTCAAGGTTAGATAAATATGGAGGGGGATTGGCGAACCGATTTTAATGGAATAAAGAGAAATAACACATTAAATATTATTTGAATAAATATTAATGTATTTATTCAAGGAAATAATATTTGTTTTATCTGTGATTTTAGCACATGTTAATTAAATAATAATTATTATCTTATTTAGATATGAGGTTCTCCAGAGATTAAGAAAATAATAAGGGCCCTAGTGCAATTATTATTTTCTAATTATATATCTATTTAAACCTAGTTTTGACATTTTCTAAACTACTAAGCACATTTTAATAATTGTGCACAATGAGTTGTAGAGAGGATTCTCTTAATCCCAAAAGTTTTACTCCCTGGAATTCTCTAAAGAACATAGAGTAATTCTCCTCCTCCACCAGAATGATTCCTTCTCACGTTGAAGGATTCTGTTGTGGTTAACAAAAAAATTCCATAATCATTAGAACCATTCACACTACCACCCAAAGGATTCTACAACTATGATTGGAGGTTTATGGAATATGTGTAGATCATTGATAGAGGGAATGTACCCTTGATTTATCTGACATAACAATGGTATTCTGAGAAGGGTTATATCAATTTGAAAATGAAGAATGAATTACATGTTAGGTAATTATTTTATCATATAAAATAATTATAAATAATATGTAAAATTATCCCCTATTATGAAGTTTTTTCATGTATTCACATAGTTATTTGGGTCATTCTTGAATAATTTAATGAAAATCCTATCAATAATGGTCCTATACCACTTCAATTGTTCCAAATATAAACTTTATTTGAAAGAATTTGAGCATATCTAACAAGTGTTTTTAGACATGGTTTGAGGCTTGGGTGGTGTCTTGGGTGTTCGGGAGGGAATCGAGGAAAGTTTGAGGTGGTGGATCTACTAGAATTAGCATGTGTAGGACTTTCATAGCATGAACCTATGGTTCATGTCATTAAATTTGTGGGTTAGGGGAAAGGATTCTATTCTTTGAAGATTTCACTACATGAACTTGATTTCACACCATGAACCTTTCTAGTTGGGTTTATTTAAATTTTCCTAAGTTATTTCTAAATTAGAAACCCCTCTCATTTCTTCTCTTATACAGCTGCACAAAGAGGGGGAGGTCGAAATCCACCCCACCCTCTGCCTTCCCCTTGGTTCTGGGTAGATTCTTGGTGGTTCATCACATCGAATTGAGGTAGGATATCCTCTTTCTTCTAAATTGTTTCTCTTCTCCATTTTTATTTGATTTTGGTTTGGCTAGTAGGGTTTAGGGTGGATGATTTTTCCGGAGCAAGGCAAAATCATCGTGATTGATGGGGCTTCCATGTGTGGCTTATAGAGGACATCCTGGGACGCCATATTTGATCCATTATTTTTAATTTATCTTAAGGTATGTTAACTCATGGATTTATTTAGTGTTTATATAAAATTTAGGTTAAATTGGTTATTTAATCAGTGATATATTTGGGGATTTTTTGTTTTTTGGTTTCTAGGGTGTGTTAGGAGTGAATCGCACCTCGTTGCTCATCATTTTGGCACCATTGGGATACCTAGTGAGTTTTAATAATATTATTCCAATTTATAATATTGGTTTTAAATCTTTAATTAATTAATTATATAGTATTTATGGATGATATAGGTTATATTAGACTCTATGAAAACTGGCACGAGCTTGAGAAAAATTGTAGAAATTTTTGTTGATGTTGGAGGGATTGACTTTATTTGAGACTCTTAGTCTTTTGGTGATTTTATGTTTTTGTGCTTCATTATTATTATCTGACTGTATGTTTCATGATTTTTGTGAGTTACCCATAAGCTTAATATGATCTCATATAGGCCTAATAGTCAAAATGGATCATATATCTTGCTAAAATGTTTGATGGCGGTGCCTCGATCAAATGAGTGTTGGTGGACCTCTTTTTGGATTTTTTTAAAGGCATGTGTTGGATTTTGAAAGTTAAAATAGTTTACCTTTTTAAAAATGTATAAAAAGGGGGTTTGGATAAATGGAATTTCACATGGAAAAGTGGTGATTTGGGAATGGATTTTGAAATGGTATTTCAAAAACAGAAATGGGGTTTCCTAAAGAGATTTTGACTATATCTTGGCAAAGGGCCTAGTGTGAGTAAAATGGCATGTGATGGCCTTTTGAAATGGTTTAAATTATTATTATTTTTTGGTTTTAAAGAAAATTTAGTGGGATTAGTTTTAAATAGTTTTGGTTTGTTTGACCTTGTGAGGGAGATGCCATGTTTTCCAAAGTATGTGAGATTAATGTGATCCATGGTTATGCTTTCATAGTGTGTTACTTTTTTCATGATTATGTGTATTGTGTGTTTATACCTATGAGAAATATATTGTGGTATCAAAATTATGGTTTTGTTCATATGGGTGAATGATATAGAACCCTTATAGGGTTGAGATGAGTTTTGGGATGTGTTTGGGATACGAGACTAGGTCCCAAGGGACTAGTACATAGGTGGTGAGTTAGTGAGTTGTGATACTATAGGTGTGCCATGTTTCTATTTATTATGTGTGATAACTATATTCTTGTTAGACCTTACCTTTGGAGGATTAGGTTTTTGTGCTTGATGTGACCTCCCTTGAGTCTATGGGGATGGGTTGATGTGTTTATTATGACCTCCCTTGAGTCTGTAGAGATGGGTCAGTGTGCTTATTATGACCTCCCTTGAGTCTGTAGGGATGGATCGGTTTGTTTGATGTGGCCTCCCTTGAGTTTGTGGGGATGGGTTGGTGTGCTTATTGTGACCTCCCTTAAGTCTTTAGGGATGGGTTAGTGTTTTTTTGTAACCACCTATAATTCTACAGGGATGGTTCAATGTGATTAATGTGTCCTCCCTTGATTTTTTTATGATGGTTCAGTGTGCTTTTTGTGATCTCCCTTGAGTCTATAGGTATGATTCAGTGTTCTTATTGTAACCTCCCTTAAGTTTATAGGGATGGGTTTGTGTGCTTGTCGTAGCCTTCCTTGAGTCTATGGGGATAGGTCGGTGTGATTAATGTGACCTCCCTTGAGTGTGTGGGGATGGATTAGTGTGATTAGTGTAACACATATATGATGGAACTCCCTTAAGAAAGAAGGTATTGGATGAGTCTTACCAATAAATTATTGCACCCTATTCCTTTGGGTAGTGGGTCATGGTTTGGATGATGTCCCACCCTAATTCTTCGAGTGTGTACTAGAAATTGTTTTGATATGAAACCCTACCCTACATATTTGGTTACTGTTTAGGTTATGGTATAAGGTGGCTATATTTCTTCTAGAATATAGTCGAAGCAAATAAGTTATGGTGTCATGGTGGTCTGGTTAGCACACAATGACCTGACTTGTGTGATTGTATGTGTGTTGCATGTTATGTTTTTTTTGTAGGTGTGTTTCATGGAAATTACTAAAATTATTATATGTATTTCATGAACATGAACTTGATCACAATAATGATCAGTATCATTAAGGCACTGGGGATTCCTACAAGGTTGTTGGACTCACCCATACTTGTGTACACAGCATGGATTTCTATGTACATGGGTAGAACTTCCTATTTTCTATCAAGACATAGGTAATTATTGGATATGGGCATGAGGTTTACTCAGTAGGTCATAGAGATATATGATTTTCTGGGTTTTATTTTATGAGTTAGTCTAGAATTTATGTATTTATCTTTAAGTTTTTGTTCAGCATATGGTGGCCAGTGTGTCATTTATTATATATAATGCATACTTTATTGTTTATTGTTGTCGCTACTCTGTTATGGTTGATGCATCATATAGGTATATTTACTGATTTATATTCTAGACTAAATGGGGATATTTTTCTCTATGTTTCCTTGTCCATGGGGTTTTGGTATTTCCATTATATAGATGGGTTATTCCGAATTTTCGGTAGATTTGGGCTTGACCCTCATGCCTTATATTAGTGGGTGTAATCTCCCCACTATTGTGTTAGGACCTCACCACTAGCCGGAAGCCTATAGTCTATGGGGAGTCATGTCTGAGATATTATAACATCATTGTATGAGTTCCATTTTGGTGGCTTGGTCTAAGGTGTTATAGGTCATTCCATGAGTGAGATGGTTGTAGTCGGACTACCATGAGTGAGATGGGGTCTAGAAACATGACATGACACAAGTTCAGTGGATGGAATGATGTGAGTGAGATAGATTCTAAGTTGTGATGCAATACAGGATTAGATAATGGGACCACCATGAATGATATGGGGTCCAAGTTATGATATTCTATTAGAGGTGAATGGATGATATTCCTTAATTAATAGGGGATGTTTTGGGATTTGGATGTGGGGTTGCCTTGAGTGAGAAGGTAGGTCTAAGACTTGTATGCAGAACTATACCCAGCATAGTCAATTAGTGGTCATGGAATTTAATGATGTCATACCCTAAGTCCTTGTGTATGGATTGGTATCTATTATACATGTTACAATATTCTTTTTGGAATGGTGTCGAAGAAAGTAGGGTCAGGAATCATGGTGTCCTAGTTATAACATGACATTGTAACTTGTATGATTGTGTGTGAATTGTATATTCTATTTCCAGGAAGGTGTGTTTCATAGACATTTATTCACTCTTTATATACATAGTTTATGCGCATACACTTGATCATAATATAATTTAGTTTTTTTAAGGTATTTGGGTTTTCTATAAGGTCATTAGACTCACCCCCTACCCATATACATGAAATGGGTTTCAATGTGCATGGGTAGACCTTCCAATTTTCTCTTAGGACACTGGTATGGTTTAGATATGAATACATGGTACAATTCCAAAAGGTCTAGGAGGCAGAGGACTCAAAAAATGATATATGAGTTAGGCCAGAGGTTTGTGTATTTATTTTTAGTTACCCTTAGGCATGTGTACTAGCTAGTGTGTCTTTTATTTATATATGGTGATTTCTATGCCATGCTTATGTGATGTTGTTCTGTTTTGTTTTGATGTATCATATAGGCTAGTTAATTCCTTTTATTCTGGATTGCAGGGGCCTAGTTGGATCCATATTTTTTTCCATAGGGTTTTGGGATATTCATTATAGGGACAGGTCATGATGAATTTTCTGTAGATTTAGGCATAAACCTCGGGTTTTATTTTAGAGGGAATAGTATCCCTATAACTATTTTAGGCCCTCACCACTAGTCAATAGCCTCTAACATATGAGTAGGTGTGTTTTTGGTCATCTAGTGACCCCTGCTCAGGTATAGTTTGAGCACTCCGAGTTAGGGTGTTACAAAGTGGTATCAGATCATGTCTTAGGATAGGACAATATAGTTATAGGTGGAGTTAGGTTTTCAAAACTTAGTAGGTAGATCGAGTACATGCCTAGATAGCATGACATCAGTTGAAACTTGAGTTTCCAGGGGATGTCTAGTTTTAGGAATAGGAACCCTAGGATGAGTGAGGAGTTAGTTTGGATCAAGAATCACAATGTGGGATTAATGATACTTGATATATTTCATAGTTCTTGGCTATAATCTATTAAGTTATACATGTATCATGGTAGTGGAATTCTAGGGGCATGATAAGCATGCCAATGGGAAGTGTTGTTTAAGATGACGCCCCATCGAAATATATTTTTAATTGAATCAAATAATAATATAAACAATTTTACATATGTTATAACGGGTGATTATATTAATATTGATATGAGGGGATTGTTTTCTTGGTTTTTTTATGTGTTTTTTTGGACTCTATAGGTAAATGGTTTTCAGAATGTGTGTATTTTTAAGAAAATATTGTTTTTGAAAGGAAAACTCATGTGGTGGCTTGAGGTATACATAAAATGGTTTTATAATTTGGTTTTAATTAAAATGGATTGTGGAACCAACGATTTTTGAAATGGTTTGGGATATTCTAGTTTTGAGAAAATCTAAGTAAAATGGTTTTATGAAATTGGATTTTGAGATAGCTTTAGAAATTTGATCAACTTTTAGGAAAGGAACCAACTAGGCTGAGGATTTTTGGTGATTTTAGTTTTTAGTGAAAACCCTTTGATGCCATGGGGTGTTTTGGAAACTCAAGTTATTTTTTGTGTGTGTAAAATATTTTGAATAGGTTTTTGAAATAATTAGTAGACACTATGTAAACTTAGTTTCTTAGATTTTTGGTGTTTATCTAGGGGAGACCCATATGATTGAATTATGTGTTTGGATTATTGTTCATGTATGGGTGGAAACTTTCAAGTGTGGTTGGGGCGTGTGAGTGGTTGGTGTGGTTTGGAAAAAGAAACGGGTGCATGTGGAGACTAAATTTCTTGGATTTCTATATTATATTAGGAGTGACCCGGGTGTTGTAATGTATGTTCGTAGGGTATACCATAGTTTTTTTAAGAGATTAATGTGTGTAAGGATAATGTCATATAAACCCAAACCTTTCACACATATTATTACATGATTTTTAAAATAAATATCCAATAAATACAACCCAAAGATCATAAGGCCTAGTGTCTTTGGAAGACTAGGTTTATAATACATCAAAGGGAAACTAAAACATAATATCTTTATTCTAATATACTTAATGAGCACTTATATACCTTTGAGATACTAAATATACATGGGATAATCTGGGGAATACATAAAATAAAGGGGTGAGATAAAAATCCTAGAAAGCAAATAAATATAATAAGGAATCATAATGTGTGATCCAAGGGTATAACATGATATCATAAAAGAGAAGGCTCATGAGTAATCACATTAGATCATAACATAAATTCATGGTATCATAAGATCATGGAAACATAGGAAATGTGTCAGCAACACAAAACATGACATAAGTATAAGTTAAGGCTGAATTTCAATACAACATCACATGATGGACTGATTCCCATAGTGGATTAGGTTTACTTCCTAATCCCATAAATAATGTATCGTGTGATAAAAGTTTTACCCAATGCATTGGAGCACTATCTGGGTGCACCCATCATAACATGTATATGGTTATTTGTGCCATAAAAATTAAATAAATAATAATACATAAACATAATAATTACTAATGGAAAGAAATGGGTTGCATAATTTTTCCTCATGCATTACTCAAAGGAGATTTCATAAAGAAGGAATTTGATAAATGAACTTAAGGTATGTATTACCCCATAAAAGGAAGGTATAATGATCTAGGTATATATTTAAGATACATATATATAGAATTTATAATCAATCCATAACATTAGAGAGATTGTTTTTGTGTGTGTGTTAGAGAGATAATGGTCATAACCTAAAGAAAAGGGTGGTTTGGGGGGATCCCTTACCTTGAGTCTGACTCGTCACGTATGTTCTTTATCATTTAGAATAATAAACTTATGATAATTTTTTTCTTTATTAATAAAATTTTTCAAGTTTATTATTCCTCTTATTTTATTTATTATCATTTTATATTTAATTACTTAATCATTTAGGTTCATGTCATACTTTTGGACAATATTCGACTCATATGTCCAGAATCACTTTGGTAAGTTGACTATGGACAAAGAGATTATTATTTCATAATCTCAAAAATAATAATCATGAAATAATTATTTTATTTATACACTAATTATACATTTAAAACCAACCATGTATATGGTTATGATAAATGAACTATGTTACAATCATGGAGATGGTGGGTAGTATGTACACATGAGTAACGTTTCTATTTTTCAACCATAATTATGAAAAGAAGATAATTATTATTTTATCTTTACATGGTGATAATTATATCATAGATATAATTTTATTCATTTAAATAAACTTATACATATCATCCACATGATTCGATAATTAAAAAAATGAATCATGTCACTTCGTGGAGGTGGTAATCCACATGTACGCACAAATGACGTTATCATTTTTCAATGAATGGAAAGGTAAGAAAATATATGATATTATAATTTTAAAAAATTATAAATATTTAATTAATAATATATATATATATATATTATCTATCATTATATCCATCCGTGAGAGGTGGTGATGGAAAACAAATCAGATCAGTTCGTGAGGTGGTAGTCCGTTGTACACATGAATGATGGTTTTTTCCCATTTCATGGAAGGGAAAATAGATATAGGTAATTTAATAAACATAAAAAAATATTATTATATTAAATATATTGTTTTAATTATTTTATAATGCTTTAATAAGTTTTAAAGGTGGTATAAGAAGAAACAAAATGAAAATTCTTAGTTAATAACTATACCAATTCTTTGAACAAATTCTTAAGGTTTACACCAAAATATTTCCTAAGTTAGTTTTATGATCAAACCAAGGACTCTAAGATGTGGGTTTGGATGTAAAGAATTTATTTTGGGAGTTATTTTCAAAAATATAATATTTTTTAAATGTGAAGAAATGAGGAGATCAAATTCCCTTTAATAAGTGAGGGGAGGGGCACTCTTGGAATTTATTAAAATATTAAATTAATATACATTAATTATCATATAAAAAATTATAAAATAAAATAATTTAAATATAATATGACTATTCATTTAAATAATCTCATAAACTAAAATTTTTACAAGTTTAGGTGATATTTTTACCCTTATCATTTGGTTTTAACTTGTGTTAATCCTTTTTTACAATTACCATTGTAACTATGTTTTTTACTCTTTAGGGGTCAAGATAGTTACTATAAAATAAAAATTGGCCCATAAATATGCCATGGTTGATATTTTAAACAAAATTAAAATTAATTGTCTGAATATAGGATTTTTATGAATTTTAAATCATTTTAAAAAATATTACTTATTATAAAATAACATTAATGTCATTTTTTAGAACTATTCATTTATTTTGACTTTGAAAATAACATAAAAAGAAAGGAATTGTGATATACTACTTTCACACTTATATAATAGGTTATATTTTTCTAAAATATTCTTTAAACCCAAATTATGTTACTTTTAATATTTTTAAAATCATTTATTTTACTTTTCTATTAATTAAATAAATGTTGTGTCTGCATTATAAGATAATTTAAAGTAATTATTTTATTACTAAAAATTATAAATAAATTACCACGATAAAAAATCATTAATATTTTACATGAATATTTATAATCAAAAATAATTTTTTTATCCCTATCACAAAATATTATAGATATTAAAATCAAGAAATTGTCATTTTTGTTTATATCTTTTACTTAAATATTATAAAGGTTAAAATCAAAGAAATATAGAACAAAGTGGCCATATATTTGAGAAATGGATATAAATGGATGAACTAAACTCATAAAATAGGATAAATTAAAGTGTTAAGGACATTTTTTAGTCCTTAATCGTATTTTTTTAATGATAATTACCTGATTTACCCTTACTAAGGTAATAACTATTTACTATAATTACTATTAAAATGAATAAAAAAAAGAACCTATTTACCAAATTTAAACTTAATGATTACAAAAATGGAATCTGTTTTTTAATATTCAATTCATATAAATTTCAAAATTTTAATTTAAAATTAGACCCGTGAGATGCGATGAAAACAGTTTTTTTTTAAATGTCTTTTTAAGTCCAAAAATGAACTTATACCAAAATATAGTATAAAGATGATTCAAATATAATTAATTGGATTATATCTAACAAATTAATACTTATTTTTCTTTGAAATCTTATTCAAATCATAATGTTACTTTTAAATTACTTAATTTATTGAAAATAAATGAAATTTTTACAAAAAGATGTACTTTTCACTATTCACTAAAAAATCACTCTTTTCAAAAAAATACAAAAATTTTACCCGAATATAATTTTGATATAATTATTTAAAATATGATTTAATTTTTATAAAATACCATTACTAAAGTTTCTAGAAATTAATTATAATGTTCACTCTCAAAAATCAATAAATACGTTTTTGAAGAAAATGTAATTTTAAAGAATAAAATTAATTTACTAAAAATTAAGTGATTAATTACTAAGAAGTTATCAATACTAAGTCGTAACTTTATATATATTTCATAAATCAATTAATATTATTCATACCCACCAATTTAACAGGTAGGTTATTATAGTCATATTTAAATAATAATATTTTGTTATTCATTTAGGCTCGGTGTTGCATGTCATATACGCTATCAAGCATAGTTTTATTTTTTAAAAACTCAAAGTATTTCATTATTCCCCCCTTAAGAAATTTTCCCCTTAAAATTTCATATTACATAATAATGTGAAAACATGTGAGGATGCTTCTACATCATGGATTCCTCTAGTTCCTAGATTACCTCTTCATATTTGTGGTTCCACCATAGTAATTTGACTAGGTGAGTTGTCTTATTGTGTAGAACTTTATCTCTACAGTCCAAGATCTTCACCAGCTACTCCACATAAGAGAGATCATTTTTTAGATGTATTTCCTCTAAATTCAGTACATGTGAGGGATCTAGTATGTACTTCCTCAAGATGGATACATAGAATACGTTGTGTACTTGAGAAAGGGTTTGTGGGAGTGTTGGTCGATAATCCATATCTCCAATGAGAATGATAATCTCAAAGGAATTGATATACCTAGGTATATATTTTCCCTTCTTTCTAAATATCATGAATTTATTCCATATAGATATGTGTATAAAAAATTCATCTATAAACTCAAACTCTAGGTCTCGTCGATGATTTTTAGTATATCTCTTTCATCGACTCTAAGAAGCCCTGATGTTTTGCTGAATAATCCCGACCTTTTTTACCATTTTATCAACCATTCCATGTCCTAACAGATTGAGTTCACCAACTTTATCCCAATACATATCTATTCCCAAAAAAATCATCATAAGGTTCCATTTGGATGCTTGAGTGGAGGATATTATTATACAAGAACTCAACCAAATAAAGATATTGATCTCATCCTCCTTTTAAGTCCATTGAACATGATCTCAATATATCTTCCAATGTATAAATAGTCTTCTCAAATTTTCCATCAGTTTGGTGGTGATAATACATATTGAATTTCAACTCCATATTTAAATTGTGTTGGTGACTCTTCTAGAACTTGGAGGTAAATCTTATATCTTAGTCATATATAATAGGATCTTAGTCTTATATATATCCTTACAAGTTGATCGAGTGAGAAGTCGTATCAAATTGTAATGAAGTGATCAGTCTTCATTAGATGATCCACCAAAACACATGGAATTATTTCCTCTTAATATATTTTGAAGACCTGTGACAGACTCAATGGTGATGTTTTCCCATTTCCATGTAGATATGGGTAATGGTTTCATAATTTCCTTAGAATTTTACCTTTAATCCAAAACTTGTTAAAATACCATACACTTTAATGTAAATTTTGTGATCTTCTTATTTATATTGTCCCACCAATAATTCTCTCAAATGTCTTAATACATCTCTATGCTCCCTGGGTGGGTGTATATAGTCAAGCTATGTGTATCATTCAAAATATCTTTGTTTATCTTGAGATTTTATGGTAAAAATATTCATGCCCCAAATCTTACAACTCCTTATTCATCAATTTTTAACTTTGAGGATTTTAATTTTCTTATAGCTTAAGCCTTCTTCTAAATTTCAACATTATATCTTTGAGAATCATTTTTCTTCTCCATAAGGTGTGGTTGAGAAATAATTTTAGAAATGAATAATTATGTTCCTTCCATTATGATCACCATGTATATCCTTTTCAAGTCAAAGAATATTATATCCATCTCAATTATCTTCATTGATAAAGTTGACAGATCCTTTATACTTAGAGCATATTCAACTTTATTTGATTTCCCTAGATGGTAGTGGATTGATTATTCATAGTCCTTGATTAGCTCTAACAAAATTTTTGGTGCATATTAATATCCTTATGTTTGGATATATATTTAAGTCTCTTATGAAATGTATATATTTCATACTTCTATTCACAGAGATAATGTCTCTATAATTTCAACCCAAAGATCATTGCATTCAAATATAGATCATGTGTTGGATAGTTTTTCTCATGAACTTTCAAAATTTCATGTGTCATAGGCTATCACCTTTTCATTTTACATTAATACACATCATAAAACATTATTTTAAGCATCACTATATACCATGAAAGGTACCCCACTTGAGGACAACATGATGATTGGTGTAGTGATAAGCCTATTTTTCAACTTCTTAAAGCCCTCTTCACATTTACTAGTCTAGGAAAACTTCACCCCCTTCTAATTTATCTTGGTCAATAGGTTTTATAATTATGAGAAGTTTCTCAAAAAACAATTAATATCCAACTAGTCCAAGGAATCTATGGATCTCTATTACAAATAATGGTCTGGTCCACTCCTCGTTTTCCTTTATCTTAGAAGGGTCCATAGATATCCCTTTTTTGGTGATAAAATTCCCCAATAATGATACTTCATTTATCCAGAACTCATATTTACTGTACTTTTTAAATAGATTCTCTTTTCACAAAGAATTTAGAATAATATTAAAATTCTTCCCATTCTTCTCCATGATTTTGGATTATATCATAATATCATCTATAAATACAACCACAAATCTTTCGATTTAATCTCTAAATATTTTATTCATTAAGTCCATAATGATTATTGGAGAATTAGTGAGTTTTAAGGGTATCACTATGAACTCATATGTCCATACCTTGTCCAAAATATAGTTTTAGGAATATGTTCATTTTTTATATTTAATTGGTGGTATATCAACTGAAGGACCACTTTATAGAAATATTGTTCCTCACATAGTTGATCGAATAGGTCTTCTATTTTTGGCATGGGATACTTTTTATTTATCATAATTTGGTTGAGTTCATGATAATAAATAGAGAGGATAATTGACCCATACTTATTTTTAATAAAGAGGACCATCACACCCCATGGTGAAGCACTCGGTCCTATAAACCCCTTTTCTAGATTCTCTTGTAACTACTTTTTCAGTTCTTCAAACTCAATGGTGGCCATTCTATAAGGAGTCTTGGATATAGGTATAGATCCAGGTATAATTTTGATTGAGAACTCTACCTCTTAGTTAAAAGGATGACCAGGAAACTCTTCAGGGAATACATCAGTATAATTCATCACAATGGTCATGTATTCAACCATGAATCTCTCATTTATCTCAATCATTTGAGCTATATATTCTTGATCATAAAGAAATAATATCCACTCTTCAGTAGAAGATTCTATAGGAGATTCATCCTTCTCCTTACACTTCTACAGAATTATAGGATGACTTGGGATATGAAGAGTGGTCTCCCTCTCCCAATTACTGATGTTATCTTTATATAAGGATATCCAATCCATGCTTAATATAGCATCAAAATCCACTGAAATAAGTAATATGATATTTTCTAGGAGATTTAGTCCATAAACATTGACTGGGGAGGATCTATATACTTGAGATACAATAATTTCTATATTTTTTATTCTCATAAATATCTCAACCCCATGTTTTAAGGTGGTGTTTGAATAGTTCTAATAAACTTTCAAGATATGAAAGAATGTATAGAACCAAAATAAAAAGGTACATTCTCTATTATTGAATGAATAATTAACACACCTATCACCACATCATTTTCAAGATCCACCTCATTAGTAGTGGTAACATATTCTCTTCATTGATCTCCAAGCCTTAGAGGTTATTGTTGTTTACAACCCTTGGCTTAAGGAATTTTTTTGCATAGATCCCATATTCCTTACAGTTGAAACATTATACCATAGGCTTATTGTTTATGTGAACCTTTTTTCTCTATTGCATTAGTGGGATTATTCATCTCTAGTAAGTATTGATTATCTTGATGCCCCTATTTTACAAATTTTAAGAATCTTATAGTTTCCATGAGATATTTTTCAGGATTCTTCTTCCCACACCTTTGTCATGTAGGATGTTGGGTTTTCTTTCTTCCATGATATTTATCTGTCGATCCTCCCAAATAAAACTCCATTTTTCATTTTTTATCTTCAATCCCACGAGACCACTAAGAGTCACTTATCTCTATCTCAACTTTGAGGGCACAATTAATAATCTCATAGCTATTAAAGTCTTGAATATCTAAATTTTTTCATAAACTCATATTTGAACCACTAAAAGAAATGGTTCACCTTACTTTTAGTGTTGATGATAAATCCTGAGGTATATTGTGAAACCTTGTGAAGTTTTCCTCATAAGCCTTGATAGACTCATTTTCCTTTTACTTCAGTTAGAGGAACTCCCTCTCCATTTTACGATAGATATTTCAAGAAAAATATTTATTGAAAAGTATTTTCTTGAATTATTATTATTCCATGGAATCAATCTCCTCTTTCCACTTCATGTTATTGATCAATTTCCACCACTAATAAGATTCCCCCTCCATGTGATAAACTGCCAGTACAATTTTCTCTTGTTCTGAGCATTGGAGGACAGAAAATATATTCTCAATGGAGTTAATCCACTATTACAAGATTAATGGATCAGAATATATACTAAATTTAGGATTCATTTTTCACATAAAATAATCAACTATAACTTTCTCTTTCTTAGGAGAAGGAGTGTGTTCTGCATGATTCAAGTTATTATTCATAACATGATCCAGTTGAGCTAGTACTATCATGGAGTTCTTAAAAATGATCCTAGAAGGTTAGTCATATCATTGGTACAATCATCACATTGCCTATTACTTTGGTTGTTATCACATTTTATCCTATTTCCCTCTATTAACTAAAAAAGAAAAAAACTAAATGAGAATACATTAAATAATAAACATACAAAAGGGAAACTTATAAACTTATAAGTAATAACTTATAAATGATAAGTATATCCTAACTTATGAGTTTCAATATTTCAATATATTTTATCCATTATAATGTTTCCTATTAGGTTTTCTAACCTAACAAATTATTCAAGTCCTTCATAATGGTTCATAAATAGTTTTTGAATTTCCAACGCATATCCCCCAATTATTTCAAACCAGGTGTGTATCAAGGAATATTTGTCATTCACCAAGGGATGGTCGATTTAATGATCAATTCACCCTTTTGGGTTATTACCCCTAGGTAAAACTCTTCCAGAGCCACATTTGAGAGAACCAGTTTGGGATATGCCTAACACTAAGAGGGGGTGAATTGGTGTTGGAAACTTTTTAAACAAAAATTCAAAAAAAATTATCCCTATACCTATTAGACCTATTGGGAACTTGATTCTCTTATTCTCTTTTCCCTATCGCATGAAAGTATATGAAAATAGTATATATATCACACAATATTATTATAAGGTTTAATAGTCAATAAGAGTGGCTAGTCCTTGGCATGGTATGTATATAATCTTGACCACACAACCACTAGAAAATAATCCTTTTGTGTGGTTACAATGAGTAGTAGATTCCCTTACACTCATGAATCAATTTGAAAACAATCAAATAGTGTGTGTTTTACAGCTCTTGGTTGGATCTTTATACTACCACCCGATTTAGTATTCTCCGTGTTTACAAGGGTTTGTAACACCAAGAAATTCGTCCACTTGTTGATACCTGTTGGATGTCACAATGTTGATTTTTTCTTCCACAATATTCTACTTCACTTGGTAACTTGCACAACAGCAGGCAAGCAACTTCTTCTTACTTCTTCCCAGTAGTAAACTTGATAGTTGCACTATAGTAGTCTTATATCAGTCAAAATAATATGAATGTAGTAGAAAAATGAACTTAATTCTCTCTGACCCAAATTATGATCAATTGATATCAATCTGGCCAGTCACTTCTTCCCTTATTTTCTCTTCCTTCTTCAGTGTAAAACCAATTGCAATGAGATCTATTGTTCTTCTTATTTCTAGAATCACAAACTAACTTTGTGACTATTAAATCAATGAAGATTAGTTCAGCTTAGCATCATCACAATTGTTATATCCTGAATAACTGAATATAGATTGGTCACTCTCTTATTCTTCATTAGCACACAATGGGGGTATTATACCCAAGCACTGGTTCACCTAAACCAGATATTCAATACTAATGTTTGCGAAGCTCCCTCACAAATCTCCCTCATGAAGCTCCATTGGGAAGCTTAAAACCTTTTCAAATCACATTTCCTTTTCCGAACCACCTTTATTTTGTGAAGCTCACTTAACCTTCGTGATGCACCAAACCTTTGGTTGTAATTTTATAAACTTCATGAATTCCCATAACTTTCATGATGATCAAAACATTCAGTTCACTATCAAATCCTTTGTGAACTTTTTCACATGAACCACCTTCATGAGTCACCTTCATGAACTGAGTGGCTTAAGATCTTCATTTAAGTCACACAACTTTTCCAATGGGGGTAGAGGCCTATTTATAGGCTTTTCCTGCGATTCCAGAAACTTCTAACCACATCAGTACCATTTTGAAAGGCTCTACCATTTCCTTCGTGATGATATCTTTTTAATGAAGCTCTAGGAAATTTTTTTGTTCACAATGCTTGTCTTAATCGTGGAGATTCCATCAAATCCTTCATGTATTGTGGTGCTCCTCTTCTCATAATTGCGGAGATACCATCAAAACCTTCATGGATTTCATGATGCTCATATTTTTCATAATCATGAAGATCAACATTATAATTTCTTTTAAAAACACCCTTTTTTGAACCAATCTTCATGAAACTCATGTCTTTTCCATATTTTCATAAGGCCTTCAAGAAAATACATGTTTCACTTCACGATGTTCCTATTTATCATAATCATAGAGATCACTGTCAGAATATTCATACCTTCACGAAACACCCTTCGCATATCCCATATTCAAGAAACTCATGCCTTTTCCCTATTTTTATATGGCCTTTATGAATATCCATGTTTCTCTATGCTTTCCATCTTACAAATTTTGGACCCTAAAAATTTGGCAAACACTGGGAAATTGTGCCACCTTAAAACTTTGCTTCAGAAGAACCAACCATGATGATTCACAATCATCCAGATAAATCTTTATTTCCAATAAAGCTATAAAATAATTGGCAGAACCTTTTATCCCATTTCTTTCATAAGTCTTGCATCACAATTTCTACAAATAGCTTATGATATTTTTGAAATACAGACTAGGAAACCATCATCAGATTTTATAAGAAAATTATTGTAACTTCCCTATCTTTAAGCACATTTTTCTTTCTAATAAAAACTGAATATTATTGGAAACACCTTTTCTACCCCTTTCCTTCATGAGGCCTTCATCACAAGTTCTCCAAATAACTTATGATATTTTTGAAACACAAATCAGAAAATAATCATCATATTTTTAACTAGGATAATTATTCAACCATGAAACCAATGTAATCTAATGAATCCATAACAATTCTCTAGGAATCACCTTCAAACTAAAATTCTTCAAACAATTCACTTGATTCTTGGAATATCAAGACTTGAGAACATTATCCAATATCCATTAACTTTGGAAATTCTTTATCATATTGACCACAATGAGATCTTCTTATCTCATTGATCACTATTGTACACCAATGAAAATTAGTTGACAACAAATAAAATCCATACATATAGTGGGATATTCAACATCCACTTGTAGTATCCAAAAAAAGATGTAATTTCTTGGAATCCACTGGTACTATAATTCACCAAAATTCCAGGATATTTTCCTATACTTTAAAATATCCCTAGGGTTCTCACTAAATTATTCTATTCATAATACCCAAAAATAATTAGAAACTTTATTTGATACTAAATATATAATCCCAAGCCTTTAACACATATTATTACATGATTTTTAACATAAATATCTAATAAATACAAGCTAAAGATCATGAGGCCTAGTGTATTTGGAATACTGGGTTCATAACACATCAAAAGGAAACTAAAACATAAAATCTTTATTGTATTCTAATTAATGAGATCCTATATCCCTGTGAGATCCTAAATCTATATGGGATAACCTGGGGGATACATAAAATAATTAGGTGAACTAAAAATTCCACTATGGGAATAAACATAATAAGAAAGCATAATGTTTGAGTCTAATGTATGACATGGTACCATAAAATAGAAGGATCGTGAGTAATAACCTCAGAGAATAATATAAATAACATGGTATCATAAAATTGTGGTAATATAAGAAATGTGAAATCAACACAAAACATGACATAAGAAAAATTCAAGGCTAACTTTCAAGACAACATCACATGGTGGAGAGTCCTGTAGTGGATTAGGTTTTCTCCATAATCCCATAAATAACGTCTCATGAGACAGAAGCTTTACCCAATGCTTTGGAGTGATATCTAGGTTCACCCATCATAACATATACATGATTATGTGTGAAAAAATAAATAAATAAATCATAAGGAATAAACTTAATAATTACCCATGGAAAGAAATAAGTTGCATAATCTTACCTCATGTTGTAATCAAAGGAGATTTCATAAATAATGCATTTGATAAATGAACTTAAGGCATGTATTACCCCATAAAAGGGAAGTTTGAATGAGATATTTATATATATAAGAGACATATATATATAATTTAAAATCTATCCATAACATTAAATAGATAAAAAAGTTAGTTATAGAGATAATGGTCATAACCCAAAGAGATGGGTGTTTTCGAGAGATCTCTTACCTTGAGTCTGACATGTCATGTTCATTATTTATTTTCATGAATAATAAAATTATGTTAATTATTTAATTTATTAAGAAAAAAATTCAAGTTTATTATTCCTTATATTTTATTTATTATCAGGTTTTATTCAATTACTTAATCATTCAGGTTCATGTCATACATTTTGATGATATTCCACTCATATGTCAAAAATCACTTTGGTAAATTAACGAAGGTCAAAGATATTATTATTTAATAACATTTAAAATAATAATCATGACATAATTATCATACTTATACACTGATTTTAATTTTAAAACTAACCGTGAATATGGTTATGAATAATGAACTATGTTACAATCATGGAAACGGTAGGTCGTACGTACGCATGAGTAACATTTCCATTTTTCAACCATCATTATGAAATTAAGATAAGTATTATTTTATATTTAAATATATATAATTATATCATAAATATCATATTATTATTTTAAATACACTTATATATATTATCCATGTGATACGGTAATGAAAAATGAATCACATCGTTTTGTGGCGGTGATAATCCACACATACGCATAAATGAAGTTATCATTTTCCAATGAATGGGAAGGTAAGAAAATATATGATATATTATTTTTAAATAATGATAAATATTTAATTAATAAAATATATATATATATATATATTAAATCCATAATTTTATCCAACCTTGAGGGGTGGTGATGGAAAACAAATTACATCGGTTTGTGAAGCGGTAGTCTGTTGTACACACGAACGATGATTTCATTTCCCATTTGATGGAAGATGAGATGAATATAGGTCATAAAATAAACATAAAAACATCTCATTATATGTAATATAATTATTTTATTATTTTATTATTTTTTAAGAAGGTTTCAAGGAGGTATAAGAAGAAACAAAATGAAAACACTTGGTTAAGAACTATACATCTTCTTTGAACAACCTCTTAAGGTTTACATCAAAATCTTTATTAGGTTGGTTTTATGATCAAACCAAGGCCTATATAAAATTTTTAGGGGTTTAAGGAAGTTATTTGGGTAATTATTGTTCAAAACAAAGTTTTTTAAGTTCAAAGAAAAATGAGATGAGGTGCAATTTTATAAGTGAGCGGCAAGGCACTCTTGGGATTTCTTAAAATATTAAATTAATATAAATTAATTTTCATGAAAAAAAAGCTCAAACTAATATAATTAAAATATAATATTATTATGGTTTAAAATAATCTTATGTAATAAAATTTGGATAAGTTTAGGTGATTTTTTCACCCTTATCGTTTGATTGTAACTCGTGTTAACCCTTTTTGGTGATTACCGCTGTAATAAAGTTCTTTACTCTTTAGGGGTCAAGATAGTTACTATAAAAGGAAAGTTGAAGCATAAATGGACCATTTTTTATATTTTAAACTATATCCAAATCACTTTATTTAATATATACATTTTATAAATTTTAAATAATTTAATAAAATATTATTTATTTTAAAATGACATTAATATCATTTTTAAACTATTCATTTATTTTGACTTTAAAGACAACATGAAAATAAAAGAATTAAAATATAATACTTTAACATATCTATAATAGGTTATATTTATCTAAAAATTATATAAAAATAATAATTATTTCAAATTATATTACTTTTAATATTTTTAAAATCAATTATTTTATTTTTCTATTAATTAAATAAATGTTGTGTTAGTGTTGCGCAAGCATTGAAGGTAATTATTTCATCACTGAAAATTATAAATAAATTACCATGATAAAAAAATTTATATTTCAAATGGATATTTATAACCTAACATAAGTTTTTTTTCCCTATCACAAAATATTATAGATATTAATAGCAAGGAAGTGACATTTTTGCCATTATCTTTTACTTAAATATTATAAAGGTCAAAATCAAATAAATATGGCATGAAGTGGAAATATATTTGATAATTGGATGGAAATGGAAAATTTTAACACATATAATAAGATAAATTCAAGTTTTATGATCAATTTTTAGTCCTTATAATATTATTTTTAACAATAATTACCTGATTTACCCTTATTGTGGTAATAAATATTTACTATAGTTACTATTTATAATGACTAAAAATAAAAGGGCTTAATTTAAAACAATTAGAGCTCATAATTATAAATATTTAATAAATTTTTCAAGATTAAATTTTCATAATTAGTATAATTTAATTTAAAATTAGACCTGCAATACATGACGAAAAACAATTTTTTCAAAAAAATGCATTTTTAAGTCCAAAAATGAACTTATACCAAAATATGGTATAAATATAATTCATATGAAATTAATTATATTATATATAAATAAATAATATTTATATTAATTTAAAATTAAATTAAAATCATAATTATACTTTTAAATTGATTAATTTATTGAAAAGAAATGAAAGTTTTACAAAAAATGGTATTTTTCACTATTCACTAAAAAATGACTCTTTTAGAAAAATACAAAAAATTCACCCTAAGATAATTTGGATATGGTAATTTAAAAAATTATATCATCATTTCTAAAAATTTTATAAATTAATTATAATATCCACTAACAAAAAAAATAATAAAAAACATTTTTGAAGAAAACATATTTTCGAAAAATAAAACGACTTTACTAAAAATGAGTGATTATTTACAAATATTTTATTAATAATATGTAGGAAATTTTTATATACTTTATAAATTATTTAATCCTATCTATACCCACCAACTTAAAATCTATGTTATAATGGTCATATTTAAATAATAATATTTCATTATTCATTTAGGCTCAGTGTTGTGTGTCATCTACACTATTAAAAAAAGTTTTATTTTTTAAAAACACATATTTTTACACATGGGGTGGATTTTGGGTGTTGTAATTGAGTGATTGTATGTGAGTTGTTGGATTTAGGTATTTTACCCCGGATGTGTGTTTTGATGATTTCAGGGGTTGGACCACTTGATGTGTGTTTGATGGGTTTGTGATTCGAATCGATTAAATTGTGTTTTCTAGGGTAGATTCCTATAGTGGGAAGAAGCATCAGGAGAGATTGATAATTTATAGTGTATCCTTATGGTGGGGGTAACTATAATCCTCTGGTTGAATTGAGTGATGAAACTCCAATGTTTTTGTATTGATGAGTGAGGTTGATAACTATCTTGTCTCTTAGTGGTCAGTGTTTTGTGTTTGGCACTCAGGTATGAGTGTAGGGGTCAAATCCAATCATGTGTACAAATCAACAAGACATGGACCACGAATATTGGGTATTTGGTTCATCAAGATTACTACATGGTTACTCCTATGGTGGGGGCATCAAAACATCCATGGGATTATGACCCTCATGTCAGATGGGTCGTATGCATGGTGAAACCTGTTGGTAGATAGTTGAGGCGATAATAGGATTTTTTTGAGAAGATATACCGAATTTGGGAATTTATACATAATGTTGGAATGAGTTTGTGTAAAAAAAGCTCGAGATAGTGGTAGTGTGATATGAGGGTGATTTGGATCAATGAAATGTTGATGATCTTGGGTATGGATTAGTAGTTATATGGGTTGATTAAGGATCCAACTAGGGATTTACACTAAGAGTTGGGTTTAGACTTTAGTGTAGGTGACTTGGAAATTCAGTGATGCCTTCGGGTGTTAAGATGTCATGATCAAGCTATGCAGTGAATTGATGATGTGTCGATGGTTGAGGCTAAGAAATTTCAGTAGAAGAAGGATAGAGGAGGGATAACTGGTGGTGTTACATAGAAATGGATGCGATGAGTTAGAATTTACATTGGTAATTCCATTTGAGATGTGGTTGGGTTGGTTTGATGATTGGATCAGGCTTTTGGAGAGAATATGGTGTGTTCAGACTTAGTGCTTGGAGTTGTACAGTGGAAGTCTATTGGGAATTTAGAGATGAGTCATGGTGATTTAGTTGTAAAATGATGACCAAGGTAGGTTTGAGTTAGTAGTTGGAGACTACCAGGAACTTCTCAAGGATGATAAGCCTTTTGGTAAGGATTTTGTAACAACCCACATTGTTACAGGTTTGAAATTCCTAAGGTAAATTTATTTTTTTCATTTGGTGAAGTTTTTTTTTTGAGAAGTGAAGCTTGGGATGGGTTTTTAAGCATTTGAAAGTATCTAAAAAGTTTTTTTAGACATTGTGTAGGATTTAGTGGTGTCTCACTACTGCAAATATGGAATTTATCAGTGCTATAAAAGGGCATTAACAGCGCTATAAAAATGCTATTAATCAAGGCGAAGATAAAGGGGTCCCTTTTATTAGTGCTCAGAAAAGTGCTCATAAAGGCCCTTTTTCTCAGCACTAAAAAAAGCACTGATAAAACGGTCCTTTATCAGATCTTTTTTTAGCACTGATAAAAGACACCTTTTATCAGTTCTTTTTTAGCACTGATAAAAGTCAAAAAAAAATAAAAATAAAATAAAATAAATAAATACAGGGGGATTTTAACAGTTCTTGACCCCCCCCCCATCAGCACTAGGTAGACCCCTTCCCACTCTCTCGCACGCTGCACTTGCCTGTGCATCCCCCGCATGCATGCACGCCCCTCTCGGCTTCCACCCGAACTCAAACCTGAGACCCCCCCCCCTTGCGTGCCTGCACCTTTACCACTAAGCTATTTAGCTTTTTTCTCTATTTAATGATATATCTATTTATTTATATATATATATATATAGTTATATTTATTCATATATTAATATAGATTCATATTAATATAAATATATTTAGTTATATTAATGCATATATATTTATTTGTATATTAATATATATATATATATATATTTATTCATATATTAATATATATTTATATTTATTTATATATATAGTTATATTTATTTATATATATATAGTTATATCTATTCATATATTAATATAGATTAATATTAATATAAATATATTTAGTTATATTCATATATATATATATATATATTATATGTATATATTTATTCATATATTAATTTATATTTATATTTATTTATATATATATTTAGTTATAATTTTTTATCCGTATATTTATTTGCATATTAATATATATTTATAAGATTATTATTAAATACATTTAAAAAATATGTTTTTTATGTGTGTTTATAAATAAATAAATACATACATACATATATACAAAACACACACAGAGATAGACACACACACACAAACGCACACATATATATATATTTACGAATAAATACATATATATGTGTATTTGAAAAGCCATAGAATGTTAAAAAGACCATAACTTCTAATCCACAAGTCTGATTCAACTCCAAAACCATTCAAATCAGATAAAATGAAATAATATTCAATATGATATGTGTTATAGGCCTAGAGGACATCTGGATCAGAATTTATGTGTGTTTAAATGTTAAATAATCGGGGTATCCCGACTAAAAACTCAATTTTGGATGCTTTTTAGGCCTTTTTAGGCCTTGAAAAATGTGATAGAAGGTTCCCTTGGGTCATTATCACATAGATATCATTGCAAGCTTCGATTTGATATGTTGAAGATCTCAAACAGACATCCAGATCAAAAGTTATGGTCTTTTGAAGTTTGAGTTACATTTTCAACTTATTTTAGATATTTTATTAATTTTTTTGATTTTTTGTGTCTTAAAATTGTTATTAAATGGTTATTAATTGATGATAATTAGAAAATTATTAATTAATAATATTTTTTAAAATATTTTAAATACATTTTCACTAAATTTCTTATATATTAAATGTAATAATATATTTATACTTATCTAAAACATATTTAAAAAATATATATTATATTTATATAAATATAAATATACTTATATAACAATATATTATTTTCATGATTTTTTTAAAATATAAACTTTATTAGCGCTAGGAAAAAGCGCTAATAAAGCCCCCCCTTTATCAGTGCTACTAAAAAATCGCTGATAAAGGGGTCCCCTTTAAGAGCACTAAAAAAAGTGATGATAAAGGGTGGTGTTGTGGAAACCCAGTTTTGTGGTAGTGTCTTAGTGGTTAAAAAGGACATCGGGGTAGGTTTGAAGTGGATAAGCTACAAAAAATAGCAGTTGTAGGCCATTATAGAATGAACAGAGGTTCATGCAATGCAATCATCGGGGTAGGGGGTTTTACCATACCTAGAGAAGGGTTCACAATGTAAACCCCTATTCACATTGTAAACCAGTGTTGATACCTTTTTTAAAAAAATAATCCAAGGGGTTTCTAATTTAGAAACCCTTGGGTTTCTTCTCTATGTATGCTTGATCAGAGGGTAGGTTGAACCCAATCACCTCCCTCTTTAGTGCCCCTTAGTCCAACTCATTTGGGATCATTTTTTCATGTTTTTTTAGGGTAATATCTCTACTATCTCTCCTCATTTTCTTCTTACTCATTATTTTTTTATTTTGGTTTCTTTGGTAGGGTTTTGAGATAGATTATTTTACTAGATCATAAAAAAATCATTTTACTCTATGGGGATTTCATGTGAGGCTTGTATAGTATGTCTCGATAGGTTGTATTCAAGTATATGTTCATCATTTTACCTGAGGTATTTTTCTCCATAGATTTATTTAGGGTTTAGAGTGCCTGAATGGCCCGAAGGCCTTCATTTTTATTGATTTTGATAACCCCTCTTTAAAGGGATGAGAGGGAACCCTTACAAGGCCCATAGGCTCAGAGATTACATGGCCCGTAGGCTTAAGAGATTACATGACCCGAAGGTCTTAAGGGAATTCAACCAGACTATCTACAAGGAATTTCCCCTCCCCAGCATCTGCATCTTTGATAGTAGCACTCCACCTTTGCATGACCGTTTGGCTAGGCTTCCCGTGCAAGCACAGGCTGGTACCAATGGCATAGCCATACCCTCTCTTTCTGACAATCCATTTGGCTCTGCTTTGGTGAGTGTACCTACTCTGAATCCTCTTCTCGGGCTGCTCTTTTTTTGTAGTGTGTCTGGGCCTGCATTCATGTGTCCCGAAGGCCTTGGGGTGGCCCTAAGGCCTTAAAGTGGCCCGAAGGCCTTGGGTGGCCCGAAAGCCTTTCAGGACCCGAGAACCAAACCAGTGGCCCGAAGGCCCAGATGGATGAATAGTTTCGGCTGATACAGTACCGAACAGTGCCTACTACAGTGCTGCTATAGTGATGAACTACCTCTTACTGAAACGGAGGAATATGACTATGAGGAAGTTAACTACATATAACCTTTGACAAGGGACATTATCCCTTCATTAATACTCTCAATCATCCATCCACCAACACTAGAGCTGAAACCTCTCCCAAGAACACTCAAGTACTCATTTATAGAGATGAAAGTTGCACTAACAGTCATCATCAGCTCAAAACTGATGTAGACACAAGAGGACAAGTTGATCAAAGTCCTAAAAAGACATAAGGAATCAATAATTTGGGGAGTGTATGATATCAAAAGGATCATACCCACAAACTGGACTAAAAAAATTACTAGAAGATGGTGTGAAACCCAAATGGAAGCCCCAAAGTTGACTCACCACACTGATGAAGTAGGTAGTTAAGAAATAAGTACTAAAACTTTTAGATGCTGGAACAATTTTTTCAATCTCTGAAATTGAGTGGGTGAGTCTGCAATAGGTCATTCCAAAGAAAAGTGGCCTCATAATTATTAAAAATTATGGAGATGAACTGATCTTGAATAGAACCATCACTGGATGGAGAGTATGCATGGATTTCAAAAATTTAAATAATGTGACCCAAAAATATCATTTTCTCTTGCCTTTCATGGATCAAATACTAGAGAGACTAGAAGGACGTTAATTCTATTTTTTTCTAGATAGATATTTGGGATACAATCAAATTTCACTCATCCCATATGATTACTCAAAAACTACATTCACATGTCCATTTTGTACCTTTTCCTATAGATGCATGTCATGAGATATGTGTAATTCATCGGTGACTTTTCAAAGGTGCATGATGCACATATTCCATGATATGGTGGAGGAGTTCTTGGAAATCTTTATGGATTGTTTTTAGTTTATGGAAAATATTTAAAGGTATTCCTTGGTAATCTAGAATTAGTCTTGCAATGATATGAATAAAAGTTCCTAGTTTTAAACTAAGAGAAATTCCACTTTATAGTCCAAAAAGGTATATCCCTCAGACACAAAATATCAAATAATGGCATGGAAGATGATTCAGAAAAGATCAAAGTGATCAAATACGTACCTAATCCCTTAATGATGAAAGGATTAAGGAGATTTATGGGCTATGTAGGATTCTACCACCACTTCATGAAATATTTTTCAAAATTTAATTTCCATTTAACACACCTATTAGAAAATGATACTTCTTTTAAATTCACTGAATAGTGTCAACAAGAATTCAACATTTTAAATAATGTCCTGGTGGCCGCTCCTGTCATCATTTCACCAAACTAGGATAAAGACTTCAAATTAATGTACAATTCTAGTGACTTCAATATAGGCATTGTCTTAGAACAATGAGTGGGCCACATCTTCTTCCCCATTTACTATGCTTGAAATTATTTGAATGATTCTCAGGTAAACTACACAACTATAGATAAGAAACTCTTAGTTTTCATCTATTATTTTGAAAAGTTTCTCTCATACCTTGTTTTGTCCAAGGTGATCGTTTACACTGATCATACCTCCCTTAAATACTTGTTGGGTAAAATGGATGCCAAACCATGGCTGATACAGTGGATCCTAATACTATATGAATTTGATATCATCATAAAGGACAATATGGGTACTCATAATATCATTTTTGACTATCTATCTGGACTCCCACTACCCATCATTGAGGATAATGATAATCGGGACATCGAGGTTGGATTCCCCAATGAAACTCTTTTCAAAATAAACATGAAGGCATGCCCTTGGTTTTCTGACATTGCAAACTATCTCACCGTGGGACCAATTTACCTAGACCTCTCCTACCAACAACAGAGGATATTTTTAGTCAAATCCTCACATTTCTACTAGGATGATCAGTTACTTCTAAGTGTTATGCTAATGGATTAATGTGGTGTTGCATCCTAGAGGATGAGATAAAAAGTGTACTAGACATGTGTTACATGTCACTAACTATAGGGAACCATGGAACTGAATGCACATTGGCCAAAATTTAAAAAATTGAACTCTTTTTTCCCAAACTCAATCAAGATACAAGAAAAAATTTCCAAATCTATGATTAGTGCCAATGAATCGACACCATCAGGAAGAGAAATGAAATGCCCCAAAAATCGATCATGGAATTAAAAATCTTAAAGGTATGGGGAATAGATTTTATGGGGTCATTATTTAATTCACATGGAAAGTTATATATATTTATTGAAGTTGACTACATCTCGAAATGGGTAGAAATAGACCCTACCACTCATGACACGACAAAAGTAGCCATGAACTTTTTAAAGAAAAATATATTTTCAAGGTTAGGATTCCCCTGATTACTCATAAGTGATAGAGACACTCACTTTACCAATAATGATATCAAGGGATTACTTGATAAGTATAGAATCCAATACAACACAGGAACTTTCTAACACCTGAAAACAAGCAGGCAAGTTGAATTTTTAAACAGGGAAATAAAACAAGTCCTAAAGAAGATCGTGAACACAGGTCAAAATGACTAGAACCTAAAGTTAGATGATTCACTCTGGTTATATCACACCATGTACAAAATACTCATCGACACCACTCCATTCTAACTTGTTCACTAAAATCCATGTCATTTACCAGTGGAACTAGAGCATCAATTATACTGGGAAATTAAGAAATTAAATTTGGATTCTCAAAAATATGGGGAAGTCGGGATATTGAAAATAGATGAACTAGAGTAAATAATAGAGGATTACTATGATAATACCAAGATTTATATAGAAAAAATCAAGAAGTGTCATAATCATCACATCATGCAACGAATCTTCACACCAGGGAATAATCTTTTTTTATTCAATTCCTGATTGAATCTGTTCCCTGGAAATCATAAATCCAAATGGTCAGGACCCTTCAAGGTCATATAGGTATTACCCTATAAGGCCATAAAGATTCAAAATTCCATAAAACCACCCTTAAAAATTAATGACTAGTGATTGAAGATGTACCAAGAACCATTCTTTGAGTGGTGCTTCATCACTTTGAGATTCATCTAATCATTAATGAGTCTAGATCTTGATGTTAAGTGAAGCGCTAACTGGGAGACAACCTTAGATAGGTCAAATAGTCTAGAATAGGATATATTAGAGTTTAGAAAATATTATTTCACACTAAAAGCAAAGAACATAGGTCCTGGTCTAATAAAGGGGAAAGAGGCCCAACTTACACGTCGTGTATTCTACACACAATGTGTATATTTCACAACCCAAAAAACTAAAAATTTAAGGAATTAAATGTCATTTAAACATACACAACATGAAATTATGTGAATGTTATAATTAATTACCCTAGGGTTCATGATTACCCCCACCATGTACCCCTCCTCTCCGTTCACCCTCTCACATGCAACCCACTACCTGTCGTCGCTCCACCTCCCGCACCACACATCTCCTCCCTCACTGCACCTCCTTTGCTACACCAAACCTCCTCCACCACAACTCTCCCCATCCTATCCTATAAAATACACCATCCCATACTCTTTTTGTTGCATCTGAAATGGCAGACACAAAAAATGCATGGACTCCCTCTACAGATCACACACCTGAGCATGAGGATTCACCTCCATTCAAGCATCTAAGGACTATCACACCTCCATCCCCCCCCCCCACTTCATCCTCCAATATCTCCATTGTTGCCTCCGCAATCCCTTCATCCACTATGGAGTCAAATTCGACCTTTATTGGGTCATAGGGCACTCCTCATTCCCATATCCACCCCATCCTACACCTATCCACCCCCAAGAAGCAGGTCATTCTAGTCTGTTTGTAGGAAAATACCATGTGGACCAACAAGATGTTGGATCTGGCCATCCTCTCCCATATTTACATCATCTAGGAGGTCCTCCACCTCCTTTACATACTGCACATCACCCCCATAATCGATGTATGTGAGGTGACCTTTCAAGATATTTTTCTCAAGTTCTTGGCTACTCTCAAGCTGACCGTCGAAAGTACCACCTTTCAGCTAGGAAAAAGACCCCATGAGCTCTCCTTTAGTGAGTTTAGCATCAAAATTTGTGTCTATTCTAATGAATTTGTCACCTATCTAGTTTTTATGACTCTTCATCTCAATTAGATCAATTCAAACGCAGCACGTCTCTGGAGGATGATCATTCGAGACCCTTAGAGTATCCATGATCCTTAGATTATGAAGTCCAACCAGTTGTGAGGTCTTGTACTCTAGATTATTCATCAATCCTTGACACATGCCTGTTTTTCTCAAACCAAGGCTCATTGGAGAATGATCTAGATAGATGTTATCATTATCATCACTACCATGGGTGTACCTACCATCAATATGGCATCTCAGTTCACCTTTTATTTTAGGGAGCATATGCAGCAAACTTGAAGCATGCTGATGAGTGGATCCTTCATCACTCATTTATCCAGACATATCAGAATCTCTGATGCCTCCCTTCCCCTCAAATATCTTGGGGCAATGGATTTTATTGAATTAATATTGCTCCATAAAATGAATCTACTAAGGAAGGATGGTGACATTTATCGATGGGTGTCAGGATGCATTG
Source organism: Viscum album (assembly GCA_963277665.1). Classification (NCBI taxonomy): domain Eukaryota; kingdom Viridiplantae; phylum Streptophyta; class Magnoliopsida; order Santalales; family Viscaceae; genus Viscum; species Viscum album. The sequence continues at coordinate 1,504,203,055 of OY728146.1, read as the reverse complement.
AGGGTGGTGACGAGGCGCCCGATGACCATGTCACCGACCCATCCTTTGATCCTGCCACCACCATCTCAGCCCATACCTCCACCACCACCTTTCCACAACCAATTTTCATGCCCATTCCTACTCTTGATACCACCCATATCCCTTATCCATCCACCACTACCTTACCCATTCCATCACCCACCCCATCCTACCATGTCGATCTCTATATCTCACACCAATACATTCTATTGAATTTGCATCATATATGTCACCACTTTTACATCCCATTCATTACACCAATATCCTTTACCATCCCTACCTCACCACCACCCCCTACAGCCGCTCACCCCCCACCACCATTAGTCCTTTCATCCTCCATCATTCCTACACCTACCCCCACCTAGATTGATCCACCTTCTGAGTTGACAGACCCTACTGCCCAGCAGGAGTATTTGGCAGTGTAGGCCTGATGGGGAAAGGGCCCATATCTTCCACTATCTACTGATGTTTCATTCAGTTGCCCTACTTCTAGACACATAGCCACTATTAGGATTGGTACCTTGGCCCCGCCTTCCACCTTGATAGCTGCCAGCACCACGACACCTTCAAAGGCTATTGAAGATCCTATTTCCTTTTTCATAGATGACACTAATATGGGAGGCTAGTTTGAGGTACCCACTATTCAGGAAGGTTGTGTAGATGCAGTGGCTAGTGATTGTTCTCCTAATTCATACTTTCCCTTGTACCCCTCCCCCATTTTTTGTTTTGTGTGGGTGACAATTTTTGTACTACTTGTATTTCATTACACACTGATGTATTGTTACTCTATATATACATTGGATATAATTTTTTATTTACTACTAATTAGATTATTTACATTTCATTACTATATTACATTATCCATTTATAGATCTTCTACCTCGTACATGGCCATTTGTGTTCATGTTCCTCCACCATATACCCTCCTGCTTCAGATGACTCAACATCTGGCTGATGTTGAGAACCATATTGAGGATATTTCACTAATAATCCATGCTCAGTAGACATCCCCACCAAGTTAAGAATGGATGAAATTTTTACCACATGATATTCATGATCATTATGCTCCTAAGGTGGTTAATCCCACCAAGAATCCATGCAAGCTTGATGACAAAGTCACCAGTTCCTATAGGAGGTGACAAACCTCTGAGCAGATAGACTCTACTGATTGATTCCTTTGTCTATCCCATTGGATGATGACATCATCATTAGTTCTTTATGGGATAAAATTCATATTTTTTCTATTATTTGTTTTTATTCATCTAATTAAGTTTTTTGTTTTCTTTTTAAGTAGAATTCTATTTTCTAGGTTGTTCATGAACCTCGTTGTACTTGCCTATCTACATTTATATGAGTTGTTTTCTTTAAAACTCATTGTGTGCACCTACCCATTTCACTACTATCATCTTTTTTTAACCCTATATACTAATGATTTATCTAGTGTATGTGTTTTCATTATAACACATTATATAGGTATCATAATTTGAAATCAACATCCACAAAAGTTTCCCCATGGCACAACACTCATACAGGGAGCTCTCAATTCACTAAATTCAATTTCAAGTTTCCATTTAATTTTTTACATGATATATATGTGATATATCTCCCATAATGTATTTCAAGAAAGTGAAGACACTATCTCATTTTAAGTGGGGTGAGTCTTTCTTGAGCTTTATTGTCGATACGCTTGGATTGTTGATTTTTTCACCTATCTGGGAGACATTTTTCATTAAAAGTATGATTTAAGAATGAAAACTCATTACACCCATTAAAATAAAAGAAACATTTAGGTTAGAAATTGTTGAAATCTATGTTTTACTCTTTTTCTATATTTTTAGCGTGATTTATGAGTTTATAAATTTAATTAGAATTAAAAAAATTTGAAATATCTTTTTGATTGACTTATTACTTAATGTTATACCTTGAGTGATTGTCACTTATTTTTTTTACTCCCATTACTAAGAGGATTCTAGATCCACAATTTCATATTATTTTTTGATTATATTTATTGATAAACACTTATGGCATGTAAACCTCTCATAACTTGCATTGAGATATTATTGAGGTTATGACTAAAAAATACATTTTTAATATGATTGAGGAAATACTTATTGAGACACTTTTTCCTAAGACCCACCTTATATTTTTCCTACTTTATCCCATAGTATCCATGAATAAACTTATTAGGATGGATCTTTTTCAAGCTGATTATTCCTTCCTACCCTGCTCTTGGTATTATGCATGATTATCCTTTAAATGAGTGTGGGGGAATTTTCACTGTTTATGGACATAGGATGTTATTATTGAGGAGATATACTATGGAATTTTCACTATACTAATATGATGTGATTCATGATTACTATTAGAATTTTACTCCTACCCTATTCCTTTAAAAAATATATAAATTAAAATAAAAATAATGAAAAAGATATTAGGTTGTTTATTAAAAAGGTCAGAAATCACCATTTCCAGACCAATGAATCCCTTAATGGATCATATGTGATTAGGGGATGGATGTGATATATGGATTAAACATGAATTTGTAAAAATAAATAAAATTAAATTAAAAATAAAGGAACATGGTAAATTTTTTATACATTATTTATATACCCGTGGATCTACTTGAGCTGTTTCTAGCAGGGTCACCATTTTATCTTTGAGGAGTCACTTCATTGAATTGTTCACATTTATCATTCATTGTACTTTAGATATTACCCTCCTTTTGAATTTTATTTTTACTTTATTTCTACCTGTCCTCATCCTCAGAGTCATTTAAACCCTTTTTTCTAAATCCCTCATGACTGATTTTGTATTTGACTTTAAAAAGTATAGATGATAGAATCAATGCAAGCTTATAGTTAGGAACATGTATTCGGGTATGATCATAACTCCAGTTGAATTTTTACCTTGAGTGATGAGAGAAAATTTATTGTGAGATAAATTGTAAAATGGGTGTAGAATTTAAGGAACATATATAAAATTATAAGGAATAAAGAATATAGATAAAAAACTGAACTATGAGGCATGATTGATTTTCTCTATAGGATTGATTCTAGAGGACTGAATTTTTTTGCTTACACTTAGTTTTATTTTCCTAGTTATAATGCATGTTTACTATTTTAAAAAAATAATTTTAGAATCCCTGTTGAGATTATTTTTTCTTGATGAAAATTAATTTTTAAATTGTGGGGTAATTTGATAAGATGAATTTGTATATACATATTGGGTTTATTAAATTAAATATTATTCATTTTTTATTCAATATTACACTGAGTTTTTGTTTATTTTTGTAGGAAATAGGTATCCAATACTCTAAAGAAAAAAATGGTCAAAAGTGAACTTTATACATCGTGAAACACATAAAAAACATGTATGAATCATTCACAACATGTATGAAGAGAATAGTATAAGTCATGAAGAATTTACAGGTCATGAAAAGTATAAATGATGTGAATCTACAATAAAAATCATGTAAAATTTGAAGGGCACTTACCACTTAAAGTTCATGTCATGAGATGAATCATGTCATGAGTCCCCAATACACATCATGAAATGAGTCGTATCTCTGAATCCCAAAGATTAGGTCTGTGAAAGGTGAAAGATTCAAAATTCATAGAGAAAACCTTGGATCGAGATTACACAATGTAATAAAGTTACACATCATATAAATTTTTATATATTTGTGTATAGAATGCGGAAAACTATGAATATACTGCTTTAAATCCATTTTTATTCTCATTCTCTCCCATTTTTCTTCCTTTATTTTCCTTCAAAATTAAGTTTAAATAATTACTTTTTCTATTTTAATTGAATCCATGTGTTGTTCATCATTCTAAAATTGTTCTTCACCCTTTTTCTTCATCATTTTCCATTTCAACATTCATTTTACATTATCATACCATTCGACAATGGATGCACATCACATTCTTACTTTTTTACCCTTACAAATAAGTGTTTTATTGATTTATCAATTTTTTTGATTGTGAAGTTCATGATTCTTAATCCCTCAATTGAAAAAATCTTTATTTCAACTATTTTATTAATCTGTTGAGCATGTCTATGATTGTTTCTTGGATTTCAATTAATACCGTCATGAGCGACTAAACTGCTTGGGGTAAGGGTCAAAAGTAAGGGTTGTTTTAAACTTAATGAATCTCTAAAATCAAAATTTGGTAACCCTAAGGAAAGTAATTAGGTTAAAAATAAATTTTTATTCAATTATTTTATGCAACACTAGCCATGGGAAGTTTAAATGAATGAACCTGTCCTAATTTGAGTTGAGTGGGCTATGACCATTAGCCTATTACACTTTCTATGATAGAAGCTAGGATTAATGCATCTAGGTTTTTAGTTATATCTATAATAAGTAATAGTTTAATATTATATAGATCTAGTTGGTTTGACTATAATCAACTAGTTCTCTATGCACTACTTCACAGCTTAAGCCCTAGGATTATCCCAAGTTAGGATCGAGATTTTCCTTTTTACCTAAAACCCTGAAATTGACCCTGATCCCTATTTCATCCCTGAATAATAAACTAATCTCAAATAGATTTAATTAAATCCCAAAACCCAAATTAACTCATGATTTCTCTTATATAAAGGTTTTGAAGTCACTAATTTCCTAACTTCCAGTCTTTCCCCTTGGGTTCGACCCCGCACTACCACTCTAATACACCAGTGTAGAAAGTGTATTTTGGAATAAAAGAAATTATAATCTAATCATATCCCATGAAAATTCAATGATATATATGGGTGATTCAATTGCCTTAGTCATCTTCTCCTGAGCTCCTATACCAAAAATAAATCAAGCATCTATATTTGGGCATTTCCCTTTATCCTTACCTAAATCTAAGTAATCTACATGGGTACCAAATGGTGGACTGAACAGGGTGTGAGTAAAATTCATTAGGCCACCACCAATAGTTTCAAATGAAAATTCAGTCTATGAATATAAAATGTAACAGTGTGAAGGTATAATAAATAAAGTAGTGAGGTAAATATAACCAATATCATACTAATGCTTCTCAAGGGATATCTGGATAACCCTAACTACTTCGGCCTAAGATAAATTTCTCTAAGCATATGACCATTAGTTGTCCAAGTACCCAAGGAACATATCCAATATTTCCAAGTATAGTAATCATAAGGGATCCATGGGATACCCATGGCATCTGTGACCTTAGAAGGTCAAGCCCACTCATAGTGATCAACCAAGATGTTAGTCTAGGGGTATGAGTGTAATCCAAGGGATGAACCCTTGGAATTGCACCCTAAAAGGTTCTAATCGATCCTAAGAAAAATTCCAAGGTAATCTCAGGATAGACTTGATTTGATCCTAAGTATATAATCCAAGGTGGTCCATGTTTGAATACATCAATCTGAATCCAAGGAGATGATCCAAGTCATTCTAATTTCTAGAAATGTAGGTGAATATCGATATCAAGTTGAGGCATTCACAAGCTAATACACTGACCAAACCCAAGTTTCATATCTCACTTGTTAGTCACATAAATGAATTTTTTAGCATCCTATGAGTTCAACCAAGGCATTCTAGGTCAGGAATCCAAGTCTTACTCATGATAGGACATGCCTTTAACAGTGTCATAAAGGTCTATAATAATAATCAAGAATTTTATTTAATAATTTAACATTGTCCAAGTGAAAATATCCAAGACATATTACAATTAATTTAATTTTATTTGGTTATTCCTTTTTATAAGCATCAAACCAAGCACACATAAGGGGTGTTTTGGCTAAAAGCAATAAATAGTTATCAAATATAGTTTAAACAACACACCCTAAGGGTGCTTTAAGTTGAGTTCATCAACCTAAAATGATATCAATGGTATCATAGAAATTCTAGAACTAGGTTTTGATAACAATTTAAAGGTATATTAATTTTATGAGCAATGCATAGAATGTTCGGTGTGTGGAATAACAGTGAAAAATTATAAACCTCAAAAAATTTAGGGAAAAGTAGTATATCACCTACCTTATCCCTATGGTAGACTCCTAGTATAGTATTAGCCTCATATTTGGCATAGAATGGTAGAAAACAACAAACTAGATAGACACCCTAGAAATATGGAATATTGTCTCGCATGGAGACAGTGCTAAAGATGGTAATAGAAAGAAATAAAATAAGAAAAATGAGTGTTATACTTATTAAGTGGGATCCAATATGACCGAATATTTTTGAAATAGATTCTAGATGATGGAGATACACCAAAACCTAAAGGAGGAGGAAGGGAAATCTCCCATGATGTTGTTGTGTGAATGAGGGAGGAGGAGAAGAAGAATTAGAATTAAGGGTAATAAGGGGAAATCATCAATTTTTGGTATTTTAAAAGGGATCATGGTTTGGCCACATGGTTGGAAAAACTGTGTGCCAATAATGCAATGCCCACTATACATGATCCCATACCTCGCACGGTTAGGAAAACCATTCACAAACCATGCATGGTGCATCTATAATAAATTATAGGTTTTTCATGGTCGTGTATCCCCTATTACATGGCTTGAAAATCTATGATTCAAACTATAAATTTCACTTTGTTAAGGTGCATAGTTAGTCAAAACCATGTTCTAGCTATGTTACTCACCCTAATTCTTTAAAAAACCTTACTCTGGGCCCCGAACCAAGCCTGAATTCTCTTGAGACATCCATGACCCCAATGGGAACTTCCATTTAGATAAAAAAGGTTTATAATAAAAATTAAAATATTCATACCTCTATAAAAAACCAAGATATTACAACATATCCTCTTTAAGATAACTTGTCCTAGAGTTTCCCTTCCAATGGTGGTTGAGATGCATCCAAGAATAACTCTAGATATTATGCATGTATATGAGACTCACATTCCTAATTCATATCATATACACAGTCATGCTACCATAGAACCTAATCCAGAAGAACTTTCTGACCTTTAATAGACTTTTTTCAATGATTTATGATATGAATTGGATACTCCTCAAAATAAGAATCAACCTATAACTCAAATTCCTCAAAATCAAGTACATGAGATGGGTTGTAGTGATAATAGAAAAGATGAGAAATATGAAATACATCGTGTATAGCCATGTAACTCTTAGAGAGCTCTATCTGATATGCCACTGGCCCAACCATATCCAAGATCATGAAAGGCATGATGAATATAGGTGATAGATTACCTTGATTATGAATCTATCGATGGCTCAATCTAGGAGAAACATAAGAAGTCCTGATATCCAAACTCAAACCCCAGAGGTCGGCATCGATGATCAACATATGAATTATTCCTAGAATGATCTGTATCCATACATTACTTGATTATATGTACCTAATATGATATTTCCTGAATGAGAATTGGTCCTAGTAGCACTTCCTCCCCTACCTCTAACCGTCACAGAGGTGAATAATAAGGCCTATCATAGAACACCTCATATGGATTAATTTGGATAGTCTCTTGAAAACGGTTCTTATAAGTAAACTTTACTAGATACAAGTGGGAACATTCCAAAATCAGGTCTTCAAGTTCCTATATAGTGTTCTTGGACTGATTTTTAGTCTGAGGGTGGTATGTTGTACATAGAAGTACCTATGAGACAAGATCTCGTTGCAATCCCTATCACAACCAAGAAGTGAACTGAGCATCCCTATTTGATATGATGGTTCATGAAACCCCAAGAAGGTTTATGATCACTCAAACATTAAGTCTCCCAAGATCATCCACTAAGAAGGTCTCCCGAATAGGCAAGAAGTGGGTGACCTTCGTTATCCTGTCCACAATTACCCACATAGAGTAACTACCTCAAGATGAATTTGGTAACCCCGTTACAAAATCTATAGTGGCATCAGTCCATTTCTAATTTGGTATAGGTAATAGTTATAAGATACTTTCATTTAATTGGTGTTCTTCTTTCACTTGCTGATATGTGAAACACTTAGAAACAAAGCCTATAATATCTTTTTTCATCTCAGGCCACCAATACTAGTGGAATAGGTCACAGTACATCTTAGTGAGTAAATATTTACTACCCATTTGGAATCATGAGATTCTATCATCATCTCCACTCACATTTCTTCAGGTACCCAGACATTCCCATGGATATGTAGGATGTCATCCTCATAAAAAACCCAACTAGGTAGTGGGTCCTCACTTGAAACACTTTCCCTTATTACTAACCCCTCATGATCAGAAAGTTGTCTCCCCTTAACTCAATCCAGAAGTAAAAGATTCACTGACATGGCCGAGAGTAAAGGTTGTTTGTGACACTCCTGATCTTCCTAATACATTTTAGAAAGAAGATCTGTCGACTCATATTCACTACTAGCTTCTTGTACAAGTTGAATCTGAGTCTTTTGGATCAATGCATCAGCAACTTCATTGCCTTTATTTAGCATTTAAGTGAGATCAAAGTCAAAAGAATTAAGTTATTTGACCCAAATTCATTTTTTGAGGTTCAATTAAAACTTATTGAATATTTATTTGAGACTTTTATGGTATTTTTATTGATCTCACTGTGATTCACTATTTTATTTCACCCTTACAACACTATATTAAACCGGTTTTATATTGAAAATTGAAATTTTAATAACAAGTTTTACTTAATTTTTTATTCAATTATTTTGTTTTTATCACTGTTAAAAAGTTTAATTTCACTTGTTTTGGTTATTTCATTATAGTTGGAGTTGATTTGGAGATATCACGACAGAACTCAAGAAAAGAGAACCAAACTGCATAGGATACCAAGCACACTTGTGGACTCAAATGCACACTTCTACTAATATGTGCATAAAATTTGGATGAAATTTTTTGAGTGAATTCAAAAATGTGTGTGATACATTTATCTAGAAGATGAGGAATCGAAATTCATCTATTTGGAGTCCCCAAATGTGTCATCATTTTATATAATCTTCTTTGTTCATAATCTCAAGGTCACTTATGTAATTCAGCCATATCGTGAGTTTTAGGCATTAAAATGATGCCAAATTTTTTATGGATATTTTAAAGATGTGGTAAAACAATTTTTTAGTTTTGTAAAAATAAATATAATTTTTTCTAGATTCCCAAAATCATGGGCTAAGTGGTATCATGATATATGGGTTCCCAAAACCACCTTCCACTTTGCCTATAAATTGTCACCTTGTGAACCCCATTTGAAGAAATTTGTTTCTATTTTGGAGTCCCAAATGATTCCTCTAATCCATTTAGAGGTTTTGTATCTTCTTAACCTCATAGGGAGTGCTGAGATGAAGTTAGAGTTCCACATGAGCATATTCCTCCTCTCGATGGCAGGCTAAACAGTGGGTGATCATTACGAGGGAGCTATACACTTGAAGAGGAAGTTTAGGAATGTAATCCTCTACTTGTTTGGTTTATATTTTGGTTTGGAATTTTTCTTTTAGATGTACCTTAACTTGTTTTTTATGTTTAATTGAAACAATTTTTGTTTCATAACCAATCGGTGTGTAATTTTAAGCGTGAGACTTATGTTGTTCTGATTGGACAACATAAGAATCATCTTCTTTCTCAAAAATTTGATATTTCAGTGTTTATTGACAAAACTTTAAGCATTCTAATAGGCTATAACTTTAATACATGATATTTATGTCAAGTTTTATTCCTATGTACATCGCTTTAGAGGCTTATGGGTACCCAAGATCTTGGGTAACCCTTAACCAAAGGATTATAGCAAAAAACTAGTAACCAATTTAGAATAAGGAACTTTTCAATTGGTGTAGTAACTTATAAATGATTATAGAATCATCCTTTATTTTTAAAAATCCACTTGTTTTTCAACTATTAAACTCTTTAAATTAAGTCATCTAATTTTTAAAAACATAATTCAACCCCCCCATCCATTTTTATTAAAGATATGAACTTTAAATCTCCAACACTCCTTGAGAGATGACATAGAGTCTTACCTATTCTATAAATCAACATTAAAAACTTAATCAATTTGATTTGTCACAACAGCATGGTCAATTTTTAGTGTCTTTTTCAGGGAACACTTTAGTTTTTAGTGTGCATTTTTTATAAAATATTTGTGTATTTTGTGAATATTTGTTTTGTTTTATCTTATAACTTTAATTATATTTTCCTGTTATAATTTATTTTGTGTGTAGTTTCTGTGCATGACATGTTCTACTCAAGGTGATCTACCTCCTTTCAACCCCAAATTTGAGATAATCCTATGTCAGTGACACTGAGACACACAGGATAATCCCATGAAGGAGGATGTGCCACACCTTGAGACTCTTCTTGGCACTATTATTCTGAAACTAAAATATAAATTGAACTTAATGTGTATAACATGACATAAAATAACCAAACACTAAAATAAATCACTTCACCTGATGTTGATATCTAACCTACATATATTCAAGCACAAGGAAAATCACAAAACTTTTAACTTAAATCTAATTTAATTCACTTTTTACCAAAATTTCAAGGACTGGCTAGAGAATACCAACAAAAGAACTTAAACTAATTTCAAATTGTATGTTCAACATTAAAACCTACAAATGTGGATGAAGAATAAGTAAATATTAGGTAATTCCCATTCTCGTTAGAAGACACTCTAAAATATTGGTTATACTATGTTAACTCCCCTATTAGAGGATGGGCAGACATGAAATTCACTATTCTTGAAAAATACTTCCCATTCACTCAAATTTAAACTATAAAGAAAGAAATTTGTGGAATAATACAAGCACAAGGGGAAACACTTCATGAGTATTGAGAAATATTTAAAATGCATTATTTATGTTGCCCACACTGCTAAATAAGTGATCAACTTTTAATAAAATATTTTTATGAAGGTTTAATTATAATTGATCTTAACATGATTGATGTTTCTACAGGTGGTTCACCAGTATACAAGTCCCCAATCACTACAAGGACCCTCATAGAAAACATGGAACAAAACATGCAACAATTTGGTTCAAGGTCTGGTATACCAATTTGAGGTGTCCATGGGGTGTAAATTCCAAATTCAAGAAGAATGTGGGCATGAAGTTTGAAGAGGTAAGTAACCTAATACAAAAAATTTCTCTTTCCCAAGCAAAATCCCAACCTCCTCCTCCTATTTATTGTGGTATCTATTCTTTTCACACCCACTATTCTGACCAATTCCATCAACTAAGAGAACCTTCTGATAGTTGTGAGGTAATCTTTCTAGGACTCCCCTATAACCAACCAATTAGGAAAGAACCATACTATCCATCTAACTTTGGGTGGAAAGATATCCAATCCTATAGGTAAGGGTGTATTCAAACCAAACTCAACAACCATGGAATCAACCAGGGTAGAGTAGTCATCCACCACCACCACCCATAAATCCTCAACCACCACAAAGGCCTTTCCAAAAACCCCCTAAAAACCCAATCCTAGCATTGAGGACATTATAAAAAATGTATTCAAATAATCTCTAATTCAAATAATCCACCCAAGGTTTCATACAAGACCTAAAAACTCAATTAGGCCAACTCGCTAACTCAGTGGGTTAAATCCAAAGTCATGGGTTGGGTAAACTACCTTATCAACCACTAGTAAACCCTAAGGATAAGGGAAATTCCAATTCCATAACCCTTCAAAGTATAAAAAAACATAAATTCCAAATGAATACTCCATTATATTTATCCCCTCCTAAGTAAACCACCATTCCAACCATCACACATAATCCAAATGATAAAAATCATTGTCCTAAGAAACCCCCATAAAAGGAAAGAGTGTATATTTTGAGGATCCTCATAGCCCAACCATTCCTCTTCCATTTCCATAAAGGTCCACCCAACCAAATAAATCAAAATAAACTAAACTTGATAAATAAATCTTGGAAATATTAAAAAAAATTGTAGGTTAACTTCTCACCAAATGCAACAATCCAATAACATCCTTGATTTCGTGAACCATAGGGGAGTATTTCTTTTCTAATATTATTCTTGATTAGGGTGCTTCTATAAATGTGATTCCTCACTCCATTTTCTCTTCATTACAGGTTGGGGGATTGAATCCCACGTGAATTTTTGTTCAATTATAAAACTGAAGTAACACACACCTAGATGGTATGTTAGAGGATGTTCTTGTGAGGGTTAAAAAAATTAATTTTTCCTGCAAATTTTTATGTTCTTAAAAGGTAAGATGATAGGATGAATGGACATGACCTAATTATATTAGGGATTCCTTTCTTGAAAACTTCCAAAACAATAATTAATGTTCATAATGGTACATTATCTATGGAGTTTGGTGGTGACATCTTCCACTTCAACATCTTTGATTCCATGAATCACCCCTCAGAAGAGTATTCCTCGCTTTCAGTTAATTCTATTGATGAACTCCCTTTCCCCAAATAAAATTCTCTTCTTTACCATGAACCCTTTTCTAGATTTTCATCATTGATAAAAATTCTAAGTAATGAATCATGCATTTAATGTTGTAGTGGTCTATAAAAATGCCATGTATGTTTGTTAATTTATTATTTCTTGAGAACTAAGGATATTATAACCATAGATGATACTACTTAGCTTGTAAAATCTTATTCTGAATCTAGATATGTTACCATTGAGATGTTAGATGGGATCATTGACCTCGCACTTTCACATTCAATCCCATTAATCCAGAATCCCCCTAACTTGGAACTTAAACCACTACCTCAAAATTTGAAATATTTATATCATGAGAATGGAAACAAGATACCTGTCAGAATTGATATTTTTATCCCTCTGGATCATGAATTTTGAATGATGATTTTTTTAGGGATTATAAACAATAATTGGGATGGACACTTGATGATATTCCCAGTATTATCCCATCAATTTTCATGTATCATATATTATTAAACAATGAGGCTAAACCAGTGAGGAAGACACAACATCGATTAAAACCAAACCTCCTAGATGTTGTTAAAAATGAGTTAACCAAATTATTGGCCACTGGAATCATTTACCCCATATCTGACAGACAATGGTTCAATCTAGTGTAGGTAGTTCCTAAGAAAACTGGTTTTACGGTAATTAAAAATGAAAAGTATGAATTTGTTCCAACCTATGTGTATAATAGTTAACGTGTCTTTATAGACTACTATCAACTAAACTGGTGCATTAGTAATGACCATTTTCCATTTTCATTCATTTACCCGATGATAGAGATGCTAGTGGGGAAGTCTCGCTACTTCTTTCTTGATGGGTGTTCTAGATACTTTTAGATCCATATTTCCCCCAAGGATCATGAAAAGACAACCTTTACTTAACCCTTTGGCAGATTTGCATATAGAAGGATGTCATTTGGTCTATTCAATGCTCTAGGTACTTTCCAGTGATGCATGGTTAGTATTTTTTCGTATTACTTGGATAATTTCATGGAAGTATTCATGGATTATTTCACTGAATATGGTTCATCTTTTGATCAGTGTTTGAGTAGTCTTGGTTATGTCCTACATCACTGTATTGAAAAGAATCTTGTATTAAATTATGAGAAATATCATTTCATGGTGAAAAAAGGTATAGTACTTAGACATGTCATTTTTGGGTATGGTATCCAAGTAGATAAATCAAAAGTGTATGTCATTTCTTCCCTACCATTCCTCAAAAATGTGTGGGATGTGCAGTATTTCTTAGGTCATGCTGAATTTTATTGTTGTTTCATTAGTTAATTTAGTAATATTTCACTTCCCCTCTTTTGATTACTCTAAAAATAAAAATATTATGTGTTCGATAAAAACTATGAAGAAGATTTTAACAAATTTAAATGAAGTCTCACATAACCTCCAATAATCTAACCACCTAAAGGGGGTTTACTATCAAATCACCCCCAATAATCCAACCACCTTAGTGGGATTGACCATTTGAGCGTATGTGTAATTCCTCTAACTATGTAGTTAGGGAAATATTATCACAATGGGTCAATAAAGCTATATATGTCATATCCTATGCTTTATGAACACTGGACCCTACCCAATAAAACTACACCACAATTGAAAAATAATTCATTACCATTGTGTTTACCTTGGATAAATTCATGTCATTCCTTTTAGGGTCAAAAGTAATTTTTTTCTCTGATCATGTATCCCTCTGGTATCTCCTTAAGAAACTAGAATCCAAAACACCTCTCATTTGTTGAATATACATCCATTAAGAATTTAACTTATAAATTAGGGATAATAAAGGAGTGGAGAACGTGGTGGTTGGCCATATTATTAGGATCCTTTCATCCACAGACATTGAATCATACCCTTGTATTCCCATAAATGACATGTTTCCCAATGATCAATTGTATCGAGTGTAATATGGCATTCCTTGGTATGCTGACATTATAAATTATTTGGTAGTATCTTTCATACCTAATAATTTAAATAAAAACCAATATGATCATCTAAACCATGAATCCCATTGGTATATTTGAGATGACCCCTACCTTTAGCACACATGTAGTGATCAAATCCTCATGATTTGCGTAATCAATTGTGAGTTTCAGTCATTTATTAAGTTCTATCACACTCTTACATGTGGGGGAATCTTTGGTCCCTGATGTATTGCTCATAAGGTCCTTGATTCTGGCCTATTTTATCCAACACTATTTTAGGATGCCCATAATTTTTCAAATGTTTTCCTCATTGTCAAAGGATGGGTAATTTCTCTAAAAGAAATGAAATATCACAACAACCCTTTCTATTTCATGGAATTTTTTATGTTGGGGGAATTGAATTTATGGGTTTATTTCACAATTCATTTAGAAACTTTTACATTCTTATATTAGTAGATTATGTGTCAAAATAGGTAGAGGTATGATCCACAAGGACTGATGATTCAAAGAAAGTTATTGAGTTTTTTAGAACCTAAATTTTCTATAGGTTTATATTTCCTAGGTTCATCATCAGTGAACAGGGTTCTCATTTATATAATCAAACAATTAAATCACTTCTGCCTCAATATAGGGTTGGGAATAGAGTTTATACTGCATATCACCCTCAAACCAATGGTCAATTCAAGGTTTCATATAGATAGGTAAAGTAAATTCTTGAAAAAACGGTTCAACCCAACAGAAAATATTAGAGTATTAAAATCAATGATTCATTATGGTTTTATCATATTGCATTCAAAAATACCATTGGAATGTCACATTATTAGCTTGTTTTTGGAATGAGTTATCACGTCCTTATTGAGATAGAGCACTGGGCCTACTGGACCACTAAATAATGAAATATAATCTTTCTAGTGTAGGTTCTCAAATAAGACTGTAGATTTAGGATATGGATGGAATTTGTAGAGATTCATATGAGAACTCATAGATCTATAAGGAGAAAACCAAGGATGACCATGACCATCTCATCCTTCATCATCAATTCTACAATGGAAAAAGGGTCCTACTTTTGGATTCAAGGATAAAGTTCCACCCAAGTAAACTTCGTTATCAATGGTTTGGCCCATACATTATTAATAACATCTACTCATTTGGTGTTGTACAGGATCAAAATGAAGAAACAAAACAAACATTCATCATCAATGGAATGTGGATGAATCACTTTCATGAACCCATTCTAGATCCCCAAATAGAGGATCTCCACATTCAGGATGAAACTTATTAGTGATACTCCCTAGGTTTTATCCTTCCCTCCAACATTCTCTTTTCTTATAGTGAAGACACTACACAATATAGGTGTGGGGTGGATACATTCCTTAGTTAGGATTTTTTATCTTATTTCTTCATTTTTCTGATTTTCCCTTATTGCCTAGTATTTTTACTTTTCCCCACTTTCCAAAGTTTGTTAGTATTTTCATCACCTTTTTCTACTTTTCACTTATTGCATAGTATTTTTACTTTTCCCCACTTTCCTAAGTTCATTATAATTTTCATAACTTTTATTCTTGTAACGTCCCGGTATCGGGTGCCACTCAACGGGTTCCCTGAAGCCAGTTTTCCATAAGACCTCAAGTGCATTTTCCCAAACGCCAGAGGCTGCTGACTAACAGCGAGGGCCCAGGTCTGATAGTGGGGAAACTATGCCCACATTTGTCAAAGTGTAGCGTAACGGAATTTAAATAAAACATAAAAAAAACAGCGGAAGCAGTAAACCATACACATATGAAATAAACTACAGCAGTGGATATAACCAACAGTATATAAATGATGATGCTACATGTTTCAAGTTCTAAGAAAATATCCAGAACATGTTACACATTAATACAGTACAACAAAATACAGAGTACAGCAAAACAAAGCAAACAGCTGGCAGCGGCATCGCGAGCCTAGGCTCGGTCCCATGCCCTCCTACTCCTTAGCAACAGTCAAGTACCTGTATAGGGACTCTTTCCCCTATCTACACCTGCAGCAATGTAATCTGTTTGGGCCAAAAAACGTGACCCAAATAGGGTGTGAGAAATATATCTCAGTAGGCACCCACCAAAGGCCCGTGCCCAACTACGTGTAAGCATGCAACAATAATGTGCATTAGTAAAATTAAATAAAGTAAGAAGTACTCAAAAGTAACAACTATCAATTATATTGCCATTTTAAATATTCATTTAATCTATTTAACATAAGAAATCACCACAATGCATTTCTAAGTAAACAACTAGTGTCCTCAGACACGTAAACTCCTACCCTCGGGTAACGAGTATCCAACACAAGAATAGGCCCTCAGGCATAACAGAGTTTTCCCTCAGGCATAGGTAGTGTCGCCCACAGGCACAGAATCAGCTGCCCACAGGCACGGAAGAAGTTTCCCTCAAGCCAAAATAACTAATGCCCACAAGCTAAATAGTGTAGTGCCCACAGGCTAATCACAACAATGCCCTCAGGCTAAACAGGTAACTGGGCCATGCCCAACATATCAAAATGAATTAAACAAGCAACTCCTCTCAAGTCAATTCTACAATTACTACATTAAAGGCATACCCTCAAGTATCCTGGCCAAACAGCTAAACTGTGGAACACACCCCCGAGGTGGTTCCGGATCCAAGCAACGATCCCAACCAGCATTTTATTATCACAATTTAATCACCTACGCAATTCTAGTCATTAAATATAGCAATGGCCTCAGCCACATGACACCCCAACATGGGTTCGTGGCACGAAAACGCACAAAAACGCACGACAGTTGGAAATTTACACCAAGCCACCTACCTTTTATGCCAACGAGCGATATACCTGAACGCCGACTCTAGAAACGCCCAAGAACATCGTAGATCTGATGAAGAACAAAACCCATTCAAACGTAAATAACTTTTGTTAGAGGAAGAATTGGTAAGAACCATACCAAGAGAGGAGAGGGCTTACCCGTGCAGTTCCAAAGAGATCATCTGAAGTCGAATCGGATTCCAGATGAACACCCGGTGGATCTTCAAGGGTTCGGTCGTCCTCCTTGGCTCCAAAATGGCTCAAATGCCTCCTCTTCCAAAAGAGGAGGCTACTGCCTATTTTAAGCCGAAAAAACAAAGTACACGGCATGTAATTCTAAGTACACGACGTGTACTTCCTTCATTTAACTGTTCCTCTGGTGGCACCGCCACACTATTCATTCGTCGACATGAGTACACAGCATGTACTCCCAAGTACACGGCGTATACTGTCGCCCAGCTGTCAGCTGCTCCACTGCCTTACTGTTTAGGCCTGTCGACTGACTACATGGTGTGTAAGGTACCACTACATGGCGTGTAGTCGGTTCCTACACCCTTCGTCACCGGCATGACTACACGCCCCTTGTACCCATCCCACACGGCCAAAAGTACACGGCGTGTGGAAAAGTACACGGCATGTAGTTCCAAAATTTAGGATTTTTCCCCATTTTCCATATTTTCTCAAAAACACTTAAGGAAAAGGAAAAAGAAGAATCTTGTAACTCAAAAAATAAGAACCGGGTTCTTAAAAACTTCCCCCCTTATAGAAATTCATCCTCAAATTTCCCTTCCAAGGGTTGTGAAGATATAGCCATGAACAACTCTATCCACTGAGCACATACTTCAGCCTCCCGCTACCAGGTCTTGTCCTGCACTCATCCATGCTGCCATAGCACCCGTACGAGAGGAACTGATCGGCCTCGGAGAACCTTCGTGCTCCTATCAATGATACGGATCAGATGCTCCTCAAAGGACGCATCATGCTGAAGCTCAATCTCCTCTGGCTGAAAGGTGTGTGACGGGTCAGAATGGTAGCGACGCAACTGAGACACGTGGAAGACGTCGTGCATGGCTCGGTACCATTGCGGTAACTGTAACCGATAGGAAACCAGCCCGACTCTCTCCAGAATCTCAAATGGCCCCACATACCTCGTTGAAAGCTTACCCTGTCTCCCGATCCGCTTGTGTCCCAGCCTCGGCGAAACACGTAAGAAAACCTTATCCCCGACCACGAACTCTAAGGGTCATTTGCAGTGATCACCATATGACTTCTGTCGAGACTACGCGGTAGCCATCCACTTCTGAATCAACTGGACCTGCTCAGATGTCTCCTGAACGAGTTTTGGCCCCAGTAAAGCTATCTCACCTGCCTCTAACTAGCACAAAGGTGATCGGCATTGCCTACCATATAAAGCCTCGTATGGTGCCATCTCGATAGTTGACTGGAAACTATTATTACATGAAAACTCGACTAAGGGTATATGATTCTCTCAAGAGCCCCCATATTCTAGGACGCATTCACGCAACATGTCCTCTAGCACCTGTATCGTCCGCTCTAACTGGCCATCTGTTTGAGGGTGGTATGCAGTGCTCAGAAGCACCTGAGTACCCAGTGCCCTCTGAAAACTCTACCAGAAACGAGACGTAAAGAGGGCATCCCTATCATAAATGATAGAACTAGGGACCCCATGAAGTCATACGATCTCTCAGATATACAGTCGTCTGAGCTCGTCAACACCGAAGGTCTCCATGATCGGCAAAAAGTGAGCTACCTTCGTGAGTCTGTCCACAACAACCGACACGGCGTCATTGCCTCGAGGTGACCTCGGCAATCCAGTCACGAAATCCATCGCGACAGCATCCCATTTCCACTCTAGAATGGGTAACTTCTGTAATATCCCAGCTGGCCTCTAGTGCTCTGCCTTCACCTGCTGACAGGTGGAACACCTCGTAACAAAACCAGCTATCTCTCTCTTCATACCCGGCCACCAGTACTGACTCCTCAAGTCACGGTACATCTTGGTAACCCTGGGATGAACTGGACAAGATGAATCATGAAACTCCTGCATCAGCTCCTCACGTATATCCCCTAGAACCCATACTCATCCATGGAAATGCAGGACCTCACCGTCTCCTATCGTCCAACCAGTAGGAGGGTCCTCACTTTCCACCAACTCTCATAGAACTAGGCCTTCTGAATCAGACAGCTGCCGCATCCTCACTTTGTCTAGGAGGGTAGATGTCACAGCTAAAGATGAAAGATAAGTCTGACCCTGACTGTCGTGCACCTCCAGATGCATCTCAGAGAACAAATCCATGAGCTTCCACTCACCACTGGCATCCTGCACTGCCTGTATCTGATTCTTCCTACTTAGTGCATCAGCTACTGCATTACCTTTACCAGGTGTATAGGCAAGATCAAAATCGAAGGAATATAGGTACTCAACCCACATTCACTACCTTAGATTCAGGTCATTCTGAGTAAAGTTATACTTGAGGCTTTTGTGGTCAGTGAAAACCACAAAATACTATCCCAACAGATAATTTCTCC
The DNA here is from genome assembly GCA_963277665.1 of Viscum album. Lineage (NCBI taxonomy): Eukaryota > Viridiplantae > Streptophyta > Magnoliopsida > Santalales > Viscaceae > Viscum > Viscum album. Next base: position 1,504,183,385 of record OY728146.1, on the reverse strand, counting down.
AACAGCGCAACGCATGCACAACTACAGCCAACTCGATATCATGTGTTGGGTAATTCCGCTCATGTGGCCTCAACTGTCGAGACCCGTACGCAACTACTCTGTCACCCTGCATCAAAACTTCTCCCAGCCCAATCCCTGATGCATTAGAGTAAACTGTATAGCTCTTCCCCTACTCTGGGAGTATCAGGATCAGTGCTGATGTCAACCTTCCCTTCAGGTCCTAAAAATCCGCCTCACAAACTTCTGACCAAACGAACTTCACAACCTTCTTAGTCAGTCCCGTCAACGGTGATGCTAACTGGGAGAAGTCATGTATGAAGCATCTGTAGTAACCAGCCAGCCCTAAGAAACTCTGTATCTCAAACACGTTCTTAGGCTGTTCCCAGGAAACTACTTCTCTCACCTTCTCTTGGTCTACTGCAACTCCTGCGTCTGAGATGATATGACCTAGGAAGTGAATCTGGTCCATTAAAAAGTGGCACTTTGAGAGCTTAGCATATAGCTGATGCTCTCCCAGTGTACTCAATACGATCTCAAGATGGGTGGCATGTTCGTGTCGAGTGTTAGAGTACACCAAGATGTCGTCCAAGAATACTACCACAAAAGAATCAAGATACGAATGGAACACATGATTCATCATAGCCATGAAAACTTCTGGCGCTTTTGTGAGTCCGAACAGCATAACTGTATACTCATATAGACCATACCTACTCCTGAAAGCTGTGATAGGTATATCAGATGGTCTAACTCGCAGCTGATGATATCTGGATCTCAAGTCAATCTTCGAGAACACTCGTGCTCCATGAAGCTGATCAAACAGATCATCAATCCTTGGTAAGGGATATCGGTTCTTGACTGTCAACTAGTTCAGCTTCCAATAATCCACGCAAATTCTGAGGGTACCATCCACCTTCTTCGCAAAAAGGACCGGAGAACCCCAAGGAGAAGTACTGGGTCAGATAAATCCATTTTCTTGTAACTCCTCTAACTACCTCTTGAGCTCCTGCAACTCAGGTGTGGTCATCCTATAAGGAGTAATGCACACTAGTGTTTCTCCTGGCACAAGCTCGATAGAGAAATCCACCTCACGCACCAGAGGTAGACCCGAAAAGTCGTTCGGGAAGACATCCCTAAAATGATCAACAACTGGAGTGAAATCCATTTGACAAGTCCCCTGGTCATCCAGATACAAGCTCACAATCTGGGTCGTGACTCCCCCTCACCCATGATGCTCTGGTCTATCTCAACTTTCCTGAACATCCCATTCTCCCTTGTATAGAAACTCTTCATCCTCTAGTGATGTGAAACTCACCCTGCGACGATAGCAGTCTACAAAGGCTTGAAAGGGAACCAACCAGTCCATCCTGAGAATGACATCATATCTCGTCATCTCTAAGACATAGAGGTCCCAAAGGAAGTGACACCCTCCAAACTCAAGGGGGAACTCCTTACACTGACGCACACCAGTCATTCTAGTCCCCAACAGAGTGTCTAGCGTCATGATATCCGAAGAAGAAGAAACATAGAGACCAAGGCTCTCCAAAACGGGTACAGATATGAAACTATGTGTAGCACCCGTATCAAAAAGCATAGAAGATAAGACAGAAGCTACTAGAATAGTACCTCTGACTGTAGAAGGTCCAGGATCCTGCTCCTGCTGGGTCTATTGCACTGCATATGCCTGCCCAGTGTCGCGGCCCTGTGACACAGCCTGGCTACCCTGAGTTGTCCCGCCCTGCTACCTCTGCGATCCTGGCATCTGGCTACCACGGCCACGACTACCATCTCTGCATGTACGCCCTGACGTATTCCAGTTCCCTGACTGGTAAGAAGCTATTGTTCTTGCTCCCGCACGCAGAGTCTACACAGAACCCCTCTCACTAGCCACTGGTGGAAATGCCCTGCAAAAGCGCTGCAGATGACCCATCTTGCCACAATATCGGGACTCCACTGGATCACGTGGACACTGTGGCATCTTATGCCCCTCTCTACCACACTGGTAGCACATAATCTGGCCACCTGAAGCATTCTTCTGATTGGTATTGCCACCCTGAGAGAAGTCCATCTGTCTCTTCCTCTTGCCAGCAGAAATAATACCAGTAACTAGTGCTGAACTGCCCTGGCCCACACCACTAGATTCCCGCAGGTTCCTCTTAGTAATCAGTGCCTGGTTCATAATAGCATGTACTGAAGGTAACCTGAAAACATTCACCAGCGCTCGGATTTCATAACGAATACCATCCTCAAAACGTCTGGCTCTCAGCGTCTCATCACCCACCAGCACGGGTGCAAAATGCTGAAGCTCCGTAAAACGAGCAGAATAGTCCATCACCGACATAGCGCCCTGCTGCAGATTCATGAACTCTCGAGATCTATCTGGCCTCAGTGTCTCGGGAAAGAAGAATTCATAGAAGACTATCTGAAAATCTTCCCACGCCATGTCTCTGTGATTCTCTGACTGGTTGGTAACATCTCACCACCTCTTGGCGGAATCACAAAGCATGTAAGTCGCGATCTTGACCCTCCACCCTAGAGGTGTCTCAATATTCTCAAAAATAGTCAGCATCTATCCTAGCCAAGACTCCGCAGCCTGTGGTCCACCATCCCCTGAAAATGTATGTGGATGTTGCTGCTGAAAGATACGCATCAGCTCGGCCATAGATGTGGCAGCCTACGGTGCTCCCTGAAAGGTCTGCATGAACCGCATAAAGCCTTCACGGAACTGCACCTCCATGCCTGTGTCTAGTATAGCAGCTGGCGCCGCATCTGGCTCTGCTGGAGGATCAACTGGTAGCCCATGGCCCACCATCTCGGGAGTATAATCGTCGCCGCTCTCCTGGCGAAAAACTCGCGGTCGTCTAGGAAGTATGACACTACAAGGTCAAAAGAACGTCTCAGATTCAAGATTATTATGACTGAAAAGTGAAGGAACCACAAGGGAAACAAGAGGAAGAAGGCATTTTACAAAACAAGACTAAACGGCGTGTACACTGACTATACAGTGTGTACTTGACTTCTCTTCCCCTGGCCGGGTCCTTACACATGGCCAAGCCACACGGCTTCCGTCGAACAAAAACTACACGGCGTGTATAATATCTACACGGCATGTACGGTGTTATTTTCCAACTGCCCGTGTCGTCTGTGACACGGCCGACTACTCGGCTTGACACTACACGGCGTGTTACACCCGTAAACAGCATGTACAGCACCCCATTTCCCAGCCACCCGGCTAACACCACACAGTCTTTCCACGGACAAGACTACACGGCGTGTCCCAAAGGTACACGGCGTGTTCAGGGAGAGGTGACATCGGCCCGTGTTGTTAGTTACACGGCCGAGTCCCCAGGTCACACTACACGGCGTGTCCAACATTGACACGGTGTGTTCTGTCAAGGATTTCACTGACCCATGTGGTTAGTTACACGGTCAGACTCCGGGTCACACTACACGGTGTGTTCACTAGGTACATGACATGTTTTACCCAAGCCTTTCCCTACCCCGTGTCGCCACCCACACAGTTTGTGACATGGGAAGAGACTACACGGTGTGTACTTAGGGTACACGGTGTGTACTCAAAAAGTTTATTTCTCTTCCCAAATAGAAGAACATACACGGTGTGTATAAAAATACTACACGGCGTGTATACTGGGTTTCCGGAAATTATGCCTCAGAAACTTCCCCGGAACCCAGAAAATACTAAAAACCAACACCTAAGTGTCAAATTACAATCCGTGAGGGCCCATACTCCCCACGAATCAAAGTTTGACATCTTATCAGTGTTATAACAAACAAACAGTCAGTGATCCACCAAATTCTGGTCGATGGGGGCCCATACTTCCCAAGAACTGAAGTTTGACGTCTATTCTATAAACAAGCTCAAACAAAAATACCATATAACCAAGTAGGTATTTATCAAGCAGTTATCACAATAGCATGATTTTCTAGCACAATAACTATCACAACAAAATGAATTTTCTAATGCACCTACATGGCATGGAAACTATGCATGGCATGTGATATCTAGAATGTGCCTATATATTTCATGAGACGGCATACCCTAATCTCATCGGGTTGCAACTAAATAGAACCCATAGATAAATTATAAATAGCACAATCTCAAGTGCGTCACCCAACGGTGAAAAAATATCAACTGTAAAATTTTCAAAAACAAAAGAATTGCAAAAAAACGAGGTAGAATGGATTTTCCTTGTACACGGGTTAGCTATGCCCGGGAACAGCTTATTACCAACTACCGTTCATCCTATCCCTGACTACGGCTCCAAATAGTAAGTCAAAGAAAAGAACTCCTCTGATGTCACTTTGTAACGTCCCGGTCCCAGGTGCCACTCAACGGGTGCCCCGAAGCTGGTTCGCCACAAGACCTCAAGTGCATTTCCCCAAATGCCAGAGGCTTCCGACTAGAAGCGAGGGCCCAGAACTGATAGTGGAGAAACTATGCCCTCATTTGTCAAAGTGTAGCGTAATGGAATTTAAATAAAATATACAACAAACAGCAGAAGCAGTAAACCATACACATCTGAAATAAACTACAGCAGTGGATATAACCAACAGTATATAAATGATGATGCTACATGTTTCAAGTTCTAAGAAAACAGACATAACATGTTACACATCAATACAGTACAACAAAATACAGAGTATAGAAAAACAAAGCAAACAGCTAGCAGTGGCATCGTGAGCCTAGGCTCGGTCCCATGCCCTCCTACTCCTCAGCAACAGTCAAGTACCTATATAGGGACTCTTGCCCCTATCTACACCTGCAGCAATGTAATCTGTTTGGTCCGAAAAGTGTGACCCAAACAGGGTGTGAGAAATATGTCTCAGTAGGCACCCACCAATGGCCCATTCCCAATTGCGTGTAAGCATGCAACAATAGTGTGCAATAGTAAAATGAAATAAATTAATCAGTACTCAAAAGTAACAACTACTTATTATATTTCCATTTTAAATATTCATTTAATCCATTTAACATAAGAAATCACTACAGTGCATTTCTAAGTAAACAACTAGTGTCCTCAGACACGTAAACTCCAACCCTCGGGTAACGGGTATCCAACACAAAAATCTGTCCTCAGGAATAACAGAGTTTTCCCTCAGGCATAGGTAGTGTCGCCCACAAGCACAGAATCAGCTGCCCACAGGCACGGAAGAAGTTGCCCTCAGGCCGAAATAACTACTGCCCACAGGCTAAATAGTGCAGTGCCCACAGGCTAATCACAACAATGCCCTCAGTCTAAATAGGTAACCGGGCCATGCCCAACATATCAAAATGCAGTAAACAAGCAATTCCTCTTAAGGAAATTCTACAATTACTACATTAAAGGCATACCCTCGGGTATCCTGGCCAAACGGATAAATAGTGGAACACACCCTCGGGGTTGTAAAGACCCGTAAATTTCAAGGAAATTTTTTTCTTAATTTTCTTTGGAATTTTACAAGAACGCAGTTTCGGACGGCACCTGATTCCGAGGCCCGGTGTGCCCGGAATCATTTTCGGAAGTTTGGCTCGGTACATTTAGTGAACGAACGAGCGGGGTTTTATAACTTTTGAACCGGTGCTCGGAATTGAATTCTGAGGTCACCGATGGAATCGCAGCGCTGGTATTTTCTTAGAAACACCTCTTCCGAAGTTGCGTTTGCTCGGGTGTGGTTTTTAATTTTTGGGCTTTAAGTTAAGAAATAAAATAATGTGGTACGACAAACTTTATTTTATTTCACTTAAAGCCGCTTAAAGCCACTTAAAGCTGCTTAAGCTGAGTTGAAACGGATAGGGTGGAACCCAAAATATCCTACCCTCTTGGTAGGATATTTGTGAGGTGGGACCCGCATGAGCCCCACCATTTCTTTTCCGCTAAGTAACGCACCCGCGAAACCCCTATTAAATGAAAGTCAACTGACGTGTTTTCTAAATTCTTAACACCCCTATTAATTGGGCGGTTAGTTCATTGTAATTAATTCTATGAATTAATTTGTTCGTTACTTATCTTTAATTTTCGTTTGTTGGCATGTAATGAAATAAGACCGACACATGTCTTCTTGAGGATTGTTCATTGAGAGGATTTGACAGAAACTTTAAGTCCTTCATCCTCCTTTGCGAAGAACGCGAAGAACGCAAAGAACGTCGGCCTCTGACGAAGGGCGATGAAGAACGCCAGACCCCCGGAGATCGACGTGACGCGACGTCGACGCTTCTTCTGTGACGTTCCATCCCCGCGACAATCTTTGAACGGCATCTTGAGGTAGGGGTCGTTTTGAAAATTATAATACCCATGTTTGTTTTCCTCCAAGGCAAGAACGCGGACCAACCAATTAATAAGTTGGTCTGCGGATTATTATTGCGGGTCGAGGTTTATCAATTGCTGGAAATTATGGTGTTGTTTTAAACCGCTAACGCGGTGGGTGCGGACCAATGAACAAGTCCGAACCCACTGCCCTTTTGTTCTTGGTGTTCGGAACGGTGGATGATGACAAAACGGGCTGTAGAGAAGATTTTTTGATTTCGCAGTGAAGGACGGGACCCGGGATGAGCTACGGCGCAGACGGAAATGAAATCGGACCACCGGAGCAACTCCGGTGGCCCACGGACTCCACCGGCGGCGCCGGTGGCCGGAGGCGGCGGCGCCCCGGTGCACCTCCAGATGGAGCCGCCGCGGCTGAATCCGCGGCGGCGGGGTGCGGTTCTGCGGCCGTGCGGAACCGAAGGCAGGGATGCGGCCGACTCCCGCGTCCGTTGGCGAGAGGCGGCCCCAACCAGGGTCGCGGATCCTTCACGCGGGGGCAGCGCCCCCCCGCCCACGGTTTCCCTCGCTCGATCGCTCGGCCGAGCTGACCCGATGGGCCGGGTCGCGCCCAAGTCGGGCTGGGCCGCCCTGGTCGGGCCGGGTCGGTCCGGGCCCAGACCCCCTGTTTTCGGACCTTTCCGGTCTTTTGCTCATAACTTGAGCTACGGGCCTCCAAACGACACGCCGTCAGCGGCGATGCGATCCTTGGATCGAGACGGTCGTTTAGGTATATCACACTCAAGGTTTTGGAATACTTTGGGTTCAGCCGGGTTGGTTCGTACACGAAACCAACCGGGTCCTCGGAGCGGAAACGCTCATATCTTGAGCTTCGGACGTCTGATTGACGTGCCGTCGACTTTGTTGAATTCCTCTAAGTGAGACGGATCTTTTGGATTACTCCGTCCAAGGTTTGGACGCAGGTGGAGTATGGTAGGGTTGGTTTTGACTTAAAAACCAACCGGGCCCCTGGGACGAAAAAGCCAATAACTCTCAGACCGGGCGTCTGATTGACGCGCCGCCTGCGACGTTGAGTTCCTGTTGACAATACGGAACTTTTGGATACATCAACTCAGAACTATGTGTCAGTTGATGTATCAGCCTCTCGGCTTGTGAAGCGGACCCTCCGAAATGAGCTTGCTATGTGCGGGAACCCTAGAGCTGGCTGTGACTGCTACTGTGACGACGATGACTGTACATAGATCCTTAGTGGATTCTATGGCGACGACTACAGCACTCAGCGATCCTTTGTGGGTCAGTACTACCGAACCTGTATGGGTCCGATCCTGTGTGGGTCAGCGCTCAGCGGTCCTGTGTGGGCCAGCGCCTACAGATCATGTGTGGGTCCGATCCTGTGTGGGTCTTTGCCGGGGTTAGTTACCTATCGATCATTTGTTGGTCATATCCTTTGTGGGTCATTGCAGGGGTTAGTTACCTATCGATCCTTTGTGGGTCAGATCCTTTGTGGGTCATTGCGGGGGTTAGTACCTATTGATCCTTTGTGGGTCCGATAGCTTAGATGAATCAGTGGCAATATCTGGTCATCTTTATCGTCATATGAAGAAGTTTACCTGTGTGAGATGAATCCTGTTTACTTTCCTTTGTGGATTGTGTTGTGCTATCCTGTGTGGATTTACGTTTTTCTTTCCTGTGTGGACTGGGTTGTACTTGAGCTCGGATGTTGGAGCCGAGCGAGAATTGATGACTTAGGTATATGTATGGGCATATACCTAAGCAATGTCAGATGTTAATTCATGATTGTATCTTTCTTTTGTGGTTATCCTTTGTGGATTCTGGGAGACCTTCGGGGGTCTCAGGGTCCCTAATGAGTAGCTTATACTCACCCCTGCACAGGCTATGCCCGCACTACGTTGTGTTGGTTGCAGAAGACGGACATCGCTGATCGTGGTTGAGGCTTGCGGAGCAGGATGGTACCTGGAGGTAGACCACTGGGTGGGACGTGCTCGGAGCGGTCGGCTGGACCCGAGGAGCAGTGGAGGCTATCTGTACCCACCCTTCAGGTGGGATTTCCAGTGGACAGCTCGACGTTGCGGCTTTACTTTTCAGTTGATGTTTTCCCTTCCATTTGTACTTTACTTTCAGTTTGGGTTTGTATACTGGCCCACTTACTTTTCCGCACTTACTGTTGTACCAGTTTTTACTTAGTGTTTACTTTTTCTTGCTTGCTCTGTGGTGTTTGTGGTTTACTTTACAAAGGAAATGCCTTCCCTTTTTCCGGGATTTACGTCTTGGTGCTAGTCGCTAGCCCCTGGCCTATGGAAGGCGGGCTTGGGGGAGTCACGGCACGGGCCCCGAGGACGGGTCGTGAAAAATTGGTATCATAGGAGTTTGGTTCTACCGCAGACTCTGATCTTTCTTCTATGTGAAGCAATAGTGTTTAGTGTATTGGGTGTGGTTATCAGTCCAGGGAGTCTAGTGTTGGTGTGGCGGCTGACGTATCCGTACACCAGGACCCTGACTTCTGATTTCCGACTTAATTCACGAAAACATTGATTGCATGTGTGTTTCAAGTTTTCTTTGTGATTACTTTGTGTCAGCTCACCATGTATACTGTTCTGACCGTGGAACATCTGTTTCCTTTCGAGGATGGCCCCACGACGACATCCAGCTAGGGTTCCGAGAGTTGAGCGTGACGACAGCCCACCGAGCAACGAGGCCTCGGTGCAGGGCCCTTTGACAGCTGAGGCACCGGCGGTACCTCTACCCGCCGAGCCACCGATGCTTCCAGCACCAGCCGCAGTCGATGCACATTGCCTTAGTGCACTGCATGAGTTTCAGCGCTAGCTACCGCCCAGGTTCCATGGGGATACGGACCCCCAGGCAGCCGAGGACTGGCTGGAGGCAGTGGTGCGAGTTTTCCGGTTAGTGAGGACACCAGCAGACCTCATGGTGATCCTCGCAGCGAGCCTACTGCACGCGGCAGCAGGCCGATGGTGGAGCTTGATGCTCCAGGTGCACGATGAGGCATCTCTTCTCTGGATAGACTTTGAGGGCCTCTTCCGCTCAGAGTTCGTCCCGGCCACCCTCCGTGCGGTGCGCATCCAGGAGCTTCTTCAGATGCAGCAGGGCAGCTTGACGGTCGCCCAGTACTCGGTGAGATTTACTGATCTTTCTCACTACTCGACAGACATGGTACGGGACCCATTCCTTCGGGCTCGGACCTTTGAGCAGGGATTGAGACACGAGATCAGGGCATCGCTAATCTCCCTCAGCATTCCGACTCAGGTAGGAGTACTGGAGCGAGCCCTTTTGATCGATAGCTTCCTTGTTGAGCCTTCATCAGCAGCGAGACCTACCGCGAGGCGGCACGTAGCAGAGTTTTCTGTGGTAGGCAGTCGACGGATGACTCAGGGGTCCAGGCAGACCAGACCCTCACGCAGACGACCTCAGGACACTGGCTCAATAGTGCGGGGCACACAGCGTGGAGCCAGTCTTTCGAGAGGCAGGCAGTGCTACACATGCGGCGGGCAGGGCCACATGGCTCGTGACTGCCCGACCAACTGTGCTGAGGAGCAGTAGACAGTTGAGGGGCCACCCAGGCAGAGGCAGAGGGTCGATCGTGGCGGTCCGCAGGGAGGAGGCGGGTGAGGCAGGGGAGCTGGCGGACAGAGACAGGTACAGCTCCAGGCAGCGGAGGCCTACGAACACGGCGCGCCTAAGATGATTTGAGGTACTATCTGTGTCTATTCCACTCTTGTTGTAGTTCTTATAGACACAGGAGCGAGTCACTATTTCATAGCCGCTGCCCTTGTTCGAAGCTCGGAGATTTCAATAGAGTCGTTGGCTCGATCCTTACAGCTAGAGACTCCTACGGGAGCAGACTCGACGATTACGCACTGGTGTCGGTAGTGTGAGCTTACTCTAGGAGGCGAGAGCTTCGGCTGGGATCTTCTTGTAGAGGCGTCGAGGCCTTATGACGTCATCTTGGGCATGGATTGGTTATCTACAGTCCATGCACAGATTGACTGTATTAGGCGCAAGGTGCGATGTGTACGCACCGATGGGAGCAGGTTCACCTTCACCGGCAAGAAGGGAGACTTCGCAGCACAGGATGGACTTCCGCAGAGGAGAGGACAGCCCATCACTCATCAGTTGGCTAGCCTCATCCTAGGAGCAGTTGACGTGCGGAGTCATAGTTTTCCTGTAGTGGTGGATCAGTATGCGGACGTCTTTCCCAACGACGTTCCAGGGCTACCTCCTCACAGATAAGTAGACTTTTATATTGACATGTACCCCGGGATAGCCCCGATATCGACTCCAGCATATCAGATGCCCCCGCTGAGCTTCGAGAGCTACGGGTACAGTTGGAGGACTTGCAGGGAAAGGGATTCATCCGACCCATTATTTCACCATGGGCTTCCCCGATATTGTTCGCCAAGAAGGCGGACGGGAGCTTGCGACTTTGTGTCGACTATCATCGCCTGAACCAGGTGACGGTGAGGAAAAAGTATCCGCTACCGAGGATTGATGACCTCTTCGATCAGCTCAAGGGAGCACGGTGGTTCTCAAAGATAGACCTCAGGTCAGGCTATCACCAGCTCAGAGTTCGGGACGAGGACATGCAGAAGATGGCCTTCAGATGTCGGTATGGCCACTATGAGTTCTTAGTTATGCCATTCGGCGTAACCAATGCTCCAGCAGTGTTCATGGGCCTCATGAACAGGATCTTTCAGCCATACCTCGATCGATTTTTCGTGGTCTTCATCGACGACATTTTGATATACTCGACGACTGAGGAGGAGCACGCCTACCACTTACGGGTTTTACTAGACACACTCTGAGAGCACCAGCTTTATGGCAAGCTCTCAAAGTGTCAGTTCTGGATACGTGAGGTCCACTTCTTGGGACACTTCATCTCTGAGGCGGGAGTTGCAGTGGATCCTACGAAGATCGAGGCAGTGCTAGCTTGGGAGCCACCCAAGAGCGTAACGGAGGTGCGAAGTTTCTTGGGACTAGCTGGATACTATCGGCGATTTGTGCCAGACTTCTCCAGAGTTGCGGCACCACTCTCATCTTTGAAGAAGAAGGGGAAACCCTTTGTGTGGTTAGAAAGATGTCAGCAGAGCTTCTAGGAGCTGAGACAGAGCTTGACCAGCGCCCCTATCTTGAGGTTCCTGAGGAGGGAGTAGGGTACGTGGTCTACTGCGATGCATCAGGGACCGGACTCGGATGTGTCCTGATGCAGGAGCGGGTAGTGATCGCCTATGGATCACGTCAGTTGAGGCCGCATGAGCAGAACTACGCTACCCATGACCTCGAGTTAGCAGCAGTGGTCTTCGCTCTAAAGACATGGCGACACTATCTGATGGGAGAGCGCTTTACAGTCTTTTCTGACCATTAGAGTCTCAGGTACATCTTCTCTCAGAAGGACCTGAACCTGAGATAGCGTCGATGGCTCGAGTTCCTCTAGGACTATGACTTTGAGATAGTCTATACTCCTGGGAAGGGGAACGTGGTAGCCGATGCTCTCAGCAGGAGGATGGGCATTCAGCTACTTGAGGAGGCGACAAAGCAGCTAGCCGCTTTGCAGATATCCTTCGTGGATAGAGAGGGAGAAGCCTTCCTTCAGTCTCTCACAGTCACCCCTCCACTACTACAGCGGGTCAGAGAGGCATAGTGTGGGGACGCTGACTGTGAGACGCGGCGTGCACAGATATCCTCAGGACAGGCACCTGATGGTTTCTCCTTCGGAGTAGAGCACGACATCCTTTTCAGAGGACGTACCTTGGTACTAGTTGCTTTACGGGAGAAAGTGCGGAGAGAGTTTCACACTTCTACCTTAGCGGTACATCCTGGAGTGGCGAAGATGTATCAGGATCTTAGACGACAGAACTGGTGGCCAGGCATGAAGAAGGCTGTGGCAGAGTTCGTTTCACAATGCCTCACCTTCCATCAGGTGAAGGCAGAGCATCAGGTACCAGCAGGCTTGGTACATCCCTTGGAGGTCCCGGAGTGGAAGTGGGACGGGATATCTATGGACTTCATGACTGGACTTCCACACACTTCCAGAGGTCACGACTCCATCTGAGTGATTGTCGACCGACTCACCAAGACAGCTCACTTCTTACCCATTAGATAGCAGGGCTCAGTGGAGAGCTTGGGACGTCTCTACGTTCAGGAGATTGTACAGCTTCACGGTGTGCCATCATCTATCGTCTCCGATCGAGATGCTCGCTTTACTTCCCGGCTTTGAAAGGGGTTGTAGGAGGCATTCGAGACACAACTACGTCTGAGCACCGCCTTTCACCCTCATACGGATGGTCAGACGGAGAGGACCATTTAGACTCTCGAGGACATGCTCCGCGCATGTGTCCTAGACTTTGGTCGCAGCTGGGAGGACCACCTACCCTTGGTGGAGTTTGCGTACAACAACAGCTACCACTCCACCATCGGGATGGCACCGTACGAGGCGTTGTACGGTCGACCTTGCAGATCTCCTTTGTGCTGGACAGACCCTGGGGAGTCAGCACTTATGGGGCCAGAGATGGTCCGAGCCACGATAGAGAAGGTCTAGGTCATCCAGGAGCGGATGAGGATAGCTCAGAGCTGGCAGAAGTCTTATGCTGACAGGAGGCGGAGGCCACTAGAATTCGAGAATGGCGACCACGTCTTCTTGCGTGTCTCACCTCTACGTGGATTACGGAGATTTGGCCGAGGCAGAAAGTTTTCTCCATGCTTCATCGGACCATTCCAGGTCCTCAACGGGATTGGCTATGTGGCTTATCGCCTGGCTCTACCACCTCAGTTGCACCAGGTGCACGACGTCTTCCACGTATCTCAGCTGAGGAGATGCGTGCATGACCCGACGCACATCATTGACCATGGGGATCTAGACGTTGATGATGGGGAGACTTTTGCAGAGGTCCCAGTGGAGATCGAGGATCGAAAGGAGCAGGTCCTATGTGGATGGTCGATTCCTCTAGTGCACATCAGATGGAAGCACGGGAACCTCCAGGAGAGCACTTGGGAGCGGGAGGCTCAGATGCGTGCTCAGTACCCACATTTGTTTCCCTAGTTTATGATGTATCTTTATGGGGACGTAAATCCCTGAGGTGGGAGTGATGTAAAGACCCGTAAATTTCAAGGAAATTTTTTTCTTAATTTTCTTTTGAATTTTACAAGAACACAGTTTCTGACGGCACCTGATTCCGAGGCCCGGTGTGCCCGGAATCATTTTAGGAAGTTTGGCTCGGTACGTTCAGTGAACGAAGGAGAGAGGTTTTCTAACTTTTGAACCGGTGCTCGGAATTTAATTTTGAGGGCACCGATGGAATCGCAGCACCGGTATTTTCTTAGAAACGCCTCTTCCGGAGTTGCATTTGCTCGGGTGTGGTTTTTAATTTTTGGGCTTTAAGTTAAGAAATAAAATAATGTGGTACGACAAACTTTATTTTATTTCACTTAAAGCCACTTAAAGCCACTTAAAGCTGCTTAAGCTGAGTTGAAGCAGATAGGGTGGAACCCAAAATATCCTACCCTCTTGGTAGGATATTTGTGAGGTGGGACCCGCACGAGCCCCACCATTTCTTTTCCGCTAAGTAACGCACTCGTGAAAACCCCTATTAAATGAAAGTCAACTGACGTGTTTTCTAAATTCTTAACGCCCCTATTAATTGGGCGGTTAGTTCATTGCAATTAATTCTATGAATTAATTTTTTCGTTACTTATCTTTAATTTTTGTTTGTTGGCATGTAATGAAATAAGACCAACACATGTCTTCTTGAGGATTTTTCGTTGAGAGGATTTGACAGAAACTTTAAGTCCTTCATCCTCCTTCACAAAAAACGCGAAAAATGGGAAGAACGTGAAGAACGCGAAGAACGCTGGCCTCCGACGAAGGGCGACGAAGAACGCCAGACCCCCGGAGATCGACGCGACGCGACACCGACGCTTCTTATGTGATGTTTCATCCTCGCGACAATCTTCGATCGGCATCTTGAGGTAGGGGTCATTTTGAAAATGATAATACCCATGTTTTTTTTCCTCCAAGGCAAGAACGCAAACCAACCAATTAACAAGTTGGTCCGTGGATTATTATTGCGGGTCGAGGTTTATCAATTGCTGGAAATTATGGTGTTGTTTCAAACCGCTAACGCGGTGGGTGCAGACCAATAAACAAGTCCGAACCCACCGCCCTTTTGTTCTTGGTGTGCGGAACGGCGGACGACAACAAAACGGGCTGCAGAGACGATTTGTTGATTTCGCAGTGAAGAACGGGACCCGAGATGAGCTACGGTGCAGACAGAAATGAAATCGGACCACCTGAGCAACTCCGGTGGCCCGCGGACTCCACCGGCGGCGCAGGTCGCCGGCGCGGCGGCGCCGGCGGCCGGAGGCGACGGCGCCCCGAAACACCGTCGTGGAGGCGGGGTGCGGTTCCGCGACCGCGTGGAACGGAATGCAGGGACGCGGCCGGCTTCCGCGTCCGTTGGCGAGAGGCGGCCCCAACCGGGGCCGCGGATCCTTCACGTGGGGGCAGCGTGCCCCCGCCCGCGGTTTCCCTCGCTCGATCGCTCGTCCGAGCTGAGCCGAGCCAACCCGTCGGGCCGGGTCGCGCCGAAGCCGGGCTGGTCCGCCCTGGTCGGGCCGGGTCGCGCCCAACCGGGTCGGTCCGGGCCCAGACCCCCCGTTTTCGGACCTTTCCGGTCTTTTGCTCATAACTCGAGCTACGGACCTCCAAACGACGTTCCGTCAGCGGAGATGCGATCCTTGGATCGAGACGGTCGTTTCGGTATATCACACTCAAGTTTTCGGAATACTTTGGGTTCGGCCGGGTTGGTTCGTACATGAAACCAATCGGGCCCTCGGAGCGGAAACGCTCATATCTTGAGCTTCGTACGTCCGATTGATGTGCCGTCGACTTTGTTGAATTCCTCTAAGTGAGACAGATCTTTTGGCTTACTCCGCCCGAGGTTTGGACGCAGGTGGAGAATGGTCAGGTTGGTTTTGACTTAAAAACCAACCGGGCCCCTGGGACGAAAAAGCCAATAACTCTCAGACCGGGCGTCCGATTGACGCGTCGTCTGTGACGTTGAGTTCCTGTTGATGATACGGAACTTTTGGATACATCAACTCATGACTATGTGTCAGTTGATGTATCAGCCTCTCGTCTCATGGAGCGGACCCTCCGAAACGATCTTGCTGTGTGCGGGAACCCTAGAGCTGGCTGTGACTGCTACTGTGACGACGACGACTGTACAGAGATCCTCAGTGGATTCGACGGCGACGACTACAACACTCAGCGATCCTTTGTGGGTCAGTGCTACCGATCCTGTGTGGGTCTGATCCTATGTGGGTCAGTGCTCAGCGGTCCTTTGTGGGCCAGCGCCTACAGATCCTGTGTGGGTCCGATCCTCTGTGGGTCTTTGCGGGGGTTAGTTACCTATCGATCCTTTGTGGGTCAGATCCTTTGTGGGTCATTGCGGGGGTTAGTTACCTATCTATCCTTTGTGGGTCAGATCCTTTGTGGTTCATTACGGGGGTTAGTACCTATCGATCCTTTGTGGGTCCGACAGCTTAGATGAATCAGTGGCAATATCTGGTCATCTTTATCGTCATATGAAGAAGTTTACCTGTGTGAGATGAATCCTGTTTACTTTCCTTTGTGGATTGTGTTGTGCTATCCTGTGTGGATTTACGTTTTGATTTCCTATGTGTACTGGGTTGTACTTGAGCTCGGATGTTGGAGCCGAGTGAGAATTGATGACTTAGGTACATGTATGGGCATATACCTAAGCAGTGTCGGATGTTACTTCGTGATTGTATCTTTCCTTTGTGGTTATCCTTTGTGGATTCTAGGAGACCTTCGGGCATCTCGGGGTCCCTACTGAGTAGCTTATACTCACCCCTGCACGGGCTATGCCTGCACTACGTTGTGTTGGTTGCAGACGACGGACATCGCTGATCGTGGTTGAGGCTTGCGGAGCAGGATGGTACCTGGAGGTGGACCACTGGGTGGGACGTGCTCGTAGCGGTCGGCTAGACCCGAGGAGCAGTGGAGGCTATCTGTACCTACCCTTCAGGTGGGATTTCCAGTGGATAGCTCGACGTTGCGGCTTTACTTTTTAGTTATTGTTTTCCCTTCCAGTTGTACTTTACTTTCAGTTTGGGTTTGTATACTGGCCCACTTACTTTTCCGCACTTACTGTTGTACCAGTTTTTACTTAGTGTTTACTTATGCTTGCTTGCTCTATGGTGTTTGTGGTTTACTTTACAAAGGCAATGCCTTCCCTTTTTCTGGGATTTACGCCTTAGTGCTAGTTGCCAGCCCCTAGCCTATGGAAGGCGGGCTTGGGGTAGTCACGGCACGGTCCCCGAGGACGGGTCGTGACAGGGGTGGTTTCGGATCCAAGAAACGATCCCAACCATCATTTTATTATCACAATTTAATCACCTATGCAATTCTAGGAATTAAATATAGCAACATCCTCAGCCACACGACACACCAACATAGGTTTGTGGCACAAAAACGCACAAAAACGCACAACAGTTGGAAATTTACACCAAGCCACCAACCTTATATGCCAACGAGCGATATACCCGAACGCCGACTCCAGAACGCCCAAGAACGGCGTAGATCTGACGAAGAACAAAACCCATTCAAACGTAAATAACTTCCATTAGAGGAATAATTGGTAATAACCATACCAGGAGAGGATAGGGCTTACCCGTGCGGTTCCAACAATATCGTCCGAAGCCGAATCGGATTCCAGACGAACACCTGGCGTATCTTCAAGGGTTTGGTCGTCCTCCTTGGCTCCAAAACGGCTCAAATGCCTCCTCTGCCAAAAGAGGAGGCTATTGCCTGTTTTAAGCCGAAAAAAAAGTACACGGTGTGTACTTCTGAGTACAAGGCGTGTACTTACTTCATTTAATTGTTCCTCTGGTGGCACCGCCACACTGTTCATCCGTCGACATGAGTACACGGCATGTACTCCCAAGTACACGGCGTGTACTATCGCCCAGCTGTTGGATGCTCCACCGCCTTACTATTTAGGCATGTTGACTGACTACACGGTGTGTAAGGTACCACTACACGGCGTGTAGTTGGTTCCTACACCCTTTGTCGCCGGCATGGCTACACGCCCTGTGTACCCATCCCACACGGCCAAAAGTACACGGCGTGTGGAAAAGTACACGGCGTGTAGTTCCAAAATTTAGGATTTTTCCTCATTCTTCATATTTTCTCAAAAACACTTAAGGAAAAGGAAAAAGAAGAAGATCGTACCTCAAAAAATAAGAACCAGGTTCTTACACTTATTTTTCTTTTTTTTGCTTGAAGCATTGTATTTTTACCTCCCCCCCCCCCCCTCTTGTGCTGAAATACTCATTTTTTATGCCCATCTAGTCAAGAAAATAATTGAAAATGCATGATTAATTTCCCTATATCTTATTGTTTTAACATTTAAATAAAACTTTTTTTACCGATCGAATGTGATTTTAAGCAAGAATTTCTCATTAGGGTGTTGTTTTTTTAATAAATTGGTTGTTCATCAATGGTATAAATGTTTTTTTATATCTATAAAACCTTTGAGATTATTGATACCCTCTATGTGATTAGTTTATGTTTTGATAATGTCACTTAATATCTCCACACCACATTGCACTCAACCATGAAGTGTGAATATTTCTTAATTAATAGAAGGTAAATATAAGTTAGGTTGATATTTATCATATTTCTAAAATAATTTTTTCATAAATTCATTCCTTATCTGATCTTTTTCATTATTATACTAGATTGACCTATGCATGTGTACCTATTATTTGACTATTGTATTCCCTTAAAAAACAAAAATAAAAAACAAAAAAACAAAAAGTAATAATAAATCAGGGGAGTGTTGAAATGTACAACATTCAAGGGTATATAGTTTGGGATCTTATAGTTTGACTTCCTATAAATATTAAGTGAGTGGGTTTTGAAATTTTATTGCGAAGGATGTAGGGAAAGTTTGGTGGAAAGAATCAAGTAAGAATAATTTTTTTAAAATAACCTATATTTACTATATACTCATGCTACAATAATAAAATGGTCTCGGGACTCGACCTCGTGACTGATGTCCCACACCCCAACCCCCCTACCACCCCAACCACCTATGGGGGGAAACATATATCTACTAAATAGATAGTGGAAAAAATACCATGAAATGGTTGTCACACACATGCGTGGAGATTTAGTGACTTCATTGAATTTTTAATTCCTTACTCAGATTGGTATCATGCATCTCCTTGAATTTTGTTCTCATACAATTTATGAGACATCTTTTTCCATGATCACTAAGAATAAATATTTACTGTGGTTTTTTCTTTAATCACATTACTATCAAGAATTAATTTTTTATTAAATGTTAAATATTCATTAAGTTAGGAATATCTCTATACATAATTTTTGGAAATGTGGCATTTCCTAGGAGTGAAAATGTTTAGGTTGGGGGGTGTGATCACACCATGATTCACTATTTTATTTCACCCTTACAACATTATATTAAACTAGTTTTGTATTGAAACTTACAAATTTAATAACAAATTTCACTTAATTTTTAATTTAATTATTTTTTATCACTTTAAAAAGGTTTAATTTCAATTATTTTAATTATTTAATTATAGGTGGAGGTGATTTAGAGATCCCGTGATGGAACTCAAGAAAATCGGGTCAAAATGCACAGTATCCTAAGCCCATATGTGGACTCAAGTTCACACTTCTACTAATCTGTGCATCCAATTAGGCTAAAAATTGTTGATAGAATTCAAAAACTTTTTTTATACATTTATCTAGAAAACTGAGAATCCAATTTCATCCATTTGGAGTCCCAAAACGTTCTGTCATGAAATTTGGGTGCCCAAAACCACCTTCCACTTTTCTTATAAATTGGAACCTTAAGCACCCCATTTGTAAGTTCAACCAGGAGGCAAGGTGCTAATATTTTGGAGTCCCAAAGAAGTCTTATAATCCATTCTAAGGTTCTATATCTCCCTATCCTCATAGGGAGAGCTGAGATGAAGTCATAGTTGCACATGATCCTCCTTATCCTCTCGATGGTGGGCTAAATGGTGGGTGATCGTTGCAAGGGAGATTCACACTTGAAGAGGGAGTTTCGATACGAAATTATCTACTAGTTTGGTGTATATTGTGGTTTTTAATTGTTATTTTAGATATACCTTAAATTTTTTTGATGTGTTTAGTTGAAACCCTTTTTATTTTATAACTGATCGATGTGTAATTTTAATTGTACGACTTGCGGTGTTCTGGTTGGAAAACATAATAATATTCTTCTTTCCCAAACATTTGATATTTTAGTGTTCCTTGAAAAACCTTTAATCATGCTAATAGGCTAAAACTTGACTATGTCAAGTTTTAGTTCTATGTGCATCGTTTTAGAGGCTTGTGGGTACCCAAGATCTTGGGTAACCATCAGCCAAAGGATTACACCAAAACCTAGTAATCAATTAAGAACAAGGAATTTTTCAAGTGGTGTAGTAACTTATAAATAATCAAATACTTATTATTTATTTTTCAAAATACACTTCTTTTTTAACTATTAAACTCTTTAAATTAAGTCATTTTATTTTTTTAAATAGTATTCACCCCTCTCTTGTAGCCTTTTTTATTAAATATGTGCATGATAAACCTCTAAATCTTTTTGAGTGATGACCTAGGGTCCTCCTTATGCTATAAATCAATATTAAAAACTTAATAAATTTAATGCATCATGACAATGCAGTCGTGTATACCAAGAACCACTCCCCCAGCATGTAATGTCACCAATAATGTAAATCATAAACAATAGTTTCCAACTAAATATCGTGTGTCAGATAATTATTATTATGAGTCCTCAACTAATGAGACTCATATTTCATGTCCCCTTCCCCTTGAATCAAAACATCTCTCAACTTGATGTCTGTCACATCATAATAAACTATATAGCCTCTTCTAGGTTGAGGTAAAATCAAGATCAATGTTGAGGTCATCCTTCCCTTCAACTCCCGAAATACCTTCCCATGAGCTTCAGACCATGAAAACTTTACTTATTTCTTGGTCAATCCTATAATTGGTGCTATAAGGTGTGAAAAGTTTTGAATGAAATTCCAATAGTAACCAACTAGCCCTGAGAAACTCCAAAAATCAAAGATGTTCTTGGGATACTCCCAGGAAACAATGGATCCCACCTTCTCTAGATCTATAGATACCCCTACTTATGATATGATGTAACCTAATAAGTAAAATTTATCAATCCAAAAGTGTCATTTTGTGATCTTGGCATAGAACATATGCTCTCTTAGTATACTCAGTATGATGTTAATGTGTTTCAAATGATCGTATCTAGTCTGATATTACACCAAGATATCATCCATAAAAACAAAAAAAAATCATCTAGGTATGGGTGAAAACCTCGAGGTCATAAAAATAGTGGGTGTATTGGTATATTGAACGGCGTCACTAGATATTCGTAAAGGCCATACCTGCTTTGGAAAGTTGTATGTGGTATATCTGAGGGTCTAACCGAAACCTGATATAACCCTAACCTCAAATAAATCTTTGAGAAGACCTTGGATCCTTGGATTTATTCAAATAGATCATATATTCAAGGAATTGGGTACCAATTCTTAATAGTAAGATGATTGAACTGCCAGTAATCCACACACAGCTTTAGGGTGCCATTCACCTTCTTGAAAAAAAGAATAGTTGAACCCCAAGGAGAAGTAATGAGACATATAAACCATTTTTCTTCTAGGTCCTATAATTTCCTCTGGAGTTCTTGAATCTTGGTAGGATCCATCCTATATAGAGGAATAAACATTGGTTCTTCTCCTAGAACAAGTTAAATAGTGGACTCAACCACTCTCTTGAGCGGAAGCCTAGAAAAGTCATCAGGGAAAACATCTCTAAATTAGTGCACCGTTGTAGAAAATATTCTATTATGCTCCTCAATCATCAAGAAAGATACTGGAAATCTAGGCTGACACTCCTCCCAACCCATGATGCTCAAGTATAGCTCCACTTTCTTAGACATACCATTCTCCTTTGAGAATATAGATACCACCATTGGTTGATCATAAGGAAACACTCTGATGATAATAATCAATGTGGGATCGATATAGAATTATCTAGTCCATACCAAAAAAAAATTCAAAACCTGTCATCTTTATAATTAAAAGGTTCCATAAGAAATGATAACCATTGATCTCTAAGGGACACTCCTTGCATATGAAAACACTTATTGATTATACTCCCAAAGAATTATCAAGAGACATTACCCCATAAAAATACTCAATCTCAAGCCCAATAATTTCTATTAAATCAATAGATATAAATTAGTATAAAGCACTGGTATCAAATAAAGAAGTGGTTAAATTTGAAGCTGCTAAAATCATACCCCAGACTGTAGATGGTCTGACACTCTGCTCCTCAAGTGTAGGATGCACTGCATGAAACCATCTTGATCAGCATCCCTGAGAAAAAACCTGAACTCCCTAAGTAGGTCTACTATTTTGGAACTTCGCATCATAATTCTATCTTCCTCAACCTCATCCAACTCCCCAGCTTGTACAAACAGTGGTATTCCAGCTCCCAGCCTGGTATGGTGACACTGATTGCACTCTAGAATCTAAAGTCGGTGTAGATCCTATCCCAATAGGGACTGGTGGAAAGGTCCTACAAAATATTTGGATATATACCATTCTACCATAGGATCAGTACTCTACTAGGTATCTACTGTACTGGGGCTTCATGTGACCCATTCTTCGACACTTATGGTATATCACGTAAATGCAAGTTCACATACTCTGATTGCCACTACCCTCGTTAAAAGTCTCTATACAACACTTTATGCCACTTGAAAACCCATTTCCCTACCTAGGTGTTGAACCACCATTACATGTACCTTTAGACTCTCCCAGATTTAATTCAAAGATAAGGGTTTGGTTCACAATTTCAGTGATAATATCCAGTTAAAATATGTTCACCTAAGATCAGATGCCATACCTGATCCCATCCTCAAATAATCTCACCATAGATAGCTCATCACTAGTAAGAGTGGGTGAAAAGCATTGTAGTTTAGTGAAGTAGGTTGAATAGTCCATGATAGACATGGTAACCTACTCCAGGTTCATAAACTCCCTTTCTCAGTCAACTCTCATTATTTTTTGGAAAAATTAGTCATAGAAAGTATCTTAGAAGTCCCTCCAGACCATGCCTCAATGTTGATCTACCTGTATAAGGAAATCTCACCATCACTTGGCAGATCCACAAGGCATATAAGCCACAATCTTCACCCTCCATTATAGAGGTGTATTTATATGTTCAAATATCAAAACTATAACCTCAATCCATGACTTAACTGTATAGGGACCGCCTTCCCTTAAAAAAAGTATGTGAGTGATATTTTTGGGAATCCCTTGTTAGTTCTAACATAGTCGGTGTAGGTCATGGAACTCCCTTTACTGACTAAAATAACTATAGAAAACTCTATTTGATTTGAGAATTAGTTCCCAGTCTAGGTATAATAGGTGAAACTACTAGAGGTGTAATTGGTGTCACTACCAGTGAGTTAGGTCCCACCACCTCAGGAGCATAGTCGTCACTACCTTCTCGGTTCTTGGCCAAAGGCTATTATGGAGGTATATATATACAATGACAACCACGTGCCTAAGATAATATATGAGGTAGAAAGGATCATAGATATGAAATAAGAATAGGCTTACATCCTAAATACAAGATATAGGCTAGACAACTTCCCATTTCTTGGGTCAATTTATAAGATAAGACTTCAAGTTTTAAAGTGAGAGGTTCTATTATATGGGGTGTATATTCCAAGTTATAGAGGAAAAATTTATTTAAGTTGTAATTAGAATCCCCATTTAATAGAAACCAATTCCTTTAATAGATAAAATTTATTAAGTTTTCATATGATGTTTCAGTTAGGTGAATTTTCATTCCCATGTTTTAAAGACCTAAGATTTATAAGTTACAATTGGAATTCCATTTAACTGCAACCAGCCTTTTACATTTAGTCTTATAATGTAACAATTACATATATGATGGTTCAATTATATTTATCTTCATTCCCAATTTATAGATGCACAAACTTTATAAAGTACAATTGGTATCCATTGAATCACAACAAACTAAATGTTTCATCCCATGTAACTAAAGTTACATGGATTAAACATGTCATAATTGGTTAGTTAAGGTTCCATCATCAATCTATGTGGGAAAATAAAATTTAGGTTGATGTATACACTTTAAGTGACCAATTATTTCCTACTTTTCTTGTAAGAAACGTTAGAAAATTACTTGTATAACAATCAATTCACACACAATAGGCAACATACAATCAAGTAATGAAATATGCATGGCATGGCATATGAATGACACATATAGACCTATATGCCCATAAGGATGCATGAGGTGATACTCCCATTCCATACTGGCCCAAGGGAAAAAAATTAATAATTATAAAAAATGTCATAAACCATGTATGTCACCCAATGTGAAAGTAGTGAAACTATAACTAGTGAAATCCAAAACAACAAGTCCCATCCCTGGTAACTTTGCTTTTCACCCAATCATGGGTTAGCTACTCCCAGGCACAGTTTATTACTGAGTTTAAACACATTCTAGTCTCATGTCTATTGACCCAAAATAGTAAGATAAAATAAAATAAACCTCTGATTCAACTTGGTGACATATCAGTCCTAGTTCACTCATAAGTAATCGAACCTGAGGTCCACATGGTCTCAAGAGAACCACCCTGTATTCCAAAGGTTTTTAACTAGAAGCGAGGAACTATGGTGGTATAGTGGGGTGAATATACCCTAATTATCATAGTGCAGCATAGTAGTAAATAATAATAGAGCAGCAATAGAAACTATAAGACAACAGAGTATAATAACATGGAAACATAAATGAAACATACAAATAATAATAAATAGACATAAACAATAACATGATCAAATAAAAATGATGTCATGATAGTAAAAAATTGAAAACAAACAGACATGGTAATAGGTATACAATACAGTACCAGTATATACAAAAGGCCAAAAATACCAAAAAAACAACTATCACCATGAGCATCTGGAGCACTGGATCAATCATCTACTCACAATCTCCCATACTAAAAAGAAATCAAGGATCCAAACTTGGGAACTTTACTTTATCCTTAGGTTTATCCAAATAATCTGCCTGGGTAACAAATGGTGGCTCCAACAGGGCATGAGTAAAACTCGGTTGGACACCACCAACATTGTCTAATGAAAATATAGCCTATGAATATAAAATTTAACAGTGTGAGGGTATAATAAATAAGTCAGTAGAGTAAATTTAACTCATGTTGTGCTCAGGATCCTCATGAGATACATGTATGACCCTACATGCTTTGGCCTAAGCTGGATGTCTCTGAGTATATAACCATTAATTGTCTAGGGACCCAAGGAATATAGACAAGGCATCCGAATATAGTAATCACAATGGGTCCATAGGAGAACCATGAAATCAATGACCATGGAAGTTCGAGCCCACTCACAATGATCAGCTGAGATGTTAGGCTAGGGGTGTGCGTGTAATCCAAGTGTTGAACCCTTGGCATTGAACCCTAAAAGTTTCAATGGGCCTGAGTACAAGTCCAAGGTAATCTTAGGATAGACTTTATTGGAGCCAAATGATATAATCCAAGGTGGTATGTGTCCGAAGACATCAAGCCAAGTCCAATGAGATGATCCAAGGTATTTGAATTTCCAAAAATGTAGGTGAATTGTCGGTATTCAGCAGAGACCTCACTATTACAAAGTAAGTGCTCGATGATGGTTTAAACCGCCACAAAATCATTTCATGATGGTCTTGACAAACTACTGCTAAATCGCGTGTCGGCAATCATTTAACGATGGATTTTCAAAACCGTTACAGAAAAATTTAGCGGTGGTTTTTTAAAATTGGGAGAATTGTTTCACGATGGTTTAAACTGCCCCTAAATCGTTTTAAGGAAGTTTATTTTTTTTTCTTTTTTTTCTTTTTTTTAAAAAAAATAATTATTTATTTTCTTATTTATTTATGATTTACCATGCACATACACATGTCATGCATGCATATTCCATAAATTCCATGTAGAAATTCTACATTTGATGAGATTTAAACCCTTTACCTTTTGGTTATTCTACCAAGGCTTTACCACTTTAGCAAGCTCTTCGTGTGGTGAGTAAATATAATTTAATATACTTATATATATATATATATAGATAAAAACAAATAATACATAACAAATAGATAAAAAGTAAATAATTAATAATTAATAATTAAAAATTAATAATTAATAATTAATAATTAATAGTTAATAATTAATATCTAATAATTAATAAATAAAAATTAAATGAATAGTGAATAAATAAATAAACAATATTATAATAAATAGTAAATAATAAATAATAAATAATCATTTATAATTAGTAAGAAATAAATAAATAATATATAAGTAATGAATAAATAATAAATTAATTAAAAAATAAATTAAAATTTTATAAATAAATAATAAATCAATATATAATAGATAACAAATAAGAAATAATAAATTATAAATAAATATATAATAAATAAGTAATAAATAATACGTTAATGATAAATTGATAATAAAATAATAACAAATTAATAATTAATGTATAAATAATCAAAAATTAATAAATAAATAACTAAAAAATATATAATAAATAATAATGAAAAATAAATAAATAAAAAATAAGACGTTAATAAATTTAATAATAATAAATTAAAAATAAGTTAATAATTAATGTATAAAAAATAAATGCATAAAAATAAATAATAAATAAATAATAAATAAATGATAATATAATAATGAAAAATAAATAAATTATAAATAAATTATAAATAATTAAATAATAAATAAGTAATTACTAATATATACTATATAAAAAATAATAAATATTGAATAATACATAATAAATAATACATAAATAATAAATAATAATTACTAAATAAATAATAATTAATAATTACTAAATAAATAATAAATAATATTTCAATTATAAATTAATAATGAATAATAATTAGATAATAAAATAATAATAAATAATAAATTAAAAATAATATGTAATAACATATAATAAATACTAAATAATAATTAAATATTAAATATTAATTTAACAGTAATTTAACAATAAAAAATAAATCAATAAATATTTAATCAGTAATATATAAATATTAAAATAATAAATAATAAATGGATATAAATATCTATAAATATATATACATATAACAAAATTTACATAAATATATATAAACACACATTTATGTTACATACATATATATAAACACACACAGATATATAATTGTATATTAATATAAATATATATATAAATATAATTAAATATAAATATCTCTCTATATATTTACACATATAAGATATAAAAATATATAAACATAAATATGTATAAACATTTACAAATGTATATAAATATACACAAATATTAATAAATACATATAAGTAGATATATATAATGGATAATAAATCACCAAAAGAGGGGGGGCCGTAATAATTGCAACACCATAAAATCAATAAGAATGTAAATCAATGGAATAAAATCATAAATGATATAAAAATCATATGAAGACTCTCTTAAATGAAGCTGAAATACTTTTGAATATTAAAAAAATAGGGTATCCCAAATAAACTCAATTTTGGATGACATTTTGGCCTTTTTTGGCCACAAAAAAATAGTTATCAAGGTTCTTATTAGTCATAAAAACATAGCTCTCATCACAGGATTTGATTTGATATGTGGTAGAGCCCAAATGGACACCCAAATCAAAAGTTATGGTCGTTTAAAGTTGAAGTTTGATTTCCAACTTTTCTTAAAACTGTAATAAATTTTATTCTTTTAATTATTACCAAATTATAATCTAATGTGGTTTTAGTTCATTTCATAATATTCGATTTAACTGGTTGTAGAGCTAAAATAGAATCCCAGATCAAAAGTTATGATCATTTAATGTCGAAGTATGATTTTCAAATTATTGAAAAATTGTTTTAAGTTTCAAATTATTATTAATTAATAATTATAAATATTTATTAATTAACACATTATAATTAATTAAAATTGTAAATAATAAACAATATATTCTATTAAATATTAAATATTAAATATTAAATCATAATTAAATATTTTATATTTTATATTATTTCTCTTTAATTTAGCGGTGTTTTTAAAAAAACCACCACTAAAAATAAGTTTCAAAAATTTCAAAAAATTAAAATTATAAAAAAAAATTAAAAACACATTTAGCAGTGATTTTAAAAACCACTGCTAAAAAAATGTCGCTAAATTTTTTCCCAGAAAATATTTACTTAACGGTGGTTTTGAAAAATACTACAAATTTTTTCTTATAGTGCTTTCACAAGCTAATACATTGACCAAGCTCAAGTTTGGTATCTCATTTGGTGGTCACATCAATGAATAGTCTGACATCCTATGAGTTCTCCCAAGGCATTCTAAGTCGGGAATCTAAGTCTTACTCATGATAGTCCAAACATTTAATAGTTTTATCAAGGTACATAGTAATAATCAATCATTTCATTTAATAATTTAACATGGTCCAAGTGAAAATATCCAAACCATATTATAATTTATTTAATTCAATTTAGTCATTCCTTTTTATAAGAATCAAACCAAACACAACTAAGGGGTGTCTTGGCTAAAAGTAATAAATGGTTTTCAAGTAAATTTTAACCAACACACCCTAAGGGGTGGTTTAAGTTGAGCTCATCAACCTCCAATGATGTCAAGGGTATCATAGTACTTCTATAACCAAGTTTAGATAACAATTTAAAGGTATATTAATTTTAAGAACAATGCACAGAAACTCAAGCATATGGCACAATGATGAAAAATTATAAACCTCAAGACTTTTAGGGGAAATTACTATAAAACCTACCTTATCCCCATGGTGGACTCCCTGTCCAGTATCAACCTTATATTTGGGATAGAATGAGAGAAAATGAAAAACCAAACAAACACCCTAGAAATAGGGCATATTAGCTCATACAGTGACAACACCAATGACAGAAAGGTAAATCAGTAAAAGAATCAAGAGTATTTATAGACTTACTAAGGGGGAACCAATGTGAATGATGAAAATCAAAATGGAGACTGGATGAAGGAGATGCACTAAATCCTAGAGGGGGAGGAAGGGAGAGCTCCCATGGTGCTATTGTGAAAATGAGGGATGAGGAGGAGAATAATTATAATTAAGTTCAAGAAGGTAAAAAACACCATTTTCAATATTTTAAAAGGGTTCATGATTTGGAAGCATGGTTGGTCAAACCATATGTCAACTGTGTGATGTCCATTGTCCATGATCCCACACCTCATTCAGTTTTGGTGCATGGTTAGACAAACCATGCGCAAACCATGCATGGTGCATCTATAATAAATTTCAGATTTTTCATGGTCATGTGGCCTATTTTTCATGGTTTGAAAAACCATTATTCAACCTCTTAAGGCTTCATGGTTGAGGTTCATGATTAGTGAAAATTGTGCGCTAACCATGTGTCTCACCCTACTTCTTTAAAAACTCTTAATTTGAGCCTCGAATCGAGCTCAAATGCTCTCAAAACCTCTATCACCCCATTAGGAACTTCCATTTAGATAAAACAAAAGGTTTAGACTAAAAATTAAAGTATTTTTACCTCTATGAAAAATTAGGATCTTACATTTGGTATGCTCCCTATTTTTGATTTTTTTCACCTTTCTATCATCTGATACCATCTAACATGATCTCATATTCATTAGGTATTCTCCCTAATTCAAGTGTGTTGCCTTTTACTCTAGGGATATCAAAGGGATTAGAGGGATCAGTCAATGAGTAGTCACTAACTAGGCATTTGGTGACACGGTTACCATCATGAGGGTACTGGAGGGTCACCATTATTGGTATGTAACGTTAATGTGGAAAAAAATAATTTATTTCATTTATATACTAATTTTTGAATATATTTATTGAATAGATTTTGATATTAACAAGATGAAAATGAACATTAATATATCATATGTTTAGAGGGTGAGTAATTTTAAAGTAGTTGTGTCATTTGACATGTTTGGTGTACCCATAGATGATTTTGGAATCTTATATGAGAATATTTTTGGTCATTTAGAAAGTGATATGATGTCCCTTCCCATGACTTATCATGACTAGAGGCATATTCCCACAAATTGGAAGAATTATATTTTTGATAAATAATTAAAAGTAAGTCAAAATTAATATTTATGGTTTTTTATCTAATATTCCTATCAAATGTTAGTATAATTTTTTTTCATATCTAATATGCAGATACTTTTCCATTTTAATGTTCATGACATGGTTGTGCATCAATAGACATTGAAAACTTTGGGTAAAAGGTGGAAGGACTTTAAGTAAAGGTTTTGGTGTGAGTTCAATGACAGCTCCTTAAGTGTTAGTCAAATGTATGAAAAGGTGCCTGGAGGGATACCTTAGTATCAATGGAAGTCCTTTTTGAATATTCATTATTCTGATTCACATAAGGTATTTGATATTTTTATTCTATATTGATCTTAATTTATTAAAAATAATGAATTTTTTATTAATATTAACATTTTTTGTTAGGAATATTCACAATAAAAATCATCAAATAGTGAGAAAAAAATCACCTTGCACACATTTGGTTCTAAAATTTTTTTAAGAAGAAGTTTTTATAAGGTAATCTTCTAGATATTTATTAAATATAATTTCATTTCATTTTAATTACTTTAATTTTTATAGTTTTCATTTTTTTCTTTGATGATATAGGTGAAATAAGTTGGCCATGAGGTCAGTCTAAATGAGTTAGGGTTTGATGTACACAAGAAAGCTGATGGAAGTTATATAAATTATTTTGCTGCAAATATTGGGGTGAAAAATCTAAATCATAATTTTTTTTTCATGAAGATATTTATTTTGTTAAAAAAATAATATTTTCAAGAAAAAAATAAATATTTATGGGATGAAAATCTATTACAGTCATCGTTAGTCTCTCACAATGATGTTATTGCCCAATTTTTGGGCAAGGAGCATGTTGGTCATGTTTGAGGGTTAGGTTCTAGACTATCCCCCTCATGAGTCTTTGGGACGAACTATTCTTCATTTATTTTGACTTCTCCTCCTGTAGGTTTGAGTAATGTTACCGGTCTCAATCCCTTAGAATCATAAAATAAAATTGTGATTCTAATGAACCGAATACAGGAGCAGGAGGTATGATCGATAGCTCAAGATGATAAATTTGCAGTGATGACAAGTTCATTGGGTATGTTATTTCAGGGCATGATCAAGGGAATTCCTATAGACATTACAGTCCTGATACAATATACTAAAGTGGTTCTGAAATTTTTGCATTTATTTTAATATGTTTTATATAATTATAATATTTTTTGTGAATATTTTTTTATGTACTATTTAATTAAAACTATTTTTTATTCTATTTTTTTAATACAGGCATGAGATATAACAAAATATTCTAGACGACATGCAAATCAAGAGCATTTATCATCTAGAGGAAGACAATGAGACATAGGAGAATAATGTTGATGTTGGATCCATCTTTGTATGAGTTGTATTTTTTACTGAAACTTATATATGATACTTGTGTAGCATTTAACTTATTTCTTAATGTATGTAAAGTTTTATTTTGTATGTTTCATTTGAGTAATACAATTATTTGATTTTTTATATTATAGATATAACTATATTTTTATACTAGAGGCAAATTCATATTTAAAGGCACTAATATATATTTTTTAAAAATATTATAAATAGTTTAAACCACCTATAATAATTTAAAAACCATCACAAAATGTTTTAAAACCATTGAGATTTTTTTAGCAACAGTTATAACTACCACTAAATAAGGGAAAAAATTCAAAAACACCTTCCTTTTATATTATTTTTGGTGGTTTTAACCAACATAATGTTGACAAATAATTTTCATAAAAACCCCATCATGTATATTATTTGTGGTTGTTAAAACCGCTGTAATATTGACTAGAAATTTTTAGGAAAAAAACCTATGCATTAATTTTAGTGGTGGTTTAAAAACTGCCACTAAATATGGATGGGAATCAGTTTCATCGAACCATTGTAAATATCAAAAAATTCACTGATAATTAATTATAGACTAAGGTTGAGTTTTTAATAACCACCACATATTAATATGATATGGTTAAAATCAACATATTTTACAAAAAAACCTCTACTAATTAGTTTTTTTATTGTAGTGCCTTCATTCTGTTTAAATGGTTTTGAGATCATGGGGTCTCATGGTGGCTTAAAATTATTTTGAATTTGGAGGTGTGGTTTTTTAAAATGGTTCTTAACACCAATTAGTTTCCTTTTAAAAAGGGGTATGTTGCTTTTTAAAAGTGATTTTATGGAAATAGTTGGATTTCCAAATTGGCTTCCAAAGTGAGATTTAATAAATGGTTTTGGAAGTACATTTGGAATGTTGTTTTCAAATGGTGTGAAAACGTTTTGGCTTCCCACATGATTTTTGTAAAATCTCAGTCAGAATTTTAAGTAAAGTGGTTTTATAAATGCATGAGACCCTCTTTTAGCCCTTGTGTGACTATTGTTATGCTCATGGTGGCCCGTCATCCCGTGAGGGGATGTTTTATATTGATGTGTATTTATATGATACTTATGCATATATGTGAATGTGGTTGTTTCTTTCAAGGTTGTAATAGGTAAGGCATGAGTTATTTCAAATTTTTTATATTTCATACATGTGATAGTTTATTATTGCACACATCCATTTGACTTTTCATAGGAGTCTTAGGTAGATAGTAGGTGGACTGTATGAGATAAAGTCCTAGTGTATAGAAATGGGATGTCTAGGGAATGTTTTCTAGTTATACCCCATCGGTTAGACTAAGAGGATAGTAGGTTGTATGAGCTATAAACCTTTTCATATCCCATGTAGCAAAGTATATTTTAGTCTGTTTATTTCTGGATAGTTTAATAGGACTATTGAAGATGCTGACAGGTTTAGTATTATTGACCTAGGTTCTTTATCACCAATTTAGGTATTTATTAATAGAGCATAGGGATGATTCCCATGATGCTAGGTCCTTTTCAGGATTATTTATGTGAATTGTTTTATGAATCGATTGTATTCCCCTAGTTTTTTTTATTATTGGAAACATTATTTGGTTATTTTTTGGATTGTGTTTCCTTGATTCATGGGTTCCTATGTGTGATTTATGTATCACTTTGAGTGTATTGGTTTACTTTAAAATTATTTGTGTTAAAACAGTTTGAAAGTGTGTTTTAAAATGGAAAATGATTTGGTTATTTATTAAATGGGTTTTAAGAAATGATTTTTCCTTAAGGTTGTTTATGAAAATGGATTTTTCATGAAAGGTTTATAAAGATGGATAAATAGGGATTTGTCTTATTATTATGTTTTTAAAGGCCCTATTTCTTTATTTTTAATTGATTTATTAAAATTTTAACCATGATTGTTTATTTATTATATAGGTTGGTTTTTTGTAAATGTGTAAGTGACATGTTTATTGGACTTGTTTCATAAAACATATAAAAACATGTTTTTATATTATGTTCAAACTTTAATTTTATGAAGTATATTATGAAGGGATTTCCATAGTTTTGGAAGGAGTTGACCTACTAGGTTGTTTAGATCATACCTATAGAGATATTGTATAGGTTACTAGTACCCACCTTTTCTTAAGTTCTTGGGATTGAGTTCATCCATGGATGGATGGATGGGATGCGATGAGTTACCCGAGCACCTTTTTCCAGCCTCTGGGGATCAGGAACTCTCTTTGATCCAATGGAGAGCTGTGTCAGATGTTGGTTTAGATGGCTTCCCAAGACTGATTCATTACAAATAGTACTAGGGCTTAGGTTTCTTAGTAGGTACCTAGGTTCTTGATTTACTATCTTTCTATTTTGGGTATTCTAGTAATATTGAGTTGGAATTTTAATTGAGACTTGGGTGGTTAGTTATGAGTGAGCTCTTGATCACCATCCTTCATAGAGGCACCCGAGTTACCAAGGACAGTGCGGTTTGAATTATGAATTCAGAATTTTTATGGATTTTTCATTGATGATTTGTTGATCCTCTTTGGTATTATGTGAGTTTCCATGGGGTTGGATTTAATTTTGTGATGGAAAATAAAAGTGGGCTAGTGGTGTGAGGTTGGACTACATGGACAGATAAACTAGATAGTAAAAAAACTCTCAATCTTGCAAACATTATAGGGATCATTACATGACTGGCCCATGGTCTATCAAACCATGTGGCCAAGTCAAGAATGATTTCACATCCCATTTGAATTATTGTTTAGACCTATCTTGAGAAATCCCTAATTATGTGGGATGATCCAATGTGGGTCTTGGGATATGTTGATGATGTGGATTGAGAATTGTGATGTGCCTCCTTTTTGGGTGTAATTTTTGTGTGAAATTGTTTTTATGAAAAATGAGAATTTTTTTAAAAATTTTATTAGTATGAAAAGGATACTTAGGTATCACTTATAAATATAGGTCTTGATTTCATGAAAAAAATCTTAAAAGGTAAGCCTTTAGGCTTATTTTTTAAATGGGATTGATTTTCCAAAAACGTTTTGGGTATGCTTTACCCTAAATGGATTGATTTTTTATGAAACACAGAAAATGTTTTGTTTTTAAAAACTCATTGGTGTTTGATTTTTAGGAAAATTTTAACCCTGTGGGGTGATTTTAAAAAAAAATATTATTTTCAATTAATGAAAATGAAGGGGTAAATTTTTTTATAATGTTTTAAAGAGTGATCTTTGAGAACTCTGGTGGGTTTCTTATTTTATAAATGAAGTTGTGTTTTTAAAAAAATCATTAGGTGAAACATTTTGGAATTATTATGGGGAATTTGGATTTTAAATGAGATGTTATATTTCCAAGTGGTTGGGTAATTTTAAAAGCATGTGTGTTTTTGTAAAATGAATTTTTATTCCTTTAATAATTTTTTAGTTTTCAAATAAATGGGGTTTTGTAATTTGATTTTTCTTATTTGACTAGTCTTTTTAGTTTTTTCCCTCTATTTGGGTTTGGACTAGTTGGTTTGATTTGATAATCATGAATTAATTGGGTCTATGTTTTGTTATATTTAAAGTGTATCTCCTCAAATGTATTGAGTAAAAGTGTAGTATTTATCTTTAGGGGTTCTTCCCTTGTTCTTGTCTCTTTCCTAGACTCTGAGTGGAGTGTCAAGTGTTGTTCTCTTTTTTGTATGTTTGAAGGTAGTGGTTGTGAAACATTTTGGTGAGGACAGGTCTCCTTAGGTTTTTAGGTGATGTTCATTTTTGAGGATTTGTTCTCAATGAGTTTAGAGCATTGTATCCTTCAGGTTGATTTTGGTTAGTGTGATCCTTGGGTTCTCTTTTGGTTACTCTTATTTGAGCGGTGGTTGTTTGATATTTGTTTATACCACATTATAATTTGTACCTTGTATTAATGCTTTGGTGATGATGGCCTCATGGTAAGAGTTGTGCAAGGGTTTTTTCACTGTGTGCTTTGTATGTTTTGAGATGTAGGTATTTTTGGTAACATGGTCTTGTGGACCTTAATTATTTTGGATGTGATGGTTGTAGATAATTTTGGGGACTCGATCTTGTGATATTGGTTATTCTTTGTCTTTGGTATCTTCTAAGTGTTTTGTCAAGTGTGTTTCCTTTTTGGAGTTGATCTTTCTTGTGGATATCTGTGGTTAGTGGAATCTAGTGGTTTCTCTTGTGGATTTGAGAAATCAATTTTTTCTTTGTGAAACTTTCATAATTGAAGTGTATATTTTAGTCTTCACCTTTTATATCAATTATAAATGGTGGGGAGACCACTTTAGATCTCCTTTTGTTTAGAGTTCCTTATTGGATGCTTGTATTTGATTTCTATTTGAGGTTTCTTGTGTTTTTTGAGGTTTTTATTAAGTCTTTTGTTGAAAATACTTTGTTTAATGATTTCATGATCTTAGGATATTTTGATTTTTCCCTAATCTTTACATTTATTTTGAAATATTGGTAAACTTTTACCCTTCCTTCATTGTTATTATTTGATTAGGGACTTTCTATGGGAAGAAAGTGGAATGGTAGGGAGAATTGTGACACTAAAAGTTTCATTTTTACTTTTTTATATTATTTTATTCTATCTTTGGGTAATTTAAGCTTCTGATAATTTTTGGACCTAAAACTTAATAAATCTATAATTTTTCTCTCTATGCATGATTTTCATGAATAGTTTATGGGAAACCATGTGTCTACCTTTATGTAGAGACTTTTCCAGATATTTTTATATAGTTCATGGTTGGTCCTCACATTTAGCGCACAGTTTGTTCCAAACTATGTAAGGAATAGGGGAAATCGTGTGAATCTCTTAGGGTGTTTGGGTGCCAGCACACTTCTTGTGTATGGTTAGTGTAAACCATGTGGCAAGAATGAGGTAGGATTTGCAGTTTTGACAAAGGGTTTTTGCACAGTTGGTGCATATTTTGTGAACTATATGGATAAACCGTGCAGTCTTCCCATGTTTCATTAAAAGTATGAAATTTCCTTTTCACCCTTGGTTTTTTATACTTTGGACACCCTTTACTCCTCTATTTCGGACTAAAAATGGTGTGTATGGGGGAGATTTATTCCATCTTCCTCCTTTGATTTAGAGCCTTTTTCTTCTTGATTAAATGCGATTAAGACCCTCTTTCTTCCTATTTTATTCTATTCTCTTATCCCTTTCCCTTCTCTATTGGTTTTTCTAACTCCCGTAAACCCTAACCATTTTTTAGGTTCATATTAGACTTTAGGTAGGTATAAATGATAGGGATTTGGGTTTTCTATGGTTGAGAAGGTCATTTCTTGGCTTGGTTGGGCATTCACTATTAATGAAGACAAGTTACAGATGGTTCTTTTTTAAATGAGGTGGGTGTTTCCATATAACGTCCTTGTTATTCATGTTATAAATTACTTGTAATATTATTATTTTATAATTATGTTCTAAGATCATATTAGGCTATAAATTATTTTCAAATGGCTATTTTTCTTACCATGGATGAGTCGAATTCCAAGCACTTATAAAAAATCCTAATTGGAACTTTTAAACAAGTTCCAAGTGTTTTAAAATGGTTCCTTATAGAATTTGATTTGTATAAAAACCCCATTCTAGTTTTAAAATGGTTTTCAAGTGGTTTCAAGCCTTTTCATGGACCTAGGTCACATTCCATGTGTTTGTTAAAATTCCCTAGTGGATTTTCAAATGTAATTTAGATTTATCAAATGAGTGTTTAACACCAGTTTTGTCTTTAAAGAGGATGTGTGATGTTTTAAATACATGTTTTGTGAAATTAAGGGAGTTTAAATTCATTCAATTTAAATGGTTTTGAGACCATGGGGTATCATGGTGGCTTATAATGCTTTTGAATTGGTAGTTTTGGTTTTGTAAAAGGGTGATTGGTGTCAATTGGATTCCTTTTAAAAATGGTTGTGTTGCTTTTTAAAAGTGATTTTAGGGAAATATTTGGATTTCTAAATTGACTTCAAAGTAAGAATTGATAAATGATTTTTTAAGGACATTTGGAATGTGGTTTTCAAATGGTGTGAAAATAGATTAGCTTCCCACAAAATTTTATACCAATTGTTACTTTAAGTAATGTAGTTTTATAAACACATGAGACCCTCTTTTAGAATCATTTTACTATCGTTATGCTTGTGGTGTCTTGTGATCCCATGGGGGTGTTATATATTTATGAATTTTATAAGTTTTTTATGAATAGATGTGAATGGTGTTGTTTCTTGAAAGGGTGGAAGAGGCTTTGTGTGAGTTATTTCAAATGATTTATATTTGATAAATGTGATGGTTTATTTATTCTTGACTCCATTTTAATTATCATGGGAACCTTAGCTAGATAGTATGTGACCTATATGAGAGCAATACCTGGTGTATAATAGTGGGATGTCTATGGAATGTTTACTTATTATACCCTATCAGTAAGACTGATAGGGTAATAGGTCATATAAGTTAAAAACCTTTTTATATCCCATGTAGTGAAGGACCTTTTAGGTCATTTATTTCTGGATATTCTTGCAGGGATACCAAAGTTGCAGATAGTTTTAGTAGTATTGACCTAGGTTCCTTATCACAAATTCAGGATTTATTATTAGATCATAGGTTCCTTGTATCTAGGTCCTTATTAGGGTGATTTAAAGGATTTCATTTCATTAATCAATTATATTCCCCTATTTCATTTGATTATTGGACCTATTTTTTGGTTATTTCTTGGATTTTGTTTCCTTGATGCTTGGGTGATTATGTGTGATTTATGTATCACTTTGATTGTGTCGGTTTACTTTCAATCGGGTTGTGTTAAAATGGTTTGAAAGTGTGTTTTAAAAAGTAAAAAATGTTTGATTATTTATTAAAGGAGTTTTAAGAAATGGTTTTCCATTGTGGTATTTTTCAAAAAATGATATTTCATGAAAAGTTTGGAAAGAGGGATAAATAGTTATTTGGATTATCATTATGGTTTTAAAGGACCCTTTTCCCTTTTTTGATTTATTTTTGGTTTCTTTGTAGTGTGTTTGAGCTGCCATTAGAAGTTGTATCCAGCCTTTTAAAAAAGGTGGTTGTTTGTAAATGTGTAAGTGTCATGTTTATTGACCTTGTTGCATAAAACATGTGAAAAACTTATTTTTATCTTATATACAAACTTGAATTTTATGAATTTAATTGTGAAGTTATTTCCATATTTTCGGTGTGTGGTGACCTACTAATCTATTTAGATCATGCCTATATAGATCTTCTATAAGTTACCGGTACCCAAGTTTTCTTCACTTCTTGGGCTAGGCTTCATCTATGGATGGACGAGTGAGATGTGATGAGTGATCATGGATCACTTATGGTGCAATTGGAGATGTTCGTTTCCCTTTCCATTTTTGTTTTATTTTCTAAAGTTGTATTGGCCTTTTTTTTTCCTAGGATGTTTATGTATCTGCTTACTCTCTATTTTATTTAATTTTTAGTTATTTATCTGTGTGTGGATGTTTATCAGTTATGAAATATTTGGTTATATGTTTTATCTGTTTCCATTGTTGGTTTATTTTATATTGTAAATGAGGGTGAAACCATTCCCAAAGAGTATTCTTGAGACCCAGGCACTTGTTGTCGGCCTATGGAGATCGAGAACACCCTTTAGGATAGTGGCAATCCAAGTCAGATACTAGTTCATATGGTAGCCTCATATCAGTTTATTATAGAAAAGGTGAGTTCGGGACTTGTATGCAAGACCACACCTAGCACCTTTAGGTAGAATTCATAGACTTTGATGATGCACTACCCTGAGTCCTTATATATGGGCTAGGATTTATGGTATGGATGACTATATTCCTTTCATCATGGTGTTGAAGATGGTAGGGTCAGGCATCATGGTGGTCTAGTTAACACATAATGACCTAACTTGTATGATTGTGTGTGCATTGTATTTTATGTTTCTGGATGGGTGTATTGCATGGTTATTACTATAATCTTTATATATTTATTGCATTAACATCCACTTTATCACAAAAAAACATAGTATTTTTGAGGCATTGGGGGTCTTACATGGTCATTGGAATCACCCCTACTCACGTACACGACATGAGTTTTAATGTATGTGGGTAGAACTTTCTGTTTTCTCTCAATACATAGGTATCGCTTAGAGTTTGACACATGGTATAGATAGGAAGTTCA
Source organism: Viscum album (assembly GCA_963277665.1). Lineage (NCBI taxonomy): Eukaryota > Viridiplantae > Streptophyta > Magnoliopsida > Santalales > Viscaceae > Viscum > Viscum album. Next base: position 1,504,144,310 of record OY728146.1, on the reverse strand, counting down.
TGGAGGATGAGAACTTGAAAAGATGGTAAATGAGTTGGTCCAGAGGCCAATGTATTTACTATCAGTTACCATTCAACTTGTACACTGATCAGTGTGCCTTTTATTTATATATGATGCATGTTATGCCATGATTATTTATAGCTTCTTTTTTATGAATAATATAGACTAGTTACTCCCTTTGATTCTAGAATATGGGAGCCCATTTGGATCCCTGATTTATGTCTACAAGGTTTTGGTATGTTTATTATAAGGATGGGTCATGTTGAATTTTTGGTAGATTTAGGCATGACCCTCATGTTTTATTCTAAAGGACATAGTCTCCATGTGATTGTGTTAGGGCCTCACTACTAGTCATGATCCTCTAGAATATGAGGAGTCATGCCTGAGGTCATGTATCAACCCTCACTCGGGTGTCGTTTGGTCCGTTCAGGCTGGGGCATTACAACTGTATAGATTGTTTGTATTTTATAGAATACTAAAGAAAATTAAGGTATCCTTCATGTGAATAATTATTGTTGATAATTTATTGAAGGAGGATCATGTATTTTTAATAGGGAAATATTCATTTCTAATTTCTCTATTTAAATCCTAAAGCAATCACATGTAGAATATAATGAACTGCAATGTGACATTGTTTCTCATTTTTTAACATATTGTATAGTCCAACCAAGAACTGGTGGAAATCATATTTAACATCAGTTTTTTAAAATTTTCAATGATTATTTTTAACCGATGTTGATGTTGTCAATGTTAAAAATAATAGTTTCTATATCGTTTTTAAAACAACTGACATTAAAAATTTAAATAAAAATCATATTTAAGTGATATATCAATGTCTATTTTTTCAAAAACCCAGCATTGAGAATTACTTTCCACATTAGTTTTAGTATTTAACCAGCATTGAAACCTTTTAAAAAAAATTACCTTTAAATGTTTTTTTATAAAACCAACATGGAAAATTCTTTAAAAAACAAAACATTTTTTATATCAGTTTTGACCCAAATCCAACATCGAAAACCCTATATTTAAGATTCCATGTTAGTTTATAAAAAAACAAAATAAAATAAACATTCCAAAAACATATAAAAAAATTCCTAGTAAAAAATATATAAAAAAACTAGCATAAACCTAAAAAAATGTCTAAATACTCATTTTTTAAACTTTAATTAAAAGATATATACATGATACTCAATTTAAAAATTAACCATTCCTAAAAAATAGTTTTCAAACAAACTTTGAATTTGAGTAAGGTCTACATATGCATATGACACGAAATTAATGGAAATATAAAATAATAATGAATTTTATAAGATTAAAAAAATACAATATTTGCATATAAAAGATAAAATATTTAATATAACTAACCTTATTGAATTTAGACATCACCCTAGTTGTGATGATATTTAACATTAATCTTAAAACATAATAACCACATTCCACATTTCTTTTTTGATGATGAAACTGTGATAATGAAACATTAACTTGAAAATAAAAAACAACATATATATATAATAAAACATTATTATCTAATATAAAATTTATTTACCATTTCTTTCACGTGTTTAATTTTATTTATCTCTATAAAAAATTGATCATTTTCAAACTTTCTCCATGGCCTATATTTTCATATATTGTAACAACCCCAACTCCAGTAACCCAAAGTTGGTGTATTTTTCATTACATTATCACTAGATACAAGTAATCACACCCCAAAGGACAGAATAATTTAGTAGTATTGAAGAACCCGATACATATATGATTCTCATGTCACATTAGAAATATAAAATAAATAGCATAAAAAAATTATTACATCCTCGATATTATTAATAATATCCTTCTTCATATCCTGGGGAAAATAAAATAAAAAAAGGGTAAGCTTGGATGCTCATTAAGGGTTATGTACAGCAAAATCTATCATGAGTAAATAATTCATAATCAATGTGGAAAGTTAAATAACTGGAAGAACATGTCATTTAATCAATAACTTTAGCCCAAACTAAATCCATGGATAATATCAATGTATTAATCCCATGGATAATAATAATTGAATTCTTATTGAAGTAAATTATTAATATTGGATTCCATGATACTAGTTTTCATGGTATCTATACCATCGAGGCCTTGTTCTAAGATAGTTTAAAACTATGGGTAGGCATACACCAAAAAACAATTTAATGCTAGATTACTGATTTATCTCATGAGACATCTCGATGTATTGAGGGGATATATAATTTCAGGCCCCACCCAATACTACATGTCTAGTGCATTCCTTATATACTGAATGAATGATTTATTTAATGAACAATATGCCTTATTAGCAAATATCTATATTGAGTAAAGAATATGAATTTATCAATAATTCCTCATTTATTCAAATACTTTCAAAGTATAATAACATATGTATAAATGGTATATGTATTAGATAATAATGATATTTATGATACAAATAATATGGATATTTAAGAGAAATGTAATATCTAATGATCACAAGTAAGTGAATGTTTCAAAAGAAGGTATCATTACAAAATATCCCCAGTGGTGAATAAGTAAAATAAAGGTTCATTTTAATTGATGAATAAAATTACCATAAAAAGATAATTAAAAACATTTTTTAGGGAAATATCCTTTTCACTTATAAATTCAATTTTAAAACTAAAAATTTCACAAATATTAAGGAAAACATTTTATTTGAAAATAACTATATAAACTTGTAAAAGAAGCTTTAAAACATTGAACAGTCATGATAATATGAAATTTAATTTATTAAATATAAGTTAAAATAAAACATATCTTTCACACTTTTTTAATAAAATTGCCACATTTAAAAAATGACAGAAAGATTCCTTTTTAACCATTTTGTAAAAAAAGTCAAACATGGGTAAAAATGTCTTTTGATAAATCATTTTAGAATTGTAAAAAAACAAAAAATTTAAAGAAAATTTGGGAATGGAAGAAAAATATATCCTATCAAAAAATAAATAAGATCATTTTTTATTTTAAACATTTTTTTTCTTGATTTAATTTCTAAAGGGAGGAAAATTTAGAAGAAAATATGGAAAGTCTTTAAAAGAGTGAACCTGAATTGAACTTTAATCACAATGAATAAATATATATTTATATTAAATACCTAAAATGAAAAATATATACACAATATAAAATTAAATAGGTCTATATTACCCAATATTTCTTAATGGATTGGAAATTGAGATGATATCCCTTACCTCAAGTTCGACTTGCCTCGTAGGTGCTCTGATCTCCTCTTCTTTAATAGACTTCCTTAAGATCTCTTCTTAAGGGACATAGGGTAGGTCTTTTGGAATGACCAGAACCTATAGAACATATTTATGGTAATTATAAGAGAATTGGGTAGGGTTTTTTCAAGCTACATGGATCAAAGTGGTGTGAATAATTAAGAGAAGGGGTTTCCTTTTATAAGAGAGGGGAGGGAAATTCTTGGTAATTTTTAAAGTATTAAATTGATATAAATTATATTTCATGTAAAAATAGAACAAAATTGATATAATTAGAATATAGGATGATTTTGAGTTGAAATAATCTCATCCAATAAAATTTTTACAATTTTTAGTTGTGTTTTCACCCTTATCTTTTAGTTTTAACCTCTCATTAACCCTTTTGACAATCACTTCAATATTAAAGTTTTATACACTTTAAGGGTTAATAATGTTACTATAAAATGAAAAAATACCCATAAATGGATATTTTTTTATTTTTAAAACCATTACTCATTAATTTGTCTAAATCTAAGTTTTTATAGATTTTAAATCATTTCATAAAATGTTATTTATTATAAAATATCATTAATTTCAATTTTGGAACTATTAATTTAATTTGACTTTTAAAACTACAAGACAATAATGGAATTAGAATAAAAGGAATAAAAAACTCTCTAATATGTCATTTTTACCTATAAAAATATTATAATATAGAAACTCAATCAAATATTATTATTTTTAGAGTTTTCAAAATTATTTTATTGATTTTTTTAATGCTTGCACAAGCATTGTGTTAGTGTTGCATAAGCCTTTAAGGAAATTATTTATTCACTAAAAATTAAAAATAAATTACCATGATTAAAAAAATAATTTATATTTAAAATTGATATTTATAACTGAAAATATTCTCTATATATCCCTATGTAAAAAATTTAAAGATAATAAAATAAGGAGAATGACATTTTTTACTTTTCTTTATATAAAATAATATAAAGGGTAAAAATCATGTACAAATGGAAAAAAGGTCATATATTAGAATTTTTTATGATTATTTATGTGATATAATCATTAAATAAAATTAATTCAAGTGTTAGGGTCATTATTTAGTCCTTATCATTTTATTTTTAACCTTAATTACTTGATTTACCCCTTTACTGTGGTAAAAAAATTACTAAAGTTACCATTAATAATGTCTAAAAATAAAATGAACCTATTTTAAAAAATTATAAATTATGATTAAAATATGAAATTAATTTTTCAATATTCAATTCATATAATTGTTATAAATTATTTTTAATATAAATGCATAAAACGCAATGAAAAATAGTTTTGAGAAAAATATGTTTTTAAGATCAAAAATGTACTTATAAAAAAATCATATATAATGATGATTAAAATGAATTTAATTATATTATATATAATTAAGTAATAATTTCGTTACTTTGAGACCAAATTTAAATCATAATGATACTTTTTAATGAAAAGAAAACACTTTTACAAAAAAATCGGTATTTTCACTATTCACTAAAAAATCATTATTTTCATAAAAATACCAAAATTTCACCCAAAGATAATTTTGATATTCTGATTTCATAAATTATATAATTTTTATCAAATAAAATTTCTAAAATTTTAGGAAATTAATTATAATTATTTTATCATAAAAACAATAAAAACTATTTTTGAAAAAAACATGTTTTTAAAGAATAAAATGGCTTTAATAAAAATTGAGTGCTTATTTACTAAGAATTAATAAATATATTTATATTGAGTAGGACCTTTATATATATTTCATAATGTATTTAATCATATTTTACACCTTTTAATTTAACATCTAGGTTATAACGGTCATATTTAAATAAAAATATTTTGTGGTCTGTTTCAGCTCAATGTTGTGTGTTGTATATGATATCAAATATAGTGTTATTTTAAAATATTGGGGTGTTGAATTCTCCACCCCTAAAAAAATTCATCCATGAAATTTTAACTTTTTCTCAATACTCAAGGGATTTTTATTTGAAAATTACTTTGTGGAAAACACACATCATAAAAAGGGTTAATAAAACTTCCTCTTAAAAAGAGGGAAATTGAAGTATTAAGGTCACCACAAAAATAAGTTTCCAAATAAAAGAATATTATTGATAAGTGAAAATATGTAAATAAAATATAAAATTAATTCCTAATTATTAATAGATATTGATAAAGGAAATTTTCATGATAAAGTTAACCATCACAAAATTGTAAATCTGTGATGGGTTAAAATATCATTGATTTCTCGGTAAGAAAGGTAAAAGGATAACATTTTTATTTCAAGGTACTTTTCCTAAATTTAAGAGATTATTTTTATATCTAGATAAATCACTCTATAAAATAAACTTAATTTTTTTATTTCTATGATATAATCACAATATCATCCTTTGGTTATGCTTTGATCAATTTCTACTTCACCTCTTATGCTAGGAAATGGATATTCGAGATGCATTTTTTTATACCTGAAATGATTTTAATATATCATAATATACATAATTAATTCCACCAGCCACTAAATATTTATCAAAATAAAAATGGTTATCATAGGTTATCCATTATGATAAATCATACTTTAACCTCAAACAATAATATCCAAAATTCAACTTAATTCATTCCATAAGTAGTTAACCTTAAAACTCCTCAAAAATATTATCGACCATATTCAAAACCCAAAAATTTGATCAAAAATTTATCCCTAGGAAATATAATACCTTTATCACATATACTAATAACCTAAATCGCCATTAACTTTATCCGTATTCTATATATCCCATAAATCAAAAAATGCAATAAACTCTATCATAAATTACTTTTTCATTAAATCACTAACCATTTTAAATGTCACTAATAATTTTATATTAACTTTTTTAATGTCAATATTCTATTTATATCGAAATTATTAACTCAACATCAATAATATATTAAGGTTTATCTTTACCTTATTCGTGTATTCTCAAAAAAATATCACTTTACCACTAAATCACTTTTCTTGGTTATCAGTACCATTCAACATATGCTTTCAAATACTTAAATAAAAGCCATTGAACATCAATAATTTGATGTTTCATGATTTTTATTACCATAATATCATTGATAAAATACTTTTAAAACATAATTATTTAAAATACACAATCACTTTAATCATTTTACTTCGGTTGTAGCAATAGTATAAACTTGACTTTGATTCCTTATCTTCTTCTAAGGTATACTCCCTTGATGATCAAGGAATTATTTTTTATAGTGACATATCTTCTTATATTTGAAACACTAAACATTATAGGCTTCTTTATTACCCTTACATTCATTCATATAATGTAATTTCTCTCCATATTTGAAGTAAACTTTCATTCCCTTCAAGCAAGCACTAGGGTGTTTCTTTCCACAATTATCACATGTGGGAAAATCCTTCTTTCCCTTCTTACCCTTATAAATTTTTTGCTATGTCATACTTTTCTTATATTTTTTTAATTTGAGTCCAAAATAAATGAATAATTCCTTCTCTATCTTGATATCACATGATAATATATCCTCATATGATTAAAATGTTTGGGAGACTAGTGACCTTCGAAGGACTAACTTTTTCCCAACAAAGAAATGGTCAATCTTGCTCTTTGCATTATGTACGTAGTCCGCATCATGCCTTTATAACCTTGTAAAGTTATATTCATAATTAGAAATATTTTACTCTTCCTTTATTCTTATACTTAATAATTTTATCTCAATATTTTCTCATTGTTCATGGGGAAAATATTTTTCTAATAAGAGTAATTTAAAATCCTTTTACTCTATGTTTTCTATTTCTTATTCATCCTTAGTATTTTGAATAAATTACCACCATTGATCTTTATACCCTGAGAGATGATAAACTAACATGACTACCTTATCCCTTTCATTACTTCCCAAAGAAAGAAATGTCTTCTTTAAGGAACTTATCCATTGCTCAGTTATAAAAGGATTTGTAGTCCCATTGAATGATGGAGGATTTTTATGCATGAATAATTATAATATTGTTACACCACATTATATATCAGCAGTCTTATCCATACAATCCAATTTTTTGTTCATAACCTGAGTCAACTACCCCAAAATAGTTATAATTTGTTCATCTCCAGCTATAGATCCATATCCAGCTCTAACACTAGCTCCAACTTCATAATATTTCCCATGAGGGAAATCCCTACATGGATTATGTGCATTGATATGATTTTCATTACTTCCACTATGTGCCATTTATAAATAATGGCACACACTAGATTAGATCATAAAATTATGAATAATAATGTATAATTCTTAACATGAATTGAAAATTTGTGTATGAATAATCTCAAACTCATAAGATTAGTTTATTGGGAAATATTATCAAGGTTATTCATAGGGTTAAGTATTATAATCCATGTTTTCCTAAATCTAGTTCCCAACTTTTCTGCTAAACTTACTCTGATACCAATTATAACAAACCCAACTCTAGTAACCTAGAGTTGGAGTCTTCTTTATTACATTGGCATTAGATATAAGTAATCTCATTCCAAAGGACTCAATTGTTTTGTAGTCTTTAAGAAAAAAATAAATACATGATTCCCATATCACATTGGAAATATAAAATACATAGAATAAAAACATTCTTTCATCCTTAATATTTTCATAATATCCTTCATCATATCCTAGGGAAAAACAAATAAAATGGTGACCTCAGATGCTCAGTAAGGGTTACGTACAAAGGAAGCTATCATGATTAAATAAGGAATAATCAATATAGAAAGGTAAATAAATCGAAACACATTTCATTTAATCAATAACTTGAGAACAAACTGAATCCATCAATAATATCAATACAATAATATCATGGATAATAATAACTGAATTCTCAAAGAAGGAAATTCTTAATATTGGATGTCATGGTATTAGAAATCATGGTATATATACCATCAAGGCCTTGTTCCATGACAGTGTAAAACTATGGATAAGCATACACCAAAAACCCATTTAATATTAGTTTATTGATTTGTCTCATGAGACCTATCAATGCATTGGGGGGATATATAATTTCAGGTCCCACCCATTACTGCATGTCCAATGAATTCCTTGTATATCTAATGATCGATTTAATTCATGAACAATAAGTCTTATCAATAAATATCTATATTGAGTAAAGAATAGGGATTTATCAATAATTCCCCAGTTAATCAAATGAATTTAAATTATAACACTATATGTTAAAATGGTATATGGTTTAGGTAGTAATCATATTAATGATATAAATAATATGGATATTTAATAGAAATATAATATCTAATGATCACAAATAAGTGAATGTTTCAAAGGTTGGTATCAATACAACATATCCCCAATGAAGAATAAGTAAAACAAAATATTTGTTGTCATTTATGAATAAAATTATCATAAAAATATCATTAAAACATTTTTGAAGAAAATATCCTTTTCAATTAGAAATTAACTTTTAAAAAATAAAAAATTCACAAATGTTAAGGAAAATGTTTTCTTTAAAAATAAACTTGTAAACTTGTAAAGGAAACTTTAAAACATTAAATGATAATGATAGTGGGAAATTCCATTCATGTTATATAAGTTAAAATAAAAAATTATTTTCAATTTTTTTTAATAAAAGTGCCTTGTTTAGAAAATGATAGGAAGATTACTTCTTAACCATTTTGTAAAAAAAATCAAACTGAGTAAAAATGTATTTTGATAAATCATTATAGAATTATAAAAAAAATTGAAAACATTTTAAATAAAATATGGAAATATAAGAAAAATATAACTAATCAAAATATAAATAATATTGGTTTTTCTTTTAAACATTTTTTTTCTTGATTCAAGTTCCAAAGAGAGGAAAAGTTGGAAAAAAGTATGGAAACTCTTTAAGAGTAAACTTAAATTGAACTTTAATCATCATGAATAAATATATATTCATGTTAAATACCTATAATAGATAGTGTATACACCATATAAAATTAAACATGTGTGTATTACCAAATATGCCTCAATGGAGTATAAATTGAGATGATATCCCTTACCTCAAGTTTGACTTGCCCCGTAGGTGCTCTAATCTCCTCTTCTTCGATAGATTTCCTTTAGATATCTTCTTAAGGGACCAAGGGTATATCTTTTAAAATTAACAAAACCTCTATAACTTATATAAGGATGTTTATAAGATAAGTGTTAGGGGTTTGATCAATATAAATATCTTAAATTAGTGTTAAGAATTAATAGAATGGGTGTCCTTTTATAAGAGAAGGGAGAGACATTCTTCGAATTTTTTAAAGTATTAAATTAATATAAATTATATATCATGTAAAAATGGATCCAAATTTTTATAATTCAAATATAGGATGGTTATAATTATAAATAATCTCATAAAATAAAATTTGGACAAGTTTTAGTTATGTTCTCACCCTTATATTTTAGTTTTAACTCATTACTAACCCTTTTGATAATTACTACAGTATTAAAGTTTCATACACTTTAAGGGTTAATAGTGTAACTATAAAATGAAAAATGACCCATAAATGGACTATGGTTAATGTTTAAAATCATATCCCATTAATTTGGACAAATATAATATTTTTATTAATTCAAAATATTTTAATAAAATATTATTTATTATAAAATATCATTAATATCAATTTTGGAACTATTCATTTAATTTGACTATTAAAACTAAAAAATAATAATGGAATTAGAATAAAATGAATCAAAACCCTATAATATGTTATTTTTATCTAAAAACCATGGATTACAAAAATTCACTCAAATAATATTATTTTTATATTTTTCAAAATAATTTTATTGATTTATTTACTACTTTCACAAACACTATGTCAGTATTGCATAAGATTTCAAGGCAATTATTTCTTCACTAAAAATTAAAAAAAATTACCATGATGAAAAAATCATTTATATTTAAAATTAACATTTACAATTGAAAATATAATCTATTTATCCCTATGCCAAAAATTTAAAGATAATAAAACAAGGAAAATGACATTTTTTACTTTTCTTTATATAAAATAATATAAAGGGTCAAAATCATAGCCAAATGGAAAAAATGCCACATATTTTAATTTTAGATGATTATTTATAATATATACTTATCAAATAAAATTAATTCAAGTTTTAGTGTCATTATTTAGTCCTTATCACTTTATTTTTAACCTTAATTACCCAATTAACCCCTTTACTGTGGTAAAAAAATTACTAAAGTTACTTTTCATAACCTCCAAAAATAGAAGGGAAAATTTTAAAAAATTTGGATCTTCTAATTCCAAATATGGAATTAATTTTTCAATATTCAATTAATATAATTGTTAGAAATTAATTTTAATATAAATTCATAAAACGCAATGAAAAGCTGTTTTTAGATAAATGTGTTTTTAAGCCCAAAAATGTACTTATCCAAAAATAATGTATAATGATGATTAAAATTAATTTTATTAGATTATATACAATTAAATAATACTTATGTTAACATGATATCAAATTTAAAGCATAATGAGACTTTTTAATGAAAATAAAATGACACTTACAAAAAATGATATTTTTCACTATTTACTGAAAAATCAATATTTTTATAAAAATACCAAAATTTAACTCAAAGATAATTTTGATATGATAATTTAAAAAATGATATAAATTTTATCAAATAAAATTTATAAAATTTTAAGAAATTAATTATAATTATTTTCTCATAAAAAGAAATAAAACTCATTTTTGAAGAAAACGTGTTTTTAAAGAATAAATTGGATTTAATAAAAATTGAGTGTTTATTTACTAATAATTAATCAATATATTTATATTTATTATTACCTTTATATATATTTCATAAATTATTTAATTATATTTATACCATCCAATTTAATGGCTAAGTTATAATAGTCATATTTAAATAATAATATTTTTTGGTTCATTTCAGCTCGGTGTTGCATATTTTATATGATATCAAACATAGTTCCCTTTAAAAATCTCAGTTTGTTACACATGTCAACTTGTAAAACATGTATAATAATAATAATTAAGATTAAATAAATTATAAAAAATAATAAAACTTACTTTTTAAAAAGTTTGTTAAAACTTTTTGATCTCCACCTAATAAATATAAAAAACCAATATAATGTGCATTCATGTGGGCAGAATATTCCTAACATCCAATGAACACTATAAAATAAAAAGTTCACAATTATTGAAATTATAATTAATATTAGTTCATAACTATATTATCTTTATTACCCATCAAGGAATGGAAAAATCCAACACCCAATCTCGACATTCACTAATCTATCACAAATATATGTTACTCTAGTATCATCATTCAGATATTGCACAATTATTGAAATATAATATGGATCCATAAAACCATAAACATAAGTGGTCTCATTTTGAATGTAAATAATCTTTATATACCTAATTAAGTAAGTAGTAAACTGAGTCACTTTAAGCCATATTTATTTAAAGATAGAAAAACTGAAATATAAATTTACTTACATAGAAAACAACTGCAACATAGTTACAGTAAGATGATAAAAAATAACAAGATTCATGATATATTTTTTGAATATTCTCAATTCATAGTCTCTTTAACATATATCATATATCATATAAAACTCATAAATATTATCTATGAAAGAAGAAATCTTGGATAATCTTTTTAGCACTCATAAATCTCATATGTATCCAAAGTTGTTGGTTCTTGAACCTTTTATTCATTTTGTACTAATTATTTTGACTTTAGATACTTCTATAGAAATTAAATAAAAGAAAAAATTATAATTAATTTTAAATAAAATGTAAATTATATTTAAAAAACACTACATACCTCATATGTAAAGTGATGAATAAGGCTAGTCGATTAGAGTAAAAAATGACTCACACAATCTCTAAATCTCATAACATCCTCTATAGGAAATGGAATGAGATCATTTTTATTAATAATAAAATGTACTCATACTCTTACTCGACCCAAGTGCATAGGCTAGTGATGTATAGAATCCCCCAAAATATGTATTACTATGTATGCTACAATATGCACATGGGTATCTCTAGGATACAAATCACAGTATATAGTCAGGTCTAAATGATGAGGTTGAGGATCTAAGTAAGCAAGTTGTGCATGTTGTGATTATCTCATCATTTTTTCAAACATATCCTTCACAAATGATTTATTTTTATCTCTCATGGATTTTTTAGGCCTTTCATATCATCTTTTAAAAAATATATTTCTCTGTCTCTTGATTTCTTACTTTTAATAACAAAAAATTTCATAATAGTAACACCACTCTCATATCATCTTACATGACCGGGGTGTTCTGGATTTCCTAAAATAATAGATAGAATATCCTTCCTACCCTCAAGTATAAATTTATCCTATGTCGCTTTCTCTTGAAGGTCGTCCTAAAATTATATATGAAAATGGTATATTAGTGCTATTAATTTAAAAAATATAAACATTCGGGAAAAAAAACTAATTTCTTACAAATATGTCAGCTACTTCTTTAGATTGATCTGTAAGAAACTTTTTATTTTTTTACACTCTTACTCTTTTCCATTTTTCATGGAGAGTGGGAGAGATAGAGTACCGAACTAGAACTCTTCTAAACCACAACTATATTTAGATATTAATGCATCAAACTTTTTTACAATCATTTTATTCTTAATAAAATGAAACCCTCCATGTGATAAGGTATGAGGGTATATATTATGCAACTAGATCTCTTGGTGAGATATCCCAGATGCTTCTTACATAAAAATAAACAAATAAGTAATCAGGTGATATATAAGAAATTTTACAATATACAATAATTATCATACCATAAATACTTCATTATGTCGGTTGGAAAAAAAATTAGTTCATGTCTCTACATATAAATACTCATACTTGAGGCATGGGTTTTCATTTTGTAACTTTCCAAAAATATATTTATTTGTCAATTTTATTTTAAAATCTCTCTATCAAACCACCACTAAATATAGTCATCTTTTATTAATTTCTTTTATTTCTTGAAAGTTGAATGTCATATATAATTAAAATCATTTAAAATTAGTCATATGAAATATATAATATTTTAAGAATTGGATAAAAATAAATCAATTGTGATATTTCACCATTATGAACTCCCATAACTATTCTTTAATTATCTTGTCTATGGACTTTCAGTGAGGATATAAAATTTTAATCCTTCAATGACTCTTCATGCTGATATAACTCCTAAATTAAATTGAATTTAGGCCAATTGGGTTGTTATTATCATAAAAATTAATTTGTATCCTATGTTCTCCATGTGCAAGTGAAATTTTTGATACACTTGTAATCAAGCATCTACCAACTCTGGGAATCATGGTCTTTAGAGAAGAATAAGAATACTCCATCGTAGGAGGCTCACCAGTAGTTCTGTAAATAATTTTTGACAAATTAAAAGTTTACTTTCATGAAATTTTTTAATTATTAAATATTTAATAAAATGAAAAAAAAACATATGTATACCTTAGTAAATGTTACTATGCCTTTATGCCTGCCATTTAAATCATCGAATGTAATGATATTTTGTGTACCTACATATTATTTGAAAACTTAATATCTAAAAACAATGTATATAAAAATATGTAAGTAAAAAAATAGTGTCACGCATGTGTAAGTTTCAAAAAAATAATAATGTTGTCATGATTCTTAACCAAAAAATATGTAACTTAAACTAATAAATATAAAAATTAATTAAAATATGATAGAAATGATCAACATTTATAAATTTAAATACCACAGTTACAAAAAAGTGTTTTTATATACGTAAATTAAACCAAAAAATAATGATATAAATTCGGTTTTTCATTCAAAAAATGTTTAACCAGAACTATTGAATATAAAATTTACTAAAAAATCATATAAATAATCAATATATATATATATATATATTTAGACATCCAAATTAAAAATAATAGAGTTTGTACATGTGTAAATTTAAAAAAAGAAATAAAATATAAATATCTAATGGAATTATTATGAGAGCAACTTAGTGCTTTCTCAAATCCCTTCAACATGAACATTTTTTAAAGCATGGACCATGTCTACATTATAGTCATTGTTATCATTTGTAAATCATGTAATATATGAATAAACCTCCCATAAATCAATAACTTTACCATCATCCTCATCACTTAAATGAATTATTTTCCCTTGAAAAATTCCAAACCACTGATCATTTGATGAGTCGGTAACATAAAATATTGTCTTTACATGTGTCATCATGATAAATGATTCCTATTTCCAATTAAATATTTCCAAATTAATGTGTTTAAATCCATAGTCATCATGTTTCTCACCATAGTTATTATCAACCCAACTACACTTAAACAATATTACTCAAAATTTCATATAATCAATTTCTCATATATCTTCAATGACTCTAAAATATGGAATTGATATAGAAATTGGGTTTTTATCCTTTTCACATTAAAAATGAAATGCTTCAACAATGACCATTACCCCTCTATTTTGAATGGAACTGTTGTCATCCTAATTTTTTTGTGTAATATGTGTATCCATTAATATTAAAACTAGACAATGTGGTCATATTAAGAGATGGTTCTCCTACTAACCATTTTAATCTTTCTGACACAGATAAATATGTGTTGAATATATATTTAAACCATGAAAAAAAATCTTTTGTTATTAATCATCAACCATTTTTTATTTCTTTTTAGATATTGTACCTTAAATCCAGTAATATGTGATGATATATATGGTTGGACCTCATTTGTGTTGTTCAAAATGTAAAAATGTGTATGCATTACTTCATCATGTAGAATGAAATTTATCTTTAAGACATAAATCCTTCTACCTTCACTATTAACTATCAAATTTCAAGATATATGAAGACTAATGTGATCCAATTCATACAAGTAATCAGTAGAAAAATCAATCACCTCTTACAATATATATTTTTGAACAATAGAGGCCTTTGGTTAATGGTGATATTTAACATAACCCTTCAAAATTTTCATATATCTTTTAAAAGTATACATCCAATGTAAATAAAAAGGCCCACGTATTATTATCTCTTACACCAAATGAATCACTAGATGAACCTTTATATCAAAAAAATATTTGTGGGAAAAAACATTTCTAGTTGAAAAAGTATAAGGGTAGCTTCATTATCCCACACATTTAACAAATTTGGATCAATAACTTTTCTACAAATGGATTTGAAAAAATAACATAACTTGATGATATTATTTTGGATATGTGTCATCAATATACCATGCAGTGTGATAGATAATAGTTGTTGCATCAATACATAACAGTCATGAGATTGCATACCCATTAATTTAAAATCCTTCAACAAGACCAAATTCCTTGAATTTTAAGAATATCCACTAAGTACTTTAATACCATGAATAAATTGACAATAATTCATCTTCTCAATCTTTCTTAGTGTGTGACAAGCTGGAGGTAAATATGTTATGCTTCCTTTCATAGAGAAAGATAACTCTAAACATATTCCCATGGATATCAAGTCCAATCTAGAATTTAGTAAATATTTTGTTCTTCCTTTTATGTCTAAAAAGTTTCTAATAAAATTATCACATATTTTTTTCTCAACATGCATAATGTTAATGTTATGTTTTATCTATAAAATCTCCAATAAGGTGGCTTGAATAAGAGAGAATATTTATTCCATTTTTTTCTTTACCAAAACTTTCTTTCTTTCCAAATGTGAAATCAATATTTTTCAACTTATCATAATATTATTCAGTTTACAATGGTTGTGGGGGGATATTATATTCATGTAAATCATTAAATTGCCTTTTTAGTATATGATAAGGATGATCCATTCGCAAAAACATTTGATGTCCCATGTACACTATCTTTCTTCCATTCTAAAATTGATAACATGAAGTCTCTTATTCATAAATTTGACATGTTTTATATATTTTTTTTAAAGGTAGGGGTCGAAGCCTCGATTTATTATTTAAAGCAAATACCTCTTTTAGACTGGGTAGAGGGAGACCCATTACATAGCCCGAAGGCCTAAGGCCAAGTGGCTTAAATACAAGGCTTGAAAGCCCATTTTTTGGCCCAAAGGACTTCTCGGTGAACAGTACTGCTACAGTACCCTCACTACTACAGTACCTGCTACAGTACAGCCGCCACTACAGTACCTGCTATAGTCCCTCCGCTGTTACAGTGTTGTCACTGCTACAGTTTCGCCACTAATATAGTACTGCTACAGTGCCCTGCTGTAGTACTGCTACAGTAACCCGGAAATTCGACCCTGCCCGGATTTTATCCTGGGTCTTTTGGATGCCAAGTAGGAGCCTGTACCACTAGGGTATAGGCTCGTTGGCTGGACATGTTTTATATCCCTTAACACTGTATCCAGATAATTTTCCATATATAGGGAAGTCATTTATAGTCAAATTATCATAGCATGCAAAAGAAAATACTCTTTCTTATATGCATCAAAAATTTTAACATCTATCACCCATAGAAATTTCAAATCATCAATCAATGGTGAAAGATACACATCAATATCGTTTCCTGACTGTTTTGGTCCAGAAATAATTAATATCATCATAATATATTTTTTTATTTATACATATCTATGGGGATAATTTGTAAACTACCAAAAAAATAGGCTATGAACTATAATAGCTACTAAGACTCTGATATAGATTCATTCCATCTATGTACAATACCATTCTAAGATTTCTAGATTCAGTTCCAAAATCATAAAAAAAAATTGTCAAATATATTCCAATATAGTTAATTATAAGGGTGACATAAGTTTCAATCAAAGATGATTTCATATATATGTCATCTTAACCTTTTTTTATCATTTAAATTTGAAAATAAATTCTTCAAATAAAGAATTATTGGAAGATACCAAATTGCGTTAGCGGGAGGTTTGGTGTCGGTACCTGAGAATGAATCAGATTTGAAATTTTAATCCTTATTATATTGTGATGTCCCACATTTCCAATCCTTTTTTTTTTGTATTTTCAAAAAACACACTTTAAGGTTAGTGGTAAATATACATACCAAAAACCAGAAACCACATACCACCATGTTCCAGAATTCAAAAAACAACACACAATCATTGGGGAAAACATGTATCTTTTTATACCTCAATATCATTGAACATAATATTTTATTTGAATAATAATTGGAATTTGTAATCTTATTGTCTTCAGGAAGTATCACTTTTAAAAGTCTAAGCAATTCAGAGAAACTTTTATCAAACCACCCATTTCTTGATTTCAAGTAAACTAATCTTATAACTATAGATAATACTATAAATTTAGTACAAACTGAGAATATTGGTTTCTCATAATCTCTATATAATAATTAAATAGTTGTTTTTTTATGGTTTCAATTCCTACACCAAGAATTAATTCCTCAATATGATCCTCTATCTCATGCGAAATATTTTCATCAATATTAGATGTTGAATTTCTTGTTATTTCACCACGCCAAATTTAATGTGTATAATTATGGTTAAGACCATATAAAATCATATGCTATTTGATCTATATATAATTTAATATTCTTATATTCAAACACTTCATGCATGGACAAAAAATCAGATCTTTATTTTGAAAATTTTATTTAGAAACTTTCAATAAAATGTCAAATCCTTTTTCATATTCATTAGTGGTCCTTTGTAAAATTATCCAATTAAGATCCATTAAATACTTGAGATCATAATATAAATGGTGAATATATTAAAACATATAAACATTTAAAAATATATATAAAAAGATAAATTTAAATCATAAAAACATATAATCAAAATAATCATTTAACCAATTATTGATAACTATTTGATCAAAACAAAACAAAATATACAAAATGATCAAAAAATGTCATTTAAAATTTTAAAAACAAGTGATTTATAATATATAAAAATAGATAATTTAAACTTGAATAAATTTTTAACAAATAATTTATGTCTTAAGAACAATTTATTAATGAAAAAAAAAGTTACAACGAAAAAATTAATCAACATCCATTATATCAACAAAAAAAATTTATAATTAAACAAAATGAAGAAAAAAATGATTGCAACTACAAAAAAAATATAATGATAAAAATTTATAAATAAAAATAATTACAACCAAAAACAAAACATAGTGAAAAAAATTATAATCATAAAAATTTATAACATTAAAAAAAATTAATAATAAAATTAAATTGATAATAAAATACATAAAAACAAATGGATAGATAAATAAAATTTATAACTAACTGGTGATTAATTTATCTTCAAAAATAAAAAATAACTTACAAAATTTGGAGGTCGATAATGAAAAATATATCTTGAATTCTGATGAACTCACTCAAAGTTAGTGGCAATAGGATGAATACTATAATATTGAAGAAAAACATTTATAAAAACAAAATATAAAAAAAATATCCAAGAAAAACCTTGAACCAAAATTTTTTATTCAAGAGGAATAGGGTTTTTATGGACTAAATAATATCAAGGATCATGAAAGAATGATGAATGATGGAATAATTAGGAGAAATAATGTGAAAATATTATTAAAGTTGATTTAAAGTTAAGATCGAGTGTCATTGGATGTCTTTGAGGGTCAAGAGAAGGAGGGTTTAAAAAAATTGATTTGAACAAATGAGGGTTTCATTATACTCATGTTTCTTTTAAACACTTTTAACATCAGTTTTACTAAAAACTAGAATTAAATGTTTTTTTATTACCTTTAATGTTAGTTTTCTATAAAATCAATGTTAAAGGTAATTTTGAATACCTTTTAATGTCAGTTTTATAAAAAATCAATATTAAAACCCCAATGCCAAAACCTATTTTTCTACTAGTGAAGGGTCCCAAAGCTTCATCATTACATTTTTTACATAGGCATGTTTGGATCTCCCAAACATCACAGTTTATATTTTTTTAATGGCTAAAAAGAGCATTTCTAAGCTAGTATTTCAGTTCGCAATTATCTAATGATTTTATTGTATTTTTTTTCTGGGTAGTTGTTTGAACTACACTATAACTCATATGGGTTATACCACCCTTAAAAGGTATTGACCGGTTCTGTCTACCTAAGAAAAAGATAGTCACACATGTTATGTTTGATCCTATTAAAAATTACTAAGTTTGGGCTACTTTGTATAAAAGTATGGGTTTTTTCTACTCCTATAAAAAGGGTGTGTTAGGTTTAGGGGTGCTCCTTTAGAAATTCTTGGATTAATTTCGATCCTATTGTAAAAGTCTGAGTTTGGCTTGAACCTCTAAAAGGAATTTATTTATAGTGAATATCCATTCTTCTATATTGAAGAGTTAATAATAGACTTTGGATCATTTGGATATAAACTACTATAAAATCACTATATTCATATTTATTTTAATGTGGTTTCAATCTTCACACACCCGCTGCTTTTATTTTTAAAGGTATAAATTGTTAAATATATTAATCCATCAAATTCCAAAATTAATTTTAAGTAAATCCCCTTTTTAAGATTGAAAATTCACCCCTCTATTATCTTTCCATCGGCCTAGGTGATACCTCACATGATCTTTAAATGACAGTTGTCCGATCATCTCAGTCATGAAATGTCAAAATTTCGGTAATGTTTTTTCCTTTTAAAAATAGAGAAATGAGATGAAGATTAATTTTAAATTAAACTAATTCATTATATATTTTTGGATTTAAGATGATGTAAATAAATTTGGAAAAAAGTTTTAATCCCGATAATAAATCTCTTTTTAGAGAACATGATTTAAGGTAGTGAATTTTATTTAAACTCTGCAAAAATAATACATTTAGATAATGCACTTTAAGGAAAGTGTTAATCCAAAAAATAAATCTTCTTTAAGAATATGATGTGATTTAAGGCAATGTTTTTTTGTTTAAACTTTACAAAGAATAAATTTAGATAATACATTTTATAATTCACCAAAAAAAATACCTATCTATTTCTAAAAAAAATAGTGCATTATTTTGATAAATAACTAGTAATCCAACCCGTGAAGTTGCATGGAACAAGATAGCGAGTAAATCAATGAAAACATAGATTTAACTAATAATACCTATAGAGAGATGCAATATAGGATGAGAAAGAAATATAAGAGTAAATAAAATTTAATATATAGAATAAAATAGAATCAGATCTTTAAATAGTGATCCATTACATTTCAAGGAAACATTTGAATATATTAATTGACATTAGTTTGGTCTATTTAAGATATCAAATAAATCAATGTAGTCGACTGTTTTTAAATCTTCTTAGATGTTTAACTGCCATGATTGAAATCACTTATGACTACTTCTATTTCATGAAATATTTCTTTATCAAAATCATGATATAGATCTCTCTATAAATAAAACAATTAGTAACCAAAATGTGGTAGGTGGTGAAAAGAAACAAACAATTTATTTTAACTGAAGTATACAGTTCATAATCATTTGAGTACATTTCACTAAATTAGTTTAAGTTACTTGGATATCAGAAACCAAAATCATGAAATAGTAAACAAAGTGAAAGAGAGAAACCTTAAGATGTTAACAACTTTAAATATATCATGTTAAGAGAAACTAAATATATTTTCTAATATTCCATCCATTGTTGATAAACTGAATATATTGAGCACTGTCAATTTCATGTAACTATATGTATATTCACAAGGCGTATATAAATTCATATTGAATATATATTTTAGTTTTCATGCATGATATAGAATTGAAAGTGAGACTATGTTCAAAACATAATCAGTCTAGTTATTAATTATTATATTAACTGTTTCTAATTCATCTTCAATAATATTATCATAACATATTTTAATATGTAATTTTTATATAAAATGTTAAATAAATTTCAATATCACATATTAACTACCAAAATAATTATCAAGTCATCTCATGTTGAATGCATAATCAGTCTAGTTATTTATATTCAATACATTTTTATATAATTTATTAAGGCATTTAAAAGATTTATCATATTCAACGTTACTTGTGAAAGTAACTGTATATTACATTTTGTTGGTTCAGTTAACCTTATGATAGTAGTTGTGATGTAGATTCATTTAAAGTTCAAATATTTCATGTTGTAATCATAATCAGTGATGTTTTTTATATACAGCACAAAGTCACATATCCTATTCAAACATTATAAAATCTTTTCAATGTTACTTATGTAACTGTATATTACATTTTTATGAAACGTTAGTTATAATTTTTATATATTTTTTAATATTTCATCTATTGTTGATAAACTGAATATATTAAGGACTATCAATTTCATGGAACTACATGTATATTCACAATATGTAAATGAATGCATATTGAATATAAATTTCAGTTATCATACATGTTACAGAATTGAATGTGAGATTATATTTGAAGCGTAATCAGTCGAGTTATTAACTGTTATATTAACTATTTCTAATTCATCTTTAATACTATTGTCAGAGAAAATTTTAATATGTAATTTTCATGTAAACTATTAAATAAAGGTCAACATCACATATTAAATATAAAAATAATTATCAAGGAATCTCATGTTGAATGCATAATAATTCTGGTTGTTTATATTCAATATAGTGTTATATAAGTTGTTAAGGCATTTAAAATATTTTTCATATTCAACATTACTTATGATAGTAACTATATATTACATTTTTCTGATTCAGTTAAACTTATAACAGTAGTTGTGATGTAGATTTAGTTAAATTTCAAATATTTCATATTGTAAGTGTAATCAATGATGTTTTTTATATTCAACACAAAGTCACATATCCTGTTCAAAAATTATAAAATATTTTAAATGTCAGGAATTACATAGATGGGATTTAAAATCTAGGTGGTAGTATAGAATTTCCAAATTAAAGGTGTTAAGGAAGAGGTAATTATAACACCCGGATGTTTTTATAAAATATTTTCTTTAAATAATTTTTATTCTTCAGTAGCTTTCTTTGCACACAATCATGAGTTTAAACGAACCATGAGATGTCCTTAATATAAAATTACCGTTATATCCTATCCTTTAGGTTAGAGGGAATAATTATAACTAACTTATGAAAATGCATTATGAATTTATTGGTTATTAATTATTTATGAAAAATATAAATCAATTGGATATTTGTATTTTAGAGTGAATTACTTTTGGTAATGAAATTAATGAGATATATGTGTTATATACTTAATAAAATATTTTTATATTCATCCAATGGATATTTTAGTCATAGGTTATGAATAAAACCCTATATTATGTATAAGAACCTATTTTTTTAAGGTTAATTTTACACATTTGAATGGAAACCCAATTTTAAATTAAAATTTTGGAACATTACTAATTTCTATATGATAACATAAACATTTTATTTTGAAGCGGGATATAAAAATTTAATTTGGATAAATTTCTGATATTTTTCTGATAACTTTCATGTTTTGATGAATATTAAAAATATGCTAAAATTTTAATTAAAAACAACTTTTTTTATCGAGATAATTTATATGGTTAAATTATAATATTTAATGGTTTGAAAGTATAAATATAATATATTTTTACAATTTAATATAATGTATGCCATTATAATTAATTTTACATTGAATTCATAGGTAAAATCATTTCAATCTTTTGCAATGTTTTAACTTTTAAAACTCGTTTTCTCATTTCAACAAATAATTTTAAATTAATTACTAAAAATTCTGTATTTTTAATTTGGAAAAATTGATTCCATATTTAAAATTATAATTTCCAAATTGTGTGAATAGGTACCTTTTATTTTTTGACATTATGAATAGTAACTTTAGTAATTATTTTATTCACCATGGTTTAGGGGTAAATCTGGTAAATAAGGGTAAAATAATAATAATTTAATAATATAAAACTACCCTAAAACATGTCCTAATCATATTTTATGATATATTTATGACCATGGGCTTCTTTGGGTCAATTTTGGGACCCCATGGATTCACTTGGATGTGAAAATTACATTTTATAAGAATTAATTTAAAGTAAAGATAATTATAACATAAACACATATATTTTACTAAATTGATTTTTAATATAGGGTTATATAACTGATATCCATGTATATAAATATTAATTATAAATCTAAAAATATTTACTACATCATTTTATTTTATTTATAATTTTTAGACATTAGATAAATATATTTATTTATAACACAATTATGCTATAGTGATTACCTCATTAATGAAAGATCCAAATAAATGAATTTATATATATTAAAACAAATTTAATTTGGTTATTTTTATGTCTTCCATGAATTTAATGGATGATATTGACATATTATCTTTGAGTTAATTCCTTAGTTTTGAAGGAATCAGGTTGTTATTAATTTTTAAAAAGTCAATTATGAATAGTGTCCAAAATTGACATAATTCATAACTTAAAACATAAAATAGTTTATTAAATGATATTAAATTTCTAAAAATATAAGATTAGTCAAAATGGTTAATATAAGTCTAAATATTTCATAAATAACTTTTGGGGGGTTTTTTACATGATATGGTAATTACACTAACCCACAAGGTGTAAATAACATGATATCACGGTAAGATTAAAAAGGGTTAAATAAGGGTTAAACCAAAAAGATAAGGATAAAAAAATATTAAAAATTGTCTAAAAATTATTTTATGATGGTTATTTGAACCAAAATAATCTTATATTCGAATTAAATAATTTTTGGACCATTTTTAGTTGAAATTGAATTTATAATAAATTAATATTTTGAGAGTTTCCTAAAGTGCCCCTCTCCACTCTTATAAAAGGGAACCTCCTCCCTATCCTCTTAAATCTATTTTTAGCCTTCAAGCTCAGTCAAACCCTGACCATTTATCTTTTCAACTTCCCTAGTTATATTCTAGAGGTGCTGGTATTTTCAAAGACCAACTCTAGTTCCCTAAGAGGAAATTTAAAGGAGGCACGCTGAGGAAGAGGAAATCTCTTCTACCGATTCTTTCAAATTTATTTATTCTTCTACTTCCTCTTATTTAGTTGTTTCATTATAAAGTAATAACATAAGTATAACTAATATACTTATATTTTATTATAAATATGAAACAACCCTATTTCACCTTCTATCTATCCTACAAAAAATGAAATCACCGCGCGTGCGTACGTACGACTTACCGTCTCCACGCCGTGGTGTAATCTGTTTTTCACCACCACCTTACTTGGATGGGTATAATGGTTGAAATAATAACTATATATTATTATTATAACATTATTCTAATTCTGAGATACTATACACCATCCACTTCAATACCATTCAATAATTATGGGAACGATATCGTCGCTCTTGCGTACGTACGACTTACCATCTCCACGGTGCGATGTGATCCATTCTACATAATCTTCATTAAAACATGATTATATAAATGAATTGAATGAATAAATATGATATATATTATACTAATAATATGATTTAAATTATATAATTATAATCTAAAAATAGTAATAAGAACTTATCTGACAAAACATACATAAGAACATAAAGCAGTTAATACCTGAATAATGAGTAACAATGAAATGTTACTAACAAATGGATGAAAATATGATCATAAATGTTATCATAAAAATTATTATGATCCTAGAATAAATAATTAATATTATTTAAATCATTATATATTAGGTTAGGATACATACGAAGCATATCAGATCTAAGGTAAGGGATAACTTTTCCAATCTCGTTTTATCTGAGATTGTTTATTCGCAAGTATCTACTGAGGATATATTTATCATCCATGTCCATTTTTTCTAAAAATATTCTCATAAAATGTGTAATATTCTTCTATGTATTTTTAAATCCATTTTTATCTATTTTTACTTTTACTAAATCATTTGGAAGTAATATTTCTTTTATTTACCATACGAGGTACTTTTTGACTTTTCTGACAAAAGTATGAGGAGAATGTTTTTTTAACTTATACAGAATGAATGGGTTTTTACATATTAATAACGCCTTATTTCCATGAATATTCTTCTACATTTTTACAAGTGTATTTTCAACTCAATTTTTTTCTTTTAAAATTTCTCGACATTTTGAGAAAAGAAAACGTTTTTGAAGAAGAAAGGATATTTTCCTCAGGAATGAAGCTCAAGTGTTTTATCAAAATTATTTTCCATATAATATTATGTAGGTTTATATTTCTATTCCTGTTATTACTATTATTTTATTATGTTTATGATGGAATTTTATTTAGTAAATCTATTTGTTTTATATCAATTATGATGGAATGATGTTTAAGAAACCCATTTGATTTCATGGGTTATGCTATGGTGAATGTTTCTATGTTTTCGTGACACATGTAATAATGGTTTCATTATGAGATGGTTGGCACATATATATCCCTCTAATGCATTAGGTAAAGATTTATATCTTAGGAGATAGACATGGTTGGAATGACAAGTTAATCCGGTTCAATGATATAAGGCTGGAATGAGGAGAGAACTTGGTTCAGTAATGGAATTTGTCCGCTATGATGGTATTGGAAAAGAGCCTTGACTAATATGAAATGATTTTTTATGATTATGTGTTTATGCCACAAAATTTCATGTCTTATTTTATGACTATTTGGATTACATTTCACTTTTATGATTTATCCCATGATATGATATTGTGATATTTTATATATAGGATAAGATTTTCAAATTTTATGTTCTTATGAATATGATATGATTGGTATTTAATTATTTTACCCTTACTGAGAATTTGAGCTCACCATTATATATGTTTATTTTCCCCAAGACATAAAAAAGGGTATTAAGTATGATATGCCAAAAATGAGTCTAGATATGATAAAATAAATGGGAGACAATTTAGATGTTTTATGAACCAATTATTTACGTTTCCCGATTTCTAAAGACACTATACCTATACGGTCCTATAATGGTTTTTTTATATGTTGTAATAAATATACTTCAATTTTGAAGTGATGTCAATGTATGTAAAGAACGGGTCGCTATAGTTGGTATCAGAGGAACGGTATAGTTAACATTTGGAAACTAGGATGAGAAAGACTTAAGGATATGTCTAAGTATAAGATACAATTCTAGTGTTTTAGAAATGACCATGAATAACCTAGGATAAAACCTAAAGTGTACTAAATTGAAATTTTATTATTTATTATGTGGTTTTTCTGTTATGATTAGTGTTTCTCACACTATGCTTCTTGGTTTTAGTCAGTGGATGGAACCAGAAGGAACCACATTAATGCTGAATGCGACAAAAAATGAAATTATTATACCCCTGAGCAACCAAATGTTATGGGAGATGGAATGAAAAATCTTATAGACATGCTCACACAACTTTCTCAAGATATGAATCATGTCATACTTCCAAACTAACAAAGGATGGAGCAACATTCTATTGAATCTTTCATGAGGCAGCGTCCACCTATATTCAACGGGTCTTCTGATTCATTAGTGGCTGAACAATGGATCAGTACCACTGAAAATATATTTTCAGTTCTAAAATGTTCTGAACATGATAAATTCATATTATCAATATATCATTTGGAAGTTGAAGCTGATCAATGGTGGAATCTTATCAAGAATACAAGTCAAAGAGATGAAATTGAGTCCATGGAATGGGATGAGTTCAAGAACTTGTTTTTCAATAAGTACTTTCCTTGTATTCTCCAAACAAGGTTGGATAAGGAGTTCCTTGAACTTAATCAAAGGGATGATGAATCTTTTGGTACCTACGAAGAAAATTTTACAAGACTTGAAAGGTACACTTTTGGAATTATTATCCAACCTAAGAGTAAGATTGATCGATTATTTAGTAGCTTAAAACCAAGTCTTTAAAGGTAATTAGCCATAAGGGACTTTAATAGTTACAATGAAATTGTTCTATGTGCTCTCAAGGTTAATATGGAGATTGGAGTAACCCATCAATCATATGGGTTTGATAAGAAGATAAAAATGGAATTCAAAGGAAAATCTAAAGACCGCGTTGAAAATAAGATGAGTTTTCCCTTATGCTCAAAGTGTGGAAAGAAACATGGATGGAATTTTCTTAAAGGGACTATTAAATGTTTTATGTGTGGAAAAAAAGGTCATCAGGAAATTGAATGTCTAAGTGATGGGAAAAATATGTCTAATGATGTGAACAAAGAAAAGGCCACACAGAATACACCTCCTACACTTCAATATTACAAGTTCAAGGAAATGTGGCATTATGCCAATCAATGCCCTAATCCAATTGTTATTGATGATGATCGAATTCAACAAACTCTTAAGGCCAAAGAAAAAGGAAAGTCACATGAAATTATTATCGGTTATGTGGAGTATGATAATGAAGTGTTTAAAGGTACACTTACCATCCACTCTAAAGTAGAAAATGTTTTATTTGATTCTGGATCCACCCACTCTTTTATTTATAAAGAATTTTCTAAGGGTATCTATGTATTACCTCAACAATTAGATGTTGAGTTAGTTGTGACAACTCTTAATGGAACAATGGTCACATCAAAAGTTTAAAATTCTTCTCTAATTAAAGTTTGTAGGAAAGTACTTCCTAAAAATCTTGTGATCCTTCATATAGTGGAGTTTGATGTGATTATTGGTGTGGATTGGATTTATTTATATGGATCTCATATCAATTTCCAAATAAGGGAAGTCACATTTCATATTTTGGATCAATCTATGATCATCTATCGATTCAAGGATGAATACAACCTTCTAGTAGAAATTTCTTCTATATTATGGGTCTTGATTCCAATAAATGAAGGTTATTTATATAAAATGGTTGGGGAGAAACTCATGATTAATAATATTCTCATTGTAAGGGAGTTTGATGATGTCTTTCTGGAGGAATTTCCAGGTCTACCACCAAATCGTGAAGTTGATTTTTCAATATAACTCATATCAGGTGCTATACCTATTTCAAAGACACCTTATAGAATAGCCCCAATTAAGTTGCAGGAATTGAAGAAGCAACTCCAAGAGAATCTTGATAAGGGATTCATACACCCTAGTGTGTCACCTTAGGGAGCACCTATTCTGTTTGTTAAGAATAAAGATGGATTAATGAGACTCTTCATTGATTATTGAGAACTTAACAAGATCACTATCAAGAACAAATATCATCTCCTACGCATTGATGACTTATTTGACCAACTACGTGGAGCTCAATAATTTTCCAAGATTGATCTTCATTCATGGTATCATCAATTAAAGGTAAAAAGGATGATATACCAAATACGGCATTCTGTACAAGGTATGGACACTATGAATTTATAGTGATGCCTTTTGGTCTTATTAACACCCCTGTTATATTCATGGATCTAATGAATAGAGTCTTTAGAGACTATCTTGATTAGTTTTTGGTAGTCTTTATAGATGGTATTATTTTCTATTAAAAGAGAAAGGAAGAACATGAAGATCACTTGAGAATTGTACTAAAGACCTTGAGAAAGGAGAATCTTTATGTCAATTTTACCAAGTGTGAATTTTTTGCTTCAAAAAGTTTCATTTTTGGGTCACATAATCTCAAGAGAGGGGATATCTATGGATCTAGAAAAAATAGAGGTTATTGAAAGATGGTTGAGACCAAAAATAGTAACTGAGATCTAAATTTTTCTTGGTTTGGCTGGATATTATCGATGTTTTGTGAAAAAAAATCACTATTATCTAATCTACTCACCAAGTTGACTCAGAAAGTACTTAAGTTCATTCAGACGGAGGAATGTGAATAGAATTTCAAAGAGCTAAAAAGAAGGTTATCCAGTGCACTTGTGCTCACACTGCCTTGTAGTGTAGAAAGGTTTGTAATCTATAGTGATGCATCCAAAAAGGGGATGGGGTGTGTTCACATGCAAAATGATATGGTGATAGCTTATGCCTCACAATAGTTTAAAATTCATGATCAAAATTACCCGACTTGTTATTTGGAGTTAGCTGCGGTAATCTTTGCATTAAAAATATGGAGACATTATCTTTATAGTGAAAGGTGTGATATTTATACTGATCATAAGTATATTTTAACACAAAAGGATATGAATATGCACCAAAGAAGATGGTTGGATTTTATTAAAGATTATGAATTATCAATACATTATCACCCTGGGAAATCAAACAAGGTGGAAGATGCTTTGAGTTGAAAAGACCATGTTATCTTATCCATGATGAGGATTATGAAAGATCAAATATTTATGGATTTACAAAGGATGGATCTTGAAATTTTAATGGAAGGAGATAAATATTATCACTACTGGAATTTAGAGTTTTCCCAACGGTAGTATACCAATGGTTTAAAGAAACCGTTGGTATAGTGTACCTTTTCCAATGGTTTGAACAAACTGTTGGAAAAGTGTAAACTAATTTCAGATTTCCCAATGGTTTTGGAAAACTGTTGGGAAATCATGATTTTATTTAACATATACCAACGGTTTAACAAAACTGTTGGTAAAAATAGTCTTTCCCAATGGTTTTTAATAACTGTTGGGAAAGATTTCCCCTAAATACAGAACACCTGAGCCCCCACTCCGTCCGATTGCAGACATAACCTAATCAAGATCCTCCTGAATTCTTCTCGGCCGCGAGACTCCTTCCATTCAAGATCCATCTTCAATCAAACAAAATTTTATTTCACACTTCAAATTAGTAAGTGTTACCTTAGTTTTAGCGTTATTCCTCTTTTTTTGTGTTTGATGTTTTGATTTAGGCTAAATTAGGGTTACTATCTACGGAACCCTTGGATTTATTTTCTGTTTTTTGTTCTACACTTCAAACATGGTAAAGGGTTTGTTTAGTGGGGTGATATGGTACTTTTGGTGGACTTTAGTTTAGTTGAAAATTGAATTTGGATTTTGACGTAGGGGTGTCCATAGGGGTGGGCGTGTCTAGAGGGGTGGGGGTGTCCGAGGGGATAGGGGTGTCCAAGGGGGTGTCCAGGGGGTGGGCGGGGCTATCTAGGGTGGTGGGTGGGGCTTTCCAAGGGGGTATAGGGTGTCCAGGGGGGTACGGGGGTGGGAAGGTTGTCCACGGGGGTGGATGGGCTATCCACGGGGGTGGTCAGGCTGTCCAGGAGGGGTGGGCGGGCTATCGAGGGGGGTGGGCGGGCTGGCCATGGGGGTAGGGGTGTCCAGGGGGTGGGCGGGCTATCCATGGGGGGGGGGGGCTATCCACAGGGGGAGGGGGTGTCGGGGGGTGGGTGGGCTATCCACAGGGGTGGTCAGGCTGTCCATGGAGGGTGGGAGGGTTGTCCACGGGGGTGGGTGGGGCTGTCTAGGGGGGTGGGTGGGGCTGTATACGAGGGTGGTCGGGCTGTCCAGGGGGTGTGGGTTGTCCAAGGGGTCAGGGTGGGGTGTCCTAGTGGGGGAGGGGTGTGGGGGTGTCCAGGGAGGGGGTGGTCTGTCCAGGTGGGGGGGGCTGTCCAAGTGGCGGGTGGGGTGGGGGGGATGTCCAGGTGGGGGTGGCAGGGGGGTGGGTTGTCCAGGTGGGGTGGGGGAGGATGTCGAGGCAGGGCTATCCAAGTGGGGTGGGGGAGGGGCTATCTAGGTAGGGTGGGGGAGGGGGCTGGGTTGTCCAAATGGGGTGGGGGTAGGGCTATTTGTTTTTTTTTATGTTTACTATTTTAATTTGGGGTAGAGGAGGGTGTCCAGATAGGGTTTTCCAAGTGGGGTGGGGAGGGTGTGCAGGTGGGGTGGGGGAGGGGTTGTCTATGTAGTGTGGGGGGGATGGGTTGTCCAAGTGGGGTGACGGTAGGGCTGTCCAAGTGGGGTGGGGGGCTGGGTTTTCCAAGTGGGGTGTGGGGGTAGGGGTGTCCAGGTGGGGTGGGTGGGCTGAGTTTTCCAAGTGGGGTGGGGGTAGGGGTGTCCAGGTGGGGTGGGGGGCTGGGTTGTCCAAGTGGGGTGGGGGTAGGGCTGTCCAAGTGGGGTGGGGAGGGTGTGCAGGTGGATAAATCTCATAACTATAAACTCTCTATAAATTCTGGAAGTATGAAAATGTATAGGGACATTTGTGATCATTTTTTGGTGGGATAACATAAAAAGTGTTTGATGTTTTTAGTCCTTTTTTATTTGGAGTTTCTTTTGATGCTGATGTTTCTTATTGATACCTATGATCGGAATTTATTTTAGTTTCTAAATCGGCTGAGACTACCCCACCATACACAGTGTATGTAACCTCTGCCCTTATTTAATCATTCTGTTTACACAGCCTATGCAACCTCTACCCTCATTTAATCAGTGAACTCAAGTCATTAATTCAAGCCTTCATTATCACTAGCATGTAAGAAATTTAATGATGTAAACCCATCCTCACATGATTTCTTACCTTAGATAGTGTCCAACATATGCAATACAAGCTTTTGAATTCATCAGTTAACCGGGTTCATATATTCCATTTCCCCCAAGATGACTATACTAATATAACTTTAGGGTCAATTAAATATGGTTCTCATTGTACGTTGTATATTATGTGTCCTTCTTGGCCAATACTCACTTTTATGAGGGTGGGGTGCTTTTCACTAGCCATGCTGGCATGTGTAGACATCCATAAAAATGTTAGATAAGTTACAAGTTTAATTCAGTAATGTTGTTATCATTGACATACTTTATTATTAGTATCAAATTTAAAAATAAATGTTTTTGTCTATACTTTATGAAATTAAATCTTTTTACAATCCATGAACAACCTATTAGTGTAGAAGCCTAAATTGTATTCACCCATGGGGTGCGCTTGACTTGGGGAAGTAATTGGGTAATGAAAGGTATGTCCATAGAGGTGCCAATAATGAGTTATTGAACATGAGTGAATGATTTGGGATGCCTATAACACATAATGGGACCTGAGGCATGTGCCTCTTATAGACCTAATGAAAATGAATATAAATAAATATTAATTTAATTTTTGAGTACTTGTTCTTTACATTATTTTAATAGTTCACTACATCGACTAGAAACTTCTTCCTTTATCATTTAATTAAATGTATTTTCTATTAAAGTTCAATCCTATTTAGTTGTTTATGACAAAATGACTTATATAAATTCTATTTACAGAATGGATAGAAGTTTTATGTATGAAAATGATAGGATCTCAAGCGATTTTCAAAACAATTTGGAGAGCTTTATATATTTTTCATTTCACAATGCTTCAGATAGTGGTCACATACACTGCCCTTGTTCCAATTGTGTTGGTAGACCTTGGTTGAGCCGTAAAGAAGTCAGCTACCACATAACCAAATATGGTTTTCAAGCAAACTACTTTGTGTGGTATCACAATTGGGAGAAAATGAAAGCTCAAATTGGTGATGATCAAAATGAAAGGACTGGAATGGAGAATTTGTTAGATGGTCAGTTTCCATTTATTCATCATCATGAAAAAGAAAGGATTTTGACTCAAGAAGACTTTGATATGAGGACAGATGATGCATCTGGTGAAAATGATGATATTGATAGGGTGAAAAAATTGAATGATGCTGCCATGACTCCAGTATATCGACAATTTAATAAAATGAAAAATCTGGAATTTTTAATCCGATTGTTTCATGGGAAAACTATGTATGGGATTTCTAATACAGCAATCGATTACATTATTACCCTCTTGAAGGATTTAATTCCAGATGATGCAGATATTCCCTCAAACCACTATATGGCATGGAAGTTAGTTGAGGAACTTGGATTTTCAAGAAACAAAATTCATGCTTGCCCAAAAGATTGAAATTTATTCTGGGAGGAAACCACTGAACAAAATGATTGTATAAAATGTGGCACATCCTGCTGGAAGTCAAAATCTTATGGAACACCATCCCGCATTCCACAGAAAGTAATGTGACACTTTCCATTGATCCCCAGACTCCAGAATATTTTTATGTCTGATGACATATCAATAAAAATGTGATGGCATGATACTGAGAGAAAGAAGACTAATGATGAGTTGGTTCATCCGAAAGATGGATTTTCATGGCAGAGATTTGATGCTCGACATCTTGATTTTGCAGCTAATGTGCGTAATGTGAGGATGGGTTGTTCATGCGACGGTTTTAATCCATTTGGGAAGATGCTTACTTCGCACAGCACATGGCCAGTTTTTATACACATTTATAATCTTCCCCCATGGTTGTGTATGAAAAAACCTTTCACTTTCATGATTATACTCATATCTGGTCCTTCTGATCACAGCATTGATATTGATGTATACATGCAACCTTTAATAAAAGATTTGAAACTTCTTTGGGATGTGGATGTGCGCACATACAATGCATGTTCGAAAGACATATTTCATACGCGTGTTGCGCTTATGTGGACAATCAATGATTTTACGGCTTATGTAATGATGTTTGGATGGAGCACGAAGGGAAAACTGTCATGTCCAGTTTGTATGAATAATAAATGATCCAGAAGACTGAAACATCGTTGTAGTTTCAGTTTTATGGGACATTGACGATTCTTGCCAAAGGATCATCCATATAGAATGAATCATCAAAGATTTGATAATACCATAGAGACCAATGATCCATCTCAGTGTATGTCTGGAACTGATGTGCTTAATGAATTGAAAGATTTCAGTTTTTCATTCGGGAAGGGTCAAATGAAATCTGGAAAGAGAAAGAATGTTTCCACTGAAACCTGTTACAATTGGAGGAAAAGGATTATCTTTTTTGATTTTCCTTATTGGTCAACCAATTTGTTACGTCATTTCTTAGACGTAATTCATATTGAAAAGAATATATGCAAAATTTTGCTTTCGGTTCTTCTAAATGTCAAGGGGAATACAAAATATGATTTACGGTCTCGGTGTGACTTGGTGAATTGGGGCATCAGACCAGAATTTCATCATGTGCGTATCAGTGAAAATAAAGGGCAACTTCCATGTGCTTCTTATGTGATGACACCTACAAAAAAAACAATTTTTGGAAGTATTAGAGACTATTAGAGTTTCTGATGGCTATTCAAGCAACATATCTAAACGGGTCAATAGAAGAGAGTTAAAGCTAAAATATTTGAAGACTCATGATTATCACGTTCTACTACATGAGTTTCTTCCAATAGCAATATATCATCTTTTTTCCAATAATGTAAGGGTAAATTTTATTCGGTTGTGCCATTTGTTTATAGATATTTGTGATAAGAATTTGTCCAAATCTTTCTTGCAAAAAAAGTTGACAGATGCCCCATTAATTTTGTGTGAGTTGGAGAAAATATTTCCTCCATCATTTTTCACATGCATGCTGCATCTGATTGTCCATATTCCCACTGAAATACTTCTCAGAGGACCTATTTATTTTCTTTGGATGTATCCAACTAAAATAAATATGTACACATTAAAGTCTTATGTCTTAAATAGGAATCATCCCGAAGGTTCTATCGTGAACGGTTACTTGGCTCAAGAATGTATGGATTTCTGCTCAATGTATTTGTCTGATCTTACTACAAGAATGAACAGACCAATGAGAAATGAAGAAGAATAGTATGAGAAAATTGAACCCAGTTTTCCATCACTTCCTCAAACAGGAGGAATTCCTGGATCATATACATTGAATACATTCATCCATGAAGAGCAGGAGATGGCACATCGCACAGTTTTGTTCAACTGTGATTTTTTCGATGACTGTATCAGGTAACTAAATTGAATATGTTTATCTTACATATATATCTGTTAAACTATTCATATTTTTTATCTACAGGGAACATAAAACAATGATAAATATAAAGCATCGTTCTTTATCTTTGAGAAGGAGAGAGACTTTTCATAGCAAAGAGTTTTCTGCTTGGTTAAAATTGAAGGTAAAAATATTACTGTTTAAAATAATTATATAAATATTTAATTAAGTTTAATAGTCATTTATATTACAGGTATTGAGTTTTTATACTGACTCTATCTCTGATGAAATAATAGCTTTGGCTTTTAGTCTTAATACCGTGGTTCGTGACTGTAAATCAATTGTTATCAATGGGTACAAATTTATT